>OX424467.1:5543400-6922376 GCA_949152455.1 Lithophane leautieri | reverse complement strand
CCTTTGATTGTGAATCGTAGATAGAATGTATGTTGAGGATCTCTTAGAATTTTTCGTAATTTTTTTGCGAAATTGATTTTAATGGGTTTGTGGTGTAAATGAACAATTTAGCTAGATGAAAAGAACTGATAAAATTAAATTGTTCATTTAAAGTTATTTTCATACGCTAGATTCTCTTGCCAATAATGACAACCTAAATAGGCGAAAACATACCCAGAATAAATATCAAAGAGATCACACGTATTGTAATAGGCATTACTTGGAATTTTAGGTAATATAATCCGCGATACATTTTGGGCCTTACGCAAAAGCTCGGTGTCCCGCACCGAAAAGCTCACCGACCCGCAAGTTGGGTGTCGCTTGTGGAATATCATTTATGCATCAATAGGGTTCTGAGCGACTGACATTATATTCATTAATAACGTGTTCTAGTTCTTCTTAATGGATGAGAGTTTATTTCCACTATATGGAGAATATTCTAGATTTGTAGTCACTAGGCGTCTTCGGACTTTATGCTCTTGGCAAGATTGTCTCACGATTTAAGAACTAATTCCTTTAGCTAGAGTATGGCAACGAGCTACATTTCAAGTAGCTAGACAACGATTATAGTTGTCAACTTTTACGTGACCATTAAATACTTTACATAAATAATAACACGTTAAAATAAACCATGTTCAGCATAAAATTACATTTATTTTCCAAAGAGTTCAGTTGATTTATTTTTAAATAGACGTGCATTAGTCGTTTTGTAATTAAATTTTAATCTCGTATAACAAAAGCGTGAGTTCAATGTTATCTGGCCCAGACCATTCTCTTATTTCTTAAAGTGGTGCCGACAGCATTTTCTTTTCCATTCATGATTGTTCGGCCACTTCATAATTGGAAAACTTGTTTCAAAAAGCACAATTTTTGCGAGTCATGAATTGTAAAAATGTTTCAATCTTTTGTCTTTGTTTCAGTTCAACAACAGACTGTAGAGTTGACATTGTAAGTTAATTTAAATTGCACTGCATTGTTAAGATAATCGAGAATTTAAAATATAATTTGTTATTATGATAAAAATTGTTCGTTTCAGACCCGAACTGGCATTGAAGAAAGACGAGGTGAAACTCTACGAAACCCAGCAAACAATCGGATATTTTTAGATCAAGTGCATTTATTTCCTTTATAAATCAGGAAACACAAACAAAATGATATTTAATATTTACGCTGTCAACATCGAAGTGTCCTATCATTTATATAAGAAATTATTTTAATCAAGTATAAAGTATTGTAACAGCTAACAATAATGAAGTAATAAACAGACATAATTAGTTACTGAAAATAATTTTTATTCCTCTTTACATTTCCAGAACTTTCAATTTGCGAAATTTTGTTCTTATAAAGTCACTTAAATGGGTTTGAAACGAAGCTTTGCCGATTTATATCCCTTATTGCTTGTACTGAACGGCAACTGTCGATTAAACCTCCACTAATCGCTGTCAGTAACTTTAGCGGTGACTATTTATCTCGGCCTAAATATTCCGTCATCGTAGCTCGTAGCTCTTCAGCTACGACTACACTCAATTGGCGTAGCAGCGTAGAACGCTTGCTACGACATAAGCAACCACTCAGTAATATTAGACCGTACATTATAAAGATTAACCTTCGATCGACCCGTGCGGCTGTTATTATTTAGCCACGAGCCCCTCAATCACATCATTAACTAAAATATTTAATTCCAAAACACGAGCAAAATTTATCGCTTCATAAAATTATATCCGCGAATTTGAATAATTCATGATGCTATGATACCTTTAATCTCATATTGTAAGTTAAAAGGATTAATATGCCAGACTTTCAAATTATATCAGGCTGGATGTTCCTTCATATTATAACATTCAGGATGAAACTAATTAGCACTCCGGCCACAAATTCATTAACTTGTAAATGGAGCCTGCAATTAACATAGGCTTGTAATGACGTCATATTCGAGTAACCGTCATTACAAGGACGGTGAGTATTACGTAATTAATGGATGGTAAAACACTTTCAATACAAGTCGCCCGTTTACCAGGGCCGGTGGCTTTATTAAACCAAGTTACCTCATAAACATGGCTTTGAATGGTTCAATCGCGCGTCTATAACCAATTTCAAGGTCTATCTTACACCCTCATTTTTACCAAATTTTGCACTGGATTATTTTTGCGAGGAAAATATGAATGGAATTTATTATTAAGGGGTTTATTCATAAACGTTGCTTAAAGTAATGATAAGAGACTGTTTAACCATACATTTTTGACATTTAAAAACGGCGCTTAACTTTAAGAAACGTTTATGAATAAAGGGGTTAAGCTATGCTTGCCGCGGTCGGTTCGGGGATGGGTGACCATCCATTACATATCGAGACCCCTCCGTGCCTCGGAAAGCACGGTCCCGGTTAACATTTGTAGATCTTTGACAGTCGTTACGAGTAGTCAGAAACTCGAAAGTCCAACAGTCTTACCAAGGAGTATCGTGTTACTCAGTAACTGGGTTGTAGAGGTTAGATATTTAGTCGCTCCATGTAAAATTCTGGTATTCATCTGCATCTGGTTAGACTGGAATTCGAGTCCAATATAGTTGGGAAAAGGCTTGGCGCCTTTTGGAGCTTTTTTTACCAACTATGTTGGAGTCGACTGAGTGAATCATGTGCATACGAGAGAACCCAAAATCAGGATAGTAATCGTTTCAAGTCTTCTTTCTATACTCCGTGTTTTGTAAACACAGTAAAGTATCAACAGCGTTCATTTGTTTTAAGCACAATAGCTGCGATAACACCGCTTAAAGCCTTTACTCAAATGAGGCATTTGCATTCGGTACCATTAACACTAACTGCACTAATACTCGTGTGAACAGCCACGAAATTGGAAACCACACTCGACATACCAAATTGTTAGTGTAAAGTGGTGCAAAGCAAGCTAACAGTCAACTACCGTTTTAGCTTGATGCTTCATGACACCAATTAGGCACTCGTGTTTAGAGAGCGATCAATTTCAACCAGCCGCCATTTATGGATCGACGACCATCCATACCTGCTTTTGTCTTGTCACCTAAATTGGTTAGTTGGACTTTGGATTCCCATCATGGTGAAAGGCCAATTAGCCAAACAGCGTGCAATGGAAACTCTGATTGCTCAGGGTGCGCCGGACGTATAATGGCTCAGTAGATAAATCAGTGGCTTTGGTGGCTCAGTAGATATTTCGCACGAGGAGGCTCCTTTCATGCACCCCAATTGGCTACTTAGTACCCACTGGTTCCGTAACGCGGTCGAGTTAACAATTTAAAGCAAGAACCTATTTTATTGCTGCAGTATAATGCCGCTCGTAATTGCTTTACCACCCTCAGGTAGAATGTCACTTGCACGTCATAAACAAGGTCTATTTTTGTCTTTGTGACGGATAGTTTTAACGGTAAGAAAGATTCAATTAACTGGGAATTATTGTCGAAAGCGGTAAAGAAGTTACGAGGTTGGATATGGGATAACGCTTCACTAAGCTGAATCCTCATTCAGTTTGTTTGAGAGAGTTTTTGTGCCTATAAGTAAATGTGTTATTTTTCTGTCAGTTTGCATAATAAATGCTATTTTTCTTTGTCAGCAATTTAAATTCCCTTGTGACCCACGATTCCGTCAGTTCCGTTTTTTTTGTTGGTTCTGGCAGTATTTCTTTGCGGAGTTTAAAAAATGATATCATATAATTAAATCCGATCATATCGCATGGGCAACTTCTCTAGGGAGTATATAATTTACGTAATTTGAGCTTATACAGAGTCGAGAAATGTTAGATAGGTTGGTATTTCCACGAAATATTAACTCTTCTAATGATTGGGTTATTAACGTATTAGAAGCCGATGTAAGAGCAGTAAACAAGTTAGCAGATACTTAAGCCACATAAGTAAGTACCTACCTACTATAATTCCGCCGAGATTTAGATTTGCCTTAGCTAACACGAGATACGGCTCTTCACAACCCAACCGCAGATGAACACAACTATTAGGTACCTACGTGGGAAAACGGGCAGGATATTCGTTGGTTCATCCACGATATTTTAGGACTAGATAACCGTGTGTTTGCACTGGCGAAACATTTACGACAAAACATGTTGAAATCTCTATTTTCTGTCAAAAATTGTATGGAAAAATTACAGCAAATAGAGATTCCAACATGTTTTGTCTTGAATGTTTCGCCAGTGCAAACGCATGGTAAGTACAACTTAGTCATAAACAAGATTTAGGTGAGGTACCATACAGTATTATTTCTACACGTAGAGCAAACAAGTTGCGTAAAAATTTATGTTCACATACAGTCTACATTCCCTCAGTGAGCCGTAACTTACCGAGCCTGTAACTCAATGCCTATTAGTTTAAGGTTACTTTATGAGGCGACTAATGAGACCGTCTACATCTATTGCGTAAAAATGGAAATTATTTAGGTACCTACTCTCATGTCTGGTCCTAGATAAAGTGGGCAATTACTATGCAAATAAATGTTCATTTCAATTTGTTTTTGCTGAAATATTATTCGGGTCGTCTTTCATTATCATTATTAAATAAATCAAATAAACTGAGTAACTAAATGTATATTTTTGAGTTGTGTTATTTTATGTATCGTCTCTTGTTTATTTTAGACTAGCTGATGCTCGCGACTTCGCCCGCGTGGGTGTCAGTTATTATATACTAAAACTTTACCATTACCACTATCCATTGGTGAAAACAGCATGAAAATCGGTGCAGTCGTTTTTGAGTTTATCGCGTACAGGACGACTGACAGACGCGGCGGAGGACTTTATTTTATAATATGTAAAGATACGGCTCTTTGTTGGCTCTCATCATGTACCCTTGAAACAGATTTAGGTAATCCCTGCCTGCCAGCTCCACCCATGAAAAGCGTAATGTGATATCTACTGTCTATGAGTAGGTGGTATGGACAGTGATGTGGAAAAACCTGTTCCCTTCTAGAGATTTTGTTTTGATTAATATCATTGTACGTTTCCCTTTGTTGTGCAAATGTGCATGAATATATTTTGACACGACCTCACACCCTAACGTATGTGCGGTATGTTTTGATCGCCTACTTTTTTATTTATCCAAAAATATTATTTTTTATTTTTAATGTCTTTAAACTTTCTCGGGACGGCCCTGGGGTCCCGGACCTTTGGAAGGCGTACGAGGGGCCGAAGCCAACTCGTAGAGGCTTATTTATTATTATTATTACTTATATTCTATCTTATTATATTTTATTTAAAAAAATATATATTTCTTTCTTCGTATACTAATTTTTTTTCATTGGACCTCTTTCTGTAAAAAAGTTTCACAAAAGCCTTACAGGTAGGAGTATAGGTCCTTCTGGGTATAATCAGGTAAAGGGTTCTTACATGCTTTCTTTCGTTCTTTCTGCGTTTTCCCGTGAAATTGAAATTGCAACTTTGAGAAAATACCTATTTTATAATACGATGGTTTCGATATTACTATTTTCGAAACAGTAAAATATTACCTAAGTACATTAGGAAAAAAAAGGGCTTTTGAATTTTGCGAAAGTGTAAAGTATTTATGCTCGTGCTCGTGACTGTACCTACTTAGCCGTAGCACATTGAAATATTATAATATTGTGTGTACCTCCACCGATCATGCCGATTTACAACACTGCAAGAATAATCCGAGTTAGTACCCTCAGACCAAATAAAAAACCAAGAAAGCGCTGTCAACAGTGACGTGAGGCCGGTTTCGTAAACATATGTGCACTTAGTTTGGTGTAGTTTGATTGTAGTGTCATTGTGAATAGTTGTAAATGTGTGTGTATAAGCGTGTATGCACAGAGCGGTGGTGTAGTTTTAGTATGCTTCACTGTATTTTTCGCAGCGCTCCGTCTTGGTTTTTTATTTGGTCTGAGTTAGTACCTATGACGTAAGATCCAATGTATACAACACGTTCAGTATTTACACCGTGATTTTATTTTCAACATAGTAAAGTTAATCCCCGTATTCATAGGGAACCTAAAGTTGCTCTTTGGAAAACATTGTTTCGGTAGGTAACATGTTTTTGTTTTGTAGGAATCGTATGTATTTATGAAACAGGAATCAGGAAACAAAGTTGTGTAACATTGTTTTCAGAAACATTTGATGCTGCTCAACTTTGTTTCACAATTAATACGGGAATTAAATAACGTAGGTATCAGGTATATAACAAATAACATCCAAAAACGTTTTTGTAGCTAAGTTAAAGCTAAATAAGTTCGAAGTAAGCACATTAAAAGATTCCGACTCGAGGAAAGATCTCATTATTATGAATCGTTTCGGGTTTCAGTGCTTGTCTGGTTGAATATTCTCTTTTATTTAGTACTAATTTACTTTGAACACTTTTTTGACAGGGACTATATTATTATGGAGAGTTTTTGCTCGTTATGTCTTAATTTAAATAAGCATAATTATTTAAAAAAATAATTGTTCTACCTATTGAATTGAGACAATAATGAAAACGTGTGTGACATTATTCAAAGGTTTTGAAAACGTGTGTGACATTATTCAAAGGTTTTGATTTTCTTAGAACAAATCAAAATGTCAAGGTAAGGTAAGTATTTGTACACGGCTTTTGTACGTGATATACCTCAGTTTATTCTAAAGCTTTTCACAAGATGAAAACCTTTAGGTATTCATTTCACTTGCCGAGGATTTCCAACACAGGCCTCATCGGATCGACGGTTCCCACGGCCTGTCAGCCTGACCTGGCACGATCTGGCCTGTGAGATGAGAAAGCTGGCCGTGGGACCGCAGCATATGTACCACACGCACACAAATTTTTAGAACATAGGCCTATAATTAATTATTTTCGTACTCCACTGAATTTTACAGCATAACAAACCTTCGAATATTCTCGGATCACTACATTCCATTGATTATCTGGGGAAAGTGTTTCAATAAATTGCGATATAGGTATTCACTGGTTAGGAAAAACCCTCGCCGCTCAATGAAAATAAAACCCTGTGTTTATTACACGTAGAGCGAATAAAAAATAGGGTGTGAATACACTACATTACGTATCTAGGGCAGCTAGAGTTTTTTTTTAACGTGGGTAACATATCGTCTATTTGCAGGCGGAGCAGTAGGGAGGGTAGGTGTACCTAATAATGGGATTACCTAGTTAACGGAGCGGTGTACCCTAGGGATATAAGACGGCAACGAACCCTTGTTTGCAGTGCTCCGCAGAATAATATTAATCAGCCAGACATCTACTCGATACAGGCTCCTCGATATTTTGGTTCGCCTTTTTTTTCTCAGAGATAGACGGTCAGGAAAATTCGACACCAGCTTGTCTGTTAAAGGAAACTGATCCTCTAAAAACTTATTGACCTTTTAATCATATACGCTTTTTGAAATTAATGAACCTCGTAAAACTATTTGGGCTTCGATGCACACTTTTTACATACATGCCGTTTATTAATAAAAAGAACAGTGTAAAAGAGATTTGCATGTCCAAGTTACAGACTTTTTAATGTACTTCCATTTCAATTCAAAATAAAAATGAACTGTAGAGCGTGTATGTCAATATATCCCTACATTGGCAGGTCATGTAATCCGGGCTTACAAGATAAAGCTACACACAAAATCGGCCAAGTGCATGTCAAACCACGCACAATGAAGGGTTCCGTATTTGGTATGAATTTATCCAACAAACTTAACATTTTAGTTGAAAAACATGTTCTCCCATACAAAATGTATGGGAGAACATGTTTTTGCAACTGCAAATTTAAGTTGGTCGATTATTACTCGGTAACTTGTATAGCCTACGTAGAGGTGACAGTTTTTTTTTTTTTTTTTTTTTCTTGAAGTGTGATTTCGGAAATCATAACTTCTTAACCGGACATTCCTGTGGCTGCCTTAAGCTTTCTACACTCAGGGCCTCCAGCCAGGGGCATAAACTATTCTAAATTAAAATTAAGTGTGCGCTCGCTAAGGGCACCCCCTGTGGGGTACGAACCTCGGCTTAGGGCGGCATCACTGGCGGGGGGACAGCAAGTTGTTGGGACAGGCTGGATCAAAAGGTTTAGATCATCATTATTATTAAACGGGAAATTTAAAGCTACGTGCTCAGCTACGGCGCGGGCTGGCACTACTTCATCGGACAAGGGACGGGGGGGTGAATTTAATAATCGGGACGGACGCGAACGTGTTTTGCCTCGACGGCGAGGTCGGAATGACGGGAGGCGTCTGTATTTGTGCACTGTACTGGTCTCCCTACTGCTCTCCTGGAGGAGAGTTATGGGGTCGTCTGGCTTAGTGAGAACATGCCGCGGACGGCGAATGACGCTAATACTAGATGTGTGATATCGGGAGGCCTCGACAACCAGAGGGTTGCGATGTGTGGCGGCTGACTCGAAGTAACGCTTTGAGAGGCGTTTGAGAAACTGACGGATTGTGGGAATCTTTAAGTCGAGATGGAGGATCTCGTTACGGACATAATAGGGAGCTCCCGTGGCCTTTCTAAGGAATCGATTTTGGGGTGACAGTTCTACTTTTAATTTCGTTATATATACTACTGCCGTGAATTTTTTCACATATCCAAAACCAATCATTTAGCTGGCAGGGGGGGGGACGATACTTGTCTCTAACAAAAATTAGCACTTTAAAGCTTAATATTTCGCAAACGGATCCCTGAATTCATAAATGGTTTTCACAAATTCTCATTATTTTTAAACGACCTTTCCAACGATACCCCACTATATGGGATAGACGAGAAAAAAAAAAAAAAAAAAAAAAACCACACTTTACGTGCAGGGGAGGTACCATTTTTTTTTTTTTTTTTTTTACGATTTTCTTGTACCGCATTGTCGGCGTGATTTATATGTATACCCATACCAAATTACAGCTTTCTAGTACCAACCGTCTCTGAGCTAAGCCGCGGACATACGGACAGACAGACAGACAGACGGACAGACAGACAGACAGACGGACAGACAGACGGACATGGCGAAACATGGACATGGGTTCCTTGTTGACTACGGAACCCTAAAAAAAGGAAATGACCGGCGGATATATCGTATCAAACAATTATGTGACCAATAACGTCACACAAATTGACTAATCAGTCAAGGGAGGACGTAGATTCAAGGTTTATTTGTTAGCCCACTAAGTATTCCTAATTATTTTAAGTTAGACGGTAGTGGGCAAAGAAAAAAAAAAAAAAAAAAAATTGTGCCTATAACTAAAGCGCATAAGGTGAGCGAATTAGAACGGTGCCCTTCATTTGTTTGGTTTGTCTGCGCTTAGGAAAACACCTCTATTTTCCTAAGGTCCATTTTCATTAAGGGTTTTTCATTTGTACCTTCTTTAATAAAACGAACCGTTTTCCTTGAGTCAGAGCCGCATTTATTAAGTCTTAATCTCAATAAAGCTTAATAAATCAATTTGGGGAAGCTTCTTGCCAAGAGCTAAGTATAAAAAAGTTCCGACACCGGTAATATTCTAATTAGCAATTTTTTTCCGTCGGAGATTTGTTCATTCCGAGAAGAACAAAAGAGTTTGAAGGTAAATGTACCAAATAAAAATATGTTCCTTTTTATACAGCGTGCGTATAGTGGCGTTAAAGCGGAAGATACATGGAGGTCTACGTATGTCGGCAAAACGACCTTTCCCGCAGCTCTGAACTCAAGTGATAAAGTGGTTCTGTTATTGCACCCGCAAGCGTAACTAAATAGGCACTCGTATGTAAAACAGAATTTGTTAGGTCCCACACTGTGAGTGGAATCAGAATACATATAAAGAACTTCGGCGTGTTTTAGTTTTCTTATTTGTCGGTACTTAGGTAACGAGCGCGCGTGTTCACTTTTAAATATAATTATAAATTGCAACGAAATACTGGATTATTTATATTTGCTTAGATAACTTATTGTGCTACATAATTGAGTGTTGAATTGTAGATATAGGTAGGTAGTATAGTATATAGGTAATAGTATAGGTAGTCGGTAGAATTTGCGTTGATAACTTGAAATCAATAAAATAATTTGCTAATCTTAGAACTCAAATCGAATCGGATCGTAAAACAAAAAGGATCATACGAGTACAAACAAAGATAAAGGAGCGTTTGTAAACCAAGATACGAGTAGTCTGCAGTTTTCAAAAGGAAATAAGACCCTACTTAGGAAGATACTTCTTTGAGATTTTATTACCTACTTCCATTTTCTATCTTTTTAATCCGTATTAATTTTACTTTCAAAGTATGCTCAAGGATAGAAGCAGTTCAGTCCTTCAGCTGCGTCGCATTTGCAGGCCTTATCGTCTGAAGCTTTTAATCGGCCACTTGAGGTGATACTCGACTCGACGAACCTTTGCATCACCTCTCGTGACGAGAATACTAAGCGGTGTTGTTGCGATTCTTATAGCTTCTTAGCTACAAATGAACTGAATCACGAGGAATTTGTATGCGGGGTCTTTTGTGTTACGTACTTACGTGCAAGGAATAGAGCGCGGATCAAAGGAAGTTAATCAGGTTCTAGACTGCAGCAAATATTTGCAATTTACTCTCGTTAGCTGTCTTAGATAGGAATAATGTCTCAGTGGATAAACGAGGCGGGAAATACTGTTAAATCACATTTACGACAAGATATCTTCCGTTTTAATAATTATTGCTGCCGGGTACTTAACGCTCCAGGGACTTTGAATAAATTTACATTCAATAAGCTTTAGGCAATGGAAGCAAAATGGCAGTCGTTCTTAACTAAATTATTCCAAACAAAATGAAAAGATTCTTTGCTGTATCATAAGTTCATAACTTATTTAAGAAACAGAAGAAAAACATATCAGCCTATTTTTCTGTAATAAAATTTATGGTAGTGGCTTTGTCACTCAGCCAATAGGATCGCCAATACCCACATCCGTATCCGTAGCTATAATAACCATTTCCGGTGTCGGAACTTTTTATATTGACCCATAACATCGCAAGAAAGCTGCCCAGAATTGATTTATTAGGTTTTAAGGTTTTGTCGTTGGCTTGCGGCTTCAAATAATATCAATCCTTATGTTTTGTTTATCTCCAAAGCTTTTGGATCGTTTCTTGAAATCCATTCCTTCGCACTTTTCATTTAACTGCTTTATAAAATGTTCACGAAACGTTCATTTTGAATCCAAAATAGATATTTGACATCGTATATCCGAAAACCTTATCATCGTCAGCCTTTAGAAGTCCACTGCTGGACATAAGCCTTTCCAATCGCACGCCATACCTACATCTCGATTCTCGGCAACTCTCATCCAGCTGCTAGTGGCTAACCTGCTAAGATCTTCGCTCGACCTAGCCTAAGGGCATCCTACCTTACGTTCGCCGATTCTTGGCCTCCATTCAAGAACACGTCTACCGCAACGATGATCAGGAACACCGACAATCAATATGTTGTAGGAGTAGGAACGTTTGAAATGAAATCTACCATGTAAACGAGATAATCTAATTTAGAGTCTTTTTATTTTATAAAAGCTGTACGCAAAATATGCGGGGAAGTTTACCTTGGTTCGTTACGGCACGCCATGAATTAAATTTTTGACAAGTGAATGCGTGGCCTGCATTCATTACAGAGTTTTAGAGTGAAACGTGGTGTGCTTATGCTTTCATCATTCGACAAACTTAACTGCTTTCATTTGTTTATTTAATTCCTCACTTATTTATTAGGTATTCTTATCATGGAATCGTTGTGTGTATTGGTTCAAATATCAAGCTTTTTAGAACTATCTACCTGAAGAAAATATATCTAGCAGCTTATTATTTTGCTTTGTTCTGTTTTAGGGTGCCGCAGTCAACAAGGAACCCTTATAGTTTCACCATGTCCGTCTGTCTGTCTGTCCGCGGCTTAGCTTAGAGATTCTTAGTACTAGAAAGCTGTTGCTGTCTCCCCTACACCTTTAGTGGGGATGGTGTTCTTTTTTTCCCGTGTTATTGGAAAGGTCGTTCAAAAATATTTGAAGGAAACTATTTTTGGAGTCAGGGATCCGGATTGCGAAATATTACGCTAGTGCAAATTTTTGTTAGAGTCAACTGTGGACCCCCCTGCCAGCTAAATGGTTGGTTTTGGATATGTGAAAAAATTCACAGCAGTAATATATATAACAAAATTAAAAGGAAAACTATCACAGCTAAGTAGGTTCTACAAGTTAACGAGTAATAATCAACCAACTTTTTGCAGTTGTAAAGGGATCAAGGGAGGGTTCGTATGGGCGAACATGTTTTTCAACTACAATGTTAAGTTTGTTCTTGGCATTAATTCATCCCAACTACGGAACCCTCCATTGTGCGTGGTCCCGGTGGTCCGACACGCACTTGGTCGGTTTCAGTTTCATCTAACGCACCAGATTGTGGGTTCAAATCCGGGCAAGTAACAATGTAACTTTTTTAATTCATATGAACTTTCTAAGGAAAAAATCATGAGAAATCTGGACTTATATGTAGTTAATAGAAGTCTAAAATGGCCAACCCGTCTTGAGCAAGGGTCGTGATCAATGCTCGTGCCTTCTCAGTATGAGAAAAAGCGTTTGTCCTGCAACGGGGCAATAATCGGCTGGTATTAGGTAAGCAGATACCTGATATCTACTTACCTACTGCTTAAAACAACAAACGATTAGGCAAAATGTTTACACTGGTTCATGTGTATTGTGTTGTGTTGTAAACAACACCATTACCTACAGTTTCCTAAATAAACACAAAAGCGAGTTTCTCAAAGCAAAATTACTCACATAACTTACTTTATGGACCATTTCTTTTGTAACTGCGGTAAACCAACAATGGCATATAAAAACGTGAAATTTTTTACAGGTAAAAAACCCCTCTGCGAGGAAAATCAACAGAAAAATGTATGTCAGACTCGAACAGCGACACACAGTCACAGTGAGCCTGTTTTTTTACACACCGTACCAATACATTTGTGTTTTCCATTTCTCGCTACTAGCTGACATGAAACATGTAAGTCGTAATGCATCATCGTTTTATAGGCATTTGCTCTCGCATATTTGGGGAAACATGATAACAACATCATGTGCGCCATTACGGGATTAGCTCAGAGTTCGACGACACTGTACATAGCACTTTGTGCAGTACTCATAAACAACGCACATTTGTTTTACGTAGCAATACATTCATTCTTGTGTTTCTTATGAACATTTACCTGAGATTTATTATGATTGTCGGCGATGTATTTCATTGTTTGCGTTGCCCTATTATGGACGTGTTAATTTAATTTATGTTTTGCCGCCTCTGGGTGTAAAAAGAGTTTTATTCAGGTACGTGAAAAAATTTAAAACGCGAACACATTCATCATCATCTGCCTAGCCTTTTCCCAACTATGTTGGGGTCGGCTTCCAGTCTAACTGGATGCAGCTGAATACCAGTATTTTACATGGAGCGACTGCCTATCTGACCTCCACAACCCAGTAACTGGGTAATACGATATGGGTAAAACGCGAACACATTATATTTGGTAAAAGTTTGTTGCACTTGGAGATTAGGTTTAGGGATGCTTAACTGTGTTTATAGCCAGACGTTCTCAATTTTTTTAACAATAATTTACCTCTCTGAATCTCTTCGTAACTAAGTTAACGTTTAGCGGGAATTAATTTTTTTATCTGATTTAATTAAACTTTTACCGTTGGAGTTTCTCTGTTTTTATCCAACTACGGCGAAGCAAAAAGAAGGGTTATGTATGTATGTTTGTATGTATGTTTGTATGTACGTTTGTATGTTCATGTGTTACCTTATATCTTCTAAACTACTCGTCACAAATGAGGTATCGTTGGAAGCGTCTTGATCGTCCGCTGGTTATAGGCTATGTGACGTCACATTAAATTGAATATGGCGCAATATAGAGGACATAAAGTCAAGAAAAAAAAAAAAAAATTGGCCCTTGTATCAAATGAATGGGCTTAATTAGCACATTTAAAAGAATAAATAAATTATAACCCCAGAAAAAAAAAGTTATAAAACTAAAACTCAACTTCGACAAATAATTCGACTAAAAAGCTATAAACAAGACATCACAGACAGACAAATTACTATGCTTTACTCTTGCTATGCTCATAGTCATCATACATATTCAGAAAACTTACCTATCATAACGCAAGGAAATTGTACGTATGTATATGTCGGGTCGCAGTCATAAACTAAACATAACAGTCCCATGAATAGTCGGAATTTCTTTTTGGGACAGATAAGTATTTTATACGTCGTCATGACAGGTATTACCTACACTTGGCCATAAAACTGCTGAAATCTCGCATCGCGACGATATAGGTATGCCAATAACTCTATATTTACGACTTGATGTCTACGACAGTTAAAGTATCGATGCTACTGATAGATTTCGGTCATCCGGGTCATCTGACAAGTTATTAGCGGATACTTAGGTACTAGGGTTAGCAGCTCGTGGCTAAGTAATAACAGCCGCACGGGTCGATTCATCAGGTTAAGCTACGCTTGCCGGGGTTGGTCCGTGGATGGGTGACCATCTTTACATACCGAGACTCCTCCGTGCCTCGGAAAGCACGTTAAAGCGTTGGTCCCGGCTGTCATTTGTAGATCTTTGATAGTCGTTACGGGTCGTCAGAAGCCCGAAACTCTGACAACCAGTCTTGCCAAGGGGTATCGTATTACCCAGTTACTGGGTTGTGGAGGTCAGATAGGCAGTCGCTTCATGTAAAATACTGGTATTCAGCTGCATCCGGTTGGACTGGAAGCCGACCCCAACATGGTTAGGAAAAGGCTAGGCAGATGATGATGACTTAGGTACTAGGGTTTAAATAATAATCTCGATAAGAATGTTGGTTTGCTTCGGATAAGTCTGACCGTAACTTCGGTATTAAAGTCTCAAGCCACTACCAAGCTACATGGCAAGTTTGTGATTGGATTTCAAACTACTATGAGCTAAGTTATGCTGCAATTCTTTTCGTAAAATAATTGTTGTGGCGTTTTACGTGCTATTAGATAGACAAGATAATGCAATCTCACCAACCAATGGTGATAAAAGAAGCAACTCCGTTGCTTTCTGTGTCCTCATTGGTGTTGTTCAGTAACTTGCAGTGAGTCGTTCATTTCAGCTACAAAATATACTCAGAATAACACGAAACTGTGATTGTCTCCTCCACTTTTTGTCGACCTGTAGATTTATTCTGCCTTTTCATTCCACAAGGAAGACAATTTAGTGTAACGTTCTGTTCTCTTGATTGTATTCGTTTGCTTCACTTTTAGTAAGATTCACTTTAAGGCTTTGCCATCACCATCTTGTACTTAAGGGCCTTTTAATGCGCAGAGGGTGCTTGGTTTTTTAACCGACTACGGCGAACCAAAATGGAGGGTTATGATTTTGACCGTATGTGTCATATCATATTACCTTCTAAACTACTCATCACAATTTGACAAATGAGGTATCGTTGGAAGCGTCTTGGTCGTCCGCTGGTTACAGGCTATGTGGCGTTACATTAAATTTAATATGGCGCCCTCGAGAGAATATAAAGTAATAAACTAAAAAAAAAATTAATGACGGCTCATTTTTTTTTTTTAGTTTTTCTATTCATTTACTAATTCAAACTCCAGAGTCACACGTAATCTGTTTGATTTATCCCTTACACGTGTGATTGCGGATTTTGAATCTGTGATGTCTTGTTAATACCTTTTCAGTTGACTTTTTTGCCGTAGTTGGGTTTTAGTTTTTTAACTTTTATTTTTAATCCTTCTACATATAAATAGGCAGTTTGTTGGTAAATCCGTAGGGATACGATTCCGTCCAGATTTCGGCGCTATCTCCGCCGTTATTTACCCCTTGAGTGCTGTCTCGAATGGCCCCTGTGGGAATTCAGGGCGTTCTAAATGAGAGTACTTTTCTTTTTGGGTAATTTATTCGCCATAAAGTTCCTACTTGCAGATAAATTGCGGATTGTATGTGTGTAAATGTTCTCATCTCTTACATTTTATATGAGGTGCTTTTTTAATGTAAAACTACACTCGGAATCAAATTACTCCTCTGTACAGGAATATTTCTATAAATTTGATATCGGATATTTCTTACTTAAGGAGTTAATAAAGCTTAACGAGGATTAGTACGATGTAGGAACTAGGAACCTATATTTGAGGTGTAGTTTATTATACTAGTGATTCCTATCAATAATTCAGTATTCCATATGAAGATGTAGATATATCCAATAGCTGCATAACTATTGTTCACGGTTCATGAATTACAGCCTGTTACTCTGTTGGTACATGACCTATATGGACAGGTTACATCTCAATAGGATATAGATACTGTGAGGATGTGGTATACCTGACGGCCAATTCTCGTACTTAAAAAAACGTTCACATTCAAGTCGCAATCTGTAAAAATTTTGGTAAATTGATTGTATTTTTGACAGATTGCGAATGAAATTAAAATGCGAAAGTTTTTAAAAATTACTTGAATTGCCCCTGATATATGTAATATGTACGTCTATGATTTACTGTTTCTCAGAAAAAGGTAGGTATAGGTAGTCTCGTTCAATTTGGTTTTCCAATAACTCGAAAAGCGGATAATAAATGACTAATATGAAATATCTTTAGTCTCTATACAGTTTGATATATTAGCTTTCAAAGACTAAGGTGTGAAACAGTTTCGTACATCAAAGCTCAGTCGTATGCGAGCACAATTCGGCAGCTGTAGGTATTTGCCACCAATGTTTAGATCATCAGTAGATCATATTGGAATAGAAAGTAACGAAGAGTCTCAAAGAGTAATTATAATAAGAAATAATTCACAAAAAAAAAGTTTGTTATGTGCTCAAAGTAATTGTGATTTTGGGTACGCAGAAGGAAGTTTATTAAGTACTTTATCATTAACGAAATTGACTCAAGTGTTTTCAGTCCCGCATCTGCGTTCCCCAAGAACATACCTTTTGTTTACCTTTGATCTGTACCGATTCAAAGGAATTTGCTTTATATTAAATTTTGGCTCATAATGTTTTTTTTTTTCTTGGATACAGAATGCCAGTTTCAAGAAAAATATCGCTCGTGAAATTAGCGTTACTTGGTGCTCACTTAGTGTAGGTACCTACATTATTTATCTGGTAGCGACGTTTTAGGTAAAATGCTGTTTAAGCCTGTTTTAGACAGTTTGCTCTCATAAACTCATAATGTGTCTAATAAGGCAGACATAATCACCGTGAAGCAAATTCTCTTTCATGACTATTAAATAATTAATAAGTACCTACAGATTTAATAGAACAGCAACATAAAAACAAAATACCGACATCAAACCACCTTCGAATAACGAATTGGCTTGAAATTGATAAAAGGAAACCGCTACACACAGGGGCGATTAAGATAAAGTCGTTACACGATCCGAGAAAAAATAAATGATGCTATCTAAATTTTCTGTGGCAATTTGCAATATACGAGTATGTTAACGAACTTACTACCGCGTACCGGTCTCACAAAGGGAGGTTATACTGTGTACCTACCTACACTTCAATCGATTTTATTTTCATAGGGTATGTGGAAAATGTGGTTGCTATGCTGGGAGAAAATTCGTTCTCGCCGCCGATATTCACATGTTTTTTTAATGTATCATTCATGAATTCGAGAATTGTAATCTCTTGCGTTGTGTTTTCTGATAATTGTGTACCTACCTACATAACTGATCCATAGCTTTATAGAAATAATACACTAAGGCTGAGTCCTGAGTGTCGGCGCACCGCGCAGGCGGAATGAACGGCGGATAAAACAAATGTTCGAGATGTTCGAACTTGTCCAAAGTGCGAGCGGGCGCGCGCATTTCACGCTCACCGATTCGCTCATCTGATTTCCACCAGAGATGTATGATCATGCTTATACAGGGACGTGTGCGATATCCAATAGGATAATTTGAATTTCCTAGCGGCACACAGCTGACACAGCGCAGCTCTCGTGGAAAAGGTCTAAGGAGGCAAGATCTTGTACAAAACATCTCGCACATCGGAAACTGAAAATTAGACATAAATATTCCCATCCATGCGTGAAGGTAATTACAAACCCAAATAATATTCAATTTAATTGGAAAATCACACATGAGTGGTAATTATCCCCCCTACTACCTATTTAATATAGGTACCCTTGTGAAGTGACGTGAATGAGAGCTTCATTAATTAGACATTCTTTGCACGAAACGTAATGAAAAGGCAAGTCGAGAGACGAGAGTTAAAAGAGGTTTGCGTTATTTTAATTATGCCTACGTTCTCCGTGTGGAGCTGAAGACCCGAAAACAAATATGGTTTAAAAAATATAGAAATACAGGTAACGTTTAATTTGTATTCGTGTGTTCGCATATTATAAAATAATGTCTTAGGAGGTGCTTTGTTCTGGGGCACTATTCCCACCAATGCAAATCAACCAAGAATAAAAGCGCAAAATAAGAACGGGAACAAAACGGGTCTTCACATTTGAATTTTCAATCGACAAGTTTTGTATTTTCTTAGCAAACAGAACGGAATATGTTTTGCGTAACTTGACTAGGAACGTATATAAACATACATTTTACCTTTCCATTTGTAAATGTACAACGTTTTCTGTTAGAATTTCGTAAGATTCACGAATTAATTCCAGAGATACACCGTTTAGATACACAACCGAGAGCAACAAACAAAGATGGTAATAAATACCAAAAGCGGGCGCTTCCTAATAGTCTAAACTTACTAAATAGTCGTCCAAATGTTACGTATTTCCGAGAACTGAGATTCGTAGTAACATTAAGGAGCTATCTACTTACCAATTCCACGAGAAACATTTTTGTGGACTATAGATTAAAATAAGGATTTGGATTCACTCACAAAAGATCTTCAACTGGTTGGTTGAGAGCTGATAAAGAGAGAAGTTTTAATAGCTTTTAATTGTTCTAAAAAAATGAGTTTTTTTTTTCAAAATAGAGTGTTTATTGGTAGTGATGTCATCTGTTGAATAACCGACTGCAATGAACAGTAACCTCATATGTATATCACTCAAACTAGCTGTGCCCCGCGGTCTCACCCGCGTAGGCCTCGATCCCGTGGAAATATAGAGATAAAACGTATCCTATGTCTTATTCCAGGTCATGGTCTACCCGTGTGCCCATCCTCTCCTCACTAGAGTAGGGAACGTCGCGGCGGCGCATCGGCTTCGCCGGCGTCGAACGGTTCGCGTATTGCATTTCGTGATAACTTCGAAATAAAATGTGCGATTCGAATGAATTAAAAAGTAATTTACTGCTCCATAAATACCCTTGATTTTAAAACTATTCATTTGAATAAGAAGACAGTAATATTAAGTTGATAAAACTCCTTCGCAAATAATGCTTTAATTTCGAACAAATTTGATTATCAGAAAAAAAGGTTATAGTGAGTCAATCTTAAAAGATAGACATATGCTGTCGCGGACTTTTTTTTCGAAGTTTAAAGAGGAACAATTCCATTATACACGATGTTTGCGTAACTTAAACCGTTAACGCAGCAGCGCACGCAACGGAAGCTCTCAAAAAGGAATCCTTTTTCTCGTTTTTGCAACATTTTTCATTTATGCTCCGCTCTTATTGGTCATAGCGTGTTGTTATATAGCCTATAACCTTCCTCGATAAATGGACTATCCAACACAAAAAGATTTTTTTAATTCCAACCAGTAGTTCCTGACCTTAGTGCGTTCAAACAAACAAGCTCTTCAGCTTTATAATATTAGTATAGACTCAAATAAATAACAAAACAACCCATACAAACAAACAGGAATGTTCCGAAAAACATGGTTATCTCATTGACAATGTTTGTTACAAATAACAAACTTGCGTAATTTGCCCCGAAACTATAAGGTAGGTACTTTTCTCGGCACAAGATAGATGATGGTACAAAGTAATAGTGCACCATAATTCTATATGGGCCTCTTAGAACCCCAACAGGAAAATAAAAAATAGGTTCGGATAGTGTGAAAAAGTTAAAAAAAGTGAAATCATTTAATTCAATTGCGCACATAAAAGGCAATCTTGAACGGCGAAAATTGACAAAAAAAATTAAAAAAATTCTATTCTCCCCTTCCAAAAGGCAGTTTTCGTATGGAGAAGAATGGAAAAGAAACTTCGCCGTTACTCTTATAAAATGTTTTACAATATTTTGTATACGTACATTAATTAGGTATATCATTATAAATGAGAAGACGATGTATCTAAAATAAAATGGCTATGCCACAAAAGCTAAAAAGAATTAAAAAAATAATGAAGCGACGGTACCTGGTGCTCTCACATTTACAAACAAACATTGAAAGAGAAGACGATTTTCCCAAAATTTTACAATTAATAAGTCAGTGTGTGAGGAAATCCTAAACTACATAATATAAAGTGGATGGGTACCTGCTTTGTATTGAAACTAGACCAACATAAGCGTTGTTTGTTCGCGGTACAACATAACTCACGTGCCGCACACCGCGAACAAAGGTAGTTATCTCATAGACACGGTGACGGCACATGCTGACTATTCTCTGTAAACGTTACCATGTAGGTAGTAGCTATACCTGACATAATGTGGGTTGTATTAGTACATTAAGTAGGGTCATAATAGATACCTAAATTCAAGATTCTCCACGTTACGTTTTATTTGCGTGCTTAAGATAAAATAAAATAAAGAAATAGTAAGAGAGAAAATTAAAATCTTGGTACATGAATAAACTCTGATTTGAATAAAAAGTGGACAAACTTTGGTCAGCTTTTTATACATAGAATTGTCAAGAATAACTTGAGTCCATCGTATCAGTTTCAAGCCTTGGACGAAAATAACAATAAAATGCAAAACAAATCATGTTAGAAAGTCCAAATTGCAAGGATTATAACTTTTTATCCATTAGGTACTTTACTGAATTTCTTTTGTTGAAACTTTGTAGAATGGATTAAAAAGTTTTCGATTCTATTCAAAGAAGCTGTATTATGAAATTGTTTCTATTTACAAGTGTAAAAATACAAAACAATTTTTGAATTAATCTATAAAATAATACACATTTCAAATTTGTAGGATTGTAGGGTTTTTGTACTGTTTGTTAGCTTCTTGTTCAGGCAGTAAATAAAGTAAAGTAAAGTAGGTTATAGCATTTGACTTGATCCCGGTACACCAAGTATGTTTACCGTGTTACTTCCTGCATACAAGTACATAAAAGTTATTCGAGGCGATCGGAGGTTCATGCCTCAGGCACAGGTCGATAAAATAAAAGTAAAAAAATATACTTCGATTCATTTAATTGACTTGTATTTTTTTAACTCAAGTGATTTTTCACAAAGTTTTCCTTTGATATAAAAAAATGACATTTTTTAAAATAACCAACATAAAACTAGAAAAGTTCGTAAAAATAAAACTTAAAAAATATACTTTGATTAAGGTCCGGATCAGTAAGCTCACAGGTTTTCCGAAATCTGTTTCTTTGGCATGATATTTTTTTTAAACTGTAGACTACATTTAAACGGAGGAATAGTTGAAAACCCGAGTGACCACTTGAGTGTTCCGATCGCGAGCGTCTTTTCTGCTCGTTTCACTTCTCGAGAACTGCTTCACAGATGTTGAGCATTCTGAAACTAGGCTAGAACTTTATTAATTAGGTGTTCGACTAATGAAGCTGACACACATATGTGATATTATTTGTCGAGAAATACAGGTCATCGTCATGTTTCATTTTCATTTGCAAATCTGTAATATTTATTGAATAAAAGCAAATCGTTTCAAATATTAGCAAAGTTTCTCGATCGAACTCTGCCTTTTTTATTCCGAGGACGGGCTTTTAACGGTCTAACAAAGTAGCTAGATAATGGTCCATTATATTTTCACGCTAAAATCTCGGTAGGTACCTATACGAACTACTCAAACTAGAAACATTATTTTTTCACCAACGGAACGGAAAAGATACTAACTAATGCCATGTCTCGTAAGCTGATACGCCACACGTTTACCATTTTAAGTAGTTCAGTACATATGCAATGCAAATTGCTTTATCTGCAGTCCCACAACGACAAATTAGTCCTTGGGAATTGTCACAGAATAACTTGAAGGCCGCTTCTTGGTACCCTGTAGAACTCACTTGAGATTGAGACTCAACTTTATAAATAACAAACTGACTTATTTTGGAATTTACCAACGCATCAATGTGGTTTTCAATAAAAAAATCTCTATTTTTCTTAGCGTTAGTGGGGTCTTTCGAGATCGGGAGATTTATGATACACGAGTATTTACGGCTCCTTTACTCTGTATTTATGTCACGTCGGAGTGAACTTGCTCGTAGCTACGGAGCTACGAACAAGTTCACTCCGACGTTTCCAATCCTTACTTTAAGTAACGAAGTAAGTACGGACTTACTTCGTTACTTAAAGTAAGGATTGGGTACAACATCAAGCCTAACACTAATCAATATTAGTGCTTTCATCCACTTTTTGTCGTTTTAACTTATCGTTTTAGAAGTTTTTTTTTATTTTAAAGTTTACGTTGTTTTAATTCTTCGAACTATTATGTTGTCTGTTTTAAACTGCAAACTAATGCGGTTATTTATATTATGCCCCTCCCTAATAAAACTCAAATAATCTTATTTCTAAATATGGCCAGCAGTAAGGCAATATGGCCAGCAGTAAGGCTGCCATCAGACAGACTGCACTCTTGCTGGTTGAATGCAGTTTAGTACGACTGCAATACTCGTAATGTACTGTAACTACATTCAAACTGCAAATTTGCAGTTGGAGTGCAGTTGAAATGCAGTTCGTCTGATGGCAGCCTAAGTGGCTGTTACTACGAATTAAGGTAGGCTGTTGCTACGAAGTAAGTAGGTCTCTAATAAGTAATTTGTAGGTGTGAATAAATCTATTTTTATTATTTTAGGATGAAGAATAATTTGTAACATTTTGTTGAGGAAGGATATCTGCCTGTCCGAAATAGGTTGAAAAGTCAGAATCTATGCTTTGAATGCGCTATAGATATCATAGTACATTTCCACGTTCTGCCTCGGGAGTTAAAGAAAACAGAATAAAATCTACTGTTTATTTCCCCGTAGCTTGGTGAAGTGAGGAAATAGGAAAAATATTCCACTTATTTGAACTCATACGCGCAGTGCAAACAAACTGCTGACATCAGCATACAGGATGTTGAAAAATTTTTTTTGAATTCTGCACTTGGAACAGTCGCTTCATTATTAAATCTTGCATAGTGTTAGCGAGATATTTATAAATAAGTTAATGCGCGTCGACAAAAGGAAAAGAAAATAAAACAAGAACAGAAAAGCTCAAAAAGGCATTAAAACTTTTAGAGAACTTGCCTTCTATCCAACCAGTGTCTGTCTGTAAATTAATCAAATTAGATGCTGTTCAAAGGAAAAACGCAAAAGGAACTAAGTAAAACGACTCGAGGTAGTTAATTAATTTACTTGCGGTCGGACTGGATGCAGAAACTCAACAACAAACAGATTGGAGTATACTCACGCTGCCGCGCAGGGCAGCCAAGATTGCCAAGTGGGACGCCAGCCTTATTTCCATTCAATTGTTTGTGTCGGGTTTCGGCAAGGCTTATACTAGCCAAACTCAATTTGACTTCACGAGTTTGTTCGCAGCCTGTTTATCGTCGCTGGGTTTTTCCGTTCCTCGCGAGGATAGAGAAGTTGCTCGTAATTAAATTACTTCATTCGACGCGCGTAATCAGTAGCAGAAGTTAGTTCTTAGTAATAATTAATTGGAGAACGTCTAAATGGGTTCATACATAATATGTATGTAGTTCCATAACTTATGTAGGTTTGCGTTTGGTATTCGGATCGTTAAATTATCACAAAGCTGTGTTGACTTGGCTGCCAATATTATGGGGATACAAGTATGTGACGTAACACGGTGCGCACAAACAATAATAAATTATTATTACGTAGCACGCGGCGTTTTCTAGCTTTTGACGTAGCCCATGTATTGCTGATAAAATATGTATGGGTGTAGATATTTATTTAACCACGCCTCTTGTGGATATTATGTTATATTTATATTGAAACAACACAATTATCAAGGGATATTATTTTGTACATTTGGTAGGTTGTACGTAAGCAAGTGTGTAACTTAATAGTGACACAAGAATATTAAATGTCAGCACTTTACATTTCACAACTGCTGTATGGAATTCCCTTGATATTCAGAACGATTGCGCGTGGAAACTATACAAACGGTTTTTCAACATGTGTAGAATTTTCAAATCTGCTATCGTAAAACGACAAGCAAATGTAAATTCTTAAAATAATAAAACTGCAATTGTATGTGGGGAACGGAATAAAAATGTGTGTGGAATAATATCACGAGCTTTTTCAGCGAATGTAAAAGAATTTAGACTTGTTTTCTGACTTCGCTTTGTTACACATGTTTACCTATACACATCTATTAGCTGCATGTGCAAGTCGCTCCTGAGAGGCATCACTACATAGTGGACTATTAATTAGACCACGTCAAAGGGGCACAAATTCGCCGTGAGCTGGTATATTGGCTGACGTGAAACGCTACAGGTAGGTAATCATAATTCCTTTTCAGGTAGGTATGGTCTTTGAGTGAAGTGCTCAATAGGAGGAATAGCTTAAATTCTGAATAATGTGCATTTGTGTCTGACAGGACTGTTACAAATTCGGACGGAAATCTGAATTTCCGTTACAACATTGTTACTTTACTTTTAAAACGTTGAACGTCAGCTGATTTGAAATGGGCTGCTCTAGTGCTGTAAGCGTACTGTCACTACGTGACATAATTCTGTAGGTAACAGAAGCCCTAGTGTGAGTTTCTTTTAACCATCTCGACTTTACGCATCGAACGCGTTCGGCGCTCCGATTGGCCCTTCACCAGTGAAGGTCAGTGAAGCGCCAATCCGAGCGACGAACGCGGTCGATGCGTAAAGTCGAGATGGTTAAAAGAAACTCGCACTAAGGTCTCTGTTACTTTGTCTTAGTAACCTAACGATGCGGTTGCACTTTGCTGAGTTTCACATATAATTATATAATTCATGTATACAAAATATTGGAAACATTTTTGAAAAGAGTAACGGTGGAGTTTCTTGCCCATTCTTCTCCATACGAAATCTACCTTTTTGGAATGGGCAACTAGAATCAATTCTATTTCTTTGTTTGTTTTTCATTGACGTTCAAAAGTGCCTTTTATGTGCCTATTTGAAATAAATTATTTGACTTTGACTTTGACTTTGACTTTGACTTTGACTATCGAGTTTACTTGAAAATTAATATTTATTTGCTCGCTAGTTCATTATGCTTCAAAATGTCTCTTTACTTTTAAAAAGTCAGTTATTAAGTTAATAGTATGGAGAAAACTTATTATATTATATTATTTTATTATATTAATTTATTTTATTATATTATTTTATTATATATTTTTTTTTAATGATATTATCCTTATTTTATTATATTCATTTCAAGATTCGGAAGCAGTGGGTGCACAAATCCATATCGAGGTAGGTTCACGCTTGTCTTTATTCCAGTAAAGTAGGTTTAACCTATTACGTACTACTTTAAAATTTAAGTAAGATTCCAAGTTTACGAGAGGACAGCTAGAGCTACATTTTGATAGATACCACTCGGATATTCCGACGTTCGGTAGGAAACACGTAGGAAATTATGATTTTATTATAAAACAAAGTTACAGACCGCTTCTGTTTGTCTGTTTGCGAAAACAAGTTAATTCGAATAGGGTTCTCTCCACAGTCACCACAGATTAGACCGCATCAAATTAATTTAGCAAAGTTTTATGTTTAAGTATTTTAAACCTAAAATATGTTGAGATACAAGAGCATGGGATGTAGTTGACAAACTACATAGATAGGTCAACTTTGTCGTCATAAGTTAGTTTGTCAGGACTAGTTGTTAGTTTTTGTTATGGTAGTATGAACGTTAAATTGTAGCACATAATGGCAACAATCTCAAAATATTCATCTCTTTCCTGAGTTTACTACATTGGCTTAGGAAGGAATAAAATTAGAATGGCCCATCTTTGACTCAACTCTGAAATTTGGCCTACCATTTGGACTATTTTACCTACATTTTCATTGGCTCTCAGCGTGGCAAATAATTCGTCTGTTTTATTTATTTGGAGTCGGGAGTGGCGCCTCGTAAAGAGGAAATAAACATTTCATTACATTTCCGTGAATGTTATTCCTTGAATTATATGAGTGTGGGTACTTTATATGAGGATAGATCTCAGCGAAAAGATGGAAGACTTTGTGTCACATTCGAAAGCTCTGATAAAGTTGAAAAACAGGAGTCATTTTACTATGTTTAGCTCAAAGAATGAAATCGTTAAGAGTCGAAAAAAAATTGTATCGAAGCAACTTTTTAATCGGTAGTTTCATATAGATACACTATTATTAAAGTGCTATGTATTTAATATTGCCAACCAAACGTTGTGCTAAGTGAGAGAGCTCGTGTTACGACACGAATCAAATACGATATAATGTCCTAAAGTTCTATTTGGGTCACAATAGTGTTGCCAGGCCACCTTTTCCCAATGCTTTGAAACTTATAGTCACCAACTATTCGCGCACCTTTCGTATAAAGTTCCCATGTTACTCAGTCATAGCACAGTTTACAGTCGCTTTAAACCAGAACTTCAGATTTAGTTTTGTATGAACTTGTAAAATATAAGTTGTTCACGTTTTAGTTGTGAGCGCTCCGCAGATTGATGTGAACACGACTGGAGCTGGCAGCACAGTAAACTCCATTACTCATACGAGTCCTGGGAACCTTCACTTAACGGAGCATTTACTTGAGAAATTAATAATTTTGACAGTTTCTATTTACTGCTGTTATGTGTCTGATGTGTTGTGTGTGAATGTAAAATATTTACAAATAATGCCTTGGTTAGGGCCGATCCAACATGCAGGGTCGCAAACACGGAAGTTATTACAAAAAAATAATCTCGGATATTTTTCCATAATTATGTTATTCAGGCCTGGCATTAAGCAAATAACATCTCTCCACCTTTTTGATAACTTTTCATCGTGTTTTTCATCTAATATTTGCATATTTTGTTAGGTAGGTACTTATCCCACTAACAAAGTCACAAATATACTGCTTTTCGTGTTCAACATTGACCACGATACATCCCTTTAATTAGCATATAATGTTCCCACAACTGGGACACAGGCTTCCTCTCGGGGAGTGGGAGTGGACCGTAATCCGCCACGCAGGCTCAGTGCGGGATAGTAGATGTTACATGTCTTCGAATTTTTGGTTCTATGACATTTTTCATTTTCCGGTTTCCTTACGATGTTTTTCTTCACCCTTTTGAGAGCAGTGATGATGAAATAATTTACGCAAAGTAAAGCGCCTGTCTGGATTCTGATTCCGTACAAGATCATTAAAAAAAATACTGAAGGTATTGCGGTCGGCATGGTCTTATTGCCTGTGCCTGACGAATTTGTCTCATTTGAACTAAAGAATAGATATCAAACAACTGCAAAATCGCCAAATCATAATGGTGGCTAAAAAAGTCGTATACATCCGAGCTGGCTACCCTGTATTTGGAAACATATTAGACAGTATCATTACAATATTCTATCTTTTTTCTAAAGCTAACACTTTATTGGCGTTTCGCTAGAGTCCACTTTGCGGATAGTTATATTTGGCTTAGTTCCTACTTTGGTGACATGGAGTTAAGTATTAGTTTTATAATGCGACTGACATGTGTAGGGAAAATATACTCATTTTAATTTAAACTTTTTGTATCCTTTCACTATTAATAGAGAACCACACTACCAATTTATTCAGCACATTATTAGAAACTGTAACCTTATTTTGGTACAGTAATATCTCGGTAACGACGACGTCCGCTATCTCAGAAGCATGTGAGCGAAAGTGCGGTCCAGAATAACGACTCACTTAATGTATTGTATGATACTAGTATGTCGCTGTGAAACTGGCGCGACCACTGGGCGTGACCAATTCTACGAAATACTTAGAACATTCAAGAAGATAACATGAAAACATAATGTCTTCATCCAACTAGAATTAATTTAACTAAGGGAATCAGCAGATATTTAACTACACGTTTAATTATATTGCGTACTTTGAATCCTGAATTTCCATGCTTAGCGGATTCTTGGAAAAGTGTCGCTTCACTCACTCTTGAGGAAATAATGTAAATCTACATTCTTCATGAGATAATGTTCAATTTAGTGTGCTTTCTTTTCCAATTCATGGAGTGGTTTTACTTGTACAAAGTTATCTAAGAATATATTTTTTTTGTTGGCGTACGCCTTTACTTTTAAGTCCGTACTCATAATTTAAACTGAAACCTTACGAAACTAACATTAATTGTGCCATTAAAAAAAAACTTTAATGTTTTCTCGTTACACTTGCTACCAAAATAACTGACCGCGCAGCAAAGATTTTCGTGACAGATACTACGAGGGGTGCGTGCTCCAAACTTGGGGAAGGACTTCATATTAAGAGCTTATCTTCACACACAAGTGAAAATGATTTATGATAAACGCAGTACTTGAGCCGAGAAATTTATTTTCACTTGCAGGAAGTTTATCTTGCGGATGATGTTTGGACTACTTTGGCAACTGGAAAATACAAAACTCTACTGATGGAACACTCATTCTACTGATGGAAAAAGGGACGTGCATAGGTATTTAACACTTCCCCAACGTCCCAGTTCTTTTTTCTCAGGCCGAGTTCTGTAAACGTTTCTTAACACGTTCTTTGGCTAAACGTTATTCTATTCGCAGTCGCACAACTGTCGCTCTGTAAGTGCAGGATTAGACATCAGCCGGTAACGTCAAAGCTCGTGCCGAGTAACGTTTATAGATCTCGGCCTCAATATCGTGTGCGAAAATACCAAACTGTAACAGCTTGTTCCGCCTAGCGACTGACAGCTGCATGAAATATTGCTCAGTGGGCAGTTTCCCAGTAATTCTCTCAAGCCGGTGTCAGGAAGAAGCATTGTAAACTATTCTGTTTGGGCTATAAATAGCTCTGAACTGGCGCGGCGGCGGCGCGGGGCTTGACCCAACTTGATACCTTTTACTTTAAAATTTAAATCAGTATTTCGGGTCGAGTCTTCGAAAGGACGACTGAGATTTATTATTTAACGATTCGAGTTGAAGGATATTAATATAAATTATTGTGATTATGCAATTAAAGTAGGTAAGTCCCATTAGATATTAAGTTATAATAAATATACAACGTGTAACGGAATAAACGCAAGAGCTCATACACTCCAATTAGAATATTAAATTATAAGACTAAAATAATATCTGTAATTTAATTTAATTAAACCACACCTATTTATTTTTTATAAATAAAATAGACGTCCTGACTAAACATGAAACGAGGATAGCTATGAGCGTATTACAAATTTGGTTATGCATTTAAATAGGCTTTATATAAGGCTTAAATTTCCTTAAATGAAATATTTTATTACCTTGTTATGACGCAGTGGTTCTAATTTCAGTTAAATAAAAGATTTTTTCATGAAAAATTAACATATATAAATAATGACGGAAATCGATTCAGAAGCCGATTCTGAGCAAACTACTTTCAGGTCTTGCGCTTATTCTGTTACACGTTGTATATCACAGCAAACCCTGAGTGCCCATAAAACTGAGCTGGGGATTATCGTTGTAAAATGGCTAACGGTAGGAATATCACTGCTATACCTACTAATCAGGTAAGCCGATCCTTCAATTATAATTCATTTCCTAAAGATAATTACGCTGTCAACCCTCGTCAATATTGTGAGATTCATTAATGAAGTTCACGCAGCAAAACAAGCAGTACTGTTGTGTTGATAAATCGATGGTTCGACATCTAAAGTGAACAACAAATTGATACTCCGAGTCTCCGACGTCGAACTTGAGACTCCTTCGTACTCTTCTAACTAATTGACTCACAATATTATCTTTGGGTATTTTTCGTATTATAATGTGGCTGGCACGATAGGCAACTTATTTAGTTTCAAACTAAACAGCGATAAATTGTGTATTTTTTATTTATTTTAGAAACGTTAAATAATACCTAGGTATATTATTTGAAGCAAGCTGGACACAGAAGTCTAATACCTACCAACCCTTTTTGTAACAAAAAAAAAAGAGATTTTAATTCCACCAAAAAACTTTCCAACCTTTATAGAAACAAAACACCGTCTGCTGGATTTCGGCAATGACTTGACTTTTATTTCCCGGCGTCGTGTTACAAAAGCTTTGCCCGACCCTTGTCGCTGCGACAGTGACTTGACAACGTAACACCTACGGAGCGGAACGGGAAGACAGCGTTGTTTGTTTTGCCTTCGCAAGAAATATATCGAGCCCAAAGTATAATAAATACCCATGATTCAACTGGAAAGTACCTAATAATACCTACCGTGGAAATGCCAAAATAAGACCTTGAAATAAATTACTTCATTCATGCTCCACGGACTTTCAGCAAACTTACTTACTTAAGAAAGTTTTTGATTGCTTTTTTACCTAATAAATTCAGTTCTCTTTTCGTTATTCTCTCTAACCAAAATGTGGGGCAATCGTTGTTGAAAGGGTTGAGGGTAGGTATTGAATGGTTTGCTGAAGTAATGGTTTTCCCGTCACTTGTCCTTATGGGTTCATTAGAAAACCAGCGTCAGACAGTATCTGTCTGGCATTAATGCTGAAATGAACCTTTTTGACGCAGCCGTGAGGCACACACTATTGTTGTAAAAACATATTTTTTTAAATATTTTATTTTGTTATTTGTATTTTGTGTTTCATGAACTGTGTCCAAATAAACGTTATTCTTTCTTTCTTTCTCTAAGTAGAAGAAATAATTAGCTTTACCCGACAAACTGCATTGTTTATCTAATACGGTACCACATATAAAGCTCATTTCATATCTTAAGAGAAATAGACGGCGTTTATACTATATTGTTTTTAATATATAAAATCCGCATTGACAAACTCCATTTTGTTATAAAATATGAGATAACATTGTAGCTTTTCTTTTATTCACTATTGAACATGAAACTTTTCCGCTGGACACCCTATACTTACTTGTGTAATGTCTTGTCTTTCCAGTTAAAAGCTTCGCCAATCCCAGCCTATTATTTACGAACGCAGTATTGCATAATGAACCGAAACAGCTATCAGTAATAACATTCCGCGATTCTAGGAGACCTACTTTGAATTTTGAACGCAGTAACCGAACTTTCCTTTGATTCAATCCGTTGTTCAAATGTTCTCAAACATCAGGAAATGTGTTCTAACGAGACAGTAAATTGAACAATAGTAATACTGGCTAGTAATGAAAATGTTCGTGTTCGGACGTGACGGACAATCTCTAATCATAAAAGCGACGTTTATTTTCTTTTTCATTTCAACGTTTATGTCTCCCCCCCGGATTCGAGTTCAATGTTTTCGTACCTACTTGTATTTGTTGAACAGAGTACAGTCAAGGAACTTGATGGTTGAGCAGATTGACAAACGTCTGGAATTTATTCATGGAATCTGCAAAGTAATATTTTTCTAACAAGTTGCAATAAAATACGAGTTACCATGGGGTATCCTTTACCCATTAACTGGGTTGTGGTTGTCAGATAGGCAGTTGCTTCGTGTAAAATACTGGTATTCAGCTGCATCCAGTAAAACTGGAAGCCGACCCCAACACATTTGTAAAAAGGCTAGGCAGATTGCTAGCCTTGCAACTGAGCGCAGTAGTGGCCCATCGGTATCGGCCGCAACTTACTAGTTGTAGGTCGTAGGTTCGAACCCAGACAGGGGATTTACTTTGTGTAAATTATTTCATCACCACTGCTCTCAAAACGTTGAAGGAAAACATCGTGAGGAAACCGGCAAGTCCAAGGATAAAAAATTCACCGAGAAGACGCCTGTGTCCCAGCTGTGGGATCAATAGGCTAATTATGGGTGCAATAAAATACTTATTCCTCGAATCGAGTATGGTTTCATTCCATAATCACATAAATTCTTTTACTTTTCTAACGAGTTTTAAAGGTTTGAATTTAAAAAAGTCTTCAACGTAACTTCGAAGATTTCTTTGAAGTGATTTTACATCGTAGGTATGTTCGACGAATTGTAAAGGCGCGCTTGTCCGAGTGAACTATAAAATGTATTCAGAACCCAAAAAGAAACATGTAGATATATGAAATGAAATTGTTAATTCTACAGAAAAAAAAAATAAGTAAGATATGGGAATCACTTTTACGAGTAATATTAAAAAAAATAAGCTAGATAGAGTCCACATTTCGTATCTGAATACCCCTGAAAACAAATGGCGAAACAAACTTTGAATTTGACTTTGACCCCTTTTTTTTTTTTTTTTTTTTTTTGAGGGTGGGAAATCATCCAATGACTTCTCCCGCTCTGGGCGGAGCGGAAGGGCGTGTCAGACTTTTACTGACTAAAACCCACCCGTGTTCCTTCATTTGCCTGTTGCCAAGGTCCCGGTATCCCTTTCGGACTTTCCCGCAACCCTGGCAGGCATCGGTCCTATTGGACCCCGTCATTTTTGCTGACATCTCTTTGAGGCGCGCGTGGAACACGACGCGCCATCGACCCGGGCCTGGTCCTTATCGGACGGCGAGCTGCCCGTTGCTCGCCGTCCGCAAGCCCGCGCCTATGGTGGCCGGAAATCCGCCTGGGATTCCCGACGCCCAGGGCGTCTCCAACGGCGGCGGTTAGGGGCGTGAGGGCGCAAACTTTGCCTTTCCCTCACGCGTTCCGCCTCCTCCTTCGCGAGCATTACTGCTTCGCAGAAGGAGGTGACGGCTTCCCATGCCCTCTCGCTCCGTACCATGGCCTGAACCAGGGCCGGACGCGAGAGGTCACCGCCGCCAATCGCCTCCGCGAGGACACGGCGGTGCTCCGCCCAAGCAGGGCACACCTCAACCGTATGCTCCACCGTGTCCTCCGGGCGATCCACACAGTGGTGACACCCGGGCGTTTCCTCCCGCCTAATCCTACACAGGTACCTCCCGAAGCTGCCATGTCCGGTGAGGACCTGTGTCAGGCGGAAGGTGAGGACGCCGTGGCGCCTCTCTATCCACTCCTCAAAGAGGGGACTTATCGCCGCTATTGTGGCGTGCCCATGACTTTGACCCCTGAGTTTGGTCATTTGACACGAATCTTCATAGTCCTCACATGATCTGAACAAGATTTTGCTTAATTTATTTGAGGACCATGAATATAGCGTCTGAGATGGTATTTTTTTTTGAGGAAAGAACTTCACAGATTTGAGTAGACCTGTCCAGTCTAATGTAAAACTGCACAAAAGTGGATTTAATTCCTTAGGCGTGTTCATGTTATCTCTCCCCATTTGATTTTTAAATTATTTGTTTGTTCACCTGATCCAGTCTTTTCTTGCTGAGCTGGTCTCACACAAGTCGACGATAAATCAAACACACAGAGCCCTCCCCACTAATCGTGCCATACAATTTACAAGTCTTTGCATAAAATGCGACGAACATAAAAAAAAAAAAAAAAAAAAAAAAAAAAAAGTTAAGAAAAGACCAAGAAGATGCTACAGTATTAATGCCATCAGAAATGTTTGTTACCTCGAGCCAGCTACGCCTGAATAATTAAAGCAATATTAAGGAAGGAGCTTTGAGGAAAATCATACGAAAAATAAATGTTCATTGAAATTCATTTTGTACTTTTGTTTATAGTCTTTCATCGGCTCACAATATTAAGGTCCACTTTGTCGTAAATCTGTGAATAATCATATCGTAAACAAAATAATATTTATGTAGCTGTAAAAGGATGTTTTTTTTTGTCATGTGGCCAAAATAGGAACTATCGCTGCCATCTTGTTTTTCAATACATTTTACAAAACATTTGCACTAAATGATTACCAATAGCGCTATCCTGTCAACGTCATTCGAGCGTCAAAAGATCCATATAACTGTGTACAACGTTGATGGTTGCTCGACAACCACCCGCATCTCATGACCAAGCACAGAATGAAATAAAGTTGAATATAATATGCGTAACTTATGATATTAAAACTTATTTCATTGAGTCTGTTTCGAGCCACTAAATCATAAACAAAAATCTATTCGAGGCTGCTTATCCTCCGCCCTTTTATAAACCGTCACATCACCGTCCCAGCTGGCTCCTGATCCGACCCAATTTTTCTCGGCTTATTTGCTTTTGTATACTTCATATATTCTTATTTATGTACATCATTTTCTATTTGTAAATCCAAATTATTCGTCGGATTTTTTAACGACAGAACCTTTTATATTCTTCCGAAAATGTTGTCCCCTCGTTTTCATAAGAACGGATAATTTAAGCATCAAATTGTAGGCTTTCATGTAAATCTACCAAATATCAGAACGTTAGTAGTTATCGGTTATCCCTTGGGACCCCTTGACATAAACATACTTGAGTATGAATAGAATGACGATGTTAAAACATCGAATTAAATTAACCTGAAAAGAGTGTTTTGTATTCCTTTCCCAAAACATTACAGTACAATAGACAACAGACAGTTTTTTTTTTTGTCCACTACCTGGCAACTCTTGACCTGCATCTCACCTGATGGTAAGTGATGATCAGGCCGAAGGTGGACGAGCTTCACCCGGAATCCTCAACCACAGAGGAACTGGCTATCTTATCTCTAACTGCCGAAACAAAACAATGCTGTTAACATTGTTGTTATGGCGACAGACTTAGATTAAACGGTGGTAGCTAGCCAGGTGGACCAAGCCCTATCACCAATCAAACCGAGCAGAAAATGTTGTTATCCTGCGATCGCTTGATTCTATTAAAAAACATATCTCTTGCTTTATTTCAAATCCAGTATCTCTAATAAAATCCACCCCTGAAAGCACCAGATGTTGAAAAACTTAAATACCTACTAACGCCTAGTTCATATCATCATCATTTCAGCCGAAAGACGTCCACAGCTGGCCATAGGCCTCCCCGCCACTTCAACCAGTTTTGTGCTTTCCGCATCTAGCGGATTCCTGCGGCGTTCATCAGGTCATCGGCTCACCTTGTGAGAGCCTTCCAACGCTACGTCATCCGGTACGCGGCGGCGCTACAATATATCTAATTATTTTAACAAAGTTCTACGACCATTTTCTTTCTATAAACTTACAAAAATAACGAAGAAAGACTTCTGAAATTAAAAACATAATTCAAGTAACTAGTTGGGAGCGCGCTAGAGCGTTCAAACTAATTAGTTTGTCCAACATTTATTACAAAACGCAACTATTGCGAAACAATGAGCAACGGAAAAATGTGCTCGGAAAGTGGAGTTGGGCAACATAGATATGCATGAGGCTGCGTTCACGAACAAATATTTTTTGAACTGTAATACGAATGAGAGTTTGAAAAGAACTTCCGCGGAATTTGTACAATCCGCAGCGCGGTTTAATAAAACTTTTCATTTTACGCTCAAATAATAGTTTGGCCCATGTAGACGACATGATTGTTTGTTTATTACTATGTTCGTGAACTTTTACTCAGTATGTGATATATTTTTGAATCTCGTACTAAGATACATAAATCTAAGAGGAATTACGTGTTTTTTAACGCCCGCATAGCATCAACATATTATTCGTGTTTGGTTTCTTAATAAAAAAAAAAATACTTTAACAATGGCAGTGCATTAGAAACAACGTTAACTCATTAAGAGATCGTGTAGCCTCAGTCTATTTAGATAATTAATATCAATTAGCCTTAATCGTAATTGATTCAATCTCTCTCACGATAAAACAGCCCACTGGCAGCTCATTCCATGAAACAAAACACCTCGAGGCAGGAACAAACCGAATGATGCAAAGGAATAAATGATTTGATTTGATGTATACCTGATGCAGCTATTATTCTTTTACGCTACGAGCGTAGCGGCGTAGCGGCGTAGCAGCGTAGCGGCGTAGCAGCGTATCCCACTTTCTTCGTAACTGGTAGCTTAAGGGCGGGTTATAATAGTGTAGGCTACCGCTTGCCATTTATGGTTCTACGACCTCACAACATCTAGAATAGCTGATCGCTGCCAAAAACAATATACCAATACAGCGGTTATTGACAATACGTCTTGGATTAAATATGATTACCTACTACCCGAAGCTCATTTCGGAAATGGTCTCTGTAACAGCATAGCTACATCATATGTATGAAGACAGTATGTAGTCAAATAATTATTTCATTGGTTTCAATAATAGATGAGAACAAACAATACTTTTCAATAAATGGTAGTGAATTATTAATGAGTGGAGCGGGACGACGCTGATCGTTGTCGTTCCCTCTATTTACATTAACTACAGACGAGGTAACTGTTACGTGGGGAGGTAGAACAGAGCGATCCGATAATCACACAACATGAATAATGAAGCAAATCGCAGTACCAATGACCTAAAATGTGCCAAGTATGAGTGTTAGTGTATTGAAACTTTTTTAAAATATTAGCCAAGTTTTTCATTGATTGCAGAAATATGCCAACATTGAGCATAAAGCTGCAGCTACCAAGAAACAAGGTGACTTGCGTGTCTTGTTTTATTTTTACCTGCAGTAGATATAGCGGTGGTGTAAGCTTTTCGCTCTTATCTCAATAAAAAAAGCAAATATTTTATACTCAATCAAAAGTTTAAAAAACTTTTGAGTTTTACTTAAATACACACCCTCTACTGTAAACGCAACGTAAAACCGAGCTCGGGTTAAGTTGTTTTTGTTTTATTACTAGTGAAAAATTCACAAACATAGTTTTGATAAAACGCCCGCAGCTAAATTCTCTGAATATCCAAATGTAAAGCTTGCAGTTCGAAATCAAAGAAAATAGAAAAGGATTCCATTTTCTGCTGGATCCTAAAAATCTCGGTATTTGTTACATACTGGAGCAAATTGCGACGGAGTTCTAGCCGAGTTCACCACGAATTCGTTTGCCCTCTTCACTTCATGAAAATTTTATCAGAAGATCCGTTGAGAGACTCTACGACTGACCCCGGTGAAGATACTTGGATTACTAACTCTTTATTACCTGTTTAACTGGAGTTGCTCCAAGATAAACTTTCAGTTCTTGAAAATTCTGAATCAGAAGTCTGTTCATTTTCTCGTTTTACTCGTGTTCTGTGCAGTTAACAGATTTGTATGGCAGTGTACGAAATTCTGTTAATCTCGAGATTACAATTTTATAGTGAAACATAAAGTTAACGAAACGTAAAAAGAAAATGTTTCGAAAAGTCCCTACAGCATAAAAGATTCATAAAAAGCTTCATAAAATCAAAATACCGAATTGAAAAAAGCTCAACATTGTTTACGTGGAGACAACATGGAATTTGCTGACGTCACGTAGCAGGACCGCTGCGAAGATATATTGGAATATTTTGCCGACGCGATGTGAACCGAAAGGTGCGGTCATACTCGTAGTCAAATGCAAATCGAAAATATCGCTGAGTGGCGCATGTTACCGGCGTCGATAGCTCTTCAAGTAGACCGGGTCACGGGAAGTGTATTAAAGCTATCAATATTTTCTAACATACCGATGTTATTTACGAGTAAACAGAATAGAATATTGAAATGTTCATAAAACTATTTTGTTTACTCGAGCAAATTAAATTATCTAAGTACATAAAACTTATCATCAATCATTCAATCAATTCCTTACATAAATAATTCCTACTACTTCCTAGAACTTCTTCTTATTCCAATATTTACTTATGTTTTTGTAAAGTGTTTTTATTGTAGTGTAATTTATTACCCGGACTGCCAAGGAAGGGTTATATTTTTGATGTTTTACTTTTAGTCAAATATTTAAATCAAATAACATATTTAGTACCGTATCGGTGCAATCTCACGTTAGAACACTGGCAGCAAATATTAAATTAACTTAAAAGATTGAGAACATATATTCTCTTTGATATTTGTAGCCAGGATCATTCAGGATGGTTCGTCGCTGTGTGAAAATACGGCACTGGTATATATATAAGGTACCTCGTATGTATACCTTGAACATTGTCTCGAAGCGTTGTCCGTCGCCAGCGGAATTCTATTTGCTCGCGGTCTACCGCTCCGGCTCCATCGGGACTGGAACGACAACTATGTATTAAGTTAGCTCTACGGGCTACCGTTGTCTTTGGATTGCCGCATACCTTTTTTAACACGTTTGAAGTTATTTTACAACAGAATACCAAGGAGCTGGCACGAATATTTGAACTGTTCGTCGGATACCTTTAAAACCTCGGCTCTGTAAGAATGAAATTGGTAGACATACATAAAAAAAAAAAAAAATATTAAAATTGTTTGGCGGTGCTCCAAATAGTAGAGCTTATCAAAGATTTGAAATTATTAGTGTGATTGATATCTTAAACATAATGATAAACTAATGCTGACCGAAGCAAACCTATCCAATTTAGGTAAATGAAAAGTAATAAACTGTAGTTTGCATAACATTAATTGAATATTAAATTAATTTACATAGCAAAGCGAAGCAAAATTTCTAACATTCCACGTTATATTGTGCCCACGCAACACACGCCTCAGCACAATACATCACAATGGACTCCGACCGTTATATAATACAAACGTGAACAAGCAGACCAGCCAATTTGATACTCAAGGAGAGTATGAAACTTGTAAAAGAGAATCGTTTACGAATTTAGTTCACATTGTCATGTGATGAAAGAACATCACACGGTTCCGAATAAAAACACTTGAAGCAGCGAAATCTTACGTAAGAGTAATTCTAATAACAGTGAACATTAAGTTATTATTGCATAAATGAATTACTTAATGTTGCTTATCTGGGTAGTAAAACTTATTCCCAATACACAAATAAAAGTTTGATTTGTGCATCCCTCAATAAATAAAGAGCAAACCGCTGTCTGATAAATTATTATTTTATCTTTGTAGTTTGGAATGCCGCCAATTGTTGAACTTGTATAATAAATCAATCTCTGAACGATTTCACAGGTATTTGAGTTTCTGGACTAATAATACTTAGCTGGTGGTAGCGATTGCGCTGGTAAAGCACGAAAGGAGACGCAATAGGTCTCGCTGTTTTCGGAGTGGACCACAACCAATTTGGTCTGATGGGATGAGATAAGTTCTCAGCTTATAACTGAACATAATTTCGTACAAACCAATTAAGATTTTCTCATCTTGGTTTATGAGAATGGTATGAAAATTGCAATTTCAGAAATAATTAATAACTTAAAATTATTTCAAAACTCGTGGAATTGGTGTGACAGCAGTATTCTAAACGCCTGGCGGTAAGCCAACTGGTGCTAAATGAGATTAACTACAAATAATGAATCAACCTCTCCGTCTGATAAATGAAGGCACAGGCTTGGTATGCTACGACCTTTTCTTTATTCACAACCTGTCGTCATCCTACGCTATCGTCTATCGTGTGTGACCCTTGGCGAGGTTGAATACAAAACAATTCACTGTACACCACATACCATTCAGTTGCCTAGGGCCATGTCTAGTCTCTATACGTGGGACTGCTAATGCGGTTTGCACTAAAGCTCAATGTTCGCACCCTCACCCAGTTCCTGGATGTCACGAATTGTGATATATAGTCATAAGTGAAGAATTTTAGTACACGCGTTTTTATGGAAACACGTTATTAAATCACACGGCAAAGTTGAAAAGGAATAGGTTCTGTAACATTTATAAACATGGATGTCCAACAGACGTCGCATTAATAAAGCTTCAGTTTTGCTCACCTTGGAAGAGTGCACCGTGCGGGTAAACTCAAGAACAATTAATCTATCTGACTGGCGTTCAGTCTGGCTAGATTAATCTGTCTCAGGTACAAAGCAATTAACAGCTTTACCTAAACTTTGAAGGGAATTAATTTTCGTCATAATTAACGTAATACAAAGGACTCAAGGTGTTAGTTTAATAAATGCTTGCTTTGACTTTTAGCGTGAAACGTGAAATACGTAGGTTCCTAAATTGCTGTTTCAGCGTAAGTTTCAGTTCCATTTTGTTGATTTCGCGACTCGTTTCACGAAGTATGAAGGCTTATAATGTGCAGTAATTTTGGGTACGTGCTGACGGCAGTGTGCTCAGTTTTGCTTGGAAATTGTAGTTATAACTGTGAATGGCGTGATTTAGCATATGTATGAGAGACAGGTGATGGGGCTTTGTGTTTGTGCGACGCGGACGGGATGAAGGCCTTTGTTCATTGTCGTTTGTGGACCACAGTCTGTATACATCGGAAATCTTATCTAATCAGTAGAGGTTGGTCCCACTAGTACAAGTAGGGTGATCCTCCATGACGACACAACTTGGGTGGTTTTCTCTGAATTTAATCATAATGTTAGTACTCAGGTATAAATTAGCATTATGAAAATTTATTGACCTATTCAAAAGCCTGTAAAGAGAAAGCTCATGGGAGCTCCGTGAATAATTTCTAACACTCAGGTCTAGGCGATGTATTAAATATTAAAACTAACAACGTTTAAAGGTATACTTAGTTAGCACATTAACGAAATAAGTACTTTTTGGAACCAAGCATGAAATATTCTATTTATAATCTTAATGTAATACTGAACTGTTTATAAAGTTGGGTTTCTATATTTTTTATGTAGGTAATGTCTACTGAGAGGTTTTGATAAAATTTTACTACGAGTTTCAAATATGCAAGAGAAATGAGCGTAAGTTATAAGAACCGTGTTCAGGACCTACAAACATTTGTTATTTTGTTTGTTTAGGTAGTTCTATCAGTACCTTATGTATTTTACAAAATAGTAAACTTTCATAATGGCAATTATTATAAATTGAACATAATTTAGTTCAATGACTGAAAATGTATAATGTTAGTTTTAACAAATAGGTACATAATTATTATTCATACTTCCACTTTATGTTCTGAACAGGAAAGCTCTTCTTATTCATCAACACGTGAAATGATATGAAATATGTATGTAGATTTAATGAGCACAGCTATAAAATTCACAAAACAATTTTCACAATTTAATTCACGTCCGTTTAAAATCTATATTCCTTTTTATTAAAATTGCGCTGCCACATCAACAGTTCCATTTTATTAAAATTGCTTTCCTCCACGGTAATAACTATTATTTTTAGATATGCAGAGAAGTGGAAATTCCCTTGTTTTCATTGTTTGATAACGTTAGTAGGGAACTACCCAGTAGGTTGTCTACCCGTAGTAGACACGAGTTGCGGGGTCTGTCCAACTTGATATGTAGGTACTTTCAAAGTTATTCTTAGCAAAGAAAGCGTGACGGGAAAACTGTACGTTCTTAGTATTAAAAGACGCAGCGGTGGGGAAGTTACGGGCTGGTTAATTAGCTTTATGGGAACTTCGTTAATAGCGTGAGAATGGCAAAAATAACACAAAAAAAAATTGTTTAGCCCAAAATTCAGAAACGCGAATACTGTTTGCTGATGCAGCTATTAGGGATCTGTGGGATTATCTATAGACACTAGCTAGTCAATCCTTACTTCTGTAATGGCACCAGTCCGCAGCACTACAAGTGCATTTACTCTCTGATAAAGCTTAGTTTCCCAGAAATTGAAGATCACGCCTTTGCTGCGCATATTTCTACTTCGAGTCTACGAGAATATATGGCAGATCCATTTTATCATTCCATTTTCATTTCTTTGAGTAATGTTTCGAGCAGCATCGAACCATTTATTTGTTTTCTGCTTTGATTCCCGTATCCGGTCTCCGATGGAATTAAGTATACACACACACACATTGGTTACGCCTGTATTCCTGAAGGGTTAGGCAGAGCTGTACCTGTGGCACACCCACATTTCGCCAGAAGTAAGTATAACGTGGCTTATTTTCATTTTATATTGATAAAGTATTTGACCTGGGGAGTTATTAGCCAAAGATAAGCTGCGGAATTCCCAAATGAAGCTATTAACATTACCATAATGTGGTGACTAATACGCGGACATAACGTCGGTGTGCACACTTGACAGGACGGGCTGTGATTACACTCGCCTCTTACTTGATTTACATTTTCCACATCGCATGAATTCGTAATACGTATTATAAATAACCTCCCGTCCTCACGACCAGTAACAATGGATCAGAAAGGGTTCACCCTTTCAATGACGGACCCTGTATGCTATCCTTTTTCTCGTAGTATTTTCCTTGTTTTCTGTAACATGGATACACATGACATATTCCATGGTGTTCAATTTTCGTAGGTCAATGTTACGATAGAAAGTAATCTTGTATTCTCAGAAATATTTTATGAGATAATATTTAATATTCAGAGTCTGAAATAATCTGACAAAAGAAATATTTAATTTATTTCTTTTGTCGTATTTCATTAAGTTAGTTGTTAAGAGTCAGGAAAAGTAAACAATATGATTTGCATTTATAATGGACGTTGTGTATTCTGTTAAACAACTCTGGAAGTCTGAAATATGGTATCTGCTCGCTAATGGTCCGCAATCATACTCAGACGGTGTACTCCATTCACAATGCAGCTGCTACAACTGAACTAATATATCTGCTTAAAACCTCCATTATTCTGCATAAAACAATACTGAATAGAATATTAATTTTATGTCTGAATGAGAATAGGATTTTCAATTTCGTTAGCTTCAAATGCAATTATTTTTAATTGTATTTTGAAAGTTTCATTTTTTAGCGATATAATTGCTTAAAACTAAACTGTACGAGCCGGTACGACTAATAGATCGAATAATAGACAGTCAACTTTTTACCCGACTACGGCGAAGAAAAAGGAGGGTTATGATTTTGGCCGGTATGTATGTATGTAAGTATGTTCATCTGTGCCCTCCTATCTTCTAAACCACTCATCACAATTTGGCAAATGAGGAATCGTTGGAAGGGTCTTGATCTTCCGCTGATTATAGGCTATGTGACGTCACATTAATTTAAAAATGGCGCCCTCTAGACAAAAAGTAAGGAACTAAAAAAAAAATTGTTTAATCGTACTATGTTGGGTATCAAATGAAAGGGCTTAATGAGCACATTTCAAAAATATATATATTATAACCCTAAAAGACTTTAAAAAAATTAAAGTAATAAAAACTAAAACCCAACTACGACTAAAAAGGTATAAACAAGACACCACAGACAGAAAAATTAAAAATCCAGAGTCACACGTAATCTGTTCGATTTATGCCCTAACACGTGTGACTCCGGATTTTTTATTTGTCTGTCTGTGGTGTCTTGTTTATACCTTTTTAGTCGTAGTTGGGTTTTAGTTTTTATTACTTTAATTTTTTTATTTTCATTTAGAACAAAGAAGATATTATAAAGTGTAGTTTGTCATTTTTATAATGACTTCAAACGAAGGAAAGTAACACTTTCAGAGGATAGACATTTCGTTTTAGAGTATAACGAACATGTGCAAAATGAAAGGTTTAAAAAAAAATACTCGGCATTTAAAATACCTAAAATGCGTAGAATGCCACTCATAAAAAATAAAAAGTAGATATCTTTTCCGTTTCAGACTCATATCACACTATTACGAGTCTGCATGTAATGCATGTTTTATCCTGAAGCTGGTCACAAGCCACAGTAGCATCCGTAGAGACCGGCGGAAGCTACGCCGCTACGAGTTACCGCTACGCCGCGCCGCCTCCGCGCATCGCCGCCGCCGTAACAACCAGCTACGTATATTTGAATAGGTGAATAGGAATTCGCGCGTATGAACTCGGTCTGAACATTAGTCTATAACACATTATCTGCTGGAAATCGGGCTATTTGGCTAAAGAAAAACGTGAAGACTAGTAAATTATTATACAAATCTGTAAAAAAATACCTCATCCGATCCGTGAGAATGTTGTTAAGTATCGTGCTAAGAACCTATGCGTGTCTTTACTTTCAGAAAAAAGAAAACAAATTATCACGCATTCTTTCTAAATGGGAAATTTTACCTCACAATACATGGGGTGCGGGCAACTTTTGTGTAGCGGCCGACTACAAGTCATAACATACAACATATTATGATCTCTGATTGAAATTGATTTTTTTAAAATGAAATTTGGTTTATTGTGGTACCTACTTACTAAAAAAGAAAATTTCAAATAGTAGAATATTTTTTTGTTATAAAAATAAATATAATTACTTATTGGTAACGTTATTGCAGTACCTACATGTACACCCCTTTCGGATCGTATAGGGTTTTTTAAGAATTGTATAACCTCTATAAAGAAAAACCTACCCATGTACCCATGTTATTACATTTAAAACTTGTTTTCGTGAACAAGTAAATTAAAAATCCGGTATAAAAAATGATCACAATGAGGGGGGAGTACAAGAGACTCTCGGCTTCGTTAAGCGTCTCTTTATACCCGTTATGTGCTGTCATAATATATACTAACTACTTAGATAGGTACTAACTATTTTAACTTTATGATCAACCTAATGACATTATCTTTGCTCACAGTCTGTAGTTAAATCTAAGGACGAAATTCATGAATAATTAATTAAAGCTATCAACGCGTGTGAGGCTTGTCGTTACCATTCATACATGTTGAACCGATCTATCTCGTATAAAGACCTGAAGGCCAATTCTCGTGCTTAAAAAACGTTCACATTCAAGTCGCAAAGTGTCAAACTTGTCAAAAATATTGGTAAATTGATAGTAATTTTGACAGATTGCGAATGAGATACGAATGCGAATGTTCTTTAAAAATACGGGAATTGCCCCTCAGACATTTCAAAACTCTTCCAAAGTCAAATATAGACGAAATGAAAATTTACTTTCATCCATACATATTATGAGACGCAACTTTTCTCTGTAAGTACCGTTAGTGTTATTCAAGAACAACTTCCATACATACATGTTATAAATTAAATTCGTTTTACGGGTCTGTCTGTGTGACCACGTTGTTCTTATAAACTACGCAAACTGTTTTTGATATTTATGTGTATTAATAACTACATGAATGTTTAACTTGCATGTAATAAAGAAATCTCGATATTTTGTCAAGTCGAAAAAGCTGAGCGAAGAAGGGGAGGATCGCAAAAAAAAAAATCGATATAAAAAATAATTACAAAACTCGTGCAAGATTTAAACGCTCAATAGGTAGGTAAGTGTAGTAATCATCGCAGCTTTTAATTTCGGCATTAAGATTGAAAGAAGAGCACTTTATTTTAGAGAAGGTTTGAGAAATATTTGAAGGACGAATTCTATCGGCACCCTCTTTTTATTAATCGGTTTTACAGTCAAATTGAAGCACGCACAATCTTTATTTTATTTATTACGAAATACGGGTATTTGGGACGCCTTTATCTTGTAATGGCCAGACACTTAACTTTTATTTGATTTTTATCTAAGCGTACTATTTACGTGTTTTATTTGTAAGTAACGTGGAGGAGCTCGTGGCTAAGTAATAACAGCCGCACGGGTCGATTCATCAGGTTAAGCTACGCTTGCCGGGGTTGGTCCGTGGATGGGTGACCATCTTTACATATCGAGACTCCTCCGTGCCTCGGAAAGCACGTTAAGCCGTTGGTTCCGGCTGTCATTTGTGGATCTTTGACAGTCGTTACGGGTCGTCAGAAGCCCGAAAGTCTGACAACCAGTCTTGCCAAGGGGTATCGTATTACCCAGTTACTGGGTTGTGGAGGTCAGATAGGCAGTCGCTCCATGTAAAATACTAGTATTCATTTGCATCCGGTTAGACTGGAAGCCGACCCCAACATGGCTGGGAAAAGGCTAGGCAGATGATGATGATTTGTAAGTAACGTAAAATGAAATGTTTTATTCAAAGTCTGATAAATTTTATTTTAAGATCATCCAGCTACAACATCTGAAGTTATTGTAATATTAATTTTACCAAATAACAATTTATTGTTAGCAATATTTACAACAGTTAACACTGAAGTTTTTATAGCTGCGACATTAAAACTCCTGGTGAACATTATTTCATCTTAACAGCATCTATTGAAGTATCAGTTTAATGAGCCACTTGTTGGCTCAAGAAGATATGGTGTACAACCACATTAATTTTCACTATAAATTACTTCATGATATTTTAATTCCAAACTATAAAAGACTCTTTAGACTCCATTTTGGGATGAACATTAAGCATCTATTCAGAAACGGGTCGCCTACACGTAAAGCTGTACCTTGCGTCGGGTCGGAGTTCATGAGCCAGTGAATGAATGACGAAACTAAAGCAAAGGCCTTTCTGAACATGTCGCTCCTACTCCAATAGCTAGCAATTGTCACTCGGCACTTTGACGTAATGAGCCCACCTACGTAATTGAAATGAAAAGAAAATGTGTTGAAAGCATTGCCGCGTATTTCTTTTTTTTGGTCGCAAATTCATCTTCTGGCTAAGACAATATTTTTATATAAAACAAGCTAAGGTTCTAATTTCAAAGTAGGTGCCAACATTCTACAATAGTAGTTTTCACATTCAAAGTTGTTAACTACTCAATAGCTAATACGAATGCTATAAAAAGATAGTGCAATTAGGATGGAAAACTATATAGTTCTGAGGATCTGGGACAAACAAAAAAAAAAGATTGTGCGTCATTTTAAGTGCGAAATACTTAAAACATGTTTTAATTTAGGGAAAGATAGCAGCAGACCTCACACATGTGATCTGTATAAATGATGGATGCAATTTTTATAAACATCACTTTATTACCATGTATTTGTAACCATAGGCACTAAGGCATAAGTAAATGTTGCCTCGAAAAGTATAATAATCGACATATTAATATGAAGTATTTTGAAGTTCATATGAACTTCGAGGAAATGACTTCCAGGTCAGGTTGATAATTATTTGTTGCGGGAGGCAGCCGCGCCCTCGTTTCTGGCAAAATGCCAATAACTGTCACGCTGATCCACAGGTGATCTCAGTATTGCATTAAAAATGTGTATTTTTAAACAAAATCCTACGTAATCCACTTTTGTATTTAAATTGTACAAACGCAAATCCGTGAAAGCAAATCGATGTGAAATGTCGGCCTTTACTGCAGAGCGGCGAGCGAAATATAATTTTGAGTAGCTTTTTCCGATCACCGAGAGCCTAAGACTATTTTAGGTAGTCCGGTAGTTCTTAAGTGAAGGTTTAATCCTGAAGATGGCCTAACGCCAGGAAAAACTACGTCACTAAGTTCTGAAAACTGCAGACGAATTTTATACTTGTCTCAACTTATTATTGTTATCTTTTTAATATATTATCCTTACATTTATTATATAACAAAGTCCTCGGCGGCGTCTGTCTGTAGTCCTACGCGATAAACTCAAAAACTACTGCACCGATTTTCATGCTGTTTTCACCAATGGATAGAGTGGTTCTCGAGTAAGGTTTTAGTATATAATAACCGACATCCACGCGGGTGAAGTCGCGGGCATCAGCTATTTTACAGCTATTATACAAATCTTAGTCCTGCTTAATGTTCGTGATCTACCTACTCGTTAAGAAAACAAAGAGAAGGAGGAACTACTACATACAGACCAAATATTGCGTAACAGATTGAATTCACGCAAACATTTTCATGATCCTTGCCTACACATGTTATTTATTAACTCTGATTCGAGAAACAGCGCATGACGTATTCCAGAATATGAATGAAGGCATAATAGTAAATCAATAGCGATAATATAGTAGACATGTTAGGTTAGTAGACGTGGTAGGTAGGCACGCTATACGAGGATAGTAATTTCGGAGTAATAATCAAAATGTGAATGGTTTACTATATTTATATCTATCTGCCTAGCCTTTTCCCTATTAAAGCCTCTTTGGCACGTTACAGCTGCAGTGACATAACTAATAAAAGAAACTTTGTGTCAGTGTGGTGTATGTCAAGTTGTATTGTCTAATTCTTTTTGTACCTACGACTTTCCTAAATATATTATTATTTTCCATCCAGTCTTTCCACTGAAATAGGCACCTGCATTAGAGAAAGTGAGATCATAGAAAATGAAAACGCATTTTCAGATTGTGAAACTGAAGAGTTCGTAGATGCTATTCCTCCTGGTGTTGAGATGCCGATGAATTCAGAGAACGATGTTTCTATACCGGACGTTCCAAGGTATAATCTCAGAGACAGAAGTACTCTACGACCTCCACAAAAATTGGATGACTTTAAATTATTCTTGGTCGATTCGATTCTAGAAAGAGAAACTTCAACGTATAAAGAAGCAGTATAAAGCAGTTCAAATAAAGGTAGATGGTTAGAAGCCATGAAGAATGAAATCGATTCTTTACAGAAGTTTAAAGTGTGGGACTTGCAAAATTTACCGAGAGATCGAAAGGCCCTGCCCAGACCCAGACTACTGGAACTTTGTCAGAGCTTAGGTCTGAAGGATTAGGTCTACTAGCAGCTGAGGGAAAGTATTAAAGCCTCTTTGGCACGTTACAGCTGCAGTGACATAACTAATAAAAGAAACTTTGTGTCAGTGTGGTGCATGTCAAGTTGTATTGTCTAATTCTTTTTGTACCTACGACTTTCCTAAATATATTATTATTTTCCATCCAGTCTTTCCACTGAAATAGGCACCTGCATTATTCCCAACTATGTTGGGGTCGGCTTCCAGTCTAACCGGATGCAGCTGAATACCAGTATTTTACATGGAGCGACTGCCTATCTGACCTCCACAACCCAGTAAGTGGGTAATACGATACCCCTTGGTAAGACTGGTTGTCAGACTTCCGGGTTTCTGACGACCCGTAACGGCTGTCAAAGATCCACGAATGACAGCCGGGACCAACGGCTTAACGTGCTTTCCGAGGCACGGAGAAGTCTTGGTATGTAAATATGGTCACCCATCCACCGACCAACCCCGGCAAGCGTAGCTTAACCTGATGGAACTATTTCAATGTTGAAGTCGAAAACTGGTTCTGAAATTGTTAATGAATAATTATTTCGCGACTACCCAAACTAATAACAAGAGGAATTTACTGCTGAGTCCTAGGTTCTGTCCTTTTGTACTTAGTCAGACTAAGAATAAAAGGACAGAAGTAAACCTAAGGCCACAAATCGTTATAATGGGTGTAAAAAGATACTTAATGAAGCTGAAAGTCTCTTGTTATTCCCGTCGTTGTGATCATTGTTCTGTTCTGGACCATACTTGGGAACCTTCTGGTTACGGAGATTTGAAGGGCAAAGTGCCCACTTTTACAGACGTTTTTTAAAGAAAGCAAGTTTAAAATGTTCTAACTTCATTTTAAATAACCCTATAAACCCTGACCCGTTGTATGCACCCATTAAAACAATGTCTTGCGTGCGTTCGGTTGTGGACTACCGTAAACAGCGATTTTTCACACCGAAAATAAAAGTCGTTTCTCAACAATTATTTTTGTGCAATGTTACTTAATTTGATGTACAGAATGCGTAGTTGTCGGCTATGTGATGGGTCTTTTTACACTCTGTTTAATATTTTCCTAAATGGGTAGGTACTCCACTGAATTTATTATTAAGTACAGCCATTGTGTATAAATGTCTAAATGGCTCAATGGTTGAGTATAAATGTCTCTACTCAATGGCTGTACTTAATAAAGAGTTCGTGCTTTTTCCAATCCATGAGGTACTTACAAGAAATTCTTTAAAGCGACTTAACTGTGTGGTGAGTAGTGAGTTGAGACGTGCCACGTCTAATCCAATGCCAGCTTATGGCGAGGCTCATTCAACGGTTGGGATCGGCATGCATAATTGATTCTTGCGGGTAAAATATGTGAACCGTCGATATAGAGTACATGAAAGAATGTTCTGTTTGAATTTTTGGAAACGTAGTTGATGAAGGCTATAATGAAGTTATCGGGAAAACTGGCAGATTATTCGCAGAACACAGGAAATTAAATGAATTAAACCTGCAGCACTGAACGTAAAAGCTGTGTGGAAAAATACGGAGAGATCTCATGCAATTTGCAGAAAAGATAACTTTACCTTTATATTTTATTTCATTTTTTAATAAAATATGTCTCTGCACCTAATCTTTCTAATCTGTTTAATATTTAACTTCTCCTTAATCCGGTTAGTGTCGATGGGACGACACGTGTCTCGTGTGTCGGGTGAAACGAGGGCCGCGGTCTACCCCCCACACTACTTGCACACTCACTGCGCGGAGAGAGAAGACACATTTATGAGTACACAAAAGGAAGGTACAGAAGGTCAGCTCTTTACAACGAACGAAAACGTTCGCACACACTCGCATACACAAGGGGTTATGGCTAAATAACAGCCGCACAGATCGATGCGTATGGTCGGTTCGTGGAAGGGTCCATTACTTATCGAGACCCCTCCGAGCCTCGGAAAGCACGTCCCGGCTGTCATTTGTAGATCTTTGACAGTCGTTAGGCGTGTCGCGTATCTTAGTCAGAAGCCCGAAAGTCTGACAACCTACCAAGAGGTATCTTGTTACCCAGTAACTGGGTCTGACCTTGACAGACCATGTAAAATACTAGTATTCAGCTGCATCCGGTTATGCTGGAAGCCGACCCCAACATAGTTGAGAAAAGGGTTGGCAGATTGACACAAATACGCGACTAGGTTCAGCGAGTGCAAGCACACTCGCAACTGGCATAAGTTTCAATTTCCAAACGTACACGGTTATGGGCGGACATGCCTGTTTTCTCATTTCGTTGGAGTCGACCTTCTTTACGTATCTGTTTTGTGACAAGTAGGTAGGCAACCCTTTCTACAGAATACCCTTACGGCCTGAATAAAAGGAACCCTTTCAGCGCGCGCTCGAGAGAGTTGGTTTTCTTAGAACTCCGTTAAACCGTTACGAGCCATAAGGACATGAATTGCTTATTGAAAACCACTAATTGTTCTTGTTTGAGTAATGATTTTCTGTTCTAGGTAGAGGTAGAAGATTATGTGGCTATAAATAAACAGTGTAACAGTAGGTACATTTCATCGTTTCTAAGCTGACTTAAAGTTAATGTGTACAAAAAATGTCTCAGCTGTATTCCAGCTTTGTGAGAGACTGGTGCCTGATAAAGGTTTTTGGGAAAAACCTATGTTACAAGTCACCGAGAGTAACAAAGGCACTTTTGTATAATTTATATTTGTCGCATATATTCTTTTCATGCATGTCAAGCAACATGGATTGTAAACATGAATTGTGACTTGTGCCGTGCGGACAAGATTGTTTAAACTATACCTACAGCACGTTTCGTACTATGTTTGAGGAGACAGAAAAGGTGTTGATGTAAAATTGTCATATAAAATGTGACAACGAGCAAATGTTTATTTACAGAGCCCCGTTAGACCTTTTCATATAAATAGCTGTCTCGTCGCTTCCATAAACATTTTATTGCCTTTCATATTTTTATTTCTTTCTACACGTTTATTACTACGCTCTTACGCTGTTCTAAAAATTAATGAAATACTTTTACGATTTCACTACCTCATCTAGAGACACGGTAGTGAGCTAAGTTCAGAATATAAAGGCTCTTACATACTGGCGCGACTTTTAACAAAACAATTTCTGAGAAACTTCACGGCAGAACAATGCGGCAGCGCGGCGTCGCGTCGCGTGACAAGTCGCGCCAGTATGTAAGAGCCCTTTATTGAATGCAGGAAAAGGGCAATATTGTATTACATAGATACCCACTTAAACCAAAGCCAAGATACCCCATCTGTAAAAAAAATATAATTTACTTTAAAAAATTATAGCATTTTTATACGTAGCGGTATTACACTATTTCGAAGACGATTTATGATGTGGGTAAACTTGGCAGATCATTTCCCAGCAGAGAAGAACAAATGTTCGCAAGCAGCCGCGTAGAGTTCCTATCCAATATGCAACTGTGATTTCACGACCAGGGAACAGTTTAAGAATTAGGTACAATTTTATTCTAGCTGCCAGTACGAAAACATAAAATCGGAGCCGCTTCCGAGACATAAACGTTGAAATGGACAATGATACAAACGACACTTTTATGTGTAGAGATTGGATACTACCGTCCGATCACTAGTTAAATAAAACACGAACATTTTCATTACTGGTTGGTCCGTATTGTTGAATTTATTGTCTCGTTAGTACCTACGTTTCCTGCTGTTCGGGAACATTCGAACAGCGGACGTAATCAAAGCACAGTTCGGTTATTGCTTTCACAATTCATAGTGTGGCTCGTAGAATGGCGGAATTTCAGTTCATAAATATGGCTTTGTCGGTTGATTGTGCAATGTAGTTGATAACAGTTGGTGACTGAAAAGGCTTTGAATTCTGAATGACCTGAATAGAATTAGATCGGTAGATTGTATCTTAGAAATGCATACTTATCATTCTGACTGGCGGATGGGTTATGGAAGGGTCATTAATGTTATCAAAATTAGTGTAAACGACACAACAAAGTGATTTTTTTACCTATAGAATATCTTCCGTTACAATAAATATACACAGTTTTATCTAAAATTGTCAGTAAGTTTTCACTTGGCAAGGAATCAAAACTTTTCTCAAGAATAAAGTTTTCGGAAGGTACGTGATGCGGAAAGTATGTGTACTTAAATTATTAATTTCAAAGCCTAGTGTTGAATTCCCCACAGTAAGTATTACTGGAACAAGTTTCCAGATAAACAATGGGTATTACATCTCGGGCTCGATCTTTTTCTTGCGAAGGCAAAACAAACAAACCGTCTCCCCGTTCCGCTCCGTAGGTGTTACGTTGTCAAGTCACTGTCGCAACGACAAGGGTTGGGTAAAGCTAACACGACGCCGGAATATAAAAATCAAGTCATTGTCGTAATCCAGCAGCCGCTAAAAGAGTGGCTGATAGTTTTTATAAAGGTTAGTTTTGTAAAAAAAAAGTGATAGCTAGTAAACACAACGAGTTTTGTATTCTAAAGGCCCACTGTTATTTGCTACTAATTTGGTGTCTGCTATGTAAAATCTGCTGAACTGTGTTGAGGTTGAGCACAACACAGATAATTTGAAATCTAAAACTGACCGTACGGAATATTAACGCTGACTATATTACTATACAATTAATAACTATATTAAAATCCATTATATATATTTATTATGATAACCAAGTTGACATCATATCTTACATTCTTTATTTATAAATCATAACAGCCATCTGAAGAATTCCAGAAGTTCTAAAGAAAATTGTAGTCAATTACTTATGTGTACGAAGGAGTCTCGTGTTTCGACGTCGGAGACTCTCAGACCAATTTGTTGTTCACTTTAAATGTCGTACCGTCGATTTATTAAGCTCAAAACACACACAAAGCGGGTGCGGAGCGGTAGCGGGTCGGGCGCGGGAGTACGGCGGGTATAAAAATTTGTAATTCAAGGAATTATATGGACGTCAACACACAGAACGCGTGCGCGGGTCTGGCGCGTAGCGAGACGGGAGCGGGAGCCGCGCCCGCCGCCCGCCAACACAAACAGCGCGGGTCGGCAGCGTGTCGGGCACGGGAGTACGGCGGGCATAATAAATTGTGATTCAAGGCATTATATGGATGTCAACACACAGCACGCGTGCGCGGGTCGGGCGCGGAGCGTGAGCCGCGCCCGCCACAACTGACAGCGCGAGACGGGAGCGGGTTGGGAGCGGTTGTGTTATTCTGTAAAAATATCACCATGAAAACTTAGGAAATTCAAACTGAGTACATTAAATAAAAAAACATTTCATGCGTATGCATTTGCATGCATATTCATTTGTTCCTTCTTTACTTTAAACAATTCTATTTGCAAGCAAAAACGAAATTTAAATAAAATCTTTGATTAGTTACCTCCTACTCTCTAAATATTCTCCACATTGATGTATTTTTTTACTAATGTCATGAACCCACAAATTTTTCCATTTTTGCGCTCTTCTTTTTAAAATAAGTAAAAACAATAATTCGTCGTCCGTGTCCGAATCACCCGACATTTTCACACTGCAACCGCTGCCGCCTGCCAAAGTACGACCGCGCCCGACCCGCTGCCGTCCCGCGCCGGAAACGCGCCCGACTCGCTGTCGATCCGCGCCCGAATCGCTCCCGCCCCGCGCCCGCCTTGTGTGTGTTTTGAGCTTTTTATTCGTCAATTTGCTTTCTTATAAATAAATAATAAAATAAAAATGTTTATTTCTTCACTTAAGTAAATAACTATGTTAGGTTTGGAGTCACCTTTTAAGCATAGATTTGCTTGTATTAGGTGGTTCCGCTCCTCCAGTTTACATATTGTTGATTGTTTGCCATAGCTTTTTAGAGTTTTTATGTGTCTTATAAAGCTGTTCGCGATCGTATTTACGTTTTTGTTTCTTAATAACGCTGTTGCAGTAGTTCCTGTATCTCCTGTAAGTGATTTTTAGTATCTCATTATGAGGGTCTAGTTTTAACTTTTTTTGCATATTGTTGCGGTTATGTATACAGCGCAGCAAGCCTATGGTCATCCAAGATTTGATTAATCTATTTTTCAGGGGGATTTTTTATGCATGTTAACACTTCCAATGACGTTCGCCGTAGTACGACAGCTGTCAAAACATAGTTGACTGACGCTCTTCGTACCACGGCAGTTCAACTCCGAATGCCCAGTTGTCCGAATGCGCGAAGAAAGCCGACATTCCGAAGTGTGCAACTTGCTCACGCTTTAAAAAGCCTAGTGATCACAAAACGATCGAATGCCCTGCCAGGAAAATAGCAGAATACAGATACATTAATTCTATCGATTATGAGGGCACCTAGTGCGTCATACTCAAGGCCTGACTTCCGTAACTCTTGTTGCTGATTCAACATGTATCCCTGGCCACTGCGTTGTCCTACTTACCTTGCCATTTGTCGCTGTCTAAGCACATTAGCCGACCGCTTCAAAAATCTAATGAAGCCTTGAAAATGACTTATGCAATATTTGTTTTAACCTAGTTAATGATACTGCAGACGCAATCGTATTCGTGTAACTAAGTGCAAACAACTATTTACCTTAATTATTAGTGTTTAAGTAAATTATAACATAACAAATTAACTAGCTATCTCAACTATTCTTAAAACTTAAGTTAAATATTGTTAAGAAATCAGTTGTCCTAATAGTAATTATAAGAACTAATGCCGCCTGTGATACAGGTTTATCCTAGTACAGGCATCATACTTTGTAATACCTACATTATTTCTAAGCTTTACACTGTATTTTACCAATTTTTATTTTTTGAATACATTTATTATAATTAATTTCCAAAATGTCTTCAACATATCTCGGGATCCTGGGGTCCCGGATCTTTGGAAGGCGTACGAGGGGCCGAAGCCAACTCGCAGAGGCCCGTTGGACATCCATAATGAAATGGGGCACCAACCGACGATTATCCCTGTTCGCACTATGCAAGGGCATCCAAGGACAAACCCCGGTTGGTGTAGGGCTATTGCAGGATATGGAAACAAAACAATGATATTGAACTATGGGTTTGGGTGGCTAAAGTGGACTGGTAACCTGGAACTATGGAAGGACTATGGCCCCTGCCTGATCTATGTTTTATATATACACGGATAAAATGGCAGGGGGTGACTTGCACACTCAATAATGGGCCCCCGAAAACGATCGCTAGCACATAGTGACGTAGCGACAAGGGGGCAACACTTCCTGAGGTGCTTGAGAAGAGTGGAGAGGTATTCCACGGCTATCAGGACAATTTTATTATTATTTACTATGGTCTAACTTTTTGCGATTATCTGTGAAACTAAGCGCCCTATCTCTTTCATTCTTGTGGTAAAGGGAGCACGAAAGACAGAGCTAACAATAAAACACGCCATGCTACCAACATTGCACAGAAGCCAAATGAAAGCATGGCACAAAGAAATTACTGCAAACAAAATGGCGACAAAATGGCGGAAAATGGCGGAAATTCGCCATTTTTCCAAATTTGTATTTTGTAGTTTAATTGCTCAAATTAATCATAAAAATAGAACTGCTTTTAATTTATAGCTAATTTAATGTAGTTTTTATTAAAATTAATTAATAACGATGGACCATAGAGCTTTTCTTTTTCTTACTAAAATTGTGAGTGACATCTCTAGAGGTCGAGCGCTTTGTGGTTTTGTTAAAAAGTGGTAATATTTAATCTGTTGGAACCATTTTAGCGTTTGTAATACGTCATGTTACGCCTGTATGACCCCGCGCGGTACACCTGCGTACCAAAAACCATTGTAGTTAATTAGAATGTCCTTGAAGAATGAATCAAATAAACTTGCAAAATGACTCTCAAGCTAGGCATCTTTGGCATTCTTACAATAATTACAGAGCGTTGACTGAGTCTGATTGGCGCCGTGAGGCCGAAATAGGCCGAACGTCAGTCAATCCTCAAGACTATTTTGACAGCTGACGGTCGAAGGGTTAACAGCTTGTGCCGAGTGGTACAAAATTGTTCAGCGTATATATGTTTGCAGATGAATTGAGCATTCTTCGCTCCGGTACTAATATAGACGATACATATCAGCGAGTTCAGCAAGATATAGACGCTGTGGTCGCATGAAAATGGCTTAATATTAAACGCTGATAAAATTCGCCACAATTTGCGACCTCATGGTGCTACTTCACCTTTATTTACCCATGGTTTTATGTGCCACCATAATAACTTACTGGACTGTAAATGTAGACTTATTGCAAAAGTTGACTGTGTAACTAACCTTGGCATGAAAATAGATGAGAACTTGGTCCCAACACATGGACTATATTTGCAGTAAATTAAGAATATTATTAAGTAAAATGTACCACCTAAGCTTTAAGGTTCCTATTAACGTATTAATATGTACAGTCACGGACTTTAATTGATGAGCCACTTTCAAACTTTTCAATTTTGCAGTTTCATACATTCACGAGATTACACGATTAAACACGAACTTAAATCGCATGCTCGTAAACAAGATGACAAATTACTAGTAATCGGAAATAGTCTTGTTCATAGAGGTTGACTAAAAAGTTCTCAATGATAAATAAATACAATGTTTATCCAATCTATTTGATACTGACCTCCTTTGAATCAGAGCTCATTAACTCGATAATTCTGAAAATCTATCCGAAGACAGTGTCAATTAAAATGTTGATGTCAGAGACGTTATTTTTGAATTTGTCGAAGTTATTAATTAAAATTTCTCCGTACGCTAACGTTACTATGGCTACGATAAAACAATCGTCGCTAGTTTACGGTTGCTAGACCTGCAATTGGTTGACTTTGGGTAGTCACTCTGTTGTCAAGTTTGTAGTTCTGGCTCTCAGGTTAGCCAACCGGTAAATATTAAATATAATTTTCTTCTTCTTTATGAAGACACGACTTTCCGTGTCTGGATGTACGAGTAAAACCGACTAAGCCTGAATTGCATTACACGGCTAAAATACGAACAGTGCCAAGTGGCTTATCAATTAAAGTCCGTGACTGTACCTATATACATCTCATTAGTAGATTCTATTATGAGTTATGCTCTTGACAGCTATGGATTAACATTCAAAACTAATTTGGATAAATTAGAAGCTCTTCAAATTCGATTCTTGAAACTACTTGTTACTCAAAAAACTAAAAACAGTTGTAGAGGAGATTATAGGAAACTATTTAAAATATGTAAAATTCTACTGATTAGTTACAAACATAAGTATATTTTAGCGGTTAACCACCTTGGTATCCAAGAGCATAACCTAACTCATATAAAAAAAATATGTTAAAGTTTAGGCTACCTTTATGTAATAATTAGTACAAAGTTTATTGAGTGTATAGAGACTTACCAACCCCACAGTCAAACCACTACTACGGTTTTGTGGAGCTTAGTTTATTAGTTATACTTACCTTAAGTGAATATAGATAAATAAATAATAATCAACACGACTTGCGTGAAGTTCATTTATGAATCTCACATTATTGACGAGGGTCGGTAACGTAATTATCTTTAGGAAATAAGCAATAGTTAAAGTCTACCTTACCTGTACTTACCTACCTACTTTTACATATCTTTTAAGGCCTGCATTAATTGGTTTACCCCTCTTTGAAACGTGTGGGTGAGGTATGCCCAATTAATGCAGCTGTCTGTTAGTGCAAGCAAAGCATTATTTGATGCAACCAAATTGGGCTTAACTAAATGAACCCTTGCCTACCTAAGCATTGAAAAATCCGTGTCAGTGTCGTTATGTACCACTTTTCGAAATCGATTCAATACATACCTAATGTGTTTTGCCGCAAAAATTAGATTAACTTTTGGTATAACTATACTGTTCAATGTTTTCATCTTGGGTTGTTTGAGGACTCGGCGTAACGACTTTGCGAAACAAATGTGAAAGCCTTATCTCGCTTTATTCACAACCGTCCACAACGTCGTTCAAATAATAAAACAAAACAAAAACAAGACTTGGAAAAATAACATAAGTATATTTTACTTGCTGCTTATGATAAACGTGTGGATAGTTGCGTTGGCGATTATCAACAAATTTTACCTGCCGACTCGAAAGAATTGCCGTCGACTTTCGAATAGCTAAATAATAAATCACAGTCAAGATTCAAGACTACCTACCTATATAAAAATGTACTCTTTGATTCAAGATGGAAGAGTAATTTGAATTTTAAAGCAAAAGGTAAGTCTGTTCGAGGTCCACCGTGTCAGTTCATAGTTATATATAGAACTAACAGAATAGTTTACGATGCTTCTTCCTGACAACAACTGTAGGAACCACTGGGACCTGGAAAGCTGCCCAGTTTCAAAATAATCAACAATAGATCATGCTACAGTCTCTCAGTCTATGTATTGTTTCAATTTTTATTTTCATGAGTAAAATGTTAATGCATTATGAGCTCGTTATGCATGATAAATGAGATATCGTTTGAAATCATTTAATGCCATAATTGAAAAGGGAATAGATAATAATTATGAATCGAAACCAAACTCCTTGTTTTTAATAGTACATTGTGATACGAGTGTGCTCTATTGGATATTACAGTCGAGGCGGTATTATTCGCGCAACCGACCGGCGAGCGCGATAAGGTAGCCGAGAGTGGAATAATTAATGCACACGCGTTTCATACGACGTTTTTCAACACACTTACGTGGAAAAACACAGACTTGTTGTAAAAACTTATGCTACACTAACGTAACTATAGAGATGATAGATTTATAAAGTTTAACTGATCTTTGTTGCCAGGTACTGACTATCCGGAGTTACTTTTAAAAACTTCTATATCGGTTGGTGACAATACTTTAAATGTTGTAATTTTGTTATTAATTAACCACACAACGAAAACGATAATAAGTATTTATGGAAAATGGCGCGCTGGCTGGTTATGTTTTTCCATAGGTGTAAATAAAGGCACTGGCAAAAAAGTTAGACAGCCTATACAAAAAAATATGATATGAATAAGAAAAAAAAAAATGTTACTGTAACTAAACGTACCATGGTGGGGTCAAATCTATTTATCATTATTAACGCTCTTCTCCCCTAAGTGAAATCGACATTTTTAATAATGATTTTAACCACACAACAAAAACTTAACAAATATTTATGGAAAATGGCGACTAGTTTTGGTTTTTTCCGCTAGCGATGAGCTCGCGGTGTAAATAAAGGCACTGATAATACCCCTGAACAGCCTATATTAAATATAATAATGTTAATAATACATAATACGCAAATGGGGTTAGGGTAGTGAACAATATAGGCTGAAATAGCCACAGACGATATAAACCCTTATTTAATAGTACAGAATGACAGAGATTCATTCCGCATGAACGCGGTGGCACACGGGCAGGCCAGCGCGGTTCATCGGGGCGGGTCAAGTGGCCTGCGCGCGTGCCAACCGCGGTCTTACCGGAAAAAAGCGCAAGTCTCTGCTCGGGTGTAAATAGAGAATGCTCATTTTTTAGTAGGATAGTTCATACTAATTCAATGTATAGTATCCCACTGACGTTTAATTATGGTAAAAAAAATCCCATGGGCATGCATGGGATTTTTTTTGCTAATAGTTCTTTTTTTAAATAAAAACTTGCTTTAGAGCTTGTCTTTGGTAAAAAGCTTGACCAAAAACAATTTCTATTGGATACAAATTCCATGCTGCCATGTCATGTGGTCGTAAGCGCGAGCGTGGGCAGAACCCCACACTTTCCCCATGGTTCGATTCCCAGGTCGGGCGAAGTTTTATTGGGTATTTCCATCAGGAATTTCTCAGTAGCAGCCCGGAGTCTGGATTTGTGCCCAGTTTATAGATGGCAATAGACAAGGGACTTAAACATAACTGGCGAAATGTGGGTGTCTGTCTTGTATAGGCACACATCTGCCTAACCCTTCAAACAATCACAAAAAATCCACCACCCACGGCAGGTATATGATTGCTATGGCGGCGTCTAATATGTTAAGACGCATCATAGTTCCTTATCGCATAGGATTCTTCTTCTTTTCGTGTGGTTAGTGACTAACCTGGTGTCAAGAGTTTTAAAGCCGCCTAAGGGCCTCTGATTTAACTTCACATGCCGTCGAGAAATATCTCTCTGGCATGCCGGTTTTCTCACGATGTTATCCTTCACCGTTTTTAAAGCAAGTGATAATTATACAATACGCACATGAATCCGAAAAGTCAGAGGTGCGTGCCTTGGGTGCGAACTCGAGACCTCAGTCCGATCGTATAGGATTAGTTACTCAAACTACCGGTGAGGAAAATGGGGTGATTACTAGGAAAAAACATTTTGTTTTAGGATAACTGTTTCACATACATTTTGTAACAGAGCGACTCTGCAAGGGAATATTCTAGTCCGATGCCATCTGGTTCTACCTGTAACCCCTTCACGTAGCCGTCGACAACCACCATTGAGAAGCGCTTCGCACGGAACCCTCCAAGTGGCGCGAGGCACATACCGAGGCCTAACGAATAGATGAAACAACCGGTGGGGTCTGCAAACATTCGGACCTTTGTTTTTGTATTTTGCTGTTCCGCCCATGCACCCATGACGTAGGCGTCATTGACCGAAATGCATATGATGTCATCAATACCGTTTTTCTTGATGGTATCAGCAGCCTTCACGTACCCCGGCAGGTGGGTTTTCGAGCAGCCAGGAGAAAAAGCACCAGACACGGCGAATATAACAACATTCTTACCAAACACAAAATTAGGCATTTGTATTACATTGGTGGGAAAATCCTCGTATAAGTCACAACACGGCAGCGAGTCGCCCACTCGTATGGGTGCGGGTCCGTCGTGGACGCTGCGGCCACATATTTGCTTTAATATTATTCTTGCTGATTCACGAATCTTAAATGTTCGGGAGGAAAACATTTTCTGTGAGCTATTATTGTTTTAACAGATTTTATAATAAAAATATTTCATATTCAAATAAAAACGAATAAAATCATAAAACTTTGCTATAAAAATGACTTGACATTTAATGCGCAGAATATATAAAAATTTACTCTGTGCCTGTGCTCTGTGCGCAGAATTGTCTTTAGTCTTTAAAAGTGGCCTGTATTCAATTATTAAGATGTATTTATCTAAACGATTTAAGCCTATGTTCACATGAGAAAAAAATTGATTTATAAAAATTACTAGTGACCCGCTCCTGCTTCGCACGGTTTTTACAACTTGTCAAAACGTACGTATTATACACATAAACCTTCTAGAATAAATTCTCTAAACGAGTGTCAAAACCTCATCAAAATCTGTTGCGTGGTTTAGAACAACGCGGACAAACATGAAAAGGAACTTTAATTTATAATATGAATAGATATACAGGAAAAGTTTTTATCCACTGCGCAAATTTTGAAAAATTAACCTTATTCGAATTTTATTAAACATATATTTTTAATTTTGTTACGTCATAGTACAAAGAAAAATTTCGTTAACGAAAGATGTTTACTTTAAAAGTGGTTGGTATGGCTACCCGGCGACGCGCGGCGAAGCGGAACGCGCGAAAGTACCTACCTATCAGCTGTGCGCTTGCTCGATTCGCCGCCGTAGGTATTTACGTGGGTTACCATCTTTCATTAGGGACCGCGGGGTTAAGGGTTCCATGGGCTCGCATTCGAGGTATGCTCTCCGTCGCATACATTCTGCGAGCTGCTCCCAAACATTCACCACTCAGTACATACACTCGCACTATCTCGTAAAACTCGCGGTTACTGAAGTCCGACATCGTGACCGGTAGGTACAAACACGACACACGTGCGGTGCGGCGGGCGCGGCGCTTGCGCGGGAAAGTGATTAGACGCGACGTCACACGACAGCGCGTGCGATGAGCGAACTGTCGGCCACAGCGCCCGGCGCCGCCCTGCCGCCCGGGAGGGGGTTTCACCCCCGTGCAACACCCCCACTTGTGCGCCGGCCGCCGCACGCGCCCATTGATATTATTACGAATAGTTTGTGTCCACATTTTGCTGATTTAAAGTAGGATAAAAAATAAAAATAATGTATTGAATAAATAATGGAAATGAGATCTATTACTGATATTGAACCACCAAAAAAAATTGCGCACTGGGTAAAAACTTTTCCTGTAGAATAAGTGTTAAATCAAGAATCTCTATGTATCTCTATGTATTTTACTGTGTGTACATACATAAATGATAAAAAATAAATAAATAACGAATGGGTATTTATTAATTAAAGTAGATAGGCGTTCTTTATAAACCAATATGGTAGTGGAGCCAATATTGCTTATTGGGGAATCTACCGAAAAAACACATTTGATGATCCAATCTCATCCAATTCAAATAAACATTCCCTTGAACTTCTATTCATATCCAATTCTATGCCTTTATGAATATATTCAAACTAAGCTGAATGAATAGATAATTAAACTCAATTCTAAAACATTTTTATCAAGATTTGGTTTAAATAAGTAGTACTTGCATTCTGTCATAGCCTTGGTTACTTAAAGAGTTTCTTGCTTGTAAACTTGGAAGGTAATTCTGTATTTTGGGAGTCAGCAAAGCTCATGTGTATATTAGCTGCACAATAAAACAAGGTCCTAGCTTGTTTTCACCTGACGGCGGATTGGCGTTTTACGTTGCGAAATATTCCAATTTCACAGTAAATCCGTGCGACGATCAGAAACCTTTGACGTGGCCTAATTAATAGAGTCTGCCCTGTAGCAGCCAACTGTTGTGTGATAATGTGTAGCAAAGTAGACGTAGAATAATATGAATGCTCAGACCAACCAAAATAGAAAGACAGAGCATTACGAACATCAAAAATGACGCCACCTTTTTATCTATGTTGTGTAAAAAGGGTTGTCATTTGTTAAAGTTTTTCCCTATAATTTGGGGAATAATATTTTGGGTAGGATAATATTGTACGAGTAAGATATTGTTGAGTATGGTATTGTACCTCAATCGTTAGGAAGGATTCCGAAACAAAACCATTTTTTTTTACATCGCAAAATAAAATAACAATTAAGTACAAAGTGCATTTACATACATGATTTGGAGATTACCTTTTAATCAAGAATTGCTTGTGTTAGGAAACTCCGCTCTTTCACTTAGAGTTCTATTAATTATCAATTGAATGTTTAAAAAAAATTGGTATGTAAATTATAGAAAAATTAATTTATAAGTTATAAGGTTGTTGAAGCGTAAATCATAACATCGTCGTATGTGTCATTAAGTAAATTGTTTTGAAATAAAATAGGTACTTAATTAATAGTAATAAAAAATAGTAATAAGAGACAGGAAAATTCATACGGATACAAATGCAGAGGATGCACTTGGTAATACCGTGCAATCAACAGCCGCATTGGGTAAATTAGGTAAGTCCTATAACCACATTATTACAAAATAAATTACATATGTATTTGTAGTAAAAACTAGTAATAAGAGACAGGAAAATACATACGGGTACAAATGCAGAGGATTAACTTGGTAATGCCCTGTCGTCAATGGCTACATGAGGCAAGTCTGGTAAGTCCTACAAAAAAAATTACTCGAGTAATGGCAGCTTTTGATTAAAATCTTAGGAAGATAAATGAAGAATTAGGACATACTTGAACAAACGTACAGCCGGAACTTTGTGAAACTGAGTTTTCAGCAATTACGTAAGACGATGGAAATAACATCTAAAAAATAAAATTTGGGACAGTAGTATTTAAATTAGCTAGACTAAGCTGAGAAACTAACTAAAATAAAATAAAAAATACAGTCTCGTGTTTAATTACTGTTTTGATAAAATCTCATTTTTGTTTTTTATATTTTATGTACCTTTTTAGGATATCCGCTTTTGATCACACGACGAAGTCCACGATTAGTCGAATAAAGGTCATTATTATCAAAATGATCGGAACAAACCACGCTGGTTTTCGATGGAAGCCATTCTGGATCATTCCGATTATTTCTTATAGCATTTACTTTTATTTTCAATATTACTTGGAAATCTAAAATATTAAATACATAAAAAACCAGGCATATAATTACTCGAACTAAAAAATATCGAACGGGGAAATTTCAAATCATATTATGGCAACCCCCGCACTTTAAATGTCACTGTTTTCGTTCGTTCATTCGTTCAGGATTTTGTTCCAAGTAACCTAAAATTCATAGTTTACTAAATTAAGAAACGATGTTATTTGAAGTACTTACATGTGAAAAGTGATTCCGTGAGACATTTTATGTGATTTGCTATAGTTTTTACAAGTTTTCACTACACAAGAAGGCATAATTCTAATTTTTTTATAGAAGTTTACTAGACGACGACTCGTGACGTACTAGGAGCGATGAGCATAGTTTTTGTGTAGGTGTGTGCGTGAGCCTGTGTGTTTACTTGCAGGAGCATAGTTTTGTGGCTACACGTTTGATGTACCTAGTGCTCCGTCTTTCTATTTTGGTTGGTCTGAGTATGAATGGTAATATTTTGCGTTGCAGACTGAGACGTTATTGACCTATAATGTATAAGTTTATTTAGTTGTTGTGTATGTTCATAAAGACGATCTTTCATCAATTAATTATTACAATTTCACTTCAGCTACTGGATTACGCACGTCGAATGAAGTATATATATATTCAATTACGAGCAACTTTTCTATCCTCGCGAGATACGGTGAAAAACCCAGCGACGAGACACAGACGGCGAACAAACTCGTGAAGTCAAATTGAGTTTGGCAGAAGCTCTAGCCTTGCTGAATCCCAACAGATACCATTGTATGATGGAAATAAGAAATTAGGGTACACGTCACGACTCATTTAATGCTCATGTAGGTATTGTGATACAGATATTGCATCATCATAAATACATATATCATATTTTGATCCATGTGTGTACTACTCTTCAAATTACAAAACAGAGTAAATACCTAGACAACTAAATTATATCTACACTACTATGCAACACTGAGTTGTGATACTGAAATTGCCAAGTTCCAAGTAAGAGGGAAGCCTTTATAAACATTATCGTAAATACCTACTGCAACTGGATCATTATTGATCTGCATGCGATTCAACATCAAAGAAATAATATTCATTCCATTTCCAAACAAATTGCAGTTCCTTTTCGGTAGGTTTATCCAACGAATAGCAGATAATTTTAATCATTTGTATAGAAATATTAATTAGATAAGAGGCAATTTCTGTATGACAATATGAGGCTTTACATTCAGTAAAGCTAAAGTTTATAGGTAGATGTTTCTGTTAGAGTTAATTTATAACAACGACTGCATTCTATCGAATATTAGAACCCTAAATTCGTGACTTTCGCAACATCGCTTACTGACTTCAATTCCTATGAGCTATTATTTTTGTTTTCTTCTTTAAACTTGCTGTTCAACATATTATACAGGTGACACTATATTTAATAAATGAGCTGACGAAACTTCACGGACCTGATGGGTGTCGATATTTAATGTCGATAAAACAAAAAAATACATTTTCTGTACTCATAATTTTAAATTAGGTACTGCAGGGCCGCGATCGACCGGAACGCGCATCCTAAAATACTTCGGACACTTCTCGAGGCGTGAGGCTGACTCTATAGAGCGCCTTGTCGTACAGGGTATAGTGGAAGGCAATAGAACACGCGGACGCTCACCCATGAGATGAACTGACCAAATTATATCCGCAGTGGGCAATCCTTTGTATGAGTGCACTAAAAACTCCAAAAATCGGAGTAGATGGCGAGAAATCGTGAGGAGAATTAAATCAGCCCCTGGGCAAGAAACTACTTGATGACCATGACCGCTCTGACAAGAGTGCTACGAAGAAGAAGAGACTGGAAGGGCCTTTGACCCGTAAACAATAAAATTGTAGATATCGATACCCATCACTTCGTGAAGTTCCGCTAGCTAATTTAATTTGACCTTGTAGGACGTCTTGAAAACGATTATGTACGTTTTGTTTTTGCTGCTGCTATATAAATGCTTTGTTTTCTGAGTAACTTTCTTGAGTTTGTCAAACTCAAACTCAAACTCAAAGCATTTATTTCAATTAAACCATTCACAGGCACTTTTGAATTGTCAAGGAGTCGGTCAGTCAGAAATATGAAGCTAGTTGCCCATTCCAAAGCGTAGTAGGTACCTATGGAGAAGAACAGGCAAGAAACTCCATGGACACTCTTTTAAATCAAAATATTGTTACAATATGTGGGTTACATCATTTATGTTGAAATTATACATGTGAGAACAATGTAGAAAGCACGTTAAAAGCGTCCGCAATTATTACATAAAACAATTCAAAAATTAAAATAAGCCATGGCAGCTAAGAGATGACCAGTCACAACTGACGGCGCCCGTTCACGAACATGACGCATGGATCAGCACCATTCAGCTCAACCATTTTGAAGGGAGCTAAATGATCCGACACACGCGCCACCACCAGCGAGACATTTCAGTGAGCATGACATTCCCAGTCGCCAGGGCACATTCAAGTCAATGAAAGACAAATTACCCGGTAAATGGTAGCTCAATAGTACATAGTACTCACACCTGTGCTATGCAATTATATAATACAAAGGAGATTGAGTTTATACAATGCAAGATGGTCTTCCGATCTTCAGCAGCTCCAACAGTATTTTCGAATGTTAATTAGTTAGTTGTGATTGTGGAGCAGGACCAGCATTAAGCCAAGCATTCTTATCAGAGATGTAATCCTCCAACTTATAATATGCCTGCCTGCATAGTGTGCGTTTTATACAAGTTTTGAATTTCGACTCATTCAGTTGAAGTATGTGGGGAGGAATTTTATTGTAACATTTTAAACAGAACCCCATGAAAGATGAGTCTACTTTAGCTAGTCTGAAACCTGGTTGAACTAATAGGTCCCTATTTCTAGTACTATAATTATGTCTATCACCTCTTTTACTAAAAAGATGTAAATTTTTTTCTTACGTGCATGATGTTTTCATAGATATATTGACAAGGTACCGTCATGATGTTTATATCCTTAAACAGTTCCCTTAAAGAATCGCGCCTGCGGAGATTATAAATAGCTCTGATCGCTCTTTTCTGCAGAATAAAGATAGACTCGATGTCTGCAGCCCGTCCCCATAGTAAAATACCGTAAGACATGATGCTATGAAAGTAACTAAAATAGACTAGCCTCGCGGTATCTACATCAGTAAATTGACGGATTTTTCTGACAGCATATGCTGCTGAACTTAGCCGTCCTGCAAGAGATGTTAAATGAGGACCCCATTGTAGCCTTGAGTCGAGCGTGATCCCCAGGAAAACAGTTTTATCGACGAACTCTAGTTTCTCTTGATTCAATACAATCTCGCAATCCCTACTTTTGACATTTGGCAAAGAAAATTTGATGCACTTAGTTTTTTTCCCATTTAATACTAAATTATTAGCAGTGAACCAATTTTGGACCTGCAGTAGGGCGTTATTTACTTCGTCAAAATTTGTAGCACGTCTATCTACCTTAAAAATTAAGGAAGTATCATCAGCAAATAACACCATGTGTGGCTGATTTTTTAATAAATGGAGTAGATCATTAATGTATACTAAAAAGAGGAAAGGACCCAAAATCGAGCCTTGTGGAACACCCATTTTTACTTTTAAACCTAGTGAGTTGATGCCGTTTATTTGAACTTGCTGTTGTCTATCATTTAAATAAGATTTTACTAAACTGAGCGCAAGTTTTCCAAGTCCGTAATGCTCAAGTTTCAACAGTAAGGTTTCGTGATCGACGCAATCAAAAGCCTTGGAGAGGTCACAAAAGATTCCTATAGCGTCCTGGGCCTCTTCCCACGCGTTAAAAATGTGTCTTAATAAGGTAACACCGGCGTCGGTCGTACAACGTCCTTTGGTGAATCCATACTGTTGATCGTGAAGGATTTTATTTGTGTTAAAATGATTGAGCATTTGATTCAGCATCACCTTTTCAAACACCTTGCTGAAAACCGGCAGCACGGATACGGGTCTATAATTATTGGTGTCTTTACTGTCCCCGGATTTGAAAAGTGGTATTACCTTACTGTATTTCATTAAATCCGGGAAGACTCCTTGATCCACACACAAATTAAATATTAAGGCTAAGTAAGGCGCTATGGTCTCAATTATAGAGGTACAGACTTTAATGGACATTCCCCAAAGATCCTCGGTCAATTTGATCTTGATTTGCTTAAAAGCTTTTATTACTGTTACGGGGTTAATATGCTTAAAGTTAAATTCAATTGGGCTGGCTGAAACGTTCGCCCTTACTAAATCAAAAGAGAGCGATGGCGAGGAGTTTAAGGTTTCAGTAGTTTTAAGTGGGATACTGGTAAAAAAATGTACAAATTCTTGAGCAACTTCTTTGCTATCGCAAATGAGACCACCACCTGACGTCTCCAGTGTGTAATCGGAATTATGCTTTTTGTTCCTATTCGTTTCATTATTGATAATTTTCCAAACCGTCTGTATTTTATTGTCTGCTGATTTAACTTTGTTGCTAATGTATAAGGCTTTAGCTGCCTTACAGGTGATCTTAAAAATTCTAGAATAAGTAGCAACATACTTATTAAAAGTTTCCGTATTAATATAAGGCTTAAGGCCATACAGCTCGAAAAGTCTTTCCCTACTTTTCCTGAGTCCTTTAGTTGCCCAATCACTAAATAAAAACTTAGGGCTGATAGTTTTAGTGTTTTTCTTAAAAGTATTATTGAACTCGGATTGGACTACTGAAAAGAATTCTTTATACAAAATATTGACATTATTGTTTCACTCACGCCCTGCGTTAAGCGAATTGATCTGAATATGACAGCGCTGATGACAGCACTTGATACAGTGCGAACGAATGCGTGCGAATAAAGTGGAACATTTTCCTTATTTCATCACTTTCCCAAACTGCGGAAAATAAACATCAGACATTCTCTGTTTATTCTTGGTCCACCAGTAGCGCAAAATAACAAGAAATTTATTTTGTTTTACCAGAATTTAGATAATATAATAGATTATTCTGTTTATTAGTTGAATTTGTACATTGTGTATAAATAACATAACATAAGAACATAGGGTTAAATTCCTACAGAAATTGGAGCTTATTTTATTGTATTGACAACAGAAATTGACTCTTCCTACAAGACAGACATTGACTCTTTGTAGTTTATTCTCAAGAATTCTACAGTTTGTTTTTGTAGGACTGCGAATAAGGTAACTTGCATTGCACATGAACTGTTCTGTTTAAAATGTTAAATACGTGTGATATGAAACTGAAGACGCCACATCGTTGCATATGTATTTAGTGTCGAGCACCCAATTGATAGTCTTTAGCCTAGTTCCAGAACGTTCAAAATCTGTGAAGCAGTTCTAGAGGTTTAGCGAGTAAAAGGCGTTCGCGAACGGAACGCTTTGCTTGTGAAGCTTTGAAGTGATCACTTCACTTCCCAACGTGTTTTTTTAATGATATGTCTGAATCATCTTAAAATATTCATGAGACAAAAAGAGCCATTTCTGAAGTCAAAATCCAAAGAATAAATTAAAGAAAATTGTCTTTGTTCGTGTAAGCTTTAGTTCGTTGCTTGGTGTGAAATAAGTTTTTAAAGGTTTCGCCGGGAAATTAAGTACTTGAGACCGGGATCACATCATGCTCATCTTAATGCATTATTAAAGAATCTATCCCCTAATATTATAAATGCGAAAGTGTTTGTCATTCTTTCACGCAGCAACAACCCGTTGCGTTGTAGAGATAGTTTAGTCTGAGAGTGACGTCTATATTATGGAATAGACCACGGTGGAAATATATGGAATAGTCTACTATATATATTCAAGATACAAAAAACACTATTCATCCACGACAACGTGGTCATTTTCACATCGACCGGTCCTAATGTGCTTCTCGCATCCAGTGGGTTCCCGCAGCCTTCACACGATCATCGGTCCATCTTGTGGCCACGCTTGGGGGAGGCCTATGTCCAGCACCGGACGTCTTGCGACTGAAATTATGATGATGTTATTCACATAGGTAATACCTTAGATTAGGGGAGACTTGGGTTCAAAGTGTCGGGGGTAAGTTGTCCCGGTACGAATAGCTTGGTTTTACATTTATTAAAAACAGGAATTATTTAAACTTGGGTACCTATCCATGAAATGAGTTTCCAGTCTATGCGTAATTCAATACTGTGCCACTGCCGACGTGACCAGCTTTACAAATGCATCTCATCTTCAACTCTAGACGCTAATGTCATTCGTATTCATAGCGCGTCAGCAAACAGCATAATGACGTATGCACACACATTGCACTCGTTATTAAAATGTAGTGGCGTAGGAAGTATATAATACCATGTCTACCTCTTACGTTAGTTGGGTATTGGATATTAACATTCGTATTATATGTTCGGCTAGCAGATGAGGCTGAATCAATATTTAATATACAGTGTGTCCGGACATGGACTAGTGTTATTCTAAATACTTAAATATAAACTAATTTAAAGTACGAGTACACTTACACTCTAAACTTGGGTCCAATACACTTCCCCGCTATGTGGCAGCCATTTTGTTTTTTTGTTGAAATATTCTCAATGCGAGTACAAAATAAATCAGATCTCTTAAAAGTTTTAGTCATACTCAGATAAAAATAGGCTTATTCGTAAGGTCGTTTGCATTGCAAAGTGTTTTCAATTCCATAATTTTCGAAAAAAATGCAAAGTCGAAAAAAATAATGAAAAATTATTCAATTCAACCAATAATTGTTAATTACTACGAAAACACCCCCGACAACTTTTTATATTTTTGACGACAGATTTTGAGCTAAGCTATACAACATAAAATTCACAACTGTATTGTAATACTTTAAGAGTTATTGTTGTTTGAACATAGCGAATGCGCAATCTCTGTGCTTTTTGCAAGGCAATTGTCGGAAACCTAAACAGGAAATCATATTTAAAAAAAAACATTAAAATTGTACTTTAAATAGTTAATATTTAAGTATTTAGAATATCGCTAGTCCATGTCCGTATACACACTGTATAATATACCTAATACAAACTTTGCTGTAAGAAGGTAGGTACGCAGTTCCAGTTAATGTTAGGTAGGTATTAGCTTTAATTAGTTATTGCCTACAGCAAATTCACGAATTATCTACCCAGGCTACGCGAGTATAATGACCTACTATTTCAAAGTTATAACCTGCCATTACCGCCGCAATACATCACATTACGAAGCTTAATTAATGTTCTAATACATAATGTAGCTATATTCACATAATGTAAAGTGGATCCCTTACAAGAAATAGTTGGCCTGTTCATTGTGACGTCATCGCGTCTATGAGATAACTTTGTGTGCGGCATGTGAGTTATACTGTAGTACGAAGATGAGCGAACAAACAACGAGCTTGTTGATCAAAGGGGAGTTATATTTAATAAGTTTTTAGGTCTCATGGAAATAGATAGAGTTTGAAGAACAGGCGATCAAGCGGTTTTGACGGTTTGAGTATTACGTAATACCTACATATTATCGCGTGATCTCTGAATAAAAAGCTCTTCGTTCCTGTTAAAGGCATCTTCTTATGAAGTCAAACCATGTAGGTCTCACATTGTGGCCGCCAACCCGTTCCACTTTGTTAAACTTTGTTCGAAGAGAATCGATTTCTTATAACGGGTCTCGTCCAACATATAGAGCTGGTTAGGTAAAAGTATGATGTAATGTATGTATTATGATTATGATCTATTTCGAGGGAATATTCAACGGAAAAATTAAGAAGTAGGTTAAAAAGGCTTCTTTTGGAGAAAGCACTAACGAATTTCTGAATGATAAATTAATCTAATTTGTGTATTCCGAATTACTTTGACATTAAATTGACAAATTTTACTATCTATTATAAGTTGATGACACTATTCTGTGGTACATTTTAATTTTTAAATTCTAATTTTGGTTATTGTTATTTGAATAATGGATAAATTTATTATTATTTGATGTTTATGTAATAACTTACCTATTTATATGTACGCCGTTAAGGCAGAACAAGACTGTGATATAATTTAATTGTTAAATCTTGCATGCCATGTGTTATATTTTGTTTTGTCATGTTTTGGACTAATAAATGATCTTTATCTTTATGATCGGTATTTCTCACACAAACTAAAGTCAGCAAACAGTGCTTCTACGTTAATATAGCTACAGCTCGGACCAAACATTCTGAATGTTTGCTTAGTTCAGACTATTTGGCAGCGCGCTTCTAGTATTTATTACAACTTATCTTTGTTTGTTTCTCTTAGTTCTGTATCTTAATGGTGGATCTCATCGTAATAATTCGAAAATGTTGCGAATTTATAAGATAATACTGTTGAGTTCCTACCAGAACCGACTTTATTTTCCCTGTTAGCAAGTTCGCTTTATCCGTAAACTCGAAATAAATAATTTTCATCTTTTAATACAAAACTCTTTGCTGGCAACTTTATTCTTGTTGCTAAGTAGAGAATCTCCGTCGAGAGGAAAGTTTTAAGTTCGTTACAGTCCCAATAATGGATTGATTTTTTCTGCGCTATTCATTCATTGTCCGTACCTTCCTTCGTCGGGCGGATTATGTTTCCGGGACAAAGCGTCGCAAGTATATGAATGATATTATGTTATACGATATGAAAAAAGAAAATTTAAGGAAAATTCCGTAAATTGGATTTACTCTTATACTTCCAATATAATATTAACGTGGAATTTATTTGTAACATTATATTAAAGACAAGTTGTACAATATTTATCATGACTAACTATTTAAACTAGGTCTAAATTAACTGACTAACCAACTGTACAAATAAATACAAAATCAAAAGGACACTTAGGCGTCAAAGTATTTACTCTTGAATCTAAATAACAAAGAATGTGGAGTGTCTCTTTGTTCGAGATCATTAAAACTTACAACATGACTTGAAAATAACAAGCATTCGGCTTCATATATATATAGCTTCATATTACTTACTTCTTACTTAAATTGAATGTGAGAGGACCACTCTGAGTAAAATATTCAGTAGCATTCTGTGCATGTGAACAAGAGACATTTAGAACCCACCTTCGAAGATGTTGATTTTGGCAATATGTAATAAGGGGTTATTGTTATCGCAAACTTCCAAAACCATGAAATAGCACATTCTGGAGTCGAGCCGCGTGCTTGTTTGATTCATAAAAATTATGTTAAGAATATTTTTTTATTGGAGGGCGTTGTTTTCCCCCTACACAAATCGTTATCGGTTTACAGATAAAATCCATTGGACTTTACTTAGATTGAATAAATACACCCCCGTTTGTAAGACGGTAGCTACTTTAGTTCGATAAAGTATTGCAAATCGCTTTGAGTCGGGAAAATATTTATGCAGATAAGCGGAAATCGCTATTTGAATATTTTTCCGCAGTCGAGTTTTCTCTATCAAGGGTTTCCTATAAACGAAAACAAACTTTGAGATTCGAAATCAGTCCGGTAATTGATTAAAAAGTAATCAGAATTTTAAACTGACCGACGTTAAATGATATTAAACTTTACTCTGCTGGATTTAAAGTAAAAAATTGAGTGAATAATTTTTTTGATGCAAACTGGGCTGTTTAATTTTTGATTTTTTGTGGAGATCTTTTCCCACGAGAGCATTCAATCAGTGAATATATTCGGTTCGTTATTATACAAGGGATATGGTATTGAATTTAAAGTTTCGGTCATTTGTTCATTAGTAGTATTTTAAAAGACCTTGTTTTTTTCGATCCCTATAAAATATAACAGCTATATCGCAAGGATAGTTAAAATAATTGTATTATGTATAGATAATGTTTTTCATTTATCCTGAAAGTTATTTTAAATTCAGAGTAGAAAAAATTATGCTGGCAGATAGCAGAATCCTTTTCACCGCGTAGTTAGCTAATCTATGTTAATTTTATTCTACGTTTTAAAATGTTAATATCTAGTCAACTTTGCGTGTTTCGTACAGAGTGGCTCTGTTGTGAAATAGCACGATTGTTCAGTAAAAATAAAGTTCAGCAATTACATAGTATATACCGAGACTGTTTTAGAATAATATTTGTGTGTATAATGCCGGCAGTTCATAAGTATATTCTCTAATTATTAAGTATTCCTTGACTATTCAAAAATGTCTGTAATTGGTTTAAGTGAAATAAATGCTCTGAGTTTGAGTATTCTATTAAATCAGAGATTAAATTAACCATCCTTTTGCGCTTAAACTAACGTTCACTTAAGACCGAACAGACTCTCGGTTATAAAACTAGAAACTAACATGATGTTTGTGACTTCTGAGTTCGACAAATAACTTCAACTGAAAGTTACTTAAGTACTTACCAACCCATACCTATTTTAATTGAATTTTAAAACGCCACAGACGTCGAGTAAGAAGTGTCACTTGACTCACTTGATATAAAATGTAAAAGTTGTGTGAAGTAGCAAGTCGTTAGCGCGACAGTGACATGGCATTAATTCAACTTTCTACCGGCGCCGGCGCCGGCGCCGGCACTCGGTGGCGCGGTCCATGCAATTTGTTGAATCCAGTGCAAGTTTGCTGGCGTACAGCCAACTTCGCAAACAAACAGTTGCTCACAACCTACCTTAAAAAAAACTTGGATCTCGTTGATTGGATGGAAGATGGAAGCTTCTCAAAATTATATTTCGTTCACCTTGATTTCAGCTAACGCAGATGTTTCATATCGACAGGCTTTCAAGTATTTACATGTACCCAATTTCCCTATAAAATTTATTCTGGCATACTGTATAACCAAAATCAGTGTTCTATTTAGAAATAAACCCTTGTATTGCAATAGGTACTGTGATCACCTGTGGAGTCACGGCACATTACTGGCAGTGTGCCAGCAGGCGAGCCCCCGCGCACCTGGAGCAACACCCGCAACAATCAATTACCTAGTTACCTGACCTGGAAGTAATTTTGCAGGAAACTATTAGTTTTACACTTGCGTATTAAAACCTAATTGGCTATTAGCTTGAGCGTACGAAAATTATGTCAACATTTAATTTGGTTTATAGAAATTAACACATAATTTGGGCTTATTTACGTACCGGATAAACCTGTGTGCAATCAACTGAGTTGAGAGCAAACTGGCTTCTTGCAGTCGTGTAGTAAAACATCTTTTATTTCGTATCATTTATTTTATATACCTACATTTCATAACGATCGATCAAGTCTAGTCAGCGAAGTTAGCGTCATTTCAACCCTCTTTTCGTAATAAAAGACAAATGGAACGAAAATAACAAGGCGCTCAAGATATCATTTTATTCCGAGACAAAAAGTTAGTCGAGTATCAGAAGAAACATTTCTTTTTCCAGAACTTTTATCTGCGTGTTGATAAGTTGGACAATCTGTATAAATGATCAATTGAAGGGTGTTAATGAAACTGGCGAACAGTTCCATTAACTAAATGGTATATACCAAAAACTACAAAAAGCACTTACAGGATGCATATTTTTAATTTAATAAATATTTTTTAATAAATAATTTATTCATAACATAACATACAACATACACAGTAACAGGGTACATATTAAATTGCTGCAATATTTATGTGGCTACAACATAATAATAAATGTATCTTTACATGGTACTTACGCACAGAAAGAGTGTATTTAAAAAAAATCCGTTTGTTTATTTAGTTACTAGAATACGTAACATATGAGCCAACTTCAGTAACGTGAAGTATTTATTATGTTAAAACGATAACCACACTGCCGCGACATGTTCGCGGTATTCAGCAAAGGATGAAATAAAATACGAGTACACTGAGGGCATAGGACTCAATTTAAGGGTGCAAACCCCACACCTATCATAAAATTATATATTTGTTAAAGTTACATGGTACATAACTTATATTCATAAAGTAATTAAAGCACTAAGCCCCGAGCGACAATCAGTAGCTATTGCAAGTACGAGTTTCATGTTCACAAAGGCCTTTGCATCAGATGCATTCACTCTCATGAACTCCAGAGCAAAGAACAGCTTTACGTCCAACGAACGTTTCGTGAATAGAGGCTTAATGTTCTACAGTGTCGTCTGAAGACCCCTTTATGCTTCCAAATAAAAATGTCAAGACGAATTTATGACGGAGTTGAATGGCTATTTCACACTATATGTCAGTTAGACCATAGAACGCCAAACAGATTACTCCTAGCGGAGTGTTAGATGCACATTTAACACTTCCTTATCACATTAATTGCTTCATCAAAGTCATATTTCAAGAGTCGTAAAATAACGTTCTACACGAGTTTTTATGCGGAGGCCATAAAAAAGTTTAACTGCTCAATTTTATGAAACACAGTCAAATCTCCACGAGATTAACGGTTGTACGATGCGTAAATAACAAGCTCGCAATCTTCCTTATGAGATTGTTTTTAGTGATTTTAATCAATATACGTAAGAGTACTGAATAACATTACTCGGGCTTGAAAAATATAAATTATTGTAAAGATTGTGTCTTTCATTAATTAATAATTGAAAACAGATTACTTACTTATTTACTTGAAAGAGTATGTACACACAACCACTAAAACTTTATAGTAGGTATAACTCGTCAAACAAATGGTGTGTTATCCAATTCCGAGAACGAAATTACAAATAGGAGAAAATCCAATTTCTGAATTCTTAGAAAATATCTTGTTCTGAAGACATTCTTTCTCATTGAAGCGTCGTTGTCATATTTCTATATTAAAGGCCGAGGTGGTTTGCGCACTCACCGGAACTCTTTGCTCCATTTACTTCATATTTCCATCGCTTTCGATTTACGGTTAATTTCCCGAACATGTGATGTGCTCTCATCTGTCATAATTTTGTTTACGACCCATTTCGTTTCGTCTACATACCATTTCGAGGACAAATTTTAAAATATTTATCGTGTTTTTATTATAGGAGTATTGACGGCTCATCGTTTATGATTCATAGTGATAAGTCTTTTCCTTATGGTGAGGAGTTTCATTGATTTATTCGTTGATTTAACTACATGCAGTCACCAAAGATGTCGTTCGACTTTGGAACTTCTTTATAATATCGAAACCGTCGATAACTCTTGGTGTTATTGCGAACGAAAATTGAAGATTGCGCAGCTGGGAGTGCTGAAATGTCTCCATTAAATCTCTCTCAACAAAGTAATCATTAAAGTAGGAAAGTTTTAAGTCAATTTTGTTCTTCAATAAGCTATGCGAAATAAACTTAATCTGACACTTGTCAATGCTGTTATAAAATAACTCTGCGTCGGTAAACATTAAAACCCACAAGGTTTACACTCTCAACTCAGAAAGTTATTTAAAGTGACCGTGTAATAACAAGTGCTGAGAACATTTTGAAAGTTACGCTAACATTATTAGAGAGCTTACATAAACAAGTTAGTAAAGTTAAACTACTTATATTCTAAGTTTTCCTTCAGCCGAATAACCTACTTTCTAGCGCGTAATAAATGAAGCCCCAAATCGGGTTCACAAGCGGGGCGGTTACCTTTCCGCCTACTCAAATATACGTAGCTAGTTGCTACGGCGTAGCGGTTACTCGTAGCGGCGTAGCTTCCGTCGCTAGCCGCGGAAGTGACTGTGGTGCGTTGACATGCATCGAGATAAAACATGCATTAGTTACAGACTCGTGTGAGTAATGTGATCTGAAATGGAAAACATTGATATCAAACAGGTTTGTTTATGTAATGGTGTTGTTAGTATGCATTCAGGGAATAATAATTTACGTACGAGTTTAGAAAACTTTGGGACGTTTATAACTTCAAAAATGATTTTACTCTTCTGTACCAATTGAAACTGATATCTTTATCTTCGTTGTACTTTAAATCCGTCAAGTAAAACCTGAGGAATTTTGAAAGGGACGAAAGGTAAAAATGATGACCTTTATAAAACAAAAAGTTTAAGAAAGAGTTTACGCTAACAGAGTTTCATTTCTTCCGGTTTGATAAAATTACGGCAAGGTTTAGTTGCTCATCACAGAAGAATTTTTATAATGTTAGTAATACTTATATGATAGCTGAAAGTCAAAAGATCTTAATTTTTTTTAGTTGCCTCTCTTATTATAATACTTTGTTTAATTACAAACTTTGCTATGAAGATTTTCAGCTATTTGTTAAGTGGTGTCAGCTTTGTGTTCAGAACTCAGTACAGCGACGGAGTATGATTGCAGAGCATTAGCGAGCAGAGAGATTATATTCACGAGATGTTTAACAGAGTACAAAATGGTAGGTAGTCCATAACACTAAACATTAACGTCCTCATTTATAAAAGCTGATGAAACGACGCATACAGAAGGAAATTAAAACAGATGAGTAAGTAGAAACGTTATTTTAGCCTTTATAAGTAGTCAGCCAAGAGAAATAAAATGGTATAACAAAAAACTTTTATTACAAAAAAAAACAACCGACTTCCAAAAAGAAACACTAAATAGTGAAAAATAACTTTAATTGCGGAAGTTGGTGTCTTTGGTTTTCAATTTTCGATTTTTTGTTTTGTTTTGAAGCTAACTCAAAAACTACGCAAGCAAAGTTAAAAAAATTATATGGGCCCACCGCTGAAGCATGACCTACCAAACAAAAATAGAATCATCCAAATCACACAAAAAAAAAAACCATACAGCCGAATAAAGAAACTCCTTCTTTTTGAAGTCGGTTAAAAATTTGAAATATTTTACTTAAATAATCTACATCCTAATCATAATCACAAACATGGCCGCATATAAATTGAGGTAATAATGTGCCTTTTTTATCTTACCATTAACCTATAAAACCCGGATAAGCACGTTATTGATAGCAAGGATGTACACAAATACATACAGATTGCGTAAATGAAAGTGCAAACCCTTTTCTAATTCATTGTTACCGATCGTGAGGACGGAGGTTATTTATAATACGTACTAGGAATTTATGCGACGCGGAAGATTTAAATAAAGTAAAAGGGAAGTGTAATCACAGCCCATCCTGGCATGTGCGCACAGCGGTGTTACGACCGCGAGTGAAGAACTTAATAACAGCATATATAGTCACACATTATGATAATGGTAACGAGTAGCTTCGGTCGGGAGCTCCAGCTTATGTTAAATGCATATAACCGCTGGGAGAGGTCGCTATGAACGAGCCGAGGATAGGAAAACAAAAATGTGAAAACAAATAAATTGTTCAGTGTGCCTCTGAACATTACACAAAGAAATAGAGTTGGAATGAGGAAATGGATCAGGTTTATACTTTACTTTAGGAGTATGAGGAACAGGGTGTAAAGTTCACTCATCCGCTATAGAAAAGGGAAGATCCTCCGACCAGACGGGTATTGTGTCTGGCGGGCAACTGCCCAACGATTGATGTCGGGTTCTTGTATATATGTCCATTGCACGGTAAACTTTAATTTCGCGATGCAGGATTTACGTGACGTCAGGTGTTTGTGTGACGTCAGGCCTTTTTGATGCGTAGTTCATATGTGGCGATGTAGGTACCGCCACAATACCGTCGATAAAGTTTAGCAGACAGAATAAAAGCAAATACATAGTTCATCTCATATTTTAAAGCTTATTTTTTGGAATTTCTACTTTTTTTGTTATATAAATATCGTCAGCAATATAGGTATATGTAAAACTACGTTTTAATTATAGGATACTAGCTTCCGACCGCGGCTTCGCCCGCATGGCATGTCGATAAAAAGTAGCCTATGTCCTTTTCCAGGTCAAAGTCACCTACCCCTGTGGTATTTCATCCAAATCCGTTCAGCCGTTTTAGCATAAAAGCGTAACAAACAAACAAACTCACTTTCGCATTAATAATATAAGTTAGGATTGAAGCTGTTAGTTAGTATACAAACTAATATACCTTACAGAAACTGTGGACAACTCATTAAAATCCCAGTTTCAATGAATAAAGCTTTGTTTTGTGACATTAATGTTCAAATATAAATAAATTGTATAATAAAAATGAAAATTCTTCGCAGAATCTGCATATTATGTTTCTCATTTTGTGGGCGACGCACAACCTTTTTCAACATCTACATTATGAAGATTTTTTAGATTTATTTAGTACTAGCTGATGCCCGTGGCTTCGCCCGCGTGGATGACGGTTATTATATACTAAAACCTTACTCGAGAACCACTCTATCCATTGGTGAAAACAGCATGAAAATCGATGCAGAATTTTTTAGTTTATCGCGAACAGGACGACAGACAGACGCGGCGGAGGACTTTGTTTTATAATATGTAAGGATATTAATAAAACCTTATATGACAAGTAGCTGCTTACATAGATGATGAAAGAGATTACTTTGAACTAAGAATAACTTGCTGCGATCAACAACTCGTAACAACTGGCTTAACTTATTAACATAATGAAATTATTAGCTTAACATTGACTTCAAAAGCTTTCTTCATTAAAATTGAGTATGTCTATGTACTATACAAAATGTACGATACATAATGAATTAATTGTCTACCTATATGTTTTGTTATGATGATGCGAGAAGCATAGAACCGGTCGAAGTGGCGGTGCTTGGGGGAGGCCTATGTCCAGCAGTGGACGTATTTCGGTTGAAATGATGATGTTGATGTATTGTTATATAACGCTAGACAAGAGTCGGTGAGTTATTATAATATAAGGAGTTCCCACGGGCAATATACTCGTATTATTGGGCTCATCAGTCAGCCAGAAAATGTGATTTTTATATAACGTTATTACAATAGAAAGAAAGTAAATATTATTCTGTATGTAGAAACAAATATTTACCTATTGTTTTATTTCGCCAAAGAATTTATGAAACAGGAAATTTTTTGCCTGGTGATATTATTTCGAAATACATGACGGTGTTGTACCGTCATGTCCATTAACCAAGAATTTACAAGTACAAGTAAGCGATATCAAAGTCAAAGTCAAATCATTTATTTCAAATAGGCACATAAAAGGCACTTTTGAACGTCAATGAAAAACAATGAAATAGAATTGATTCTAGTTGCCCATTCCAAAAAGTAGCTTTCGTATGGAGAAGAATCGGCAAGAAACTCCACCGTTACTCTTTTTAAAAATGTTTTACAATATTTTGTATACATGAATTATATAATTATATGTGAAGACGATGCACCTACAATAAGATTACTGTACCACATGACAACTGTCTTTGTATCCTTCATGTTCCCCAACAAAACAGAACCGTCTTGTAAAGTGATTTAACTTGCCGGTCCCCTAGCGCTTCTCGTTGTGGTATCGACGCCTTGAGTCACTTTGAACACTTTCAATGTACCCACAGTTGGGACTTCCTAAAGGTAATTTGAAGATGTTGACAATAGCCACATTGGCTGGGGTGAGTATAACGCAAGCTTTGGCTGGTTCACAGACTTTAGTTAATTTTAATCAAGCTCACTAAATATACTGCTGCTAACATTTATGACAAAATAATAGCATAATAAGCTTCCATATTTCGTGAAACGACGCACGAAATCGACAAAATGGAACTCCGAGAGTTATGCTGAAACATCAATTTACGTATTTTGTGTTTCAGGCTAATAGTCAAAGCCAACATTAATTGAACTAACACTCGCATTTAATCCTTTATATAATATTAATTAAGGCGGATATTCAAATCACTTTCAAGTTTACAACCGAGAACATAGTGAGTTAATTGCTTCGCATCTAAATCTGAATTAATCTATACAGACTCAATTTCAGTTAGGTAGATAAATGGTTTGGGAAACTAGCCTATTTACCTGATTTACCTGAACAATATGTTTTTGTCTAACTAAACAATACTTTAAAGCATCGTAACATCAAATTCTGTATTTTCCTGTTTTTGTTATTGACTGTTTTAAACCTTAGCAACAATAGCAAAGTATTAAAAGCATTTATGCTTGTGTTAAGTTTAATAATGTGCGGTACGGAAACAATGTTGAACTTTAAACACTTAACTTTGACTAAAATACAGGTCATTATTTTAACATTTTCGTAGCAGATGGAGGCGTTCAGGCCGCAGGGGATTTTAGGAAAAAATATTGGTAAAAGGTTTTTTTTTTTTTTTTTAATTGTGGCAGTTGGAATCTGACCAGTAATTTTGTGTTAATGGGACCGAGAATGTAGTGAGTAGTTGCCTATCCCAGGTAACGTAATGCTAAGTACAGAATATTGCGTCGGACTCACCCTCGTTAACAACACGGAATAGGTACGTGGGATTGCGACAGGTTTAGAATTAATAAATTGTTAAAGTATACCAAAGCTACCGCCTTCATTAATTAGCCGGAAATGATGATTCAATGGTATCTATTCGATTCAATTCAATTCTTTATTGTATATGATTGGGCACAGCAATTTAATACAAAAGATGCAAGATTTAAAATCATTAAAGTAAATAGGAATTAATTGTGTGACATAATTTTTATTATTATTGTTGTTAGTTTCATGCGGGACTTGGCCCTCTGCTTACTTCTTATTCCCGAAAGCTTAAAACATAATTTGTATTAAGTAACTGATATACCTACATCAACCACAGTAGGAATAGTTAAGTATATAACTAGATTTAAGAACTAAACCACCTGTAAAAACGCTAAAGGAATAAAATTCAAATTCCACAATTTTGCGGCGTGCCAAACCACAAAGATAAAACAATTATGTCAGGCTTTGTTACCCTCGTTATTTATCGCGGTATTCACAAATCATATCAAATTTTAGGTACGCATGGGTAATCCCGGGTTAGGTACGTAGTGAACAGCAGAGCATACCTAATATTACTTACTTTGAGTACACATTATTACCGATCAACAAATAAGATTTTCGTTAGCAAACTCACACTTTTGAGTGTTTCATTGCTACTTTAAAACCCCACATTTTTATTTCGAACTTGACAAGATGCATTTCTCGAACGATTCCCTACCAATACTTTCACATTCTCCATGTTTTCTAAATATTGGCTGGTCTGCTTGTTTCAGTTAGCACATAATGGTCGCAGCACATTGTGATATATTCTGCTAAGGCCGGTCTCGTTGTGGACACAAAATAACGTGAGAGCAATGTTCGAAATTTTGCTTCAGTCCGCTAAGTAAAGTTTATCCAATGAATGGAATTTAAATCAATATTGTGATTTATAAAGCCTAGAGAAGATTAACTCAGCTGTTTCCTCGCCTTACTGATAATACCTGTAAATCTTTCATCGATTGAATCTTATAAGCTCTCCGATTTGGAGCACAGCCAGACTATAAATCTTTGGACAAAATAACATTATTATTTAGAGCTCTTAGATATTCCTCATAAAATATATTTTTCAATCTTGAGATTTTGTGGGTCTTATAGATTTGAATAAATTAAATTTTCTACATAAAGGCTTAATACAGACTTTATACAATGTTAATGATTAAATTGGGTTTTATAATATGTATTTGGGTCCATGTATTTTGTTGTAACCTCGTACTTAAAAAAAGTGTAAAACTTTGGTACTTAAAAAAATTGTTCATAGTGATAGCGGTAGCTCTATTAGGTTCACGTGCTACTTGGATGTCGATCTATTGCAACTGGAATCGAGACAGCAAACCGCGGTCAAACAGGATTCCGTTTCGTTCACCGCGCCAGAACGATTTGAGGTAAACTTAGCAACAATGTCGTGGAAATAAGTCAATATTCTTAGCAACAAATTTAACATTCAATTGAACAGAACAAAGTATAGAAGCCGTTATTGTACAGCTATCGACAAAATAAAATGTCCCCATATTGTAACGGCACCATGTGAGCTAATTTCGAAGCAAATAAAAGAATAATGTTTGTGTAGCACGAAACTTTCTTTTCTGTAACATTAGGTATATCCATACATACGAGAAACAGTTGGCAACAATTTATACATTGCGAATATTGACACACAGGGTGACCCGGTCGCCCTGAAGACCTATCGATATCGTCTGCATGGCGCTCCATCCGCTGATATTTTCAATTGGCGTAGCTATGACCATTTGAATGCTCACGTCGACAAAATATTCCAATATATCTTCGCTTCGGTCCTAACTTCTTTTTTTATTGAACCCTGTGGCGACAAATAGTGTACAAATACGTCCTCGTTGTCCCAACGTAAACATCGTCTGGAATTCTTTTAATAATAGTATTTTTTCATTGCGACGAAGCAGTATTAACATTATAGAAGATATTTTTGCTTTTTCTTACAGTTTTTTTATGTTTGGTATGTTTAATTTATAGCTATGATGTTAATCCCAAGTTTAACAGTTATTGTTTGATACAAGGCCGTAAAACGCTGTTTATAGAGCCAGGTGTACGTAAAACGACTAGCAAGGAATGTAGTATTTTGATTCTAGTTTTCTGGAGTTTAAAAGTTCATATCAGACAGTTATCAGTTAAACAACAAACATGTAACAAAGAGTTGGTGATCAAAGTATCTTCGTCGCCGGGGTCAGTCGTAAAGTGTCTCAAAGGATCGTCTGATACAATTTTCATGAATTGAAGAGGGCAAACAGATTCACGACGAGCTCGGCTAGAACTCCACCGCAATTTACTCCGCTATACTATTATCTAACAGATATACGAGATACGAGATTTAAGGGATCCGCAGTAGGGAGGACCCGATTAATTTGCTTCAGTCGATCTGTGCACTCATGTGAAAACCGGTATTGCCGCTTTCACCGAATTGGCTGTACCTAGTATTGTACGTTCATTTATTTGCGTCCGGTTCTAAAAATAAAAACAAACAGATGCTCGGTTTTACATCAATTCCCGGATGTGTATTCAAAACTCGTGCGTGTTGTTAGTATTAATTGATCGACATATGTTGCTCTGTTAGTGAAGTATGAGCAGTCTGCGCCTTTTTTGCACTATACCAAATATAAAACGCAATATTTTATCGATACCTGTAGCTTCAGGCAGTTCAACTGAGTATTTCAACCGCTTTGAACACTGATTTCTGTTACAGCAATAAGAGAATACCCAATATAATCATGTGACACCTTTTTTCATGATAAATACTTTTGTGGTGTCCTTAATAAAAGTGCAACACTCACACTTGACCCTTTTACGTAATTGGTACTGCTTCATTATTCATGTTGTGTGATTATCCGATCGCTCTGTTCTACCTCCCCACGTAACTGTTACCTCGTCTGTAGTTAATGTAAATATAGGGAGCGACAGCGATTAGCGTCGTCCCGCTCCACTCATTAATAATTCATTACCATTTATTGAAAAGATTCGGGTTAATTACTTTTGCTTGCATCTAATATTAAAATCAATGAAATTAAATTAAGTATACAGGCAATTAGGTACATCAGCAGTTTCCGAAATGAGTGTGTCGTAACTACTCATTTATTGCAAGACGTTTTGTCAACAACCGGAGTATCGTTTTATTGTTTTGGCAGCGATCAGCTGTTCCACATGTTGTAATGTAATGTTCACGTTTTGGGTGCGAGAGGTCGTCACACCACAAGTGACGATTGCTTTTACATCACAGTTCACCCGTCCTTGAGCTACGAGCTGCCAGCACTGCTGTGAATGTAGGCTACGCGGCTACGCGGCTACGCGGCTACGCGGCTACGCTGCTACGCCGCGCCGCTACGTTCCGAATAAAGAGCCACTACTACCGCAAAAGAATAATGGCTACGGATATATAATATATCATTCGATTTGTATCAACTCGAGGTGTTATTGTCTCACAGAATGAGCGGCTTTTTCATCGTGTGAGGGCTTGAATAAAATATGGTTTGGGCTAATGGATATCAATTAGCTAAATGGTTAGTGGGTTATACTGGTATTCAGCTGCTTCCGGTTAGACTGGAAGCCTATCCCAACATAGTCAGGAAAAGGCAGATTGATTGGTTAGTCACTTACATGTTGAGGTAATTAGTTATCTTTGTTTTATGCTGGTACTTAATTTTTTATTGAGCACTCTGTTTACAATAAAATATTTATGAAATGGAATGATTATTGTAAACTATAGTTTGTTTATAGTCACTGAATCGAAAGAGCATGGAAAATATGGCTCAGTACAATATAGACTTTTGTCGACAGTAGCTGTATGTGACGGAACACATGAATTTTAGCAAAATAACAGAGAAATGACCATGCGTAAATGAAAACATTTATTAAAACGTGCTTCAGGTTGCAAAAAATTCACGGAAGCTCCAGCACTCTCATTTCTGCCACAATTCAAAAACTTTTGGTTTTGAACGCTGAATACGTTTACGTTTTACGTTTCCCAATTTTGCTTTCTGAGCACATTTTTTCGTCTCTCATTGTTTCGCAATCAGGAGATGTGGAGCACACGCAGTTGGACGCTGGATCGCTTCCAACTACTAGATTCATGTTTTTAATTTGAAATTTCTTTCTTAAAATTAATCTCAATTCATTTTACTCCGTTCTCATTTTAGCTCCTAAGACTTCGCTCAATAAAGTTTTTACTTCGTCTAAGTAATTACATTAAAGTGTCTCCTTCATTCCAAGGCTTGCGGCCTACTTGTAATGTCTGTTGTAATTAAAGTAATTGTTATTCGTTCATAATTGTAGCACTTATCTCTGGTCCTTGCAGTCTTTTTTATAGGTAAAATCATGTTAGAAAAATATATTTTTTCTTCTGTTCTTAATTCAAAAGAAATCTAGACTTATATCTTCAAAGGTTCTCTAAAAGATAAGAGCAAACAGATTGTTCTTAAGATATCTTCTAGCTCATGATGCTGACACAAGCGATTTTTGACTAAATCCGTGAATGTTCCTATGTTTGCATGTAATATGGATAGGGGTCTCAAAGGATAGCCAATAACAACTAACCGCCTAGTACTTCAAAGAGCTTACAGTTTGATGCTAAAATTATCCGCTTTATGTAAACGAGGGGACAAAAGGTTTGGCAGAATAAAAAAGGCTCTTTTATTCGAAAATCTAACGTATAATTTTCAAGCTAGACGTCTATAATATTTGACTTGTATTACGAGCCGATGAGACAAGAGAAGTGTACCCAGATCTGGTTCACCATACCTACAAGTACGGCTGAAATACATCTATGAGTACTAGAAAAAAAACAAGGTGATATAATTGAAAAAGGAAAGTAATAAAATGGTAAGAGGTCAACATGCTCAGGTGTGTTAGTGGTTACCTTTAACGGCAACAATCACTATTCAACCTACATTGTTATCAATGCACATTGCGTCAGGTAAAGTTTCAGCTTGCGCTTTCAAGATGGAGTTCAATGAATAAGAAACTTTGTAGTATTTAAAGCATTTTTTTAAATGAAATAAAATAAAACGTAAAATTTTAATTTAGAATTCACAGAAGAGTACGACACAAAAGGTATTAGGTATGAATGAATAGCAGCTGTCAGTGCTCTAACCAAAGAGAATTAAACCACGCTCTAACTAACACAAATGGAATTTATAAAACCGTTCTAACAAAAGAATAATGTATTCGTTATACGCAACTACATACGAGTTAATTTTGATCAGTACATCAATACATGGGTAAATTAATGATCAAAATAGAAAACATATTTACTAGGAACATGACGTCAGAACACGTTCCAAACATTTGGTGATATCTTTTGCCAAGCCGATATCTATGCCATTTGGTGATATCTATGCCAGTTCTAATAAACGGCACAAGGGCAGACAAATATCGTAGTAACAAGGACTCGTTACTTGAAAAAAACAAATGCCAATACTGAACGGTATCACTTTCATGAAACCATTGTTCAAATATTTATAATAGACAACAAAGTTTTGTTGGGTTTTTCTATCTAGAATTTCTCAGTATCAGGGAGTATAGATTTGTGCCCGGTTGATGGCCATAGACTCACCCCCTCTTACATGGGACTTAAACATAACCAGCGAAATGTGGGTGTACACTGTACACCTCTCCCTAACGCTGTTGTATTATATGTAGACATACATTAAAGTAAACAAGAAACAAATATAAAAAGTTGAATGATTAAACTGTTTCATAGATGGCCATAAATTGGTGAGCAAACAGTTTTTGAATAGCCCAAGGCTCCCAAAAGATTAGAAAAACAGTTTTCTATGTAATATGTTATTTACCTAGTCATGTTCTCTTTGTCAGTTCGCACTCAGTCGAACCTTTGATATCTGTTTTCACACCTGGCTGGATTATATTTCTGTATCGCGAATAGGTTCGAACAGTAAACATGTTTTCATGTATTAAACATGGAAAGTTTCGGTATAGAGACATAAGAATGTGTCAATGTTAGATTAAGGATTATTTAGTTAGACTCAAGTATTTCTATGTTATCTTATGTTCCGATGAAGTGAATAAACTTAATTGATTAATTTGCTTTAAAAAAAAAAAGCGAGAACTAATAAATTAACTAATCAAAAAGTTTGATAATTTAGCTTTAACATAAAGGCAGCTCCGAAAATAGTTTCGCAAGGTTTTTTTCTTATGAACGTGTGATTCGTCCATATTGACAGGTTTATTTAAATGCTTTTTAATAATAATGTAAAATACAATAGACGTAGATATATTTAGTAACTTAATGGATTTCCGCAAAGTCACGCCTGAATCAATTAACTACCTAAAATGTTTTATACCATGGGTGAGGTACCAATATATTTTTAGAACCTAAATAACTAAGTCAGTTGCCTACCCGATTTCCAGATAAGAAAATGTAAGCAGTTACATGATTGTAGTGTAGTCTTAGTTGTGTCTCCGTCAGACCTCCACGTGTCCATTCAAACTATTCCTGAAAGAACCTTACAATATTCCTCAAAGAAAACGTATAAATGCATGTGCATGAAAACCACTCAATAGTTCCTTTTAAAAACGTGGCAGGGAGCCGCTTAATGTTGAAGTTACAAGGGTGAAAACACGGGAATGTCTGAAAGCGTGCGTTGCACGGGCGGGGCGCCCGGGTCGCGTCGGCCAGTACTCCAGTAGTGTCCCGGACGGCGCCCCGACCACACCACTCCGCCATCTCCGTCTGACACCGCGATCTAACTTCGTCGACAACAATCGTAGGACAATGGAAACAAACGGGATCGTTGCGTTTGATGGCGCTCGATCGACAATGTGAAATGATCGGATTGTGTTGTAACTGTGCCGTGTGCTTGGAGTACGCGATTCTTTTCGCAAGTGTTTTTATCATGTAGATAGATGGCTGGATTAGTAATCGCTTTTAATGGTATGGGAGTAATTTTAATTATAATTTAAAGTTTTCTGTGATCTCACATAAGAAAATACAGTCGCACGTGAGTGCTAAATCCGATTCGGTCATCAAAAACCTTAACCTTCCTTCAAAAGCATGAATGCCAGCTTGGATAAAAGTACTATTCGTAGTTTCATAGATATTCATATTCTTGCAACTGACCCGGATTCCATGCTCGCATAGGGTAGTAAAACTGCGATGTAAATTACTAAAATTCAATCGTTACAAAATTAGTACACTTATTGCACGGATTGCATTTAGATATGAAACTACAAATCAAATAGCATGAAAAATATATGAGTACGTCAAAGACCTACCACCTTTTTATAGTCCAAACGTGTGACGTGACATAAACGAGACAAAAAAAATATCCAGCCGGCAAGCCTGGAAAGGGTGCTGCCTACCCGCATAATCATATATTATAGCTATCATTACTTATTCAGAAGCCACTATAACGTCTAGCTGGGGCAACTCATCATAACTCCAAGACGAAATGCCTGAAAAGTTTCCGACCGTGAAATGGTTATTATAATTAAGTTATTTCTTCTTACGACCAAGTCTTTGAACGAACCACGTTTAAAATTCTATCATAATTAGACACTTTCAAGAAAAGAAAAAACTTGGTCCTTTGTTGACTTAACCGTTAGTTATTCAGGACTCTACCAGAATCTTTTATTTCTAGTTTTACTTTCATCTTCATCTTTATTCGTTTACATGATATAAAATAAAAAAAATGGCGAATTTGACTTTTGTTACCGCTATGTTTTACATACTCTCGGAATATCTTTCGGCCGTAGATCTTTGAAGTGCTTACGGAAGGCCACAATCTTACAGAGGTCCACTGCATCAACACTGTTGATACCATTATCATTATTGCCTACTTAAATCTTTTTATTATTTTGGATCTTGTTCCAGCCTTCGACTAAATCAAGCTACCAAATATAAGACATAATTCTCTAACACGTTGTCATTATAATCAGTTTACTTGTTAGTTTAGCGGTATGAGGAATAGGGTGTAAAGTTCGCTCATCCTCTATAGAAAAGGGAGGATACTTCGACCAGACGGGTTGTGCCCGGCGGGTAACTACCCAATGATTGATGTTGGAATCTTGTATATATGTTGTTTGCGCGGTAAACTCTAATTGCGCGATGCAGAATTTTGTGTGACGTCACGCTTTTTGTGTGACGTCAGGTCTTTGATGCGTAGTTCGCATATGGCGATGTAAATGCCGCCACATTAGTTACACAGTCTTATTCAGACCAAGTACATGTTAGTTATACAGTCTTATTCAGACCGATTTTGTCCGTTTGTCTGGATGTATGTTGCGGATTGGCGCAAAAACGTATTTGGATAATAGTTTATAACCTGTATTAACACAGGGTACTATTAATCCCTGTAGAAGTTTACTCTCGAGATATTTATTTACCGACAACCACGCGGATGAAGCCGCGGGCAAAAGCTAGTTTGTAATAAATGTAGTTTTTCTCATTTACAAATAGATTGAATTGTTTCATCTCCTTTTTCTCAAAAAGCATGAGAACAGAATATATGATTTTAGTAAAGGAGCTTGGCGAAGACAGTATATATATTTTAATTTACGGAACAAATGAAACATTTGTTACTTTCTTACGTTGCTTCCACTTCGTTTCGAATCGTTATTAGCTTTTTTTAATTAGGACAGACCGTAAAGTTTTCATAATGAACCGTCACTTGCATTGTTTGTTAGTATACCTCACGTGGATTCTTTGTCATCATGATTGCAAATGTCAGACTCTTGAAATATATAAATTATGATGTACGTGTTATAGGGAAGAAAGGAAAAAAACATGCTGTTTGAAAAATAAAGATCTTGTGAGTCACAAGATATCTACTCATCTGTATGTCAATCTTTTATTTCAAGAACCTCGGGCCCATACGAAAATAAATGACATGGAAATATTTCTAACGACTCATCTTATTGAAATTGTATTATGTCTGACTGACTGCTAACCACATCTTAACTCACACTTTTGCGTAGGTAGTCTAAGACGACACATAAAACATCCTTCTCATCCTGAAAACGTGGTAACTGATAAAGTTGCCTTCAAAGGACAGTTATAAGACTCGAAATTCGACATGCCAAAATCTGGTTCTTGTATATATTCATATTTTATACATTAATATTTCACGATTGATTACCAAAGCGATCTGGTTTTTACAAACGACTGGACCATGATTAGTAGTACTTTTAGACAAAAGCAAAGTTACATATATGTCTATACATTGTATACAACCTGTGTGTACCAGTCTGGAAAATTAATAGCTTTTAGGTAGAAGAATGTGCCAATAAATTTAATTAAGTAACTGTCTTGTTTGTTTACTTAGCAGGCTTTTACGGATCAGGCATTTTACGGATACAAGAGAACGATAGAAAATAAAAAGAGAGACAATAACATACACACACGGTCACACAGTGAAATCACTTAGTAGAAAAAACAAAACCAGGTCGATTGTTAAAAGTATTAAAGAAAATGTAAATATTACATAACATCACGCCTGTATTCCCCGAAGGTATAGGCAGAGGCGTACCTACCTAAATTTATGTAAATATTAATATATCTTTAGTTATTGTTCCGTCATTAGCTACGTTACGAATAAAATATATGAAGCGTGAACACATCAGGCGTGATGTGGGGGGACTAACGTATTTTTAAACTTAAAAGGAGTTTGTTAATGTCAAATGACATAACGATAGCTCTAGTTTCGCTGGAGGCACAGACTGTTCCCTTAAAAGTTATGGGATGGATGAGAAGCAGAAACTCGACAAAACCATTGGCTCCTTGATTGATAACACTTGTCCAGGATTTGGAACCCTCTTAACAAAATTGGTAACTTTATTATGTTTTCTCAAGTTGAACAAGTCTCAGATAATGGAAGTAGGTATTAGATTTTATAATGAGGGATAATCCCTCTAAATTAATTTTATTTTTTATCTTAACTTTTGTAGATACCAGTGGGCAATTCCTGTATTTTTTATAATGTTTGCATTGTAGTCTCAATCTGTCAGAGATACCTCTAATTATCATACATTTTTAACAAGTTTTTAGGATTGATTGTCGCTGAAAATAAATTGCGATTCGATTTTGAACGGTTTTAATTACAGGTATTGGCCTCCAGTTGTTCACCATTATTGAGATGGCTAAGGTACAGCTAGCAACAAAAGTCCATCAACACTGTCACTTTTATATTTCATCAAAATTGACACAAAATGATTCGGTAAACTGCGTTTTATCTTTATCCAAAAATCAATCACAGTCCACTGCAGGACATAGACTTCTCCCAGGCTGCGCCACAACACCCTGTCCTCCGCCTTCCGGATCCTATTTGCCCCAGCCACCTTTTTAAGGTCGTCGCTCCATCCAGCTGGGGTTGTCCCACACTACGCTTGCTGATACGCTGTCTCCACTCCAGAAAAAGGCTCCTCCACCGGCCATCGATCCTTCGACAAACATGGCCAGCCCACTGCCACTTCAGCTTGCTTACTCTGCAAGCTATGTCGGTAAATCTGACTCTTTTTCAGATAATTTCATTTCTGATTTTATCCTTAAAAGATACTCCGAGCATAGCCCGCTCCATAGCGCGCTGAACAACCTTGAATTTGTGAACCAGCCCAATTGTCACTGTCCACGTTTCGGCTCTGTAAGTCATAGTCATAAAGAGCAGGACGCACTGGTTGAAGACCTTACTGTCATTAGTCTTCTCAAAAATAATTAAGAGCTTAAATATTTTACTAATTAAGATTTTTTTAATTCAAGTTGCAAGCGATTTTTGTTGCTGAATGTACCCAAAATATTATCGTAATGACTTAAGTATCCTTTCTTCACCGAAATTACACCAAATGTTATTAAATTATTTGCATACCTACAGCTTTAGCATAACAGGAATACCACTAAATCAAGATTTGGGTAGGTAAGGTATTCCCGTGTTGCTAACTAGAACAATGTGACGCTAGGAAATACATTGTTATGTTGTCCTATAGTTAGCCGTCACTCTTCCAGCAGGACTTACTTACATAGCTGATATTTCATAAAAGCAAAGCAACTATCATCTCGTTTCTCTCAGACTGTCTTGGAGATATACCTACGTCCTATAAACGGGTAGTTCTATCATTTGAAGTTTGAACATACAAAAAGACTTTCAGTGTTATTACGATGGTTACCAAATTGGTAATAAGCTTAGTAATCATCTTTTAAAACGAAATCATCGACTTGCCGTATGCTTATACATATATTTATTTAGTTGACCCAACATTGCTTGAGAAAAGGGCTGGAATCCGATCCTTTTGTTTTTAGTAAAACTTAAAGCTTAAAAATACAGAATATATGTTCGACCTTAGTACGATAAGCCGATTTTATTTCTCGTTTAAATTATTTTATTCAGTAAAATATTAGCATTGATTTAATCAAACACAAGTTGATATTCTGCATAATACGTTTTATATTTTCTTGGTATCGTCAAAAACCGTAAATCGAATAAGATTAACGTACTCACGCACACTCTTCACTCTGGGGGGTGTTCAATATCATAGAAATGTGCTTTTTCTAAACAAAAGAACAAGTTTGGTTTCACTACCTATTTGTTTTCTCTTTTCTTCCTCCCCGTATTTTCATCAACTGCACTAACACTGTATTTTCGCCATCTATATTATTATTATTAATATTATAAAGAGGAAAGATTTGATTGGTTGTTTGTTTGTTTGCATTGAATAGGCTCCGAAACTACTGAACCGATTTGGCTGAAAAGTGGTGGGGAGGTAGCTTAGAACCAGGAGACGGACATAGGATATTTTTATCCCGTTCCCGGTAGGGTAAGTAGGTAGTCAGGTATGTAGGTAGGTACGTAGGTAGGGTAGGTATGTAGGGTAGGTAGGTAGGTAGGGTAGGTAGGTAGGGTAGGTAGGTAGGGTAGGTAGGTAGGGTAGGTAGGTAGGGTAGGTAGGTAGGGTAGGTAGGTAGCGTAGGTAGGTAGGGTAAATAGGTAGGGTAGGTAGGTAGGTGCGCCGTAGATAAGTACTTACTGCTACCCGTGTGAAACCGGGGCAGGCAGCTAGTAAGAAATAAACGTCGAACCTCTACAGAGTTTTATCGGGCCAAATAAAAAAAATCGGCGCCGTACACTTTTGAAAAACTTCCCAATACGAAAACTTTGGTAATAGACGTCTGCCGAAACTGGAAATTGAAGCATGTTTGCACCATAAAGCTTTGCCTTTCTGTGTGGAAATAAAATAATGATGCTATTTTTCATTGACTGGACTGAAAAGCTTTAGTTATAGTTTTCGATATTACCAAATTCCACAAACTGTCTCACTTCAGGGCACTATACGGTAGCCAATTGTGAGTTGGCCTGTCCATACTAAAGTTCAGGTTTGCTCATATATATTTCTTCACTGTAAGCCAGTGGTTTTTTTTAGTACCGACAGTACACAAGATCTCATCAACTACTACTTGCTTGAGTTTAAAACCCCAACTAAGTGCATATGAAGCAACCCAAGTTAAGAACAAACTCGGAGTCGGTTCATCATCTACTTATTCTACACACCACATACGGTTTCAATTATTTACATTGCTTGTCATGTTTGTTATCGCAAGTGGCATGTTACTATTGCGTAAGCATATGTAAATCAAATCAAATGAATTGACTCTATGATTTGCAAAGCAAAACGCTTCAAATGGCAAATCAACACCCAAACTTCATCTATCTCGATTTCAATCATGATGTCTTCTCAAGGATGATACGATAAGAATTAATTAAGTACCTATATGAGCATGATCAGTAGGTTTAAACATATCTTTTCATTCAACGAAATTATTCTTGAAAGTCTTCCCCGATATTGAATAAGCTTTGTGACATTAATTACAGTTGAAAGCATGTCAAGCTTTGATAGTAAGCTTAAAAATACGCGACTCGAAGTTTTTAACTTAGTTTTTTACAACCCATTAGGTACTGAAGTCAAACCAAGAGACGGTGGGTAGCGAGCTAATGGATTGTTAAATGAAACTCGAAACTTTGTGTATTCTATCTTCACAGAAAGAGCCCATTACGAATAATATTACGTCTGTATGTAAATATTGTATTGTTGACTTTAGGTTCACCGTTTAGGTGTTGGCCGATTCTTTAATTTATACTTGAAAGCATTTATTTGCACTGTAACAATTTGTTGTATTGAATAATTAATAAGCAATGTTTTAGAAGCTTCGATAAACTTTAATCTAACGCTGAAATTATACGATTTATTGCGGTTTGAGGGTTGGTTAATGATTTAGAATCCAAAATGAATCGAATAAAGGACATCAGGTTGGTGGACCCTTTTGTGGTAGTAAATAGGTGCCATTATTAACACTATATAGCTAGCGAAATAACCGGGCGTGGGTAGTAGTGAGACATCTCCGCCCAACCATAAATTCACCGTCACGTAGGTTCTTACGTAGGTACCTGCTGACTGAAGCGACCTTCACGAGAGCTTGGGTTACCGATACAAACCTATAGGCACGCATGCGTCTTATTACGAAAAATATTTGACGATTTTATCATTGAAAATAGAGTTTTTTCTTTAAAATGGCATGTCCCAAAGTTTCTACTAATTGAACGCTCACAATCATTAGACAGCAGCCAAATATTCTTTAACATTTTCTGGTACGTCCGAGGCTATCGTTATTATGCTGATTTGCGTGCCTATACTACCATTATACTGCTTCAAGCACTCTTACGTGTTGCTATACGCGGATGACATGAAGGTTCATAAGATCATACGTGACATCCCAGATGCTAACCAGTTGCAATCAGATCTGGATAGGTTTGAAGAATATTGCAAACATAATTTGCTGCAATTGAATTGCTAACCAGTTGCAATCAGATCTGGATAGGTTTGAAGAATATTGCAAACATAATTTGCTGCAATTGAATGTCTCTAAATGTTTTCAAATGACCTTCACGCGCCAGAAGTCTATGGTAAATACAATATATAGTCTCAACGGACTAACCCTGGGCAAGGTTGGCAGCATTAGGGATTTAGGTGTTATACAGGATAGCAAATTACTATTTGATCAGCACATTGACACTATCGTGGGCAAGGCCTCGAAAGCACTCGGATTTGTTATCAGGGCCTCAGCCTGTTTCCGTTCTCTGAAGCCGATCAAGGTTTTGTACTGTTCGTTCGTGCGCAGCCACTTGGAGTATACATCGCAAGTCTGGAACCCTCAATATGGTATCTACAATTCACGCATTGAGGGTATCCAGAAAAAGTTTCTGAGATATCTCGATTATAAGGCACACCAAGTATCCATGGATTACAGTCACCGTTGCAAGAGGTACCATTTTCTGCCATTGGATCGTAGACGACTCATTAATGATGTGTGTTTTTTGATTAACATAGCGAATGGCTCGATTGACTGCCCTGAACTATTAGAAAAGTTTGCATTTCGCACTAATACTATTGGATTACGTAAAAGGCCACTTCTAGGTGTGCCTTCTTGCACTACTAATTATAGGCGTAATGCTTTCCTTATAAGAAGCGCTCGGAGTTTCAATGATGTATCTTCTAAGCATGACATTGACTTATTTTTCACTAAGATAAACACAGCAAGGACGCTCTTAGCCAAATCATTTTTTTTGTGAATGATGCGCCGGAGAGTGCGCGTAGCGGGTTCTTAACTGTACATTGCTTAACTCTTAAGTAGCAACATAAATATAAATATAAACCAAAACTAAAATTAACATACGAGTAACCTACTTACTTATGTATACAAATGTACAGACTAGCACATCCGAGCTGCTGCGGTCTGTCAAATTTCTTTAATGAATTCTCAACTATGTAACTAAAGAATAAGGATCAATGTTGATTGGGAAGGTTTGGCGGATTGGAGTAGCTTGATGTGCTGGCGTCTGTACCTACTGTAATACTTTTATTTGTGAAATTTCTGATTGTTCAGCTTTAAATAATCGATATGTTATATATCTGTGGAGGCTTGTTATTAGCAACTTGATAATGTTTTGTTGTTACCTATTATTTGTAATTAGTCTGTAAGCCTTCTTAAAAGTAATAAAATAAAATAAAATAAAATTATTATGCTCTACAGCTGCGACTTCGTAAACCACTCAAAATAAAACTCAAAACTCGTAAAGGTAGCAATAAGCCGCAGTAAAACCCGCATATAAAACCTAAGTAGTTTTTTACAGAAAAGAGTTATAATTGCGGAAACAATGTCCCATTTATTTTCCAAATAGAAAACCGTTTCAGTAAATAGCTTCAGCACAGTGAACCGATGCGCGATGCTATCTTTTACGATTTAATGGACCGCAGTTTTAATCTAAAATAAATGTTACAAGTTCGATAATTTTTGCAAATGCAATTTGATGTAGCTTCTCAAGACTTGTAAGGCTGCCAAGTCCATAACTTGTGAAAGAAGATACGTCCAAGTTAATTTGAGTTCATTATTCAGACAAAGAGATCGACGATCCGTTATGTAAGGGATCGTCGATCGTTTGGGGTTAGGGGGTTTACTTAAAACCTTTACTTAGTTAAGTAATGATGACCGACTAATTAACCATGCATCTTTGATGTTTAAAGGTCTCTTAACTTTATGCAATGTTTTATAACTTAAGGGGTTAGAGGTTAAAACACAATAAAAATGGATATCATGTTTGGGTGTTATTATGAGAGCTTAATGGGCATTTAGTCTATCGATTATGGACTTTTCAACTAAATTGATTAGTCGCACCTGTGCCAATTAATTCGTCGCCAATTCCGATAAAAGATTCACAGGCAATTTGACTAACAGTATGCTCGAATGCTCTATTCTCGAAAGCGCTAACTAAATTCTGTAAATGTATAAAACATAATTGATTTGCGCGTATAATCGCGCAGTATATTGCTATAACTTTAATTACTGAAGAAATTATCCGAGTGATGCAATTCTATGAATTTTATAATTGATTATTACTAGCTGATGCCCGCGACTTCGTCCGCATGTTTTAACATTAAACATATCCTTCGGCACTCGGCAATGAAAATTCTAATAGTGAAAGAATTTTTGAAATTGGATCCGTAGTTCCGAAGATTACCCTGTACATACAAACTCACAAATGTTACCTTTATAATATTATAATATACTAGCGACCCGCTCTTGCTTCGCATGGTTTACATATTATGTAAGTTAACGTATTATACTAGTTGTATAATAAGTTAACATTCAACCTTCTGAAATAAATTCTTAAACGATTGTGAAAACCTCATCAAAATCTGTTGCGTGGTTTAGAAGAACAACGCGGACATACAGACAAACACAACAAGCGACTTTAATTTATAATATGTATAGATTAGGTAAGTATAGACAGCAAGTATTCACTGCTTTCATGAGACGTAGGTAGGTAGGTATGTACAAAGACAATTATAAAGGCTCTTACATACTGGCGCGAATAGTCGCGCGACGCGACGCCGCCGCATTGTTCTGCCGTAAAGTTTCTCAGAAATTGTTTTGTTAAAATTCGCGTCGTGCGACAGGTCGCGTCTTTATGTAAGAGTCTTTAGCCACATCTTTGGATCCAACGAGCCCGGATATTCTCTTCTTTTGCAACTACCACAGTTTTTACGTTTTTCCTGTTCACTATCACCCTTATCTCTGATTTTGTTTGCCATTATTTCCTTTACGTAAAGTTTACTTGGTTCTTAGTTTTATTCAACAATTCTTGCTCGATTTTGAAACCCCAAAACTAAGTTAATCAAACCTGTAGCTGTTGAGCAAACCAAGCTGAGCAAATATAACCTTTTCAAATTAGAAGAGCATTTAAAAAATTACATATAAACGAAAAACTACTTCGTTAATTTTTAAGTACAAACATTAATCATGTAAAGCTTTTAGCAACAGAACGGCAAAGTAAAACTTCCATATTGTTGCTAAAAACTGTTGGCAAGGATTCAGCCGAAAACCCCAGTTTTTTATTTATATATTAGAATCGGAATACGCTAAACAGAAAGCACTTCTGCGCGGCAATATTTTAGGTCCTATTTCACTTATCACTGACTATGACCCAAAAACTCCTAGAAGTGGACTTAATTAAGACGGGACATGACACTAATTCGAATTGACCAATTAATTACTAAGCGACAGCGGGATTGACACACGTCTGTATTATATATCGAGGGATGTTTTAATTATTCTTTGTTGGTAAGCGTCAAAACAAAATCTATAGTGAAATATAACATTTTTACTGAATTCACGCAGTCGGTAATTTATTCGTAACCATAATTCTGATAAAAGCATTTCTCACGCATTGGACATTGCCCATTAGGTACTTCGATATATCAAAACACACAAAACCACACCCAGTGGAGGAAAGTAATGGAAGAATATAAATATCTCTAATTTCTATCTATACCTTAAAGTTACTTTTCGTGTCTGTCTGTGTGACCGCGCATTTACAGTTTTCGTTCTTACACTACGCAGCGGATTTTGATACGGTTTTTACCATAATTTATCTACACCCATGCTATAAATCCTCTATAAAAGTTTCTGAAACAGTTCGTTTATTGCCAACATTAAAACAGCCAGTGTCATAGTAACCATAATATCATCCAAACGGGTGTTATAATGTTGTACTAAATTTCATAATACAACTCATTTAAAAAAAAGAACATTGTCATGCAGGCGCGTTTCATAAACAAAGCACAGTAATTAGAAAAAATAAATTTATAGGTTACTCGAATTCGAAAAATTCGAATTCATGTGCGTATTTGACTTTGACTTTGACTTTGACTCGTATCCCTCTATTTTTGTTAGATAAGTATTAGTATTGCAAACCTTTTATAGAGGATTCATATCATGGGTATAGTTAAAGTCTTGTATGCAACTGTAAATAATTAGGTATTAAAACACTCATGTGATACTATTATCACTAAACCTCACATTCGTGTTTTAATACTCCTTATTATATAACAGTTGCATAAATAACTATTAGAGAACATATTCCGGAAGGTCTAGAATACATTAATATTATCCTTACATATTATAAAACAAAGTCCTTTGCCGCGTCTGTCTGTCGTCCTGTACGCGGTAAACTCAAAAACTACTGCACCGATTTTCATGCTATTTTCACCAATGGATAGTGGTTCTCGAGTAAGGTTTTAGTATATAATAACCGACATCCACGCGGGCGAAGTCACGGGCATCAGCTAGTCTTACTAATAAAAAAGAAATCTCGATGTTTGCGTAATAAACGTGCGAAGCAGGGGCGGGCAGCTACTTAGTTAAATAAACAACCTTATAATATCGTGCGAGAATCCTCTGTGATCGTCGCTTAGTTAAATATTTTCAGATAAAAAGCCCATATACTTGTGGGTATACTCACAGACATTAAAACGACCCCATACTAGGTAAATCAGTTTTTTCCACACCCATGGATCTTGTCATACTTACATGCCTAGGTTTCCCATCGTTGGCAAGTATAGTATACAAGTAGTGCTTGTATACAACATGTAACTTAATTAACGCACATCCTGAAAATAGTTTGTTCAGAATCGTTTACTGAATCGATTTATATAATTTTTAATATAGGTAATTTTTTATCCCAAAAATAATTAAAACTACGGAAATTATTGTCATATTAACGCTGTACAGTCAAAACAAATTGAAATGGACCGTAAATCAAAGTAATAAGACTTTTAAAATCGCAGTTTTATTTGTATTCATACAAATTCCATCATTCAATACAAAATACAAATTACTAAAAAGTTCTCCAAGAATTGGTATAACTAATTTAGTAAATAACAATGCATATACATGTTAAATTAAAAATTCAGTGTATGTATTATGATTATAACATAATATTCTAATTGGGGTGTTTGAGAGTGTGCCTTAATTACGTTACATGTTGTATACGTACCTAAGTTAACCTTTTTGAAGGATACAAATTATTTTATTAAATCGCAAGAAACTATACGAACTATTTACATTATATACTAAATTAAATTATTTGAAGGATCGGATAAACTTTATATTGGATATATTTTGCAGGGAAATTTTAATAAAAGTTTACATAAACGTGTAAGCTGCGTGACAGCCGCTGAATAATTTTGAACTCTACAGAGAAGAGTATTGTACGAAATTATCAATTTATTTTTCTTGGTTGAAAGTTGTGAAAGTGAAATGTTTTATCTAACTAACAGTCAGTTCATTTACATATCAAATTCTTCTTCGACCATGTGCACATTGATTTACAATTATCAATCATAGTAAGTACTTAGTATAAATCTTTTCTTAAATAGGTAAAAAAAAATAACTGAGTGTACTTGTAGCACCCGCTGTGCAGTTAAACGGATATCGATAGGTATCATGAACACACATTGTTTTTGACACACACAATTTAACTTTTATAGAATTTGGTACAGTTGCATTGGCCCGTGTTTGTTACTATGTAGGAAGATGAAAATTCTGTTAAACATCGAGTTGCTTTCCTATCCGATAACTATTAGCATCAGAGGTCACCTGTTGTACGTTGACCGGCCATAGTCCACTTATAAACGCACATATATACGTACGTACCATGTGCGTTCGTGGGTACGTATTTGAATATCGAAGATTAAAATACCTACTGTTAAAATATCGATGTTCATAACATCGAAAATGGAAAAATCGAACGACCATAAAACCGAAAATTAAAATAACGAAAGTTTATAGTATCGAATGGTTAAATATCCTACGTCCAATATATCTAAAATCTAAATATCTACAAAAGTTACATCGAAAGATCCAAATATCGAAATACAGATTATCGAATGTCCTAAATATCGAAGTACAAACTATCGAACGTCCTAAATATCGATGGGTACATAGAACATCGAAAATGAATATACCTACGTGTAAAAATGGGTTAATTTTCAACATTTAATACATTCATTAATTCACCCTAAAAATACGTACCTACAAGTTAAAATATCGAAAAAAAATTGATGTAAGTAGTATGAGTGGAAAAAGGTTGCTTCTGCAACGTCTCCGGCGCTACGGGAAGTGCAACCCCTTCGCCCTTGCGTAACAAAGAATAGGCACCCATGTTCACCTCCGCAGCTTCGGCTTGCTGGTCGCCTCCGGCGACCAGCCTCAGCCGCTACGGCTCCCACGGGTGCCTATGCTTTGTTACAGCGGGCGGGGGTTGTCCTCCCTTCGCGCCTCCGGATTTTTATATACACTCTAGGGGTAACAGCCAAAAGACTACGTAAATTCGGGGTGCCCCAATTCGGTTTTGGAACAATTTTGACCTATTTTATCCATGAAAATCAGTGTCTAGTGTACAAGCATAGGTCAATCGTGAAGGTATTATTTAGGTCTTTAAATTAAAATATTTTCTTGAAAGTCAATATGTTGTGCTACTAAAGTTAGTGACAGAAACGTATCGCTGCAAAACCGACTCCACGTAGTCTTGTCTGCCCTACCCCTAGAGTGTAATTTAGAATCGCGTAGGCGCGGAGGGGCGAGGCAGCCCGCGAGCTGAGGAGCAGGTGGTTTTAACACCCGCCGCCGCAGCTGAGGTTGGCCGGCGAAGCCGGCCAACAAGCCGAAGCTGCGGTGGTGAGCGTTTAGACCATCTGCGACGTTAAGCTCGCGTGGGACTGCCGGAGCCCTGCAGCGCCGGAGCCGTGACAGAAACCATGCTTGCTTGCATGTTGCATGATTGCTGCATGCTTGTTTGCTGCTAGATGGTAATCAGTTACTAGGTGGGTTACAAAAAAACAAGGAAAACCTCCTTTCCTATTTTTACATAATAAAAACCCAAAATAAAACACATTTGTACGCAAATGTACAATATAATCAGTGACAATAATACAAAATATTAAACAAAAAATCCTTCTCTTTATTGAATAATAATAATCGAAAACATAAGTCAAAAATCAACTATAAAAATACCGGTCTAAATACTTTAAAGATTTGAAGCTATAGCCATTAACAATTCCACAAAAGAGTACTCTGTAATATTTTCCAATATGTTACTAATTTTTTTCATCGTGTTCGCACACTTCGTCTTCTTCCTTTTTTTAGGCTCTGTTTCTCCGTTAAGGATTTTTTGAATTTCAATTAAATTTACTTTTGTTTCCTTCATTAACTCTGATATTAAACGGTAAAAACCAATATGTCTTTTAGAACATATTTCATTAATATGGTGATGGAAGGATTCAGCACTATTTTGAGTGCGCGGTATCGTAGATTGGTGATTTTGACACCAAAAGTTTGGACTATACTTTGGTTGTTGGTTATTTTTGCCAATGACGTAGTTTTCACCAAACCATTGTGCAATTCTGAGACTGTCATTTGAAAGACTTTTTATTAAATCGTTAAAATACATAACTACATTATTATGGTTAATGTAACTCAACGCTAAAAGACACTTTATTTCCTGGTTGAATTTATTGTCGGTATTGTATTTTGAAGCCAATCCATCTTTTTGGATTTTACGATACAATATTTGTCTCAGATGAAACCCCCCCATACCCCTCATACCGCTCATACTGCCCCCCTACCCCTCATACTGCCTATATAATTTTTTTTCGGTATTTCAACTAGTAGGTATTTTTAACGTAGATATTATGAATTTAGATGTATGAAATGTTGATATTTTGAACTTAGGCATAATGTCATTCGATATTTTGAATCATTCGAAATTTTAATCACTCGGCATTTCAATCTTCGACGTTTTAAGCTTAGGTATAACAATTTTCGACATTTTGATATAATCGATATTTAAATTTTCGATGTTTTGAACATTGGTATTTTAAGCGTAGGTATTTTAATCTTCGATATTCAAATACGTACCCGCGTTCGTTTATAAGTGAACCACCAACCACAATCAATATTTATTTAAACGCTTTTCCAAATTATGAACAACGCTGCTGTCATTGCGGGAACACTATCCATGTGTAGCTTTTTACCTATAGGAAAACAATTTTAATTGGAGATAAACGCTGAATTAACGACGCCAACTGCAAATGAAAACTGAAACATTTGCATTTTGTTGTCAGCGGAAATCACGGCATTATGTGGCTTGAATACTTGCATATACAAGGCTTGAATACTAGCATATACACAGTTATGCTATAGGTGAGCTTTGAAACAAAAATGCTTAAAGCTGAAAAGAGTGCGACAGAGTGTTAAAAGCCTTTTATGTTTTTATTAGTGACAGACGTGCGGGATGCGCTGGCATGACATTCACGTGAGGCACAAAAGTTTGAACCAACCCTTTTTGTTTTATTAGGGTTCGATGGCGAACAGGCGACAACAAGTTTCACATGCCGCCCACCAAAGCTCTGCGTGTGTAGGTACTTTATCATATGAAAACTTTGGATCGGAAAATCGAACTTATGCATCACTAATTCGTTTTACAATATTACCAAAGTGTTTATACTATTAAATAATACTAAGAAAGTGGAACTGACTTGCGTAACGCAGGTACAAATCGACATTATTCCAATTTCTGAAATATTTATCACGTAAAGTGTTAATTAAAATTACTTTTAAAAAAAATGCATAATTATAGTAATAAATTACAGTATTCCCGTATATTACAATTGCCCATGTTATAAGATTCAGTGCTATACTTATTTCGAGTTTTTCAGTCAAAACTTTATTTTACCACGGAACTCGTACGTTTAATATATTTTAATATATTTCCGTATTCCATGGATCCTCCACACAGACGCTTACGTGACATCTTGCACGTGACTAGGCGTACTAAACGACATCGTACTCTGTTTCATAATGACGCCCCATGACTCAAGAGCTCGGAACATAATCGAGAAAGCCGAGAGATACACGAATAGCAAATGATACTGAAGGACAACTATCAAATACGAACGAATTGTATTGTAGGATTTGTAGGTAAAATTTCCATATGTTTAAAAAGGAAAACTGAATAGCCCCCACTCAGGTAGAGAGAATACAATTGTGTACGCAGCGGTATACAGGAAGCAATCTGCCGATATTTTTCAAGATTGTTTGCGCCTAAAGGAATCGGTATTAGAAAAATCCGTAACTTCAATAGGTACACGAGGTAAGAGTTCGACAATATCTGTGGAAGTGTGGACAACAAAGGTTGAAAAAATGTTCTGAATTGCGTGTATCTATTTTTATTCTTCGTGAGTTATGAATCAAAATCCTTACATATTATAAAACAAAGTCCTCCGCCGCGTCTGCCTGTCGTCCTGTACGCGATAAATTCAAAAACTACTGCACCGATTTTCATGCTGTTTTCACCAATGGATAGAGTGGTTCTCGAGTAAGGTTTTAGTATATAATAACCGACATCCACGCAGGCGAAGTCGCGGGCATCAGCTAGTAATTTTATAAAAGTACTTTAAAGTAAGAAATAATTTCATGGCAAATATACAGTTTCATTAAAGTGTTAAAGTCTCATAGTTACAGTTACATGATATCTAGAAATCGTTATATACTAGCGACCCGCCCCTTCGAATGGTTTTTTACGACTAAATAAGTTATCGAGATTTCTCTAAAATACGGAATAAATCCTCTAAATGATGGTCAAAACGCATTAAAATCCGTTGCCTAGTTTAGAAGAACTAAAAGATTAAATAAATTTATAATAATTAAGTAGCATTGTAGGTATAAATGGATAAGGGACTTACCTGGTCGACTCAAGAGTCAAGCCTTTAAATCGTGACCGACTTTTTGTTGAGTGCGCGCAAAGGAAGCAATTATACGAAACCGTCGAGAGATGAGAGAGAGCATACGTACATGGAAAATACATGTATAACTCCTAGATGTAAATACTTTAACTAGTTAAATAACCCAGTATCTATCGATTAAACTCAAAAAATACTATGCATGCATTATGTATGTATGCAATCAATATGATAATATCGAATTTATTATTTCTAAAATCGTACCCCATTTCATCATCATCTCATCATCTGCCTAGCCTTTTCCCAACCATGTTGGGGTCGGCCTCCAGTCTAACCGGATGCAGCTGATCGTACCCCATTTAATATCGATTAATAGTTCATATTGTAGATTTATAGTAGCCTATTTTGATATAAAAACGTCGCCATTCTGTGGCAATTTGTCACTTTCATTGGTGGTTTTGGAACGGAATTTTGCTTTTCTAACTTGGCAGCAAAAACAATTGAGTATCGACTATCTATCAATCACCCCGTAGTTAGCGTCACGAAAAATGGTTCTCGTAATAAAATAACTTTATTTATGTTAGCAGTAGAGTCTTTTTGAGCCTATATACTTATTTTTAATATTGAGTTTATTATAAGTTATAATAACTTTCTAGTCGAATCAACACTTACTAACGGCGAGACTCGTCTGAAGATAATTTGATGCCTGCTCCCAATTCACCAAAGGTCATTTATTTAACTACATGAGCTGGATTGTGTGTAATAGCCAAATACACAATTATAGACACACCAACCAACTTGAGAGTTGAAGATTTATTTATATACTCGTATATATTCATGGAGCGATCAAAGAGATCGATGAGTGCCTTCCGTCCGAAACGGACAATATGCCTACAGGGGGCTTAAAACAGTCTATTTGGCAGAATCATAATAGGAAAATATTATGAATCATCGCAAAATGTCACAAACTGCGAATTCATAATATGATCTGCGTGCGATTCATATTACGAAATAATTCATCTGTTTGACTGTTTTCTATGGAGATTCGTAAAATGGTCCACACATTATGAATTGCTTTTGTGTCAAATTAGAGAAATTGCTAATGACAGCTGGTAATTCAGGAAATGAATTGCTTTTAGAGGAATTGCTAATGTGGCCGTTTTAGGCCAGCAGGTGTATTGTCCGTTTTTTAATCTGTCATTTGACATTATGGCATTAATATTGCATGGAAAGACGGAGATATTATAGTCAAGAAAGACCTGTGCTTTTCGCTTCTTGTAAATTTAAGATATTTAGCAGTGGGTATCTATAGTTTAATAAAACTGAAAGCAGCCTTTGAAAAATGCTACTTAGTCTGGTTATAATTTAATAAATAATCACAGTGATATGTAACCCCGCACCGCGCGTGGGCCGTACCTTTGGACACCAAAGTTGTCAACACAAACTTTAGATACTGGCAAAACAATTTTATTTCGTAAAAAAAGCTCAAGTTTTATAAAACTCATTTATAAAACACGCCGAAAGTTTTATGAACCAAGGGAAATGATAACGTGTTATTGTAGCAATTTCAGTACAAAAACATAAAATTTTTTGTTTGTAACATTCGTATAGCTCACTTAGCGTGAAGCGAAATGCTTACGCCCTCGATTTCCCTGATTGACGACATTAATCTTGGCAGCGAGTAATGCCATGATAAACATTAGGCGGACAAGCGTAAGCACTTTGGCGGTAATTGTGATTTACTGTTAGAGTATTTATTTTAATGTTACAATTTTGTTCCTTTTTATCTCGCTAAACGGATAAAAATGATAAAATATACAATTAATTGTGGCAACGATTCGATAGGTAATATTTAATTTATTACTTGATATAAAATATTGATTTATTTTATAATTGTAGGTTGAAATGTGTGAAAACAAGTAACCTAGTTTCACGGTACATAAGGAGTGGGGAACCCCACAATGCACGTGCCGAGTGCAATACTCCCTCCCTCTGTATCAGTCTTTTCATGCGAGATCACGTGAGGACAATGTAGACTTGTAGCTGAACTGGTTTTTAAGGAAAGAACTACACAGATTTGTGTGAACCTGTCCAGTCAGTGCATGCATTGCTCAGTAATCGTGCAGCTTAACTCAAAACTTAAGGAGCTCAACGATTCGACGAACAATAGCAAAGAAAGGACTTTTGGGTAGGCCAATAAGCTAGCTACTATCCGATTTCAATACTAATGAATACAGCATACGGAGTTATTAGATAATATAGAAATTCGCGTATCAAGCAGCTCAGTAATAATGCTTGCGATCACTAAACAGTAACAACACAGTGGTATAACATAGCAAGATCTGCAAACCGCCGTAATATATTATTATAATCTCTATTACCACATTCTAAACTTGCAAGCTGAAACTATTCCGAAGAGGTAGGGTTGCCAGATCATCAGTTTAAAAAGCTAGACATTTTGTTAACAGAATATGAATTTCAATTAAGTATAATAAATATCCTTTAATTAAGTCATATATAAACTTTCTATTATAACTTAGCCCTCCCTAAAAATATAAAACAGCACCTCCTAAGTTGTAAAACAAAATAAATACTGTTAGAGTAGTTTTCCAAAGAGTTTTCATATTTGGACCTCGAAATTCTGTGAGACAGAATACTCAGACACGGTTTGTTAAAATGAAAACAACCCGTCACAACCAAGTGTCTGGCAACCCTATCCGCTACTAAGTGACGACGAAGTGCTATTACGTGGTGCATTATTAAGTTTCGCGATCGTTTCTTGTGATTTTCACAGTTATGCTTTTAAAATGTTCCCTTTACGAAGTAACTTGCATTTTACAGGTGCTGCGACGAGTTACAGAGGAGGGAAAATATCTGCGTCAATGTAAATAAGGAACTCATTTTCTTTTCGAGTTCTAGGAGCGAGCAGACAAAATGGCGATCATGATCCGTAAGCCTATTATCATTACTTAAGTGGAATAATATTATTATGCAAACTATGTCACGTCGAGAATATTCCAACACTTTCGGTCCCGACTTTAATTGATAACTTTACTGTGGCTGTGCTTCAGCTGAACGATAATAGAAGCCGTCTGTACGAATACCCAAAGAGTTTAGCTGTACACCCACATTTCGCCAGTTATGTTTAAGTCCCAAGTAAAGGAGGACGAGCCTATTACCATCAACCGGGTACAAATCCAGACTCCGGGCTGCCAGAAATTCCTGATGGTAAAACCCAATAACACTTTGCTATATAATCGAATCCTGATCCTCATGCTTAGCAGTAGCACATGCGACCACTAGACCAAGAGGATTAATGATAGTGTTCTATAATAAAACTAATGTTTACGTAGGTCACGCGGTCCGCACCGGCACCTTGGTGCTGGTGGTGGCGGGCAGCGCCACAGCCAGGGTCGCCGGCAAGATGGGTGGCTACTCCAACAAGAAGGGAGGCAAGTATTATGTAACTTAGAAACTAAGGCCTACTTGCACAACAACTCAATAAAAGTATTTAAGGGGAATGCGCCAAGGTAGCCCGCGAAATTCAAATATTCTTACGTTTTTTTGCAATTTGCAAGTCAGTGTCAGGTTGTATGTTGTATGACCTGTATGACCGCGCGCGGTACACCCGCGTACCAAAAACCATTGTAGTTAATTAGAATGTCCTTGAAGAATTAAAATATGATTTGCGACCGTAACAAATATAGCTTTACTGCAGCCGCCATCATCACTTCTTTTTATTTTGAACAAATGTCCGCGCTTTCTCGATATTGATATTCACCATCGAGACTGAATTCAATTGTGATTGAATTTCTAGGAACAATTCATATTGTTATTAGCTGTGATTCGCCGAGAGATGTCAAGCACGACTGGTTGAGTGACACGAACGTCCCCCCCCTCTATTGTCTTGACCACGCTGGAAGTCTATGATCAAACAATGCCCATTGGATTAGAAAACTGGTTCTGAATATATTTCATATTTATCTTGTCGTATTCTGGTTTCTAGTATGTAGATTGCAGGTGCACCTCTGCCTAGCCCTTCGGGGATATCAGGCGTAATGTTATGTTGTGTGTTATTCAGGTTTAAAATATTAATATAAAGTTTATATTGCTGATATACATCAAACACAACTACTATTATTTCTGTCTGTTCACAATAAGAAAACTTAATGAAAACAACTCTCAAATAGTTTATTTACCTAAGCGAGTCAAGTGTAAGCGAATATTCGGCTCGTTAAACGTGTTCTACTCTGTGACGAACGGTCGAATATACTACAACTGCGAATGTTTCATTCAACTTGTGCAAATAGGACAGGGATGGGAGGGATAATTGTAATGAACTAAGAAACGGCAAACTTTATATTATCATTCAGTAATTATAAGCATAGGTACCTATTATGCTATTTAATTATCTGTAGTGAAATCAATATGTTATTTTCGAGGCGGATTTTTCTCCGCAATCCTACCTAAACTCTAAATTAGGAATTATCGGACCAGGCGATATCGGTAACAACATCATGTTTTTGCCCGCAGGAGGATAACTACAGACTAACGTTATTATAGGAGGTAATAATCCGCAATAACACTAAAATACTCGAGTTTCACGTAACAACGCAATTTATATGTTATAGGGAAGCCAATTTTCTCGGATATCTCGTGATGTGTACTTAGGTTGGGATGACCACAAACAATATATAGTGGCAGGGACAACGGAACCAGCAAAAGCCTCTTACGAACAAATATTTGAACTGCGGAGTCTTCCTTCATTGTAATTTAGATGGATTAATCGTTCCTGGTAAGCTAAGCCATGTCGAACAAAACGTGATTACGTCATATCGCTTGTAATGTGAGCCGTTAAAACGTGTTCCGCTGACTTTCAAAACGTTTTCCACAGATATCGCGGTAATCTTTTGACTGAATGACGGTGCATATAACTTCGGGAGGAAATATTTTTACTCGTTTCCATCAGATCCAGATTTTTCAGTGTCACATGCTTCTACTTTACATTTCCATATTCTACAAATCTACTTCAGTCATTGACATATTCTATTTAAATCAATGACTTCAGTAAATCTATCTACTACATTACTTATAAGTGCATACAAAAATGATACAATTTGTATTATTTTATTATACATATATGGCCCATCATACATGTTATTAACATACATACATCCATTATTCATTAGAATCATTAATTTATGAACTGAAATGGAGTCACTACATCGTGCAGCATATTTTGACACGGTTTATAAATATGGCAGTTATTTTGACACATGCTATGTTTACGAACATATCTATGATATTTGATCAGAGTGTAATTCGCGTATTTTTAAGAACTTTCCAAATCTAATCTCACTCATCTGCCTAGCCTTTTCCCAACTATGTTGGGGTCGGCTTCCAGTCTAACCGGATGCAGCTGAATACCAGTATTTCCAAATCTAATCTCACTATCAGTCAAAAAAATACCTATGATTTTCATAGAGTTTTAAATTTGTTTGACATTGATGAGATTACGACTAGATTTTGAATGTGTTTAATGACTGGTATGAAGTCTACTAATGAAAACTTAGATTAGTCAGCTAAACTTAATATTAGTTGTGTACAAGTGTATGATTCCCGCACAAGTTACAAGAGTTAGGAGAATATAAATAGATTAATGACTTATTAATATGACACGTACACGCAAATATAGATTCCTTTCTATCTTGTGAATGTGAGAACGTCGTAGGCTTAATGAACTGTAGACTTTTATTTTTAATTTTAATTTAATTTTTTTTTTTTTTATGATCTTTATCTGAAACTTTTTGAAAGGCCTACACTGTCCTCCCATAACTATTAACACTGTAATTCGAAATTATTGTAAAAGCCAATTATCTTTTAAAAGAGTAACCATGGAGTTTCTTGCCCACTCTTCTCCATAACAAACGACCAATTGGAACCGTGCACCTAGCTTCTGACGTTTCATAAGTGCCCATGTAGGCTTATGTGAAATAAAATATTTTGATTTTGTTTTTTTTTTTGAAATGTGAACTTCAAATTAATCATACTAAGTACCATTATAGTTAGATGTATTGGACTTATGAAAACGACGTATTCAAGGCGATTTTACAATAGTAGGGTATGAGGTGTTGTTTGGGCGCTAACGCACTGAAAATACCATCACTAGCTAAGCCCCCTCTGCTAACAATAGAAGACTGGTAGGTGACTAGTGTAAAGCTTTCTGTCACTATGCAAACTAAGCCTATTAAAAACGAGACCGCAGCTCCCGAGAGCCTAGTTCAAATTGAATTTAATATCATAATCCGAAAGTGACTTTATTTGTTACGCTTTCACATCTTGACTACTCAACCGATGCATACACGTTGTCAGGGGTCCAGAAAAGGATATAGGGTACCTTTCGTCAGAAAAAAAGTTCTGTTCCCGAGGGATAGAAAAATTCTTGACATTATCATAATTAACGGGGGAGAAGGCGCGGGCAAAAGCTAGTATGGTAAATAATTGGCGGTTAATAATGTGAAAATACCGCCATTAATCCCTACTTTAAACGGCTCCGATCATATTAAAATTGAAATATATTTATTGCCTGCAGGAAAATCGACAAGCGGCATCAACGAGGAGATAATCTGGATTAGCATAAGTATGGCGATCGCTATCGCGGTTCTCATAGCCATCGCGCTGTGTTACATACTGAAAGAGAAATGTATGAAACGCAAGGCGTACAGGGAGCAGTCATGACGATACCAGGAGGAGTTCGCGAAGCATGCCCTTGCGGACTCCCTCACAGACTTGAACTTTGATCTGCCCGCCTACACACTGTACCCGCAGTACTCGCCCGACGGTAAAGAATACTTCTACAACTTCCATCGCTTCTCTTACATAAGAAAAAGCTTCAAACTACCCCCAAAAGACTATCCAATAAAGACTAAAGAAGACATCTATATCAATGCGTGATAATGTGACTGTCGAGTTTATATGAAAGTGTTTATTGTGTATTTTTAATCTACTGTACCATATAGTTTAATGTGAATGTAAATGTATGTTTAGAAAATATGTTAACATCGAATGATAGTGAATCGTGACTTTTTTATAACATTATGACATGGGGATATGTAACTAGGTTTCCGTGTGACTTATTTTATATAAAAATATATAAATATAATACACTCTCAGACACCTGAATCGAGTCACCCTGCATATTTTTGTTTTTTAAATCTATTTTTTAAATAATAGTATTACAAGGAAAAAAAAAATTCTTATTGAAGCCATTCACTCACTATTTCCATCTGTCATTGAAATCGAAATACTAAAAAAACAGTTTAAATTGCAATAAGTCGTCTTTTTGCGTATCTCTGGCGAAATTAGAACGGAACTTTGGAAAGTTAACTTTAGGAAACTATGACTTACATAGAGAAAACGTTTATTTAGTCACTTGAGTTACATCCAAGAGCAGTTACGAAGGCCGTCCGCGTCATGCGGTTTGTGAATTTGGGCATTTACGTTTCGCTGACTAAGCCCAGACTGAAGAAACCACAGCTTGCTCGGCTACTTCAGGTGAATGTACATAATTTGAACGTCAAAATGGATTAAAAATAAAGAAAAACTATTTCGATACTCTTTTCATGCAAAATAAAACAAATAACGAATAACTATTGACTTATAGGATGCTCTAATCAAAGCTTGTTAGGAGCGACCGAACTCGATATTTTTTTTTTCACATTCGTAAATTCAAATTTGGATAGATGGTGATACCGAAATGATGGCCAGTATGCTTCAAAACTGCATAAAAACGTTTTCTCAGACTTATCATAATTTTAATGTTTAAGGCCTATAAACATAAAAACGGTGGCTCGATTTAGAAGTCCGGGAGTGTATAATGCTTACATTCAAACAGAAAATACCTACATTCTTTGCAGATAAATATAATTATCTGGCTCTGGCTAATTATTATCTCTATTCTACTTCATTCAAACCGTTTTCTCAAATAAACACTAGAAAACAGTGCTGGAATAAAACTCAGTGAAATATAATTTAACCCCTTTATTACCAATCGCGGAAGTTTAGGTTCGTCCAGTATCATCACCAGATTAACCATACATTTTTCGTATTTAGTATAACTTTACTCTGCGATTTAAAACCGAAGTAAGTTATATACCAAATCAAGCTTAAATATAATGTTCTCCTGCCTGTTTTATTCATATTTGTTCAGACTACTTGTAAAATAATAAAGAAACCATAAATATTTGTTTCGTCGACCAACAGTAGTACTGTCTCGAGGCGGAAAGTTAATTTACACAAAACACTTTTATTTGAGTTATATCGTAGTTATAATAAGTAACTACTTTCGTTGATATCAATATCGAAGGATACTTTGTTTGGGTCGTAGCAGCCTGTAGCGCGCTACGCCGTAGCCCGTAGCGCACTACGCCGAAGCTCATAGCTAGGTACAGAGCTACGATTAACGCTAGGGTGAAAGACCTTTTTATAATCAACACATAGAAAGATTAACTACTGTGAATCACAAAACCCTATTTCGTAGCTGTAGAAGCAAGTAAATGAAACTACAAATTGTTTAATTGTCTTTTGATGTTTCAAGAAAGAACTGTGTTTCTTGTTCATTTTCTTTTTACCATCTAGAATCTAGATATACTGATAGGTACTTAAAAATGCATTTATAAAAATATAAGTAATAGTCGATAAAATTGGATGTTCTGATCAATACAGGAATTTTATAATGAAAATAAATTGTATTTGTACCTAATTAGGTTTAGGTATAAAATAAATATAAGGTCGCACTAAATGTGCCACATTAAGTAAAATCGAAAAGTAAATGTATAAAATGATGTGATTTAATATGAAATATTAATAAAACTATGTAAAATATAATTATGGAATTTAAGGAACCCTACAAAGAAATGTTTAAAGTGAGGTTAATCTGAGTTTAGTTTGATCACGACAAAAATCACCAATTACGCTGTGTTCTTGGGCTATAGACGATTTCTTTCCTGAATTTATTTTAAAACTTGTAAAAATCTTACCAGATGAACAATGGTATTCCAGACAGCAATTTAAAATGATAACTCTCTGTTTTAACTGTCAATCACCAATATGAAGTATATTTCAGTGATTCTATGTATCTGAAGCTTTATTAGTTCACTGTTTAAATATTTTTGGCTGACCAAACGTAACTTTTGTCCGTTAATTCCCTTGTTTTCTAGAAAATAATAAAATAAATGATATGTGAATGCTGTGATCGTTTATTTCTTTAATTAGCTAAAGCCTTAACTTACCTCCTTGTTTTACAAACGCTAGCAGACGATGAGCATCTGACATTCGCTATTATTTACACCCATTGACAAGTATTTTTTTAACTGACCATCTTACCTTTAACTGGCGAAACACAACAATGCTGTTAACATTGTTGTTAGACTTAGATAAGATGGTGATAGCTAGCCAGGCGGATTTGGAACAAGCCCTATGATTAACCAAACCGAGCAGAAAATTTTGCCCCGAATAGGAATCGGACCCGGACCTCTGGGTCTGAGACAGGTGGTCTTACCAAGAACAAAGAGGTGGTTAAAAATTTACTGACTAAAAAAAAAGTCAATGCAAGGATTATTTACCTACAGCGACTGTCAGTGTCTTGGTGGTGTCTTGTCAGCATTGAGGCTTGTCAATGAATAATTTTAAGTGATTTTTAAAGTAATAAGTTTATTGGGTTTGGTGATATTTGAAATGGCATTCATAAAATTAATATCCATTATATTAAAGAAGACATACAAGGTATTATATATTTGTTTTATAAGCATTTCTTTATAACATAACGGTGAACCACCCGAACCAATGTCATTACCGTAAGGTAAGCCGTAAGGATAATTAAATGAAATTTTCAGACAATATTATTATATGGTGTAAATACATTAAAATATAGTAATTTCAGGTGCTTATATGTTCGAAGAGGCTCTTCGGCACGCAGCGGCTAAGCCTTGGTATAGCGTTAATTATCACTCTAGCTGCTGCTATTTACACCCTCACAAAAGATGATAAGCCAATGAGCTTGATCGAAGCTCAAGTGTAAGTTCGGTTTCCATGCAGTGCAACAGCATAGCCAGAAAACATCGTTTTTATTGTATTATTATTCATCATTTTCTCCTGCTCTTATCACAATTTATTTGTGGTCGGCGCACATCTTCCACACTTTTCTATTACCTAGTTGGCATCTCAGTAGTAGTCACCCCTTTTCTAGCCATATCATCTTTCACACAGTCCATCCATCGTTTCTTTGGTCTTCACCCATAGTATACCATCGCCTGCCATTACAGACTCGTTGAAGACCGCCTAAAGGAATATTATTTAGAAGAGAAAGGCAAGGGATGTGAAATACCAAAATTTGATCCGTTTTCCGCAGAAGCTATGAAGTTTAACAAGGATTTGCCGAAAATAACTTGCAAAGGCTCTGATTGGGTTATTTGTAATGTGAGTATTCAAGAATGATATAAAACCTGATCTGTTATTCGACTTATTCCTTTTAAGGCTTCAAACAGTAAGATAACAATCCTTTTTCTGAATACCAAGAAATCTTTGAAAGTGTCAACTTCACTACAAATCAAAATAGTTTATCAACTAGACTTTGGAAATGAAACGAAAGTTTTTTTTCACCATCAAGTTATCCTGACATCTCTATGGCACGTAGTAATACATGTTATTATTATTTGTTTTGGTCATCTGTCCCTTAATGACCGTGTACACACACACACATAAACACACGCCTTCTTCCCATGCAGGTCAGCAGAATTTATAAAACGCTACCACTCCATCCTCCTTTTGCAATGAACTTGTAATTTCTTAAATTATTTTAAATTACAGAAATCTGAATGCTATGTCACGAAGGAAGTATTAAAAAACATGGCTGATATTAGTTGTACTTATAGAGACATTGTGTATGTGGATGATCAACTATACTTCCTGTCCGACTATGTCAAACTGAATGGAGAAGAAAAGTACACGCTCAATAGTAGCGACCATGTCAAAATAGCTTGTACTGGTAGAGATTTGAATAGGTTAGTTTTTATTAATATTATCATGAAAACATGGCCAAAACTAACTGAATTAGTATCGCAACTAAAATTGCCTTTGTAGTGCTTATTTATGTTTTATGATAGATTTATATTTTATTAAAATCAAATACAATGTAACTATCCAAGAGATGTGACAACAATAATAAATGTTGTTATATGACGTCCATTCTGAAACGGGAACAAGTAATTTTGACAAATTACTCAAAGTCGTCGTTTACTCTGTATTGCATACTATATACCCACAGCTTGCCAAGCTTGGTTTCACGGATTTTTTTAAAAGGATTTTTACCCCGTTTTTTTGCCGCAAACTGGTTTAGATGGATATGTGATCCTCATCACACATCCATCTAATACAACTGACATAAATCTTTACAGCTACAGCATACTATATTCTCGATGGTCGGGCGTCAAGGTAGGCTTCCGGCCAGTAGAGACCACGCCGGTTCCCCCAGGTCGTAAGGATTCCTATAATGTGTTATTCTTAGCCTTTGACTCCGCATCCCACAATGGATTTATAAGGAAAATGCCGAAAACTTTTGAATTCTTGGCTGATAGAGCGGTCATCTTGAACGGGTAAGAAGCTACGAACAGGTTCATTTCACATTTTATTTAATCGTAGGATTTCTGTGTACTTCTTTGTATGATTTCAGTCACAATATCGTCGGTGATGGTACTCCTGCCGCTCTGTATGCATTACTTACAGGCATCTCTGAACATGAACATCCAGATGCAAGAAAAAAGATTACAGGAAACGTATATGTTGATCATGAATTATTTATATTCCATCAGTTAAAGAAATACGGGTGAGTTTGATCCGATTCGCCATCTACCACGCAAATGCAGTGGCGGGTACCGCTAGTACAAAATTATTATAATTAAAATAATTAATTATATATTATTTGATTAATAACACCTTCTTGTCCAGATATCGAACAGCATACTTCGAAGACTCGCCGAACGAAGGAACCTTCCAACATAGGTTCAATGGATTCCGTGAGCAACCAGCAGATCACTACCTTCGAGCCTTTTTACTGGAAAACAGCAATAACCGTCTAAGTTTTATCTATAATAATAAATACTGCGTAGGAGCCACTCCCCAATATCAGCTGTTTCTAAATCTCACCAATGAGGTACTTGAATTCATCTTTTTATACAGTACACGTAATTGAAACAGTTCAAATACCAGTCATCGTATCATTTTTTTATAAAAGAAGGAAAAGCTTTTGTATTTTGTTTAATGTAAATGATTATTTAAATTACTATCTATCATTCTGATCGATTCATAGCCCATTCACTATCAGTGATCATAACCTCTTAACAACAAACAAAGTTTAACAGTAATTTCTAAAATAAATAAGGCCTTTTGTTGGTACGTACTCAAGATTTCCTGCTATAGATAATACCTTTTTTTATTTCACACTGCCCAGGCTCTCATCTTTAGATATCCGTTAGGTTACGCCTGCGGCAAGGATGTTTCGTTTTTTAACACAATTATCGACAAATAACAATCGATTTTACTATCAAGGGCTTGCGGATTCTTCCACGGCACTGCTACAGTTTATAGTAATCGTTTCTTATGGCAGTTCTTACAGTTCGACGGTAAGAAGTTCTGCTTCACGTTCATAGCAGATATCTGTCATGACGACTTCAACCAGATCAACACAGCAGACGAAGCAGTTGTCTGGCTCTTGAACACTTTACATGCAAGGCGGGTGTTTGAAGACACACTCGTTATAGTTATGGGAGACCACGGAACTCGGTACCGAAAACTTTTATTATAATTTATGTACTTTTCATTTATTTCAGCCAAAATTTCATCAAGCAAGACTGTTACGCAATACTAACACATTTAGTCCACGCACTCAACCCTAATTGACGCTCTCATCAAGATATTTGTTGTGTAACATCTTTTCTCTCGCTTTCCTGCAATCTGTGGGAGTGATTTTGTGAAAAACTACGGAAGTGTGTAACAGGAAGCGCGCGCTATTTGATTTGACCAATGAGCGCCCGCGGGGCTAGGGCAGTTAGATGGTACCAACCCATTTTCCGAGAGGCTGTAAACAGGATGAAGATGACAGCCGGCGAGTGCCAGGGTCCGTTTAGGCACAAGAGAATGTTATGTTTTAGGAATGAGGTGTTTTGAGAATGTCATGATTTGCGATTACCTACAGTATTTTGAGATTATGATTGTTTGCGAACACCGTGTTTTGGGAAAATGTTACTCTGCGACGAAGGGGTTTCGTGCTCATGCGCTGTACCCCCACTCCTCGCGTATAGATCGCATATTCATTAGCCGTTACGTTTAGGCTAATGTGCAGTTTAGCCGGCTAGAGATTGAGAGATTGTGATTTGGGTGCCCCCACCATATTTATGATATTAATTATTGTGTTATTATTGGTGAAATTGCATGAGTTTAGATAAAGTGGTGTAAACAACTGCGAATAATTAGGTGTGTATTTGTTTGTGCTGGATTTGTTTGTTTCTATTTATGACTGAAAATGTTACCATTTTGTTATGCGTTATTTATTTATATATACTTTATTGTACACCAGAAAGATGTTGAAAAGACGTTAATGTCAAAGTACACAGCGAAAATGCGTTTTACTTGACCTTTTGTTTTGTAAGCTGCTTCCGGGACTTTTTTTTTTAATTCTCTTGTGATAATTCCCCAATCCGTCGGTCGACAGCTGTTCATATGTTCAATATTTCAGGTTCTCACAGATACGTGATACATATCAAGGAAAGCTGGAAGAACGTCTTCCTTTAATGGCTATCTTTTTACCGGAAAAACTGAAACAACTCAGGCCTAACGCTTTGGCGGCGCTAAAACAAAATATAGATGTTCTGACGACACCCTTTGATATACATGCCACCTTACTAGACGTGTTGGACTTGAAGGATAAAAGCAATACGTACAAAGTCCTCGGTTCTGATCTACCAAGAGCCATGAGCTTATTAGAACCGGTAAATGATCTGTATTATCTTTAGTTCCTTGTTGTAAAATATACCGTAAGGGCTTAAGAACATTTTTGCGGAGATCTGCCTGTCATATATGTATAGTTAGCTATTCAAACTGTAATATACGAGTACTATATACTATACTATATATATACTCCGTAGCTCATAATAATATTATAAATTCGAAAGTAATTCTGTCTCTCTGTCTGTATGTTACCTTTTCACGCCTAAATCACAGAACGGATTTCGACAAAATTTGGCAAGGAGTTAGATAGCATCCTGGGTAAGGACATAGGCTATTATGATCCCGTGAGACGATATCCGACATCCACGCAGGCGAAGCCGCGGCCAAAAGCTAGTACGATAATTATATTTCTAGTTTGTAACAAGTGAATCCGTTATGCGGCAAAGAATATGTACAAGCATTAAAGCATAAAGCTCACTTCACTCGTCAAGGATGAAGTTAAGGTTTGCTCATCAGGGGAATTTGTCCTGTGGAGAAAATTTAATAATGATTTACTTCTTCAGATACCTAAAACGCGAATATGTGCTGAGGCTGGCATCGTTCAACATTGGTGCGCTTGCACTAAATGGTTCAATGTATCTCAGCGCGCACCCATGTACAACAGAGTGGCTAATGTACTGGCCTGGTATATTGACAGCGCCAGTAAAGAACAACGGTAAGTTTATATTTTATAGACGACTTGCTTGCTTGCTTTTGTCTGCGGCTTTGCTCTGCCCGCTGTTTTTTTCGCGAATAAAATGATTTCATTTCATTTCGAAACAATGACGATCTGAAACTCGTCGACCATAATGCTGCGTGAACGAAGGAAAAATCAAGAAAATATCGCATTAATATTATTAGTACCAAGTAGGCCGATATGTTCTTCTAGATCTAAGTAAATAATTCAATTTGAATTCACATAAGTTTTGATCATTTTACAGATCAAAATGCGCAAAAAGACTACTTATATCCATAGAATGGGTGTTGCAACGAAATGTAAACAATCAGCTTTTGACATATGGTTATAAAAAAGAAGAAGACGCATATCTTGGAAACTCTAGACTTGCAGCACCGAGAGCATTAAAAGAATATTATCAGGCTAAGGTAATTATTTAAAAAGTAAGTGTGGTGTGAGAGTGTCTTAGGCTGTGTGTGAGTATTTGTGTGATCGTTAAATATGAGCCAGTAAAGTAGTAGCTTGTCTATTTGGGAATGTTCAAAATGGCTTCTGTTTCATCATAACAAAGTCTTAGTAGGTAGTCCTGCGTATATTGTAGTTGACTTCGAGAAAACTTTCTCCCCGACTTATCCGTTCTCTAGATGGAGAAATTTTTTTGTAGTCATCGCGGTCTTTTACGGCCACCGCAAACTCTGAACCACGACCACAACCAACACTTATTTACTTGCATATTATGAGTACCTCATTGGTCTAGTGGTCGCAAGTTCAATTCCTGGATGTTGCAAAGTGTTATTGGGTTTTTCCATCTGGAATTACTCAGCAGCAGCCCGGAGTCTGGATTTGTGCTCGATTGATGGCAACAGGCTCGCCCCCTGTTACATGGGACTTAAAACATAACTGGCGATATTTGGGTGTACTACAGGTGCAACTCTGCCTTTAGGGGAAAAGTTATAAAACTAAAACCCAACTACGACAAAAAAGTCGTAGAGAATGTAGAGAAACACTGGCAAAAGATGATAGAAAAGTCACATATTTCAGATAATTTTAAATCCTGGTCGAGCAGTATTCGAAGGATCATTGACGTATAACACTCGAAATGATTCTTTCACAATAATTCAAAAAGATATTTCTAGAATCAGCAAGTAAGTACATTTACTGTTATCTAGACTTTCTTCAAGTAGTAACTTTGCTTGGATACAAAAAATAATAAATTAAATGAATCAAATAAAAAATGAAATGATGGAGACAGAGGAAACGCGGCTTTGGATTACCTACTGTAATCCATTTCAACAATAATATGTTGCTCCTTACGGCACTGAGGTTGCCGTCGTTCAAATTATTTGGGCACAAATATAAACACTGGAAGAATCTTACATAACATAAATATCGAACGAATGGTTACTATGTAGTTACCATTCGTTCGTTTTTAACTTTTTATTTATTGATAAAATTATGTCACACGGAGTCATTAATTGAGCTATTACCTGTTGGGATTGTTCTGTAACCAAGAATGACCGGACCTACTCTCTTATTGTCCTTTGAGCCTTCATAGCAGATCATCATCATTATCATCTGCCTAGCCTTTTCCCAACTATGTTAGGGTCAAGGTCCAGTCTAACCGGATGCAGCTAGATAACAAAATTTTACATGGAGCGACCGACTGTCTGACCTCTACAACCTAGTTCAGTCAGAGATATTTATACGATTGTGGTCTTATATTTTAGATACGGAATCGAGCCGAACTGTATCAGCGCGACACATCCCCATCTAAATCCATTCTGCTATTGCAAACACCATCTTCCTACGAGTACATAAATCCAGTTTAATTGATGTTAAACAACTGGATTGTGAATTATTAACGAATGAATAAAGTTTTAAAGCTAAAGATATGTTTCTAGAATTTTAACATCGTATAGGACGTTGATATCTCACCGTATAATTATAAACTTCGTTAGTTTATAATCCATCGGTATAATTTCCGTTGCATTATAAACTGTTGAAAAATTGTGAAATGGGTGAAATGGGTTCGGTTAGAACTGTGACAAACCGCGCGCAATTGTTAATGGTTTGTTGCAGTTCATAATACCAGTAGACTATAAACTAACGGTTCTCACAATCTCACAGTGACAGATATAAATCAAATGTTTATTGCTGAACACAGTACACATAAAGAGATTGCAAGATGTTGAGAGAATGCGCATTTCACTGTGTTCTACTAATTAAGGCATGCAAGATTATAAATAGGTACCTATTTCATAAATTACAATGAAAATGTTCCAACATTCCAAGCAAGAAACATCCATAACCACCATTTACTACAAACAGATAAACCACCTATAAATGTCACCTATAGATGTCGAAATTAACATAAAAATCGAATATATCATTCAATACTTTCACACAGACCGCTTCCGTAGAAACGTGCTCGGAATTTGTCGAGGGAAGGTAAATCTTCTGTCGAGTTGAGAGAAGCCTGCTGGTCACATGGAACGACTACCGACCGACCGTTACTCGATCGTTACCTACAATGATTAAATTATTAAGTACACTAGATATTTTCATGGCAAGAATTTCGTAGTCACATTGATAGCGTGTCAATCTTATAAAATCAAGTCACTTTTCACATCTGGTCTGTATGACTACGTTGTTCTTCCGAACTGCAGTTTTCACCATCATTTAAAGAATTTATTCTGGAAGGTCTAATAATTCATTAATATTAAACTGACTTATTATAAAAAAGAAATCCGGATGCTTCGTCACGTCGTAAAAACCGTACGAAGCAGGGACGGATCGTGACTTCGTGAGTAGATGAATAAACGATAAAATAATGAAAATGTTTGGATTATATATTTTCAAATATCAAAACCTAAATGCACCCTAAGATATTTTTATGTTGCAAAAAAGTTAACATTCAAGCATGAGCCAATTGTGCCTGCGACGACGCGACGACTACAAAAAGCGAGTTAGAATTCAATTTTTGTAAGACTTCTTACACAATGAACCAATTCGCTAGAACAGCGACCCCCTGTCAACGTCATTCGAGGACCAACTCATAGGTACAGTAGGCCGCCCGTCATTAATAACAAAACCTGGCCTCAGCCGGTATAAGCTGGCCTCTTATTCTATTGAAACTCCGTACTACGCTTGGCCAGCTCAAGATCAAAGTGTTACCACAGACGTGCGGCCTACTGGACCTGCGAGTGATTCGCCCTTGTTACCTTCAACAAATAGTTCGCACGTCGAATAAAGTACTCTCGCGTTTGCTCCCGACATATCGCCTGATTGCTTTACAAAGAGATCAATTTCTGTAATACACCCTTTATTCATTATGTAATTTAGTAGTAGGACTAGGAAGTAGTACTTAATTTTAGAAATTCGCACAGAATGATCATCCGTCAAGGCTACTCAAGGCGCTATCTTGACGAAGTAAATCTTCATTCATCACCAGAATTTAATAACTACTACGGCCGTTTGTTTCTGATAGGATTGTTACTAAGAGAGATAACCGGAATAAGTAAATAGTTCCAGCTATGAGATAAAGAAAACTAACAAATTAAGTTCGAGTTTGAGTTGAGGTCAATCACTAGGTAAAAATTGTTTTGACATATTTCGTAACGACGAAGTTAGGTATTTGTGAAGAAACTACCTACCGAACTATATTATAATTAAATCTTGTTCAAACCACCGTGAACCCAAAATTCGAAAACATAATGCTTATCTACCAACCCGTATTACTAGGCGAATTGCGTCCCACTCCCTCCCACAGAGAGGAGGCCTGTATCTCTACCCAGCAGTGGGAACATTATAGTTTGATTATGCTTGAACAGGAAAACGTAATCAATAGGTATTTAACTGCATTGAACGAAAGGACATAGTGACAAAGAGCGACAGGATATTGAAATGGGCAAGCTATTCAAATTGAAAATCGAGTTAGATAATTATATAGAACCCAAAGGGACTGCCACGTCCCCAAAATCCATTACACAGAAACAAAAAGGGTATTTTCAGCATACTTATAAATAATATAGGTAAGGTACGTCTGGTGTGCACAGAATAAAAAAATAAAAAAATCACACTCGTGTGAGTACTCTCATTCACTTTAAAAAGGGTAGTTATAAAAGAGTGGTGAATATAAATGTTGATGGATGGAGCGGGAAAGGAAGGCCAAAGAAAAGATGGATGGATTGTGTGAGGAATGTTATGAAAGAGAAGGGAGTGAATGATAGCGTGACGGTTGACAGGAGAGAGTGGAAAACAATAACATGCTGCGCCGACCACAAGTAACATGGGACAAGGGCAGGAAGATGATGAGTTATAATTGATTCACTAAACACTAAATTGGATACTAAATATATCTACGTCTATTGTATTTTTTTTAAAGGGTCTTCACCTTTATTACAATTAATTGAACTTTCTTTGAAGCAGTGGTTTGTTGGCAACTGTCCAGTCCTGAGTCCTTTTAATTACCCTCTCTAATATCTCTGTCGCTTGTTCAGTAATTGTGTGCAAATAATGAACAAGCGGAAGAATCACGTTATTCAAATTATACGAGCAGCTACTGGAATCACTAATTGACCATCGAAAGTATTTACGAAGAAAAATCTGAAGATTTTTGTTTAAATTATTTAATATTATTTTAGTAGTAGTAACTTATAACGAATTATTTAATTGAAACAAAAAAGTTGTTTAGTCATTTTTAAGTAAAATAAACGCTACATATACCTAAGTTTGATACACAGGTAAGTCAGGTGATCACGGTTTTTTTTTTTTGCAATATGATCTGCTCTGATTGCGATATAGAAGAAAACTCGAAACATACTGTCAGGATGCCAAAGTAATATTTTTTATCACAACAACGAGGGTATCACCTTCTTCTGAATTTAACTGAGTAGGCAGATAGATATTTATGACGCAAGACATGCCTGATATTATTGCATTTTTGATTTTTTTGCATTAGAGGTGACATATATCTTTTTGAAGCCGATGCAGCATCCTATATTTTTGCGACACTTGTCTCGTCAGATAGGAGATTCGATGCCACAAAGTGCTGCCGGTTGTATTTGTTTTCACAAATGATCACATTCATTTGGATGAATCATGAAATCAGTTATTATTGCCGAGCTGTCCATAGTAATATATTTATGTTATTATAATTATCTGCTTTGCAGCTGAGCCGGTATTATGTAACAGTATTATGGTTAGTACGCCACCCAAATACATAGTTCATTACGGTTTAAATTGTTTACACAATTTGTAACTACAACGTTTTTTATTTAGGTACGTTTGAAACAAAACATTTTAGGTGAATTAATTCGTTATTTATCGGGTCCGTGCCTACTCGACCCGCTTAGACTCGACCCGAAGAATAATACCAGTGTTTTACTACAAACTCAGTGCCATTTGTACAATCAGGCAAAGTGAAATCTAAATAACTTATTTAATACACATATAGTATAATATCTTTATTATATCTTTATTATAGCTTGATGTGTTGGCGTCTGTACCTACTTTAATACTTTTATTTGTGAAATTGCTGATTGTTCGGCTTTAAATAATCGATATGTTATATATCTGTGGAGGCTTGTTATTAGCAACTGGATAATGTTTTGTTGTTACCTATTATTTGTAATTAGTCTGTAAGCCTTCTTAAAAGTAATAAAATAAAATAAATAAAATAAAATAAATAACTAATTTCATTACATTTTTCATATATTTTTTTCATTGATCCATAATTCTCACACACTTGATTTTTAATTGTATCTAAAATTGGCAAAAATACATTTTTTGTAGTATCTGGTTCGCACTGTAGCGAGCTGTGTATTTGTACACTGTCAGAATAAAAACTAATTTCACTTGACCACTGCACTTCAGTCCCGTTGTTTTATTGACACAGGCTCACACTGTGGACTCCTTATTTTTCGGTGCAGCCTGTATACATGACAGACGTACTTTGGCCAACGTTGGCTACGTAGATTTGAAATTAATTTATAATATTTAAGCGCTCTGCCCTGAGAAGACCCTTCACCTGACATTGTGAATGAAAAACGAACCTTACATACTTTACTTTCTTTTCACATCGGCACCCTACATACTTGCATTTTTGCCACGCTAGAAAGGCAGAATCGGATCGAACAATAGATATGAGCTTCTTCGTCTATATTATGTCTAGAAAACCGGTTTAAGCGAGGTAGAGGCTACATTTTTTAAACGAAATCGCTGACTACCAGGATAAATTATGTATCAAAACAAAATATAAAATATTGTAGGTATGACAAATTATTTATAATTATAATACCACTTTGTCTGACTATATAAAGCACTGAATTGGTAGTAAAACACTGGTATTATTCTCCGGGTCGAGTCTAAGCGGGTCGAGTGGGCACGGACCCTATTTATGGAATAATCTTATCTAGCATCAGCATGAACTAATTCAGTCAGCTAGCTGCTAGCAGAGCCGACTGTCCAGGCTACCTATAGATAGATAACTACATTTGAGTATAGCTAATTGTAAGTACCAATCGCCAACCCGTCTTGAGCAAGCGTGGTGATCAATGCTCGTGCCTTCTCTGTAGGAGAAGAGGCCTTTGCCCTGCAGTGGGACAATAATAGGCTGGTATAATAATTGTAATTACACAATCATTGGTAAAGAATTTATGTTTCACAAAGAAAAGCTTACAATCTCGCAGGAAACATGAATACTCTCCGAGTGAGAGCCAATTCATTGTTATCTTTCACAATACAGACTCCTGTTTGAGAGGAGGACTATTCAACTTGGGAATTGTATTGTCCTTGGCTCAACAAAACATCAGTGTGAACATGGGCGGAATAACGTACAATACATATACCTTCGATTTAAAACACTAACATTTTTTACGAGTTTTCCGAACAAAAAGTGACATATGAACGCGACGATCGAGTATTCGCCAACAATCGCTTTCTATTAAGACGCGGGGTAAAATGAAACAAGTAATTTACAAAAGTGGGTACCTAAAGGTTTGTTCTATCTCATAACGATAAACCCAAACGCGTAACATTCTGTGCGGACGTGGCGCAGCTTTAATACTAGGATTTAACCACTAACAGGCGCTGTCGAAGCTTCGAATTCCATAACCGCACCTGCTCGTCAAAATAAACGTTTACGAACGCAGGTACGTAATGATAACTAACTGTTACGCCAGACTCCGGAGCAAATTGACGCAATAATCTCAAACGAAGCGCGTAATTACACAGCTTCTTTGCTTTGTAAAGAAAAACAGTTGAAGTAGTTTGTGTGCAGTGGTCACGTTGAGCGCAATTTGCACTGACAGTTTCATCTAGAGAGATAAAAAGATATAAAGTTGTGGTCCATGAAGTCGCGTGTTAAAAAATAATGAGTTACAAGCATAAACTACTACTTGCTGCCCGCGACTTTGCCTGCGATCCAGGATATAAAATAGCGAAAGTCAAAGTCAAAGTCAAATAATTTATTTCACATAGGCACATAAAAGGCACTTTTGAACGTCATGAAAAACAAAGAAATAGAATTGATTCTAGTAGATCCAGGATATAAAATAGCCTATGTCCTTCTCCAGGTAGTCTATCCATGTGCGAAATTTCATCCAAATCTGTTCAGCCCTTTTAGCGTGAAAGCGTAACAAACAAATTAACAATTTTAGTTAGTATTTAATATTATGTATATACAAACAACATACGTGGACGCTTGATGGCTAAAACAATTTCTGACCGAAATATTTTTTAAATTAATTGCAAAAAAATATCAAATGCTTTCAACTTTAGGTACACACGGCTACACATCAAACTATACACTTCCAGTTTATGCTGACCTCGCATTATATAGGATTTCCGTACAATGCAAATGATGATGATGTGTAATGATGTGTGTAGCCGTGTGTACAGCGCATATTACGCGAGGATTCAATAAAAAATTTAAAATTTTAGTATTGATCAAAACATCGATATCACTCACAATCACCCCAAAGTTATTTTATATTATCAAATATTCATTGAAACTATAGAAGTTTCCAGTTTTGATCAAAATTCTTTCATTTGCATTTCTAATTAAGTACAAACGGAAGTGTCCTCGCTCTGAACATTCCGAGTAATACGCATTCCTAGAACACCGCTCGCACAAATACTTCGAGGAATTCCGTATAATGGATACTTCTTATTTTTTATTTTACGAAGCGCAAAAATACTTTGTCACACACACAAAAGGTAACATATTCTCGTACAAGGCTGATCCATTTGCACGAAAATACAATGCGAGGCGATACGTTTGGATTCCTTTAACGTGCCTTTGGTAAACAGGGTATATATTTGATCACGGTTACAGCAACCTTTTCAATTGTTTATTTTGTTTTATCTTTGCTGCAATGAAACAAAAACTTAATCAGCTTTTTAATAACTTCTCATTGTGACAGAATGTTAGCAGTCCAAAATCTGGAATCGAATTATACTATCCGAAATATCGCTCAACCTGTGACGAGGTCCTTCCTTCCATACTCATCCGATCACTTATTGCTGGCAATCCTTTTTATGGCAGGCCACATCATCATTCAATTTTCAATTCAAATTCAGAACGCCAAATACTCCCATGCACTCTCATTTCCAGTCTGGTCGACACTTCATCTTTAGAGCCTGCCGAGGCTCATTGCTGTCTGTAATATAGCGCCATAATCCTGTAATCTTGTGCTATAATCTTGTAAAGCGCCGGTTATCAATATATAATATAAATATCTATACATATAATAATAAGCTTATAATCTTGTAAGTACTGTATTGTTCTACTAACGTGCAATAAATAATTATCATCAAACTACTTTCATTGTTTACCATCAACCAACTAACGTTGACCGGTGAGATTCCCTCAATTGAGCTGAGCTAGCAAGAGGGCAGAGCGACCACCGATACAAACATAATATAATCTAAAAAAAAGAAATCACTACTCCGTAGAAATATCTTATACAAGCTGATGCCCGCGGCTTCGCCCGCGTGGATGTCGGTAATTATATACTAAAACCTTACACGAGAACCACTATCCATTGGTGAAAACAGCATGAAAATCGGTGCAGTAGTTTTTGAGTAGTTTATCGCGAACAGGATCGACAGACAGACGGGGCGGAGGACTTTGTTTTATAATATGTAAGGATAAGGATCTAAGCCACTATCTAATAAAGAAAGCAAAACACTGACTCAAATAACTCTATCCTAACAAAAAAGCTCATAAAAGCTGTATGAAACGTGAGAATATCCCGTCCGTGCGTCTCATATTGTACTCAAGTCGGACAGGAAGTCAATGTTAGCAAACACTAACTCACCTCGGATGTGGGTCAGCTAGAGATAGGGGCGTAGTTCGTACCTACACCCAGGTAAGCATGGAGCACAATATACCCTCATACCTTTGAATGCAAGCATGCAGGTCCAGGCTGAACAGTCTAGTAGTGTAGTCTACGACTTAAAAAAGGAGCGACAAATCTTTTGTTTATTTTTTACTAGGGTTTGTACCGAATTTTACGTATATGATGGTGGGTAAACGTTGAAAATAAATTCGCCTAGCTATTGTGTTACATTTCATGTTGCATTACATATAATTAGGGTTGTTTCAATGTTATATATTATATTATGTTTCGTTACGTTTCACATATATCACGTTAACAAACAAACAAACAACACTTTGTTTGAAGCTACAGGGAGTTTCGTTACTACTAAATGAAAGGAATTATAAGGAATCACAATACCTATATCTGTATACCGGAAGCAAACAATCATAAGTCACATTTTGCTAATTATTCAGTGCACATGTTTTAAGTCTCAATTTGAACACTACTCATTTAAGTAACTTGACTACATAATTGTGTGAACTTCTAAGTAAAATTTTATTTGTTGTTTAAAAGTAGGTGACTAAGTAGTTTTTATTACAAAAAGATATTAAATGTCGATCCTAAATAATAATAATCCTAAGTCGAAAAAAATGGACTTAGGATAGTATACCTCCGGTATACAGATATTATTATGCTAAACAGGTCTATTGTCTCTATCGTATGATCAACGGAAAGTTAACTGATAGTGCTCATAATTCACTCATAAATTATATGCTATTAACGTTTCCTATACTGGAAATAATTACTAAAGCTTATTTTCTTACCACTGTATAACAGATATGTTCTTACCATGGTAAACGTCGTCACTTGTACCTCATAAATACAGCCCATGTTTCTAGAATATTATTTTTCACAACGATGCACCATCGCGGCGTCGTTTCCGCCAGTTGCTGTCCCTACGGACTTAGTTATCGGATAATAAAAAATGCTTCTGGAATCATTTTATTGGAAAACTGCAAACTTCGCAAAATTATATTCTTTTAGGGTGCTTAAAGAGAAAAAAGAGCGAACGTCTTGGCCGGTTTATTAAATGGCTCCTATTAAGAATTGCATCTTACTTTTTAAACAACTTAAAAAATTAGAGATTCTCAATTCGACTGAATGTTCTTTTTTAGGGTTCCGTAGTCAACAAGGAACCCTTATAGTTTTGCCATGTCTGTCCGCGGCTTAGCTCAGAGAATCTTAGTACTAGAAAGCTGTAATTTGGTACGGGTATACACGCCGATATATTGGTAAAAAAAAACAAGACAAAACATTTTTTTTGGTTACCTATATACTTTTTACGAGAAAAAAAACATCGCCACTTTACGTGTGGTTACTTACCACCACGTTATGGGGGACACGTACTGCCGTGCTAGGGATAAATGCCCTAAGTATGTTCTGCATACGAACATACTTACGGCACTTATCGCTAGCACGGCAGCGTAGTGGTGATGTTCTTTTTTCTCGTCAATCCCATAGAGCGAGGTGTCGCTGGAAAGGTCGTTTAAAAGTCGTTTTTTTTTTAAATATTGTGAGTTTATGACCAAAACCGAAACCATTTTTGGATTGTTATAGTCAAGTGTGTGTACCCCTGCCAGCTAAATGGTTGGTTTTAGATATGTGAACAAAATCACGGCAGTTGTATATATAAAGAAATTAAAAGGAAAAGTATCACAGCTAAGTAGGCTCTACCAGTTGCCGAGTAATAATCGACCAATTTACATTTGCTGTTGCAAAATCTTGTTGTAGTTGACTTGTGGGAGAACAAATTTTTCAACTACATTAAACATCGTCATTCAACAACATACATTAAGTTTATTCTTGGGATAAATTCACCCCAACTACCGAACCCTTTGTTGTGCGTGGTTCGACACGCACTTGGCCGGTTTTTTATTGCTGAACCAGATGTGTTTGGTGATGGCATCATTTAGTTAAAATTTCGTATGCGAAAAAATTCAACATAAGAAAAAGATTTGAAACCTGGTCTACTTCTTGAATCGTTCCTTGTAAGTAGATACTCGTATTACAACAAGAATACCTATTCTTTTTCCATAAAATTCTCGAGTTACGATGACTTAAAAGAAGGTAGAGCAGTAACAGTAAAAGTAAAATTACGTGACATGAAACCTTCATGAAACAGGATACCCTCGTTACGGATAAAGAACTACGTAATTTGATGAATGAAGGTATATACGAGTATATAAAGCTACCTTCACTCACCTTCCACATTAACAGAAATGGTGTCCGAACGGAAATTGAGTCGATTCAATTTCCGTTTATAATATCTGTAAAGGTTTTTGTGAAAAGTTTGCATAACTACCTAGATGTGGATTCATGAAATATCGTTGTTACAAACAAGTCAGTAAGTAAGTACTTGTAGCCTGTTAAATACTATTAATGAGAGCCCTTCATTCTTAGTATTTAACAGTCTCTTCAGTATTTAAGCCTACAGGAAGTGGCCGAAGTGCACTTCAATATCGAGTTCTCTGTGAAGAAGTTCCATTGAACAGGGGATTGAAATGTACTTGTCTAGTGTACGGAAGTACCAGACACATAGGTAAATCATAAATATAGAAACGGTGGTTATGTACGGAGTTTATCTATATCTATATATATAAAAATCAATTGCTGTTCGTTTGTCTCGCTAAAACCCGAGAACGGCTGGACCGATTTGGATATTTTATTTTTTGGTTGTGTTCGTTATTCTCAGGGCAAGGTTTGCACGTTTAGTAGGTGTAGGTAGGGTAAGTGTAGGGTAGGGTAGGTAGGGTAGGGTAGGTAGGGTAGGTAGGTAGGTAAGATAGAGTAGGTAGGTAGGTAGGGTAGGTAGAGTAGAGTAGGGTAGGTAGGGTAGGTAGGTAGGGTAGGTGGGTTAGGGTAGGATAGGGTAGGGAGGTAGGAAGGTAGGGGAAGGTAGGTAGGGCAGATACTTAGTGCTACCCGTGCGAAGCCAGGGCGGGGCAGTTTAAATATAGAAACGGTGGTTATGTACGGAGTTTATTATCGATAAATATTTATCATAGATACGTACCAATAGTTAAGCGATAATAGTCTCTCAATTGAATATTGTAGTATTAAGGTGAGGGTAAACGCCGTGAGGCTCGCTAGAGGGCACGTGGGCAGAGTCGAGTGAGGGGAACTGACTGAAAGACGAGCCAGTGCTGTGAGGGCAACGAACCTCCACTTCTCATAAGGGAACCTGTCGGTTTGCGCGAGCTTAGAAAATAGTGCGTAGACGTTATTAGTACTGAAATACTAACTGATTTGCTGTATCCTCGTGTTTCATTACAAACCTGCACTGTGGATTCCGTACCGCCGAAATCGAGATGATGACGGCGCTATCGATCAGCCATCGCTGACGCAGTCACATTTATTATTTGACAAGCCGTATGCCCGATGGGATTTCCCATCGGTAAAAATGACGAACTCTCTTACAAACTTTCATCTCCATTTGGGAGTGAATTTTCAAAAATCGTGCTCACATTCGCTCTTTAAGGAATTCTTCTGCATAATTTCATGCTGCTGGACCCAGTTGTTTGGGCTGGACGTTGTCTGTCAGTGAACGTATGAATGAATTTAGAAATTTTATTACACGAATAGATATCTACAGAACATATCACGCCTGTTATCCTCGAAGGGTTAGGCAGAAGTGAACCTATAGTATCATAGAATCAAAATCAAAATCAAAATATTTTATTTCACACTACATGGGCACTTATGAAACGTCAGAAGCTAGGTGCACGGTTCCAATTGGTCGTTTCCATAGTGAATGTTGTTCATAATGACGAGTACAGTGACCCCTTAATTAAATTTCATCCTGTATATATAAATATTTCAAAAGATTTAACATCTCGAATAGGTAATTATAAATAGGTAAGATATAATATAAACCAACTATGTTCCTTAAAAGGATGGCGAAATTTCTTACGTAATCAACAATGTACCTTCCTATCCTTATCAGCCACATATCAAATGTCTCCATTAGTTTTAACGTTTTTCACACTACATTAGTGGTACGATTATATTTTACTAGCTGCACCCCGCAGTTTCACCCGCATAACTATCGATCCCGTGGGAATATCGGGATAAAAAGTATCCTATATTCTAACCCAATCATGGTCTACCCGTGTGCCAAATTTCATCCAAATCCGTTCAGCAGTTTTAGCGTGAAAGCGTAATAAACAAACAAACTCACTTTCGCTTTTATAATATTAGTAGCCCATTTTTCGTGAACACCTCAGCCCATTATATCGTTCGGGGAACATAATAAACATTGCTAACGTATTTTTTTTAGTTTGTCTTTAGGTAAGCTGTCTTTATAAATTACATTCAGAGAAATAATTGTTAAATAAATTGAAAGCATACCCGATGTCAATTTCCCGTGTTATTGCCATTTATAACAACCATCAAAGAACACGTCAAAGAATGACAGTTGTGATTTGTATACACGGAAAATTTAAGTTGGTAGTCAATTTGCTTATCAATAAATTTTCCTGACTTTAATAAAAACAAAGACCGAAAATATTTTCAAGTAAATCAATAGAACAAAGAGTGATAGAATTTATTGGATTAAAGACATATGCGTCGATATATTTTCTGCTAATGGAAACAGCAGACAGAGACGTCTCGGTGCCATCATAGAGACAGTGATAAATTGCAGGCTCTCCGGCAAGTGAATATCGCACGCAATCCGTCTTCGTCTTTTTCTACTTGATATAAACAGAGATGTGGGGGCCTTGAGTAAATTTGGTTTTATATGCGGTGTTGAGAGATACGCCGGCGCCAGATATATCAATATCGTCTATATGTATATTTAGGTACTTCTACGTAATCCCTCTGTTGTAAATTAAAGACTAATGCATCAACATAATTAGATTTAGTTAGGTTTCTAATCAAAGCTCTACCAGAAATCCTCTAAAAAAAAACACTTTTTGTTTAATATTGTTTTGACCCTTTATTTTAACAAACAGTGACTCTTTTATATGCTCAGGGCTCCTATTTCGTGATCCAATCCAATCCTTACTAATATTATAAATGCGAAAGAAACTCTGTCTGTCTCTCTGTCGCGTTTTCACGCCAATACTACTGAACCGATTTAAATGAAATTTGGTATACAGTCTAGAGCCTGAAAAAGGACAAAGGCTACTTTTTATCGACATACCACGCGGGCGAAGCCGCGGGCGGAAGCTAGTCTCCAATAAAATGTCCAACACTTCCTTGTACCTGTTTTGCAATCCATTCAAAAGGTTCCCATTTTCGTAAATTCTAAATTTTATTTATGTACAATTTATAATCGATAGGTAAGGTACTACTTACCGTAGTTTAAAACACCAAGAACATCGATTTATGTACCATTTTGTACTATGTAGGTAGGTACCAGAAACAGAATTAAATAACAACACAATCACACAGAAACGTTCACTTATAGGTATTGCTTTATAACTGAAGACAATTTGGTGTACACCAATGTTTTTACATCCTTAGCAAATAAATAGTCAACGTGATTAAAATTTGGATGCGGCACTTTATAAAAATCCACCACATTTTGCAGTCTCCGACGCAGAGCCTCTGTATCATCGAACGACACGAGCCAGTCGTTATCACTATAAAATATTGCAATTGGCGTAGTTATTTTCTCCACTGCATACTCTGGGGGGATCTTAGAACCATACATTTCAAGATTTTTTGTTTCTCCATGATCAAACCTTCGAAATTTACCCGATATCACAGCCTGCGAATAATGTTCAACTTGTTTCGTAGCCGCACCAGACGGCTGGTGAGAGAAAATAACAGGCAACTGTGTAATATTCAACTGAGCAGCATCAAACCCACAAAACATGAACATAATATTACCACAAATGATTTCTGCAAGCTCTTCTTTACCGCATATGGTTGGGCCAAAATGTTTCACTAAATCATTACTTGGCAAGAATTCGTAGAAACCCATTTCTTTTACAAGTGCAAACAGCAGCTCCGGATGGAACAGCGTAATAATCTTCAGAAAATTGAGAAAAGGACTTTTCATATTAGGTATTGCAGTGGGAGCTGACAGCGCTACCATCAGAGATATTTTGTCGTTGTACTCCGGTACTTCAGAACACATGACAAAGAAAGCTGTACTGCCCTGGGAGTGGCCCACGTAAATTAACTGTGTCTGATTCCTCGTATGTAATACATAGTCAATCATTGCCGGCAGGTCGTAGCGCCCGATCTCGTCCCAGCTGAAGTCCCAAAATTTTAACATAGAAGGCATCAAGGTCTCATGTGTCCTCGAATGTTTGTTGCCGCGAGCGTTTCCCATCCACACGTCATATCCTTCGTTAGCGAGTAAATAGGCGATTCCACTCTCCGTACCTGCAGTCACAAAGTCGTCGGCGCAGCCTAGCAACCCATGCATTATAAATACGATAGGCCCATCACTGGGAATTCTCACCAAGGTTACAATATATCCATCTTCGGTTTTAACTTTGTGTTCCTCGACAGGGTATCCATATTTGTATATTAACTGAGAAACATTTAAATATACGTCTTCATTATTAAAACCAGCTTTATACTGCTGTAAATCACCTAGGATCCTCGTACTGGCGAACTGGTTAGAATCCTCAGTGAATTTGAGATATTTGTTAAATTCCTGAATGTCCAATAATTCACGAACCCGCATTTCATAGCTAAGTGACCAGCATTTTAAATAAAGAACACTTATTGTAGCACATATAACTATTTTGATCATCTCGGTCACTACACTCACTACCTATTTCAATTTCTGACAAAATGGAATACTAGCGTTCAAAAATCTGGACGCTATTTATATAGCTCTATACCATATCTACTACATATCATAACAGGACTATACCAAAATGATAGCTCGGTGGGTGTAGTCGATGGTTATGGTTAGACGGCAAGTAAATCATTCGTGATCGCGGAATCAAAATGCTAATTCGGAATTTAATGAACCAGATGAGGACATTTATGGAGACAAATGATAACTGTAGTATACTCGTATTGAATAATCTACTACGGATAATTCCGGACGATACCAATTAAATCTACCATAAATATACATTTTTGTTTAGAACTTACAGTTTCTCATTTTCACTTCTATTTGAATATGTCTCTGTTAACTGTAAACGAGAATGAATGGTCAACTATTGTTTATTTTTAGAGCTCTTTATCCGAATTATAAGAATTTTAATTTAACAATATTATAATCTGCATGTATCCATACATTTTTATTTATATTCATTTTATTTTTCAAATATTGCACTGGCAGGGTTATGCTTTAAGTCAGTTACATAGTGTACTGTACACACGGCTACACATCAAACTTATACATTTCCAGTTTATGCTGATCTCGCATTGTATAGGATTTCCGTACAATGCGAGGTCAACTTATATTGGAAATGTATAGCTTAATGTATATTAGCCGTGCGTACTAGTGTGTAGTAGTGTAGTGTAGCAATTTTCATTATTACACCTACCACTGTTTATCTCTGCATCACCCAAAAGTTCACTGGTAGAAAATGCCAATATGTACATTTGTGTACTCAAAGTATTAAATAAATAAATAGTACATTTAGCCTCAAAAAGATATATACATCTACAAGAATTCATTTAATTGTCTTTGTTCCATTGTATCAATGTGTAGCCACAAAACAAACTACTTACACATTAGATACCTACTTAATTGTAGCTAGATATCGATACAGTATCGTAACTAATATTATAAATGCGAAAGTGAGTTGGTTGGTTTTGCTGTAGACATTTAAATGAAATCTTGTCGATGCATAAATCTTTTGTAAGGCTGACTGTACTGTAGCCTAGTAAGAGTCTAGTATCCTTGCCGCAGCGTAAACGGTAGCATTTACTCACTGAACAATAAAAAGCAAATGGCGTAATATGTCGAAGTGTTGTTACGACTTGCCGCCGGCTTTTATTTTAAAGGCGGTCCCCATAAATAGCCGGCTTTTATCTACCATACAACTCTGCTTCTTGCCCTCCACAATGCTCTCGTAAATGTAAATAAAACTTAAGTATATTCTAGACTACGGACTCGCCCTTGCTTCGCACAGTTTCTACGACTTGATAAAACATCGAGATTTCTTTATAATTATCTGAGTTCGATTCTTCACGATGTTTTCCTTCACCGTTTTTGAAGCAAGTGATAATTATACAATACGCTCATTAATCCGAAAAGTCAGAGACGTGTGTCTTGGGTTCGGACTCAAGACCTATGATTTGGCAATCCGACGGTCACACCACTAGGCTATCACTGCTTATGGTGACATTTTATAAGGGGCGAGTACATTTCCAATTATTAAAAAAAAATTGTCTACAGATTTCTTGACACTCAGGAGCTGATCTTAATAGAACTACAAATTGTCGGCCAATTCTGCCGGGTAATTGCGTAACAATCATAAAATGGCAATCGATCGCAATGCCTTTCATTTTGACAGTTCAGCCACGTTCATTGCGTTATTTACGTTGTTGAGTAGACGAATTTTTCAAACCTATGAAGCAATGGATGTCAAAATAAAAGGCATTGCAATCGATTGCCATTGTATGTGTGTTATACCCTGTTGGTGTTTTAGATTACGCTGGCGGACTAATTACTTTAATTAGCCATACTATTATGTTTCATTACAGAAGTTTTGAAAACAATACAGATAAGTTATCACTTTACAAAAATAACACTGCGCCTTTATTAGCAAACGATTAAAAGAACTTATCACTTGATCAATTTAAAAACCATAAAAAATTTCTCGAACAAAAACGCACAAAGTAGTATTTTTATTTTATTTTTATTTGACTGCCTCGTTGGTCTTGTGGTCGCATGCGCTACTACTGACCATGAGGTCCTGATTGTGATTCTCAGATCGAGCAGTGTTATTGGGCTTTTCCAAAAGGGATTCCTCAGTAGCAGCCCGGTGTCTAGATTTGTACCGTGATTTGTGCTCTTGGCTATTGGCTCACCCCCTTACATGGGACTCAAACAAAACAGGCGAAATGTGGAAGTAATATAGGTACTCTGTCTTACCCTTCATTGATAACAATTGTGATGTTATGTTAGTAGATATTTATTTAAAGAAAATACACAAAGGCGTGTCTACCCTACATGTACAACTAAGAAGCTATTCTGGCGTTACATAAAGCCTGTACTAAATAGACATAAACGTCAGTAAAAGTCTAGTCCAGTAAGTCCAATTTGCCTTTTTCTTTGTTTTCAAACTCCATTAGCAAAGAAGTTCGAGCACTGTTAAACGATTTAGCAGCTAACCATTTATCACTTGAAAACTTAATATGAAACAGTTGGACAAGATTCGTCTTCTTTCGAAACTGGTGTGAAGTATTTATCGAGACTCGACGCTACGGGTTCAATATTCTACATCGTCGGCTTACTTGGAAGAATTTTCAAGAAAATTGGAACATCTTGAAACAAAAATAACGAGCGTCATATCTGAACGTTTTCCTTTTTCTCTTGGTGCACTTTTGCATTGGGTTCTGGTTGATGTGATTTTCAATGCAAAGTTAACTTGTTCGCTGAAAGATTATCTAAGTATTGATACAACTCTGTCGTTATATTCGTAGCTTGCCATAGATTTGAAGGATGACTCCACGTATCACTATGTTGAATTGATACTATACTGTGGCCGACCATAAAGCGTGTTCATTCATCATGACTATGTATGAATACTAAATCTACTTCAGTTTTAATGGATCTCCGAGGTGATTATTTATTACATGCACGTGTGGTCTGTGTTACAAACTTGCAATGTTTCGAGACATTCGATAGAGCGGTAATATGTTAATAGTTTGGTGTTCGATATATTCTCTAGATATATACTTTAGTAATTAGCTTTAATAGAAACTTCGATCTCCCAGTCTAGAAACACTCTCGTCATAATAGGGGTTAAGTTTCTAATAAGTATATTGAAACAGGTTGCCCCAAAAAATAAGTGATAAGCACAATTAGTGATATAATAATAGTTTCGCACTATTTACTTCGTTTTTAGATTATTCATATCTATGGGTGATCCATAAATATGAATAATCTAAAAACTAAGTAAATAGTGCGAAACGATTCTTTTCAATTATAAAATCATTCGAATTTACGTTATGTTCACTCCGCGCGTATGTGCTAAGCCCACGGTACCTACCTAATGTGCGGGGTAAATGCGTAACACACTCGGCACAGTAGCAATGGCTTTCATTTTGACAGCGTGGGAGGAGGCGCACGATGCCATAGGAATCTTTTGTGACCTCTCAAAGGCATTTGACTGCGTAAATCACAAAACCTTACTCTTGAAACTTGAGCATTACGGACTAGGTAAACTTGCGCTCAGTTTAGTAAAATCTTATTTAAATGATAGACAACAGCAAGTTCAAATAATTGGTGTCAATTCACTCGGTTTAAAAGTAAAAATAGGTGTTCCACAAGACTCGATATTGGGTCCTTTCCTCTTTTTAGTATATATTAATGATCTACCCCATTTATTAAAAAACCAACCACAAATGGTGTTATTTGCTGACGATACTTCTTTATTTTTTAAGCTAAATAGACGTGCATCAAATCTTGACGACGTAAATAACGCCCTACTGCAGGTCCAAAATTGGTTCACTGGTAATAATTTAGTATTAAATGGGAAAAAAACTAAATGCATAAGATTTACTTTACCGAATGTTAAAAGTAGTGATTGTGACATAGTATTGAATAGGGAGAAACTAGAATTCGTCGATAAAACTGTTTTCCTGGGGATCACACTCGACTCAAGGCTGCAATGGTGTCCTCATTTAACATCTCTTGGAGGACGGCTAAGTTCAGCAGCATACGCTGTGAGGAAAATCCGTCAATTCACTGATGTAGAGAGCGCGAGGCTAGTCTATTTCAGTTACTTTCATAGTATCATGTCTTAAGGTATTTTGCTATGGGGACGGGCTGCAGATATCGATTCTATTTTTATTCTGCAGAAAAGAGCGATCAGAGCAATATATGGCCTCCGCAGGCGCGATTCTCTAAGGGAACTGTTTAAAGATATTAACATCATGACGGTACCTTGTCAATATATCTATGAAAACATCATGTAAGTACGTAAGGAAAAATCTAAGTCTTTTCAGTAAAAGAGGTGAAAGACACAATTATAGGACTAGAAATAGGAACCAATTAGTTCAACCGGGCTTCAGACTGGCTAAAGTAGACTCATCCTTCATGGGGTACTGTTTAAAATGTTATAATAAAATACCTCCCCACATACTCCAACTGATTGAAACAAAATTTAAATCTTGTATAAAACGCGCACTATGCCGCCAAGCATATTATAAATTAAGGGATTACATTACTGATAAAAATGCTTAGCTCAGCGCTGGTCCAGCTCCACAGGGCGCATAAACTAATTGATTAGCATTCGAAAATATTGTTGGAGCTGCTGAAGATTGTAAAAACAATATTTACATTGGATAAATTCAATCTCCCAGTATTGTATAACTGCATAGCACATGTGTGTGAGCACTATACAGGGTTACTGGTAACTCGACGTATTCCTTGCAGGACGTCATAGTAGGGTTAAAATGCAACAAATTAAGCCACCAAATGTTCTACCGAAATTCAGTAGTTTTTGAATTAGTTAAAAGTTTTAGTTTTTTATGAAAAATCCCAGATTAAATCAAATATCACTAACCAAACATTTAATTTTTTGTAATTTTTGCGATTACTTCATAAAAAATGTAGTCTAGTGCAAAAAAAAATACTACACCTGGTGTAGTAACATTCAACAACACAACAAAAATTACAAAAAATTTAATGTTTGGTTAGTGATATTTGCCAAAGTTTTAGGCATTATTGAACTTTTAATTATTAACAAAGGTCTGCTACGGCGTCAACTATGATAATAACTTAAATTTCAGTACAGTCGCGCCGTAAATCATTTTTAAATTGGTTTCAAATGGTTTAATCTGGGATTTTTCATTAAAAAACTAAAACTCTTAACTAATTCAAAAACTACTGAATTTCGGTAGAACATTTGGTGGCTTAATTTGTTGCATTTTAACCCTACTATGACGTCCTGCAAGGAATACGTCGAGTTACCAGTAACCCTGTATATATGTACTTACTTAAGTACTTTAAAGCTACCATTTACTAGGTACGTCTTTCATTGACTTGAATGTGCCCTGGCGGCTGAGAGTATGTCATGCTCACTTTAATGTCTCGCTGGTGGTGGCGTGTGTGTTGGATTATTGAGTTCCCTTCAAGTTCAAAATGGTTGAGCTAAATGGTTCTAATCCATCCGATCATGTTCGTGAACGGGCGCCATCAGTAGGGACCGGTCATCTCTTAGCTGCCATGGCTTATTTTAATTTTCGTATGGTTTTGTTTCTTTTTTATCTCTTTACGGACGCTTCTAAAGTGCGCGTTTTTCTACATTGTACTCACATGTATCATTTCAACATGAATGATGTAACCAATATATTGTAACAATATTCTGATTCAAAAGAGTGTCCGTGGAGTTTCTTGCCCGTTCTTCTCCATAGGAACCTACGCTTTGGAATGGGCAACTAGCTTCATGTTTCTGACTGACCGACCCCTTGAGAATTTAAAAGTGCCTGTAATTGGTCTATTTGAAATAAATGCTTTGAGTTTGAATTTGACAATTCAACAACATTCATTGCGTTATTTACGTGGTTTTTCGAACATAAGAAGCAATGGGTTATCAATATCCTTCAAAATCATTCAGATTGTGATTGGAAAGTGTGTCAATTAGGGTGCTGTAATGTACAACAGCTTGGGAGATAAAATTAGTGATTCTTAATAGGAACGACCCATTAATCTTCTTCTCTGTACGACCTGTGGATATTAAGTGTCATACAGTGAGCACTCCGCTTAATTGAGCGGCATCAAGTGTTAGATATAAAGTTACACGGATTGCTACTCACATAAAACCTCTTACATAAGAATCTTCTGTATCGTAATATTCTGATATGTAACTAATGTATTTTTTTAATATCTTGTTTTTTTTTAAATTATTTATGTATGTAATGTAACTACTTCAGGGCGGAGTCCAAAAATTTTCGAGCTCGCGTCCCTCGCTCTTAAATCCTACGTTGTTTTAAACTATTCTGTAGGTCATCAAAGGTCAACAAAGGTCAACAAAGCAATTTCTATATAAATGTACCCTATCTAGAGGGCAGTCTTTAAATAATCTGAATAATGACATGTTTTATTTCTTGCTCCACGAGATAAAAATCCAGAAATTACTGCAACGCGTTTGTTTTTTAACGATAACTTTTAAACTTGTAAAATAACAAATAATAAGAATAAGTACCTACCAGCTTTTAAATGTGATATCATGTCATTGATAGATATAACAATGTTTTTGAGTACCTTCCCACTTCATTTGCAGTGCAGCAGACGGACGTAAATATAAAGACACTAGCTGCGCCCCGCAGTTTCACCCGCATAGTTCTCGAACCCGTGGGAATATCGGGATAAAAAGTTTCCTGTCCTGTCCTATTCGAGGTCATGGTCTACCCATGTGTTGAATTTCATCCAAATCCGTTCTGCCGTTTTAGCGTGAAAGCGTAACAAACAAATACCTAAACAAACAAACTCACTTTCGCATTTATAATATTACTAGCTGTGCCCCACAGTATCACCCGCGTAAGTCTCGATCTCGTGGGAATATCGGGATAATAAGTATCCTTTGTCCTATTCCAGGTCATGGTTTACCCCTGTGCCGAATTTCATCCAAATCCGTTCAGCCGTTTTAGCGTGAAAGCGTAACAAACAAATAAACAAACAAACATCCAAACTCACTTTCGGATTTATAATATTAGTTAGGATAGGATTAGGATGACATCCACGAGGTCCTGGTGGCGGAGTGGTGGGAGAGGCTATTGCGCCCTACCGCCGGCCTCGCTACCATCGAGGCGATCCGACCGGTGCTCGAGGAATGGCTCGAGAGAAGGCACGGCTCCCTGTCGTTTCGGGCGACGTAGGTGTTCTCGGGGCATGGTTGTTTCCGGAAGTACCTGTGTCGCATAAACAGGGAACCGGACGCTCGGTGTCATCAATGCGTCCATTGTCTGGAGGACACAGCGCGGTATACGCTGACAGAGTGTGCCGCATGGGAGGAGCCGCGCTGTGCCCTCGTGACAGAAGTCGGAACCGACCTGTCGCTGCCGGCCGTCACTCGCGCGATGGTGGGGAGCGCAGAGTCGTGGGATGCGGTGATCTCCTTTTGTGAAACGGTCATCTCACAGAAGGAGGCTGCGGAGAGGTTGAGGGAGGTCGAGACCACTCTCCCGACCCGCAGCAGACGTGCCGGGCGTCGGCGGAGGGCGGACAACGCCCTCTTCCAGCCCCCCTAAATAGGTCCAGAGGGACGGCGGACTTGGGGACGTCCGCCGCCCTCCCGTATAACTGGACCCGAGGCAGTGGCGCGTAGTGTTCCATGCGCGCCCCCTACTTGCGTTGCGGGGGGAGTACACCTCACTCCCCCCGCAGACATGAGGAGACCCGCAGACGCGGGCCGGCACTAGCCGGGGATCGTGGAAGGTGCACTAGTTCCCATGATCCCCGGTGCAAGTGAGGGAAAGGAACACCGAGGTGGTTTTTAGTCAGTAATAGTCTGACAGACCCCTCCACCCGCCCCAGGGCGGAGGACATCCATGAGGATATTCCAAACTAGTAACAAAAAAAAAAAGGATTAGGATGACATAGATTATTATTTAGCATAATTGCATACGTAAACAGAGTCAACGACGTAACGTAATCCCTTGCCGTAATAATTTTAATGTAATTCAGTTTCCGGAACAGAATCTCCACCTTCCCATCTACTTTTCGGTGATCTACTTTAAAGTCAAAAGCGGGTAAACTTTCTGCCTAGATAGGCAACTGTGTTCCACCTTCGGCTCGTCTTCGCTTGCCTTCGCGAAATGAGACCAAACTAACCTCGTTTTCATACTGCAAACTTTGCAACGGGTTCGATTTTAAGGATTCTCTACCTATATTACTTAAAGTTTCTATAACACTTTGTTTGTTCTACGTAGGTAGTTTATTCTTCGTTTTATCCATTGTTTATCTTACTATGTATGAGCAAGTGGATTCTGCTTACTCGAAACTCTGTTTAGTAGGCACCAGCTTTGCCCAGAGCTCTACCTGCGTAAAAAGTTGTTATGAAGAATTTACATACTTTTTTTAAAGTCCTAAGTATACATTTCTAAATCTAAAGTATAGGTATAGGTTAGGTACTAAAATTATTGATGTGCAGATTTGTACAGTCGTCATGTTTACAGCAGGTGTTATACGTTACCTGCGCAAAACAAAGTATTTGTGTTTGAAACCATTTCAGTTATCTATAAACTCAAATAAATTGTAAGGTTGCTTGGTCAAAATTTATTATGTAAGTACCTATGTTTGTCTCATCAGAAGTCACAGCATGGTGCAAAAAATGAAAATGACTCACTGTTTTTCCTTAAATTTAATTAGACAGCAATATTTCCCGGAAGCAATTTTTCTCCTTCGCTTACAAAAGAACTCATGTTTGTGAGTTGTAACAGTAAATTGCACTTAGCTTTTTTAATGACATGAACAGTTATATTGTGACACGGTATTTCATTAAAACTAATACGGTAATGATGTATTTTACTTGTTGTGATTTGATGCGCTCTGTTCCAGAGATGCAAAACCTTAATGTACACCTATAATATCCTCTCGTAAAGAATACCTATTTCTGGCTAAAGACAGAGGAAAGTTTATTTAAGTTGCCCGATTTGCCAGCATAAACCGTGATAGAACTGAAGGCCAATGCGTGTCATTAAAAACGTTCAAAATCTAGTCGCAATCTCATCTCAGTGAACATCAAAGTCAAAAACTTGTCAAAAATATAGGTAAATCAGAGGCATTTTTGACAGATTGAGAGATTAGATCGGTTACGGGAATTTACTATGGACAATAATAAAAGTCACACGTAATCTGTTCGATTTATGCCCTAACACGTGTGACTCCGGATTTTTTATTTGTCTGTCTGTGGTGGTGTGGTGTGGTGTCTTATTTATACCTTTTTAGTCGTAGTTGGATTATAGTTTTTATTACTTAATTTTTTTAAATTCTTATGGTGTTATAATATACAGGGTTACTGGTAACTCGACGTATTCCTTGCAGGACGTCATAGTAGGGTTAAAATGCAACAAATTAAGCCACCAAATGTTCTACCGAAATTCAGTAGTTTTTTAATTAGTTAAGAGTTTTAGTTTTTTAATGAAAATCCCAGATTAAACCATTTGAAACCAATTTAAAAATGATTTACGGCGCGACTGTACTGAAATTTAAGTTATTATCATAATTGACGCCGTAGCAGACCTTTGTTAATAATTAAAAGTTCAATAATGCCTAAAACTTTGGCAAATATCACTAACAAAACATTTAATTTTTTGTAATTTTTAGCTCTAAAACTCTTAACTAATTCAAAAACTACTGAATTTCGGTAGAACATTTGGTGGCTTAATTTGTTGCATTTTAACCCTACTATGACGTCCTGCAAGGAATACGTCGAGTTGCCAGTAACCCTGTATATATTTTTGAAATGTGCTCATTAAGCCCTTTCATTTGACACCCAACATGGTACGATTAAACAAAAATTTTTTTTTAGTTCCTGTCTTTATGTCCTGTAGAGGGCGCCATTTTTAATTTAATGTGACGCCACATAGCCTATAACCAGCGGACGATCAAGCTGCTTCTAACGATACTTCATTTGTCAAATTGTGATGAGTGGTTTAGAAGATAGTAGGGAACAGATGAACATACATACATACATACTTACATACATACCGGTCAAAATCATAACCCTCCTTTTTTCTTCGCCGTAGTCGGGTAAAAATTAGTATTAATTACTTCCTTATAGGTATAGCTTTTTACAGACTCTCGAATTATTATTGTCGAATTTAAACAGCCGCAAAAGGTGGCTTGGTTCTATTTGACGGGGTGCGGTACCTAAAGGTTGGCAAACTCTACTTTGTTGATTTTTTAAATCACTATCGTATTTTACCATTTCAGTTTTTACAGATTTCCTTATCATGAAAACACGTTTTTTAATTTTGATAAATTTTTTATACTGTTCGTATTGCATTTCCAATGAAATAGTGCTACGCGATTTAGGAATCGATTCTGCAGGAATTCTTAAGGAATTTGCAGCAGTCATCGATATTTTAAGTGGTCCAAAACCAGCTTACAATGAAGATGCTGATTTAAATATAACCCAGTTGATAGTTAAATATGGGTACCCTGTGCAAGAACATCATGTGGAAACGGATGATGGTTACATTCTTACCATGTTCAGGGTAGAGAGCAGTGGCCCTGCAGTTCTGCTGATGCATGGGTTGCTAATGAGTGCTGATGATTGGGTGACCGTTGGACCAGATGGCAGCTTGGCATATCTGCTAGCATCAGCAGGCTACGATGTCTGGATGGGCAACGCTCGAGGAAATAAACACTCTAGGCAACACGTGAGCATGTTACCAGACACTCAAAAATTCTGGAACTTCAGTTGGGATGAAATTGGCCGCTATGACTTGCCTGCTATGATCGACTATGTGCTTAATACTACTAGTAAAGAAAAAATTGCGTATATTGGACACTCACAGGGTACTACAGCTTTCTTTGTCATGTGCTCAGAGAAACCGGATTATAATAAAAAAATTACGACAATGATTGCACTAGCACCTCTAGCTTGGACCTCGAATATCAAGAGTCCATTAGCCAGGATGGTCGCTCCGTTCAATTACTACGACATGGCACTTGTCAAAATGTTTCAAATCTACGAAATCCTGCCAAGGCCTATTAAGTACCTTTACTCTAAAACTCCTCTGTGTGAAATAGGTAATGGCATAGTGTGCACTACAATTTTATTCTGTTTTTGTGGATTCGACTATGAACAATTCAATAAGGAGAATTTATCCGTGATTTTTGGGCACACGCCCTCTGGCGCTTCCATCAATCAATTTACACATTATTTACAAAACATGATGTCACGTTCATTTAGAAGATATGATCACGGTGAAGACAAGAATCTAGAAGTTTATGGATCCCGTAAGCCTCCGAAATATGCAGTGGGGAACATTACAGCGTCTGTTGCTCTCTTCTTTAGTAGCAACGATTGGTTATCTGATGTAGAAGACGTTAAAATGTTAAAAGACAAGCTGCCGAACGTTATTGATTATTATCAGGTGCCTTTCAAGAAGTTTAATCACATCGACTATTTATGGGCGAAGGATTCTAAACGACTGGTGTATGGTAGAATTTTAGAATTGCTCAGATTCGAACCCAGAAACCTGACAACATTCTAAAGAAACATTATGTAATGTTTATTGGTATAACTTATTTCTACAGGGTTACTGGTAACTCGACGTATTCCTTGCAGGACGTCATAGTAGGGTTAAAATGCAACAAATTAAGCCACCAAATGTTCTACCGAAATTCAGTAGTTTTTGAATTAGTTAAGAGTTTTAGTTTTTTTATGAAAAATCCCAGATTAAATCATTTGAAACCAATTTAAAAATGATTTACGGCGCGACTGTACTGAAATTTAAGTTATTATCATAGTTGACGCCGTAGCAGACCTTTGTTAATAATTAAAAGTTCAATAATGCCTAAAACTTTGGCAAATATCACTAACCAAACATTTAATTTTTTATAATTTTTGCTATTACTTCATAAAAAATGTAGTCTAGTACACCAGGTGTAGTATTTTTTTTGCACTAGACTAAATTTTTTATGAAGTAATAGCAAAAATTACAAAAAATTAAATGTTTTTAGTAATTGTAAATAATATTCAAGTATTCTTATAAAAAATCCGTTACAAAGTTCTACTTCAAAGAAAGGAAATAATATCATGTCCTTTACTCTCAATACTGTGTTAAAAATTGGTTTTATTTTCAAGTTCCCACAGAAACAAAACTATGTCCGTTGGTGGAAGGGTCACAATCTAATTTCTTATTTTATGACCCATCCCTTCGTAAAGTAGGTAACTACTAGCATTAGAACAACGCAGCTGTACCTATTGGTATTCTGCCCACTCCTCACTGGTAGGGAAGGAGTGGTCGTTACAATACATTGCCTAAATGACACTTCCGGAACTATTGAACTTCACACCACACAGAAAATACAAAAATGTATTTTATGCTGGGGCTACATTGTCACGTTATCGCGAACTAAACTTCGCGCGCTTTCTGTTGCTCAGTCACTGAGCAACAGAAAGCGCGCGAAGTTTAGTTGACAGAATTAAAATTAAAAGATTATTAATACTATTGTTATGAAATGCTGAAATACCGTGTATCGAATATTAGTTCCGTCCGACCGTACCTAGGTACCTACTACGTAGTTACCTACTACGTAGTTACCTACTAAAGAGTAAAGTTATTTTTCTTTACTCATTTGTGTTACCTACTGCCTATTTTAGAATCTACACAATAAATCAAAATAACCAAATATTTGCTCATAACAATACTTCCACTACTTCTTGATTGGCATCAGCGTCGTGATTGCTCACTGAATGGGCAAAGCATTCTCATACAAAAAAGGATCGACGAAAGAAGAAACATTTTGGTTTATTCCAATGGTTCAACCACTAAAATATTCAGAATATGATAAGGAGTTAAGAGACCTAGGAGTTTAATGAGTAGATAATCTGGTAATATTCAAATTAGTTACCTAATTTACCTGACCTATGTCAACGAACCCAACTCAATCACGTCATAATGTATAACGTTCCATTTTCAAACGATAGATCCAGTTATGACCGGCTTCCAAACAGCCTTCGGAGCCCAGCCTTCTACTTGTAATTAATTGCCATCAACCGTAAAATTAAGCAAATTAATTATTATAAACAATAACAGCGCTTCTGTGTGTGACAGCCCCAGTGTCGTGTAAAGTCACAGTATTAGGACATTTTTGTGCCAACACTTTTGTTCGGCTGTCTGTAGTGCTGACAATTAAGCCCGCTGTCGATGTTTGGTAAACTTTTCCCACAAAGTATAACAACCAGTTAGTACAATAGCGGAGTACTAAAACAACATTTTCGTCACAGTATAATAAAGTAACAGGATAATATCTCGACAGTGACCTTGAAATAATTACCTACGGCTGCTCGGTAGATATCCTTCCAAGTCCGTGCATAACTGCCGCGCACGCGATTGGTATTTGGTACTATTGCTATTGCGATACACTGAAATTTCGAACCGCGTCGTGTCGGCCGTTTTCTATGAAGATATACTGTTAAGTACTTATTTATACTGTGGTATCGTTACATGAGGGACCTACCTATCACATTCACAACACACATACCTAATGTAGCTAGGTAGGTACCTACCTACCTGAAAACAAGCGGCCTACACTAATTGATAATGATTTCGTAAAAAAAAAATTTGTGGGTTAACGACCGGTGTTAGACATCTATTTCATTTTGTTTTATCGTGTTTAGATATCGATACCCATCACTTCTGCGGAGTTTCGCTAGCTACATTTTTGGTGTCGAAGTTTATAGCAGCCACAAAATACCAAATATTGTCAATTTAATAAATGTATGCTCATAAAGTCATAAGACAGCATCCAAAAAAAATATTTTGCATCGAAATCATATATGTAAAAAAATATGGCGCCCTTGCCCCGCCTGACCTTACATAAGAAATGTCGGTGATTCAATAAATAAAAGTCCGAACCCAAGTTGAAGAAGCGCCGAAACAGCAGTAGGTACCAGAAATGTCGCAATATGAACGTTTAATTACACCTACGAGTATATGTAGGGTCTCGCACTTGGCGAATAGTCTTTTCCCGCAATGCAAATTTTGGTAAGACAGGTAGGTCTAAGGCCTATTCAGATAGCGATATCGCTGTCGCGCTCGGTAGCGTTTATCACTTTGGACGCTACCTAGCGCGACGGCGATATCGCATAGCTGAATAGGCCTTTACTGTGAAGTGAATAACAACGCTGTCCTTCGGTACTGACTTTACTGACTGATTGACATTATTATTTAAACATTTTAAACTACTTAATGATTTATAAATACAGAATTGTTTAATGAGATCTTTTGTAAGCAATAGTCACGAATAAACATTGACTTTAAACCAAACATAACTAACAATATTCACTTTGATTTTCAATTTCAAAAAGTAAAGGCAGTTTCGCGTGCGCGGATGCCCGAGCAAGTTCAGTCGACGAAACTGTGAAAGTGTGAACGTTTCCATCTGTCAGTGTCAGTCAACGAAACGTCAAGTTAAAGACTGTAGAGTTCATAATGGGTTATCAATACTGATAAAAGTTAACTCATGTTTGCGCAAATAAAAACATAATATTTAATGTAATTGAAGGAATAGTTGGTTTTTCAATACATTATTATGTCCAAGATACTGGTAAAAACGTGTTTTCATTCATTACCTAAACATTTTAGAAGACTTTCATCATACTGTTTTGTGAATCCAGTGCAAGCGTTTTACGGAAAAATCCACCCTGAGGTACTTGGAGTATTATCAATTTGTTTTGTTGTTTAAAATGCCAGTGCGTTCCATGCTTTAAAAACTTGTTAAAAGTTTGATAGGTTAAGTGTAGGTTGTGCCCAGGTTATATTTTGATAGGAACATTTGTGTAAAATATTACATTCCGTAAGTACATACCTTCCGTTTGTGTAACTACTTCTAACAAATTACGTAGTTTAGTTTGTAATTACTAGAAGCACCTAGAAATGCACGAGTTTGATACGTATTTATTTGCTCCCATGGAAATAAGTACAACCAACTCTTGTTTTTGATTGCATTATCTACTTATCAGTTCGAGGTCAGCGTTTCTCCTTTATATTACAATTTAGCGTTTGATAAAGTTCAGTGTGTATTCTTGTTTTGTAAGGGTACAGTGTCTGACTGTGTCTGTACAAGTTATATAGTTTTAAAACTAAACATAGATTAGTAATTCAAGGTATTTTTTAAATCGGTTTTATTTAAAGGCTGTGATAATATTTCAGACTTCCTATTTAAATAGACAAGTACATAGCAGTTCAACCATGAGTAGCTCAATTCTGAATGGAAACCTGTGGGACACGGACCCTGAGCTGTTTGCCATCATTAAACATGAGAAGGAACGTCAGAGAGCAGGACTGGAGATGATTGCTTCTGAGAACTTCACTTCTCTGCCAGTATTGCAGTGCCTGAGCACATGTCTGCACAATAAATATTCTGAGGGCATGCCCAACCAGAGGTAAAATTCCACACCTGGGAAAACCCTTAACCATGTCTTTCATGCCACAACTTAATTTAAATAAATAATTAATACATTTTTACCAAAAAGGTTTCATTTTCGTTACTAAGAAAATATAGTTTTATTACAGGTATTATGGAGGCAATGAGTTCATTGATGAAATTGAACTCCTAGCACAAAAGAGGTCTCTTGAAGCTTACAGGGTGAGTGCGGAGGAATGGGGAGTCAATGTGCAACCATACTCAGGTACTACTTGCTTTTTAGAATATTTTTTTTTTTTACATGAATCTAAATTTAATTAGATACTAAACTCAACGCAAACTAAAATTCAAACTATAATTAGTATAAAAATAATTTATTTGTGTGTATTTTCATTATAGTTTTTTATTTTGAATTTCAGTTTATAACTCATCAAACCGCTCAACTGTTGATTGGCTTTTAGAAAGTGGATAAAAATTAAAATTCTATTGCGTCTCATTACTTATTAGTGACAGTTGTAGGTTTATTAGCAACACAAAATAAAAATTTCCATCCAATTATGTAGTTTCCAGCCAGTTATGACATAGGTACCTGAGATAAACAGTATAAAGTCTTTTTATATTTTAAACACTGATATCTTGAACTGTGTTGAACAACAGGTTGCCTTATCAAATGTTTTGTGTTGGAGGGTAGTACATAATGAGTACCTACTTTATATTATATTGACTTTTTATTTGTTGAATTAGGTACTTGAGTTTGTATTATGACAAAATTCTCCTTTATAAATATTTCCATTTTATAGGGAAGCTAGGGGGATCCAGATATGCCACACTCTTAGCAACTAAAAGCATTTGGTAGTCTACTTCTCTAACACTATGTTCCAACATTAAATGTCTTTGTACATACAATACCTTCAGATTATTTTTATCAATTTCCCGCCACCTATTTATTCCACCCATAGATAATACTTGTTATATTTCTATGATTTCACCATTTAGAATGCTTGTAATAAAATATTAACATCAAGAAATATTATTTTTCCAGGATCACCAGCTAACTTTGCAGTATACACGGGTGTAGTAGAACCTCATGGCAGAATCATGGGATTAGACTTGCCTGATGGTGGTCATCTTACCCACGGCTTCTTCACTGCCACCAAGAAGATATCTGCCACTTCGATCTTCTTTGAAAGCATGCCGTACAAGGTAATGTGAATGATTTTTAATTTATTTAAGTACTCTTGTCTAATATCTCTTTTCAAGGTGATTATTCCGTACTATGTATATCAAAGTCGCCGTTCAACTGTAGGTAATCAATGTTGACGCAAATATTAAACAAATCGTAACATTACTTATTTAGCTGTTTGTATGATAGATTAAGAATCATAGCATACTTTAATTAAGATCCCAACTACCGCAATCACAAAACTTATACATTTTACAAGACAAAGTAACGCATACGCAGTATAGCATAGTTACCCATACTAGCCAAACAGAATTGACACGCCGCGTACAAAGGCTCTTGCAGACTAACGCGACTTTAACAAAACAATTTCTGAGAAAACTGCACGGTAGAACAAATACCGGTTTCGCGTCGCGCAACAACTCGCCCTAGTCTGCACGAGTCTTAATTACGCAACATCCTACAACAGTACTTTCAGTTTCTATGGAGTCATGCTATAAGTAATCGAATCGACTCTTATTATTTTAGTGTTGAACTATTTGCACTGATAAGCAAATATACCTATATGCAACAGTCGTCGGTCACACCCGCAATCTTGACGTAATCTGGACAAACATTTTCTCTCGCTCATGACGAAGTTACTTTGACCCATGAACTCAAACCAGTTCAATTGATGTTTGCGTTCTGTAGATAAAAATAACTTAATGATGTGACCCTGAGACGCGAGAAAACAGATAAACGGTATATTCAGAACAAGGCAACAAAGTTAACATTTTTCAAATATTGTCATTTAGACCACATTTTAAGTCACCAGTAAATAAATTTAAATCTTTGTCTTAAAACGTCCGGCACATAACATTTACCATGATTTATTCACATGGTATTATGTATTTTAATTTCCATCAACAAACAAAGAATGAATAACAAACAATAATAAAATAAAAGTGATGTTAAGTAACTATGTCTATTATTAGTTTATTACACATACGCAGTGATAGGCAGCCCGCATTCAAGGGTCTAACATACTTTCAAATCATTGTTATAAACACGTGTTTAATTTACAATTTCTGTTCTTAGGTAGACCCTAAGACAGGTCTAATCGACTACGACAAGTTGGCCGAGACAGCGAGGATCTTCAAGCCTCGTTTGATCATCGCTGGCATCAGCTGCTACTCGCGCTGTCTGGACTACAAGCGTTTCCGCCAAATTGCTGACGAGAATGGCGCGTACTTGATGGCTGATATGGCTCATGTTTCTGGACTTGTTGCTGCAGGTATGATAATTTGATTATAAGTTTCTTAATTTACAACTTGGTAAGACTCCATACCATCCGAAATAATTGTCTTACTCTTACTGCAAGGCTTCTTTTAACACAGAAAGGACAAGCAATAATAGCCCTGCTCGCTTAGTGTGGGTTAGCGATTACAGACCATTATAAGTCCACCAGTTAGTGATGTCTAAAATTAACATAGAAAATACATTACAAAACAAGTATTTTGTACTCCGTAAAATACAATGTAATGGATGAAATTAATCTACACGTCTGCACGTTAAATCGTTGGTCCCGGCTGTCATTTGTGTATCTTTGACAGTCGTTATGGGTCGTCAGAAGCCCGAAAGTCTGACAACCAGTCTTGCCAAGGGGTATCGTATTACCCAGTTACTGGGTTGTGGAGGTCAGATAGGCAGTCGCTCCATGTAAAATACTGGTATTCAGATGCATCAGGTTAGACTGGAAGCCGACCCCAACATGGTTGGGAAAAGGCTAGGCAGATGATGATGGTGGATGAAATTAATCTAATGTATGAAGACCTTAACTGCATTCCTACATTGATATTAATTGATCACATAGGTATTGGCCTCGTTTGATTCAGCCACCTTGAGAGCCTGACAAACGAATCTATAATTTAACACCTACTCCATTAGGCTTGTTATTGTTTGAAATAATTTAAAACAAAATAAATTTTCAGGTATCATTCCAAGCCCATTTGAATACTGTGATATTGTGACGACGACCACCCACAAGACACTGCGTGGGCCGCGCGCCGGCGTGATCTTCTTCCGCAAAGGAGTTCGGTCCGTGAAGGCCAATGGCCAAAAGGTCATGTATGACATCGAGAGCAAGATAAACCAGTCCGTGTTCCCTGGACTGCAGGGTGGCCCGCATAACCATGCAATTGCTGCCATCGCCACCGCTATGAAGCAAGCCACCACCCCCGAATTTGCTGAATATCAGAAACAGGTAAGAAATGAAAGTTATGCATATATAATCAATAGCCTAGCAGTCAAAGGCAACTTATAGCCAAAAGACTCTCTAATCGCACGCCATATACATCGAAAATCTTCGCTCCATCCAGCCCAAGTGCGCTCGCCATAAGTTTCTCGTTTCACAGTCTCCACTCAAGAACACGTCTCATCTGCCTAGCCTTTATCCCAACTATTTCGGGGTTGGCTTCCAACCTAACCTGATGCAGCTGACTACCAGTTTTTTACATGAAGTGACTGCCTATTTGACCTCCACAGGCCCAGTTACTGGGTAACACTGGTAACCATGGTTATCAGACTTTTTACCATACTTATTTATCTATTTCGACTATGATTGTCAGTTTGAAGAAGAAACACTTTTATTCTTTCTTTCTATTTTTTGATTTGCAATATTCACCATTACTCTTTGATCAAGGTGGTGAAGAACGCCCAACGTCTATGCAACGGTCTGATGTCCCGTGGTTACACCATCGCAACCGGCGGTACCGAAGTGCACCTAATTCTGGTAGACATGCGCAGTGCCGGCCTGACCGGAGCCCCGGCTGAACGTATCCTGGAGCTCTGCAGTATTGCTTGCAACAAGAACACTGTGCCTGGAGACAAGAGTGCGTTACATCCTAGCGGCATCAGGCTTGGTAAGCTACATCTAATTTCTACCTTTAAAATTGCAACTTGGACTTTATCTCTCATAATCATAAATGCCTGAGGCCTACCTCTATCTTTGTTTCGGTGTTTCTTCTCAGAGTAGTTGGATAATGTACACCAACCTCATCTAGGTTTTTAAATATTATTGAAGTGTTTGTACAAACCTACTTACAGAAATAAAATCATTTATCATTTACCTATTTGAAAAACAAATTCTTTTTGTTGAGTTTTCTTTATCTACTATTCATATCTGAATTAAACAAACACCACTTTCAACACTTTTTTATTTTTATCTCCAGGTACCCCCGCTCTAACCACAAGGGGCATGAAGGAAACCGACATTGACAGGGTAGTGGATTACATTGACAAAGCTCTGAAACTTGCCCAAGAGGTCACCAAGGTGTCCGGCCCCAAGGTTGCTGACTTCAACAAAACTATTGAAGGAAGTGCAGACTTCCAGGCAAAAATCAAGAACCTCAAAGAAGAAATTGAAAACTACAGTAGGACATTCCCCCTGCCTGGTTTTGAAACCTACTGAGTATTTAACTACATTTGTATTGCGTTTTTGCATTTAATATATTGCTTATTTTATTTTTGTTTTGTTAACTATAAGTGCCTTTTTCGAATATTAGCATAAAATTGTATTTAAGAATATCCTACTATCTTTAAATAAAATGTTGACGTATAATTACTTGTTTTGTATCTCTTCAACCTCGCTTGGCTTTTTTGCATAGTTATTATAATTATCAAACTCTAAACTATGGTCAGCTTTTCAAGACGAGATTGCATAGTCAAAATTTGATTCGATTTGTATCGGTTTCAAACTACAGAAACCGTCTGCTAGTTGGCCGATGCGACCAAGTGCGCGATTCGTATCGGTTTCTATAGTCTACCTGGGCAGGCGCTGCGACCACTTTTGTGCTATTCTGTAAAAATCTCACCGTGAAAACTTAGGTGAAGTGAGCTTGGAGTGAACTGTCACTGCCTTATTATCAGTAGGTATCACTCCACACTCACTTCACCTAAGTTTTCACGGTGAGATGGTTACAGAACAGTATTTCTGGTCGTGGTCGTGGCCGTCTAGTGCGCGAGATCCCTAATACTTTGACAGAAAAGAAAGTAAAGAGTTTTTGGGTTTATCGAAAATCAACCCATAACAGGGCAAGGGGTTATTAAAAGTTTTAAGGGGAGAATTTTACTACACGATTTGATCAAGTCAAAAAATCGGTACAAATAATCGGTCAAATAATGAAAACATCACACCCAAACGATTATTCAAAATTCGTTCCCTGTGAAAAGAACACAGATAAGAAAAATCTTATTCCTTTGGTCTGAAAACATAAAACTTGCCGCGATTATATAACTAAATAAATAATTAAGATCTTTTTATAGGGGATGAAGGGGTATTGGAATTTGTTGAAGAATATACGAAATTCACGCAAAGTCGTGGGTGAAGTGTGAGTTATTTATATGACACCTTGGCACTTGGCAGATGCGTCGGATACGTTTTAAATCACATATAATCTATGAAATCAGGCTCCTGAGCAATTCCTGATGAAAAAGACTCATTAACACTGCCTGACCTAGGAATCGAACGCTTGCGAGTTGCGAGCAACTAGTTGCGTCCACTGGCGGCAGTGGCCAAACGAAATATAACATATGTACTTCTATTATAGTCATTGGTACTTACATACTAATATTATATTCGAAAGTAACTCAGTCTGTCTGTATGTTAACTTTTCACGCCTAAACCACTGAACGGAATTCTACAAAATTTGACAAGGAGATAGATTTCACCCTGGGGAAGGACATAAGCTACTTTTCATCGACATACCGCGCGGGCGGGAACTAGTTGTACACACGGCTACACATCAAGCTATACATTTCAGTATAAGCTGACCTCGCATTGTACGGATATCCTATACTATATTTGGAGCTGTAAATTGAAATAAAAAGAAGAAAATATTTTTGTACTTATATAGATATTATCTCCAAAATTTGCACGTCGCGGGCTGACGACCCAAAGATAAAAATATTGAGCACGGAATTTGTATGTACTATACAGAGTGCAGGGACATCGACGTAATAATCCATCCATACAATAATCCCCTAGCGTAGAAATATATAAGACTTAAGTAACCCATTATATGGAATTAATTGTGTACCAATGGAAAATTGCAATTTTCTCCTAGCAGAATTTTCCCCCATAGTTTTCTTTTATAACATATCTAATACATTTTGTGAAAAAAATGGATAGATACCCCTATTTATACAATTATCAGTTGCGTAAAGGATCGTATTACAATAATTCGTAAATGCAGTAGAGGCTGGCCAACGAAAGTAGGTCCTGAAATCACGGGCGAAATTTAAAAAAAACAAGACTCTTTATCCCTAATCATAGTGCGATAATTCGTGTTGATTATTGATTATTGAAATTTAATTTCATTCAAATAAAATAAAATTTGAAGTATCAACATGTCGTGTTATCGCATATGTACAGTACAGGTATAAACAGTCTTGTTTTTTTAAATTTCGCGCGTATTTTCAGGACCGACTTTCGTTGGCCAGACTCTAGCTTCTAAGTATTCATAGATATCGTTATATATTATTATGATTACCAAGGACATGCAGTGAGCAAACGGCAGTTTTTATCCCCATTCACAGACTACTTAGAGATACTACGTATTTCCCATTGGTTCGAGAATAGCTCAAAAAACCAGTTACCAATTTAAGAAAAACCACAGATTATAAAAAAAGCAATCAATCATTCGTTCATTTGATTGAAATAGTTAGTCGTCATTCGTTCTTATATTCGTGAAAATTGGGTTGTTTTTGTGTCGATATCGCAATTAAATGTGATTGAGAAAGCAATTAAAAGGTGAAAATATAATTATAACACCGTTTAGAGTAAAGATAGAACGGAAGAATTAATTAAACTCATTTGAAAACCTCAACAAGCGGCGACCTTGTCTACAAGAACGTATGTTATTTTGGTTGGCAGATTGAAGAAAAAGTGGATTATTTCTTGTTTTGATAAACAGATTATTGCTTGATGTTCGAATGGCCTTAAGTATTTTATGAAAGTTTATCTTGATGGATCACCGCAAGGGCTAAATTCAGCGGTATTATGTATAAACTTGCGTGTGGAATAGACCACCTGGAGATCAGGCGAGTTACTCCGAGCTCACCATGACTATGTATCCATCGTCTGGAATGGTAGCGACACCACAACAAGGGACTAGTCAAGTCACACAAAATGGAAGTACCACATTACCTCGATCACATCATCAAAGAACAGGTATAATATTAGAACTTCTAGATGCGAGCAAGTGTGAACTGTCACTTTCATACTTAAAAAAAAATGTAAATTACTGGTTCCAATTATTGATAATTTAAACCAAAAATAACTTACAAGTGTGTTATTATTTACATAAAAATATATGATGGTGAATTCATGTTTGTTTCATATACATATTTATCACAATGACAAACAGCTTAGATCACATGGACAGTCCAATAGCAAATTATATTACACTAGCTTACAGCCGCGGCTTCGCCCGCATGTTATGTCGATAAAAATTAGCCTATGTCCTTCCCCGGTATGCCATCTACCTCCTTGCCAAATTTTATCAAAACCCGTTTAGTGTTTTAGATTCGAAAAGGTAACATACAGACAGACAGACAGAGTTACTTTCGAATTTATAATATTGGTATGGATTGGACTGGACTAAAACAAAACAGAGTGGGTCAAGCTCCAAATAGCCAACATTTATTTATAGCACCTTACCCAGTTTTGTCATGTTAATGTAAACTGCTATTAGTAACACATACCAATAGTGAGTGCAAGCATTTTTCTTAGTGAGATATATCTTCCCTAAGTTTCAGTAATAAACTATCACAAAAGTAGCCCAAAACAATTTCAGGATACATTGCAGATACTACCCTTGAATTAGGATGTAAATTTGCCATTAGCCTAACCTAATACAACTAAAATCTTGTTGAGAATTGCTATGCATTGACATTAGAAACATGATACTGTTTTAATTCAAGAATTTCACATTTTAGGACGACCCCCAGCAGCACCTAAATCTTATGACTACTTGTTAAAAGTATTGCTGGTTGGTGACTCAGATGTTGGTAAACAAGAGATACTCCAAGACTTGGAGGATGGATCTGCTGACTCACCATTTTGCAGTGGCAGTGGTAAGCTAATATTATTATCTATTCAATATTTATAAGCATAGTCACTATTGTTTTGATGCAAATCTAGTAATGAAATCACATGGTCTCATTCAATAATGTTATTATCTGACATTATTATGGCTCTGTGCCATAACTAACACTTAAGGAGTTCATAATAAATGAAACCTGATAAATAAAATGCAAGAACTGTAAAGACAGAAACATATTGTGGGAGAGTTTGTGCCACTTCTCGTTCCCAGCTAAGAAACCTAATCCACTATGCTGGCACTACCAACTGCAATCTTTACTGCAGAAGCTCCAACGAAGAACAAAGTTTGGCTGTACACCCGGTCATCCAACCAGCACCTGCCAAACCTTCTTTAAGATTGTAGCCAATCATGCACCAAACTGTGGTCATGGCCACATGTCCAAGATCCCTAAAATGGGGAGTGGCTTTTGTAATGTTTGACATTTAAAAGTGCCGATATTTTTGGTGCCTAGCAATTATGACTTTGGAAATGTTCTGTATTAAAACTGTGCTATAACTTATCTTGTATGAATCAATATAGCAGTTATTATGTAATTTAAAGTAATTATCACCAATAAATATTATTAGATATGTAGAAAAATTATCATGATAATTGAAAATAAATATTTTCAAAACAATCACTGCAGAGAGGATATTTTCCTTTTTGGCAATAATTATACCCATAAAAGTTATAAATACAAGTAGCATGTGTTAGTCCAGGACATGTTGTATAAGTTTGCCATTTGTATTTTATACTTTTATTATTATTATCAGCCATTTGTGTCTCATTGCAGGCCGAAGGTCTCCCTTCCCTCCTTTCACTTATCTTCTACTGTTTTTTAAGGTTCCGTTATTTCCTTTTGAGGTAAAAAGAAACAACGGAACCCTTAGGTGCGGGCCACATAGAAGAGACGTGACACGGCACGCAGACTTCATCTGGCACAAAACATAAAGAAAAGACACGCTTTTCCATCTGCATACTATTGCCGCGTCTGCGTCCCGTCCTCGTCTCACGTCTCTTCTGCGTGGCCAGCTCCTTAAAGGACAATAACCACTAATATGTCTGTCTATCCATCTGTCACAGACAATTTGCTCCGAATGAAACACATGTATTTCTGTGACCCAAACACGGACGTGTAACGTAAATAAATGAATTTCGAATATAACAAATTTTACTACAGGACCAACAAGAATTCGCAAAAAAAAATCGACCTTGTGGTATAAAGGTATACCCGAAAAGATACCCGATTAGACCATTTTGTATAGGAAGGTCGGTTTTTTTTTTTGCGAATTCTTTGTTTGTCACTTAGTAAAAGTTGTTCATATTGATGGGTAGAGCACCCCCTTAAATTTTGTTGCATGTTTTCAAAGTCAGCCTGTATAATATAATACCACTTTTGGGAGCAAGTTTTTTTTTTAAAGTTTTGCTATCTGTGCCTTGTGACATATCAAATGAAAGGGCTTGTTGCGAGGATCTCAAATACAATTATTTTTTTGTAATTTTAAAATAAATACTTTTAAAGATATTTAATAAAATTGGTGAAAATTGACCATTCCCGAACTTTAACTCCGAAACGAGTGAGCCTAAAATTTTGAAAAAAAAATGCAGAAAATGGTTCTATACTTATAAATTACAGGAAAACCTATAAGAAGTCTATGGTCTTACAATAACATGGAAATTCTCCCAGTGTGTAAAAACTTACTATTACCTAGTTATTATACTGAAGAACAAATAACATTCTGAAGAATAAATAAATATATATATACTTTAATGTAGCAGGATTAGCCAGATAGAATTGCATTATTTTTTTTTTATTTATTTATTCTGAACAAAAATACATTTGTGTCGAATACAGGATTAATAATAATCAATAAAAGTTACAATTAATTACAAGTTAATGAATACACGGAATAATAATAATAATCAATAAAAGTTACAATCAATAAATAGATAAAATGTCAAAAATTAAAATAAGACATCAACTCAATCAAAAAAAAAAAAAAAATAACATGTCAAGAATTAGACGTAAACAATAAACAAGTTACACTGTGGCATTATTTTTGTCCCTAAAAAACTCTTCTATACTATAGTAGCACTTCGTCAATAGGAATGAGTTTAATTTGAATTTAAATATTCTTGGACTATTAATAATTTTTAGTTCTAAAGGCAATTTATTGAAAATTTGTACAGACTGTACTTTAGAGCTATGTTTGACAACATTTAATTTTGGCTGCAAATAATTAGGTAAATCTTTCCTGCGCGTTTCTACCCTAGTTTCCCTTTCTTCCTTTGTCTCGTATTTCTCTAGGTTTTTTAGAAAACTACTTATTAGGACCAAAATATAAAGACAAGGTACAGGTAAAATTTTTAATTTCACAAAATGCTCTCTACAAGATTCAGTTTGCTCTATGCGAAGAATAGTTCTGAGGGCCCTTTTTTGCATAACAAAGGCTGCATTTATGTTGTATTTATAACTGTTCCCCCATAGTTTAATACTGTACCTCAGCTTGGACTCAACTAAGGCAAAATAAACATTTCGTAACTGAGCAATGGTTAGTTCATCCCTTAAACTTCTCAAGGCATAGCATGCACTGCTGAGAGTATTTGTGATTGCTTCCAGTTCTTGTTTCCAGCTTAAGAGCGCATCAATTTGTATCCCTAAAAATTTTAAATTTTGTACAATTTCCACTTTATTTCCCAATGAAGCTATTTTAATACTATCATTATTCCTCACAGTTGATTTGAATAGCATACATTTAGTTTTCTCCACATTGAGTTTTAAATTGTTAGTGGAAAACCAATGTTCAAAAGTAGACAGTGCATGATTTACTTTATTTTCTAAGTCCCTTACAGAGATATCGTTCATAGCGGCACTTGTGTCATCAGCAAAAATAACCATTTTGATATCTGGTACTATCTTATACATATAGTTTGCTAAGTCGTTAAGAAATATTATAAAAAATATTGGACCCAAGACTGAGCCCTGTGGAACTCCCTTTTGTACTCTAACAAGCTTGGATTTGTTAATTTTTTCATGCCTGCTTTCAACTGACTTAATTTCGACATACTGTGATCTATTCTGTAAGTAAGAACTGAAAAGCTTTAAGACGTTATTTCTTATCCCATAGTGTTCTAGTTTATCTAAAAGGATTTTATGTTCAACAGTATCGAAGGCAGAGCTAAGATCTAGGAATAGTCCTGCCACTTTTCCTTTATTATTCAATTTGCTAACCACATCATCCACTAGTGAGTCTATTGCATCAATGGTTCCTATGCTTCTTTGATACCCGAACTGTTGATAGCTAATGATATTGTGTTTAGTCAAATGTTTGACAAGCCTATCTTTCATTACCTTTTCAAATATTTTAGAGAATACCGGTAATAGTGAAATGGGTCTATAGTTTTTCGCATCTAATTTGGAGCCTTTTTTTAATATGGGCAAAACACGAGCAATTTTATATTGCTCAGGGAAAACACTTTGTTCAATACATCTGTTTAAAAAGTCAGCTATTGGTTCAGCTAATATGTCAATGTTATCCTTGATGATACTTATGGGTATTTCGTCTTGACCGTGAGAATTTTTATTGCACATATTATTAACCATTTTGAAGATTTCTACCGGGGTTACTTGATCAAACAACATGTTATCGTCTACTCTAGCCATATTGTCGGTTAAGTATTTTTTAGCTAAGCTATGATCAGAAGAGTTTAATGTAATTTTGTTGTCAAATTGGTCAGATAAAATGTTGGCTACGTCTATAGGGCTGTCATATATCTTATTATCTTGTTTTAAGTATTATAATATCAGTGCTTTGTTTTTTATTAGAATTACGTCTACTATTCACTATTTTCCACATGGCTTTACTAGATTGAGGTGCCTGATCAATCTTTTTCCTAGTGTCGAGCTTTTTTGCACATCTTACTACCTTTCTATATATCCTTAAGTAGTTTTCGCGATATTTTAAAATTGATTTATCACATCTTTTTTTATCAATAAGGCACAGAATGCGCTTGACTTTGCTGGATACTTTAACTCCTTTGCTAAACCAATAACTTTTTCCAGACTTATTAAGATCAATTAAAATTTCCTTTTTTTTAAAAGAATTATCATGTACTTCATTAAATTTTCTTATAAATGTATTTATGCCGAGATTCCAATCTATCTCTGCCAACTTTTTCCTAAATGCCGCCTTATTTTTTTTATTATATATTCTTTTTTTAATATACTTAAAATTACTTCCTTTTCTTTCTTCTGTTACTTTTTTTACATTTATTGTGCAAAAAAGACCAGCATGTCCATCTGATAATCCGTTGTGGTCAATATGGATATCGTTAATGTTAGTATCTATTAGATTTGTCAATACATTGTCAATACATGACTCTGTGCCATTACGTACGAATGTTGTAGTGTCAAACATACATCTAAAATTGTAGCATGTGAGCATTGATAAAAATGATTTTCGATATTTGTCATCTTTCATCAGATTAATATTGAAGTCGCCACAAATCAAACACTGTTTTTTGAAGAAATGCTTCAACAGTTGTTCCAGCCTTTCAAGAAAACTATCAAAATTATTATTCACAGGAGTTCTATAGCAACAGACAATATTAATATTAAATTCTAAATCTTTTAGTCCACATACCTCAAAATAATCTTGTTTATAGAGCTTTTTACAAATTTCTATGTCCTCTATTTGTCTGTCATCGCTTATTAGCACTAATGTACCACCTCTTTTTTTGTTTACTCTTGTGTTGTAGGAACCAAGTTTATAACTAGTCATCCGTAATTGTGATATTTGGATTTCATTTAAAAAGTGTTCACTTATACAAATACAATTTACTTTTGATTTTAAGTCATTCAAATAAATTTCTAGGTCGTCTTTCTTGTTGTTGAGTCCACATAAATTCTGATGATAGATAGTATATAATACAGAGTTTTTGTTTGTGTTGATGTTCGTTATGTGAGGTAAGATAAAATCACTTCGACGACCACTATTAAAGTCATTTAAACTACAGTCCTTCATACTGTTACTTACGAAAAAAGTCACAAGTTTGTTGCATTGCACTCAATTCATTCGGATCAGTTAAAGTCATTGTGTTATTTGTATTAGGTAGTTGGTCTTCACTTCCGCCATTTGGGTTTGTCAAATTGTCTTGACAGCTGTATACTTCGTAGTCATAAATTATGTTGGAGCTTATTTGTTCAAAGATGTTTTTCCATCCGTGTTTGTTTATCTTTCCAGTATAGATGGAAAACATCTCAAGTGATAGGGTGCGATTACTATCGAAAAAATATGCATATCTGTTATTTTTAATGTCGCAGTCGAGGAGATTGTTAAAGAGTTCGACTTTGTAATTATGTATTAATCCACCACATATGTACGTTGGGGCACACACTACGAGATTGGTGTGGGTATTCTTTATCAGATACTTTCTTAAGTTATCAAGAATTCCTATATAATCGTCATTCTTCAAATCGTTTTCTCCGATAAAAGTTAGGCAATAGTCGTTAATAGAGAAGGCTTTTAATTTGTGTTCAATAGTGCTCAATACTTCTTCTTCTGTGATGACGTTTGGCAGCAAATAGTGACAATACTCAAAATTATCTGAGAAGACCTCTTCGATTAACGGCAGAGTTCCTCTTGTGCAGCCGCTGCTTATTATAGCCAGTTTGTTTTTTTGTTTTGGAAGTACGCCTGATGGTTTTTCAATAGCAACACCACTCAAGTGAGATATTAAAGTCCGCCTTTTATTCTGTGTCAATGTATTGTCATAAATCTGATCGGAAGTTTGAGTTTCTTTATTAATATCTTCTTCTTTATTAATAATCCATTGGATATTGTTTGCTGTATATATATAAAGATGATACATTTAGTGAGGGCCTAACTTAACACAATGATGTTTCTTTCTATGACAAAATAGTTTCCTTATTGACTAATTTTGTTCCAAATAAATAATCAGAATTTTATTACATTATTATGTTGTAATTGTGACAGTCCTGTGTGATAGTGATGGGAAGTAATTTTATTAGAAAAACAAACCATTCAATGAATTATCTGTTTATGTTTCCATAGTATTTATAACATGGAATTGAGGAAGGCAGCTTAGACATTCATAATACTGGTGGAATTGAATTTGAACATAATAAATCATCATCGTCCTGGGCCCATAACCTAATTTAATTGTGGTTGTCACAGTATGTCTTTTTCTTCCGTGTTATCCTCTATTGCCCATTTCAGTTTTTCCTCCTTTCTTGCATAGATCATCTTCCACAAAATCCATCTATTGTTTTGTTGGTCTACCTGTATTCTTATAGCCTTGTATTTTCATACTCGAAAACGTTTCTTGCTAATTATTCCACATTCCTTTGTATACAATAAATAACTGAATTAATGCACATTATGAAGGTAGTTTGTTCAGAATGGATTTCTGACATTTTTAATGTAGGTACATTTCGATTCAAACTTAATGGCGGCTGTGAAGTTAGCTTCTCGCTGCGCAGTACCCCACCACTCACCCCCGCTGACACATGAAATTTTTACTGCGCAGCGACTCGCCTCATGTTCCGAGCCGCCATTAAGTTTGAATCGAGCTGTATTGTTTATCCCAAAAATAATTAATACCTACCACGCAAAATACAGTCACACTTCCGATGTACTGTCTACGTGCGACTGTGCGTGCGTAATTATTTGTAATGTGACCACAATTTTCTCCCACAATCAGTATAACTAATTTAATAAATAAACAATGTTTTTTACAATATCGTTAAAGTTCATTGTATGTACACACGGCTACACATCAAGCTATACATTTCCAGTATAAGCTGACCTCGCATTTTACAGAGGGAAATCCTTTACAATGCGAGATCAGCATAAACTGGAAATGTATAGCTTAATGTGTACATAATATTCGAATTGGGGTGGTCGTTAATTCCGGTTTATGTTGTATATACCGTAATACATAAAATAATACTATTAATAACACACGCATCTCTTTCCTTGAGGTCACAAATTAAGTAAATTTTGTTCTTCTTCAACAGTTTATCAATATTTTTTCTTTTTCCAGCTTACAAGACGACAACAATCCTATTGGATGGCAAGAGAGTGAAGCTGCAACTATGGGACACGTCGGGACAAGGTCGCTTCTGTACCATAATACGATCATACTCCCGGGGGGCCCAGGGCATACTGCTTGTTTATGATATCACCAACAAATGGTCCTTTGACAGCATTGACAGGTGGCTCGAAGAAGTTGAAAAGGTGTGTACATTTTAACTAGAAATAAACCAATCTGGAGCTATCAGCTATTTGTTTGAATGTCTCAATGTCAGCTTTTATATTAAAATGATAATCTATCTCCTATAACCTAAAATGATTATTGTAATCATATTCTAATAAAAACCAGCCGAGTGCGTGTCGAACCACGCACAATGAAGGGTTCCGTAGTTGGGATGAATTTATCCCAAGAACAAATTTAACATTGTAGTTGAAAAAATAGAGAATGTATGGGAGAACATGTTTTTGCAATTGCAAATGTAAGTTGGTCCATTATTACTTGGTAACTTGTGGTGTCTACGTAGCTGTGATAGCTTTGCTTTTAATTTCTTTATATATACTACTGCCGTGAATGTTTTCACATATCCAAAACCAACCATTTTGCTGGCAGGGGCCGGTTGGGACACTTGACTCTAACAAAAATTTGTATTAAAGCTTAATATTTCGCAAACGGATCCTTGAATCCAAAAATGATTTTCACAAACTCACAATATTTTTAAACGACCTTTCCAACGACAACCCACACCATGGGATTAATGAGAAAAAACAAACACTAGTTTACGAGTAGGCGAGGTACCCTAAGAAAATATTTTTCATGATTTTATTTTACCACTTTTTCGGCGTGATTTTGAAGTATAGTATACCCATAACAAATTAGAACTTTCTAGTACTAAGAGTCTCTGAGCTAAGCCGCGGACAGACAAACAGACAGACATGGCGAAACTATAAGGGTTCCTTGTTGACTACGGAACCCTAAAAAGGCCTTTTTACCAGATGCAGATCCTGATGGGCTTAAGAAACTAATATCTGGTAAAAAACGTTACCCAGCAAATATAGCCTACAACAAAAATTTTTGTTTTTCAGCATGCACCAGGTGTTCCGAAGGTTCTAGTGGGCAATCGTCTTCATCTCGCGTTCAAGCGGCAAGTGCAGGAACGCGATGCAGAAACCTATGCCGCCAAGAACCACATGGCGTTCTTCGAAGTAAGCCCCCTGTGTGACTTCAACATCAGAGAAAGCTTCTGCGAACTGTCGCGAATGGCGCTGCATCGGAACGGTATGGAGAGACTATGGAGGAGCAATAAAGGTGAGGTTTACTCAACTGTAAATGTTGACTGCAGAATGTAGAACTCCTCTTCGTATGCTCAAACGCAAGGCATTTGAATTATTAATGTCATTGACATAACATACGGTTTAAATTGCTGTGATTGACTCACGCTAGTAAAATACAATGAATAATCGTAGTATTGATCACACCCGTAATCGGATCGCGATTATTGTTTTTTGTTACTGGGCTGACGTTTTCATAGAATAACAAGCCGTCTGCCCATCGGGATTTCCCATCGGCATGACCCGCGATTCATCCCCTATTTAACCCCTTTAGGGGATGAATTTTCAATAATCCTTCCTTAGTTTTCACCTTCGCTATATAAGAAACTCTTGTGCAAAATTTCATGATTCTTTAGGCGGTTTTCAGTTTAAGCTGTGTGTTTACCACGTTAATGAATGTATTTTTTTTTATTAAGAATGTCTTTTTGCCTGCAGTACTCAGCCTCCAAGAGCTGTGTTGTCGTGCAATAGTGGCGCGCACGTCTGTGTACGGCCTGGAGCGGCTGCCGCTGCCGACGGCGCTGAAGTCCCACCTCAAGTCGTACGCGATCTCCGCCGCACCCAGCCGACACCGCGCGCGCGCACACAAGCACTCCCACCACACGCGACTCAACTGCACCGGACGCAACTCATGCAACATCGCTTAAGAAAGAGACATAACCAGCTACTTGTAACATATGACTATTTAAATGTGGCTGACCCTTCATCCCTATTGGCATCAAAACATTGTTGTTAAACCTCAAAATCTACGCGTAATTCCAACCCGGCAATAACACTTTAGCATAGTTTAGCATAACATTTTAGTCCCTAATCTTAAATCTTTCTTGTAATGTAAAGATTGTATAATCCTCTAATTTTATTATTTCTCGATATTTCAAAGTCACATCCTGCCAATGTTCGCATGACAAGTTTCGTGTCAACACAGATGTTAGGAATCTGCGCCACATTTATGATAATCAGTTTCTGACTGCCAATGGTAATCGTTAAGAATATTATAGAGATGATTTAGAACATAGTTGTCCTAATTATTGTCGCGAAGTTTGACTACATTTAATTGAAACTTCGAACAATATATTGTCCAAACACTGAGTAATCCTAACACAAAATACAGGCTGTAACTGACAACGGATTTGTGACTAGTATATAGAGACTAAGCTAAGATATTGTTACTTAACAGAATATAATGTGAATATTGTGTTATTTAATTGTAATATGTGAATATTTTGACGGGGCGTCTAGCCCTATGTTTGTCCATCGTGTAATACCTACATTAACTATGTATCGACTAACATTATTAGTGCCTAGCGATATAATAGGACTATTGTTATACTGTGGTGATATAATTAAATAAGAAATAATACAACATGAGTGCCATCAACAAACATTCGGCACTTCATAATTCACAAATATCGTGAATACACTTACCTACTTGTTAGTCTTGTGTGGTCACCTACTATTTAAAGACATGCTATTATATCCATTTTAAGTGACATCGGTACAGTTTCTTAAAAATATGTTAAGTACAGTTTTTCTATTTCGATGTATGTAATAAATATCAGTCTTGGATAATATAACTTTCGAATTGTACAAGTATCTTATTGTCCATTATTTGTAAGGTATTATACTTCATAAGGTCTCATAATATGTAAATATTTTGGCTATATTTGTATCAACTACGAGAGGTCACTACATACCAAATGTTCATTCTAAATTATAATGTCGTAAAAATATTGGCTATTTTCAGATACTTATATTATTTACTGTAACTTATTGTTTAGGATGTTAGTCAACGGAACTGTTACATTTCATTTATGCTACCAATATTTTCAATATTAGATGGTTGTGTATGTATTAGCTTGTAAAATACATAGTTTACTTTGCATTTAATATTTCTGTTTCAGTCACGTCCCTACCACATGCTAACAACGAAAACACAGTGTTTCAATAAATACTTGTTTAGTCCAGTCCGTCCTTAGAAATAAATCAAACCTAACGGAAAATTCAGTGTCAGTGCTGTTAACATTGCTTGAATAACTACAATTCGTTTGATCTTTGTGGTTTAATGTTTACGTATGACAATAGAACCTCGTGCTGTATGACCATTACTTACGCTATGTTAAATTTTGTTTATTTGTTAAGTTTTTTTAAATCATCAAAAATAATCGAAGCTGTATCTATAGTATCAAATGTAACCTGAACTATCAAAAAACAAAATTACTTTTAATTAAACTAATAATAATGAAGTGACGTGATTATACTTTTGTACATACTTACATATTTGTTTCTATATCGAGTTACTTTATGATTTGTCTACTTGTGATAGCTATAGTGGATAATATAACAATCCAAATAAACTAATACCGACTAAAAGTTTGGTTTAGGTTGATTACAGTCATAATTTTATTATTGCTATTATTCATTACGTAAGTCTTGAAATAAAACTAATTTATAATAAACACTTTGTCTTCTTTACAATCCCATTCTATCATGTCCCTTGTTTTTATAACCTACGACAAATTCATGCGCATTACGCACAAGTTACAAAAAATAAATCAATAGAAAACAACATGCGCGTCGCGGTCGCTATAAGTAGTTTCTGATTTGGGCATCGTCCAAACAATGTTTGTAATTCTTATTGGCAATGGTTTAGTGGTGAAATAATACAAATGTTTGATAGAACTAAGCAATGTAATCTTTCACACAAGATGATGATTCGCCTAAACAATTTTTTGTACGTTTTCAATTTACGACAAGGCACAATTCTTATTGCCGTCCATCAAATCGTGAGTATGACAATGTTTCAACGCTTTGTAGAAGGACAGTGGTATGAAATTCATGGAAAATGTGGATGTAATGTTGTGTATTTCGCAGGCACTATCATCCTTTATATTAATAATATTGCTAGTCGGTATATCCCATGTCGGGGAAATGCTGTCAATGTTGCACAACGACATGGAAGATGATGCCGACAGGCGCGGGCTATACGAAGTGGCCTACGGAGATCACCTCAGCTATCACAACGGAGAAGTTATAAGCACTAACAATCAACGAAGATTCGCTAAAGCACAACATCTGGCATCAGGTTAATCAGTCTTACCTAAAAATTTCTTTATTCCTCACTAGCTGATGCCGGCGGCTTCGCCCGCGTGGATGTCGGTTAACTAACTAAAACCTTCGTCGAGAACCACTCTATCCAGTGGTGAAACCAGCATGAAAAAATTTAATTTCCTATTCTGCTTTACTGTACCTACCTAGTATAACAGCTATTAATTATTCATTCCAATCACCTATTTGCCCAAGGGAAAGTGATGATCTTAGAAAACAAATTGATAGGTACTTATTACTTCTCGGCGCGTCAAAGTTATAACTGGACCTTTGTTTTCCCCTCGACCAATTGCGGCTCCTGTAGCCAACCATAATCCGAATGGCGACCTCTTTCCATTGTTGTTTTTGCGTTTTTATTGCAGGAAGTCTGGTAGAGTAAAACTGAAACTGCAGGGCTGACTGTTTTGTCGACTCTACCTAAGTAGAGTTGCTCGAATTCATGTGCAGGCTCTCATAACTAATAATGAGAGCCTATTAGCACATGAATCCGAGCTATTAGTCAAAAGTTTGAACTAATAAAGCATCGTAATTTATTAATTCTGTTGAAATTTTCAGTGACAGTAATATTTCTGTATACCAGCACGATGTTGACATCTATTTATTTGATGTGCTGCATCTCGCTGCTGCATGGCGCTGTCAAGTACAAGCGGGAGTATGTGCTTCCTTGGATACTGGCTGCGTGTATTGGAGTAGTGCTACTCATTGTGGCCATCGTGGTTGGCGATGGCTATCCATGTGTTGTCAACCTTTTTGGAGGACATAATCTTTATCGTAAGTACCTGTGATCAGTTATTATTAGTAGGCAAGAACTCAATTTCGGGTTTTTTTGTAGGTAGGTCCCTACCTACCTACTTAAACACCCGAAATATTGACTGTACGTAGGTAAATAAGAACTGTCTGATAGGGATAAGGTACAGTCAGCAACGTAAGTGTTCCACACTTGGTTAACATCATTCCTTCTAGGATTTACTCTGCCCCTGCTATCATCACATTATCTAGCCATGTGTCCATGTCCACAAGTGCCCACAGACATTAGAAATGATGTACCTACACGGACAACGATATCCTCCAGTCCAGGCGAAAAATTTAGAGGAAAATTAGTACTTATTACTTATTGCTAACAATTTTTTTGTTCATTTCAGATTTCGGCTGTGCGCTATTCGTACTAACGTTCATCTACGCCATATGCGCTGTGAGCAGTTTTGCCTTGGAGACCGGCAGCGGCCGGTGTGCTCGCACCGTCCGCGCAGCCAGCGACGAGAGGGGCGAACGACTACTGCTTCTCGACCATGCAGCTCACTCCAGCCTACTTTCTGCAGCACAACTCAACAAATTAAATAGTGGAACACGATCGCAGTTCGTCTAGAAGCCTTCGCTACATAATGTCCATATGGCTGCTACATACCTTACTTAGCTAATAGTTACACACCACGCTAGTCGCAAAATTAGATAACAAAACGTCACATTGTTTTGTACGATCTGTTAATTTGATAATGGCTGTTTACATTTTACATGATAGGGTAGTTTACAATGTTTTTAAAAGTTTAATATTGCGTTTGTATTTGGTGTACTTTATCTGTAGGTTCAAGTGCTTATTTATTAGTCGGAAGTTCGAAACTATAGATGTTATTAATTAATCTCTTTTGTAATTTTGAATGTCACGTTGTGTTCGTGCACAAATACAATGTATGTTGGCTTAATCATTATTAAAATTATTATACCTACAAATTATGAAATACAAACTGTATTACAAATGTTATTTAAAAAAAGCTTGCTGGGGCGCTGGGGATACTTACAATTACAGTTAATAATATGAATATATTTCCTTATAGTTTATTAAAAAGAGAGGAAGCTGTATTATAGAGTTTAGAGATTTATGTGATCATATATAGATCCGTTTACGTCCGAAAAATTTCGTGCATGTAGTAGCAAAATCCTTACGATACTCTGTACTAAAATTATGTACTCATTGTGATATTATTTTATAAAAGTGGTATAATATTATTGTATTCATAAATTAAAATGGTTGGTACAAAAAATAATCAGAGATTATATCACAAAAAACAAATGATAATTATGTTGTGTTTAATAAATTGACAATACTTATATTAACAATTTTAACATTGTTTTTGAAACCATGTGAATTTTAATGAATAGTAGAAAACTTGCAGCTGTATCTTAAGCATTACTCTATTAAAATGCTTCAGAAAATATGCTAATATAAAAAGAATAAACAAACCAAAAATCTTTTAATAAAACTTTGTTTTTTTTATTCCATAATGAACATATCAACATAGTTTATAATGAGCCATTTAAGTCTTAAATAATTATAAAACAATATTGTTATCTAAATGACAATAATATCTATAATGAGTTGATAAGATATACACTTGCTTGACACTTATAATACTAACGTTTTACATGACTATTTATGGAAGACTTTTCTCTACCTCTACAATAACATTCTATGGCATTATTTATTTACATATTAAACATATTTGCACTACTAATATATGACAGTAAAAACTGTCCTAACTAATTCATAAAGATTCAATCTATTTGTACTTGGTTATAATGTAGTGTCTGCCAATTGATCATTCTTGAACAAGACAGGAAAAAGTATTATGCAGTTCCGTGAGTTTATTTGCAGAAGATGTTAACTTGTTACTCCCCCCACCTTCCACGTTGTAATGGTCTCTGAATACCTTTAAACCCTCTAGCTAGTATAAACTTTTCTGAAGACTCTGACCTGCTTGCTTGTGGCTTCAAGATCTTAATATGTTTGTAGAATTTTCCTAAATCCATCTCCAATACGGGTACTTCCTTTCCATCCCACACTTTGAACAACAGGCTACCATCAACCTTGCTGACTAGAGCAGCAAATCTTATGGCCATGTAACAAAGGCCTATTATTCTGTCCTTGTCTAGCTCTTTCACTCCAGTGGCACTGGGAGCCATGTCAGATAAAACTAAGTCTACTTTTGTGCCATCAAGAGCTGCTATTACTTTGTCATGAGCATCTATAGTAGAGAAGTCCATGTTGCTTATAATTGATGCTCCCTGTTGAAAACAAACATTTTTACATACATGTTTAAAATGTCTATATGCTAAAACATTCTTGCTTAAAGATGACGATGATGAGATGTCTATAAGCTAAATATAAATTTATTTTGAAGTTATATTTAGCAAAAAAACATCTTCATAATGTTTTTTTAGCTCCCACGTCCCAAACTACTCTAGTGGAAAGACTTCATTGTTGGCAACTAAAAATTAATGATAAAACAATTTGGCGCCGAAAAGAAATATCTATAAGTACCTCTATAGGAAATATCTGTAGTTTATCGATGGCAAGAACCCTCCCTCTGGGTTTCGTTGAGTCAGCACCATCAGCATTCGTTTTTTGAACTGCAACTTGTGTCCATGACCCTGGCGACGCACCAAGGTCAATAACTGTTAGTCCTGGAGTCAGAATGTTTGTTTTATCGTTCATTTCTAATAGTTTGAAAGCACTGCGACATCTACAAATCAATAAAATCAATAAGTTTTTTGAATGAAACTAAACCAATCAAACTAAACATTAGGTCAGTGGGTCGTCTTAGCGTTCAAAATAGTCACCTGTAATTATATATCTTTGCCTTTTCAACATAAGGATCAGCCTTTTGGCGACTCAACCATTGTTGCGAACCCTGAAATCTTTTGAGGCAGTTTACGAGAAAACACATCTTTGTATATGTTAAGGGCTTCGGCGCGAATGAGCGTGACAGCACCATTGTTTTAATTTATAATATAGGTTTCTAACCGCAAGGAGAGATAACCTATTTATAAACTTGTCATTTCACGTTAATTGTAATTGGTAATTGCAATGAATTGAAAACAAACATGACAAACATGAACATGAAGAAAAGAAACAGAAACACAAAAACTGACAGTCACTGTCATTGTCAGTAAGGCAATGACTTTTTTTTTTGACAAAGACAAATTCGGAATTTCACGACGAGCAAAACATTAATTGATGTTGTTTGAATTTGTTGCTGTTGTTTGGGTTAAAAAAATGAAAGCTCATCACCGTGCGTTTGCACTGGCGAAATATTCAAGACAAAACATGTTGAAATCTCTGTTTTCTGTCAATTTTCCATACAATTTTTGACAAGCACTCGAGATTTCAATTTGCTTTGTCATAAATGTTTCGCAAACGCACGGTCATAGGTGGCAGGTCAATCGTACTTCTTCAAACCGCCATTATGTGTCGATCACAAATCATATCGAAAACTAGATAAATAAATATGTATGCGACTTGGAGTAGTTAGAGTGTAGCACTCTGCACTGGGGCAAGTGGTAGTTTTTATCCTCAATTCTATTTTCTGTTGCCCTCCCCCCCCCCCGGCCGGACTGTTCTTCAAGTTTCATGTCTTAAATGTCATTGTCATGTTTGTTCCTTTTCCTTGTTGTCAACTTGTCGATAACAATGTCAAATTGTCAATGATTCATTCATTCAATGTTTAGGCGGGATTGCCGGGATTGTTTATTTATATTTTGCACTGCTAAAGTTTATTTTGAATTAGAATAAACCTATGGACATTTGTTAATTTGAGCCTAGAGAAAAAAGATTACCATTAATTTTAATATAAAAACAAAGATGATAAGCTAGTAATATGATTTGTTTATTTCGTAGTAGACATAACCTTAAACGAATTTTGTATATTAAAACCTATGTTAGACCATTGAGTCATTGTAACGTAACTATGAAGTATTTAAACGTAGCCGAAAAGAATGACGCTGCTAAAAATATTGCACAGCACTTATCTCGAGGTACATCACGAAGAGTAAGTTCCTTGTTGTTTACAATAAAGTACTTATACTAGTTTTTCAGGGTGATTGAGGTAGGTCAGTATGGAAAACAATAAGAGGTAGAGGTGTTTTTATTCATTCTGAAATTGAAGACTTGGGTGGTCATAGAACATTAATCTGCCTCTAATAGTTTCTTTGGTTGAATTAATTTTAGTTTTTTTATATTATATTATGCTTATGGTTTTCAGCGTGAAGGACTATCACAGTATAACAAAATCTATGAATTTGAAGGAGAGGTAATGGGACAAAAATGCCAGATGGTAATGACCTCAGTATCTGGACATTTATTAGCTCTTGAATTTGTAGGTGCATATAAAAACTGGCAGTCTTGCAACCCTTTAACTCTATTTGATGCACCTGTCTTCAAGTACTGTCCTGAGAATTATGAAAAAATTAAGGTAAGGTGTCTGAAATGTTTTATAGATTAATTTCATAAAGCATCTTAATTTCATACAAAGCTACAAGATCACTTGCTATCACGGGAAGTTCCCTAGCTCTCTAGCTCTGTCCTGAAAAAAGTCAATTTGAAAATGAATTTAAAAATTCCCTGTGAAAAGTAAGGCTAATTGGTCTGATGAACTACATCTAGTTTATCAAATTAGACATGTCCATTCCAAGACAAGGATGGTTCAAGGAGGCTTGAACCATCCTTGTTTATGGATGGGGTTGGCGACTATTATAATAATATTATGAACCTACAGCACAAGAAAAAATATTAATAAAATAAATAGTAAGCACTGTGTCTTGAATGAATTACTAACAATTTTTTATTTTTGTATTTTTTCTATTCCAATGTAAAAAATATATTCCAAAATCTGGCTTCTACAATTTTGCAGAAAACTTTAGAAAGAGAAATAAGGGGTTGTGCTGGTTTGATCATCTGGACAGATTGTGACCGAGAAGGAGAGAACATTGGTTTTGAAATCATTAATGTTTGCACTGCAGTGAAGAGCAACCTCAGAATATTCAGAGCTAAGTTCTCAGAGATCACTGGAGTGTCTGTATCGCGAGCTTTACAAAACTTAGAACAACCAAATAAGAATATCAGTGATGCTGTTGATGTTAGGCAAGAGCTGGATTTAAGGATAGGTAAAAAAATCATCATGTTTCTACCCAAAGCTGACAGAAAAATAGAGCTACTTGTAAAAAATGTTATTGATTCTTACAGGTGCAGCATTCACAAGATTCCAAACATTACGCCTGCAAAAGGTTTTTCCAAGGAAGCTAGCAGAAAGTTTAGTAAGCTATGGTTCATGCCAGTTCCCAACACTAGGGTTTGTTGTTGAGAGGTATAGAGCTGTGGAAAATTTTGTGTCAGAACCTTTTTGGAAGATAAGAGGTTAGTTTTCTCAACTTTATGTAATTTTATGTTATTTTACAACAACTCCCCTCCTTTTACATGGTAGTTGAACATAACTGCTATTATGCACCTCTGGCTCTGCCTAACTCTTCGGGGAATACTGGATTGATGCTGGTGTTTAAAACAACAGAACTGACACAGAATGATTCTAATGCTTTGCGTTTTTTATTCGATTTTAGTTAAACATACAATGAACAATCTAAGTGTAGATTTCATTTGGGAAAGAATACGACTATTTGACCAAAATGCCTGTCAAATTTTCCATGACATTTGTCTTGAGAACCCACAGGCTAAGGTTTGCGAAGTGAAGACAAAACCCAAGTCCAAGTGGAGACCTCTGCCTCTGGACACAGTGGTGAGTAATGAGAAGTTATCATTGACAATTGTGATGATATAGTTCAGGGTATTGCCGATATTCTACCGCATTTACAATCCCAGTCAATAATATTAAATCCAGTGCAATATTTTCAAAATCTTGCTTGATAATAACTTCCTCTGTGTCCAGGAACTTGAAAAACTAGCTTCAAGAAAGTTAAAAATCAATGCAAAGGAAACAATGCGATTGGCAGAAAAATTGTACACCCAAGGTTTTATCAGTTACCCACGTACTGAGACAAACGAGTTTCCTAAAGAGATGAACTTGGCCCAACTGGTGGGTCATCAGACTGGTGATCCCAACTGGGGGTCATTTGCACAGAACATCCTTGATACCGGGGGCCCAACGCCGCGGCAAGGAAATAAGAGCGATAAAGCCCATCCGCCTATACACCCAACTAAATATTCAAACAGTAAGATTTTGTTATTTTCGTCAATACCTTAAATACTAAAATATTGAATAGTTTAATTGCATCCCTGATTCTAGATTAAAATAATTAAATAATTGAAAATGCTGCCTTGGCTATCTGTAACTACCAACTGTTATGCTTACCAAAGGCATGTTAATAAATAAATATCTTTCTACAGGTTTATCAGGCAACGAACAGCGACTATACGAATTCATAGTGCGTTCTTTTCTCGCATGTTGTTCTAAGGACGCTCAGGGTCAAGAAACCACTGTCGCTATAGAAATAGCCAACGAGAAGTTCAATGCAAGTGGCCTGATGATCACAGCGAGAAATTATTTGGACGTATACCCTTATGATAAATGGTCGTCAAAAGAAATTCATGTTTATGAAGTAAGAGTTAAAGTTGAATTTTGCATAGCACATGTTTGACGCAGAAATAATGTAAATGATTTATAATGACGAATTTGTTTTAGAATGGGCAAACCTTTAATCCAACGAGTATTGATATGTTAGATGGCAACACCTCACCTCCGAATCTATTAACAGAAGCTGATCTCATTGCTCTTATGGAGAAGCATGGAATTGGTAAGATTACTTCTGTGGCCATTCAGAATACCATTACCACATAATATTGCTACGTTATACATTTCGACCCATTATATTAAAAATGGTATTTTATGGAAATCAATCCAGTAGATCCAGCGTTTCGCGTCAGGCTTAGAGACTTGAGGCCTAATTGGCTCTTGTACATACTAAATCAGTTGACAGTTCTAGGACATTACAAGGAAATATTTTCCTAACTACGGCATGAACGGCTTGAACGAAGTGCTCTAAAGTCTGATTTGGTACTCACAGAGCATGACGATTCATTTCTTACCAGGAACGGACGCAACACACGCAGAGCACATAGAAACCATAAAGAACAGGTCATACGTGGCTCTAGCAGACGCTATACACTTCGTTCCCGGTTTACTCGGTATGGGACTGGTGGAAGGGTATGATGCTATGGGTCTCACGATATCCAAGCCGCATCTGCGCGCGCAGCTTGAGGCAGACTTAAAGGCTATTAGCGAGGGTCGAAAGCAGCCACAAGTTGTATTAGCGGAGCAGGTAACGAGAATTGAATAAAATTAGAACCCTGAAATCCCATGTCATTTGAAATCTGATTTAATTTAGTAGGCTTTCAGAAGGCCGCTTGAAGACCTTGTGAAGGCCGCAGGAATCCACTGGATGCGAGAAGCACAGAACTAGTCGATGTGGCAACGCTTAAAGGACGCCTATATCCAGCAGTGAACGTCTTTTGGATGAAATGATGATGATGATGACGCTTTTAGAAATCAAGGGGGGTTGACTGTCGCATGGGTAAAAAACGGCTATAACTCCATATAGCCGTTTTCTACCCCTCTGTAAACCTGATAAAACAAAATAGCTAAGGGTAATATAACCTTAGTAGATAGACTGATTTAACAGAAAACTCCTGGTAGTCGCAGAAGAGCGTCCTATCTAGTTTGAAACACAATTTATGAGAATATTTGGTATACAATTCATATATAAATTACGAGCTCCAAAAATCGGTTTTAACATTCTGAGACAAATTCTAAGCATTTATTTTATTGTAGGTAGCGAAATACAAAGAAGTTTATCAGATAGTGGCTTTGGAAGCGAATAAAATTGACGCAGCCCTCGCTGAAAGGTTTAGTGAACAACCCAATGAGTATATTCCGTCAGCTGAGGTACTACCAGTCAACATGCCTGCAGGTAACTTAAAACTAACTGCACAATTTATTAGTAAATATCAAGCAATTATCAACTTTATAAACATGAGAACAAGGTTAATTTTAGAACTTCAAAAGCTTTTTAAAACTTTATAAAATCGCAATCAATTGTGCAATGAATAATTATTATTATGTTAAATATTGTAATATTTATTCACATTTTTTTTTTTAATTCTAGTATTTCAAATATATTACAATTATATTTATGAAATTCCTTTTGTTTCAGCTCTAAAATGTCCAAAATGTGGGTCAGACATGGTGGTAAGACAGAAAAAAAACAACGCAGATGAATTATACATTAGCTGTCTTTCATATCCTAACTGTAAGAACGCTGTGTGGTTGCCGACTCTAGTTAAAACGATACAAGTTTTATCAGACTCTTGTCCTATTGTAAGTATCTTTTTAAATTATCCGCAGTAGTAATTACTAAAGGTCTATTGTTGAATTTGCGATTTCGAAGATTGCTTTACACTTGATGAACATGGTCAAGAAACTATGTAATATTTTCTCTTAATTTATACCACATTCTCTTGGCAGTGCGGCCCAAACTACCAAATGCTGAAATTTGAATGGAAAAACAACCAACTAAGTCACATATATCCGGCCCCATACACTGGATGTATCGGTGGTTGCGACACAACATTCTTAGAAATGCTAAGGATAAACCCTGCAAGTGTGAGACCAGGCACCGACACCAGAACTCAAGTAACGAATAATACAAGACAACAAACTGTAAATACTAATAGGACACAGCCCACAAATAATAGATCAAATAGTAATAGCAACAGTAACAGTCCCATCAACACAATTCCTGTCGCACCAGCACGACAAACTCAAAGAAATACTGCCCATACAAACACTGCACCGCCAAGGCAATTTGGACCTTCACAACCTGCGAGTAGAAATCAAAATACAATGAACAATCAGCCGAGGATGCCTGTTCCGGGGAGTAGTGACAATGGCGATAATAATGTGCTCTGTGGTTGTAATAAAGCGGCGATTCTACTAACTGTGCGGAAACAAACTGCGAACCACGGTAAATTGTTATCAAATTATTATTATGGTCCAAATGGTATCAGAACACTTGGATTGACCTTTTGGGCAAATAGATACGCGCTAGGATACACACTTTAATATAAAAGCGGAATTAACTTGTTGTCTGTTACCTTTTCACGCCTTAACTGCTGAACGGAAATCGATTAAATTTGGCACACAGGTAGACCATGACCTGGTTTAGGGATAGGATACTTTTTATCCCGGTAGTACGTTTCCGTGGACAAATTTCCGACCTCTAACAGTAAAACAACTGTTGTATTTCAGGAAAGCAATTCTACAAATGTCAAGCAGGCAGAGAAAATGGCGGCTGCGACTTTTTCCTTTGGGCGCCCGAGAATGATAGTAGTACAGTGCAAAATCCTTACGATACTCCGCCGACCAGTACTAATTCTTGGGACAGTAACGAAAATTCCAGCAATGCTTCCACGACGAGGGGTTGGGGCGTAGCGCCCAGTCACTCGCGCGACAGTGGTAATAGCAACGATGATGTTATGTGTGACTGTGGAATGCCTTGTAAAAAGTAAGTAAAAAAAAAAAGTCTGACGGTGTCGCGGGACACCCGGTTGGATAGAAGTTACTTTCGCAGTATATTATGTATTAATACAACTTATTATACCATCTAGTATAATAAGTTTTTTTTTTAAGTATAATATTTTTTTTGTTTTAAGCTAAATACTTATACTAGATGGCTCTGTACGATTTTTTTTTTTTAAACTTGGCACCTTTATACAAATTTTGTCGCGCATAACGCTTTTTTGTTACGGGACGAACCAGTCAACTCCTAACGTTAAAGAACTTCGTTCCAAAAATACTGAAAAAACTCGGGTGCGTCTGAAAAGTTCGGAACAAACTCCCTTATAAAGAGGTCTGTTCGTTCGTTCGATCGTACTTCGTGGCAGTTATTTTAGTTCAATCTAAGATTCGATGTCATCAACTGCATCAGACTGCTTGTTTTTCAACAGTGAACTTGTATTGCGGATGATTCAAGCATCTTATTATTATGATGTCATTATAAGTTGGTAGAGATATCCCAATTTGCGACTTCTGTTATAGAATAACGGTGCAAAAGGAAGGTCCTAATAAAGGTCGTCCTTTCTACTGTTGCGTGAAGGATATGGGTTCAAGATGTAACTTCTTCCAATGGGCTGACAGCGGATCTACCACAGGTAATTATTGCCTGAACACATGACATACATACGGCCGATATAACTTGGCAGTACCCAACTTCGCGCAGAGGGCTGCGTAGTAAATTTTTTTAGGAACCATATTGGTGACATGTAGCGTGAATGAGAGAACAAGCGCGTAAGTTCGTAGTGCCTATGTTCAGACTTGCCAAGTTATATCGGCCGTATTGTATAATCACGCATGTATGAAGATTGAGTTCTGAGGAAACATTTCGCCAATTACTTCTCCTTAAAAATAATTGGTAACACTGTTTCCTAAACAAATATTTTATAATAGAGTCTGGCCAACGAAGGCCACTATGTACAGGGATAAACAGTCTTGTTTTTTTAAATTTCGCGCGTGTTTTCAGGTCAGACTTTCGTTGGCCTGACTCTATAAACTGTGTTGCCAATTAAAACAAACATACAAAAAATCTAATCTTTCTCTTCACATAGGAAGAGAAAAAAGATTAGATTTTTTGTATGTTTTGTAATGGATAAACTCAAAAATACTTAACCAATTAAAAAAATTATTTCACCTATAGAAAGCTACATTATCAGTGTAGCAAGGGTTGTATTGTATTTTATATTTCAAAAATATTACAGATCCCTACGAAAATTGCAATATTGTAACATTTTCCCGGAAAATGTTCAAATCCGGGAAAAACTGAACGTCCTTTTTTCTGTGGGGTTTTTGTATGATAATTCATATGTGAACACAAGTTCCATCTGTGTGTTAAACTAAGTCGTAAGTAAAAGTTACCGTGGGTAGGTAGACACAAGTTGTTCCGAAAGTGAATTTCAGCCTCACTTTTTCGCTTGGGACCACTTCAGATTGTTTTTCGGTTTTGTAGATTGGGGTAGTACCAACAGCAGTAGCAGTAACCGCGGCAGAGGGCGCGGGCGGGGCGGCGCGGGGCGCGGGGGCGCCGGCCGGGGCTCGGGCGGGTCCCGGCTGTGCAGTCTGTGCCGACAGCCCGGACACACAAGGGGACGATGCCCTAACGCGGAGTAGAAGCCTCAAGTCAGTAATGCTAAATCATCGTTTGAGTGAGTAGACTGCTAAATCGATTTTTGTTTTTCTTCGATATCAGTATAGGTAGTGATGATTACAGGCGTGTATGTCTGGTATCGTCATTCTATCATTGGATACGTTGCAATTAATTTTGTTACTTGCATGGTTGGTTTCGATATGTAAATAAATTTGAACAGAGGGTAGCTATAAACTCAAGACATCTGTGATGTCAAACAAAGCGCTATCCTAAAATCTTTGTAAATATGGCGGCAAGAACTGCAAATGTTCTTCATGTTTGTATATTGTGATGAGATTTTTTTATATTTTGTAAGATGTTAAAAGGTATTACTATGTAAGTAAAGATATTTTTAATACATTTGTTTGTTTTTTCTATTGAATTCAGTTACTCAGTTCAACCACTGTTCAAGCTAGCAACTGGGCAAGGAACAGTTGTTGAACAGAGAGACAGAGTGCGTGAAATGTGTGCTGACCCAGTAATCTTATCAAGCGGATTCCGTAGCGAGTAGTCAGATTCGTAGTCTGAACGTATTCATCACGTCTGTATTTCGTGAAGGGACAGCAGAGGTGTATTAGTACACCCACAACATTAAATTAAATGTAGTTAAATACGAATTTACTTAAATCATTTATTTTATTTACACAACAGTGGAGGCCTTTGCCCAGCATGCAGCATGCCTTTGCGCAGCAACATTTAAGGCTTATAAAAAAAATACACAATATTTATTCACATCTTAAAATCTAACAGTTTTATGACCATTTCTTTTTACTGCCCTTTTGTTTCAAATTACCTAAACTCTGTGCTCTCTGCAATTCTTGTTGTTCAGCCTCTACTGTTTTATCAGTCATCATGTCCAATAATATTTCGAACTTCAATCTTAGCATATTGTTCTCTTCTTCTAGTCTTTCTAGCTCATTTTTGAGGCGAATGTTCTCTTTGTGAGCCGCGCCAGCTTTGCCAGAAGCTGGGAAAATAAAAATAGTTTGCTAATTATTGTGCTGATGATGATGAATCATTAATTACAGCATAATTACATTGCAAGGATTTTGTTATTGTACAGAACATATTGACATAAGCCTCATTTGTTACGCAATACGATGGCATGAACAGGACCTGACGAATCCTCAAAGCGAAAAAAAAGGCAAACTCATTATCGATCATACTTTCTCTTTTATCGAGACTAATAGAGAGACCTATGGAAAAAAAGGCATATTGCGTCGACCCCAAATAAATGGGGCTAAGAAATTGCAGGAGAATGATGAGCTGTATGTATATTTACCTGGAATCCATTGTCCATCTTCAAAAGATATTTCGAAGTCCCCCAATTTCAACTTCAATGGGCTCACGTCGAGAGATAATTCTTTCGACGCATAATCACTGCCAAGCTCATTTTTCAGCACCGTAGTATCTTGTTTTCGCACGGGAATAGTTTTTGGTGAGAATTTATTACTAAATAGAGGCATTTTCTCGCAACCACAATGTCATTTATGTTGTGGTTGTATTACAATATCCTGTCATAACAATAAACGGTTGCTTAGCAACACATACACAAACAAAACGAGTGCGCGCGTCTTGTGACCAGTGTGGTGGCGTGTCGGTGCTGAATCAAGGAACATAATACCCTACGGCGCTACGGCGAGTGCTTTAATTATAAACTGTAATATTTAAAATATTAAATCTATATTAGTAATTAATCTCAATATTATTAATCTTGTTTTAATATTAATTAATTCTATTTCGATTTCAGCCGCGCGCAGGCTTATCTTGCGAGCACTATCACTTTCACAATCTAGTGTAAAATAAAAGACATTTTGTTCCGTTATCTCTGTATTTTTAATTTATTAGCTAAGAGGTCAAGGCCCTTTTTTTGTTGTTACTAACATCAATGTTTGAGCTCACTTATGCAACAAGTAACGTTATCTCAACTCAAATATATGGACTGCTTAGAGCTAGTGTAATCTAATGACAAACTGCGAGGGTCTAGGTTTGTGGTTTAATTTAATTTGGCCCTGTATATGGAGGAGCTCGTGGCTAAGTCCGACCATCCGCAGGGATAGAACCGTCAGGTTAAGTTACTCTTGCCGGGTTTGATCCGTGGATGGGTGACCATTTTTACATACCGAGATTCCTCCGTGCCTCAGAAAGCACGTTAAGCCGTTGGTCCCGGCTGTCATTTGTGGATCTTTGACAGTCGTTATGGGTCGTCAGAAGCCCGAAAGTCTGACAACCAGTCTTAACAAGGGGTATCGTATTACCCAGTTACTGGATTGTGGAGGTCAGATAGGCAGTCGCTCCATGTAAAATACTGGTATTCAGCTGCATCCGGTTAGACTGGAAGCCGACCCCAAAATAGATGGGAAAAGGCTAGGCAGTTTGATGATAAAGATTATTTAAATTTATTTGCTAGTTATTCAAACAAACCTTTAAAATTAATACATGTAATAATAAATACGCGGAATAGAAACTTTTCTATTTAATAACAAATAGAAAAGTTTGTTCATAATAATAATGACCAAAAATCCTACACAAAGCAAAACTGGGTAGCACAGAAAGGAAACGATTGAAATAAGTAGAAAGATTTAATTTTGTTTATCAATTTTGATGAGCCTGGTCACGTATGGGCACTATCTTTATGATACGCACTGAATTACTTTGCAATGACTTTCATAAAATAAAATACTTTATAATAGTTTAATGTGTGTGGATACTCGATAGATAGTGCTACACTAATTATTAGTTTAATCCTTACAAGACTGGCATAACTTCGTTTTACTCAGTGGCAAAAGCCATAATGACTCGATAGTTATTAACACCAAATACACAATGTATTAATACTGTTCATTCGAGAAATTAAAAAAAATATACAAAAATACACAAACAAAGTTAAATAAATAATACAGAACAATTGTATAATACTTACTAATAAATAGTGGAATTTCTTAATAAATTATTCAATATTTTATTGCTTGTTCTTATTGTACATGCAGTGTAAAAGCTGCATTATTATGTTTTCAGTCTAATTAACATCACAGCTGGAATGATTAGAATTATGGAGCCGATGGTGTATGTGATCATCGCGCCTGAACACCAGTATACTGTAACAAAACAAATATTTGTTAATATTGAAGACCCAATGAATGGCCCAGTGGTAATGGCCCCAACTCAAGAATCGTTTGTCGCGTGATGGAACCGAAGCAGTTGCGCACCTTAATTTGTTGTAATTTGTTTGATCACCACTGTTCAAAAACAGTGGATAAAAACAACGCGAGAGAATTACATAGAATCAAAATCGAAGACATGACGGTGACATCCACCAACCGTCCAATCTCCACTAGGTTCGCGTGGTGGAATTGGCTCACTCCGTGACTGATCGCGACGATAGGTCTCAGGAGAAGAATTGAAATTAGTGGACTGTTTAATAATGATGAACAATGGAAATACAACGGTTAAAAGAAGTTATGAGAGAACAACAATGACAATAAAACGCGCAAGCGCAGCTGTGCTTGGAGGCGTGCACCAGCTGACTGGTGCTTCGACGGGGCTCGCGATCGGCCCTGAGGCAGGCTGACTCGTCGCTGTCCCAGCACCCCTCGCTCACTGCTGCCAGCGCGCGGCGATGTTGAGAAGAAGGTCTCAATAGTGACAAAGAGTAAGCCCTCGTACTCACAGGCTTTTTATCGCGCACTGGATTTTCAACGCACTATTTAGCGCCGAGACTTGAAAATCCAACAGTGTGTTTTTTGATGCGCTGGGATGCACAACAGAGGATTCTCAGTGCTCAGGTCAACACCGAGAGTTGAATATCCAGTACGCAATGAAAAATCGCCTGTGCTTACAATATCATAATTTGAAAAACATTATGCATGATTTAAGCGCAGGCCACACTGGGAACGAAACGAAGTTAAGTTCATTTAGCTTTTTTCCACCTTTACATAATTTAGTTCATTGCGTAATAGGCGAAACAATAACGGAACTATAAACAGACGCGGAGGAAAGCTAAACGAAATTAGCTTTGTTTCGTTCCCAGTGTGGCCTGCGCTTAAAACAACGGAAATAACTTGTAGTAAACACGTACAGCGCGATGAGTATGGGCTATCTATTGATAGGTAGTTACAATCATATCAAAGATAAGGATATTGTGAATGAAATAACGAGGTCAAGTGCTTCCGCGGTATGCCTTACTAATACCGATACTTGCAATCTTGACTTACTTAGAAAAAGATAACATGGAATCCAAGAAATATGTATTTGTTTTTTTTTTGTGACATAATTGAATGAGAACTGTAAGTTCACACACGGTTTTGGTGACCAAAAGGGCCAAAATACGGTAGCATCGTCAACTGTGCGGGAGCATAGATTCTAAGTACTTTTCCCACCGAACGGTTCCGAATTTTGAATACCTTTCGTTTCCGAAGCGATCGAATGTATATTATAAGTAGTCCAGTAGTCACCAGACAATATTACAACACTTCAGATCTTTCCAGAACTGTTAGTAAAGGGTCAGGCCAAGAATGAGGTGACCATTGAACTAGTCAAGGTAGTAGGGGAAAATAGGATGATTGCTCCCGCTTAAGATCGGAAAGAATGGCCACGTTGACCCTCACTCGGTATGGCATGGAAGAGAGACCTTCAATTTGGGACTTATGAATGTTAGTGAAAGACTAAGTCAATGCAGAAATTACACGTTAAAAAGAAGAAAAAAAGTTGTTACCTGATGATGCGAGCAGAGGTCCTGCAGCTCGTGCGAGTGCCCCGAGCGAGCGAAGCGTGCCCAGCACTGCGCCGCGCGCTTCGCTCGGCGCCTTGCCCGCCGCCATTGAAGTCATGCAAGACACCGCGAACGCCGTCGCTGTGACAAAGCAAAATAAATCATTAGAGGCAAAACATTCTCCAAAAATTACATCAGGATCAAGGATGGCTAGAAATGTTAGCGTTGAGAACAAGAAGTACCGGTTTTAAAATTTGGTGGCAATGTTTTTTTTTTTCAATCATAATAAACATAAATTTACAGTACAGTGAATATTTTGGCGATGATTCGACACATCACCTAGAACGCCTTATGGAGTTATATCAAAACAAAGACTTGAGTTATAATACGTGGCACTTACATAATGCGAATAGAACGAGTCCCAGCCAGAGCCAGTAAATAGGTGCAAACAAAGGCGGATGCGGTAACGCGGCGAAGGCGACGCTCAAGAAAGAAGCCGGGGTTAATGCCAGCGCCCCGCGTGCAGCGACCTCTGCACCGCGGGCACCTAGCCTACGAGCCGCGCCGCCTTGCAACACCGCCATTATCAGCCCTAGAAATTAGTTTCATTGGAGAAACAATGTTATTTAACCTAGTCTGTAGTGTCCTTATGTATACTATACTTATTGATTCATGTATAAAATTAGATGAAATAATTTTATAACAGACAAGGTGAGGTATCACAATGGAATTGTGAAAGTTACTTCAGAGTGGTGCCGATTCAGTTGTTCACAAACTAAACTAAATTTTAAGTTCAGTGCATCTTTTTTTTTCTTAATTTCGTTAAGAAAAGTACAGAAGATAAATTTTAGTTTAGTTCTGTCAAATTAATCAGCGCCTGACATAAATTGACGTAATTTTAGTTGGTAAATTTTTAATCACGTCTAAACTTTTTTGGAGTAATGACAGGCACTGATTAATTTGACAAGACTAAACTAAAATTTATCTTCTGTCCTTTTTTTAATGAAATAGAAAATAAAAGATGCACGGAACTTAAATTTAGTTTAGTTTGTGAACAGCAGAATCGGCACCAGTATCTATTTTTTCTTGAGTAAATTTTTTGTCGATCTTTCGAGTTTTGCAAATCGATTAATCATACCTTGAAAACATTCTTCGCACTCATGCAGCACGAATTATTGACATCAAACAATTACTTATTACAAATATTAAATCATTCAATATTAAAACAAAGATATTAAACTTACCCATAACTAAGAACATTTTGCCCTGTTGCATAGCTGTGTACTGGAAGGTGTGATGCGTTAAGAATGTAAGGGTGAACTCGAGACCAGAGTATGTAAATAAATATAGAAAATAGATCAGTCCCAATTTCGACAGTACTTCACTCTGATTACGTGAAAGATTCTTAACAGCAGTAAACCGTAGTAGATGCCAAGGGGAGACGAAATCGACGGATTTAGACAGACTAAACGATAAAGGTGCTCTTTTATCCTGGAAAATACGTTGTGTTAAAGCAAAAGAAACATACAATAATTAAACAAACAAAACGTTAATCAAAGGTAATACTTACTTTAGCCAATGTCTCCGGAATAAAAAATAATACTAGAAGTATATTGGCAAGAGAAAGAGACAGCGCATATAAGGCAGGGCGTTCGCCCCAAGCGCCAGAGGATAGGTCACTATTCAAAGCGAACCATGCTCCGGTGACTGGACCAACAATGAATCCGATAGAGAACGCCAAACCTACCAGAGCCTGAAAATAATATAATAGTTGAAACCATTCTTAAAGTTACCTACCACCTAATTAGGTTCATCTTAAGAGCTAATTAACATTGCGGCAGAAGAAAGGGAAGGGAATCGATATTTTTAAATTATGTGTAAAAGATAATAAGAGTTAGCACGAAATGGAGCATTATCGCGTATTCGCGCGCCTTGCGCATCGAAGCGAAATATAAGTATAACGTTTACTTTCCCTTCTCTTCCGTCACGATGTAAATTGACCCGGGTAAAAATTGTTAATTGGAACACCTTTTTTACCGTGGCGAATATTCTCTGGGCAAGATTCACAGATCGCACTTTGACTTAAGTACTTAAAGTAACGTGAACGATGTTAATTTTCGTAAGTAAGCGTTACATTGGAATATGAACATTTAACTGGGCAGTTTTCGTTTCGTTTCTTTTATCTAAAAGAAACGAAGAGAGCCCAATTTTCTAAATCAGTTATTTCAATGGTTTACATGATGAGTATCGGTGTCAGTATTCTGACAAAGGAGGCATAGGTACTTAGATGAACATTTACATGTAACTTCCAAGTTTGCCGTATTAATTAGCCGTCTCCTCCTGCTTGCCGCATTGCGGGCGTTGTTTTGCCAATTGTCCTCTTGAATAAATAATTACATTTCCTTCACAATGTGTTGGAACAAGGCAAAAAGACGTTTTTAAATGAAAAATAATATATTCTTACCATTCCTCTAGCCCTGGTTTTCTCGTTGGAAGCGTCGGTGACTACAGCCATACTTAGGCTCACATTGGCCTTGCTCAATCCGCCAATAAATCGGGCCAGAACAAAAACACTGAATGTACTGGCGCAACTCCATAGTGCATGGGATATTGTTATTCCTACCTGGAAGAAAAAAATCAAAGCATTCGTTATGATAACAGCCAGCATGCGTGACATGGTTAAGCAGAAGTTGAGAAGTGTATAGGTATTACTTAGAACACGTTTCTTTCGGCAACTCTTGATTGCCATTTCAGAACTTTTTCAATACTACTAGGTATCCTAACTAATATCATAAACTCGAAAGTGAGTTTGTTTGTTTGTTACACTTTCACGCTAAAACGGCTGAACGGATTTAAATGAAATTTGGCACATGGGTAGACCATGACCTGGAATAGGATATAGGCTACTTTTTATCCCGATATTCTTACGGCATCAAGACTTACGCGGGTGAAACCGCGGGGCGAAGCTGGTGTCATTAAGGACCGATTATTGATTACGACCCCCGCTAAATGGAAAAGTGCCTGGGATAGACTGGATGCACAAGGCGGAGGACAGGATGTTGGGGCCAAGTAGGAGAGGCCTCTGTCCACCAGTGGAGTTCGATAGGCTGAGTTGATTTGATCGATTGCGTTAAGTATTTATTTCTCGGGCTATTCGGAATTATCGATTTATGATCCGGTTCGCATTCGTTAATTATGGTATTCATTAAGTAATTGAAACTATTTTAGAGAATCGTATGCAGTTTTTTACCATTTCAAACTAGTTTTATTACAACCTGAACAACTATTATCCTAAATGCGAAAGTGAGTTTGTTTGTTTGTTACGCTTTCACGCTAAAACGGCGGAACGGATTTGGATTAAATTCGGCACGGGGGTAAACCATGACCCGGAATAGGACATAGTATACTTTTATCCCGATATTCCCAAGGGATCGAGACTTACGCGGGTGAAACCGCGGGGCGCAGCTAGCATTTAATATAATTTACCTAACTGTAGGTACAGACAGTTTCAGGGGCATACATAGCCAATTGGGAACATAAAAAACAGCAATTCTACAAAATAACATAAGTACCTACAATAAGAGCTATAATATTTAAATAATGAATCAATATGAAGTCATAAATAAACCAACAAGTATTTATGTAATAATAGATATGAGTTAGTCAGTTAGAACCAATAAAACTCGAAGTTTTTTTGTTATTTTATTGTGCACTGTGGACACACCATACCTTCTTTCAGTCTATTCTAGTCTTAAAGTTTTTCCAAATGAAGCCTTAGCAACAATAAGATGAGGTGGGGATTCCCATGATATTAATATGCATTATATATGTTGCAAATGAATTTGCTACTCCAAGTGCTTTGTAATTCAATAATCATACTCATTAAATGTAATCATTGTATTGATTATATGATGAGCATATAATTGAGGATATTACGTTTCATCTTTCCTATGAGGACGTAGATTTTCTATAGCCTTGGTATTATAATAAATCCCACACTTTAGCAAACAAAAATGTTTGTACACTTTAATTAAGCACTGCAAATTAGTTTAAATATTACTCACTTACGATTTTTATCATTTTAGTACTGAAATTTTATGGTACAGTAGGCTGCATGTGAGTGGTAACAAAACCAGCATAAGCTGACCTTTTATTCTATTGAAACTCGGCACAACACTGGGTCAGCTCAGGGTCAGTGTCCACAAATATCCAGTCTACTGTGTCTATTTACTTATATGATTGTGATTCTTATGTTATGTGTAGTGTGTTAAAAATCGTTGGCTCTTTTCTTATTTACATTATCAGTGTTTTGTTGAAATCCAATAGATTATTATCAAAATCATCGGATTGTGATAATAATCAGTATCGACAGCATGTCTTGTTGAGAACTAATCCAGATAAACTAACAGACTTACATTACAGACCTACATGACATGTTATCAAAAAATTTTTTTTATAAACTACAATTATTTATTTTTTTAAGTAAAATAAACAAATCACTGACTTTGAAAAAAATATGTAATTCATAACTTTTTAGTTTTAATAACTTTTACTTTTTGCCTGCATTATTAGAGTTTTTATTTATTATTTGTCATTCTGTGATTGTTGCTTCAGTAATAGTAATTTTTACTTCAACAACTTAATTATAAGTTATGAGCGAAAACAACAACAATGAGGATGAGACAAAGATTATTTGATTTTTTTTTTAACAAACTCACCAAACAAATTAAAAGCATAGGCTTTCTTCCATATGCATCTGAGAGGCTTCCCACAATGGGACTTGTCAGAAATTGTAGGAAGCTATACATCGATCCAAGTACTCCTCCGAATAAAACTGACGCGAATTGGTCAGGAGCTCCTGTGAATTTCTGGAAACCCTGCACTGCTCTTAATAAAGAAGCATACAAACTGTTCCCTTTGCCTTCTTCTCTGTTATAATAGTCCAGCAGCGATGGCAAAAGAGGTAGAATCATCGTAAAAGCCAATAAATCCAAAAGTAATGACACGAATACCAGTGCGATAGTTTTCGTATTTCCTTTCGTATTTTTAATCTCCACAGTGTTGATGTCATTTTTAATCAGGTCGTCTGTATCCACTCCATTTCCAATCCTTTTCCTGACTTCTCCATTCCCATGCTGGTAGTTCTAAAACACATGATAATTAATGAAAGTTAAATTTTACTGAACCCACTACAATACAATCGACGATTAGAATTGTTTTTTAAATAAAACCCTATGTACCATTTTTCATAAAGTACAAAATACACCACGGATAAAAACTTTAATCAAAAAGCAACAAGCCATCTAGCTAAAATGTCAATTTCGGACTGCGGCAAAGATAAATTCTTGTAAACTTTCACTTTTGTGAACAAGTTGTTGACATATACATTATAACCCGACCATGTTAAGTTGGACATATAATAGTAATCTATGGTTGGACATTAATTCTATTCAGTGTTGCCAATTGTTACCTTTGTTAGCTACTACAGCTAGACAGACTGTTGACAGTTTGCAAAATGTCGCTAGATTGTCCGATTTTTTTTTTTTTCCCAAAAACTTGAATTAGAAGTTGCTAATGCTAAATGGAACTATTTGACGAAACCATAGATTTATCATTACATCCTAACTAATATTATAAACTAGCTGCGCCCCGCGGTTTCACCCGCATAATCCCACACACGATCCCGGGGGAACATCGGAATAAAAAGTATCCTATGTCCTATTCCATGTCATGTCTACACCTGTGCCAAATTTCATCCAAATCCATTGAGCCGTTTTAGCGTGAAAGCGTAACAAACAAACAAACTCACTTTCGCATTTATAATATTAGTAAGGATTAGGATCGATAAGATTAAGCTAAGTTGGCAACACTGATTCTTGAGCGTCGATCGACTACTTTCGAAATCGTTTAATTTTGACATTTTAATCATCATTAAAGCCTCGGTCACACACTGCGAAAAATACCTCTACTCGCAGCGACAATTCACAACACGAGTAGTGTGTGAACTGTGTGAACGAGGCATAAGACATGCGGGATGACAGTCTCTTGAGTACTAATGTTCTGTGATGACAGTTGATCCAATTTAATTTAATAAATAATTTATTAAATCCTAACTTTAGTAATATAATAAACTAGCTTCCGCCAGCGGCTTCGCCCGCGTGGTATGTCGATAAAAAGTAGCCTATGTCTCAGGCTCTACACTATCTGTGTACCAAATTTCATTTAAAAATCAGTTCAGTAGTTTTGACGTGAAAGCGCGACAGACAGAGAGACATTTATAATTTATGTAAGGATAAGGAAGTAAGGATTGATTGAGCACACTGTCTATCTGCCCGTTTGCATTAACGAAACATTTACAATCACAACTAAACATGATAAAGTCTCTAGTTCCTATCAAAAATTGTATCATGAATATAATTGTAAATAAAACAAACAAAATGCGTGGTTTAAACCGCTAAGTGTGGTTTAAAACGTTTTAACCAAAAAGATGGTTTAAAACCAAATGGTTTGCGTTGCATCTCTATTCATGAAACATTGACAGAAAACAGAGATTTCACCATGTCTTGTTGTGAATGTTTTGCAGTGCACAGTTAAACAGTGTGCTCAATCAATTTAATTAATTATTATATCCTACTATACTATACTATACTATAATAAATTATAGCGTATTAGTTTCGCAAAACAAAGAGTGCTAATCCGTTATCATCGTTTTATTTTCTTCGAGTAGGAATTTTTGTCCAGGTAGAACTTACAAATTCATTTTTGGTGATGCGATAAGGTAGCCCGCGAAATTAAAATTTTCTTACGGTTTTTGCAATTTGCAGGTCAGTGTCAGATTGTATGTTGATTTTAAAATCGCGACCGTAGACAAAATTATAATCATAACCGTGCGTTTGCACTTGCGAAACATTCAAGACAAAACATGTTGAAATCTCAACTTTCTGTCAATGTTCCATACAATTTTTGACAGGAACTAGAGATTTCAACATGTTTTGTATTAAATGTTTCGCCAGTGCAAACGCACGGTTAGAATCAGCAATACAACTCCTTATGTTAAGTACCTGCTACACGGTCGCCAACCGCGTCCCGATGGAGGTGACCTAGGTGTTTTATAACGGTTTAGATGATGGCTTACTATCAAATTTGAAATAGCTCTGCCGGTCGCCAACCAAGGTCACCTCTGTCGAGGATGCGGTTGGTAACCGCATAGCAGGCACCATAGTCCATATGGTTACATGAACATAATGAGTCGAATTGATGATTTCTATTATTATAATTCTATATAATATATGTATTACGGCCGCGAATCATATTTATATCAACAAAAATCCGAAAAAAAAAAATTGCGGGCTACCCTGACGCTTTCGCCTTATGAAAATTACTAACAATCGCATCTCTAGTGAAATAAGTGCAGCGTTGCCAAGACCTCGGTGAAGTTAGCCGCACGATTTAATTATTATGAACTTTTGTTAATCCTAATCGTTAGAGAATCGTTAGAGAGGGTTAGAGAGAAAAGAAAAATCGTTAGAGAGTAATTAGTTTTTATGTAAATACAATTTTAATTTTTCGTGTGATGTTGGCCCCCCCTCCCGCAAAAATGGACTTAGACGTAATTTTATTTTTTTAATCGTTTGCGAATCGTTAGAGAGAGATTGAGAGTTACACAAAATCGTTAGAGAGTTAATATTTTATTTGATATTAAATCATTTCTAAGAGCGTGACGTTAGCCCACCTCTGTGGATTTTGCCCCCGAATTAATTATTCTCAACTTTTGTTAATGCTAATCGTTAGAGAATCGTTAGAGAGAGTTAGAGAGAAAAGAAAAATCGTTAGAGAGTAATTAGTTTTATTTATCAACGATTTTAATTACTTTTGTGAGATTGGCCCCCATTCCCGCAAAAATGGACTTAGACCTAATTAAAAAAAATATGTAGTTTGAGAATCGTTAGAGAGAGATAGAGAGTTAAAAAAAATCATTAGAGAGTTAATGTTTTAATAGATATTAAATTATTTTTGAGAACGCGTTTTACTCTAGAGCAGATTCAAGTTTAGAAACGTGCCGCCTCGATAGGGGAGGGAGGAGAGGGGGGAATGGTTAGTAGATCCCCCCACTCACCCCTGCCGGAGATACAAAGTTTTTTTTAATGATTTTTAAATATGACAAGTCTCATATGCTGGGACCACACACACGGATTATCACGATAATAGACGTTAACCGTGGGTGGAGTCACAACTTATTGAATTTGTCAATTGAATAATAATTTGTTAACCATTTAATTTGAAGAAGTACTTACCTATCTCTATAAAGAAAAACTGAATTCAGCGTGTTAACTTTTATGAACTTATCTCGTAGGAGTGACTATTCACCATGTATCTACCACGACCTGTCATTTTGTTGTTTGTCTTGTCGTATCCCTTTAGCATATGTAATGCCCTGTGTCGGATGACAGAAAGACGCACTGAGCGACAGGCGAGAAATGGCAGCTCATGTTAAGGCTCCCACAATCAGGCGCGATATCGCGGATGCGACAACAGTAGCGCTGCCTGTCGCGCCCGCGATATCGCGCCTGTTTGGACGAGCCTTTAGGCTCCCTGTATACTTTCCTATCTTCGCTGTCGTAAAGTAAAAGTAAATTACTCGTAAGTTGAATGTAAAAAAAATTAAGAGCCACTACCAGCCCTTCCATTTAATATGTCACACTCACACTGTTAATATTATTGCGCATGCATAAGGTACTTTTTTTTCTGTATTGTCCCCCAGAAGTGACTCCCATATTCAAAATGTATTTATTTACGTTATACGTCCCAAGTTTGGGTCACAATAAATTACCAAATTTCAACATTTTTGTGGGAACTTTTATTTTGTCGCCTATCCTTTTGTGTGAGCTGTCGTTGGAAACGTCATTCAAAAATATGGTGAGTTTGTTTGAGATAAATTTTTTTTATAAAAAAAAACAACCGTTTCCAAAAAAACAAAAAAGTGAAAAATAACTTAAATTTCTTTGCTTTTCAATTTTCATTTTTTGCCACCGACTTCCTAAGTTCCTTTCCGAAAGTTATTTTTCACTTTTTACTGTTTTTTTTGGAAGTCGTTTGTTTTTTTTTTGTAAAATGTTTTTATTTTTCACTTTTTAGTTGTGGTACCTACGCCACTCAAATTCGAATACCACTACCTCCTATGTAAATAACAGTGACGGAGTCAAATAAGATATCATCTACATAGACTAAGTGGGAAAAAATATGTAATCATTGAAGCTAACTCAAAAACTGCTCAAGCAAAGTTAATAAAATTTATATGAGACCAAACAGGAAGCACCACCTTTCAAATAAAAACAGAATCATCAAAATCGGTCCACCCACTCGAAAGTATAGAGGTAACAAAAATGAAAAAATAAATTAGAAAAACCGACGAAACCTCCTCCTTTTTTTGAAGTCGGTTAAAAACCATTTTTGGATTCAGGGATCCGTTTGCAAAATATTAAGCTTTAAAGTGCAAATTTCTGTTACAGTCAAGTGTCTCCCCCCTTGCCAGCTAAATGGTTGGTTTGGGACATGTGCAAAATTCACGGCAGTAGTAAGTATAAGCTACGAAATTAAAAGGAAAACTATCACAACAGTAGGCTATGGAAGAACAAGTATTTCAACTACGGAACCCTTCATTGTGCGTAGTACGACACGCACTTGGCCGGTTTTTATTCATTTGTTTTAGTCGCAAGAAGCCTCGCCGTTCGCATCGCGTGAAAATTCGCTGCAGTGGAATGTCCCGTGGCCAGACGGTTAAGTAATTTGGTATTATTATTATATATTGAATCCTGCTATTACTATTGTATCTTCCGAAATAAGGTTGAGAGATGTTGTGTAACAAGCAAATAATGTATGTTTGTAGCGATGCACGGCGTTTGCCTGCGCAGGCGGTGCCGTGCAGCGCCCCGCAACACGCGCCCCACGCCGCGGGCTCGCGCTCTTGAATCAAACTCAAACTCAAAGCATTTATTTCAATTAAACCATTTACAGACACTTTTGAATTGTCAAAGAGTCGGTCAGTTAGTCAAAAAGTTGAAGCTAGTTGCCCATTCCAATTCGTAGATCTCTATCGAAAAGAACGGGCAAGAAACTCCAAGGACACTCTTTTAAAAATGTATATAGATATTACAAAATCCTGGATACAGTATTCTTGGTGCTTCTATATGTGAGAACAATGTCAAACGAAAAATAATCAAAAACAATTCAAAATATAAGATTAAAAATAAACCCTGGCAGATCAGATAAGAGATGACCAGTCTCAACTGAGGGCGCCCGTTCACGAACATGACATGTGGAATAAAACATCAGTGCTGAGCAACAGCCCGCCCGAGTGCTACTTGTATTGTGTCCCGGACCTACTGTATCGAAATGCCACGGAAAGCTGCCGTTTCAGGCGAAGAAGTAGTTAAATGCTTAAAAAAAATTGAACTTATCTATCCTCGCCAAAACTGCCGGGATATTCCAACACAATATGGCGCAATATATGTGCCGAGTTAGACAATAAGTGGACTACTCACCACGCTCATAACAGTATGAGCCAGGATCGGCACAGAATCCTTACGATCCCCGATTGGAAAAGGGCATCGTTATTAGGAACCAACTGCCTCCTGATTCTGACCAAGTCACGTCGGTGGTTTAAAAACTACCCGACCAGCTCCCGACAAGCAACCACCTTTTGTGTTTTGAGCATAAATGATGCACTATAAGTACCGAATCAAATTGAAACTACAAAAAATATTTCGTATTCTTATTGATTGCGGGGTATCACTGTTAAATGATGGTTGATCAAATACACAACTTTACCACTCTTATCTATTATCGTCTCTCTGCATCATGTATCGTATCAGTAGTACTACTCACGGTGCACAATGAGAAACGTAAGTGTGGCCGCTTCATTCAATGCAATAATTCTCGCGGTAAATTTCTTTGATCTGCCTAAAATACCGCCACCAGAGTTAAACGCTATCACCCAACGTTAAACGCCAATGTGAATGCCGTTGACAAATTCTCGAGGTAAGTTGTGGTGTGGTACACCAACCGTTAACGTTTATTATCGCGATAATCCGTTGGTGTGGTCCCAGCCTATAAGATTTGTCATATTTAAAAAAGATTTAAAAAAAACTTTGTATCTCCGGCAGGGGTGAGTGGGGGGATCTACTAACCATTCTCCCCTCTCCTCCCTCCCCTATCCCCTATCGAGGCGGCACGTTTCTAAACTTTAATCTGCTCTAGAGTAAAACGCGTTCTCAGAAATAATTTAATATCAATTAAAACATTAACTCTCCAATTATTTTTTTTAACTCTCTATCTCTCTCTAACGATTCTCAAACTACATATTTTTTTTAATTAGGTCTAAGTCCATTTTTGCGGGAATGGGGGCCAATCTCACAAAAGTAATTAAAATCGTTGATAAATAAAACTAATTACTCTCTAACGATTTTTCTTTTCTCTCTAACTCTCTCTAACGATTAGCATTAACAAAAGTTGAGAATAATTAATTCGGGGGCAAAATTCACAGAGGTAGGCTAACGTCACGCTCTTAGAAATGATTTAATATTAAATAAAATATTAACTCTCTAACGATTTTGTGTAACTCTCAATCTCTCTCTAACGATTCGCAAACGATTAAAAAAATAAAATTACGTCTAAGTCCATTTTTGCGAGAAGGGGGGCCAACTTCACACGAAAAATTAAAATTGTATTTACATAAAAACGAATTACTCTCTAACGATTTTTCTTTTCTCTCTAACCCTCTCTAACGATTCTCTAACGATTAGGATTAACAAAAGTTCATAATAATTAAATCGTGCGGCTAACTTCACGGAGGTGTTGCCAAGCCGTACGATAATTATGGGGGCGTACGATAATTTGGCCAATGGTACGATGTACGATAATGAATGTCTAATGTACGATAATTTTGAGATACGCTGAAAAAAAAAGATCCAATAACAAAACGTATTAGTCAGACAAAACTAAATGCAGAAAAAAAAAACTGTCAATTGTCATTTGTCCCATGATGATTGTTAAAGCTTTACGAGGATCTTTGTTCAATACAATTAATCACAAAACAATTTCACAAATGTTTACCAACAGCGCCCTCTTATAATGTTATCAAGCGTCAAAAGATCCTAGTAGCACTGTATTCATCCATTCCCACAGTTACTATCTAGTCTCTGAGACCGACGTGAAATGCACAAATGGTTTCTAGATTAGAATAATTTAATCTAATTTAGATTATAATAGAAAACATAAAAATATCAACAAACAAATTATGACAAAACATTTTAAAGGTTTGTGCTGCTAGCGCCATAAGTGGTGAATCTTGGCATATACTTCCCCTTTGACTCTAGTAAAAAATTATTGATTTTTGATAGCAATTTGAATTAAAGTTTTAGGAGTTTTTTTTATTTTTTTATTTGGATTTTTCTTTTGTATGATAATTTTGCCCAAAAAACGATAATTTTGACGTGGGAAGTCGATAATTTGAACTTTTGGATTTGGCAACACTGAATAAGTGAACCTATATGGGCTATGTTGTCAACCAGTCAACAAAGAGACGAAAGACCGGTGTTCAAACTGAAAATAATTATAATATTGTTTTTTAAATCCGACGCCATTTTGCGAAGAGGTATTTTTGCATCGGCTTGAGTAAACTGTGAAGTTTACTAATTGGCTCTGAAAGTAACGAATACACAGAATAATATGGGTGAAGACAAAGGTACGTAAAGTATTTGATTTATTTCCCTTATTATGTTAAGTTTAATGATCCAAAATTAACTGTATTACCTTGCTTGCAGACCGCCGACGCAGGTCTCGTTCGAGGGAGAGGCGGCGTTCTAGGTCTCGTTCTAGGGAACGTCGTGAGAAGCCTGCGAGGAGAAGCAGATCTAGGTCACAGAGCAAAAGATCCCGCAGACGCAAGCCTTCTTTGTACTGGGATGTCCCGCCACCGGGATTTGAGCATATTACTCCACTACAATATAAAGCCATGCAAGCTGCTGGACAAATACCAGCCAATATCGTCGCAGATACACCACAAGCAGCTGTACCAGTCGTAGGATCCACGATAACTCGTCAAGCCCGAAGATTGTATGTGGGCAATATACCGTTCGGCGTCACAGAAGAGGAAACCATGGAGTTCTTCAATCAACAGATGCATCTCTCGGGCTTGGCACAAGCTGCAGGGAATCCTGTGTTGGCTTGCCAAATTAACTTGGACAAAAACTTTGCATTCCTTGAATTTAGATCTATAGATGAGACTACACAAGCTATGGCTTTTGATGGTATCAACTTCAAAGGGCAGAGCTTGAAGATTCGACGGCCGCACGACTATCAACCCATGCCTGGCACTGAAAATCCAGCTATTAATGTGCCGGGTGAGTTATAATTTAGTTCTTATAACATTTTCCTTAACCTTTTTAGATTATAAGCATGTGATTATTATGAATTTAAATACTTATGCTTTTGGGTATTTTTATAACCCCTAAAATGTCCACGCACAAGAAAAAAATTGTCTCATTCTTAAATTGTTTGTTTACAATAATATGTTTATTTATTTTCAGCTGGTGTGATTAGCACAGTAGTTCCAGATTCCCCGCACAAAATATTTATTGGCGGTTTGCCCAATTATCTAAATGAGGACCAAGTAAGTTGCTGCTATCTGATAATTAGTGTAAAATATATGTCTGTGACACATTGATTGGTTAAAAAAATGTAAATAGGATTACTGCACAATATTAGTACTTACCATTTCTAAGTCTTTTAATATCAAATCAATGTTTCATAGTATTTTGTGATACATATTTATATTTAAATCTCAACCTCAGAAGACTTACTGGATTTAATAAAATCAAATAAGGCTGTTATTTATAAATGTTCTAAGTAAATGTAATCTGTTTGTTCAAAGTGCCTGCATTTTATGCAGCTTGTTTGTGCTTTTTTTTATATTTATCAGCCTTATGGTGTATAATTATTATTTATATTATTACACTTCAAGCATTGAAATTAATCACGTAAGTACACCATGAATTCATGAGTGTATAATTTGCCAATGAAGGTATAAAAAATATTCGTCTGTTCATACTGATTATACAAAATTATGTTTTGCAGGTCTATACTGCGACTGCCTCTTGTATTCTTACACACAGATTCTTAGGATTTCTATTGTCAAGTGAACTAGATCAACACACCCCTCCTTTCCTTTGTAATTCTTTTGAACCCAAATTATTTTTAGCACTGGTCTATAAACATGAAGCATATATTATTGTATTTTCGATATCACTTTGGTGTAACGAAAAATAACAAACATATGTAAGTCATTCATAGCAATAATAATGAACAAGCTACCCATGTATATTGCACACATGACTGTAGATGTTCCCATTAGGAGATAGTATTAGGTGCCGCAGCCATTTCAGGGCGAGATTCAACAGTTGACAGGGCTACGGTGGAGCCAGCAGTGAGCCGCGTTATGTTTTGGTCAGTTTCAGGTATTTTCACAGGTACCCTAGCGGGATGAGCGTGCGCTTCACGCTCGATATATTCTGAAACAACTCACTGATATAGTTTGCTTTCTGCCCCTCCCTAGCTTAGATTTGGCACATTCGCGGCCCGCGTGTCACTGTTGTCTCTCATTCTCACCTATACGTCTTGTACTTGAATGAGACGTCGGCACTTCAAGGCAAGTCTCCTCCATTCACATCTGATTCTAACATGCGGCTAGACACAGGTCAGATAACATTCATTTAATATTTGCTGCCTTTTGCCTAGCAAATTTAACGGGAACACTAAAAAATTGTGTGTAATGAATGTACAACTGCATAATAGACCAATCATGTACCTAAATATTTATTCAGTGTAATTCAAACTTTATAGAAACAACTCACTTTCTGATTGAATAATGTGTGAAACAGGTAAAAGAATTGCTGATGTCATTTGGACAACTACGAGCTTTCAATTTGGTGAAGGACTCATCAACTGGACTGAGCAAGGGCTATGCCTTTGCTGAATATGTTGATATTTCAATGACTGATCAGGTAAATATGCATGTTGAAATTATATTCATAACTGATGAGTATAACTTACCACCTATAATAATGTTTATTTTTTTTATAGGCAATAGCAGGTCTTAATGGTATGCAACTGGGTGACAAGAAACTCATTGTTCAACGAGCCAGTATTGGAGCTAAGAACTCAACTTTAGGTACAGTAATGCTTACCAACTCGTGACATGCTAACATTTACAGGTGAAGATTATTACTGATTTTTTAAAATGTTGTGTAGCAATGACCGGAGCGGCGCCGGTGCAGCTCCAAGTGGCGGGCCTGACGCTGGCGGGAGCCGGGCCGCCTACAGAAGTGCTGTGTCTCCTCAACATGGTTACTCCCGATGAACTGCGCGACGAAGAGGAGTATGAGGACATCCTCGAAGATATCAAGTTAGTGTTCTGTTTCTTTAATTAAATTCGATAGAAGGTGGTTTAAAATGAACGTTTCCTTTCTTCGTTCAGACTATAAAGTTAGTTAGGATAATATTATATTATTTAATGGTATTTGACTTTAACTAATGCATCTTTTATTTACAGAGAGGAATGCAACAAATATGGTTGTGTACGCAGTATAGAAATCCCAAGACCAATAGAGGGAGTTGAAGTACCTGGATGTGGAAAAGTATGTTTGTTTAAGACATTTTAAAATGTTTGTTCAACAAAGTCAGTATATAATAATTATTAATTCTGTTTATCTTTGTCTACAGGTGTTTGTCGAGTTTAACAGTATTGCTGATTGCCAAAAGGCCCAGCAAACACTCACTGGACGCAAGTTCAGCAATCGCGTGGTTGTCACTTCTTACTTCGACCCTGACAAATATCATCGCAGAGAATTCTAAGTTTTAAATTTATCTCGTCACAAGTAATTCCCTTTGTCTAATACAATCTCAAAAATGCAAAAATGACATATTCATTTTAGATATTGACTTTCATATATCCATTCAACTCGATTGTATAATTAAAAGATAAAAATAAATTATAATAATATCTATAACGATTTTTATTTTTAAAACATCTAAACAAAATATAAACATTTGTCTTTTCGTAGAAATGCAATGAATAAAAATATAATTAAATTAGGTGGTATCGTTTTCGTTTAAAACATTACATACATACTGATATAAAATGGCTCTATAAACAGTACCTAAATCATAAAAACTCTCGTTCGTTCGGAAAATTAAATAATCGCATCACTGTGCAATGAGCTTTTTCTTATTATAAAGTTAAGTTACGATAATCTTACGAATAAACTTAAATCATAAGCAGCTCAAACATCTTGCTGCATTGCCGGTTGGTACGTGTTCAATGAGCCGGTCTCTGAAGAAAGTACAAGCTTCCTCATGACGACATATAGGATGCCACCTACGAGCAGCATGCCGATGCCAGCCATCAAACTAATCGCCCATGCAGGAACAGCGTTACCACCTGAAATTGGAAAAATTATTTCATATAAGTATTTTAAAGAATTTTTCGTAGTCTTGTGTGTTAGCCGCACGTCTGTGGTAACAATTTGCCAGAAATAGCGCCGTAGCGGTAAAAACGGAAAGGTGGTGTGTGGAGTGGCAGACTTTTTACCCGACTGCGGCAGCGGAGCCTAAAAGGAGGTTAATGTTTTTGGTTTGTATATGTTACTCTTACGACTGACGTGCAGTTAGTTGTACGTCAACGAAGGTCAGAAAACGGACAAATGCGAGTCGCTGTTTGCCCACGTAGCACTACTTGTCGTTATGAATACGAGAAATCTACATTATGTTGACTTTCTACCTGTACTGTTGTTGTTAACAAATATAAACAGCGCCATACAAATATGTATTTGTATATAATAATTGAATATAAGTAAATATTTGTTCCGTCCGGAATCGAACCCGTGACAATACTCAGCAAGAAATCGCTCAACCACTGCGCCAGCCATACAATCTGATTTTTCCAAGTTCCTATGTAGCTGAGACGATTGTGACGTAGGCTCCTGATGTGAAGCCTCAATGTAGATATTGATTAGCTAAGCTTATGGTATGTTAAAATCGAAACTTACGGTAGTAAGTATGTGTCATAACACGCCTTCCTCGAAGAATTTTTCGCCTGGCTTCGGTTTCTTGAGTAAGTGTACTCAAAATAACTGAAAGATGAAAAAATATTAAAAAGAAAACAAACAATGTTTTATCTGCTGACTACCTTGGCAGGAATCGCATCTGATTAAAGATTAGTAAGTACTTTGTCTAAGCATGAACTAAGTACCTATTGCTAAAGGAAGTTCCCGAAATCAACATTTCATATTCAACAGGCTAGGGTTAGTCTATAGTTAGAGTGGTTAGAGTTTAATCAACCTTTGTTTTTATTTTATACCTTTCTACTTCATTTCACCTAAAGTAGATAACAGCGTAGTAGGTACTCAGACCAAATAAAAAACCAAGACAGAGCCCCCGCCAACAGTGACGTGAGGCCGGTTTCCGAAATATATGTGCACTTAGTTTGGTTGTAGTCATTGTAAATAGTTGTATGTGTGTGAGCGTGTATGCACAGAGCGGTGGTGTAGTTTTAGCATGCTTCACTGTATTTTTCGCAGCGCCCCGTTTTGGTTTTTTATTAGGTCTGAGAGTAGGTAATATTATAATAAAAGCGTTCCATAAGATAACAGCGGAAATCCGGTATGAATAAGTCGTCACATTTTGTCTATAACCAGAAGACTTCCGTATCCTAAGTCTCCAATGATTGCAAAACCTTTACAAAAATGGGCTCTATTCCTAAAGGTAGCAAAGCAATAGGTAGCCATTGTTCTCAATACCTATAACTTACTATATTATACTTACATTATTAGCTGCGCGCAAGCGAAACACATCTTCATTACTAGATTTGATAAGTAACAACGACGGCTCGACGGCTCACATATCCTAGTAATTATTGTACTTAGGTAGGTACAGCACATAGATCCCTAGCTTGCCTAACTAGACCAAAATTCAATTAGATTATCCTATAATTATATCTCTATATTTATATATAGGATTCCCAAGTGAAATTTGGTCATGGTTATCGCAATTGAAACAATCCATTTAGATAGGATAGAACAAAGAACACCGAGTGTTGTTTACAAAATACCTCACAGTAAATCTGGTTTTACAGAAGTGAATTGCACTCACCCAAAATAACAGCAAAGTAGAACCACAAAGACCTCCTTTGCGCCATTTTGAACACTATTTTGTAATTAGGACACTAGTTAGTAGCGAATTAGACAACACTTCGCAATAAAGCGAAACTGATGACACACTAAAACATACCGAGCATACAGGTGTGTTCCGCGGCGCGAGGTCCTTATCAAGCTTAGATAAGATAGCGCGATTCTGATTAGTAATGCGTACACACAGCAATCTTGTACCTACTGACAAACAGATCCGAATACTGAAAGTGTGAGTCAATATTTCTAGCTAAGGTCTGGTTGTCACTTTTTTCAAGTAGGTACGTATCCTAGATAAAGCGGTCAGTAAATTAAAACTACTCCTAGGAGTAAGCTTTTTGCCGGGGTCGTGGGAAAGTCCGAAAGGGTTACCGTGGCCCCTGGCTACATATGTAAGTACAGGCAATTGAAGGAACACGGGTGGGTTTTAGTCAGTAAGAGTCTGACACGCCCTGCCGCTCCGCCTAGAGCGAGAGAAGTTATTTGCCAAACAAAAACTTTAAAAGCTAAAGTTTTTGTTTTTCACTTTTTAGTTATGGTACCTGCCCCACGCAAATTCGAATATCACTACCTGCTATGTAAATAACAGTGACGGATTCAAATAAGATGTCTACATAGATTAACTGAGAAAAATACGTAATTATTGAAGTTAACTCAAAAACGACTCAAGCAAAGTTAATCAAATTTATATGGGACCACCTCTGAAGCATGACCTACCAAACAAAAAAAGAATCATTAAAATCGATTCATAATTGGCGGAGTAACCGCGTGACATACAAACACACAAAAAAAAACAGACGAATTGAGAACCTCCTCCTTGTCCTTTTTGAAGAAGTCGGTTAAAAAAAGGACTAAGTAAATCAACTCGGCCTATCGGCTATCGCAGTTCACTGCTGGACATAGGCTGAGGCTGGGCATAGGTTTTTTGGACTGCCTCTGGGACTGCCGAGCACGGGGTCCCTGTGTTCGACGCCCAGTCGGCCAATTTCTCAGTAGCAGCCTAGATTTGCGCTCGATTGACGGCAATAAGATCGCCTGTGCCTGCAATTATTATTATATGGGACTCAATTATATTAAAGCTATGTTCCGCCAGTAATGTAGGTACAACTGGAGAAATGTGGGTGCAGGTATGTATAGGAATAACCCCACGCCTTTGCCTAATCCCACGGGAAAAAAAGGCGAGATGCGTAGTTATTTTTATGTGGCTGTTGTGTTGTCGAGCTGTTCGTGATTAATAAAGAGCGGCGCACCCTGGGCTGCCAGCCCGGCTTCAACAAAACGACCACTATAAAACGAAATTAAATATTATAATAAACTACCGGCGCCCCGCGGTTTCACCCGCATTAGTCTTGATCCCGTGGGAATATCGAGATAAAACGTATTCTATATCAGTATGTCCTAACCCAGCCCAGGCCACATGATCTACCCATGTAAGTACCAAATTTCATCTAAATCCGTTCAGCCGTTTTAGCGTGAAAGCATAACAAACAGACAAATAAGCAAACAAACTGATTTCCGCATTTATATTATTACAACAATATAAATAAAGAATACTAGTTAGGATAGCAGAAAACCAGCGTGTTTACTAACAAAAACTTTATTGAATAATAACTAAATCTAGTTACAAACATAAGCCTAACTTTAATTCTACATGTCATTTAAATCTTTTCACTTTTCGGAGAAAATATTTTTCATATCAATGTCTGACAGAATTTTAGCAGTTACTGAATCTGGACTTTGTGCGGTAACTTTGGCTTTCCCTGCTTCCAGTTGCCGTTCACTGCCAACGACTGCAGCCGACTTTTCAATGAGTTCCTCTTCTGGCACCCTCTCGGATTTCAGTTTTTCATATTGTTGAATGAGCCTCTTGGTTTGAGTTTCTGTTTGACTGATCATACTTATTGCTCCTAAGCCATGGCCATTTGAGTGAAATTTCCTGTAAGTTAATAGAAATATCTTATTCCAGTAAACATCCTAACTTAATATGTAACTTAGATATAACTTGGATATGCGCGCGCTCCGGCCAGTTGTTTACCGGTTAATCTTATTAATAGACTGTGATATCAGAAAAGTTCTTTTTCTCAAACATGCTTGGAAATTCGAGCATTATTTTGACAACATTCTTCGAGATAAATCAAAATTGCTGTACTAGTAAAAAACAGGTGACGATGCGGCCAGCAAGATTACTATGAAAATCCATATCTGGCGTGTTTAGCGGCCAAATAAATTACTATGAAAACTCTTATCTGTCGTGTTATTTAAAAATGGAACGAACTTTTTACTTCAACACACGGCAACCAAGGAGGTAACTTATCAAAGATTTTATTTAAATTTCGAATTGGCTTGCAAATAGAACAAAGAAGAAACAAATTAACATATTGGCGCATAAAAAATGATAGTTGTTCGCCATTGATTCTGGAATTTCTATTTAATTTACTCAGTTTGAATTTCCGCGCGTTGTTTGAGAAAAGTACTATACAAGCCTTGGCCGCAATCAGGAATTGATGGACTCACGCATGAGTGCCTCGGCCCTCATTTTCACGATCGTCCATCAATCCCCTTATTGCTGGCCGCGACAGTAATGTACTATTATTATTATGAAGGTTTCATTTACAACTGACGGCGGTATCGCAAAACGAACCGCAAGCGAACCGTAAAACTTAGCGCAGATTGGGCAATGCCGCGTGGCCGCGTCGCGACGCAACGCATCAATTTCGTACATTTTCTATGAACCAGCGCAACCAACAGGCAGGCCGCACCGCACTTTTTTATATCAAAATGCGTTGCCCTGCGGCTCGTTTCGGGTGCAATGTGCGCTTGGCTTTATAAAACATTTACTTACGCTCTGACCGTATCTTCAGGATAAAGAATTTGTCTGATAGGTTTGATTTCAGGTTTATGTTTGGCAAACTTAGGTTCTGTAAGAGGTGGAAAAGCTCTATACACATCAAACCACAGGGGCCTGTCATCAGCTCTCATTGCTCCTTTTGTAAGAAGTCCCTCCACTCTGTAAATTCAGAAATTAATAAACTTAACTTTAAGGTGCTGGTGTTAGGTTTGGTGGAGGTTTAGCTGTGTTACTTTAAATGCCAAACCAGGTGGTTATGTTCTATAAACTCTCTAAGATACGAGTATGCTCGTGGCAGGGGTGATTTCACATCAACATTTACTCAGTTTACAGGTGGATTATTCATAACTCTCGAACTCGGATCTTGCCATTCTGCGTGTAGGATAATTTGATAGTGGTGAAGGAAAGTAGCCCGCCATATTCTTACAGTTTCAATTGGAGGCGCACATGTTTCGGCTATAAGAATATGAATAGTGATAATAAACTCTAAGAATGAGGCTTACGGAGCTAGCTCAAAATCGAAGCCAGTTAGTAGTTCAATACCCCAGCTGTTGTTTTGCTAGATCCAGATTGAAAAGATATTCAGTTTCAGGTAAGTTAATTAAAAACACTTAGTAACTTTATATACTTGAATAGTTTTATTGAATTAAAATAGCTATTAAATTAAAAGCAAATACATTCAAATTAAAAATCATTTTGCATAGCGTGAAAAATTGTTCTGCGCAAATTTTCCCAACCACTTTTCTTGGTCTCTGAAATTAATTTCTGTTGAAGTGTTTTAATGTCATCTTCCAACTCTTCTGCTAATTTGTCCGTTTCGGTTTTATGGTCTGTTTCCATTTGTTCACACCTAAAAGTAGAAGGGAAACATTAAAAATAAAATTGCAGTGACAGAGAAAACTAAACTTCTTGTTACTCTGCTAATTTATCCAATATGAGTTTTAGCTGCTGTAATATCAAAGTTAGCCCAACCAACTTTAATTCCACTTATAAACAAAAATGAATTACTGTTTTTTATAGGAAGCATGAATATCTTTTAGTGCTTTCAGTTTTTGCTTATGAGCTGTGGTTGTCTGCTGCATGCACTTTACAACTGCTGCAGTTAAATGTTCCAACTTTTTCTCATTATCTTTCATTGCATTACAATCTGCTTCCAATTGTAGCATGACTTCTGATAGATTTTCAAGCAGGGTGTCACTTTTTTCTTTCCTGAAAATTATTAGTTATGTAGAGTAATATTAGATTAGTAACTTGTAGTTCTATGTTTTTAACAGTAATCAATAAGGTAATCAAATATCAATTGTATGTAAGTTTACAAACCTTGTTTCTAGTTGATGGCTCATAACACCCAATATCTTTTGGCGTGATTCTTTACAAGCTTCTACATTGACCTCCAATTTCTTTTTCTTAGAATTTGTTTGATATTGCCCTATCAATTTGGCAATGCTCTCCTCTTCAGTCACATCATTTCTTTGACGTTTTTGATTTTTTTTATTGTTAGTAGAATCTTTAAGAAACTGTGATTCATTTAGTAATTCATTAATATCTACTGATAAATGTTTAGCTTTTCCTCCTTTTTTAGAAGTCATTATTGTATTGCAGAAAAGTTGATTGACAAAAACTACGATTCTAACGAACGCACTAGAAATCAACTGGATTTCTCGGTTTCCCGCCAAATTATGCCTGGTTTGCCGCGTGAAAATTTGTATTCCATTTCCAAATTGATATAAAAATTCAAAGACATTTAAAAAATATTTTACCATAGCAAAGGGAAATAAATTCTTACCGTGTGTAAATAGTTCCAATTCTTTCCAAGCGACTACTTGCCATTTTGGTTTATATTGATGGAATCTATTTTATAATTAAATTGTTAATCTACTGTCGAGGCTAGAAATTAGATTATTTGACTTGGATGGATTAGTTATGCTTATGAATTTATGAAGGTTAGGTTTTTGTCAGTTTTTGTTTCTCTTTGACATTGTTTTAATTACTTGACATTGACAGCTGCCGAACGAAACTTTGACAACAAAGTTGACAATGGTTTTGAACGATCTTGTAGGGCCTGTTTCACATGCTGTGGTGGTTGGGTGTGTGTTTTTGAAGTGAAAACTTCTTGGTAGGGGGAGAACATAATATTGATTCGCGTAGTGCTTTATATCACTACAAATTATAAAATAAAATGCTTCGCCTGTCTGTCTGTTCGCGATAAACTCAAAAACTGCTGCACCGATTTTCATGGTGTTTTCACCAATGGATAGAGTGGTTCTTGAGGAAGGTTTTTGTATATAATAATAACCGACATCCACGCAGGTGAAAGCGCAGGCATCAGCTAGTATAGAATATAGATGGTGTTTATATCAGTTTTCACTTATGTTGGATCGGCAGATGACTGCCTATTTTTTTACCCGACTACGGCGAAGCAAAAAGGAGGGTTATTTGTGTAGTGAACTCGAGACAAGACGAGTTAAAAAAATAATTGAACATTACTGCGCGTTTGCACTGGCGAAACATTCACAACAAAATATGTTGAAATCTCTAGTTTATGTCAAAAATTGTATGGAACATTGACTGAAAATAGAGATTTCAACCTGTTTTGTTGTGAATGTTTCGTCAGTGCAACCGCACAGTAATAGCAGAATAATGATATTCTCGTATGTTGTGTTGTGAGCGTTACCGTGCGTTTGCACTGGCGAAACATTCAAGACAAAACATGTTGAAATCTCAACTTTCTGTCAATGTTCCATACAATTTTTGACAGGAACTAGAGATTTCAACATGTTTTGTATTAAATGTTTCGCCAGTGCAAACGCACGGTTATGCTAGATACACACGCAGCGACTTTGGCCGCCTCCGAGATCACACACGTCCGGGCCCCGAGCCAGCGACGGAGCTTCAGTGTCTTGTGAGTGCCACGGTGCCACGGCTCCGTCACGTCCCGGGCACGGATGTGGATAGACCTCTTGATTAATGCCCAAGGAACATAATTATACTCACGTATGAGAGTTTATCCGGGTTCCACACCACAGAATACATTTTTATATAATTATGTTCCAGACGCCGTTATAATGTTTTGTGCTAACTGCGACGGCTTATTTGTATTATTGAATGTTTACTAGGGAATGGAAGAAAAACGACATAAATATTATATAATTATAAATCATTTATTTTCTAAATTAAGTCCCAAAACAACACAACTCATTCAAGGCATTCTTTTCTCAACTTAAATATATTTCATTGCTTAACATACACTTAAATCTATTTACAAGTTTAGAACCTCAATATATTCTCGCATGAATCACAAATTTTTCGATAAATACTCCCGTACAAGCCTTAATATTGCACTTGCTGCCTTACTCAACCTCACGAGTTCATATACTTTGAGCTTCATGAGGTTCACCAGCAGTAATATTATGCGTTGTTACTGTAGTCATTTAATTTGAAAGTGGCATAATGATGTGAGTAAGGCCAAAGTCCGTGTGAGCCTTATACAATCACAAGAAAATACTGACTATTTTTTTTGATTGAGATTCCACAGTCGGCTATGATTGCGACCGGTGTTTTCTGAAACACCGCTTGTCTGCTTGTCTCGTCAGAATGTCTGAGACGAAGTTTCTGTGCGTAAATACTCGAAGTATGTCCTCACGAGCTTCCTGTATGCCCTCGCATACAATTTTACTCCTTTGTATATTTCCCTGAAATGAAACATACTTTACGATCAAATAGTCATGCCACAGGTCTACCTGTAAATCCAAAGTAGTATATAATATTAATTAATTGTTGTAGCCATTTTTGAACATACCTTGAGTAGCTCAAGTATCGTGTGTGAGTGTGGCTGCAGAGCGGATAGCGCGCGTCCTGAAGCCGTCTCTAGTGCTCGCAGTAAGCCCGCTAACTGCTCTCCGACGTCAGATTCTAAAGACATCTAGACAAAACAATAAAAATAAATATTAATCTATTTATTATGACATGTATATTCGGTAGGTCTGAGAATCAGTCGTAATCTATTTTTCATACCCCTAAGTGATAGGTAGGGTTGGTAGGGTAGGTAGAGTAGGTAGGGTAGGTAAGGTAGGTAGGGTAGGGTAGGTAAGGTAGGTAGAGTAGGTAAGGTTGGTAGGGTAGGTAAGGTAGGTAGGGTTGGTAGGGTAGGTAGGGTTGGTAGAGTAGGTAAGGTAAGTAGAGTAGGTAGGGTAGGTAGGGTTGGTAAGGTAGTTAGGGTAGGTAAGGTAGGTAAGGTAGGTAGGGTAGGTATGGTAGGTAGGGTAGGTACTTAGTGCTGCCCGTGCGAAGCCGGGACGGGCAGCTAGTTATTATATAATATATACTACATCTTGACTCCCTGAGATTGTTCAACCGTTGTCCGAGAGGGTAAAAATATAGGTTGTAAATTTGATAGCTTTAGAAGGCAATTGAAACCCAAAATTTTTTTTTTTTTTAACCTTTCTATGAGCAGAATGTATTTTACCAAGTCATCCATTTGTGCAGTAAGATGATGCACCTTCCAGCCTTCGGCGCTAGTGAGCACATGTTTCTGACTGGCGATGGCGACGATGTCACGCGTCCGCGGCTCCCGCCGTCGTACGTCAGACGGACGTGTGAAGTGTAACGCCGTACTGCGCCAACCGCATACATAACTCGAACTTAAAAGTGGACCTGTGTACAATTAGAATTATTTTTCCGTCAGTTTATTTAAGATCATTTACACGACTCCAGTTTTTAGAATTGAGACCATTCATGATTACACATTTTCAATGAATTCGAACGGCGAAAACAAGTAAAACGTAATACATAATTGCGACAGCTATGTGCGCCATATTCGAGTCACTGAACTTGTAAAGTAACCAAAGAGCTCCATTCTAAAAACCAGAGACGTGTTTAGCAACATTTTAATGTATGTATGGGTTTGAGAGAATGTTGAAATGATAATTCACGGTTGTGTGCATTATTTTTTAACGTTTCCCCACACTAGAAATCTTTTATATTGTGTGTGCGATAACAGCCACAAAACATCACATGACCAAACGCTACAACTTGGAACTACTATCTAAATGTTTTGTTTGGGAATTGAACCCACGGATTGTACCGCAGAAGCCGTGAGCACAGCCACGATCCTAACTTTAACGGGTTTTTTTAAGTATTGTTACGCCATTGATTTTCTGTATCTTGATCGTAGGCTCAATTTTTTTCCGGGTAATTTTCTTCTACTGTAATCTTTGTTCGGAGAATTTGGAAGTCATTCTGGATTCCAGCATTTTCTAATTGAAAAAATATCTAACCCTTAACGCTCGCAGGGACGGCCTTCCGTATCCTTTTCTTCCACTTTGGTTTATCTTCCTCATCTGCATCGAAAACGTTGTTTTTCAAAACTCATTGTTGAATAAAACGCACAGTAAAGTGCCACATATCCATTTATGGAGATTAGGCTATAAATATAGTAATTCAAATCGAGAGCTTAGCTTTAAGTATAGTTGCAAATCACGATCGCGCGTTTTTGACTTTTACACCATTGACATAAGGTGCAATAATCGACACGCGTGAAATGCAAGAACTATGCTAGCATGCTCTTGACAAAGTTACTGAGACACATTGAGAAATACTCACGTTTCGGAGGGTTGAATGCGACAGGAGGCGGTGTGGGTGGTGGCTCTTCTCCTTGATAGTCGCACTGTCTCACTTCATTGCTTAATCTATAAGTAGCAGAAATAGTTATCATAGGTTGCATCACGTAATTTTTACTATCACAACTGGCCATTTGCTTCCTATTTCACAATTAGCAGCAAAAAAGTTTGTTAGCAAAAATTGGCATGATAGATACCAATTTTAGGACAACATGATGCTCAAGTGTACCATTGGTCGAATCGGTCGGTCCGATAGATCCATAGAGCCGCAGATACACGATGTAAGTATCTCGCCTGAGGCATACAGTTTGAATGAAAGCAACAAATGGCTTACGTCGTCTAAACAGTATTGTTGCTTTAAGTTATGGTACGCCACAGGCACTTAAATCGCACCGTATTAATATCAGGCATAGCGGACATTACCCCGTAAACTTGCTAATCCAAAATGGCAATGGGTTGGTGATGGGGCCGAAAAGTAAGAATAGGTGAATCCATATTATAAATGCAAAAGTAGCTGTCTGTCCGTTACCTTTTCACGCATAAACCACTGAATCGATCGTCATGAAATATTATTTTTAATTTTGTATTTCGTAATTTTTCATCAACAACTAGTTCTACATACATCTGTTTCCGTGGCTTCTTGCGCGGGCTGAGGTCGGGCTCGTGTCGCTCGGCGCGCGGCGCGTCGGGCTCGTCGTCGGGCGCCGGCGACGACGACGCGCTCATGGTGGTGGAGCCGCCCGACGCGCCGCCCACGGGCACGTCCTCCCAGCCCGAGCGACCGTAGCCTGCTTTGCTTGGGGACCTGCGAGAATAAAATATTCAATACAAGACAAAATTACCGTAGAAGGACTGTCGCATATGGTATGAGGGATCACAACTTACTCTAATCAGTTCAGTTATGTTTGAGCCCCATGTAACTACGCTTTCTTCTTCTATACCCAATAAAATACGAAGCTGTCTATTTAGCATTAATATTATTGACAATAATCGACTGTCAGCAGTAAAAATTATGAATCAGCTAAATTAAAACGGCTTTTAAATCTTACCCATCAAGATCTCTTTTCCTGAGTATGGATGGCCTGGGTAAGACCGGCTGAGCTTGGACGGAAGACAGAGAGGTAGAGTGCACGCGGGTTTCTGGCACCGAAGGTACAGCGTTCACCATCGTTACTACAAATAATATAGGAAAAATCAGTTTTATTTTATATCCATCAACCTGTCAGATAGGAAAACTACGACAGGTGGCGATAAGTTGTCAATGTAGTACCTGGAGCCTGCGGCGGCTGCGCGGGCGCCTGCAGGTAGGGCGCGCGCGCGCGCGGCACCTCGTAGTACAGCTGCGCGGGCGCACTGTTGCCCACCACCCCGCGCACACCTACGCTTGCAACACCGACCACCTGACAAATTCAATTTCTACATTCAAATTTTTGTTTGTTTGTGTTCCATGTTCGAATTATTCCACGACACATTAGAAGTAATCCGTCCACACTATACCACGTTTGTTACCTTAGCAGGTTGGTAGTTCCTCTGCAGTAGTGGTAATGGCCTCGGTGCGGCCGCGACCGGGGTGGGCGTGAGGGCGCGTGGCGGTGCGCTTCGCCCTGCACCTGATATTACACCACTTGCTGCAAATGAGAATAATTTTTAATGGATATTGATTGCAAAACGTGAGCCATTTAATAGTTATTTGTTATGCAAGGCTGCAAAGTTGTTTTTTAGCGCGAGTACTTGTATTGAAAGGTACGAGACGCAGAATTACTTTGCTGCCGAGCGAAACATGCAACTTTTCTCCTCACTACTGCAAGGAAAATGCTAGGTGTCTCCAGACATTACAAATACAAATATTGTACGCTTTTATGCACTATTCGCGCAATTTTACGGAAGAAAGCTCAACTCGGCATTATGTACAGCTTGCACTGCTAAACAAACCAAAATGATGGAAAGCGAATATACAGAAGAAAATTAAGTAAAGGTTTTTGAAGTGAAAACTTCTTTAGGTGCGTTGAGCGACTTTTTTTCGTGCTGGCCAGTGCGATTATTCTATAAATGAGGTTGGTGCACTGATATCAAATAAGGTATGTATTAATCACGGAACAGAAAAAACAGTGGAAGTGCAATGTAACAAAATTACTATTGAAACCGCTGTCGCCAAACACACAAATAAACCGTTAATCCTATAATGCACTACAAATAAACAATTCGTTTGATTCGTCGTTTTAATTTTAGTCAAAACTAGCATAAGTCACAGATCCTACATCTGAAAATAAACCTTAATGCTCTATGAATAGGATTTATTTCACTTTAGTGCAGGAAGTATTTACAACGTTTTGAAATCTAAAGTCAAACTAGATTCAAATAACGAGTAAATTCCGCTACCGGTCCATAGATGGCAGTATTCTCAGTGGTTGCAATTATAAGTTTAATTGTGTTAGTCATAAGGTTGACATTCGCGTCATAGGTCAATATCTATCGCTACTCGACCAGTGCAGTAACACATTGAATTTTGAATTACATTATCGATATCGATATATACCCGATTTCTTGTTTAATTCGAAGAAATAAGTCTAGGTCGGAGTTCAGTAAAACTGTAGGAAGAATGACGTAGTATTATTTAAAACTAAAATATATAACTACATCAGTCATTGACCAGGCTGTCCTAAAGCCGGTAACCGTCAGGCACTGCTGGTACGCATATGTATCAGTAAAAAAATATTCTTTATCTAATATGAAAGAGTATTTTTAAGCTTGTTCGTGCTAGTACATATTCGTATCAGCAGTGTCTGATGGGATTGGTTTTGGGTGGTACATATATGTAGGTACCAGCAGGGCCTGACCGGTTTGTATAATAAATTACTTAATCATCATAATCATCAGCCAATAATGTTTCCATTGATGGGACACAGGCCTCCTCTCTGTGAGAGGGACTGGGCTGTAATCCACCACGCGGGCCCAGTGCGGGTTAGTATAATAAATTACTTGCTTTATACAAGGTGCAGTTTTGGATCTGCAAAACATTTTAGGAGGTAATTATGTTAGTGATTCTCGACCCGAATCAACAATAAAATGGGCAGGTATTTTTTTTTCATTTTATTCTTATTTACGGAAATCGGTAAGTGTGAACTCCCTTTTTTAAAACGCGGCCAATCTGTACGTGTCCTTAAACTGCGCTTTCACACACACAAACAAACGCAACCGACATTTCTTTCATAAATCCAAAGCACCAACCACCGCCCGCTCCCTCTCCCCCGCCACGCCCCCGCGGCCATCGCAACCGCATAAATCGGGTCAATTTATTAGTGTCATTGATGACGCCGGTATGTGCATACGCTTGCAAATTCTGCCCCTCAAGTGCGCCTTCGATTAACGGTCGCGATAGGTACCTACTACCTAGTTGTAAAGATGACGGACCAATACTCCAATGTAGAGTAGACAATGTATCTCGAGCCATCGAAATGTTCGCGGAGTTATTCCCCAATCGGCAACGTCCCTCACACAGGGTAATACTGGCTGCTACGCAGAGACTGCGCGATCATCGGCAGTTCGACGTTCCCCAGCATGCTGAAGGTCGCGGCAACGAAGGCCTGCCTGTCGCCTTGCAGGAAGATATCCTGGAATTCTTCCGGCGAGAGCCACGGGCAAGCACGCGGGAGGCTGGTCGACGGTTTGGAGTGCACCACTCCACAGTGTGGCGGCTACTGCACAAAGAAATGCAGCATCCTTTTCATTACCGCAAGGTACAGAATCTCCACCAAAGTGATAACGCCGCGCGAGTTACATTTTGACGCTGGTTGCTGGAACACCAAGACGCCAACATCCTGTGGACTGACGAGTGTTTATTTACTTGAGTTGGCGTCTACAATGTTCATAACGAACGCTGGTGGGTAAAAGTCGTGTACACAGACGAAATCACCAGTGTTACCCAACTACGTGCAAAAGTGATCAGTGCTTTCGACACAATAAAAACGAATGTGTTTGTGATACGTAAGCTGAAGGAAAATCAGCAACGTCGTGCTAGACTGTGCCTGGAGTGTGACGGTGGAAACTTTGAACAATATCTCCAGGTAACATAAGTAGGTAATTTATTTATGTATTTGTACATAGACAATAATTTTTAAATACGATGTTAGCTAAATCAACTTGATTAGTGTAAATAAGTTGATTTTAAATTTTTAACTAGGTACGCCAAAAATACCTATTAGACAAAATGGTAACACATGGGTACCTACCTACTTAACTAGCACAAATTATCTTGAGGTATTTCTGTCGGTCCTCAGCCCGTTAAAAAGTAGGAAGGAAAATCTTAAATCAACCAATTTAATCTACAAATAAAAACGAAAACCGTCCTTGGGGCTGAATTTACCTACAGAGCGTGCCGACTGCGCCGAGTACCTACATGCCTTATTATTATTATTAGGTGCCTACATAGACATACATCCTTTTGAAATCATTGGGTGCCTACCTAAATCCCGCGCACGCGCTCGCGATAGTTGCTTCACAATTGTGCAACAGGAACTGCTTACGTGCTATGTAAGGTTTATTTATCTCCGCCTATCATTTTATTCATCAGCTGATAGGTAACTAACGACGCCAACGTGAACTTTTTTTGGCGCAGTTGTATCTACTTCCTACTATTATTATTTATCGTAATAGCCCAGTGGTTAAGGCTTTCTCCTCTCATGCATGAGGTTGCGGGTTCGCAACTGAGCAAGTACCATTGTGTTATTTTTTTAATTCGTAATGATGTAAGTACTTTTTAAATTTATCTAGGACATCATTGAAATCCCGTGTTTCGGTAAGCACTTAATTAAAGCCTTTGGTTCGAATTGATTTGTAGCTCTCGGACGGTCGTTAGGTACCACACGGGTCGGTACGGGTCAACGACCTTACAGCCCTGCCGTATGGTCGTTGGTACGGGTAGTCAAAAGCCAGAAAATCTGACAATTAGTCTAACAAATGGGTATCGTGTTATCAAGTAACTGGTTTGTTGAGGTCTGATACGCAGTCGCCCTACGTGATTCACTGGCACTCCATGTAGTGAGCTACATACAGTTAAACTGAAAGCCGACCCTAACATAGTTGGGAACAGGCTCGGCAGATGATGAAGATTTTCGCATTGTAATGATGCTTAAAAATGAGTTATTATTTAGCGAAATTTAAAACAATAACGTAGGTACATTGTGATTTTCAAATTCGAACTACATCTAAGGTAAAATTATTTGCTATAAGTTGCTGTAGCTACAACAACTTGTACAGATCGCGGCACGTTGGTTGAACCTTCGATGCCCAGTAACAGATTTGCGGTATGACGAGCATCGCGGGGGCTCCCCGTAACCATAGCAACGACCTTTATTTTAGTTCAACGTACGTGCCGCGTTCGTTTCGTAGAAATGTGGGCGGAGACTCGTACAGGCTGACGTCACTGGTCATCGCATTCACGCACACAGTGACATGACGCGCGATACATCGCAATGGGTGATTCTGTTTTTTTGAAGAGGGTTATTAAGAGAGTTATTCTGAAAAACAATAAAATTGAAAAATCGAAAATAAAAAGTATTATTGATTATTGACTTGGTATCGTATTGTTATATGATTATTTACGAGTCACATAACAACCTCCTTTTTTTTTTTTTTTTTTTTGAGGGTGGGAAATCATCCAATGACTTCTCCCGCTCTGGGCGGAGCGGAAGGGCGTGTCAGACTTTTACTGACTAAAACCCACCCGTGTTCCTTCATTTGCCTGTTGCCAAGGTCCCGGTATCCCTTTCGGACTTTCCCGCAACCCTGGCAGGCATCGGTCCTATTGGACCCCGTCATTTTTGCTGACATCTCTTTGAGGCGCGCGTGGAACACGACGCGCCATCGACCCGGGCCTGGTCCTTATCGGACGGCGAGCTGCCCGTTGCTCGCCGTACAAGCCCGCGCCTATGGTGGCCGGAAATCCGCCTGGGATTCCCGACGCCCAGGGCGTCTCCAACGGCGGCGGTTAGGGGCGTGAGGGCGCAAACTTTGCCTTTCCCTCACGCGCTCCGCCTCCTCCTTCGCGAGCATTACTGCTTCGCAGAAGGAGGTGACGGCTTCCCATGCCCTCTCGCTCCGTACCATGGCCTGAACCAGGGCCGGACGCGAGAGGTCACCGCCGCCAATCGCCTCCGCGAGGACACGGCGGTGCTCCGCCCAAGCAGGGCACACCTCAACCGTATGCTCCACCGTGTCCTCCGGGCGATCCACACACATAACAACCTCCTGAAATGTTTTGCAGGTTCAAAACTGCACCTTGTATAAACATGTTTAACATAAATTAATAAATCCCAAATATATAAATACTTACCTGCTGAATGTTTTCAATTCACGTGTGATAAGAATTAAATGCGCAATACTGAACAAATTGTGAAAATCATCTTACAGACTTGGGTTAAAATAAAAAATACGTTATTTTGAATTTTTATTTATTGCTCTTGAAAAATTTGTATTTTTGAGGCAATCCAAGTTTTCCTTAGCCTTAGATATCTATCGATAAAACCAACATCCTACCCGGCTATATCACTAATTGAGTAGCGAAGAACTTTCGAGAACGAAACAGTGAATACAATCAATCCAAAATAAATTTTATTTTAATCAGATGAGGTTGATTTTAAGTAAACGTTCAATTAAATTATTAGTAAAATGAAATTAACTAAGATTTTATAAGAAAACAAATAAAATCGTACTTACCGATGGTACAAAACACCTCCATTTTTAAGATTTTTTCTCCTACTATCATTTTTGCACTCCAAAATGGAACAATATGGCATAGTTACGGAAAAATAAATTTATCGCGAGACTAGCAACTCGACGCGATGTTAGAACACGACTGGGACCACGGAACGACCAAGTAAGCGTAACAGCGCTTACTTGTGGCACGCGTGCCACGCCTACTTTGCACTTCCACTGTTTTTTCTGTTCCGTGATATTAATGCTTATCAGTGGACCCGGCGGTATAGAAAACTATTGCATAGAAAGGTTCGAATTTTAAAAACTCTTTCCATGCTAGCAGATAAAATGCACTTTTGCACTCAGATTTCGAATGATAAACAGAATCTTTCCAAGCTTGTGAGGTGAAAATAATATTATTATTATTATAGACATACATGGCTTAAATCATATTATAATATTTAGAGTTTTTCATTAAATGCAACTTCTTGGAGTAGGAAGTGGTGAAAGGCGACCTTTTTTGGAACTGTCTTTTGTAACTGTTGAGCTAATTAATTCTCAGCCTAATTTGAATAGATGATTTGTGATATGGATACTTACACGTAAGTACTGATGTAGTAGGCAGGGTAGCGACCGTGGAATGCGTCGGTTGTGTCGGTTGCACGGGCGACGAGGACGGCGCGGGCGCGCGCTGTCCTCGCTGGCCATACACCAGTGTGCTGCGGGGGCCGCGCGACGCACTCGACCACGCACCACCTGCTGTTAAGATTTATTATTGTAGACATAGAAAACAACTTAACAGGTTGCTTATACTACTTTAGTATAACAAGCTTTCTTGTGTGTATTTTATTCTCTATTACTTTTTTTTGCTTACAATTTGTCAGGGTTGACATTAAATATGGCAATAAATAAAAGAATTTCGCACCTGAAGCTGCCGAGTTAGACGCAGGGGTGACAGGTCGGACGGCGAGTGAGGCACCGGCGGCGAGGCCACGCGGTACGTGGCTCACGTGGCTCGTTACTCCAACACCTTTACTCAGTAGTACCCCACTTGTACTGCTCACATTCACACTTGACAGTACAGCTGAGAAAAATTGATTTATATTACACTTTAGGTTTACTAGTTCATATGAGAAGAAAAAAGAACAAATTAGATTCTGCATGTGTTTCCTATTTTTGTTATTATTAGAATACCTTAAAAAAATTGTTACAGATAAACATCAAAAAATACTTGAAATATTATTTTATGAATTCTTTGTGAATGATTAACTCTTACCTGGCCTGTTATTTTGGTGAGGCAATGGAGGCAGCACCCTCACAGTAGGTGGTAGTGTGCGCACAGATGAATTAACCACCAAGTTACCAGCACCACTAACAAGCTGCCCTCCAACATTCAAGACTTGAGTACCACTCACAGAAGAAGTCACATTTGCTTGAACATTTGTTGACCCTGCGTTATTTGAACTGGACACTTGTGCAGACAACTGCGTTCCTTGACTTATGATCTGTGTACCAGGACTTATAATAGGGCCAGGTGAGATCAACTGTGATTGGGACATTATCTGTGAGTTCTGACCAATAAGCTGTGTCCCTTGGCTGACAATCTGAGCTCCTGCCAAGATTGGTGATCCACTTATTATCATCTGAGGCTGAAAGTTTTGAAACATGACTTTTATATTATTATGGTTATCTAAATAGAATTCAATTCCATGTAATAGAATGGTAAATCTGGGGCTGCATAGTCTATGACATTGGGCCATGTTAGAACAATAAACAAATATAATTTCAGTGTTAACTTAATGCAATGCTATTGCAATTATGCTCTGTTGATAGTTCTTTGTAGTTATAACTAGGAAATTATAAAATTCGTTGAAATGCATACCTGTGAAGCAACATTTGATGAAATAATTTGTGCAAGCCCTGGACGCATTAAGCCAGTTGCGGGGCTAGCGTGGGCTATTATTTGACTTGAACCTGTTGTTTTAGCTTGTCCCGGGATCAAATGAGCCATTTTCATCTCTGAATTAGTAACACTTTTAACTATAGTAATTTTTTGGGGTGCTAAATCTATTGGATGCATTTTACTACTGAGTGATCTATCATTATCCAAATTGCTGCTCATTGTGACACTAGCCTATATCAAATGTACATTTTAATATAATAATACAATTGCTTACGAAATTTTCCGAGCACTTATCACTAATGCAGTATGAGTTGGTATGAGTAGTGCACGAAAAGCTTGTAAAAAATACCAATAAATATTCGATACCTAATAAATGACACTATAATAGTAATCTATGAATGACACAAACAACAGCGGACGAAACGAAGTCGAAACCACCACCGTGGTAAGAAATGAACACAGAATGAATGAATGAATCAAATGAATGATACTATTTTTTTCTGAAAGTCTCAAACTCGAAACCATAGAGGAAAATAGAAAGCAGAAGGGGTAACCCGCGAAATTCAAATTCTTAAGTTTTTTGCAATTTATAGGTATATCAGGTTGTATGTCATTTAAAATATGATTTGCGACCCTAACAAATATGGCTTTACAGAATTATAAATATTAGAATCAGCAATACAAATATTTCATGAAATCATGACATTTGGCACTTAGATGAACTTGAGAGAGTTTTAATGCTGATTCTAATGTAACAACCTGATACTGATCTGCAAATTGCAAAAAACTTAAGAATTTGAATTTCGCGGGTTACCTGTATAGCTCGATCAACTTAGTAACAACAAAGACCATGTATTTGATACAGCTGTGCTGGTTGCGAACAAAGGTGACCTCGGTCGGGAACGTGATTGGCAACTTATCTTGTAGCAGGCACTTAAACGTGGTGCGTCCAACTCCAACCGCTGCATAAAAAGTTTCTTCAAACATTTTTGACTTATTTCCCGATTCCGTCCATGTACACGCTTCTTAACCTTAACTCATGGATCGACTCGAACCGGTTCACCGCCGTCAAATAAATCGAACAAGTAACAAAAAGTTGTTTGTTTTGTTTATGGTACGCCATGGCGGATCGAGTTGGTGACGGTGATTTTTTGGACGAAAATATACAGAAATTTAACAATGAAAGGCGGAGCAGTAAACAGTGGCTTAAGCTTAATGTTGGTGGAACATATTTCCTGACAACAAAAACAACGTTATCTAAAGATCCTAATTCATTTTTGTATCGATTGGTTCAGGAGGACAGCGACTTGATTTCAGACAGGGTTTGTAGAATTTCTTTTTGTCTTTTTGTATGTAAATGAGTTTTATTTTATTTGTCACATCAAATATGTATGTCTGCTTTCAGGACGAAACTGGCGCTTATTTAATAGACAGAGATCCCACATATTTTTCACCAATCCTCAATTATCTTCGTCACGGTAAACTGGTTATTAACAATGACATCGCCGAAGAGGGTGTGTTGGAAGAAGCCGAGTTTTATAATATAACTGAACTTATAAGATTAGTTAAGGAAAGAATATGTTTAAGAGAAAGGAGGCCCTTGAAAGATTCTAAGAAGCATGTGTACAGAGTGCTACAGTTTCATGAAGAAGAGTTGACACAAATGGTGTCCACCATGTCAGATGGCTGGAAATTTGAACAGCTGATAAACATTGGCTCCCAATATAACTATGGAAATGAAGAACATGCAGAGTTCCTTTGTGTTGTAAGCAGAGAGTGTGGCAGTTCCCTTAACAGCAATGATATAGAACCTACAGACCGTGCCAAGGTGCTTCAACAAAAAGGCTCACGTATGTGAGCTCCTCATCTAATGATTTAATATTTTTTTGAGACTGTCAGCTCTGTGTGAGAAATGTGTACATATTTTTAGAGTGTAAACAGTCTGTATAACTTCTTTTTCTTTCTATATTTTTAATGTAAAAATTGTCTAGAGTCCCACAATAACATTTGTATTATGTCAATTGAGTGGTAACTGTATCCTTGGTCTTCTACTTCATTAAATTATAAATATTAGACAAATACTCAATTTGAAATGGAGTGTGAAATTAATAGATTTTAGAAAATGTTAAGTTACAAATTTAATGGGTGCACCAAAATACATGGAAAGTTAAAAAATATATTGTAAATAATGGTTGTTGCAAATTCCCATAGGTTTGCCGAGGGCAATTATATATCTATAACATTTTAGAATTGTATACATTTTGGTGCAGTCAGATGTATATTCCTAAAAAAACATTATTTTGACTGGATCCTGAGAGATCATAATTAGCTAATGCTATTATTTCTCTTCTGTCATAATATGTTGGTGGAAACTGATTATTGTATTTGTATGGTTAACGATGAGTTTTAGTTAAAAGCTTGTATGATCCTCTTATACTTCCTTACCCACAGCCTAACAAACTAACTGCTGTACTCAGGGATGTCACTTAAAAATAATCCATACTGAACTTTAATAGCTAGTAGCGACTAGCTATTTATAGGTATTGGAATGCTGGCAGTCAAAAATACATTTATTTCTGTTATCATAATTTATGCATAGAGTTATGCATTCTGATAAGTCCTGACAAAAAGCCAGACATTTGCAATAAGTCTGAACATTTAAATTGTTCTTTTTTCAGTATTATCTTTTTGAATTTTCTCAAAGAAATCTCCCAAAGTCGAAAAGTCTGGAACCCCGGACATGTTTGGACAAATCCGGATGGATGGTAAACCTAAATGTGCTTAAGATGTTATACTGGTTAAAGTTAATGATTCATTGAATGATTATTAAATGACGTATCTGAGTATGGCAGTTATACTCGGTTTCTGGAAGGCTTTTCAGCACAAAATTGCCAACAGATTCAAACTCATGTTGACCGCTGTAATTGGCCGACTGAAATAATTGCAGCCAATCAAAACACTATGTTTTGTTACAATTTAGTTTTATAAACTATTGTGGGCCACAGACGTTCAAATGATTTGATCAAACAGGCTGGTTCAAACAGTTTGATAAAATAGAAATACGAAAATTCATATTTCTTCATGCCATTTGATAACTTATTTTGATCAAATATTCCTACACATTCATGCCGATTTGATGAAACTGTTTGAACCAGCCTGATCAAATTACTCTGCATAAGAGCGAATTTCGTGTCAACTCGTTACAAGTAAATGCTGACACGCCATGAACATTTTGTCGTATGGTTAGTGCCCTGCATTACATGGCTCTTACAAAGAGGGGAAGAGGGGTCGGGTTATGCAGGTCTTACCGTCGACCATTCGCGATAATTGCGATTGAAATTATTGTAGATCTATGATTCCCAAGAACCTTATAGAAATGCCTTTCAGAAATTAGGTGTAAAGAGACTACATTTAGTTTATATAAAACTAGCTGATCCCCGCGGCTTAGCCCGCGTGAATGTCTTGATAAATTATATACTAAACCCTTCCTAGAGAACCACTCCATCCATTGGTGAAAACAGCATGAAAATCGGTGCAGAAGTTTTTGAGTGTTTATCGCAAACAGACAGACGGACGCGGCGGAGGACTTCGTTTTATATTATGTAGTGATGACGTTTTCCTTTGGATTAATCAATTCCAGATAATATGCTCATTTACCAAATGTAATATTAGAAACTTACCAATTCCAAAGCAGTTGTTTTATTTATTTTTTCAAAAATACTCAAGTTGTTGTAGTAGATAAATAAAGATGTATATTGGTGATACCTTTATTTTACTGAATACAATTGACTGAAAACGTAATATTGATTTGACACGCCTTCACTTATAATTATTATTAGTATCTAAGTTAATTTCATAACTACACAATATATAAATCTATAACACGTCGTTTTAAAAAAATAAACATTAGCACTATTTAAGAACATTAAATTAAACAGCTTATTATAAAATATTGCATTTAACTGCATTAAATACAAGTTAACAAGAGAATCTATATTATTAGAAACTCTTTTGTATAGATAACAGTGTTATTATCAAAATACAGAAATCTTCACACGCTTTGTAAGGCAATGGGGGTTTTCTAGTCGTCTAATATCATGAAATTATAATCTAAATTCAAATTGGTTGAAACAATTGTATACTAGCACCAATCTGCCATATAGGTAAAGTCATGGAACAACTTGTGATCTGTGGCAGAGAGCGGTCGTGGTTCTTTGGGTGGCGTCAGCACTGCTGCCTCCGATGTAAATTCACTGTCAAAGTTGCTGACGTCTTCTAAATTATTTATTGTTGGCACAAATGGTGGTTTCACTTTACGCAAGAGTAATTGCTCCCAATTAACATTTCGGAAGAAAGCCTGTTTCTTCACATCTTCGGCGTCTCTCTCCGACGATCCTAACCGTCTTTCAGGATTCTTTCTAAGCAAACGACGCATGAGCGCGATGGCTTCTAAGGACAGAGTTCTAGGGTAACGAACTTCGTCGTTAACAATAGAGTCAAAAACTTCACCCTCATCCTCTCCAGGGAAAGGCGATTCGCCAACTAACATTTCAAATATTAAGACGCCGAGACCCCACCAGTCTACAGCCCGAGTATACGAAGTTTCAGTTAAAACTTCAGGGGCAAGAAATTCAGGAGTGCCGCAAAATGTACCAGTACGGTCTCCCCATCCCATACCTTCTTTGCAGAGACCAAAATCAGCTATTTTAACATACCCCTCAGTATCTAAAAGTAAGTTATCTAATTTTAAATCTCTATATATAATGTTATTTTCATGTAAATACTGTAGGCCTAATACTACACAAGCTGCATAAAAAACTGCTCTAGGTTCAGTGAACACATCAGCATGAATGTGCATCATCAGATCACCTCCTGCTGCATATTCCATCACAAAACACACATGTTGTTCAGTCTGGAAACATGCAAACAGGTTTACCAAAAACGGATGTCTGATTGCATTAGCTACCTCAAAAATTCTCTTTTCAGATAGCAGTGAGTCTACTTCATCTCTTGCTATTATATCACCTTTCTTTAAAGCTTTTATTGCGAAATATTCATTAGTGGGTCTGTATTGAGCAAGAATTACTTTGCCAAAGTGTCCTCTACCAAGAACACTCAATAATCTGAAACTTTCCATAGACATTTCACCAGATTGTCTTCTGGTATCCAGTTCTTTGCCTAAAGTATCAATGACTGAAGATGAACGAGAAGATGATATTCTCATGTTGCTGGTAATCTCAACTATTTGATCCTCATTACTTGGGAATTCTAGAACCAATTTAGGTGATGGTGAAGGTGGATACTCTACTAATGGTGTATCACATGATGGGGTTTGTGGTTCTTTTGTGACATAGTTATCCCTTGTATAAGAGTCTTCTAAGAATGCAAATGCTTCCTGTAATTCTTTCTCCATTCTCAGAGTAGAAACATTAGGAGGCGGTTGAAGAGGCAATGTTGGTTGAGGAGGAGGTGTTATTGGCAATTGAGGTGTAACAGGTGTGGAAGGTAAACCTAAAGGTCTTATACCAGCCATACCACCCAATGTTACATTTGGATTTTCAATTTCTCTGTTATCAATGGAAGCAGACTCAAAGCTATGTTGCTGGGACTGATTCATATGAGCAGTTTGAATGTTTTGGATGGAGGGAGAAGAGCGTTTCAGAAGTCTGCCTAGCACAACAGCTGGAATGTGCATTTCGCCATAAGATGGCCGAGGTATATTCTTGCCTTGTTGTTTGATAATTTTTCTTTGACGCTGTAGCTTAGGTTTCCTTGATATGATGGGATTTAAGAACTTTATCTCTGCAAATAGAAGGCCTTGTGGTTCAAGTTCCAATGCCATACCATGTCGTATATCATCAATGAATTCTTCCAATCTTAAGACTTTAACAGCACACAATCCACGCCAGTCCTTCCAATGAATGCCGATTTCAAGTTCTCTTGATTTGTCTAGCTTGATAGTGAATCTGAAATCATTTAAAAACATGCCCTTAAATACCAAAATAACATAAGACATCTTTTTTCTAGTGATATTTGGTGGTTTTACATTCAATTAATTGTTAAGAAAAAAAGCAGCAATTATTAGAATATTATTTGAAATGCATGTTATAAGAACATCCAACTTAAAAAAAAATCTTGTAAAAAGTAAAGTACTCTATTTTTTTAATCAAAAGGATGGTCTGTTTACATAGTCATTTTTAGTGATGGAAGAGTACAGCAGTATTTATATAGTACAACTTTTAGTCATACTACAAATATGTGTACAGCATGTAGATAAGATATGAGTAATAGCAAGGAATTATATAGATTATAATTCAAGGAAGCCAAGGTACAAAGATAAATTAAATTAATATTTTATTTTGTTATATAATGTAAGAGTTTATCTCAGTCATACTTTATTATTTATGAAGTACATATAATCAGAGATAATAATTGACCTCTTAAAACTTACCATATTACTACACTTACATATTATTTGGTCTTTTCTTGTAAAACTTTTTGTTAATATACATGCTATTTTTTCATTGAATGGAATAAAATTGGAGAGTTAGAATTTAGCCAACGCACCTTTGATCCCATGCTTGTTGTGAACACGGCCTCCAACTGGTCTGTGCTACATTATGGTTGTCCAGTTTTAAAACAGCCATTATTTCATTGCTTGTGTCTTCCTTAATGCTGTATGTGTACTTCATAGAATTACGTATTGTAACTCCTTTAACAAAAGACTTCAAGTCTGAAGGGCTAGCCGTAGGGTCACGACGACTTCTACCAGGAACATCTTCTAGCAGATCCTGGCAGCCCATCAATCTTACTTCTAATGTTCCAGTCACTTGAACACAAGGACTGATCAAAGGAGCTGGAGATAGAAACTGAGCCCTCGACCCACTACCACCAGTTAAACTTACATATCCAGGGCTAGATCCTGTACTACGCAATTCATGTCCTAATTCTATAAATGCAGGGCTCTCAGAAGGAAGCTCCTGTCTACGCATATCTAAAGATCTGCGCAACAAATCTAACTTCTGTGATGATTCTAAAAGGCTTGTTTGAGCTTCTTGTAAAGCTTTCTTGTCAGTTACTTTCTTGTCACTTTGTAAAAGTCTTATGGCATTTTTTGAGCCTTCCACCACAGCTGCCTCAATTCTTAACCGGTTTCTCAGTTCAGCAATTCTTTCATCTAATAATGCAGCTATGCCACTCTCAGAAGTTTTTCCATCACCATTAGCTCCTGCATTATCACCTTTTTGTTGTTTGGTCAGCTTAGAAATTCGTAACTTTAAATATTCAATCTTGTCTTTAGAATCTGCTAACATTTGGTGAGCTTCAGCAAGTAACTTTTTGTCCCTGGATTGATTGCTGCTAGTGATACTTTGAATCATATTTTCAGCCCCTTGCTTGACTTTAAGCTCAATGTTCAACTGTTTTTCAAGTGATGCCAGTTTTCGGTCTGTTGTTGCTTCACCAAGTTGCCTCTGTTGCTGGGCTGCTTCAGAAGCCAGAATAATCTCTTCATCATAAGAGAGGTCTTCAGGTGAAGTGGGAGTAGACTGACCACGAGACAAAAGAAGTTGGGACTCCAGTTCTTGGAGATCAGATTTGAGTTCATTGAGCTTTATGTTGGCTTTTTTCACAATATTAGCGACATCTGAGAGTGATCTTCTGTCAGTGGCCACCTCCCGTAATTTCTCGGCTCCTTCTTTTATTTTAAGTTCTTTACGTATTTCTCTACGTATGACATCCTTGAGCTCCTCCAACTTAGACGGCAATGCTATTTCTGGAATACACTCAGTTTTAATTCCATACTTGACACCGAGCTCGTGGAGAACTGGGTGTCGAACGTAATCACTGTGGTAATAACCTGGCTCTGCCATAATTGAGGATGCACAGTCTAACGTCAGTTAACCATAATTATGTGGGAAAATATCACTATTGCTTGAGGATCACAAAACGTAGATCGAACTGTAATGTTTCTCAGCGGGAATAACGCATAATATTTTAAACGAAATCATAATAAATAAATGACTTGATCGTTTTAAAATTAATCACAAAACAAAACAATCTTCACAAGTGAATCGGTCAACGAAACCAACGAAACGATGAAACCCTACCATTATTCCATAGACAAATGATAATCTTTTTATGAAAATTGAAATACCATAAATAAACTATCTTGGCTTTTGGCGTAATGGAGCGCTCACACAACACGAATAATTGCGAATACAATATTCAGCTGCATCCGGTTAGACTGGAAGCCACAGATTACTATAAAAGTGGAAGCCGACCCCAACATATTTGGGAAGAAAAGACTGATTGATTGATTGGAGCGCTCACACGACAGGTCCAGAACAGGATAGCAAACAAGTCTGTTTTTATCATTCCTTAACGAAAACAAAGATATTTTGTTATTTTTACCCGAATAATGTGAAAGATAGATAGCAGCACTGCTATTAGTCCATGGATTTACAGTTATAAATATTAGAATCAGCAATACAACTCTCTAAAGTCTGTTTTTTAATCTCGTAGACTAACTTGACATAACAAGTGATTGTTGTTTGTTTTTTCAATTTGGAGTTTGACATTTGCACATGTCAAAAGAAAACAGACTAGACTAGAAGTTCAATGAACTTAATTAAGGAGTTGTATTGCTGATTCTTATGATTATAATTCTGTAAAGCCATATTTGTTACGGTCGCGAATCATATTTTAATCAATATACAACCTGACACTGACCTGCTTATTACAAAACACGTAAGAAAATTTGAATTTCACGGGCTACCTTAACGCTTCCCCTTAAACTTTAAAGCTTTTAGTACTGTTATCTTGAGTGAATGAGCATAAATATGCTAATATGCTTACAAGTTCAATTCAATCGGGTGGGCTGAAAAGTTCGTCCATAATAAATTAAAAGAGAGCGAGGACGAGGAAGATAAGGTTTAAGTGGGATATAGTTGAAAGGAGATGTTTGATATTGGGCCAGCACTATGTACACTACATAGATCAATAGGAAAAAAATAGGGGATTTTCATAAAAATACAAATAAAATTTATTTGAAGAAGAGTACAGACGTACAAAAATGATCATTTGGGAAGATTTGTAATAAGGTAACCCTATTTTAGGGCGGCCATGACAGTTTTGTTTGACATGACGTTTGACATTTGTAAGTTTGTTATACAAAATATCGTTCAACCATTCGTTTCTTGCTTCTCTAGAAACCGATGTAACAAATCGCTAGCTGCTCGAATAGGTAATATAAGGTGCTATCGCAATCAAGTAGCTTTTATTCACAGACTAAGTAGCTGTTATTAGTCCTATTTTAATTATTATTATTTTGGCGGCCGACTCGATGAGTCGTCCCGGCCGTCAAGGGGTACCCATCAAACAAAATGTCACTGTCAAAATGACATTTCGCATTCGCATTTGCCGATCCACCATATTTACGTTGTGTTACTCTGTTTGACCGAGATAATTTGAATGTACAATAAAACGAAGTAATATTCAAGAAAGTTAACATTAAAAATCGGTCACTATATTGTATAGCCATATTTATGTATAGTGTACATAGTGCTAGCCCAGGCTCCATACATTTCTGGAACATCTCCTTTACAATTTATTGAGCAGCTTCTTTGTTATTGTTGTGAGACCAAATGACATCTCCAGAGTGTAATCAGAATTAAGCCTTTCATTCCTGTTCGTTTCATATTGATAGTTTTCCAAACCGCCTTTATTTTATTGTCTGCTGATTTGTTGTACGGGATCTTTACGGTACACTTTTATTCTACGGCGCGGTTTACATATACGCCCATATGTAAACCTCTTTATCCAACATTGACGACCGTGCCTACACACGGCGAATAAACCGTAGTTTTTCACTGCACGAAAAACATGTGTGTATGTATCTACAAAGAGCCTAGGGCTTTGACTGAGACAGTGAGATCGAACTACCGAAGAGTTTTATAATGTAAAACATTCGTTTTATTTTAGTAATTTATTTATTATCTGTGGGATGCTCCGTTGTAAGTAAAGTATTTACTAATTCCATGGACGCACCTCGATGTGTACTGTCAGTGTCACGAGATGCCAAAAGGATATTTTTATCTGTTTGCGAGTTCCGAAAACCAACCAAGCCGTAACTTTCACTTCCTTTTTAGAAAAATGTACAAGTAAAATAGTTTTCAAATAACCCGAAACAGTTAATTTATTTAAAAAAATACTTTATTTGAGCATATTAGTGTAAATCGTTGAAGTTTTAATTCATAGAATTTGCTGGAAAAACGACGAACTGTCAAAAGGCGCCAGTTGTTGAAGAGAACCCATCACCTGTCATACTTATGAAAGCTTGGTCATCCGTTTTAATGGAAAAATAATGCCCGTTAAAGTTGATATAACTCCACCACCTCCAGCAAATTCCAAACAGCCTGGAGTAACAAAGTCTCTGCTCTATAACGGTTCCAAATTTCAAGGGCACCAAAAAAGCAAAGGCAACTCCTATGAGGTCGAAGTGGTTTTACAGGTTAGTAACAAAAACAAAGTACGCAATATCGATAAAATTAGAAATTATTCTAAGTGTATGCATTAAATTCCAGTGCTTAAATACACATACCTATTAATTGAGACATACACCGACCTGTCAAAAGTATTGTTTGACGAAGAAATTATTGAATGATATAGTTGTATAATGCAACAACTATGATAAGCAATTTATATAAACATTATATATTTACAGCATGTTGATGAAGAAAATTCATACCTTTGTGGGTATTTAAAAATAAAAGGTTTAACTGAGGAGTTTCCCACTTTAACAACGTTTTTCGATGGAGAAATCATATCCGCCAAATACCCCTTTCTCACAAGAAAGTGGGATGCTGATGAGGATGTGGATAGGAAACATTGGGTGAGTGTTATTTACTATGTTTTATTATTGTCTATTGTTTGTAAGTGCTAATAACTAATAATACAAATATTTTATTATTTTCAGAGCAAATTTGATTTGTTTGTACCTTACTTAAAAACATTCAATTCAGATTCGTTTGACTATGACTCTCTTGAAAAGGCTGACTATGTGTTTATGAGGTGGAAAGAACACTTTTTAGTGCCAGATCATACAATAAAGGACATAAACGGTGCTTCTTTTGCTGGTTTTTACTATATATGCTTCCATAAGTCTGCGGCCACAATAGAAGGCTATTATTATCATCGGAGTTCTGAATGGTGAGTACTGTTTTATTTAATTCAATGATAACAATTTCAAAATGTTATCTATAAAATTATAATTCATTCAAAATGTATTGCAAAACCCCCTATTTGTAGTGTGAACTAAACATTACTAAATAAAGTCCACTCATAAGTATACTTACTAAGGATATTTTGGAGTCAAGGAACTGTGTTATTTATCAAAGTATGGCTGTTATCACTCCCTCAGGTTAAGTTGTTATTGTTGCTGTTGGGTACCTATAATATTTTTATCTAGTAGTATGTATTGCTTGGTTTAAAGTTTATGTAGCAAGTATAACAGCTAACATACTTTTTGAACTGGAGTAATTTAATCATAACAAGCTTTTGGAAATAAATAGGACTTGCAGCAATGCTAATCACTTATCCACTAGACTGAGGTTAAAGATCACAGTAGTTCAGAGTGTTTAGTGATATCATAACTTCAACACTCAAAAGAACTAACTATTTACTGTCCTGATTTAACTTTGTTAACACACATTCAGCTAGGATGTAAGCTTATACTTTGGTTTCTAGAAACTCCAGTCTGGCTTATTGCCATTGCTTATTCATATGCTATAAGATTAGAATAGAAATTAATTATTTTGTACATATTTTTACTTTGTGCATTTTGGTGATTTTGATTAAATAATAACTAGTGAATTTTGTGTTGATTTTCAGGTATCAATCTTTGACCTTAAGCCATGTACCGGAACACAGCATCCAAATTTATGAGTTTAGATGAAATCAACATGTGAAAACTTAAAAATTTGGATTGGTATTTTTGTGTCCGCTAGTACTTACTTGTTCATTAAGTGTTAACTTCAGTCAGTATCCAAAATGTGTAAAGATTGCCAATGTTGTGTTTCTCCAGTAATTTAAGATAAAGATGTCAGGGCTAATAATAGACTTTCATTCAGAACAAAGTAATTCAGAAATGTAATTTTACAAAATGATTCATGAACAACATTGTGTCATATTCTGTTTTTGCACATACTTCAGTGTCAAGGAGCTCCAAATGTTGTGTAGTATAATAGGAATGATGCTTTATTAATTATCAATGAATAAATATAATTATTTTATAGATTTAGAGAAAGGAAATGAGTTGTTGACGTCTTTATGTTGTCACCTCCTGTTCACACCATTTTTGTAGTAGTGATTCAGAAACTTAAATAACATCAAAGAATAATCTTAATTATATGGGGTGGCAGGGACATGAAACACAACCTGTTACCATGGATTCAGTACATTATTCTAGACCACCTGCATTGAAATTTCGTACAAAAGTGAAATCAATACCTAGGCGGTCAAAATGGATGGAACAGCAACTTTAAAAAAAAATAACCTGCTGAAAATTTCCACCCAGGCCTAGGGGGTCCGGAATCATGTACTGAATCCATGGTAGGTAAAAGGTTGTGTGTTGATGTCCCTGCCACCCTGAATAATGTGTTAAGTTTCTTAATAATACTATTATTATTGTGATATTTTGTACAAATGACTTGCATGTAAGTTGTTTCTATTATTTGATCATCATTTTTGTTATGAATATTGAATACCTATACAATAGTCAGTTAAAGTTACCTACTTCATGTAGATTGAAGTATGTGCAAGTACAGGGAATCTCGTTATACTGAACAAGTTAATATATCATTCGGCACCTACTAGTAGTACTAGTAGGAACTATTATCAATGTTATTGATAAAATTGAATATTTTTTTTCAATAAAACATCTTACAGTAAAATTTGGTTTTATTATTTTCAATTCAGAAATAAAAATGCGCTTATCAATTTGATTTCCGTTTTAATGTAACACATTTACTATTTACAATAAAATACTGGCATTGATAAATTTATAGTTTTATATTTCATCAAATATCATCCAGTGATTAAGCAATTTCTTTATTTTAACTATAACGTTTAACTTGACATTTTGATGATATATATTCTATTGACTAAAATCTTATAATATTTGTACAATAGTCCTCCTGAAATATATTTTTTATTTAAAAATTGTAATTAATTTTAAAATTTATGTAAGTATAAGCATTTCGCGTAGGTAGTACAAAAACAGGCTTATTGAAGAAAACCACTTCTTTAACTTTAAATATAATTATGAATTCAGGCCGTTTTTGTACTTTTAATACATGATTTATATATGGTTAGTTTCAGTGTTAAAAATAAATATCTAACCATAATTATATTTTTTAATACACTGGTTTTTAGATAATGAAATAAGTGTTAAGTAATTGTAGTCAAAAGTTTATCATATAAACGATTAGGTATAATGAATGATTCATAATAAAATAATCGTTGTTTTCGAATACCTACTCATCTGTAAGTAGATATCAGATGTTCACTTTTAAAATTACGGTACCTACCTACTTTTGTTTGACATTTGTTTAAGTGAGTAAAAAAAACTGCCTGATAAACCTCTGACTTGCTAGCAAGTGTTCAGAAATAACAAGTGATAGGCTCAAAGTAAAAGGAAAACCCTCGAGTGAAAATAACTAACAACTACAAAGGGGCTCTAGGTACTTAGTTAATATATTAGAAAAAAAGGAATCCCAAAAAGTCAGGCGATCAACAAAATAATAACACTTGAAAAACTCATATTATTGTTAAAAGGGATGTAAAAATAGTTTAGTTGAGTAACACCTCAAGAAAAGCTCATTTTGACACTTTTTATTGCGCTGTGGTTGCATTTATCTGCCTGCCATAATAATCACCTTGAGCCCAACACATATTTCTCGATAATTTTCTTCTCTAAACATTATTTGATTATAAAAATACATTTAATTCATCTACCGTCTAGATAGTTTCAAATACATTGTAAATTATTATGTGATAAAAAAACTAAATACTTAAACTAAGCTTTGGTGGGATCGTTAATGTGTAATAATGTAATAGTTCGGTAATGCAGGTATTACGCCCTTACGAAAGCACAGAAATGTGAATGTATTTCGAAATGCGAGTGCTCTCGAATCATGGCTTTCACTTAGCAATATATGTCGCAAGTTACACAGTTATCCTGAAGATTCGAGAAAAGAAAACTTATACATATTAATAATTGATTATACTTACTCCTAATGTGGCAAGTATACACGTGACCAAGTTAAACATAAAAAGTTACATAATGCTTTTGCGGAAGTACATGTTTTGGTGGGTTTCAAGTGTCCGATTTTGCATTTAGATTGTTTTGAACTAATAATACGAACAAATACCTACTAGCTATATCTACACACTTAAACACAAAACATCGAATTAGGTTACAGCATACTTATCAACTGCAACGAATACTTAGTTTCTTGAAAAAATGGTGGCAAGCCCGTGCCACTTCTTTTTGATCTTACATAAATTAACAATTATATTTTGCGATACTTAATACAAAACAGCAAACACCTAAAGACAAATACATTCACAACGAAAAAATTATATAAAAATATACATCGAATAAATATTTATAAATCGAAAATTATCATCAATAGAACAATTTACATTAACATAATATAAAACAACGATAATACTATGTGAACAATTTATCAGTAGCAAAATAAAACACTTAAATTAGAAGATATTTACAGAACTTAAAATTTCTAACAAAAAATAATAACTTAATTATGACTGTAATATTTGGCTTTGAAATAAATAGGCTAATATATTGAAAGCTATGGACAGAAATGACTTCGAATGAAATAAGACTCAAAAAAAGTTATCTAGATAACAATATTGTTACTGTGGACTAACTTATTTAAAAATAAGGAAGGTACCTAATGAAAGTGTTTTCTGATGTTAGTCTACATTATAGTGCATGTTCATTTTTCCCATAGCTTCCATTATACGTCGTCGGGTAACATCGAATTGTCTAATATAGCAGAAAGCAAGCTATCTTTTTGACGTCCCTTCACTACTGAACCAATGTCTTAGGCCGAGGAGGCTGTAAAGGTCCTGGTTATTAGCGTAAGGTCGCATCGGGTCGGCATGGTGTTGGACTGCTCGGTGGATATATCCCTTCAGTTGTTCCGGGTATACTGGAGGTACGCCCGCGTATCCTGCATGAGGGTAGGAGTGTAGCCGGAAGTTGTGGGGATAAGAATGATGATGACGCCGTGGATTCTCGTGTGTGTTATACACACCTCCTATTTGGTTACGACCAGGCCAGTAGTCCTGTAAATGCCGGAACGGGTAGTCTGGTGGAGGCGTCTGAGTATGTTGACTCTGCCACGGATATCTGTAGTAAACCTTGTACTTTGGATAAGCATTATGCATAGCGGTTTTGTCATTGTAAGCCAAGCCAAGAGGTGTATTAACTGGTACGGATTCCATTTTTTGTTCTTTTGGCTTGTTGCGACGGTACTGAAGTTTAGTACGTGTACCCAAAACGCTGTCCTCATTCATCGCGTTATTATTTTGTTCTTTGGTAAAATTGTCATCAGTAGTAACGTCGGCATATCGACTGATTAATTTAATAGCTTCTCCTATATCGGAGTAGTCGTTTTCTGGATTAAGTTTACTTTGACCTCCATCTTTTTTCAACATTTCAGCAGTTGAATTAAAAGTATGTTCAGTTTCAGAAGTGGAAATAATAGACGAGTTCTGTTGGGCGACATTAACAGAGGTTGCAATATTTTCAATCTCTGTTAAGCTGCTTGGATCAGAATCTTCTGTACTATCCGTTACATTTTCTGTATTATTAAGAATGGGGTCAACATTAACATTTCCATAAAATAATTCTTTTTGTCCTTCGTCGGTGACATTACTTATCGATTCAATTTCAGTAACGTTAACAATTGGACTATCGCGTTTGGGTTTGTCGGGATAGTTGTGCGTGTTTGTCAGAATATTCTGGTTCACCATGTATGAACTATCAAGTACAGTATTGTTTGGATTAAGTGTATTTTGAAGTTTTAATAGTTCTAGTTCAGCTTCTATGCTGGCGTCGCCATCCGGTTTATCTTTCTTGTCAACTTTCACGTAGTTTGCTTGCAGCTCTTGAGCCTGGAATTATAAAAGCGTTATGTAATGGTTTTCTAGTATGAAAAACATCCCATTGGTTTCAGAGAATCTTTTACCAAAGTTCGTTATCTTTGTGACTTTTAGGTATTCGAATTTCTTACCTGTGAAGATGGCTCTTGGCCCTGAAGTGGCGCTGCTTGAGGATCTAGGCCAATGGGTATATTAAGTTGCAGCGGTCCTGGTTCAGCATCGCCGTAGTCGTACAATACGTCTCCACCGGGAGCTGAAGTCACGAAAAATGCATTCAGATGTTCCAGCAGGATACGTTCGTGTTCGTCTTTGTTTACTGTTACCACCTGGAAATGTAATGAAATTTTTTTAACAAGGTATTAGGTTGTTTGTATCACTTTACGAAAAAAACTTTAATTTAATTTGTAATGAACTGCATTTGAAGTTCCCACCTGAACGCAGCCATTCCGGTCGAGTCTCTGTCCCTCAGGGCAATTTAAGGGCGTTATGAACAGGGACTTAGTGGTTATTCGTCGTGGTGGTGCATTCTGGTTGCCGCTTTCGGGGCTCTGGAGCCAGGATTTCCACGCGAGCTCAGCAGCCTTCCGGTCGAGGGTGCGGGGTGGCGCGCGGGTTGTTGCCACGGGCGCAGGCGCCGGTCCCTCCGCCGGACCCTCCGCCCCAGTCTCCGCCTTCACTAGTGCACACGACACCAGCAGTAACGTCGTCCACGTGTACCACATCGCAAACACCTGCAAAACAAAAAAATATTACTTGGCTTTTATGTTGGGCTTATGTCTCACAGGGATTTCATAAATATTGGATAGTTGCACACGTACAGGAGTTCTACCACCCAGATTTATGTGGTGACATTTCTGCAGTTCGATTAAACTGTTAGACTTGATCTTGAATCTAGTTATTATTCTACAAACGAGCAGGTCAGTTCATATCCATGAATCTGGCTTAGGGTTTCTGTGAGCCGGCCGGCATGGTCAGTTTATGGCAGTCCATTGACACGTCTACCACAAAAAAGGTAGGCATGGCCGGTAGTTACCATGGCGCCCAAGCGGGTTGGTGACCGCAAAGTCAGTCCTCTCGCACCAGGGCCGTACTTATCACTATTGTTTTCGGATAGTAAGTAGGAAATGGTGCAACGTTTTATTATTCATTACACGAAGATTAATTACAGTTTCTTGCAGTTTTACACTATGGTCACTATGTGGATCACGTTCAGCATTACTTCGAAACTATTTCGTATTATCTAGGTACGACGTTTTAATTTATTTAGGTACTATCAAGAGTTGCCATTGGAACAGCTGATCGCGGTCAGCAAATGCAGGCAACGATTTCTTTATCGAAGGATCTAAGAGATTGCTCATGGAACTCAATGTGATGTCAACTGGATCAAGGTACGACCTCATCCTAATTAGTTCAATAGCTCGAGCACGAATCGCCTGTATTCATTGCATATTTTCATAATACGTTTCTGCGTGTATCTGGATCTCGCTAATAAAGGTACCTACGTATTCCGACTTAGGAAGATATGCATAAAAATATATATCGATCTAATGCCTCTGTTATAATTTTCCTTCGCATTTATCTTGAATGTTAAATATTATATTATGGCCCGGGTACAACATTTATTGCTGTTCTAGTTTCATTATGATTAACTATCACAAACAGAAACTAGGTTATAGATGCTTGGGTAGGTACAAGGGAGTTAGAGGCCCAGATCTCAAGAAATTACGAGTTATTGTGTTTGAAAGTAGAAATTTAAAGAAATCTGTTGGTGTCAATAATTAAAAACAATCCATCAACCTCAATTAGGTAGTCTTGGAATCAAGTAGATTCGTGATGTGGTCCAAATATCTTCTGCGAGCGACCTTGAGGCCCTTTATCATTGGGAAAGTGAAAGTGTGTTAATCATAGACTATTAGGTAGGTATGTGGGGGCACTTACGATGCCTTCACTTTTAAGTCGCATTAAATTATCGATAGCCGATAGAAATTAAGTGCATATTCCGAACTGATAAATTATATAAGTGTTTATAATGGATGCTAATGAGTTGTGGTCACTCACTTATTACCTACTAACCAAACGCTAAATTCTGTGGGAGATAATAACGAAATAATGTTGTTTGCGATATTTGGAGTAGGTATCTCAAGTCCGGTATTAAGTAGGCCAGTCCTCTTCCTCGTAGGTACCTATCGGAGATTAAGACACTTGTGACGTCAGCCGATCATCGTCATTTGGTAATAATTTATGGTTATGGTATCATCTGACCACGTCAGTTTTGATAACGACGGGAAGGTCATGAGCGTTAGCTGCGCTACGTATAAAGGCTCTCACAAAAATGCGCGACGCGACTAATAAAACAATTTCTGAGAAAACTTAACGATTGAACAATTAGCAAAGGAGGAGGAGGAACGCGTGAGGGAGAGGCAAGGTATGCGCTCACGCCCCTAACCCCAGCCGCGGGAGACGCCCTGGGCGTCGGGAATCCCAGGCGGATTCCCGGCCACAGTAGGCGCGGGCTTTCGGACGGCGAGCAATGGGTAGCTCGCTGTCCGATAAGGACCAGGCCCCGGTCGACGGTGCGTCTTGATCCACGCGTGCCTCAAAGAGATGTCAGCACAATTAGCAGGGTCCGCTAGGGCCGATGTCTGCCAGGGCTGCGGGAAAGTCCGAAAGGGATACCGGGGCCCTTGGCAACAAGCGACTGAAAGAACACGGGTGGGTTTTAGTCAGTAAAAGTCTGACACGCCCTCCCGCTCCGCCCAGAGCGGGAGAAGTAATTTGATGATATCCCAACCTATTAATAAAATTTTAAAAAAGCGGTGTCGCGTCGCGCGTCGGCTCGCGCTAGTCTGCACGAGCCTTAATAGTAGAGTAAGTAGATACGGAATCAAGTTTAACCTAAATAATGGCTTAATTGACATTTGCACCAATGTCAATGTTAAGGTTTACTCGTATATACCGATCATTTGCATCTCCTGAATACCTAAGTGATATTAATGCATCAAAGTGTTTTACGTAAGTGATGAGAAAGTGAAAGAAATTACATGTTGGATAGATACATTTGGTTCAAAGCCACACAGAATGGTGGGTATGTTTTTTGTACCTACGAACAAATTGAGTTAGAATTTCTATACAAACATTTCCGAGGTGGCAATGATAAATGTTTTGCACATTTGCAGCTACTTTCTTAGAACATCTGTCTATGTTTTTAGGGTTCCGTAGTCAACAGGGTTTCGCCATGTCTGTCTGTCTGTCTGTCCGCGGCTTCGCTTAGAGACTCTTAGTAATAGAAAGCTGTAATTTGGTATGGGTATACACTATACATATAAATCACGCCGAAAAAGTGGTAAAACAAAATAAAGAATTTTTTTTTTTAGTTTTCTTCCCTTACACTTACAAGTGGGTGTTTTATTTTTTCGTCTATCCCATGATGTGGGGTGTCGTTCGAAAGGTCGTTCAAAAATATTAGGAGTTAGCGAATACCATTTTAGGAATCAGGGGTCTTTTTGCGAAAAATTTAGCTTTAAAGTCATAATTTTTGGTCAAGTGTCCCCCTGCCAGATAAATGGTTGGTATTATATTATATATGTGCATATCGCATATGTGAACAAAATCACGGCAGTAGTATAAATAACGCAATTAAAAGGAAAACTATCACAGCTAAGTAGGCTCTACAAGTTACCGAGTAATAATCGACTAACTTACATTTGCAGTTGCAAAAACATGTTCTCCTATACATTCCGTATGGAAGAAAAAGTTTTTCAACTACAATGTTAAGTTGGTGCTAGGGATAAATTCATCCCAACTTCGGAACCCTTCACTGTGCGTGGTCCGACACGCACTTGGCCGGTTTTTTATCATCACTAACCGATTTTATTCTAATCAGTACTTACCTACTTTGAGTGAAGTACTGATTGTCTTGGATTTAAAACAATCCTATTTTTTAAACATCTTACACCTTGTCTTCGAAGAGGTGTCTATGAAAGGTTAGGTACCATAATGTTATCTCTAAGAAAATATTCCCATTTGAATCAACTGTGATGAATTGATGATGATGATGAGTTATTTACAAATTCTTTATAAGCACCTAATCTACATGAGCTTAACTGTCCCTAACTAGACACAATAGATTTTTTATTGTTATCGACTTCTAAAGGCAAATCGACAGTTGACCGGATACTTATAAAACAAACATATTGATCCAGTGTCTAATGTCCATAAGAATGACACGTTTTATAAACAAGATGAGTTATTTACAAACAGATTTGATGATGTTTCACGTTCCAGTAGGTAGGTACCTACCATTTTTCTTCAGAAGTGTCCAGTTATCGAACTAAGTAGGATAAAATATGACAATAATAAACAAGTAGATGCTTATAAGGTCGGGCGGGGCTATTTCGACTGTGGGGTAATTTTAACTACTGAGAATAATTCAAATACTTAATATGTATCAATACAGTACATCCGGTTAGACTGGAAGCCGACCCCAACATAGTTGGGAAAAGGCTAGGCAGATGATGATGACTTAATATTGAGGTGTGATGTAGTTTGAAACGCAAGAATTCATGCAGGTGCATGCACCTAGTTAGGTACTATGGCACTTGATTCTGAAATATGTACCTACCTGGTGGTACTCAGCAGACACGATAGGTATCGATATATAAACACGATAAAATAAAATACAAAAAGATTTGATATTATTTTGGGAGGTCAACGACCGCTGTTAGTTTCTCTTACTTGAAGTATGAGTTGAGAAAAACTGTTTTCTTGTGTTTTATCGTATTTAGATATCGATACCCATCACGTTCGTGAAGTTTACACAAAAAACACAGAATTTTTAATCTGTTAATTCAAGTAACCATAATAAAATTGCAGTCGATGACCCCACAAAAGAAAGACTTAACAAAAAAAAAATATGTTTTTGTTTCATCATGTTTAGAATGAAGAAATGAAATTGTTTATTCTGTAAATAGGATATCTGAATCACTATTACACGTCATATTAAAAATAAGCTAGATGAGGTGGGCGTTTCCTATCTGACTACTCTGAGAAGAAAGGCCGAAACAAACTCAGAGGTCGCAGTCTCCTTTAAAGTCCAGACATAATCTTGGTCAGGCCATATGAAGACCATGTAGATTAGCGTCTGAAATGGTCTTTTGAGGAAAGAACCACAACGATTTGAGTGGACCTGTCCAGTCAGTGCAAGAATTTGTCAGTAATAGTAGAGCTTAATTCAGAACTGAAGGAGCTCAACGACTCGACGAACAATACCAAAGAAAGGACATTTGAGTAGGTTGCATAAAATACTCAAATTGCCAGACCATCGTTAAAAATAACTGAGAACGAAAAAAAAAAACGAAAAAAAATCAACATAGTCCTCACATTTACAATAATTTAAATAATACAATACTAAACACAAATACAAATACTTACTTTACAAAGTAATCATGTCATTTTGTATGTAATATTCAATAATGTCAATTGATATCGATCGATACCCATCGCGTCTGCGGGGTTTAGTTAACCAACTTAATTTAACCCTGTATAGTTAAGTAGGTATTAATAGTCTTGTTTAGAATAGTACCTAAATGTTGGTTGACTACCGTTAAATGTAGACTACCTACGTTCTTTCATCTATTGTGAAAATCGATTTGTTAATTAACTATTGTGTTCGATATAACGCTCTTGATTAGCATCATTGTGTTTGTGGGATGGGAACTTGAAAAGTATCACCGTCTTAGTTTGAATACGTTAAAGAAACATAGGCAGGTACCTAAGTATCTACTTACAGAACTACGTTTACTCATGGATGTCTGTAAGCTAACCATTGCAATATTGTGATGTCGCCCCCAAGTCAACATACGCGTTCTTTGATGCTATAACTTGTTTGCAATTATGCGCAGTTTAATTACTTACTCGTTCGTTTTGTAAGAACAACACGTGCGGCAAAGAAGTCTTGTTTGCAAGATAACTTCAAAGCTCATTATTTCAGTAGGGTAGGTACAATAATATACGCGTATTTAGAATTACCTACTTGTACGTTTTACTTTGTTCTCACCCGTCCTAAGGTTAAACGTGGAGTAATATCTAATTCTATATATCGCCGTCTGCTGTAACTCAGTGGAAAACGGAACTTTACCTTTTAGGATTCGCTACAAATGTTTCATTCATATGTAAAACCTTAATGTAAAACATATTATTATATAACACTTGTATGTAAATTACGCTTTTTGTTTATTGTCAGCGACAATGTTGCACAGTGTTAGTTCCCTTGACCCCGGTTGAGTGAAACGCGCTTATGGTGGATCTGCTGTACACTCGAGTAAATAATTTAGTGCGCAAAACAAGGGCAATGGCTGTTGACCCCGTCGCGATCTATTGGCGGCATCTGGCAATGATCTCGCATCAGGCGCCGCACGCGCACGCGGAAGCTTCTCGCGGGAATTGACCGTGTTTCAATGGTGCTTGATTGAAGCATACTTTATACTGCATTCTCTAGTGTGAAAAGGATTAGAAAGCGGGATTAAACTCGTTGAATGCTACTTGGGATTTTCTCCCGACAAATCTTCGGAGCGACTAAAGAATGCAGTGTGTGCTGGGATTATGAAGTTATGTGAGTCTCTGTTTGCGTCTGACCTAATGAGAACATTCTGTTTACATAAAACAGATACACGTCGGGTATTCCGTTTGTATGTATTATTATCTGCACGGACCAAATCCTCGAATGTTGAACCCTACCTTGACATGCATGCGAGAGCGAGACAAGGCAGTTGCGGAACAGAGGTGCGTCGGCGCAGGGTTGCACACAAATAGCTTTCCAGTCATAACTCCGAGTCGAGTGCTTCTGACAAACATTTGTGCGTGTATGGATGAATTAATTACATTTTTATTAAGACTTCAAAAATAGAATTGTACCTATTCAATTGAACTGCATTTGCGTTCAAACATTTTGAGAGTTGAAAGGGGAAGTGGCTCTGCTCAGTGCTCTGTCACGGTTGGTGCACCACCCTCCAAATAAAAGGCAGGTGTTTCCTCAATCGAATTTGTAAGGTTGAGTAGGTTGGTAACGAAGATAGTTGAGATTTAAAACCGAGATAACTACTCGTACCTACCTCATAAATAATAAAACATTGTTACTTGGATTGTAAAGAAACGGCTGTGTTATCTACACCTGCTGTTTGACAGGTTTTTGGTTACAAAATTAAGAAATAGGTGTGATCGGTAGATGAAGGAAATAGATAGTCTTTAATTAATAAAGACAACATACGTAGATACGTGCTCGTGCTACGTGCTCTTAAGATAAGATAATTCCTTGCTTATCTGACTCTTTTGTTGAATTTGTGAAACTTTTTACCTTCACCACTAACTAACTACTAACTAGACCACTGTTGCCTATTCTACCTATTGTACCTAGGTATATAAAGAAACCTTCCTATGATTATTCACAATTATTATGAAATTATGCCTAGACAAGATCCACTGCGATATTCGTGACAATGTGACCACGAGTGGCTTGATATTATCCATAATGAGCATTGTTTAATAATGGCCATACGTCGCCGAGAAAGTGTGCCCGCTAACTGGTCAGACACGATGTCGGCAAAATTTGCATATTAGGTAACTGATTGATATTCGTCGTGAACAGGATATAGGGATAATGATTTTTGACATTTACCGCAAATTTTATATCTCAGTACAAACCGAGGATAATGTATGTAATGACCATGAAAGTGTAAAGAACTCGTGTTGAAAAATATAAAACGTATTTATTGTATATAAGTATAAAGCTATTGAAATTGAAACAAAGCCTATTCATTCATAATGTAAAAACATATTTATTGGATATCAGTTAATTAACGTCCGGTTAGGTTGAATGGCAGCAATTACGAGCTGGTTATTAAATTTTCCTATGCCACAAAATCGTGTCAAACTAAAAACAGGCTTTAACGTTGAATACAAGCGTAGGGAGGGGGTTTATTGCTTTAAGGCCTTAGGTAAATCTTTTATAGTTATCGTTGTAGGAAGGTACTCAAGCACTGCCACTACTCAGTAGGTTAAAATGAATATTTTCTGCATTATCTGTTACAGTAATTAACGATATTGTTACCTGTGGCTTATTTTTATTCGTCATCGTTGTTTGAGCAAACTTTGTTGCTACAATCGTCTATCGTTTGTATAAGGTAAATTCTGTCATTTCCGGATGTTGAAAATGTTGAATCGGTTTTTGTTTGCGGAAAAGTTAGTGGGTACCTTCACGGAACATCGGTCAGTGTACCTAATGATTAGACACCACTGTTATTCAAGTGCTAGACACAGACGCTGACATAGAGACATAAATTATCTGTAATAGTTACTTGTAAGCCTGTAACAGTGCGTTAGAACAAAGACACAAGGCATCCTAAACGGCTCGTACATTTTCTTCTTTATTGTGCAAATATTTTCCTTTTGATACAATGTTGCACGGTTATTTGGACGGATCCAGGTTTACGTTTTTCATTACGTCATTCCGTTTTTTAATGCCTCTTTTGTTGGAGCAAGGAAGCTTTTGACACCACTAACTCACCGTTATAATCGTTGAGTTAAACTGTCACCAGTCACGACTAAGTAGCTAACATACTAATGAGCATGAGTTTCCTACGGCTCTTAATGACCGTGTCAACTGTGAACAATGACAGAAATATTTAGATAAGTATAGAGAAGCTTGTACGGCAGGAGCATCAGGTGGAACATGGGATTAGCCTTTTTAACTGTCGAGTAGGTAGACAGGTAAGTAGTATTTCTGAACCAATGAATATAATTACGGGTTTTGTTGTTTTTAAAAGCAAATTGTTCTCAATGTCAATGTAATAACAATTAATTAATTCCACGCAGCGTTTAAAACAAGGAAAGTAAATTGGTCAAAGTTGTCCATATGCACATTGAAGCAGGTCAAGTCATAGATATCCGTGGGTCAAGTGCATTTACCTGTAGTAGGTAATCAACAAAATTTAACACGAAAACGAGAACTCCGTGCTAATACATCTAATGCTAAATAATGATAGTTTATTTAAAGAGTACCTACTCTTCTTAGTGTAAGTGTGCCAATTACTACAAAGTTAGCTCGATTCGTGTTCCTTCAATTATTAGAGTCAGCTATCCTGCTAAGGGCTGATTTAACCAAAGCCAGATATCTTATATTCGAGTAATAAAATTGACGTCTGACAGTTTTTATATAGAAAATCTGTCAAAAATTTTATATTTATTCGCTGGATTAGACTTATACTAGGGATAAAAGTTTGGTCGAATTCACCCTAAATTATATAATTTTGTAAAGCTCTATTAATGCTTATTTTCTGTTGCCAACACCCGACTAATCAGTTTCTTTATCTTACTTATTTTCATCTACATATATATCATACAGCTTCAGACCTTGGTGGCTAATCTTTCTACCACGGGTGAACTATTTTTGTTTAGATCGTACTGACATGGAAATCAGATTTTTAAAAATAACGGTTATATGTGATTTCTAGGTCTAGGACAAGGTAGCGCATGAGCGACCAAAAACCTTTTTGCACCTATCTATGCCGTCAGAATCAAGTGCGTGAGTTGCTCCTGTTTGGTGCCATATTCAGCCCTCGAGCAATATTGAGTGTCACGAGCAAACCTATGACTAGCCACGACACTTAAATGCACTACGTATATATCTCGCGTCTCTATAGGCGACTAATAGCCGTATTAGATTTGTTTGAACGTTGCGGCATACAACAATGTAGCCCGCCAACAATATCCATTCATCTCGATCCTTTTTTTGTAATTAAATGTGTACGGTCACGCTCAATCGTTTGGCCTATAAAGTCGCTTGTAATAATAAATTGAGGTTCGGTTTTGCAGCTGCAAGTTTTGTCACTCTCATGGGCAAGTGTGTCGGTAGTTGAGAGCGACCTACTGACTGCGTGGTTAGCATGTGCCGCGACATTTCACTATCATTCCTACATCTCGGCTACATTTTGGGTATTGCTGCAAGGTCAACGTATCTATTAGATGTGACCGTATATTGGTGTTGTTTTTTTATTGTTTTGAATAAAGTAGCGTTTGGATTTGTTGCCAGGCAAAGTTCTTGTCACGGTTTTACTCTATCGATGATTTTATCAGGGAAAGTGTGTCTTGTCTTGTATGCCTATTTGTTTACGTGAATCAAGTTTTTAGTTTTATCACTATCGTAATGAGCTGCATCATACATACCCTGCTAATTGACTTTTATAACTTGTTGTTTGTTGATAAGCCTTATTATATCTAAGATAATTGTCAGGTTTGCTCTGATTCCCAGTTTAGTACTAGATTTATGTTTGGACGTACCTATAAATATAGGTATCTTTTTCATTTTAATTGCTAGCAAGTCACGTGAACAATGCGCCATGTGATACAAAGCCATAAAATACTGTAAATGACACATTTTACTGGATATAATTGTGAAACGTCTGTTGTTTGAAACGTTATATTACCACTAGAATAGAACGTCCATTTAATTACATATTATATGATCCTAGGATTAGCTATAGCTACAGGTTTCTACAATGAGTTGGACACACTCATTTCAAAAGTTTTTAGTCGTACCTACACGTCCTACACCTTGTGCGTGCTTTCTTTTATTTGTTTCTTTAAGATTTGAAACGGTCATACATATAATTATTGGAAGAGACTTTTTATAAATTAAGTGTTGTGCCGCCCCCCTGTTTGTTTATCCGTTTCTACATTCCGTATTAAAGAGCAAATGTATCTCCTTAATGTCCAAAAACAATTAAGTGCACCTAAACCAAGCTGCGCCGTTGCGTACTACGCGACGGCCTCAGGCGCACAGCCGGCGATGTTTATTTATAAAAACGGTCCATTCATCTCCCTTTAATTTTCAACTCTCAGTTTAGAGTCGATACGTTATGAACAGCTGGTCACATTTTTTTTTAGTTTACTACTTTTTGTAGTGTTTTGTGCCTTTTTCCATTAGCACTTAATAGTTTGGCTTCAGACATGTTATTTGCATTGACCTGTAAAAAATGATTGCATCCAACAATTTTAAGCAATTCTCGATTTAAAATCAATACGTTGAAAGTTCTTAAGATATCGAAAACATTAATGATCTTATTTATAAAATAAAGCTTGTAACGACTGACGCACTTGTAGTTTAAAACTTTTACAACTTTCTCTGTCGGACTCCAGGATTCAAAGGGCGTTCAACAAGTTTCATTAATAAAGTCGCTTCTACTTGCCGCTCTAATTTTTCTTCCGCCTCCATTATCTGCTATATTAGTGCTTAGATCAGCTTTTCATACTAGTTCGCGTCAGTGTAGGGCAGCATAGCCTTAGTGATATAGCGTTCTAATTAGTGGTACTGAATTTCTTATACGGTCGGATGGACGTTGTTAACGAGCGTGTGTACGAAACGAAATCGCATTCAGCGTACCGAGACGGATGCGTTCGGAATATAATCTTTGTATTTTTGGAAGGGAAACGGTCTGCTTTGACGGAAGCCGGCGGCGGCGACAGATTTCGCCCGTGAATAACAAATAATATATCACGCTCGGATTCATGGCCGTCGGTGATGCCGCGCCCTGCACAATGAGTAGGCAGACAGTCGGGCCCGTAAAGGTTACCCGAATGCGTTGCCATAAGACTCGTTTTAATAATATCATCTTGATATGTGTCTTTGGTCCGGCTAGCTTTATGTTTATTTAAAGCCCCTTTAGCGTGTTGGTTCTTTATTTAAGATCATATCTATAAATCACAAGGAAGCAAGTGAATCCATTAATATTTTGCCGTATTAAGGCTCCCGCTGACAAGCGCGACACTGGTAGAATAATTTTTATGAAAACTTCATGGAAATTGTTCTACCAGAATCGCGTCGCACGGTCGCGACTCGCTGCTCTGCGGGGGCCTTTAAAATATGATGAGGTACAGTCAACAGCAATAGTTGATGAATAATTTAAGGGGTCTTTTAAAATGAATTATCAAGAAAGAAGCATCTACGAAAATATTGAAACCGATAAATCGCAATTCGGACTGCCTCAATGATCGCCTTAATCCTAGCCTATAAAAAGCAGAATTGAAATCGAGGGATGCCCCCTATGACCGGTCTTCAGGTAGATAAAGGTAATTGTATCGACGTGACGACTGACGTTTAGCTTTTGTGCTGGTAAAGTTGTAAAGGTGGTCCACAGGAGAGCGGAAGCTTACCTTGAGGAGAGACGCGCGTCGTCGTGCGCCGGTCACATTATAACGGGCGCTCCAACCCGACACCTGCAGCCCTGTAATGAGAAAACTGTTTAAATGATACCCTCCACTATTACTATATAAATGGCATTTGGGAGAATTTGCAATCATTGGATATCGAAGCTAGCTAAGAAGAAAGTAACATGAGTCTACAGATAAAGGCAGTAGGGACGGGAGCACGCCTTTTGCCGTAATAAGCAGCATGTTTTAATTTCCTAACACGTGCTAATTAGTGAAATAAGTGGACGAGAGAGGAGGCCTATATTTTAACAAGGCTGCCGATGATGATGATGAAAGTGCTTGAGCAAAAGTTGATTCCTGTTTGCATCAACATCTGAAGTCCAAAATCTACATCAATTATTTTTATGATGAAATCTTTATCTGTGTTGTTTGCGTGAGAAACTTTATGCTAAGAGTAAGTTTATGCTAAACTAACTAAACTTTTTGCAAAATTTATGATCTGCTATCATACATTTTGCTGCTGCCTCTACAATTGCTGCAAACTCTACTTGGGAATGGCCTGATACATACAGTCTAACTAAATTAAGGATGTTACGATAAAAGCTCATCACTAAGTGTATAATAAATTCAATGATACAGCTTCAGCCAGAGATTGCAATAATAATGTAATTAATAATGTTGTTTCGGTTTTCACTGACATTTTATGTTCCTAAAGATCAAAGACTACGATCTGAGTGTTTGGATATTACAGTGACGATGCCGTTGATAAAACATTTACATTATCATTCATCAGTGATCTTACCACTTCGACGTCAGTTTTAAACCATCAACTTCACTTTATTTCGATGAAACATGAAAGCTTTCATAGTTATGTTAAATACAGTGCTAAAATAAATTAAAGATGCTTAGACGCAACGGGAATTACTCAGCTATTTGTTGGCCAGAAAATGTTCCGAATTGAAGATGGGATTGGTTTTTATTGTATGAGTAACAGTAATTTGGCATTTCGAATTCGGGTTACACTACCTACCTCTATCTTTTAACGTGAGTCGTGAACGTGGTCGGTAACTATTGATAGAAAACTGACAACTTTATTGGCCCTCTTGCATTCAAATGTGGCGATGGACCGATCGATGGACGTAATTCACTAGGTAGCGTTATGTTTGGTTATTATGGAGGAGCAGTTCCCATTTCCTCCCAGAGACACGGATCGTCTCGGAAGCTTTCTAGCAATATCTGTGATGTACGCTGAGCGCAGAATGTCGCCGCGCAACAATGTCGCTGCGCCAGCGCCGCCGTCGCGTCGCGCCGCTTCGCCGCCCGGCACACAAACTGCATGAAAGTGGACCGGCCGAGCCCATGTACTTCTTAAGTAGGTATAGCCCAAACTAGTCCCTTTATGAGCTTTTATGAAATATTGTTCTATTCATTGCCATGAATCAAAGAGGTTGGGTTACTTAGCCGTATCAATTATCAAAGTTTCTAACAAATATTAAGCTAATAGCATGGCGGGAGACAAGTGACCTATTCAAAATCACAGTGAAATTATAGTTGTTTTAGCTGTTGCTGTGTTTTCCCAGTGGTATAAATGGGATATCTAATTTTATGAATATGCGCGATACCTACCTACGCTTATTAAGCCATAGAAACACGTTGATATGGATTACACAAAAGAATATCCCATACAAAGAGATTAGCCGTCAGTTAGTAGACAAAGAGAATGTCAATATTGGTTTGTATGGACGGTAAACAGTGGACGTCTCGGGCGACCGACTCCCGAGAATCCGACCATGTTCCGTTCTATATGTACTCATTTATTATGGTCTCTCAATTGTTTCAGGAACAAAGACTGTCTTTCTTTAAGCTTCTATGGTACAGACTTATATGAGCTCTTACTTGGTCGTTCATGCGAAATGTTAGAACATAAGACAGGAATATAACCAGAAGTGCAAGAACATGTACTCCTACGTTGGATCATTTTAAAAATTTGTTGGATAAAAGCTAATCGTTCACCAAACAATGAATATCTAACGATTGATTCGCAACATTCCTTTAGAATAAAAATAAGTGAATAATTCATACGTAAGTAATAACAGTACAATCATTCTCAGGCACGAGTCGAGTCGTGAAAGCAAAACATCGATGCCGTTTGTTTCTAAACATTGTGTGCAAATTTCTGTCGATAAAAGCAAACACGCGAACTCTGGTCGCGGGTCCATGCGGTTTGTGGGATCATTGTTACTGTCTCCCACCTGGAGCATTTCTTTAGCTTTGTGACGTTCACGCATTAAATCCATCAATATACCCCAAGATTCCCTGTGCGTGACTCGATTCATAACTAATATGTTGAATTTAATTACTATGAACACAAAGCTTACGTAGAGCTACAGAATTTAAACACTTGCTTAGATACGATTCCAAATACAGAACAAGAAGGGAATGAGCTACATATAAAGTAAGATTATGCTAATAAATATCTGCACAATTACTCACGTTTGTTTACAGTGGAATACATTTTGTATCACGTTCTGTTGTAAGTAATCAAAGCACGTACCATTGGAAGAAAACATCCACAAAGTTAATATTTTGGTCAAACTGAACGCACTCACTCAGCACGAGATGATTTGTATAAAATATATGGGACTGTAGAAAACTAGTGTCTGTCTTCTTGATGTGAAACAGTAACACTGGTTATTTGCAATAACAATTTGTTATGTCCACATTCAGTAAACAGTTCCTTCCGTTAGACATACACTTGTAGACACTAGTGTTTACAAGTTTATCATTGTGAATATAAATATTGTTCTTATTTTCGCTTCTAATTCTAATATTGTACTTTTTAAACCGACTAATGTGTCCGCACACGTCACGCGAAGAGGAACAGTATGGGTGGCAGTTCGATACAAAAATTGTAATTGTCAGAAAATAATTAATTAAATGATAAGACTTTATGAGAGCAAAAGGTTGGACGATAACGCCGTTTATTGAATAAATCAAGAAAAATATGTAGCAGTAAAACTGAACTAGTATTGTATTGAAATGAATGCAGCTATGTATGCTAATGATGCGCACTGGGGAAGCTCTAACCTTAAGCAATAATTATTGCAGTCGATAAGATCGGTTCTATATTCTAGAGTTGTGTCCTCAACATAATAGACGATGGTTAACCGTGTTTTTCGATAAAATTACTCCTACCTCATATCACTTGACCCAAACATTTGTGACCGATGTGTGTTTGTCGTATTGTTATCATCGTGGAATCCTTACTCAATGTTTTCGTTTTCGATTATAAAATATGGACCACCTTCATATACTTAATACTTGGTTTTAAGTTTTTGTTGTTTGTAACATTTTCTGCATAAGTAGCTATCACTTAGTATTATGATTACCTAGACATTGGAACATAAAAATATTTCATAAAATTTTATTTTGCTCTTGGAATCGCTGAGGGGTGTAAACGTTTTATGGAGTGAGATATGTCGCATAAATTCCATATACTATTTTTTACAATGTTCTTTTGATAGCCCAGGTAAGGTTTGATAAAGAAACAAGACAAATTGTGACTATAAGTACATTCCCGGACTCCTAAATCGAGCCCAAGAAAGTTTTTATGCAGTTTTGAAGTTTACATACTGGCCATCATTTCGGTACCATTGAATTCACGAATTTGAAAAAGAGAAGAAAATCGAGAGGTTTTTCTCAGATTAGAGCAATCTATAGTTATTTCGTTATTTATTTGTTTTTTCTGCATAAATAGAGTATCAGAGAGAGATAGAGATGAAGAAAGGATAAGGAGATGATCATGATTTTGGTGATGATGAGTATCATGAGGTGATAGAGGGGGTTAGAGTGTTTTTTAATCCAGTCTGTCGTTAAAATTATGGATATTCCGCTGAAGTAGCCGCGCAAGCTGTGGAACTTCTTCGATGTGGGCTTAGTCAGCGTAACGTAAGTGCACAACTTCATGTAAGTCATTCTGCCATTCAAAGAATTTACCATCGATACCTGGAGACTGGCGGCTTCGTGCGCTGTCCAGGAGAACCACGAAACCAGGTCTCTACAGCACGACAAAAAAAGAAATAGGCAGGCTCGAATCAGGTGTCCGGGAGTGTATATGCAGCAACAGATAATATTGGTCTAGACAATATATTTTGAAGTTGCGGGTTCAATGTTTTACAGGGTAACAAAATTCTACGATATAATCTGAAAGCTGTCAGTTAGTTTGTACGACACGGTGTTCAATTGATTGTTGTGTTAATTGTCTCTTGTAGCTCGGAAGGTACCGTTCTACACAATCAAAGTAACTTGTCTTAACTGAGTAGATTACCTTTAAAGCTCATAAAGTGAGCTTAGTAGTTGGTTGCGTTCAAGTTTAATCCTGTTAGTAATTAGAAAATGAGAAATACAACTTTTGCTGTTCTTTCTCTGAATTGCTGTATATAATATAGTCCATGTGAAAATGTAAATTGGTTTTTAAGTGATTTCAGCAGACGCCCAAAATCCTTAGAACTTGTGACAACTTTTTGGGAGCATCCCTTTACCGCTAGACTGTATACAGACTTAGGCTATTTTTCACAGCAATCGATACTGATATTGGAGAAGACGGTCGTATATGAATCAAACATTGTATTTCTACATTCCAAACAGATACGTAAAGTGCATGTTTATTTAAAACGCGACGTTGTATCGAACAGTGTTTACTTTGCAAAGCGCGGTCCTATGCTAGAACTAAAACTAGTCAGTTAACTATTCATGAAAGTTGCTCCTGGCCGAGACAAGAATGCCAGCTGGCGCCACCTCGCCCCGCTAAGGACTTGCTACAAATACTAACTATATAAAATCTCGTCTAGCATTACATCGCATCAATACTTTTCAAAGAAATGAAGTTACTGTCTTTGTTTTTGTTTTAAAAGAACCATGGCTTGTGTTTGTTATAGCTTTAGAAACTGAAAATTATCAAAAAGAAACTGGCAGCTTGAATTACGGTTTAACGCACACTATTCTGTTAGGTCTTGAATTTAAACTAGGATTGACTTTATATTAATTATATTGTATGCAAAAGAACAACACGGTTCTCTCCCGCGCACTCCCTCATACGTATAGGGTTGGGACAACCATCGGATTGTCTTTATCAGTTATAGCAGTAAAAATAGACCCCTAAAGGTGTTATGACTGCATAGGTACACACGAAACGTGCGAAGTATCACGCACTTTATAACCCTCGTCACGTCACCTATCACGTTAATGCAATAAAGATGGAAACATTTTTCGTCGGCATTTTATGATTCTAGCGTGACTATGATAAAATAGTTGTAGAAACGACCTATAAACCACCACTGCCAAGGTGAGGATGCTCGAGGGGGTAGCTCCGGCAGCTGATAATAGAGCAACAATAGATGACGTCGATATATACTGATCATAGACCCATCAAGCGTATTTAATTTTAAAGGAAACGCTACTATCAATCTACGTAACCTTTTCCCAACTATGTTTGGGTCGGTTTCCAGTCTAAGCTGAATACCAATATTTTACATGGAGCGACTGCCTATCTGACCTCCACAACCCAGTAACTAGGCAATACGATACCCGTTGGTAAGACTGGTTGTCAGACTTTCGGGCTTTTGATGACCCATAATGACCGTCAAAGATCCATGCACAAATGACAGCCAAGACTTTACGTGCTTTCTGCGAGGCACGGAAGAGTTTCGGTATGTAAAGATGGTCACTCATCCACGGACCAACATTGGCAAGCGTAGTTTAACCTACTGGATCGACCCTTGCGGCTGTTATTACTTAGAGACGAGTTAGGAAACGCTACATTATGATGTTATTAACTATCGAAATAACGATTAACGGAAATAACGCTAATAACAGGAAAATTGCAATAAAAAAACGTAAAACGAAACTTAAGCATCCCGCAACGCTATTTTGCACAATGCAAAATGCTCAGACGAAATTTTATGTTAATATTAAGTAGTTAAATTTTTTTTTTATTATAATAGAAATTAGAAGAATAAGTACATTACAGTAAGTTTTCACTTCGGAGTGTAACGTCAGTGCGATTTTAATGAACTTGTGAATAGCAAATAGTAATCATTGTTATACGTACTATGAATTGTAAAAATAACTGTTCGTTTCACGGTTGTCTATATTTTAATGATTGGATGTGATAAAAATCTACGCTGTTCAACACCCAAAATGAAGTATGTACTTGTAAGTTGTATGATTCATGTTTCGCTAGACATGGTTTGAGGAACCTACTTATAAAAAACATAAAATTTGTGACCCTCATTAGGATATATGCAATTTGAATATATAGTCATTTGGTATTTACGATTCTTGTCATTAGTCATGATCATGAACGTGATCATGAACGAAGGTCTCGGCTTGTACGTTAGTAATAACGTTAGTAGTAGGCGGGTAAAAACTTATCGATTTTGTCTGTCATCATCAGTGTCATCACTTTTCATCAATGGTAGAATCTCAGGAATAAAAATTTATGAAAGGGATAAAATGTAGGTACTTATCTCACTAAGGAATCTCTAATTCGCTGACTCGTTTATATAATCGATCATCGTTAGGTTAAAACTATTAGATAGGTGGGTAGGTAACTACTTGAAATTTCGAATTTTAGCGTAGCTGTGACACGGTATGAACGTCCCAAATAATTTCTTTTAACAGCGTCATTCATTTATATTAAAGTTCTGTATAGGTAATGAATTAACAAGTTTATTTTTGGTACCTAATCATCTCTTGAAAACTAAATATTACAGAGGACAAATTAACAGAGTATATAGGTCCAGAATATAATATTATATTACCCGTTGACACCTTTGCGGCATGCGTTAATTATGTCAAGTAAAATTAGATATTCTACACCTACTGAAATAGTGAATTTCACCGAGTGTGGGTCCCAACGTAGGGATTTATTATGCTTATGGGAATATATTGTTATACAATTTCTTCTTTGCGAGTACTGTGTGATTTATGTTTGTCTATAACACTTGTGAAGGCCGCAAGTTCTGAGCAGTACCTGAACAAAATATACCTACTAGGCTTGCATGAATTCAAGATACTATTTCATTTCTATTATTACGTACTTTTTTTTGCATATATTTACATAATAATGTCCATACGAAAAAACGTACCTATCAAATGGTGTTTTTTTTCAAATATGAGCTTTGGTTCCGTGGTTCCGGAGATTAATACCCTCCATATAAACACAAACTCACAAAATTCTGTCTCGCTTCTTATAATATTAGTATAGAATTATAGATATTTTTTTGTAGTAGGTATATATATTAGTTTCTCATTAGAATCTTAGTCACGTCAAATAGTCTGCTCCATAGCTGCAGCCATAGGAGGCGGAGCTATTATCGCACCGATACAATGGTGCTCACTTTTACTCGTCCATGTTGCCACACAATGCTAATGTTATGTCACAATTTAATATTACAATTGCTGATGATGTCGTTTGTCATATTGTCAATCAATGCTAGAAAAAAACATATGATCAATATGCTACGAGTTATCAAACTGTCTATTTCTTGTTCGTCTGTTAGGTAATTGGTATTATGGGCTGGTATCCGCAATTCCACGTCAAAGCGCGTATTTAGCGTACGGGTAGGAAAATCGCTTACTCGATCCCGGTTGGGAAAAACGGTTATTCGAGCCACATTGTTGTTCTGTTTCTGTTCTATGAGATAGTTAATGAAATTCTTTTCTATTTTGCGCTACTAAAAAGTTCAAATTATATAATTAAATAATGGTAAGCCATTTGACACGAAAAAAACGTGAACAAAAAATCAATCCTACACATAATTGTACCATTAAAAAAAACATAAAGACGCATTCACAATTGTATCTATTATTTACACAGTAGCAGTTTTCACTTTCATCTGCAATGATAAATGAGGCGATTAACAATTCTGCCCGCGGGCAGGACGGCACGTCGATCGCCGCGCCGCGCGCCGGCGCAGCTTCCGCATTAGCATCGCCGTCCCCACGGGACAATGCTGTGTGTACGAGCCTTTACTTTCTATTCTTTCTGCAAACATAATGACTGCACCGCGACACTAATTAATGTTTGGTGCTTATTTTAAATTTAAATAATTTTATGTCATTACGCGAGTGAAGACCACTTTCACTTAATTTTGTCATAGCATGATCTAATGATATGCTAATTATTTATGAATAATCTGTACAAAGAGGATAAATAAATGGCAAGTAAAGGAAGTGTCATGGTGGTTTTAAAATAATCGTTTATATACGTGCTTAGTGTAGTAGGTGCTGTATCTATTTCAATCGTTATGTGCTTATTAAGTATTCTATAGTTGAACAGTGCTTCCTTCCTCGCTCTGTTCCGGGCACTTCGTCGTAACTTCAGAGTGGTATCTAAGAACTTTTATGTGACTCGAACGTTATATGATTTATTAATTTGACTGTTTTTTATAACTCTCTGAACAATACTTAGCCGAGAAATTTTTAAATTTTTATTTGTTCGATTTATCCAAGCGTGAAAGCTCCAGTGTCCAACAGTGTCTATGTTCTTGGAAAAGATAGGTTTCCATTAAATTTGGTGCAAGATGTAGATACTTAAAGCATAATTGATAATGGATAGGCAGTTTCTGCGTCACTTAGTAAAAACTTTTACAAAAGTTCAAGATATAATATTTTAAAATAAGTGCATGACTATAATTATCATAAAATGTTACATAAGTACTTCTGATTTTTATACTAGGGACAAAAATAAGATGCGTTGAAAAATAAAAAAAATGTTACATAAAATATTGAATCGTGAATTAGAATGGATTTTTTTAATCAAATAGTTATGCGTACATCATTGCTATACAATAACATGATAAGACAAATTACGCCGACTGAAATCTCGAAGAAGTACTTATGAACTATAGTATAAAAAACGACAAGAAAACAGCTTCTGTATCATAAATTCATAATAGAAGATAAGTACGCGTGAACTGATATTTATTTGCTTTCCACGTGGTGGCATTCTTATCAAAAAACCAAAATAAATTATTGAAAATAGAACGTGCTATCAAGTAGAGTCCTTGCGTACCTTAATGGTAAGTGGTCACTCTACCCCTGTAGGTGCAATTACGGTTCACATAACAGACGCCTGCATTAATTGGGAACCTCTCACGCAAATACTACCTATCTGTAAAGGGGGTATTCAATCAGAGACCCGCACCTCCCCAAATGACGTTACATCTGCAACGTCTTGCTGGAAAATGGGGAAACGCACGGGATAGATATTATCACGTTTGTTGACACATGTTTATACGTTTATGCATACACACTTAGCAATTTCTCGATCTAGCCCGAGATAAAGGGATGACAAAATTTGTCGCGCTGTGCATGTTTGCCTGCATACTGAAAATCCTGGATCACAACTTCACAACTCTACTGGAAACTAGAAACTGTGGCAAGTGAGATTGCTGTTATGCAGGCACTCTTAATAAAAACCGCTCTTAGTGCTGTGTGTGTCATTCATTAGTGACTGAGTTTGTTTAAACTTTAAAAGCAGTTATCATTAGGAGAAATTGTTTCTCGGAACGACAGGTAGCGATGATGACTGATTGATAACCTACTACGTAAGTACGTACTACATTGCATTCAGATACGCCAGTGTATGACGTGAATTAATTATAATAGGTTTAGAGATAAGAAAACATGTTTGATGTTCCAATAAATCTGTCATATTGTTTTGTTTTGTATGTATTTTAATTAGCTTAATTGAAATAAAATATCTTTCTTGATTATTATTTTGTCGATTTATTGGACGCAATTTGCGTTTTCTTTAAAACTTTTCAGTTTTCACACCTTATTTAAATTACGTTTCTATGTACTATTCAACTTTTTTGTATTTTAATTTCAAATAGTTAAATGAGTTAAGAGAGGTACTTAAATATTTGTGTTTTTAAGTTAACGGAGGCAAGAAGTATGAACACTTTTTCAACGTCCAGAAACTTTATTTGTAAAAACATTTTGCGAGAGATCGACTTGATTGCTTGTTTGACTTACAATCCAAATGTTGTTTTGACATAGACTTGAGATTACAGTAAGTAGATAGATGGCTTGAATAGACTTTAAAGAAAAAACGTGTGCAGACGGGAGACCTCCGTCAGGAGGTCTACTCTCTAAGCACGAAATCCGTAATTTTTCACGAAGTTGTGGGTGATTCCTACTTCGTATTGCCTACGGTCATAAGATTAGTTTGGTGGCCGACCTAAGAATTAATGAATGACACATGATTATAGATGCAAAACTTATTTTAAATGTTTTAAACCATTTGGTTGTAATCCGTCTTTTTGGTTTAAAATGTTTTAAACCATACTTAGAGGTTTAAAATGTTTTTTTTTTAAATATATTGCACTGAGGCTTCACACGAAGTGATCTGGACCACATCTACTCCCTGATATTTTTAGAAATAATCTCGATTTGTCTATACAATTTCTTATGCATATTTACAAGAAAATACATTCTAAAAATATGCAGTAGCTGAGTAAAAACCTAATCAGACTACTTTTTCATTGATACTGAGATAAAACTGTTTTTTTTAATGTATATTTTAATAAATAGGTACGCATATCAAGTTTGTTTTTAGTCTGTCTAATCCTAAAAAAGTAGTTATATATATACTTAAATGACACTTAAATTAATAAAAATTGTGAAAGGTTTCAATTAGCCATTCTAACTTAATTTTTAATGTAGTGCGTAATCAATGTACGACCCACGTGGTAGTGGTTTTAAATCCTTTTAAACAAATTTAAAAAGGTTTTAAACCACGGATTTTGGTTTAAAAAGGTTTATTTACAACTATACACACGATTTCGATCACGATTCAACAGTTGTACCTATTCCCGATGTGGTTTTGCTCGTCCGAAAAAGTTAATTATTCGGGTGTAGGGTTCAATTCGAAGTTTCGAATTACTTTCGCATGGGTCGGGGTCCGTATTTTTAGGAGATAGAGAGTTCGTTCTTGGGGGCAAAAACGAAGTTCCTTACGCGATACTCACACGCACACACACACACTTTTATATTACTAGGAAGAGACAGAGAGAGAGAGAGAGAGAGAAGTCGCATGGAGGGGGCATAACGCGTTTTCCTTACATGACGATTTCTACCCGTCAACTCCTATCGCAAGCCGCAAGTATTCTGTAAATTATTTTGCATGGCCATCATAATATTGCTAAGGGCCTATTGGCAGCGACATTACGAGCATTAAGGTGCGGTCACACATTAGCCGAATCACGTTCATTAATATTGCATTAGATCGATAAGGCAGCCGGTTTCTTGACCGCTCACGTCAAAATTTTACGTCATTATGTGTTGTTACATTAAAGGGTGTTTGTTTTCTAATGATCGTATCATGTTTATAGAAAAAGTTGTTTTAGTATTACTACGTATAGGTTGCGTACATACCTAAAGAGAAAAATAGACTGAAATTTAAATTGTGCTCGTCTTGGCGGCAGAGAACTTTGCGTACTGTCTGGACGACATCGACCGCAGTATTAGATTACAAGAAAAAAAATCAATGTCAAGGACATTTACATTTACATTTATTGATTTACGCAAAAAGAAGGAAAAAACGCACCTTTTAGGTCACAAAAAACCCGAAACATTACATTTAAACAAATACAGTTCAAATTAGTCACGTAAATATTTAGGGCGTCGGTAATTATCCAACTGGTAGGGTAACGACTATCTAACTACAGCTGTGCGGTGACCATAGATTAAGTGGCCAGTAATGATTACTTGTTGACCATAGAGTAGGTACGACGTGACAGTACCTATCGAAATAGTAAACGAAATAGGACGAATAGTTAAGATAGCGCCAGGCGTCAAAACAAGATACAGTAATGTTTGTAGATAAATTTAAAATAAGTTGTGGGTAGGTATAATCATAGAGACCTATAAAGATGTCAAGACTCGTGAATGTCAGATATTTACGAATTTTATGATGATGAGTCCTACCTTTACCTATAGGCGGGTGTTTTAGTATGTCTGATAGGTTTCGTAATTTGTCGGAGTTTAATTCAACATGTAAAATGTGTGGTGATAATAAATGAATAAAGCTTGATTCAAACTAATTCGTGTTTTAACATTCGAGAATTTGGCTGAAGATTATTTCAACCAGATGTTAGTACAAACATTTTATTAGACAGAGAGACGCCTCGAAGACTCAACAATTTTCTTAACAGAAAATAAAACTGTTTGATGTAATAAATTTATGATTTCATGACGTCACTATATAATAAACTGTTGCTTTATATTATTAGCAGTTTGACGCAGTTATCGCGAAAGTTGATATTTTTGGCAAGAATCCACGTTAATGAGACCGTCGTCGTTACTACGTCCCATAACAGACTAAATAAGCATTTTGTTTCGCAATGTAAGCTTGATAATGTTATAATTAAATTAATCGACATTACTTGTTCGAACTGTTTCGTTGGTCTAGTGAACGACTGCTGAATATTGGGCCTAGGGTCGATAAAAGTGTTACCTATTGGGTTTTTTTTTTGGAAAATTTTGCTGTACCTAGTGGCCTGGAGTCTGGATTTGTGCTCGGTAGGCTTGCTCCACATTACCTCAACATAAGTGGCAAAATCCGTGCTTTATGTGAATCATTCAGGGCTTGTATTCCTGCTTTGTTAATTAGCATTTATGATTTTGTGTTATTTACTTGCTTTTTATATACTATGGATTTGTGTGATTTAATATCACTGGTACTTAACTACTTACCAGTACGGACAACGGACACACAGCACTGATGACATCATGCTGTGATCATCAAAGCACTTACTACGCGTATTGATTAGGGCATTATCCTCCTAAGAAGCGTTGCAATGAGTACTATCAAGGAGAGAAAATGATTTAGTTGGCTTTACTTACTCATATTAGACAGAAATCGTTAATTTAAATACACACACGTTTTCATTTCGTAAGAATTTTTCGGAAGCTACTTTGAAGGAATCACCTTAAGTAATGCATTTATGTAGAGTTTGACAATTTCTCAACCTCAAATTCTTAGTTCAGGGGGCCTACTATCTAAGTACGAGAATGAAGATACGGGTCCGTTCGAAAGTTATTCGAAACTTCGGAATGAACCCTGCACCCGAATTATTAACTTTTTCAGAAGAGCAAAAACACATCAACAGTTAAATCGACACAACTGTTGAATCGTGTGTCATTCATTCTTTGGTCGGGCCTCAAACTTATGTTCGTAGGCGATACGGAACGGAGTGATCAGTAACTTCGGGGGAAACTACGGATTTCGTGCTTAAGGAGTAAACCTCCAGAAACGGGGTGTTAAACTTTCATAAAACCTAAATATTACCCATAAAACTTAAATTCGTGTTAATCGATTCTACCAAGAAAGTGGCTAAGGAATCCTGCACTTACATATAGACACTCCGACTACCGGCTAGTTTACTGTAATACATGCATTTTGTAAGCATACTCAGTGTCTGCAGTACCGGTAGTTTACAGCCTCCCAGTGCAAATAGAGCTAACTAACTAGGCACTGCAAACCGGGTACATAGTAAGTATTTTAATGTTTACAACAATTATAATAGGTACATTGAATAGCCCAGGGTTAGCATTGATATCTTATTACTTCTGTTATGTTATTGCGGTGTAAAATAGGTTATATTAAGTTACTTCCACTTACTTGGCGGACATTAAACTAAAATGGTATGTTTGAACTTCTTTATTACCAGCTTAATTAGTAGGATTTTTGATGCTCACCCTCTGGTCGGTCTCACTTTAAGTATTTGTTAATTAAGGAGACTTGTTCGAGTGGTTCGAACCCAAGGCCCACACACACCTCTGACTTTTCGGTTTCATGTGCGTCTTGTATAATTATCATTTTTTCCAGAAACGGTGAAGGAAAAAATCTTGAGAAAACTGCCATGCCTGAGAGACATTTCTCGACGGCATATGAAGCCAAGTCAGAGACCCATGGGCGGTATAAATACTCTGACACCAGGTTAGTCAATAGCCACACGAAAAAGTAAGAAAGGAGACTGTCATTCTTAATCTAATCTCGTGTAGTGTTTATTAAACTAACTCCGGTGTTTTTAGAAACTACTTAGCCTCTCAGGCGCCCATGCCTCAGTTCTGTTACCTACGACTTCTTCAAAATTGTATGGTTGGGGGCAACCATGGTAGCCCCAACGCAAAACTCGGGCGCTTGAGTCCAGTCTAGTAAAGGTTTCATGTTGCTCATCATAATTGAGACCGTAAAGGGAATACATACATATACCAGTTTCCTATGTTATGGTCTGTTCAACGATGCACAAAGAGAGTCAGCTATAGGTACCTACAGACGCTTGCAGTAGAAACTGTCTTTCTAGTGTCTGAATACAATTTACATTAATATTATTGTACCTAGTTGGGTACTTTACCGGAACAGCGTTATTATGAAAATTCGCTCAAGCACACCATTCGACAAAAGGGAAAGCACGGAATCAAATAGGCATCGATTCCATTGTTTGCTGGCACTTTTACCTCGCGAAACACGTTTGCACTATTGTCGGGTCGCTCCTTGGCATTCGGAACAATGGTGGCGATTGTTTGAACTCGCCTCTCGGTGGACAATTAGTAAGAAGCCGATCACGAGATAATGTCATACACAACCATGTTCACATCAATAGCTGGTCAATACCACAGGCCCACTCAAAAGGTATTCCTCGTATTCATCATAAAACTTTTATTACACTTGCCGTTTCTAAGAGATATTGCGCCTGAAATTATACACGGATAATTTCTATAATCTGCACACTGTTTTTCGCCTTGACCTATACAGACTAGCCAATCTCGGTAACTTATAATATTCGCTGCTAAAATGTTAGTCAGAAAATAAATGAGTGATTTAACAAATTATACAGTTTGAGCGTTGTTTTGTTTTTGTCAGATCAAGTTGGTGCGAAACAGATTTATATTCGTGTCCTTTTCGCATTAAAATTAAACATAAATAATAAATTATCGCTCTTTATAAAACACTAGCTGTTACCCGCGACTTCGTCTGCAATCCAGGATGAAAAGTAGCCTATGTCTTTCTCCAGGTCAAGGTCTACCCCTGTGCCAAATTTCATCAAAATCCGTTCAGCCGTTTTAGCGTGAAAGCGTAACAAACAAACTCACTTCCGCATTTATAATATTAGTCTTGATTAGGATAACTTTTGAACGGTCTCTGAAAGTCTGATCAACTTTCTGATGATTATAATCTGTTCATGATAGCTCGAAAGGTCAATCGTTCATAAAATAACTTGATAACGGATTTGACATCAGAATAAATAGGCTTTCAGAAACACGGGTTCAGGTTTTGAATGACTTTAAATTGTTCTATTTACACTCATTGAAGCCCGCTTGTGCCACAAATCACTAAATACGGCACTAAACATATTTCTGAAAAACATCATTCTGTCTCTGTCAACTTTAAACAATTGAAAGAAAACGGACTATTTTTTGTTTTTGTTCGAGTTAAATGTATTTAGTGATCTGTGAGGCAAGCGGGTCGTAGGGTCCCAAGTCCGAACTAAGCTACTTTGTGCAAAAAATATTGGTTATTGGTAAGAGGTCAACGGTTATCAATAAACAATGTAAACTGCCTACGTTTGCCTTCTTACTGGCTGATGAGCGACTCGTGGGCATGTAATTATGTGGCCACACCGCAACATCAAATTAGTTAGTTGTACCGGTAGATCGATTTTCCAGCGGCCAACTTCGCGTTAGTCGTCTATAACCACTATGAAGATTTAATGATGTATTATATGTTTTGGCTGTAATTGGTATCTATGTAAATCTATGTTTACCACTTGTTTGTCAAATGTTATCAGATTATCTGAATCCCAGTTCCTCTTTAAAATTTATGATCTCAAAACGAAATGTTACGGTTCCTGTCGCTGGTTTCATAGCCACAACTTGAAACGTGTAAAGTGGGTGTACCTGCATGATTTTAAGATGACAACAGACATGTCTTTCTATTGACGAAGGTCCAATGTGGGCTTAGACACTAAACCAACATCAAATTGCTTCTCGCTACAGTTTCAACCCAAACAATCGGGTGTCCTCCAAATAACTTTCTCTTGTCAACTGGTCAATTTACTTAGTGATTGAAATAGTTTTACTTTGGTTGAGCATCAAGATAAAATAAGCCTTTGCTTGAAGAAACAAATAGATTGAAAATCTTTAGTTTCACTTTGATATGATTAAATACTGGATTGTTCTTTGAAGCGCACTTTTGGAGTTGGTCTTTAAAACCAGAGTTATAGACAACATTATTGTCACCAATTCTTAAATATGTGTCACGGTTGCTGTCAACAAAACTGTTTGTTATTGTGCAATAGTTCAATTGATAAATGTCAAGCTTATTTGCTACTGATTTGGATTCTTGCTAAATATGGTTTTAGGACCCGAAAGGTAATTAAAAATAATAAAATATAAACCATAGTTTTTCGGTCCAAATCGGCTCATAATTTTATTGTCAGGATTTGGTTCTCTCAATACAGACGATAATGAAGAATAGTGTACGTTTAATTAGTTACCTTGTAATTTTGATGAGGTACAATTTGCCTGGTTTTCTATGCTCGTTGTAGCCATGATTGGTAAAGTAATAAGCAGTTGTGATATCATTCGCTCCAGGTTTCCTTGTACGGTTAAGTTCGCGTTTATTGAAAGGTTACGAAGAATACCGGACTTTGATCTTAGTGCGTACTGTTCGCACTATGTCCGTGTTAGTTAATCCACCGTGCGACTACTACAGAGTACAAAGGACTTTCAAGGTAAAAGTCTCGTGGGTCATAATATATTTTTATTGATAATTAACAAACCGGAGTGAAAAAAACTGAGTGTGTGGTTGTGATCTCTTGTCTTGTGGTATAAAATATATTATTTCGTATTTGATGTTACGTACTAGGACGTGGGTCCTCTTCAATACTATCAAATGATATAAGCATTTACAGTAATAAAACAAGTAAAAGGTCCATTTAACGTTCTGTAAAAGGTACGGTTTTAGAATTACATTTGTCCAGAATGTTGTATTTTTACAGTGAGATTGGGTTTACTACGTCCAATGTAAACAATTTTGGACGGTTTCTGCTACTGAAAATTGATCTCGTTAATAGGTACCTACTACTCGGTGGATTGTAGGATGCAACAGTTGAAAAAGTTTAATTAAGTAAATTGTTGAACAATTTGAATAATCATTCATAAATGCTGTATCGTGATTAGCTATGGTTTAGGTAAGATTACAGTATGTTATTAGGTTAGTTTAAATAACTGGGCCAGCTATCGGTCAGAGAGACTCCCAAAAAGATGAATGAATAATATTTTGAATTTCAGTCAACTAATGGAGCCACAATGTACGTTAGTATGTAAACGAGAATGAAATGTGATGCCATTGTTGGCACAGCCGATATAACGACAACCGGATATTTGCAATTCAATTGCAAATTGAACTATCGTGTAATTTCAATACGAAAATTCCGACGTATTCAATGGTTCATTTAAAAATTTATGATGAACTTTTCACGTTCGAAACTACCCGGTATCCGTCCATACTTGATTGAGTTTGGAATGTTTGTTGAACAACAAATCCATTTGAAATATTCGATTTAGATATGCAACAGTATCGGTGCAACCAAAGGTTTGTAAATATCTGGCTTTGCCGATAGTGACAATACGTTTGTACTTTCATGAGCAACTGTTTTTGCGTTTGGCGGCGCAATTACAGTGTATTCACCTCACCTTAGATGCTTTCCTGTCTCGTTGGTTGCCCCGTCGCCCATTAAACGAAGGGAAGGATCTCGGAGGATGGGGGAGAACTGAGAAATGTCCCCCTAGGGAGGAAACGTCTGTGTACTCACAAGTTATCTGTTGCATAAGGTTTTACTCTAAAAATTCTGTCCAAATGTCTTGTCTTCTTAAATGGTTGAAGTTTGAAAGAAAATAATGAGTATCAACTAATTCTTGACTTTTCATTACAATATTGTACAATATCGCTACCGAGTGCGACAGCGATGTCTCTTGTATCTGAATAGGCCTTAATATGAATATAAATATCTATTGATTTAAATATTGTATCGTGAACTAAATCATGCTGTTGTTCCTCTATTTCCTGTATTACCAATCATTTGTCGTAAGCGTATACTCTAAAGAGGTATAATGCAGAAGATTTTATTTGTATGTGAGATGAGCACCTGCGGCCCGACCCTTCTGTAAACAGGTAGAACCTTACATACGTGTATGTATGTGTGTTTATGTCTAGGAGGGTGACTGCAGTCACGGTCTCGAAATAATTAAAGCAAACCATCTTGTTATAGGAATCTTTGTGAACCTACCTATACTCAAACAAATAAATAGATCATGTTACACGATTGCTCCTTTAGTTGTTATTACGTTAAATCATATTTTGTGTAATTTTTTTTTTACGCACCTTAGACCTTCAGTATTATTTAAGAGCATTGGTGGCCCAGTGATAACGGCCCCGACTTACGAGATGTAGGTCGTGGGATCGAATCCAGACAGGCGCTTTATTTTGTGTAAATAATTTCATCACCACTGCTCTCAAAACGGTGAAGGAAAACATCGCGAGGAAACCGGCATGTCCTAGAACCAAAACATCGAAGACATGTGATGTCTACCAACCCGCACTGGGCCCGCGTGGTAAATTACAGCCACTCCCTAACGAAGAGAGGAGGCCAGCAGTGGGAACATTATTAGGCTAATTATGCTTATGCTATTAATCTACCCACATTTTAAGATGTTGAAATTTTTAAGGTGGATATTGTGATATTAGTGACGAAATCTATGATTTTATCAGTTTTTTTGTTTAAATTATTATTACACTGGAATAGAGAAGGTTTGTTTGTAAAGTTAAATTTTAATGCTGTCGTTACTGAGAATTTGTCAATTGCCTTGGCCAATTCCGCAAATAGCGGTTTGGTTGCCAAGAAACCTTATTAATGTAAATAAATTCAAGTCTAAGCTAAAACAGCTGAACGGATTTGGATGAAATTTGGCATATAGGTAGACCATGACCATGATCCTAATTGCGTAATGCACGATCGGTCAGAATTATTGGAATCGGTTTGAAACAAATATTTCATCAATATATTTAAACGTTCGAAAAAAAAATCTGCTCTACAATGTGAGCATTATGAAGCAATTAGACATTTGTGTCGAACCGATTGCAATTCTGATTGATCTTGTATTACGCAATTAGGGTGCTATGTTAGGACATATAAATAACGTATTTTTAAACAAGAAAGTGTCAATTAGAAAAAACCCTTTTTACCATTTGTTTACGTTTTTTTAACTACCTAAACCTTTAGAGAATAGGTACGACGCGGGCAACATCTAGTAAAGTATATTTTAGTAATGGTGTGTATGCATCTAATCGTTGGTTCCTATAACTATTGTAATAATATATATTGTATCTAATGTCTACTTCTTATACAGAAATATGAATTTTTCAAGTTTGTTACTCCAATTTTCAAAAAATCTAATTTTTCCGTTTTTGTTTTCATCAATGACGGCCCCGAGAGAGTATTTTTTGCTAGTGACGGATCTGCGGGCCTAAAACGGCCACATTAGCAATTTCTCTATGCGTTTAGAAGAATTGCTAATGTGGCCGTTTTAGACCCCCTGATCTTACGCTCATATAATTAGTACTGTACACATTGAACAAACATAATTTTAATAGGTAAATATTTAGGTATATATTTTAAACTCACGATGAAATTGCAAATGAAGCGGTTCCGTGTGTGAAATTGAATCGGTTACGTTTAAAATTAACTTTATTGCTGTAGTACATAAGACCTACTTATGGAGGTGACCAACCATAGAGTAGATATCTATACAAAGGGAATTTTCCATAAACGGCAGAAAGAATTTATAAAATATTGAATGTTTTATGTCGATTGATTAATTTAAAAACATTATTAGCTATAACAATCATAAAATTATTTGAAAATATAGCCCGTCCCCAAAGGAAATAACTTTGATTTAAATAGTTTGAGTCGGTTGTACCTTGTACCTAAGTGTTGTAACATCCAATGGCTGCCGACGAGTTCATTGAGCACACATATATTAATAACTTCAATTGCTTGTCATAAGTTTCGCCGTACCAGATTTATGTTTTTCCTTTATTCTGAGATCAGTAGTTGTAACGTGCAGCCATGTTGTACCTCACTCTTTGTAGCGAACTCACAGACTAACATAAATATATTTCATTAGATTTATCTCGGGAATATTTAATTGCTCCAGGACTGTCAACTTCCGTGTTTATTGGTGTTGCTATCATTTGCTGGACAATTAAAAGGCTAGGTTACACCATTGTCAAGGTGCCAAGTGTCTCTGTTAATAAGACATCCATCTTATTCGTGTTTAGCTGTTCTACAATATATGAAGGCACTTATATGATCGTTTATCCTTATCGGAAACCAACAAACTCTAAAAGCCACGTGCGGCTAAATCGATTAACTGGGTTGCCACTTCAAACAAAAGCATTTAAAAGCAAGCAAGTAAAACATTTCCGATATGCTTCGTTTTACCTTTTAATCAACCTGGAGCTTTGTTTGAGATATTAGGGTTTTTTTTTAATGTGAGTTGCATGATAAATAGTTTGAGGTTTCTGTTTAAGTACAAGGTGACGTTTCTTCTAGAAAGTCTCGTGACAAATACGCACTAGCGACCTATGTTTTGTATGTAGGCCTCTGCAATAAGTCAGACGCAGCTTGTCGCAGTCTCGCCGGTGTCGCGAACAGGTTCCCGGCTGAAGCAGCATCAGCAACTTGTTAACATCACCGCTATACATATCCACCTATCGAAACATTCTTACTTTCTATAAAAGGAAATCGAAATTATCTCACTACTTGGGACATTCCATTTCTCTCTCGGTAGTTTTGATAATTGAACCTCGCTCATACGTTTTTACTTTTATCGAGCAGTTAAAAAAATACTATCATCAACATTCTCACATAGTTATATCGACCAGTTCCTCTTACAAATGGTACACGTAATAGAACTTAACCGTCAATCACATTTGTGTTGCATTTCGATATCAAGAATATTTTTCCGTCGCTTCGCCCCTTCCATCATATTGAGTGCCATATCCGATTGTATTAGGTACACACTCAATTGGGCGCTCTCACTCACTGGCGCGACTCAATCACTGAATCATTACCAGCTGCTCCATTTACAGGGTTATTGTTTCGAGTCTGACCTGATGTACTCGAACATCCCACTTTATCGGGTTGGCTTATATAGCAGATCCGGGGTCACACACGCGAAATTCGATTTCCTGTTTCTATTAGTGTCGTATGGGTTACATCTCGGAACCGGCACTTTTATCCTTACCCTCCACATAAGCAGAAGGGAGACTAGATATGAATTATACATTGTAAATGTGTAAACCTTTACCAAAAACACACCCAAACCCTTAAATCCCATGGCATTGTTTACAAACCGCCGGAACACTAAAAGGTTCGACGACCTCACGTAAAATGAATCGCTGCGTCGTGTGTAAGCACTTGAAAAAAGTAAGAAACGGTGACCAGCAATTAATTCGATGCAAAGAAATGGAATAAAAATGTCTCAATGGACAAAACACGCGGTTAATTGGCGTGTTGCGCTGAGCACATTCTAGTTTGCCATAGAAGGAGGCAGATCTACGCCTGGAGCGATATAAATAGCGAAGCGGACGGGGCCACAGACGTAAAGTGGACACCAGTTTTAGAAGTGATCGCGTCTATTTCGAACAAGTGTAAATAAATCTAGCGAGTCACTTTCGTACACAGTTGTCACTTTCATTGCCCGCGCCCGCCTCGCCTCGTCCTGCCGCCGCCTATTCGCGTGGCCGCCTCCTTTATGAATATATTCAGCAGAATTATACCTAGCGTAGAATGTGTTAAGTATGTATCGCTCACCGACACTACTCCACTGGCACTATGATGTGACTACATCGTAAAACGTTTGCTTCAAAATTTGAATAAGCCAGGCATGGTATAAAAAGCGTTGGCTCCGCAAACATCAAGACAGCGTTAGTCATGATAAAAAAGTAATTAAAATTATAAATAAGCTCGATTGGTGGGTGGTAAATTCTTGATCACGATGTTATGATTCATTAGCAATACACGATAGAAACGATTTTGATTTATTGAGGAAGAAGCCTTCTTATGTAACTAGCTATGAGAACAGTCGTTCTTTCAGTGGATAAAGGACATCATTATGTGTAATGTTTTTGATAACCTCAGCGAATATTAATTGAATGTCAGACTTTCCACGTGGTAGGTATTCAATTTATGCGTCGTTCATTAGATTTATGAATGTATCGCGGCCATCATTGATGATTTTACGTTGTTTTGTCAGTGATGAGTTTACTTAAATCAGAAAAGGTGCTAAGGTATGGTAATTATTTTTTTGGCAATATCTTCTCAAACTTTTCCTGGCTTGAACCACACAAGACCAGTCTCAGTCATTATTTGTAGAGGATTTGCTGTTGTTATGTTACATAAAAAACCAAAGAGAAGTCATTTTCAGAGACAATGGAACTACCTACCTAGTACCTACATTCCATGAAAATCATCATTAATGCAAAAGCAAAACTTTGAACTTGCTACGTGGGTAAGTTATGGATACGTGTAAGCTATAAGTGGAACACCCGAAACAATGGGTGAATAATTTTTTTATAACACAAAAAACGTGATATTTAGTTACACGTCATGTATCATGGGAAAGAGGTGTGATTTTATGGCCCCGTTTATGAAAAAAACTATTTTAAATAAAAATACATATTTGTGCTTACTGCCTATTTGGTCTACGAAGCTGTACATGCATGCGTAAGAACTAGGCATTACTAGGCAAGCACGTGTTGTGGACAGGTCAGATTTCACTTGTGTTGGTCCATTCCTCGTGCGTCAGCCTAATCTGTTCCCACGGTGTTGCATTCTTTGCACAACAATTAACAAATAAACTGCTCCACTTCGAGCATAATGTTACTAAGCAGCCATTATGCTCAAAATTCAAAGACACGAGTTAATTCATTTAAATTCGGGTGGAGAATGCTATCTAGAGTAAATTGCATGAATTTAGGATAAGAAAATCTACATATCTGGTTTTCGGCCATTACTTTGTTTATAATATTCAAGCTCCATTAATTTGATTTCACAATTGAAATGAATAACACTGAAATGTGACCACATGCTTGCAACAGAAAGACAAAGTGAAGAGCGATGATATAAGACATGGTTTTATGCAAGGCAATGGCGCGCCGGGACTCAGGCGCACGTCGCTGCGCCGAACCAAAACAAATGGAGGCGACACCGTTACACCACTTCGCGGAATTAAATAAAGTAAAAAATGACAGTAACCAACGGTAATCTTTGTTCGTGTAAGGTCGAAACTCCGTCTTCACGGTAAGGCACCGCCGACTCGCAATCTAAGAGCGCAGCGATAATTTGTCGGTAATTAAAATCAAACTGAGGAGAACTGATGTCGTTGTCCGATGATAAATACGCCCCGCAGCATCCGCAACTATCTGCCAAGTAAACTGAGCGAACATATGTGCGCAAAATCCGCCTCGTGTTTTAAAAGGGCAATAAATAATGCCAAGTCGGCCGGTTGTCACCTTTAGTGCACCCAGATGGCACAGTTCCCGGTGAAAACAGTTTTGGAATCTCTAAACGAATTTAAAAACCCAACGTGAGACAAACGTCGCCGTCTACACTTAGGGAAGCCACTTATAAACCTTTCTGAAGTGGGTAGGTACGTGGAGGATAGTTGTTACTAAAGTGCATCATGTAACTTGTTGTAATACTATCGTGGTGTTCCACATTTGAATTGGAACAGGCCGAGGCCGGTCCCGAAGCACTGGTATCGGCATCGTATAGACGCTCATGGCAAAAAATTGATACGCGGAAGCTATATCGCTTCTACAGAACATCAGAAAAAGACAAGTTTCACTTCCAGGAATGCCTGGTGCACGTTAATGATTAATGTAAACGACAAAGCCGGAGAAAAAATAAGCAGTAATGTAGCTATTGTGTGTCCATGAGGTGAAGACGGAAGACTGGTGGCGTGGGAGTGAGCGCGGGAGCCGACCTGCACGGCGCGAGAAAAAGTCGCTCTGTGTGCGCGTTCACATCGACGAAAATCTGAACAAAAACAATCAAGCTGTTGGTCTTAGCGATGAAGATAATTAAAACACTCGTAGGAGGCTCACATGATTCCAGCTGCCCGTTAAGTATGAAAATCTATTTAATGACTATGTTAAAAGCTTTGATACAGGCGCTGTTTATTGCCATTCGATACTATTAGCTAGTGAATTAATTAAAGGAAGTATGTTTTCATGCGAATCGGAGCAATCGCAGCGTGCGACAGCTTTTACGTAGCTTTGATGCTGTCTCAGTTTACGACTCCTTTCCAAATGTTATTAGGAGGTGGGAGGATCATTAAACCTGAGTTCATGCACATGCTTGCTCTGAGGTGGAACCTATTTCAGAATAAGTAACATTTAATCAGAGAGTAAGAGTAGCCATGAACGGGCACTGTGACATTAAACCATAAATTAACGTTGATTAATTCGCACCCAACGAAAAACTAAAACTTATTTCTGTAACATACTTAACATCACGCCTGTTTTCCCCGAAGGGTTAGGCAGAAGTGAACTTTACTAGCATTTCCCCCGACCCTTATAATAATTAGTGTAATTGTGTAATTAGTTCTAAAATCGGTTTCCTGAACTAGAACGGGAGAATTATCTTAAATTAAACCTTCTATTGATGTCAAAAACGTCTCCAATAATTGCCAAGACCTTAAGTGAAAAATCAATTCCACTTCACCCAAGTTAATTGCAATGGAAGCCGAAAAGCATTGGGTTTGTGGGTCGACCAGGTGGGTGGTTGTGAGTTTGCTGTAGACACCAACGGACATTTTTAGATTTCCATTTCTTTATATACCTGAAACCAGAATTGGCGTTGATAAAGCCATGTAAAAGATATCTCATAGGCACTAAGAGATCTACTTTAAATGGTGTTTACAGGGTGGTTACAACGACAGCTGAGTTTATTTCGTGTTACTTTGATGATCGTAAAGATCCTGGTTGAATTACTCGTAAGTAACTACGCTTGTTCACAAAGCCTACGGCAAAGCACACATTTATGATAGTAAGAATATATAGATTATAGATATCTCACGTTTATTAAAATTCGTATTTCTTCGGTACGATATAGTTCGACGTTTGTGCGTAACCAGTTTTTCTATTAAAAGTCTGTGTGTGTGAAAATGAGTTTCCTTTCATAATTATAAATATTATTTAACGAGCTTGCCTTGATCCTTTAAGGTCAATAACTCCATCTATTTGTGTGGTTTCTTTTACCTATTTCTATATTATATTTTCTATCATTATTTCCAAGTTATAATTCTGATTTATTATATGTATTTGTGTACGTTTCTCATTATTTTCAAAGTGTAAACCTTAACTGGAAGAGTGACCACTGCGAACAATGTTCATATTCTCATTTATCTAGTAAGTTTCTGTAACCTAATCTGCGATTATGCGCCGGCGGCACGCACGCCAGTTTACATTACGGGTCACTGTAGACGCTATTGTGTCCGCTCAGAATCATACTGAACACTCGGACATGCACATAAACACGAGCTCAAATCCAGAATATTGGACTACTTTTCGAAAAATCGTAGAGCAGTTTTGTTTCTGCTAACGAGATGTGACTTCCTAAATGAGGACTGGTGACTGGTCATCATCATTATCAATCATCATCCTGCCCTTATCTCAATTTATTTGGAGTAGGCGCAGCACGTCTTTTCTACCATACACCTTTATTCAGAAACCTGGTGATTGATGATCGAATAAATTATTGTGCTGATTATAAGTTCGATTGTTCGTGTATAGTTCAACAATGTTATCGACTCAATTTATGCATTTCTCACAGACATCGAGACCATTTTCTTATGAAAATGCATAATTAGATTTATTTTTCTCATGAGACAATACACATTATCGGCAGTAATATTATAATATCATTGTAAGAATTTAAGTGCCATGTAGGAATTCAGTTCAGTTCCTCTTATCTTAAACTCTCTTGTCTTGTGAACTAGCATACCGATTTTACACAATTTAGGCTGTCACACAAGCTGTCCGGTTGTTGTGCTAAGCTGTGACAAACTGTGCAGTGCATGTCAGAGCCACATGATTAGGCGCTGTTTACATGATACGGCAAAAACAGGTCAACATGACTGCAGGAACTTGGTATTCCGACGGAATTTAAGCGACGCGTTAATTAGGATTTATATTCGAAATGAATTTAGAATTTGTTATGTACATGTACATATGTGGTGACTGTGGTGTGGACCGTAAATGGTTAGGGGATGAGCAGTCTGATTTAGGTTTGTGGAATGCAATCGCAGCGATGATGCGTGGCAAGAATGAAGAAAGCCTCTGATGGAAAGGATACTCGTATTATTTCCACAGAAAAATATATACTTAGTTGGTTTGTTACTTTATTATAAGCATAAAGAGACTCAATTAATTAAGTACATACGAAATAATTTAAATGAATTTTTAAGACTCGATCGCAATAGGAAGCCACTGCACTTTAGAAACAGTTATATCCATAAATAATCTTCAAAAGCGGAATTAGAAATAACGTGTAAACGTGGTTTATAGTTGTTTTACTAAATACGATGAAAAGGAACGAATGATGAAGCTTGCACGGAGCGAATCGGAATGTTACACTGTGCCCATGTCATGCGCAGGTTGAAGTTCTTGCAAATAAATAATTTTGCACAATTTCCTCTACATTTGTCGTGGTAACCGATAGTATAAGTACACATAAGAAGGGCCAAAGTTTGTAAACTACTAACACAATAGAAGATAAGACGTATCATAATATTTACATTAGTTTTGATCCATTGCGGACAATAATAACTTGGGACTTGGCAATTAGCCTTTGTGTACGGGTACAATCTAACTTTTTTCGTTCTTTCTAACGTGTAATAAAAGTAAAGGGCTCTGATTTACCGTTAACGTGCTTAAATATACTAATACTTATCTGAAGAAGATTTTTGTTATAATACCTTACTTTGTATCGCTTCGTTGCAAATGTCAAAGTAAACGTTACTTGGGACTATCGGCACAATCATTGATGTTTCCATATATTTAGGTAAATATGTATGTAATCGAAGAAACCTCATGAAGAAGGTCAGTATATTTAGTTATCTTTTCTTTTTGTGCTTTCACGGGGTTCTTATCATGGCCGATAGTGATTACAGCATTACAGCAAACTGATCAAGTATTACTCAATGTATTCTTCTATTTAAGTCATCTAGTTCAGGTTGAGTCCACCGTCACAGTTGTTGAAGGTATTCCATGCAAAAAACTATTTCTTTCAGTTCTTTGCTGACTTGTCATGATACTGATACCTACTCAATTCATGTGACATTCCCAAGTACTTTAAAATAAAACTTATTATCAAAGTTCCGATTTGTTGTCAAAATATTGGCAGCGGTGAATTGCGAATTTAGGTATTTAGACTTCGTCAGATTTTTTGTTTTGTAGCGTTGCTTGCAAAAGACTTCAACGCACGCCTTTACCTCTAGTTCAAAAATTCTATGCTTGAAGAATAGTTTAGGTTTTAATTATTACAAGTTTATACTGAAACAAAGATTGTACAGTAAGAATACAATTTGTTAAAGTTCATTAAGCAATCGTATGTAATAATTAATTAACACGTCGCATTCATTAAGTAGGTACTAACAACTGATTGGTTATTGATCAATAATTCTTATACACTCAAATGTACCAGTTTCTCGGTAACTATCCATAATATTGCTATAAGCATTGCATGCGGATATTGACCTAATCGGCTAATCGCAATAAACCGTAACTCTTTGTATCACAGTATTCGTGCGTGCGTAATAAATTAAGTAATTAGGCAAGTGATGATGAATCAATTAATTACAATTACTTTATAATGGCGTTACACAAGGATGTTCAAAGCTTTCCTTGTCAATTATGGAAAGCTTTTAAAGCCAAATGGTAAAATAATGAAATAGAATGTGATCGAACACCGGCCAGGCGACCTTAGTAGGTGTACAGTAATCTGCGTTCATGGCGCGATCTCTTGGTGCATAAATCAGCTGTGCGAGGCTCCTACGTAAATAAATTAAAACACAAACACGTACTCACCGTAAACAGACGGCCGTATTGAAAATAAACCGATCACCTCCAATGTGGTCACAAAAACAAACATAAACAACACAAAACCAAAACTGTCAGTTCTCAAAGTATCGGGGGTACATAAAACTTGAGGAACAGAGGAACAGCACTTGATTCACTTTGCGTCGAACGAGTAAAGTTTCGCTGTGCGAGCGCGCGCGGTGCGTGCGATGTGCTCGGAGGGCTCGAGTCGAATGGTGCTGGCGCGGTAACCCGCTCGCCGCTGTCGTCGCCACCGCGTGCTTCTCGTGCGCCCGCTTCCGTGCACCACTCAGTATGCGTTCGTGCCAATATGCATTATAATCGCTGATCTGTCCACATCCTGCGGATCCTGCGCTTAACAATAAAGCACGAGGACGATACTGTCACTTTTATTTTATCGGCTGGATGGTATTTTATTTAGACCCGGAATGTAAATCAACGGTAGCTTATTGGAAAGCCCTCTTTGTTTGGGTTAAGTCTGCCTGATATAAGTACTTAGGTGTTTACGTTGTTGATATATATAGAAATCATTGGTTGTGGTTTTGTTCTTACGATTACTTATGCACACATAAGTAAGCGAACCACCTAGCCAGGTATATTTATTAACAGTTTTCTTACATTTATAATTTAAGTAAGTAATATTCCAGGATTTTTCTTGACAACATTTTTGGTCCTCTCCTCACTTGAACTTGTCGATCGATGCCGCAATAGAAATTACTAGCTGCGCTCCGCGGTTTCACCCGCATTTGTCTCGATCCCGTGAGAATAGGTATCGGGATAAAAGTATCCTATGTCCTTATCCCGGTCATGGTCTACCCATACAAATCTGTTCATGAAAAGAAAACATACAGACAGACAGAGTTACTTTCGAATTCATAATATTAGTATGGATAGTATGGATAAATAACAAAATGTATAGTTAGGATTAGTGTTGCCAAGTCCGACTTGTTTTAAATCGGGGCAGAAGGTACAACAAATCGGGATTTACGGTTGTAGATCGGGACAATAAAAAAAAACAAGGTTTTTTAGGGTTCTGTACCTCAAAAGGAAAAAACGGAATCCTTATAGGATCACTTGAAACTACTCGTGAGTCTGTCTGTCTATCCGTCTGTCACAGCCAATTTGCTCCGAATCCAATGGACCGATTAAGTTGAAATTTGGTATACATATATATTTCTGTGACCGAAACAGACGTGTAACGAAAAATTTTGAATATGGGGATAACTTTTGGGGGGTAGATTAGAAGGAAAAAAAAGTTTTGCAAACTGTATCGTGTGACATATTAAATGAATGGGCTTGTTGCGAGGAGCTCAAAATAAATCTTTTTTTTTTTAATAATTTTAAAATAATACTTTTAAAGATATTTAAGAAAATTAACTATTCCCCCCTTATCTCAAATACTACTGAGCCAAAAAAAAAGGAAATAGGAAATAGAACTTTAATATTATAAATGCGAAAGTAACTCTATCTGTCTGTCTCGATTTCACGCCAAAACTACTGAATCGATTAAAATTTTGGTACACAGATAGTCTAGTCTAGTCTAGAGCCTGAGAAAAGACATAGGCTACTTTTTATCGACATACCACGCGGGCGAAGTCGCGGGCGGTAGCTAGTAGTTCTATACTTACTTATAGATTATAAGAAAATCTATAAGAAGTCTCAAAAAAACATAGTAAATCTCCTAATATTGTGCGTACAAACTGACATTTGCAGTTGGATCGTATATGTTCGAACATGTTTTTCAACTACAATGTTACGTTTGTTCTTAGGATAAATTCATCCCAACTACGGAATCCTTCATTATGCGTGGTCAGAAAAAATATGGGCGGTTTAAAAAAAAATTAAGGTTTAATTTAATATGTTTTGCGACTAATATTACTAGTAAATCTGAATTTAAAAAAAACTTAAGGCATGTGGCAATGGGTTAGACATTTCTTTCAAATCAATTCAGATTGTGATTGATAGTCTATTACGTAATTAGGGTGCTGGACATGTATTGATTTATCGGGATATTCAGCGTCCCGATCAGGTGTAAATCGGGACGCGTCTCTAGACCCCTGAAAATCGGGACGTTCCGCGCAAATCGGGACACCTGGCAACCCTAGTTAGGATACAGGACATAAACAAACAGATAAGTGACAAAGAAAACTTACTTAATAGGTAGACTATAACATTGCTAGATACCTACCTATTACAAATATTATCCTATCAAACCACATTACGCTACAGCGGAAATCAGACTTAAAACATCTGATAAGCTATAGGCAAGTCACCGGAAGGCGGAAACTGTAAAAAAGAGAAGTATGTGTTTTTGCATTTTGTTAAAGTCTTAGAGGCGCGTAAGAACTTGCTAGACTACAAAAAAAATATTCTAAAGGGTAAATATTAATAACTTTCGTATTTTTAAATATTATATTTATTTAAAAAAAAATCGAATGGGGCAAATATGAATAACGTTCGTTGTTTAATAGAAAAAAACAATGTATATATTTTTTATAATATTTATTACACAATTTTTTAAAATGTTATTTAAAATACTCAAGTTTGCGTTATGTTAAAAACATTCGTATGTAGGTTATGCACCGAACTATCCTAAATTGTTTATTGGTAGCTGGGACTTCTTCAATGGCTAAATTGGTCTGTTGCCCGTTTAAATATGATCTTAGCTGGTGATTCACACTTCCGGCCACTACATAAACAGTATGATTTAAAACAGCGCGAACTGAAAAAAACATTTTAATTGTCTATCTATCTAATTATGCAACAAAACAACAGTTTCTGAAAATAAATAATAATATATTATGTTTGGGTTTAGAAACGTGCCGCCTCGCTAGAAGCATTTGAGGTTATTTGGGGTTCTAGAGGGTCCTGCACCCTGTTTGCGTAATACACGATCAAACAGAATTGGAAGCGGTTCGCAAATGTCTAATCCATTGCTTCATAAGTTCGTAAGTTATGTTGTTGAGCAGATTTTTTTTGAACTTATGAAGCAATGGATTAAACATTTGTTTCAAACCGATTCCAATTCTGACCGATCGTGCATTACACAATTAGGGTGCTGAACCCTTCACTCCACAACAATTTCTTTTGCCGGTGAAGCACTTTATTTTAAATAAAAAGTAGAAGTAATGCACATTACCTACATTTCTTTGTGGAATACAGCGTGATGTTATGTAAATGCACAACTTCCAATAGTCTAGTTATCGTAAGTTCTGTACAATACAATCGATTCGTATTAAAACTTTTAATGGTCTCTTCCGAACCGGAGACACCTCCAACGTTTGAATTTTGTACTGCATGTGCACTTATGGGAGCTTAAAAACTTTGAAGTACTTATGTGCTATTGATTGTAGATATGAGTTGATATGGCTGAGTAATAACAGCCGCACGGGTCGATCCGTCAGGTTAAGCTACGCTTGCCAGTGTTGGGCCGTGGATGGGTGATCATCTTTATATATCGAGATTCCTTCGTGCCTCGGAAAGCACGTTAAGCCGTTGGTCCCGGCTGTCATTTGTTGATTTTTGACAGTCGTTACGGGTCGTCAGAAGCCCGAAAGTCTAACCACAGATAACTGATGGTCTAACAACCAGTCTTACCAGGGAGTATCGTATTACCCAGTTATTGGGTTGTGGAGGTCAGATAGGCAGTCACTCCATGTAAAATACTGGTATTCAGCTGCATCCGATTAGACTGGAAGCCGACCCCAATATAGTTGGGAAAAGGCAGGCAGAGTGATTGATTGTAGATATGAGTTGAACTAGACTTATAAGATGAGCTATACTAACGGTTAGTGAAGTGCTATTCTCGCCTTCTCGGGAATACGGGGAACATTTTAATTCCCATGGTGCGTTTTGACAAGATAAGGACAAGGAGAAATTTCGGTGTTGATGTCCAACTTTCAGTCATTTGAGAGGTACCGAACAAAGAAGAGGAATACGCGTTAAAAATGGTTGGTTATTAGCTTTTCATTTTTGGGTTCCGTATTTAAAGCGTGCCAACGCGTTGGCACGCTTTGGGTCCAGTTATTGCTAAGCTTACGTCGTCTGTCTGTATGTTGATCTGTTTGTCTCTCTGTCACATGGCTCTTTATTTTCATAATAGGTGTCAATAACATTCTAACATGTTACATAACAGAGAAGGTTGACTATCATAATTTTGTTGATACCTTGACCAAGAAACCCTAAGGCCGCGTTTACACTAAATGTATAAGCTGTCGCCTTTTCGTTAATATGTATAAAAAACAAAAATAAAACAGTCAGTCGGCAGTTGACGTTGTTTTTCATATATTTTAAACTTGATGCTCACAGTCGCGAACTACTATATGTTTGGCGCCGGCGGGCTTTAGTGCCCGAGTGTAACTCGCTCTTCGCCGACTTTTCATTCACTCTTTCTTTTACGTTCAAGGGCTTTTCAACACTTTTACCGTTATTTAAATTCGTCATAAGTCGTCACCACTCTAAGCACGTGTTTCTAACCGTCTAGTAGTTTGGCACGTGGCGCCTAGCATCGGAACAGCAAGTGCACAAGGTGGTGTGCGTGTACTAGTGTTTGGGTCCTGGGAAGTTTTGTGTAAATTTTGCTGTCTCGGGTCCCGAAACTTCCGGGTCGAGACTTGAGACGATTGTTGAAATTTTATTGAAATAATTTTATTTCAAAAGGTCGTGATAAACTTAATAGCTTCCCGCACTTTGTCATTAAAAGAGCTATACAAACAAATAGCTATAGCTTAACAAATAATTATGATGATTGATGCTACTCAAATATCGAAATTTTCTCCACATCCAAAAACTACCAAGGAGTGTCCCAAATTGTTTTTCGAAAATATGGTGCATGTTTTAGGCTCCCACAAACAGGCGCGATATCGCGCCAGTTTGCACGAGCTTTTACTCTCCGAAACACCTACAATGGTGATTGCTGAGTATGATTTCTATAATGAAAGTATGTTTTATATTTACAAGATTTTATTACCAACCAAATTAATCAGTGATTATGAGAATTATGACCAATGAATAGATTCTAATGATTGTATGATTGCTAAGTTTGTTTTTTAATTACAAGATTTTACTGCCAAAATCTGAATCTGTGATTATAAGAATTAAACATAAGTACGAGTTGTTTACACTATAATTAAATTTGATTTTATTTGTTCAAATTGCTGACCCAACAGACGTTGTCCTGTCTAAACAATAGTTCATACAAAAAACTCATAGAAAAAATAACATTCAGTGATAATTTTTCGGGAAACATTTCCAATTTTTCTTTCCATGAAACCCTAATTTGAAAATTTTAGAAAAATTGCAAACAGAAAAAAAATCGCCAATTCGGTCCAGCCGTTCTCAAGTGATGCGCTTACCGCGATAACGCTTTTCTTTTTTTATTTATGCAGAAGATAGATAAATGTTGATTTTACAAAAAAAAAAAAATTGATACACCTCGCCCAAAATTAGCTCGATTCTAATTTTATTCTGAGAAGCCTCGAAGTCCCGAGACGTCCCGGGATTTTGATCGTGGGTTGTCTCGTGTCCCGAAGCTTTGAGACTGTCGAGAGATCTCAAACACTAGCGCGTACGCATATCCTTACAGGATTGTTTTTATATGGATTGTACTGAATATTAGGTGTTATTTACCAAAATTTATATTATTGTGGGTTTCTGACATTTCAGGAAGGTAACGATATGTTATTAATTCATGATTTATCAAAGATGAAAGAATATGGGTAGAAATGAAGTATTAATAGAATGTATATAATGCTGAAAAAATTATCGATAATAATTTAAACAAAAATATCTAAGCTTCACTTACACGTTTCTCTAAATAAAAAATGTTTATCCAATTCCAAATACATTAGCAGTAGCATAGTGTCTGTCTGCCAAGAGCTGCTGAGTAATAACAGACAATTAATGAGTATCACTCACATCTTAGCTCAATTCTTCAGCTTCAGACAAAGAATCAACACTTTCAAATCGTCGTCGATTGATGTGTAAGAGAGATGAAACGTTCATAGAACGGTAGACTGGGAAGAGACACATGTAAACATTGCTGTGAAAGCTCTATCCGTCGTTACTTCATAATGATCTGCGGGATCATTAAAATAAATATACTGACTTCGCGGTGGGACCAAAAGTGCTACGATGAGTTTTGGTAATCAACGAGAATCGACGTGTCATTTGAATAGTTCATGTTTCATGTCGCCGCGTATTGGCAAGAGTAGTGTGGGACAACCTCCAACTAAATGGTCCGACGACCTTAAAAAAGTGGCTGGGACAGACCGGATGCCGAAGGCGGACAATAGGATGTTGTGGCGTAGTCTGGGAGAGGCCTATGTCCAGCAGTGGACTGCGATAATTGATGTTGGCTGATTGATGTGTCATGTCATAATCATGTGTCAAATTGAAAACAGATTTAAGAATTCCTCTAAACGGAAGCAGAAGCGGCAGTTGATCGGTAGTCCAAACATTCTGATTCAATTCCGAGGATTGTGTTGGAACCGCTTGATTGGTCATTGAAGTATGTTCATTCCGTAGAGAATACACGCTTGACACACACAATGAATGCATGAATGTACGCTTATGTCCGATTTGAAACGGAGCATCTTGGATAGAAACCATTCGAAATGCTGGGTTCCATTGTAAGACTATGAAAATTATATCCTGAAATTGTCGAAGACACTCGAGTACCTTGTTTTAAGTGCGGCATAGATCGGTAGGATCCGGTGTTTTTTTTTTTAAATTTATATTGGTTCATGACTGGTTTGTTTAATTTCAATATTAAACCTCTCTTATTGGAAAATTATGAGTATTAATTCTGTAAATAATGGATAATTAAGCTTTGTTAATATTTTTGTCCCACAGGGAAAGTTATTAATTGTTGTATTTGTTTGTGTAAATGATAAGTTTGTTTCAAATGTTAATAAAAAACTATAAATATACTTACATCCCGTCTATTTGCTAAAGTGGAGATGAAATAATAATTAGTAGTACCAACAAGGCTGTAAACAAACATGTTTTTCCATAGGTATTTATTAATTATTGGCCGAAATTAAAATAATATCTAGGTACATAGTGCAGTAGCTATAACTACGAAGTAATAAGTTCTTACCGTTAAAAATTAATTCGACTATTTTAAGGACGAGGAGGACACCCACTTCCAATAATTTATCACTTTAATTTCGGTCGGCGTGGCAATACGTCGTGTTCTGGTTTGCGACTGGTCAATCGTCATCTTGAGGATGCCTCGTTGCGAGGTGAAACACGTGTCGATTTCTTACAGGGTTTTTTTTATGACTCTTGACGAATAGTTAGCGGAATAGGTTACTAAATATATCCACGTCTATTGAACTTTAATTTGGTTATAAGTGTTTTGAAGGTAATCTTTCGGTGTCTAACTAACTGACTACCTGGCAGAAGGTACCGGAATGTACATGGTCAAATTAAATTATCTAGCGAAACTTCTCAGACGTGGTCGGTAACGATATCTAAACTAAACATGATTAAACAAAAAATAATTTAAATTGATGATTTTTTGTGGAGTCATCGACCGCAATTAGTTTATTCACTTGAAATATCGTTTAAAAACTCTGTTTGTGTAAATTTCACAGACTCGAAACTCTGCAGACGTGATGGCACCGTTACGTCTGCAGAGTTTCGCTAGCTAATTTATTTTGACCTTGTATATGGGGTAGGTATAGGCGCTATCTAAGAAAATAAGTAGCAATACTGAATTTTTCCTTACAGTACTGTTTTTCCTGACAGACAGTTTAACAGACTGCCTGTCAGGAAAAACAGCAACTGGGGATAGGAAACCCTGAAAGCGAACGGGGTTGAAGATCGCACGACAATTGACAAACACAATCGATAATCGGCAGACATGACATAACAGTTAGTTTTCCATTTAAGGTGTTATAATAATAATAATAAATAACGAAAGGGCAAACAATGTTTAACCTAAATACGGTTCTGTAGATAACAGATAACGATAAAAATCATAACCCTCCTTTTTGCTTCGCCATAGTTGGGTAAAAAGTGACCACACACCTACCCACTCAATTATTACACATAGTTACGAGCCGACCGTAAACGTGTATTTCAGTAATGAATGAGTGTTATCGCGAAACAGCTTACAGGTTCATTAACAAATCATTTTCACATTTCTTTACGAGTGTTTGGTTTAACTGTAATAACACCGGAATTCTCGTCGCTAATAAATTACTACCACGCTAAGTACATACACGAGCTAAACCTTACAGTTGTCGCGTGGCCAATGTTTGTTAAACACAGAAGTTTTAACCCTTTGACTGCCGACTAAACGGAAATTACGGGTGTATATATATTTATTTAGGTACCTTTTTACTTAGTCACGCCTTCTTCCCATGGGGGCACGCAGAAACTGCAGAACGCCACCTGTTATGATCCTAACAAACTCCTTTTGCTTCGTTTACGTTCTGCAAGCCAGTTGCGAGTCTTGCGAGTACTACGTACCTGACCTTTCTGAAGAACATCACCAATAAGGTCACTAAAAAGCTGTGTATTTTTAACTATTCATGTAGGTAACTATTTAGAAAAATAATAAATTTTTAAGTTTCTTAAAGTTAAGTTTTTTGTTAAGTTTTTTTAATAATAATGCTTTCATTGACAATCAGGCAACCGTAACTTCTCTTTTTACTAGACTTTATGAAACTAATAAAAAATTACATAATAAGTTGGGTGATATTGAAGCGATTGCATGAAGTATCTGGATGAGAAAAGAGGGGTAATTCCCGTAATTTTTAAGAATGTTCGCATCGTTTCTCGTTCGCTATCTGTCAAAAATACAATCTACCAACATTTTTGACAAGTTTGACAGATTGCGACTTGAATGTGAACGTTTTTAAGTACGAGAATTGGTCTTCTGAACAGAGAGAATAGGTTAGAAGAGAAACAAACAGATTAGAAGGTATAGCAGCCTACCCAGCATAGGTCGAAAAGAGCTGCTCGATAAATTAAGCGTTAAAATGCATTACGAAGGGATTTTACATACAAACATACATAGTACATAATATAAACTCATGCCTTCTTCTCATTGGGGTAGGCAGAACGCCAGCTGCTACGATTCTTACATACTCCTTTTGCCTCAGGCATTTATTGTAATATTAAATCATCATCGGATTTCGAAGGGTTAATCAACGTGATGCAAGCGTGACTAAAGCGCGTGTTAGCATCTTATTCTTTACGACTATGTTTTCTTTCAAAAAGCTATAAACTGTTTATGATTTCATATCCCCTATTTCGGTTCGAGCAAAATGTTTGATCTTGAAACGTAAACACACTCAAAGTCATTAGCGATACGTCATAATAAAGGGTTGTTGTGACGAATCTGTAATGGTCGGTGAGTACTAAAACATTGTAATGTATCTTTGTAGTTTCAAGAATTTAAATTAAGATAATAAGTGTACACGAATGCACCTATTATATGTATCGCATTATGCAACCTTCTACGGTCTGTAATGGGTTTTAAAAAGTATGATAGTTTTAATGTTATTCTGCTAAAATATATATAATGTATCTAGGTATGCCTAATTGACATTAAAATTACGAGTGCTCGCAAGATGGGTCTGCACGCGGCTGAAATCGGAACAAATAAGTATACCATCGTATTGTCGTTTATGTCAGGTCAAATTAAGAATAGAATTATTTAATTAATTAATATAATTGTAAGATTAATTATTAATATAGAGTTAATATTTTATATATTACAGTATAGAATTAAACACGCCAGCGCGAGCGCCACCAGTCACGCGCAGGCTTGCGCCCAATCTATATACCTGCTGATCTATTCTGCTGCATCTCACCGTGAAAACTTAGGTGAATTGAGCTTGAAGTGGCTTTTTTTTGTACCAAGGTGGAAAATCCTCATGAATGTCCTCGGGGAGGGGAATAGATCAGCTGTTTAAAAAAATATATTTTTATTTGATGTTTAATCATGCTTTTAGTGCTATAGAGAATACTTGCGTGTTAAAAAAAAACAACACAGTATAATATAGATTCTAGATTCCAAATACTTGTTCCAGTAAAAAAACTAAATTCTATGTTTTATATGGCATGATTTTAATTAAAATAAATATCTAGGTTTCCTGAAAATACATTTTTCACAAAACCAAATAAACCTGCAAGATGTTATTTGCATAAAAATCTAATAAGAATACGAATTCCTATTGAAATGTCTTAGTAAACGTCTTGAGCAGGCACGGCAAGGCCGCGGCCACACGGTGTAGGCACGGTTGTACGTAAGTCCCGCGTAGGTACAGGTGGACTGAGCACGTGACAGCCGGGCCTCGTGATCACTTCAGATGCACTTCAAGATGTGCTCAGAGGCACGAAACTGACCTCTTTAAGTGCTCGGGAAAGTTCTGTTCCAATCTCATCAAGTAGGTACCCTAAGGGCCTGTGGGCGAATAGGTAGTCATTATTTACATCTGATACTTCTGATGGATTGGAAAAAAGCAGTGTTGCCGATGTTCGTTTGACAAAGCAATGGGTAACGGCATAAGTATCTATAAAAGATTTTAAGTTTGCTAGACAGTGTTTATATGGATCTTAAACTGATAAGTATTAACTTTTGAAGACAAGTTTAGGTGGTCTAACAAATATTTTACGTAAAACACAAAATATAACTTATACTAGCCATAAAATATCACCTAACCACCTTTAATTTTATTACAAAACCTAACGTATAATTAATAATGACCAAGTACCGGTTTATTAAAAGATTAGGGCTCCTGTGATAATCGTATTACACTTGTTTAATATGAGAGGGCAATAAATCAACAAGACATGAACTGGGTCATGGCCCATGAGATCTAAGCTCACCTGTTGCTACAGTCTGGCTACGTAAATTGGACGCTCAGAGGACGCCGGACAAAAGTTTGGTCCCACAGATTCAGATTATACCTAAGTTTTGCATGATTAATAGTTTATTACGCTGGTAACACGTTGATTGGTGTTAAATGAAAGTGAAATGTTAAACGAGATGAAATGAACATTATGAATTGTCTGTCAGTCTGTCAACCATTTCACTCGGAGACTATATACACTTTATGGATGATAAAAGGAAGGTGTATTCTGTGCGCTGCTAAACAATTAGGGGTGTGCGGCACGGGCCATACACGTAACCGAGGGATCCAAAAAAAATCAGTCCACATAAGCCTGTCGGGTATCGTTGGATCCCATAATTAAAAACATTATGATGATTATAAGAGACTTTTTTATTTTAGTCAATAGTTTTCGAGGTATGCAAATTAAGCCAATAAAAAAAATTAAGATGTCAGTAAATGATGGCTTCGACGGAATCCTTCACAGTTCGTGGTCCAACACGCACTTGGCCGGTTTTTTTACGTGTTAAATGATCGTAGGCAGTTGGTAGACTGTAACCGACTAACCACATTGCGAGAGAATGACGTGTCAGTACCCAATCCCAGGTGACGATGATGACGCACCTCCCACGAGGTCCTTAGCATGCAGCGTCATCAAACTACTACACTAAGGTTGATAAGAAATGCATATATGGGGCAATAGGTATAAATGTCCCGTTAGGTTTTACTAATATTAACAAGTGACGTATTTTACAAACTTTTTGTTATCCTGTTGGTTTTTATTTTTTATCCTGATATTTTATTGTAGTACGGTACGTACCTTGCCAGAGTCCACAGCATCAAATATGAAGTACTACGGTTGTATTCTTAGTTCACCATGTACAGTCTAGACGCAGCGTAGATACCGCTTTGAAGCCTCGTAGACGCTGAATAGCAATTGCGTATATGCCTCGTAGACGCGTTACTACGTAGAACCCGCGTTGAAGCCTCGTAGGCGCTGCATAGAACCTGCGAAGCTACGTGGACGTTACGTATGTGTCGTGTGTGACTTTTTGTGTGTGACTATTGGTGTTAGATTCATCCTAAGTGTAACTAAGTTGAAAATATATTAAACCCTATGTTTTGGTCAGAGTTGTTAAAATATCATGATGTTTTAAAATGTATGTGTCACTTATTATCGCGTCTTTGGTAAAACCTTGCTAATTAAGGTCAAGAAGAAAGTGGACTTCGCGTCGCGTAGAATTGGAAAACCATATTTTATTTACTAGTAGTCACCTCATCATTTTCTTTTATTTTTAAAAAATTCTGATATTGCAAGGGTAAGGTAATTATTACCATTATTAATGTTAAAGGTTTGCAAACTAATACAATGAATTGGAACGACATTGTATGAGAGATTTTTATTACGTAATCCGCGAGATTAAAGATTGCAAACTGTCATACATACGAGTACTTAACATCATCATAGTGTCTGTCTACTGTTTAGCTAGAAGCTGCATGTCGCTTTTCCTCATTATGATCAGTATTTTAGTTCTCACGCTTACAAATCCTCTTTTATATCATAATGTGTCTCATATACTGCTGTCAGTTTTCATGAAATTAGAAGTTAACAACCACAACTTCCTTATATATGTGGTCTTATACACTTTAAAACTATCAAGAAGAAAGAAAGAGAAAGGAAATACTTTATTTAACACAGACTAAAAGGTTGACAACAAGATACAGCAGATAACAAAATATAATAAAAAGCAAATAAAAAGTGTAAAAGTGCGATATAGAAAATTATCAGGGGAGGGTGCCTCACGGCTGCGCCAAAAAGGCCCGCAGTCATCATTATAAACTTCTTATTTCGAAAACGTTTCCTGTGTCTTCGATGAGTCAGAATCTACAGCGATACACATATTAATAGCCTATTATAAATTAGTTTTACCGGGAGAAGCTTGTAAATGTCACGAGCATCTTACTAACTGGGTGTCCGAGACAAGAAAATTCTAAGAAATCACGACAGCTGATAGTTGTGCAAGTAAATTCACTCAAAACCCTGTGAAGATGGGATTCAATTAGATATGACTGGATTTTAGACTCTATGAGACACAAAAGCGATGTTTACATACTTACCATGGGACCATGTAGTTTCTTCCCATGTTTTCTCCATAGGAAGCTTCGCTTTGGTAAAGCTTCAACATTCTGAGTAACTGATCGACTGACAAATCAATAGTACCTGCTTATTTGACCTGTTTATGTGAAATAAATGCTTTGGGATAGAGTATAAATCTGCTAGAAAGTGAAAAAGAGGTATTTAACTACACAATTTCAATATCACTGGTATCAAAAGTTTACATAACCTGTTAGCATCCAGAAAAATATAAACACGATGTTTGATGGTACTTCTCACCCGAGCACACTATAACGGATTAGCATAACTTTATTTTAATGTCAGACTAGTAGTAATGTTTATTTTCGCCACCAAGAAGTTCTCCGAAGCTGACTCACCTGTGGTGTGTTGCAGACATTTCTTTCCCATAATATTGTGTTGGGGCCCCTATTAACGCGGTGGGTACAAAATATCGTTGAAATATAATTTTGAATTGGCGAGAATTGCAAATAATATATTTATTTAACTTGATGGAACGTACCTATACAGGATTCTCTACGGTCAACCAACGGTAGTTATAACTATTATCTTGTTTTGGTATGTCAGTCCAGCATGGAGGATTCGTGTGATATTTCACCCCAAGCATGTTTAGCCATACTAAACCATTCAACACCACGTCCGAAGGAATTTCACAGGCTGCAAGGTAACTCCGATATTACGGTACCCTAAACATTACAGCCCGGAACTCTATGGAAAAAGGTCAAGTTTACTTTCTTCGCTGATACTGCAGTAAAGAAATCGGTTACATGGCTGTTAACAGACAGATCGTGTGTTGATGAATAGGTCAGTTCATAGTTACGTAGATACTTATGGCTGAATGTTAAACGAAGAAAACCACTTGGTTATAGTCGTTTGACATTCTGTCATCAGTATCGCAGCTGTTCAGGCCGAATCTCACCTGGCATTCCGCTACTAATGATATTAAGTTGAAGAAAAAAAACTTTTCTCACTGACTCACGACCGCAAATCGGCGCATAAAACTCGTTTTTATCCAAAACAGATAGCTATTTATTCAAAGTGCGAATCATGACTCATGATCTGAGTTCATGATCCGAGAGAATCGTCTTCAATATGCGTGAAATGCTCATTGTTCTCTTCTGTAGGCTTTTTTAGAAAGCTTCAGAAAATAATTAGAAAATGAGAGCGAATTATTAACTTTACGTAATGTTTCTATGATTCTTTTATAATTACGACTGTCTAGGGCCTACGTAATAGAGAAGACAGTGACGCTGTTACGTTCGACATTATGACGAAGTACTTAAATCTCTTTGTAAAGGAGCTCGTCCGTACTAAAATCGTACATAGCGTTGCTATGTTCCGGTTCGAAGGTTATGGGTACTGGTGTAATTACAGGAACATGACACATTTCAGCTTTGTCTACAACTACGCAACGCACCTGTGTATGTCCATAGGTGTCAATGACCAATAGTACCATCATTAGATGCAGGAAGCCTGATGACAGATTTTCCACGTCATGTTGGTTTTGCGAAAAATTTATCTAAAAACTCAAAATTTTCCAGAAAAATTATACCTACATTTGTGTCCAAGAAAGACTAATTAATTCCCGATCTCTGAAAGCTTTATTAGGATTTCCCGATCATTATCAGCCAATCTGCTGTCAAATCGCATGCAAGGTTGTGATTGGTAGAATAAAGTAAAAAATAAAAAACTCAAAACTCAAAGCATTTATTTCAATTAAACCATTTACAGGCACTTTTGAATTGTCAAAGAGTCGATCAGTTAGTCAAAAAGTTGAAGCTAGTTGCCCATTCAAATTCGTAGATCTCTATGGAGAAGAACGGGCAAGAAACTCCAAGGACACTCTTTTAAAAATGTATATAGATATTACAAAATCCTGGGTACAGTATTCTTCGTGCTTCTATATGTGAGAACAATGTCAAACGAAAAATAATCAAAAAGAATTCAAAATATAAGATTAAAAATAAGCCCTGGCAGATAAGAGATGACCAGTCTCAACTGACGGCGCCCGTTCACGAACATGACACGTGGATCAGCACCATCCAGCTCAACCATTTTGTAGGGAACCGAATGATCCAACACACGCGCCACCATCAGCGAGACATTTAAGTGAGTATGACATACTCTCATCTGCCAGGCTCTTTCAAGTCAACATACAACGTGATACCATATGAAACGGCCCCATGGTACTCACATTTACAAAATTGAAAAAGTGCTTCTAAATTATACAAAACTATAGTTAGCAATGTACTTGAGAGATTAATATAATAGAATTTAAATAAAAAATAAACATTAAGTTCCTAAAGTCAGAAAAAATCAAAAAAAAATAAGGGGAAGCCATTCTTCCAAATATAAAAAATTTAACTATTGAGCCCAAGTGCCTGTGGAGCAGGACCAGCATTAAGCCAAGCATTTTTATCTACGATATAATCATCCAACTTATAATATGCTTGTCTACATAGTGTGCGTTTAATGCATGTTTTAAATTTCTTCTCATTTAGTTGAAGAAGAATACTTAAACAAATCAAGTATTCACTTTCAGAAATAGGAGTGCGCTTTTTAGACGAATGCTGAACGACCAAAAAACTTTGTGTATAATAATTGTTGACCTATTGCGTTTTTTATTAAAAACCATGATTAATATGGTAAAATAAACGAGATTTATGTAACAGGAGTGCTCTAGTGACCTAAATAAGCTATTGAGGTCGGCGTAACATCGCATCGGTAATATACTGCAATTACTGGAATATTGTAACATAATAACGGTTCCTTTAATGCATCCTGTGTACGCAGCAACAGCAGTTTAGGCTATAAATGGCTGTCACGCAGAGCACTTGATCAAAGAGGCTTAATTATGAGGTTGACAGGACACTCTTTTGGGTTGGTATCGCATTGCATTATTCCGGTCAGCACCTTAATTCCAATCAGAATTGGTATCGGTTCGAAACAAATGTCCAATCCATTGCTTCATAAGTTCGTAAATTACGGTGTTGAGCAGATTTTTTTCGAACATGAATGCAATGGATTACACATCTGTTTCAAACCGATTCCAATTTTGACTGATCGTGCATTTCGCAATTAGGGTGCAGTTGTCTAGTTCAATACTGCTGCAATAGTACCTACCTACGAGTTTTGAAGTAATTTTGGAGCTACATAAGGTAACAACTGTTTGAAGGATATGGCGTGAAGAGTTTGACTCCTGCCTAAAGGATTAGGCTCTAATACAAAAGAAATAGAAAAATGAAAAGACCGTAGAGAGACCTTTGCTCTCCAGTGGGACACAACAGGCTTATAATAATCACAGTTATCGGTCTGCAGTTTTGAAAAGCGGTCTCAGTGGGTTGCAAAAATAACTTTTTCCTAGAGACACTAACTAAAAAAAAACTCAACCGACTTTCAAAAAACACAAAAATAGTGAAAAAATACTTTAATTTCGGAAGTCGGTGCCTTTGCTTTTTAATTTTCGTTTTTTGCCATCAACTTCCGAAATTAAAGTTATTTTTCACTTTTTTTGTGTTTTTTCGGAAGTCGGTTGTGTTTTTTTTGTTGTAAAAAGTTTTTATATTTCACTTTTAGTTGTGGTACCTACCTCACTTAAATTCGAATACCACTACCTGCTATGTAAATAGCAGTGACGGAGTCAAATAAGATATCATCTACATAGACTAAGTGGGAAAAATACGTAATTATTAAAGCTGACTCAAAAACTACGGCAGCGAAGTAAATAAAATTTATATAGGACCACACGGGAAGCATCAGCTTTCAAATAAAAAAAGAATAATCAAAATCGGTTCACCCAGTCGAAAGTTCAGTGGTAACAAACATTAAAAAAAAACAGACTTATTGATAACCTCCTCCTTTTTTTGAAGTCGGTTAAAAAAAACATCGATCGAAAACCAGAGAGCAAACTAATATATCTAATCCATTTCAGATCAAGGCCAACCTCCCAAAGATCTTTAGTGACTCTGGTACCTCATGGTCAAGGTGATACATATCTCGATTGCCAATAGACACAAAAGCTCAGATGATTAATGCTGGTCTGAAACGAATGCGTCAGTCATGTTGACTCATTTCAAAGAAGCTGCGATCTGAACAAGATAACTTGCTGTATGTTTGCTACTTCCGGCGAAGGCATTTCCACTGAACTGAGGGTCCCATATGATTGCAGGGGTTACCAGGTGATTTATATTTACTACGGATTTGACACGGATATTATATATGCTTAGGAGAATATTTTAAGATTCGCTGGTTGTTGTTGAAAACCTGCGCTGGGGCTGTCTCGCATAAGGTTGCAGCATTATGCTGAGCGATGGCCGTTTTGCGTGGATGTGACGCATATTTTCTCCCAACTTGTTCTTTTTTGTGTTTGTGTTCTTTTTTTGCGGCATGTTTACCGCAAATACGCGTATTTTCTTTCTTCAAACGTGTGTGTCGTTCTATACCTAATAATGTTTTTTATTTTGTACAGCAATTTATACCACCCCTTGGTAACCATGAGCAAGATTTTTAATCCATACTAATATTATAAATTCGAATGTTACTCTGTCTGCCTGTCTGTCTGTATGTTACCTTTTCACGCCTAAACCACGGTGAACGGATTTCGATAAAATTTGGCAAAGAGATAAATGACATCTCTGTGAATGAAATAGGCTACTTTTTATTGACATACCATGCGGGCGAAGCCGTGGGCGGAAGCTAGTACCAAATAAGGGAAAAATCATTTATTACAAAAACAAAACTTTTCACATCATCACCTTATCAAAATTCGTCTTGAACCAAATTGAGATATCAATTCCAAATGTTTATCCTTTCTTGTTAATGTTGACCAATGAGAATTCAACACTACATTCCAGAGCAGTAGAATTGTTCGGATACATCACTTCCGTTCATACAGAGAATACATAATCTACGTGCATCTGGCGCCACAACCCTACATATTTGGACCAACATTCCAATACATTGGCTGGTGATCCGACGGTTATAGTTCCTGTGGTCGCAGGCATCAGGGCCACTGTTACAAATTGTTTGACCAGGTAGGTAAGCAATTGTTACGTCATCAGTAGCCGGTACTGCTAGTGGTCTGAACTTGACTGAAGGCACGTAACTATCATGCGATTATATAATCTCAAGTCCCTTGACCTACAAGAATAATTATGCAGTTTTCCTTTTAACTCACGTTTTTTTTTTGTTATTATGATTTGTTTTTCTTCAAAAGGTTGCTGGTGCTTGGTTTTACTTCATCACTATGGCTCTTTAGTTGACCGGACGGATGGGTGACTATCTTTAGATACCAAGACCCCTCCGTGCCTCGGAAAGCTTGTTACGCCGTTGATTCCGGATGTAAGATCTTTGACAGTCGTTACGGGTAGTTAGAAGCCCAAAAGTCTGACAACCAGTCTTACCAAGGGGTATCGTGTTATCCAGTAACTGGGTGACTTGGGAAAAGGCTAGGCAGATGATGATGACCATAGCTCCTTATAACTTTTTTGCATATAAGCTAACGGTGGAAACTTCTGAATTGAACCATCTATGTTTTAGCTACTTCAATTGCCTACATAAAGTACTGCCAAGTCCGTTTTTAGGGTTCTTAATAACTAAGGCTTAGTAGAACATTATTTCGTTCATATAATCTTCCTTTAAAAGGTTTTTAATGCTCCGTAATGGTATTTGGCCAACATGTCAAAGGGATTAACATGTTTATTGTTGAAACTTACATCACGGAGATAATGCATGTCACATGCCAAGATAATAGAGAGTAGAAAGTGCCCTTGAATTTTTTATCGACACACGCAAACAATTTAACTCTCCTACGGAATATTTAATGCCACAAATTTTAATATTCCTCATTTGTCAGATTTTAAATCTCGCTCATATAATATGGTGGTTTACGGTAGTAGCATATGTAATTTGCTGCTTCCGACGTTAGCGTGCGGCTGCTCCGAACCATTTCGAACATGAAATGGCCATATTCCGGTGTTGATTTATACAGGAAACGAGGTGTTTCATGTGATCAATGGATTCTGCATTATGCAAATCAAGCGGACGAATTGACAGGAGCTGTGAATGCTGTGATCGAACTTCCGTCGATTAACAGTTGTTAATTTGATGGATTTATCCAATTATACACCGATTTTAGGTTTTACTTACTTATATCATTCACGTAACATATTCGGTTTATATAAGTTTTTGTTTATATTTTAATCGGCATGGTTATCAAGTTAATGGCTTTTTTGGTTGCTTAAATTGGGAAGATTATCTTTATTATACAGTTTTTTAAAGGCTAGTATGGTAAGGGGGATATTGTTTGCACGGAATGGACCGGATGTGTATGTGATTTACTTTTATAAGCAAAGGTATTATTGCGTAAAACTTCTTTTTTTAAAGATATGCAAATATATAAGGGGCAGACAGGTAAAGAAAACAAAATCTCCTTGAATGGAAGATTTGTTTGGTGCTAGGCTTGATTGAACGTGCTTGTGCATTAAGCAGTAGGAAGTAGTGTTAGATGTAAGTAATCGTCAGGATCTGGGTCGCGAGAGATGGCGCGTGTAAGCGCGGGAGTGGAGACGCCTTCCTGGCGCCCGCGCATGCTACATCGTACTGCTACGTAGGTAGGTCGGTAGGCACTAAGCAATACTAGAAAACAAGTCAATGTTTGTAATGTTTTGTTATTTAGAACATATGAACTTACGAGTATTATATAATGATGCTTTTGATATTGATTCGTGAAATTTCACAGATATGATGGGGATGGATCGAAATATAAAACAAAAAAAAAAAAAAGTAAACAGCTGTTTAGACATTGTTACCATCGAGGGTAGAACCTGGATGAGACTGGCCCAGGAGCGTGGGGATTGGCACATGAAAAGAGAGGCTATGCCTATGATGATGATGAAACAGCTGATATCCATCTTTATCGTCTCTGAAGTTTCGCCAATTAATTTGAAAAGGTGTTGTGGGAAAATTTTATCCGTAGGTTTTAAAGGTTTTAAAAGCTGTGAAATAGGAAGCTAAAACACCTATCCTAAATTATGTAATAATCGAACTGTGTTATTAAAATATTCGTAAATTCATAAGGAAATACAAAACGAAAACATTTAACACGAATCTCCGAAAACAGGGGAAGATTGATTTACTGTTAACCGCCATAAAGTTATTATTTACATCTGGATATGTGTAATTTATCTTCTTTAATTTATAAATAATGGTTCCAGCTCACCATGACGAACGATGACTTATTCGAACATTATGACTGTGTAATATTCTATTAACGGTACTTCAGCGTCAGATATAATAACTTATCCCAATTTATGGGACTGGTGTCTATTTGCATAGATGCTTCGTTTGTGATTCGGTGTGCATAGATCCAATTGACCAGATAGAGGGAACTGTTGCCGAGGATAATTACGGAGCTGGAATTAAACTCGTATCGCGTGATGATATCTGAATACGTTTTATTGATCAGGCAAATGTACGTGTGAATGGAAATAAAATTGTTTGCCATTCTGGATAGCGCTAGGTGGGAATTTTTGGTTGTTCTATAAGTACGGCGTAATGAGGATTATTTTTTGTGAAATAACAACAATTACTTAGGTGTAAAAAGGAAAGAGAGAACGTAAAATATTTTATTTGGGACACCCACAGGAAATAGGTACAAATAGTAAAAAAAGAGAACAAAAGTATTTTTTTCGAATTGACAAAAAAAAGACGTAAGTATGCACATTGCACGAATGTATAAATAAGCCTTCAATTTAAATTCCAAATATAAGTAAGCATCGACTTTTTTTAAATATGAAAATTTTACCTTTTTCAGTTTGATCAGTCATTGTTTATTGAGTCCACATACGTGTCCCGCCTGCATGAAAGTTAGTTTGAACGGTTTTCGTAAATTGGGTGTGAAAACTGAATGACTTTCCCGTGGGCCAGAAAGTTTTACGCCGGAACGTTAATAACTCAAATACTATTGTGGTGAAGATCACATGTGTCACTCTGGTTCACAAATATGGATAAACTATAAAACTAGGTAGAATTTTTGACAGATTTACAAACGATGATACAGGATGGACCCATGTATCACAAATAAACGATTTGATTTGATGGTTTGGAGGTTTCTTTGTTTGTTTTGCTTAGTTGCATAAGAGTAAGAATAAAATAAGTACGCCCCGAGGGCTGATACTTATGGTTCAAGAAGAAATATAGTGGGTGAACTATAGGTACACCTCTGCCTAACCTTTCGGAGATTACAGGCGTGTTATATTAAGGAAACAGTCATGGACGTTTGCTTATTAGGAATTAAAGAACGAGAAGTTCTTTTTTTAATTAGTTAAAAATGCGAAATAAACAAATAGTTTATGCTCATAGTTTAGCGTCCAATCAAAGTAATAAAAGCGTTTTTAAGAACCAATTTATCACACTTACCTACACTCATAGATACAAATCGAAAAATCATTTAATCGAATAAATTGCTGACGGGGTATCGTAGAAAGTTTTACAATCATTGCCTCGGGGGCTATATTTCGGAATTATTCCGAGTGTTTCTGCGTACTCATTAGTGAAATTGGTCAGTACGTTCATCGGAATCGGATCCGAGTGGTCTTGACGTAGCACGGTTTGACGAAGTGGCTCATCAGGCACCTACTAGGTATATCGTTAGCCACTCAAAATGACGTCAAATGTTATTAACTTCTTTAGTAGCTAAATAAGTATTTTAGAGTATAATTTTATAATATTGTGATTAGGTCTGATAGCTTTGCGATGAAACTGTGGGAATACCTATGATTTGAATGTATTTTCAGTAAATAAAAATTATTATTGTGATTGATGAAAGCATTCTTAATTACAAACCTACGCCCGTGCAGTGGACATATATGTACAACAACTTTTTGATTTAATTAGAGGCTATTCACACAGGGCACATTTACGGTACCGAGATCACGGTCAATTCTCATTATTGAAATTAATCAAAAATGCACAGCGGTCGACCTTCGACGGGCAACAAATGTGTGGCGTGTGATGAGGCAATGCGCGTCAAATCGCCGGCATTCCGGATCGTTCGCGCACCGTTACGGTACCCGGACACTGCGCTTGCGCAACGGAACGCATTCGCTTGCCGGTTATGTAACGCCTGTTGCATCGTCTGTCCACACTATGCGACGGGGAATTTGGAAGGTCACGGAAAGGAAATGATTTTAAAATCCGGGTCGTAACGATAATTTTGGATAATTTATGCTTACTACAGTCATGGTGTATTTAAAAGACGAGTTTTAAAATAAATAAGACTTGTTTAAGAAATTGCTGTGGATGTCCACAATGAATTTTGCTATGTTGATTGTTTGGAAGGGGTGTACTATGCCTTATCGAATGCCAAATAATCGAATATCAATTGATCGACCACTATAACTCAAACGTCTAAATACTCGAACGTTCAAGACTAATGATGCTTCAAATATTTTTCATTAAATATTTTGTGATTCCAGGTAGTAGAGCTGGCTTTGATGAATAAATAACAAAAACAATAAAATTGTCATGTATTACAAAAATCACGGATTACAAAACGTAAAATAATGATAGGTAATAGGTATGTTCAAAATTTTGCCCCAACGAAAACAATTTTATAATTAAAACAAAGTAAGAGTGTTAATTATGTTGCTTTACTTGCTAAATAAACCTAATAATTATGAACCCACTCTACACCTATCTATATTTTTCGTTACACTAAAAATATTGTCATGACACCCTAACAATTAGGAGCTAAAGTTGCTCCAGTAATGTGTGTAAAGTACTTTCATGAAATAAAAAAGAAACAAAAAATTAGCATTATTGGGTGATATGAAATAGCGGTGTGTGTATCGAGCGTGTGCGTGCAGGAAAGAAGCGCACGCGCCTCTCGCGGCCTTGACAATGTTGTCGCCGGCGCCGTGACCGCAGGAACAACGTGCACCTTTCATTTTGTTACAAATAAACTACCAATTAAGACTACGCATGTATAAAAGTAATTTGTTTTTGTAATTACGATAGAGACCATGAATTGGATTGTTAAAATCTGACTGGAACTAGACGGGGAATCTCACAAAACAATAACAGATGTCCCTTTGTTAGTGCAAATGGACATGATGCCCGTTTACACTAACAGTAGGGGGGGACATAAGCGAAAACAGAAACAACATAAACATTTATGTGTTATACGAAAGTAGGGATTTTAAAGATAATAAAAATTTGTATGGTACAATTTCAGCAAACTACGATCGATTAGCTTCTGGATCCTTGTGAAATTGTTCGGCAAATTGATTGGACGGATAAGATCATTTTCATAGACACTGCAGAACATACAGTAAAATATAATATGATGTACCCACTTATGCTACAATATGGCATTCTAAATATTCTACTTGGTGAACGTTAAATGTGGGCGTGGTTTGCATTTCAACCGTATATCGAACTTGATTGGTTTTACAAAATGAAATTGGCTACTCTTAATTATAAAATGTTGATATGGAGTGTCAATTTTATGTATGGTGCTCACTCACTGTGAACGGTATTTAAGGCGCTGCTAATGTGATTTATTTATCAGTTCAACTTCTAATTCAAGAGTCATAAAACATAGAGGATTGCATAAGTGCGTAGGTTCTTCATGGAAACTAGATGGAATTAATTTTCATGTACTGTTCCTAGCCGTAATAATACTGACGACACCTGTCTCTTTTATTTTGGTAGTGATGTTGAAGAGGTGGTCAGAGAAGCGCAAAATGACCTATTAACAAATGGTTCAAGTACAACTTGCTAACCAGTAGTCAATTGATAAAAAAACCGTCAAACTAACTCATTTGCCGCGTTCCGAAATCACCCCGACGACGTCTACGTGGTGGCTAACGTCTATATCCTTAGCGTAGCGTCTATGCGACCTCTACGTAGCGACTACGCTACTCTGACTAACGCATACGCTGGAAAAATACTCAGTGCAAAGACGTTCGTATTTAGCTATAATGTATGATTTGTAATGTTCGTACCTGGTTATATCATTTTCGTGTCAACTCGTCGCCGGCGCCAACACAATTTGTGGTGTCAAGGCGATCCCGCTCACGATCAAACAGTTGTCATCATTCATTGTTCTGTTGTTATAAATTTCGATTGTCAATTGTTATGAACATGTAAGTGGTCGAGTAGCTTCTTCCTTACCTTTATTTGCTAAGAAAGAAGAAATGTGTTAATTATTCTAATTACACTGTAAGGGAAGACGAATAATTATTATTGATTGAATTTTACAATAATTTACTATTTAGTTACACTTTAAAGGGTCGCGCCTGTCTGCTACTTAATAGCCATGCTTTTGCACACAATAACTCATTTATTTATTGACAGCAATGAGGATGAATATTTTGAATCGTAAATACGATATTTCTGTTCTGTGAGGTGCTATGTTTTCATGAACAATTCGTAATATTATTAAATTTTGCACAGACTGTCTGAGTAAGTCTTGAAAATGACGGTTCTTTATATTTTTACGTTTGCATAGGTTTGTTTTCGCAAACTGTACGATGATGATTCAATGTATGTTTTGTAATAATTTGCTTCATAAATAACGACAGGCTTATCGAAAATAATATACAAATTGAATTAATGTTATACTTGTACGCACAATAACATGTCTAAATATTGAAGTATATGAAGGTATTTTCCAGTGCGTAAGGCATACGATTTTGGGAATATTTGAAAATAGTAGAAGTATTCTTTATGAATTACAATACTGTCAAATTGATATCATTTCTTGTTCCGTTACATATAATCATCGGTTTATATAGCATTCAATCCTACATTGTAAAAATATGAACGTCAGTCAAGTCATTTTTGAAACCCATTCAATGAGAAAACAAAGTCCAACAACAAAAAAATAAAGTAATAAAGACTAAAACCCAACTACGACTAAAAAGGTACAAACAAGACACCACAGACAGACAAATAAAAAATCCGGAGTCACACACATGTTAGGGCAGAAATCGAACAGATTACGTGTGACTCCGGATTTTTTATTTGTCTGTCTGTGGTGTCTTGTTTGTAGGTACCTTTTTAGTCGTAGTTGGGTTTTAGTTCTTATTACTTTTTTTTTTAAATTCTTTTTGGGTTATAATATTTATATTTTTGAAATGTGCTCATTAAGCCCTTTCATTTGATACCCAACATGGTACGCTTAAACAATTTTTTTTTTTAGTTCCTTACTTTATGTTCTCTAGAGTGCGCCATTTTTACGCTTCCAACGATACATCATTTGTCAAATTGTGATGAGTGGTTTAGAAGATAGGAGAACAGATGAACATACTTACATACATACATACCAGTCAAAATCATAACCCACCTTTTTTGTTCGCCGTAGTCGGGTAAAAAACGGAATCGATGCCAAAACGACCCAAAAGTATAATCGTTTTACCAAGTTTGTAACAGAGTATACCACTGAATAGTAGTCTATTACTATCTAATTCGTAAAACATCACACAATTGTATAGACTTCTACCCACTTCAATTTTCAGTGAATCTTATAATTTTTAATCATTTGTCTAATCAAACTAACATAATCAACTTCACATATTCCAAGTCTCGGCAGTTGACTCATGCAACTTTATTAACGTCCAAAACTAAAATGCTTAAATAACGTCCAAACCACGACTAAATCCAATAACTTATATGTCAATTATGTTTAAAATATAAACCGAGATTTAAATCGATCGTACTTCTCTGTCAATATGGAGAGGGAAATATTGTATTCTTAACAGGTGCACATTATGTATGTGTATGAGTACAAACTGAGTTCAAACAAACAAAACCAAAGAAACAGTTTATATACATCAAATGAAATAAGAACTGTACATAAAAAAGCGAGTCTGGATGTGTTTCAATAAATTTTACATGTGTTTATATACTTTAATTCGTTACGCCTGATTGTTTTATTGGAGATGCGCCAAAAAGCCCGGTACTATACAACTCCACTATAATATCCATTTGTTGGTACTCCTGGTACATGTGTAGGTACGTAAGATTACGTATGGAAAGTTTGTAGTATTTCAATATTGTTTAGTTCAAACTTCAGGGATTCACAACCTTTGTTTTAACAGGTCGCGAACATAGGTACTATAGAATGCAGTGCGTTGCAACGTTGATTCCCACTTCCCAACACTTGATTATCACATCTTCTCCCCAGCTAAAGCAATAGGAAGTGGTGAAAGGTTTTGACGTTCATTCGAAAAGTTGTGATTCTTAGTCGAGTTTGAATTGGCTTTTAATTTTGTATTTCTTTTTGTGAATCGTCCTGTGCTGCAAGTTACCCTTGAAAGCACGAACTTCAAACTTGAACTAAGTTTTTTTGTTTTCAGTGAGTTCTAGCGCTACCGCGCCATATCGTATCGCTTTATCCAGCCGTTGTTTTTGACAAGCCGTAAAGCCTTATTTAATGTCTAACTCTCAAGCTGCACAGAAAATTATATGAGTTTAACGATACCATTGGTGCTCAACCTACATGGTCATGTAGATTGAGCACCAATGGTATCGTTCAACTGTATACCTTTCTGAAGAGAGATAAAGAAAAACAAACTGTATCTGTCGGTTTTACCGCGCAGTTCCGTTAGCTCATTAGTTCTGGAATATTGCGATCTTGAAAACCGATACGTAAATGTTATTCTCGCAAATGAAAACCCAACTTCTTCGTCGTCAATTAAAAACTATAGTGCGAAAATTCAATTTATTTTCTTCTTCAGGAAATTAAACTGATTATAGAGTACGATAAATGTTATAGTTTCGTTTACGTTAACTATAAACACAGTGCGTTGGAAGAAATCTTTTCTAGAATGGTTTTCTAGATTTAATCATAAGAAAATGGAAAGAGGAGAGAGAACTACAAAGCATAGCTTTTCCTGAACAGTCTTGTCATACAAGAAGAATTCGAGGAACTAAGAAAGACTGGAAAATATCCTATAAATGGTGGTCTGCGCTCAATCGAAAGCCCAAAGGCAAAATACCGGACCTTTGTCAGTCCTGAGAGCTCGTTATTTTTTTTTCCAGGACACCGCGTGGGTTTTTCTGCTTCAGAAATTGCATGTCGGACACTGAACAAAGTAACTGCGTTTTTACGTTAGATTTTCAGTTACGGATACAATCATGACAATTACCTAAGTGTTGTCATCAACTTTTTAATATTGACAACATACATAGGCATATATTAATATTATAAATGGGAAAGTTTGTATGTTTTGGATGGTTGTGACTCCATCACGCAAAAACGGCTGAACGAATTTGGATATAGTTTATAACCTGGATTAACACATAGGATACGAATTTTTAATCCGGAGGTATCTCTCCGTGGGATAATTCCCGACGTTTTGGGGAACTGTCTTATGTAATTTTGACGTTCGAAAAGTGCTGATTCTCAGCCTAATTTAAATAAATGCCTTTTTATTTTGATTTAATTATGCTTAGGTTTCCGCCTTACGTGATGAGTGTGAGTGAAAATGTGATGAGTGCATGTATGCATGTGATGATTATTAGTGTATGATGAGATGATGAATACTTTAATATTTTAAAGTATCAAAGTATTTGTAATTGTATGATTGTAGTACTGCATGAATCACGTTTTGAAGATAGCGTCTTGTTTAGAGACAAGTGTTAGCGGTGATACTGAGCAGTTCTAATGCCGACAGACAGACAGCTTCGAGAAGAGCAACATTCACAAGTTTATCTAAATATTGATTAGTTCCTGGAGCAGCAAGTAAGGCAATTGATTAAATGGATATTTTTCCATCTATTTGCTTAAACACGTTTAAATCCAATTACGTATAAAGACTTATAATTAAGTCCTTGGTAAGTGATAAGTAACTAAAGAGAAAACCCGATTCGACGCAATGTAAAACCATCAAACAGCACCGGTTCATAAATGATAAATTTACATTGTTTTCAAAATCCGCAAGCATCAAAGTACAGTGTAAATATATTTCGCATAGCAATTACCGCTCAAGTAGGACGAAGTGTGCATCGATGGATGGGAGAGGCGGTGAGCCCAAGTGACTCAGCTGGAAACATGGCGAACTTTGTGGCATTAAACGTGTCATCGCAATATTTCAGTGGGGCGCTCATAATGACTTGACGTATGGTTTTGAGCCATCAATTTGGGTCGGCGGTAGTGTGATGTGCGCCCGCGCACTGGGCCGAAGGTCGTCGCTCGCTCCCGCTGGACAGCGTGTCGGCTACGCAAAATGTTTGACCGCCATTTTGACTAGTGGTAGTAACAAGTATGTAATGTACTAGTACACATTATTATTATTTTACTGATAGATACAGTACATTATTTAAAATGAATGATGATGAATATAAAGGTAATGGAGAAATTTAAAAAAAAAAATACTACCAAAAATCCTTAAGGTGGATGCGCCAGGGTAGCCCGCGAAATTCAAATTTTCTTACGTTTTTTGCAATTTGCAGGTCGGTGTTAGATTGTATGTTGATCTAAATATGATTTGCGCACGTAACAAATATGGACTTACAGAATTATAAACATTAGAATCAGCAATACATCTCTCTAAGTTCATGAAAGTCACATGAAACACACACACAAGTGTGAGAGACACATGAAATCATATTTAAATCTCCTAGATCTCATAGAGTCCTTATTAAATATGGATTTCCTGGATTACTGCTTTCCTAACTTCACAGTACGATTGGACCACTCTTTTCACTGACAGGACACTGCAAAGCAAATACCTACAAGTCACTAAAAGTTTTTTACTCCAATTATTTCCTAACAAAAGTCTTCATCACCAAATATGAGACATTTTTAACCGACAAAAAAAAACAGGAGGAGGTTCTCAAGTCGACATGTATATTTTTATTTTATTTTTTATGTATGACCATGCGTAACTTTTTACCGAGTGGTCCGATTTTGTTTGTACTTGACACTGGCAAGACTGTTTTCGATTAAAAGTTTTAGTCTCAATAACAATTGACTTTCAACTATGTTGTGTCTCGTAAGCGATGCGAATCCCAATAACAATTGACTTGCAACTATGTTGTGTCTCGTAAGCGATGCGAATCCATTGTCATACTAGGACTAGGATAGCTTGTTAGATGAATGAAACGACACCAAATATAAATAATAAATATTGATGTTTATTATTAATCTCAGGTAATTTTTTTAATTGTTACCAGTAGACGCTAGTGAGAACAGGGATCGTATTATGAAGTATTAATGCCATCATTATTCCTCTGCAAAAAAAGGATGGTGCTATCGGCCTTGTATAGCTCCGTCTCTCACTCACACTGGAAAAATGGTGGCATTAATACGTCATAATACGGCCCCAGTGCGTTATTATAAGCAATTAGCATGACTATTTTTTAATAACAACTTATCAAAGTCGAGCCGTTTTCGAGTTTTTGCGAGACTAAAGCAAAGCACGGCAATTGATTTTTTATATATAAATGTTGTTATTTTAATAATATCTATGGTCGGTATTATTTAAAATCATTAGGTATTTTTTTTGAACGTTGTTACTAATATACATTTTTTTTTACAATATTTAGAGTAAGTTTTTTTCCTACTATTTTTACGTTTTTTATTTAGACTTATGGAAATTTCTTAACACAATTTCCGGCCGACCACCTACTCTGTTAAAGTCTCACCGTGAAAACTTAGGTGAAGTGAGCATGATATGAGCTATCATCCTATACGTGTTAGAGATTGACACACTTCACAAAGTTTGTAAGGTGAGATTTTTACAGAATGATCATGTGGCAGGCGGCAGGTGGAATGACAGCTTTAACATCACGGTGAGATTTTTACAGAATAGGTAGGTCAGGTACCCTGAATTAGTCTTGACTGTCGCTTGTTGAGAAAACATTGGGAAAACGTCAAATGGAAACGATTTCAATTACCTACGTAGTTACAGTAACTAGGCCGTTGGTTTGCGGTACTTATGTAGGTACTTCTAATAGCCTCTTAGATAAGTACTTTATTCTGAGGTTGATAGCCGCAGACGCTATAATAGCATGGTTTGTACCACCTTTAAGTAATTGAAATGAAAGAAAAAGTTATTTTGTCAAGTTAAATTGTGCTGAAAGCTGCAATGATTGGAGAGCTATAAGGGCTATTTTCCTTAAATTGCACTTGACGACACTTATAGAAAATCTCAAAATAATATATGTAGCTACATGTATAATTAATTAATTATACATTTTGATCTACAGAAGCGATGAGGCAGTCAATCAATAATTATAGTGGTCGGTTGTTTAGTGGGTGCAAGCGCTATTGCTGAGCATGAGAACCTGGGTTCGATCTCTAGTTTGGGCAAATTGTTATTGGATTTTTCCATCTGTAATTTCCCAGTAGTAGCCCGGAGTCTGGATTTTTCCATCTGTAATTTCCCAGTAGTAGCCCGGAGTCTGGATTTGCGTCCGGTTGATGGTAATAGCCTCGCTTCCTATTGCATGGGACTTAAACATAACGGGCGATATGTGGTCCTATTCTGCAATCGACCGGATCGATTAGTTTATCATGAATGCGTTTAAATACGTACTTCTAAAATTCTCGTGCAGCAAATCGCTCAAAATGTTCTAATAACCAATGTATATTTTCAGGCACTAAAAAATAAATAGGTACTTGTTTTTCGGTCTGATTGTTACTGTTTTTAACTATTTTGAAGTATTTTGGAAGTATTATTTCTTCCACGCACATTTGTTGCGTATAATGACAAGTATTAACAACTTATTTAAATGCTCATATGCAGGCCCTTCATCGCTTAGGCACATTATTTTCTGTAATTTGGAGAAAACGTTACATAATCTATGTCTGACTGAACAGACTACCTAATCCAGTTTTGTTATCTAAGGCTTAGTGTTCACTGTTCCCGCAACGCATCCGGTATCCGAACAGTATCGGATGTGGTCAGGATAAATCTGAAGGTCTGACATGTCGAATACGTCTGGAATTCTGAGTATTATTGGGTTTGGCAAGAAATCATTTTGAGGTTATTGTGGAGTACGTACTTATACCTATTTGCAAATGCTGACCGGTGTTGTAATAATAAGTTCATTAAGTCTTGTTTACGTAATTATTACGTAAACAAGACTTAATGGAGTTCAGTTCCTATATGACAAAGCGACTTGTATATGTTACCGGCCAAACCCGATTTTAGGATGAACTAGTTTTGCCTAGGCCAAACCAGTTCTCCCTACACGCGATAGGACAAACTCGTTCATCCTGTTACCGATAGGATAAATCAGTTTAGCCTAGGTCGAATCGGTTTATCCTGGTTAGAATTTACATGCTATAGGATAAACTGGTAAATCCTAGTATGGTTTGGCCGGTAACATAATAATATATACTATCACTCGTAGGTATTCCGCACTTGTGAAAAACGCGTAGGTAGAGAAAAGTCGGTAAGTTATAGGAATCCATCTTAAGCTCCGATACTAAGAGCAGATTTTCATATCGAGACTCCTCCGCGCCTCGGAAAGTACGTTAAGCCGTTGGTCCCGGTTGTCATTCGTGGATCTTTGACAATCGTTACGGGTCGTCAGAAGCCCGAAAATCTGACAACCAGTCTTACCAAGGGGTATCGTATTACCCAGTTACTGAGTTGTGAAGGTCAGATAGCAGTCGCTTCTAGTAAAATACTGGTATTCAGCTGCATGCTATTGGACTGGTCTGACTAAGAGCAGATATTTCACTAGTCAAATAATTTATCTGAAGAATAAATAGTTATGACAGTTTGACATAAATAATGGTAATAAAGGATTTTTTATTTATCTTATTTTATGGTCTGTACAAAAGCTGTGAAACTCCAATATTTATTCCTCAGATAAAAGGTGATATAGATTATAGAGGATCTGACTGTTGAAAAATCAGTCTTAAATAAACAAGCCGTTTGATTTTCCCAAATAAGATATTAGTGAAATAATCATCATGTGCGTCAGACAACAACGTTTGTCCGCCGCTAAACCATCCACACGCGATGTTCGATTAGGAATTTTATTTTATTACCTAGTTGTTCAGCTTTGGCAAAGTGCCTGGTGAATAAATTCGCATCAACAAACATGTACTGTAAGCCTCAGTAAGTGAACCTCTGGTGTTGTATATTGGGTTTGTACTCATCGCAAGTGAATCATAAAGATGGGATGGATACGAAGATACGGAACACCCTTGGTCTTTAAATCCATCCAAAGGTTGTCTTACCGATAAGACATTGCGTCATCTTATGTAAAATTTCTACATTTATAATTGTCTGTAATTCGTATGGTGTACATAATAAAGAATAGATATTCAATTCTATTCTATTCTACGTCGGCCATTGTCGGTTCCCTTGTGGCGCTTTGTGTATCTACTAAAGGCACATGTATGTTGAGGCAGGCGGAAATAGGAAACTCAATTGATATGTACTGAATTTTAGATATTGTTGAGATTTGCAGTTGCAAGCAGCTTCATGAATTGATAAGATGTAGGTACTATGTGCATACCTATTTATTGTATAAAAGAGTATACTAAAAGAATTCCCAATTACACCTGGGATAAGAGAGAAACTAAAAAAGCCTCGATTAAAAATATTAGAACCAGCCTATTAAGAGACATGGGGATTTTTTTTCGGGCTTTTAGGCGCTGAGCAGACGAATCTAATGGAAATATTCTACTATGGGTGCTCCACCTAACCCTTTGGTGAAACAAAGCATAATTTATTATGTAATAATAGATCAAAACCTACCAAAAGGCTTGATCTTTTCAAAAGTACAAATCCGTCCATCGGCGTTTTCATCTTTCGATGACAGGAAGAATGGAAAGGGCGCCAATTTATTTATTTTGAATTGGCATCTCGCAGCTTTACCTAGTAGGTTGTCGGCTGCTTAACCGGACTTTCCTGCAGTGGTCCTCAATAAATTAAGACTTATGTCTGACTCGTCATCTAACGAAGCCACAGCGCGGTATAACTAGATTACAACGCAACCTATCGAGCTATAAGAACGTTTTGTCATCAACGGAGATGTAGAAACGTTTGTTTTGTGATAAAAATAATAAGGTTTTAATACATATTTTCATTTACGATGTTTAAAAAAATAAGATAATATAGTGTAGCTGTTGTTACCTATTTCTATACTTGTAATAAGTAGTACAAGGGTGTTATTCTGCCGTAGGTTAAATATACTACTAAGATAAAAAAGGCGTTTTGTTCTACAATTACAAAATATCTTTTCACAAAAAACCTTTTGAACCTTTTCTAAATCCAAGCTTTCTTCTTTACGTTATACAAATAAATTCGTCTAATCTTTAGAGTTTGACCAGTCGAAAAATCTGTAAGTATCCCGTTTTTATAATAGTACTAGGTATGCTGGTATACTTATAGAATACGTTATGATATGGAACACAACTAACAATACCGAGGTAGCTATACTTTACCTACACCATTCTATAGACAGGGTGTAGATAATATTATGTGACGAGAGATAGTCGAGTATTGTCGAGGAACACGTTGATATCGACATTCATGTGACAGCCTGACTGTTCTAAATAGTTTGAGTTTCGTTTGGAGTCAAGTTTCTATTAACGGACGAAGATGTCATCATATTGTCATTTGACTTTGCTTTGATTTTGGCACTTAGCTGCCCATACCGTTCCTTTAGAGTGTAGTTACTGGCAAGGTTTGAAGGTTACTCATAAAAAATAAGAAGAAAAAATTTTTTTTTCTTTCCGACTGGATGGGAAAACATCTGTTTAGTAGGCATCACCTGCACCCTAATTGCATAATACACGATCAATCACAGCCTGAATTAGTTTGAAACAAATATCTAATCCAGTGCTTCATAATTTCTAAAAAAAGAATCTGCTCAGCTACGTGAATACCGCAATGAATGTTGTTGAACTGTCAAAATGAAACAGATTAGTCTTAATCGGTTACGAAAAGAAGTTACGCAATTAATTGGGCCCTGGTGAAAGTATTCGTGCTGGGATGTGCGGGATATTTCTAGTAGCAGGTAAGCAGGGTCAGGGTTGCGGGAAAGTCCGAAAGGGATACCGGGACCTTGGCAACAGGCAACTGAAGGAACACGGGTGGGTTTTAGTTAGTAAAAGTCTGACACGCCCTCCCGCTCCACCCAGAGCGGGAGAAGTCATTCGATGATTTCCCACCCAAAAAATATAGGTAAGCAGGATTTTATAGTCGCAATTCGAAGGGAATTTAAATTAGGATCTGCTATTTCGGCCGTACCACCGCTTTTCTTTCCTTAGCAACGGTAACTAAAAGGGACATAAGCTATCTTGACAAAACCTATACTTAATCATGTTGTCCCACATAGAACGTAAACAAACCAGTCACATATTTTTATCAACAGAACAAAAATAGATGCTGTATGAAAAACAGGGGTCGTATTACGACCGCCGATGACGTGCGTACGACATGACACCTTTCACTGCTCATCAACCTGCGTGACGTAATTTTGTTACTTGGTTACCAGGCTCGTGGCTAATTAATAACAGCCGCACGGGTCGGCTATGCTTGCTATGGCTGAGTGACCATTCATTACATATGGAGACCCCTCCGTGTCTCTGAAAACACGTCAAATCGTTGTCGCCAACTTTGCGCAGACGCGACGTTAACGTCGCGAGTTTCTGAAGGAACTCAGCTTAAGCTTCAATACTAAGAGCATCTGCTCTTAGTATTCATTTTTCATAAGTCAAATAACTATTATTTGAAGAATAAATAGGCATGACATAAATATATTCAGTATATATAGTATTCAGCTGGATCCGGTTAGACTGGAAGTCGACATAATTGGGAAAAGGCTAGGCTGATGATGATGTTTAAATATTGCCAAACTTCCTTCGTGAAACACACGGCATATTATAATATCATGCTCAAACATATCCATACAGATTCACATTCCATTACACGATAAGGATAAACGCCTATAAACAAACAGATAGGTACAAATATTCAGCGAATGTTAAATTATACAAGATCCAAATCGTTGGCATGAGCGGCGCATTAATATTGCGTTTTGAATTCTACTATCGATATGTGAGTTAGACAAATACGTTTGTGAAGGTAAACGATCCTTTGTGTACGCCTTCACTATTGAGACGTTAGGCTTCATTTGCTTTCCTTCGCTCAGCTCGGTAGATGAACAGTGAAACGAAAAACATAGGTATTATCCACTTTTGTTTAGCACTAGCACACGTTACTTACTGTGTAGTGCCTGGTATCGCTAAAATTAAATAGATTTGTTCTTTATTAGCTATCCTGTGTTAATTCACTAGAACTAAATCGAAGATTTACCAACATATAGGTACTGTAGGTAGATACGTACTTTTATATAAAAATAGTAGAGCGCTCCTTGGTTTCAGCCACGTAAGTTTCGATCCCGTGGGAATATCGGGATAAAAAGTATCCAAGTATCCTATGTCCTTCTACCTATATGCCAAATTTCAACTAAATCCGTTCAGCCGTTTCAGCGTGAAAGCGTAACAAACAAACAAACTCACTTTCGCATTTATAATATTAGTAATGACATAAAAAAATTGTGTGTTGACAGCAGCAATACTTCGCAGCGTTCGATCCCAACCCAACCCGTTGCAGTTTTGACATGACTAGCATAATAACATTTGCGATAATTACTTTAAGAGGTCAAAATGGATATTTCATGTAAAACCACAGAGCAATATAAAAATAATCCACTGCTCGGGGCTCCTCGAGTTAATCTCGTAAAAGTCTAGTAGGACTGTGTGCATCTGACGTTGGTGGTTTTATATCGTGCATCGGTCAGATAAAAGGAAGACAATTAATTTTCCCATTTCAGTCTGCGTCGCTTAGCTCTCAGTGTTACCTCGACTATTTGTATTGTTACGTCAATGGTATATATGTATACAGATGTAAGTACATACATTCGGATGAGCGAAAGGCCTTTGTCCGATATTGAGATGCTATAATAAAATAATATAATATTAATCTGTGTTTTTTCTTGGTAGTAGGTACGTACTCAGGTAATTTTCAAATGAAACGAGTTGAAAATAACGATAGCTTTTATTTAAATTACAATCATAAAAACAGAAATAATATAATATTTTATGGTGCTTGGCTCCATATTTTATGGAATTTACAAAAATATACCGTTAAAAAACCTTTCTTAAGGCGGTACCCTAAAAAAAACGCCACTCTAGCCGCTTTTTAGGAGCTATCTACTTGTTATTTAAAAAGAAATATCAAATAATAAAAATACATTAAATTTCTATATAATCTTAATTCCAAAATTGTGCATTTCTTATTTTTTTTAAAGGAGTAATTATATGGTTCTTTCTTTCCAACGAAACCACAAAAATGAGAAATAATCTTTGTTATCATGCATCTCCTCGTAAAGTAAACATTATTTAATTTTGATACTGACACTAATGGATGGAAAATTTAATAAAGAACATTTTTAACCATTTTTTTTTCAAAAGACCAATATTTGATTTTATAAAGATGTTATCCTAAAATTTGGGCGTATTCACTACTGTAACTCATCGGGATTTAGTCTACAAAGAGGGGAACGAATTTATTTTGATCAGGATACCGCCTTAAATTGAGTTATTTTGGCAGTAAAGCCTCGGAGTGTTTGTTTTTATGAACTGTTTAATAAGTCGTGTTTTTAGGATAGTAAAAGTTTTTATAATATCTGATTTAGTGTACATCGTCACCTTGTAAAGTTGGAGGCGTGGTGGACCATCTCGGCACTTGTGCGCAAAATATTTTGCACTGCACGTCGTGCAATTCATAGGAGGTAGCGGGTTTCGTTTTATTTCAGGAAGAATTTGTCTAATCTCCTTTTTCCTCTTGTGTGGGCAGTTTACTTGTTCTTTATCACAATTTTTTTTTTTAGAAAATATATCTGTGTTTATCATATCAAATCCTGTTCCGATATAATGAAATAGACCAAATGAGCATTATCATTCGATTCACTTAGGTAGGTAGTGTATGGATAGGTAAATAAGGAAAACCATCAGTATAATATTAAATGTTTACTTACTAGTAACGGTGTTAACGTATGGTAACATATGGTTACACATTTTCATTATTCTAGATTTATAATCTAGGATTTAGATAAAAAGTATTTTTATCTAATTACTCCTATTTATCTAAATCCTGTGAAATTATCCGGTAATCGGTTCCGCGTAGAAATGAAAGTGGGGTAGAGTGTTTGATAAAAAAACTTTTCCACCTGAAAGATCCCTGCGAGTGACATGATATTACCTATACCAAACAAACCAAAACAAAATAGATGTTTTATCTTCTTTGTCTTCCCGAACCTAAATTTTCTGTAAGTTTTACTTATGAACAATATATAAATAATTCAATATCTGATAAGTGATAACTTAATTGTGATTATCTTATTATTGATTATTCTCATATAATAAGAATCCTACTCATGACTTCCTTAAATTCCCCAGAAAAGGCACTTTCCTCATAGAGTCGTGTATAGGGTCTTACGTTAACTATTACAGGAAAACCCCATCTAGGGCGAATATAATGTGTATCGTTAGCAATGTCAATGACCCTAATATTCTATAGATTTCCCGGCATTTACTCAATAGTGGCAATTTTTATTATTTGAAAAAATATTGGGCTGTAAGTAATCAACTATCTTTTGGAAGGTTCCCATAAAATTAATGTATTGTAATCAGATTAATTTGATGCTATTCAGGTACGAATTCTCATGCTTGCATTATGTATCCAATGAATGTTTAAAACTAACATTATGGAAGGAGCATTATGGTGTGTTTAGTTGAAAAACGTAGTAGATGATTCTCGTGATGTAATAAAAATTGCTTCTTTAAATTTTTTCGGGCTGGTACTATTGGGAAATTAGTCAGGATTATGTTTCTAGTATCAGGAAGAGGTAGAAATTAAAAAAATTAGGCTTCCGCAAAAAAAGCTGGAATATTATGGCCTCAGGCTCATTGCTTATGGACCTCATTTCTGTATCCATGGTGTGGATAATATTAGGTAATAGCTTAGGAGATTGTCGAAGGATATGTATGTATAGATATATCTAAATATATTGTTGCTGTTAGCTATTCTTTGTATATGTGTCATCTCGAATGAAGGAACAATAGAAACTGGGTTAATGGTTCCTTGACTTCTGTTGTAGGTACAGGTGTTCTTGTATCTAGATTCGTATGCCTTTCAATGAACTGGTTCTAGATACACTTGTCCTCCAACTTCCTCTTCCAGATTCTAACTTCGCTTTACATAAAATAGTTTCCCTCATGGATTTTGTTCTCTGTGTTTTTATCTATAAATATGTACAAATCAAAGATCTTTCAGGAAGCCAAGGGAGAGTCAGTGTTTTCGGAATTGCTAATGATGACGATAAACATGTCTGTAGTTATGTGAAAAACTTATCAGTTCATGTGAAAAAAGTATCTTTCAGATTTCAATTTCAAAATGCTATGCCATACACCACCAATAAACATGACAAGTTCCATAGATCATACATAGCACAGCTGACCTCTCGTAATTTGCGCCCGGCCCACCTAAACAACAATACGAGCAAGGTGAAGCAACCTGCGGAAAGGGCAAACTACGCAGATATAAAACGTGAACATCCCTGCGATCCGTATTCCGACTCCGGCGCCGGTTCAGACAATATCGACACGAACCATCTCACTCACTATGACGAAACTGGTAAGGAATTGGCTTTTGTTGTGGGCTTTTCGTTTGGCATGACCTTAAATGGTATTTTGCGGCTTCACCTTTAAGGAATAATGATAAGAGGAATCCTTTTGGAGTTTATCAGATGACGAGCATGCTAAAATTGGCCTAGACATGAGTGTACTGCTAACAATAACGTGACTAAAGTTTTTTTTGGATTTTGAGTTCCGATTACGAAGAATTTTTTGGATACAAAAATGCTTTGTAGTTTGCTTATTATGCACTTGAAAAACAAAATTTTTTTAGCTATTTTACAGTCACATCTTATATATAATATCTTCATTACCCGTCTGAATTTTATTGTAGCTGTCTAGTAAATTGTGTAGTAAATTGTCTTGTTCTAAATCAGCTTCAAGCTTTGATATTCCAATTTTAGCCATGACGAATTGGGGTGATTAATCAAATTGCTATTACTTATACCTTCAGCAAACTTCACACAAGATATTAATATCTATGTTTCCTAGTGTCACCTCGAATTGGGGCCACTTCGGGCTAGGACATTAATTTATTGTTCTATTTAGCCCTAATTTAACAATTGCTTCCTTGGCTGTACCTAACTACAAATGAGAGACTTTTAACAAATTGTTTAAACCAACTAACTACCTACTTTTAACAAAAAATAACAATTTGCTCCCAGTGCAAAATTGCATTTAATTTTGCACTGGGAGCAAATTGTTATTTTTACACTTAGGTAAACCTCTGCCTAACCTTTCAGGGAACACAGGCGTGATGTTTTGTTTTGTTTGCACTGGGGAAGGCAATTATTCCAATATATCTGTTTCAATGTCCGATAGCATTAACGTAATCGATGTTATATCATTTATCTTTAATAGAAAACAAACAGCTTTCCCATAAATTATTGTGTCTGCTTAGAGTTTGATTCATTTCGTTAAAGAGAAACACTAGCAAAGGTACATATTTGTACGCTGAAGTCTCCATACATAAAGTTCTTGATTCTATATCCCACGATAAGATTATTCGATTCAAATCGATTAAATTCAAATCGGAATTGTATACTAACAAATTACTAACAGCAGGTATCGTTGTACTAATTACCATGAATAAATGTTTCAGCTGTTCATGTGCGTAGCAGTAGTGCTTGGGTGCGTAGGCGCAGCTCGGCTAGATCATCTAGTGCCTTCAGGCTACGCCGGAGGCCGCGCAGGATACGATGCCACGCCCTACCGCTACGAAAATGTTAACAACGGCGATGGGAACTATCGATTTAGGTAATGTCAAGTTTGAATTTATTGGTAATTTCAGTCTTATCTATGTTATTTGTGGTCGAAATTGCAAAATGTTTTACTTTTAGTATTATGGTCTATGTATTGGACACTTATTAGATTGGTCTGAGGCCCTAACACGAATGCGTGACGTAAAATTAGAACTAACCTAAATGAGTTTTGGTTTCAAATTTGTGGGTCCAGCAACGGGCGGTGGCCAAAAAATTAAATTTGAAGTTTTAGTGGAAAATGACAAATGTGAAGTGTTGTGTCTCGGGTTCCTAAATCTACGGCTATGCTAAAATTGTAGCAAATTTTGTATAGGTACTTTGATGACTTTTCTATGATGCACTTGTTAGAAAGCTATAAGTAAAAAACTAAAAGAAGCCCGAAAAGTTTTTTGAGCACCACACAGTTAGCACAGGACTTTCGAAGCTGAAAACTTGGTTTAACACTATTCGTTTACAAACTTGGTTTTAACAACATCCCAAAAATGCATATACAGTGCAATTTTTTGCGACCTAAGATGTTTTAAATGACTGGCCAATGTTTTGACTTGCGTTGCACGTAATGTATACGGTCTGTTCCAAAATTATCTAACAGAATACGTAATAGTAGGTGCCAATTTGTAGTGCCAGTTAAATAACGATTTAACCTGAACAGGGTTTGTTATCAGCTTCATCTGATACTTTTAGAACAGACTATAAGAACAGACTATAAGCTGCGAGTACTAACAGGTACACACTGATAAATAAGTAATGCGCCGTTTCTGGCTACTTATAACCTGACTGCGATGCTTCTCGATAGTGGCAGATATAGATAGCATTCTTAGGTACCGTGGGAAACTCTTAACTTATACGAAGTCATTAAAATTCTAGTGCAATGCATGTGACTGATGTTTTTGCGAGAAGTCCTATAATGTCAACCAGAATAGAACATCGATAGATCGATAGCATCGAAACATCGTAAACGTTATAAATCCAAGCCAATATAACGTATGTAACATTGGAACCAGGGTTTAATGAAGTTTGGTGTGGCTTTCGGTACTACGGGTCGCATGTTCGGTTCCCTTTAGAAATACATCTTGAGCACAAGAAAGTAAAATATGGTTTTTGTAACTGTGCGTATTTAACTGTGACTTTTGAATTATTTAACGGTAACAACAAACACGAACGATTACAGATGAACTTGTACAACCATACTCAATTCATAATCATTCTCATTCCAGTTACGACACTCCCGAAGGCACATCGGCCCATGAGAGCGGTTCCCCACGAGCCCAGGGCCCCGAAGGCCCCGCAGTGACCGCCGAAGGAGGCTTCTCATTCCGCACTCCCGACGGCCAGCAGGTCTCGCTCACCTACACTGCCGACGAGAACGGCTTCCACCCTACCGGCTCGCACATCCCCACGCCGCCACCCATCCCGGAGGCCATCCTCCGCTCCATTGAGTTCAACAGGCAGCATCCTTCATCGTGAGTTTTGCAGCAAACGCTACTGCCGAGCATGAGATCTTGGGTTGTATTCCCAGGCCGGGCAAATTGTAACTCTGGATTTTCTCAGTAGTAGCCCAGAGTCTGGATTCGAGCCCTCAAGAGTCTCTGCTTCAAGAATCCCAATATCAGTTTGGTCTCTTTCGGATTAAAAAGAGATATATCACCATCAAACTGTTGTTATAAAATGGTTCCTCATCCCAAGAAATTATAAGCGCGACTTTTTCAGGCACCATCTGTAATAACAACACGATGTTTTATAAACACAAGATGCTTATAAGTTTTATTCCATTTTCAGTGATGGTGGCTCCTACAACGGCGGCGGTGGCGGGCGCAACTACTACTAAAAATGTTTGTGAAAAACCCGTACCATATAAGAATAATGACGTATTCTTATCCCGTACCTCAATCCGTGGACTGTGATATCGAAATAATGTATTATAACAATGTTGCTATTTACTAAATGGTGTATTTTACGTAATGTTAATTTAATATTCCAGATGTATTTTTAATAAAGAAAGTGATGCTCCAATATTTTTTAATTATTTTTTATATGCAAATACTGCTTATTGTGAAACATAATATTAATTTTCACGTTCATGTCACGATTTTACTGCAGAGGATATAATAATATTTGCCTCAAATGATTGTTTGTCTTTATGCGAACATAATGCACTCCGTGTGGGTGATAAATAATAACAATAGTTAATCTTTGGCGGATATGATTGAATTATACAAAAGATATATGAATGGGCTTTGTATTCATGGGGTCTTGACTTGTAAAACCCGTCACAAAAATCTACAATATTTCTGAGATACCTAGTCCGATGCATCTAAGAAGATATCCCTCAAATATGATATGTGCTTATAAAGACACCAACCACCACCACGGGTGCTTCAGTAAGTAGTATACGTAAGCCACACGTGATAACGGACAGCTAAACTGATAAAAAAGCATTATATTTTTGTTGCTGTTAATACATTATTGTGAGAAATGGATTATTCAATGAAATCGGACGAATTTTATTGTGAAATTATATGCTATTTTTACCATCGTATTTCATAATAAAACGAAGTAATACAACCATACAGAATTTAATGTATACCTCTATTTTTATGCATACTTACGCTTGGCAGAGAATATGAGGAATCATGTTATTAAACGGCCTGCTACTTTTTTATTTACCAATTACCTACATAATCCAAAGAAAATTTGACAAAATTCATACACTCATCTCATAGACAGTGCTACTGCAGAGGTCATTCTGTTTGGAGAAGGAACTAATTACAATGCTTGCTTAGAGAGGCTTGAGTTGCTTTTTTAACCGACGAAAAAAAAAGGAGGAGGTTCTCAAGTCGACACGTATATTTTTTTTTTATGTATGACCACGCATATCTTTTTAGTGAGTAGTCCGATTTGAAAAATTATTTTTTTATTTGGAATACCTCGAAGTAGGTCCCATTTAAAATTGGAAACTATAATCCACCCCTAAAGGTAGAAAAAATGGGGTTGACTGATTTTTCACCAACTGAATTTTCAACTGTGAACCGATTCTGTTGAAATTTCGCACACATACATAGTTCTGATGACACAACCACTCATCATCAACTCCAGGTCTTTAACCTGGAGTAACCCCCTGGAGTACCCTGGAGTGGATGGTAACTCAAAAGCGAAAAATAAAAAACTTTTTTACAAAAAATTAAACCGACGAAAAAAGAACTGAAAAGCGAAAAATAAATAACTTTAATTTCGGAAGTCGGTGGCAAAAAACGAAAATTGAAAAGCGAAGACACCGACTTCCGAAATTAAAGTTAAGTATTAATTTTTCGCTTTTCAGTTCTTTTTTCGTCGGTTGAATTTTTTGTAAAAAAGTTTTTTATATTTCTATAATGTTAGTCAGTGATGTTTAAGACTGACAGGAACATAAATGGGTCTTATGATACAAGAACTCCTAATACAAGAGCCAGAGCTACACAGATGTTTGTGACTTTGAAATTTACATAAAGAAATTATAAAAAATTAAGGAATTCATAGTAATACTAGTCATATCTGAACCCACAACCTCAACCTTGAGAAGCGAGCCTCTTAGACCCAGTTATCTACTAAAGCGGAGATGGGTCGAGTCTCGAGAGATGTATCTAGCAACCAACAGAATTTACGCTAAGTTTCAGTGGACACGATGCCGGCAAGAGTTATTTTATGAGATGAAAAGAGATGATCGTTTGGCGTAATCAAAGCAGAGATATCAGCACTAGTGAGCTGTGTGTCTCGCAAGCTGGTGAGAACATTGAGGGCGCGAACGCGCGGAGTAAATTCGAACGAATTTAAAATTGAAAATACTCGTCTCGGACGCAACATTTACTTAGTTTTAAGTATGGTTCATCAATTCAGTGATCGGAGTAGGTAGATTGAACTGGGGCCATTGATCCGAAACGTATATATTAATATGGACATTCCTCCGGAATTGGTGGATTATTTAAAAAAAACCGGAACTTATGTAGGAATTGTATTCTGCCAGAGTGGAAGGAGTCATTTGATGATTTGCCATCCTCAAAAAAATCGGAAATCGGGATTCGATTGTTTTTATTATTCAACAGATAAATAATGAATTAATTTAGTTTTGATACCTTCCTTTAAATTTTGAATTGAGTAGTAATAATATCACTACCAACATTAACAATATTTAATTGAATCCGGAAATACCGGAATTACTTTCCGGAAAAATGGCTTATCCATGTTATTCTTTCTGTGTGCATTTATGATACAAGTACCAAAAATCAATCTACCTACTCCGATCACTGGTCATCATAGATCCTACCTACTTTTTGTAGTTGTCGCAATTTAAGCCAAAATGCTATAGGATAGTAATTGTATTTTCGATTCAAATACCTGGAGTTTGAATTTACTTTACGCTTACGTCTAAAGTCAGATTTTAATCTCGTAGACTAATTTGACAGGTGCAAATGCCAAACTCCAAATTGAAAAAACAAACAACAATCACTTGAAATGTCAAATTAGTCTACGAGATGAAGAAATAGACTTTACATCCCACGTTCGTGCTAGGGCCTCTGGAGGGGCGCACGTCTCCGACCGGTATGCAGCATCGGAAGACACACCCTAGCTGTTAAATCTCTCCTTTCATATTCACCCAAAAACTACAAATTCAAATTCAATTACATTTACGAGTATTCCGAATAATTTAATACAATATGTAGGAATTTATATGACAAAAAATCTTAGAGTTTCATTGAATTATTATTAACTATTCTGTATAGTTAAGGTAATTCAGACTTTGAGAAAATATTTACAATAAACATTTTATTGTCAACTAGCTGCGCCCCGCGGTTTCAGCCGAGTAAGTCTCGATCCCGTAGGAATATCGGGATAAAAAGTATCCTTTGTCCTATTCCAGGTAATGGTCTACCCATGTGTCAAATTTCATCAAAATCCGTTCAGCCGTTTTAGCGTGAAAGCGTAACAAACAAACAAATAAACTCACTACTCACCTATTGAGGTTGATTTGATGACCAGGAATGCGCGTTCGCTGCATGCTGGTGGTCAGGATATCCGTTGAAGCCGTGGGTGTGAGCTTGTCTGTGTGACTCGCCTCACGAAAGTTTGCGGGAGTGATGATGATGACGTCACGCTGGAGTAGTTGCACGAAGGCTGCGTTGACGTTCATATTCGAGGTCACCAATTTAGGGGTATGAGGAACAGGGTGTAAAGTTCACTCATCCACCATAGAAAAGGGAGGATACTCCAACCTGACGGTTGTTTTGTCTGGCGGGCAACTGCCCAACGATTGATGTCGGGTTCTTGTATACTTGCTCGGTAAACTTTAATTGAGCGATGCAGGATTTATGTGACGTCAGGATTATTGTGTGACGTCAGGTCTTTGATGCGTAGTTCGCATGTGGCGATGTAGATACCGCCACAATTTAATATAATTGTAGTCTTCATTATTCATAGTTGTATTTGGATTCTTTCCAAAAAGTCTGAATGCATACCCAACCGCTGCAAAGCAAAGAAAAATAATCATTTTAGACACAGGATGTTTTTAGATAGAAACGAATACAGGAGACGTAAGTATGCTCACATGACTAACATTTTGTACAGGGGTAGACAGGGCGGCAGGCGGAATATATAATACTAGCTTCCGCCCGCGGCTTCGCCCGCGTGGTATTTCGATAAAAAGTAGCCTATGTCCTTCCCCGGGATGCCATCTTTCTCCTTGCCTTATCGGAATCCGTTCAGTGGGGTAGGCGTGAGAAGGTAACATACAGACAACACACAACACACACACACTCAACTGATGTAACATACAGACAGACAGATATAGTTACTGTCGAATTTGTAATATTAGTATGGATGTAATTGAGGTAATTTCGTAAATTACTACAGTCATTAAAATCTAAAGGTGGTGGTGGTGGTCTTATCTTCAGGTAAGTAGTACTTGCAACCGGCGTGCGTGTATGACGAGATGTATGACCGTAAACGAGGCAAAAGGAGTTGTAAAGATGGTAGCAGCTGACGTTCTGTAGTTTCTGCCTACCCCCATGCGAAGACGACGTGAGTATAGAAAGAAAGAAAGAAAGAAGAAAATACGTTTATTAGTATATTAAAGCTTAACTTTTGTCCTTCCTTTTACGTGTTACGTTCTACAGAAAACAGTAAATACTTATCTTGAAATAACTTATAAAAATCATTTTCGTAGAGAAGGAAATAGGTAACTATGGCGTTCTCTCGTTTCGGAGGCCCATATTTTGGATTGCTAAGCTGACGGTAATTAAGTAAGTATAATATTACTTCTAGTAAAAAATACTCGTATTCAGCTACATCCGGTTAGACTGGAAGCCGACCACAACATAGTTGGGAAAAGGCTAGGCAGTTTGATAAGCTGAGTAAAGGCTGTTAGCGCAAAGCAACGTCATCGGAGTGAAAGATATCAAACTTCTCATCAACCTGCTTGCACGTATTTGTAACAATGATCGCGTCGGCACAGCAGGAGGTATCTTCATTGCCAAATGCCAAATACCAGTGTCAAATATTCTTAACACTGAATACGCCCAGGCTGATGTCGTGCAAGGTTTTTCGAGGGTATCATTAATATAAAAACACTGTAATTCTATGCAGATTACATTCAGTCAACAGAATTCCACTGAACAGCATCTCTAAAAAAAAAAGTTAATCAATTGTAATGGCTGGCCTAAAGGTACGCAAATCAAGTTCTTTTGTTTTGCAATCCCAGTTGTAATATCAGTTTTTTCGTGCTCAATGTGATTTTATTCACAATACGTAGAAGCTTTGGTAAAGCAACTATTTAATATACCAGTAATTGGGACCATGTTTCAGTGATGTAGCATAGGATCCCTAAGTTAAAAGTTTATGAAGTTTGCAGGCGCATCAACATCATACACTAAAAAAAAAAACAAAAATAGAACACCGTTTGGCTAATATAATCATTGAAGCCTGTCTTTCCACCATTCTTCTTTCATCCTCAGATCGTTTCAACCCTCGCCCTACTATCAGCGGTGTCAGCAGGACAATTGGGCCACTTCCAACCCTCTACCGGGTACAGTGCGTTCGGCACAAACGCATACAGTTCTGCTAGGGCTTCGGCGTCGGCGTCAGCCTACACGAGCAGCTACGGCGCACATATACCAATATTAAGTTACGAAAACGTGAACAATGGTGATGGAAATTATAGATACAGGTGAGAAAAACGGAAAAGTGTGGAAATGCAGAAGTTTGGTTCCAACTGAGTTCAAATTACAGTCATGATTAAGTTTCACAACTCTAATGCAGTAGACAAAGAATTTAACTATTCTTTTATCGTTATTTTATCCATAGCTACGAGACTGGCAACGGCATATCAGCGCATGAGAGCGGGGCCCCACGCGCCGCCGGCCCCGAGGGACCCGCAGTGACCGCCGAGGGAGGGTTCTCGTACCGCGCAGCCGACGGCCAACAGGTCTCGCTTACCTACACCGCAGACGAGAACGGCTTCCATCCCACCGGCTCGCACATCCCCACGCCACCACCCATTCCAGAGGCCATCCTCCGCTCCATCCAACTGAACAGGCAAAGCCCATCATCGTAAGTTTTTGTAGAAAATTTTCAACATCTTATTTGTTACAGGCATCTTTAAATAATGAGAAGCCTTTAAATGCCAAAAGTGGTCTTAGTTATACTAAATATAGCTAAGACCACCTTTGGCAGAAAGTTCCATCGCCCTTTATGTATTACATAAATATATTATAGAGTATTTACCGGTACATAAGAAAAATATCATATTGGTAGATTTTCATAACATAATCTACGGCGAAATTCACAGAAAAATAATTCAGGTTAAAATTGGTGACTTCAATTAGTATTTTTCCATTCCACCCGCTACAGCAACTAGTTCATATTTTTGTTAAATGTTTTCACATGACATTTAAACCCTGCATTCTTCATACATATCTGTTAGAATGGTGTAATGGTGTCGTTACCGCCCGAGGCTCTGCTTACCCCGTAAGGCATGTACGATGGGTTCCAATTACAACAACGTGCTCATACCATTCCATATCAGTCGTGCCATAAATTGATTTCACTATTTTCAGCCTTTCACTCTTAGATATTGTGGTGTTTTAGATTTATGGATTGCAAAAATCCATGTCACCACTTTGAAAACCTGATTGCCATAGTGAACACTGGAGCTTGAAAAATCTTGTGGATCTGCCATCATTGCAGTTTCATTATTCTCAGCCATTCACTCTCAGATATTGTGGAGTTAGATTTATTAAATAGATTATAATTAAAATTTTGAGAAACTGCTACCGTTGTGGTTTCACGTTGTAATTTTTCTTAATAAACGGCTTCCAAAAACATACTTGTAAGTTCTACAACACATGTTCTTATTTGTTTTGTTCAATATTTTCAGCGGTGACGGTTCTTACAACGGCCACTTCAACAATGGATACAACTACTAAGTGGCAAATGATGGCTATATGACATCGACTAACACAACAACGACTGACCGCGGCTATTATTACGGAAGGAACAGTGAACTATTGCTTGTATTGTTATTATTTTCATGAGCATCACTTTACATTATTAAACATTTTTATTTGTTTGTATAGGTACGTTGTAAATAAAGATTTAAGTTTGAACAAAAGTTTTCTTTTTCATTTTAATATGACAAAACTATTATACCTAGCACGCCTGTATTTCCCAAAGGGTTAAGCAAAGATGTAGAGCATCAAATCCGCCTTAAAACGCTCGTTAATATAACCAGTTTTCTTATTGCCTTAAAATCATTATGTTAATCGGATTATTTCAAGTAACAGCTGGTAACATTTTGGCTTCATACGATCATAGCAGTTATTTTCAAGAACTCACTGAACAAAGCAGCCGCTTGTAGTAGGTTTGTTTTTCTCGATACGGTACCCACGACCATTTTTATTCTCAACACAGAAACAAGTTAAAAAAAAATGAACCGAACGAAACATTTGACAATCAGTTTATAATGCTAATCAAACGCGATAGTCGTGCGAATGCGATCTCGTATTCGTTCGATGTTAAAATAAGTGTCCGATCATAAGCGATTGGATGGTCGCATCGCGTATTCGCTTCAAAGTCACATTTCAGTTCACGTCAGAAACGCGCAGGTAAACACAAAATTTTGAAGCAGTTTGCAACATATACAGAAAAAGTCTTTACTTTTTTTTTGTTCGTACAAACAACGAGCCTCTGTACTCCTGCTTTCCCGTCCCCCTACGACGCGATAACGCGATTAGTATCAGCATGTTTGATCGCGCATTCGTACGAACTAAGTTCGAGCGAATAGTAATAATTTTTTGTAAAAGCTAATTATTTTTAAAAGAGTATCCGTGGAGTTTCTTGGCGGCTATTCTCCATAGGAAACGACCAATTGGAACCGTGCACCTAGCTTCTGACGTTTCATAAGTGCTCGTGTAGGTTTATGTGAAATAAAATATTTTAATTTTTATTCGCGCGAATTCTAATTGGACGGCAGTTCAACTACGGTACGTTTGAGCGCTAATTAGTAAGAATAACGTTCGCGCGAACTTGCGATGGTCGCGTAGTAGCGTTCTATTAGGACGCGGTATGTATATTTCGTGAAACAACGGCATTTTCTGTAGTTTTTTGGACCTTCTATTGTATAGTTGTGGCCGTTATAACGAGAGATTCATTAATTCATCTGCCTAGCCCCCATTATGTTTTTCCCAATTATGTTGAGGTCTGCCTTATCAGAATACAAGTATTTCACACATAGTGACTGCTGCTATATTTGCAAAATGCTTAGCTCTATGATGATCAGAGGTCGGAGTAGGTAGATTGATTTTATATACTTGCGTCAAGATATTATAATATGGACATGCCATTTTATATGGCATGATTTGTTTCATTGAATGACTTTTTCATGAAATCATGACATTCGAGAACAAATCTAACTTAGTGATATGTATTAATGATTCTAATAATTATAATTATGTAAATGCATATTTGATACGGTCCGGAATGATATTCTGATCAAGATATAACCTGAAATTGACATGCAAATGACAAAAAACGTAAGAAAATTTTCAATTTCGCGGACTACCTTACCGGATCCACCTTCAGGCTTTCTACAAGCTGATACTTTAGAGGTATGAGGAACAGGGTGTAAAGTTCACTCGTCGTTACATAGTAAAGGAAGGATCTTCCGACCAGGTGACCTCTATCTACTTACTTGGTACTTGTAGAAAGGCCTACACTGTCCTTTCAAAATTCCGGAGTAAATATCACAATAAATATGAAGTTCCGGTATTTCGGAGGCATATCCATATTATCCTCTACGTTTGACGTCAACGACCTTAAATCAATCTACCTACTCCGACCTCTGATGATGATATATCCCATAACCATCATTTGACCAAATACCTATTGAAAAAATAAAAATGAAAAAATTGTTTATTATTCTTGCAGCTACAACGATTGGTAGGAGCCTCCAGACAATTATTAAAAGTAATTTACACGTCCTGGCGCTGTCTCTGCTTTGTAGGCAACGTTAAAACTTATTAACCTAAAAACAGTATTGCCTAGGTAGTTTTTTTGCAATACTGTTTTTTCATTCAACTACTTATTACTATGTGCAAAAGTCATAACAATTTTACATACAAACACAAAGTAAAGTTAAGTTATAAGTGCCAAAGCCTCCTAAAAGCATGTTGCTGAAGACTGAAACAATTTTGCGTAGCCCTTAATTTGATTGCCGTGAATACGAGGCCTGCATGACATGCTGCAGCCTGAAATGATGGAGATTAGTTATGAAAAATTATGAAAATGATGATGATTTTCAAACTGCTTGCGAAAATCATAACTTGCCGATATGTGGGAATTTGTGTCAACTCTCCCCAGTGAGTAACTGTCGACAAAAACGTTTTTTATGTTTAATTTACTGAAATTCATTCCCGATCCGATTGTTAATAAAGGTGATTTCGAAAATATTTTTTCACGATTCACTGGCTTTTGTTTTGAAAACCGTAATAGCAGTAAATGTTGTTAATTCCAATCCTAACTATATATATATAATCCTAACTAATATTATAAATGCGAAAGTGAGTTTGTTTGTACATTTGTTATGCTTTCACGCTAAAACGGCTGAGCGGATTTGGGTGAAATTTGGCACATGGGTAGACCATGACGTGGAGAAGGACGTACTTTTCATCCAGGATCGCAGACGAAGTCGCGGGCAGCAGCTAGTTTTATACACCAACTAAGAGGGACAATTGAAAAAAAAAAAATGTTCATTCTTAAAACTTTATTTTAAAGCCCATAAAAACAAGTAACAGTTAATACTGGAATAAATAGAGATGCTTATAAAACAATAAGTTTCAGTAAGTGCTGGTTCGTTCCGTAGTCAGCTGCAGTCAGTCGTCGATGTCATTAGTAGTTGTATCCTTGGTTGTAGCGACCGTGGTTGTATGAACCCTCGCCGCTGAAAATATTTACAAAAGATTAGAAGTTTGTATAAATATGCAAGAAGTTGAGATTAGTCCTTTGAACATATTTACCTACGGATCGCTAATTATATTTATTTATTTAATTTAATATTTAATTAATTAAGTCGCGACCTAAATATATTTATTATTGGTTTACAGAGGGCATTAGGTTTCATTTGCACTGGTTCACAGTCTTGGTTCGCAACACAAAAAGTATATTTATAAAGAAATATAAATGATGGAAATGGTATGTTACATGTTCTTGCGATTACACGAAAAGGTGTATTACGTTGCAAAATTTCAGAAAAAACTCACGATGAAGGATGTTGTCTGTTGAACTCAATGGAGCGGAGGATGGCTTCTGGGATAGGTGGCGGCGTTGGGATGTGCGAGCCGGTGGGGTGGAAGCCATTCTCGTCGGCAGTGTAGGTGAGCGAGACCTGCTGGCCGTCGGGGGCGCGGTACGAGAACCCTCCTTCGGCGGTTACTGCGAGACCCTCAGGGCCTGGGGCACGCGGGGCCCCGCTCTCGTGCGCTGATATGCCGTTGCCAGTTTCGTAGCTGTGGATAACAGAGGATGGGATGAATGACAGGGGATATTACAGTGACATACACTTTAGCTCTTCTTTTATGTACTGTGAACAGGTTAACTATAATCAATAAAAGTCCTCGCAAATTAAACTAAAACCGTTACCTATGAATAAAAGTACCTAAAGATGTATTTTTTTGTACTGTGGTAGTCACTGGTGACAAGGCGGTATTCCATAAACTGTTATTTTTCCTTACTTGTATCTGTAGGTTCCATCACCATTGTTCACATTCTCGTATCGCAAGATAGGGATCTGTGCTCCTCCGGTGTATGCCGACGCCGAACCGAATGCCGCACCACCGCCGTATGCGTTTGCGCCGAAAGAATTGTACCCCGTGGAGGGTTGGAAGTGACCCAGGTGACCCGCTGACACCGCGGACAGCAGGGCAAGGGTTGACACGATCTGAGGAACAATAATCATGTTTGAAGAGTGTTGATACAAGTAGCTTTTATTAATTAAATCTTGATTATTTTTTACGAGAAAACCGTTATTTAGGTACATCGTAATTAAGTGCAGGTATTGTGGAAAGCTTGAAATAAAACTTTTAAACAATTTATTTAACAAAGTCGCAAAAAAATTAATCTACTTACCTTTAATCCAGCCATTTCTTTGATTCAATTATTTTTCGTTGAGTTGCTATTCCGTAGGATGCTATTGTCTGAATGATATCTGCATAGACTAACAGTGTTTTTATATTGGTGTTACCCTTCCAAGAACCTTGCACGATATCAGTCAGGGCGTATTCAGTTTTGTGAAGAGTTTGATACATTCGGCATTCCATTGAGGCCACCCCCCGCCGTTGCGATGATTGTACCAACACCAAATTCAGACAATGATTTTATTTGACGTTTATGTCAGTCTCAAGGATGGCTCCTGACACATGTAATTTAGAACTCTGTGCCGAGAGAACAAGGTCAGAGTTCGATTGGCTAGACAGTTAGACGCTGCGTATCTGACCTGTAATAAATGTTAGGAGGGATGCTAGACTATTTTTTGAGTTGGTATAAATAGAGACATCTTGATTAAGAACATCGGAGTCTGTTTTGAATACAGTGATAGAAGAAGTCGCTATTAAAATATTGACTGTGTTAAAAAAAAGTCAATGTTTGTATCTTAAATCTTAATATAATTATGTAATTTGCTGACCCATATCAAGTAAAGTTTTTCAACGATCCGAGCTCAGGTTGACCCACGCAATATTTTTTTTGCATTGTCTGCTAAATTTGGCTCAGGCTATTTGGGCATGAAACGGATCTGTGTTAGCAAACAGAAAGGACGGTACAGGAGAAATTCAATAAAAAATAAAAGATTCCGATGAACTCAGAACCTCCTCTTTATTTTAAAGTTGGTTAAAAAATAGACCTACCTTTGCAATTCAAGTGCACAGATTATTTATAACTCATATAACCTGTGTCTGTCGACGATATCTACTACTTAGTGCTAAGTATCAACACCTGACGTTGCTTAATGGCTTTAGCCGGTTTTACTCTCCCTGGGGCACAAAAAAGCGAGCATCTCTTGTCAGCAGCGATCTAACAAGCCACAGCTTGCATTTGCAATAGGCTTTACTTAATCACAAACATCAAACGACTATGCAGAAAACTAATCTTAGAAGCCTCGTCTAAATTGCAACTAAACGTACGTCTAAAGTGTATCTTACAAAATAACAGACTACTGGAGATTAGCTCACAGATACTGTATAATCAGATTACATAATTAGCCGCAATCAACAATGCCTGATGCTCTCGTGGGCGCCATATTCTGCCAGATCGCGCATTTCACAAGATAAAAACATTTTAATGTGTAGTTTACGGGCATGAACGTTCTGGACCATTTAGGAAATGTTTCTACTAGCAGCGTGGAATTTGCAAAATATTCGGAGATCTATTCAATTACTTAATTTGCACGTACATGGTCGGATGCATCACCGTGAAGTAGTAATTTGTGAAAAAATAATTGAACGAGTAATTAAAACGTATATTAACATCACGTGTGTTAGTGTAAATATTTTATATTTGCATACCTATTTATGGCACCACAACATAGGGCGATAATCATTAAGTAATTCATGCCTTTTTGCAAACGAATTGGTGAACGCTCATTCTTGTTACGACCCAGACTTGAGGACACTTCTGCCTTTTCTTTTGACGTCATTCGCTTAGTCGCATTTTATGACGCCCACGGAAAAGATAGGGTTAAGTAAAACTAACGTCCAATACGTCTCCTGGAAACCTGATACTATTGTAATAAAATCATGCTTCAGAAGCTCTAAAGTTTTGTAAAAACTTTTGTTTGTTTAGGGGTTTCGGGATTTTAACTAGATCCTCTTGGCTACAATTAAATTAACCAACTTTTGCAAGCTTTGATAAGTTTGTAAGTACGAACTTTAGTTTATAGGAGATCGTTATTTTAGTGTCAATGACATTCCTAAAAAGGTTAATGTTACCCCTCTTCACCGGTTCTAATTACATGTTTGGTAGTAACACAATTTACTACATAGTTGGTGTAGTAAGTCTGCTTGGCGTGATGACCTTGATTGTTCTCCAGGTGGGTTCAAGTGGTATTGGGTTTTCAATACGAAATTCTTAATACAGTCTGGATATGTGCCTGGTTACAGGTAATAGGCACAGTTTTGTGTTATGTTCATTTACTATAGTGACGTCAGTTTAAACTACCAAAAACCAATAATAATAAAATAAAAATGTTTATTTCAATCGACATAAGTGCGTTTCTTTACATAGTTTGGAGCCACCTTTTAAGCAAAGAATTGCTTGTACGTTTTCAATCACGTGGCATTTTCCAACAATATACCAACGGTGTTGACAATAAACATTAACCATTTTTTTTTCTTTTACTGACTAATATCCAACTTACAATACAATAATAAGAATAAACAATTTAATATAGAAGAATACCACAGTATTCTTCTACGAATATTGTCACAACATTGATGCTATATACCGTATCTTTGCGCATAAATTCGTACATCGGAGATGATTCAATCAGAAAAGGATATAAATCACGCATTAGAAAAATTACGCACATAACTATAATTAGTCTAATTTATTGTTAATTCTCGTTCATTTTTATTCTAAATTAAATTATTGTTGTCAGAAGTGGTTTTAACAGGTGATACAACACTATTACCTGGCGGTATCGTTTAACTTTAAAATACCCACCGAACCACCAGAGGTACGGCAAGGGGTACGGTGGGTCTGCACTGCACTGAAGTTGGGCCTCTGAAGAAGGCCACAGAAACAGAGATTTAATGATAAAGTTAAATAAATTAAACTAATTGGATTACTAAAGCTTGAAGACTTGTTTTTGAACTAGTAACATTTCGAAATTAAAGTTCTGGAATAAATCATAAACTGTTTCAAAAATTCATTGCGTAGGCGCTCGAACTCCACTACCAACTATTTTCAAAATGCATTCGCAAATTGTCATTACACTACTAAAACATAGAGATCTTTTTGTAGTGTATTGGCAATTTGCGAGGTATTAGTGTTCAGAACAACTATTTGTTTGCTCTCTAGCAAACATAATTGTTCTGAACACTAATACGTACGGCTAGTAAATACGTTTGTTCATACATAGATGTCGTTATTTTTATGATATTTGTGTTGCTCATTTTAAACATTTGGACTCCCTTAACAAGGAGTTTGGGTTGAATGTTGGGGACCTGGAAGCTGTACCCCTATATATATTCTAAATCGATGTTCCTGGGTAGTTCTCTACGCCGCTTTTTACTGTCTATTGTAGGACATAAGCTTCTTGAAAAATGGGCGTGATATATTCCGCCATTGTTATTGATATAGTAATTATGTTTGATCATAGCTATATTCTATCCGTAATCCTATGTGCTACCAGTGTCGCGACGCGCTGTCGCGTCGCGTCTGTCTGTGGGAAGCCTTTTCAATATCTACGACACTCGCTAAGTTATACCAATAATGTCCATACACCCTATATGGAAATTATAACTTGCAATTACATCGCGATGCATTTTCCAAATTGCACGCTTATCCCGAAATATCATTAGCCGTAATAGGTGCCTTGTAAACCAGCATGTAATAGTTTGAAAGCTACGAGTATAAGATGGCCAGTTTAGAAGTAATAATTATATTTATTATCTTAGCTTCCACCATTAAGTTTGGCATTTATGATATAATTGAGGCAAAATATAACTACACTAAACTTGTACATTAAGTTGAAAGCAAGACATTTATAGCACTGCAGTGAGTGGCCTCATGTTCAACTTAGGTATTCACTTATGCAAACGAACTTTGATCTAATTACGTATTACGTTCTAATACCTACATTAATAACAAGCCACATTTACAGAAACTATTTCGGTGTTATATTGATTTAGCAGGATTATAATTATTTATGCGATAAATTCCAGTCTTACCAAGTTACCCACTAACGGGGTTGTGGAGGCAGATAGGCAGTCGCTCTATGTATAATATTGGTATTCAGCTGCATCCGGTTAGGCTGGAAGCCGACCTCAACATAGTTGGAAAAAGGCTCGGCAGGTTGATTGATGTTCATGCGGTAAGTTGCAATGGCGTGTCTTGATCAATAATTTTTTCGACATGTTGATAGAGCTTTTGCGTAAAAATGATTTTTTTATTTAGGTAGTATGAACCCTTGTATTCTGATAAATAATGAAACACGAATTGCTGCAGTGTCCTAAGTGCCTGTTCACATGCACTAAAGAAGACCTAATAAACGCCACTGATGCTGCAATCAACGTGGCCACCTATAACTGGGCTCAAACAATATAAAAACAAAGTACTGTTCGATTCAAAATTAATGGCGGCTCGGAAGTTAGCTCCTCACTGCGCAGTTGTCCACCCTTTACCCCCGCTGACACAAGAAATTGTTACTGCGCAGCGACTCGCCTCATGTTCCGACCCGCCATTAAGTTTGAATCGAACTGTACTATGCACCAAAAGAAGAAGATCACAATTATCATTAACTTTGCTTACGTAGTTTTTGAGTTAGCTTCAATATTACGTACTTTTCACACATAGTATACCTATATGGAAGATATTTTAAGTTACTCCGTTATTGTTATTTACAAAGTAGGTAGTGGTATTTGAATTTGAGTGGGGTAGGTACCACAACAAAAAAATGTAAAATAAAAACTTTTTATAAAAAAAACAACGTTTTTACAATTTACGTCCAGTAATTGCTACATTGACATACTTATAAGCAAAAAGATACTTACTGTAACTGACTGTTTCAGCGCTATTCATCAAAATGTCTATTGGGTTCATAATATCTACTTTTTGAGTGAAGGGTAAGTTTATCACAATACTCGATGGGGGTAGGCTTTGAACCCTTGACCTTTGACAGCTTATACCCGAACTGTGGTGGTACTATTGCTTGCTTTAAACAATATTTATATATTTTAATATTTAGAAAATCAGTAAAATAATAAAGATAGGTACTTATAAAAAAGGGACAACTAGAAAAAACTGAAACATTCACATAAACATACGTTTATTCATACTCCATGCCTATTTACATTGAAAGACTACAATTAATTACTAAATAAATAAACAGTGCGAGTTTCGTCGTGGTATCACAGTCCTCCCCAGTTCAAGCGGTCATTAACGTCGGATCGATGTATCATTAGCTAAAATTGCTTTGAAATCGCAAGCGAACGCACTACAAGATTGCGGTCAGTTGGACTACCCTTCTAAAGGTGACCTTTAACATTCCTTGTGCTTGTTTTCACCTGTTCCTTTGAGTATCTTTAATAGCATGATGAACATTCATTTGTTTGCCATCGTTCGTGGTTAATACCTTTGAATAGTCACAGCATTGGTATTCTGATCACATAAACACACACACGACATAGCCTATTCCCAGCAGTTGGAAATTGGCTTCCAATACAACGAAATGCTGTAAAACACTCAGAATTGAAGCCATAGCCAGCCACAACCCAAAACAGATCCATTTCAGTCCATGTATTCCACTTTGGTGCCATTCTGCTTCTATGATCCCACAGCACTGTTCCTCTTAACTACTTTACGGTAAGTCCCTGTGTGTTTGCTTGCGAGTTCTAAGCGATTAACTAAATGAGTATAGAGTGAGATCAGTAGTGGTAGCCGTTTCCATTGCCGCCGCTGCCTGAACCGGATCCACCGGAGCCGGAACCGCCACCGCCGCCATTGTAGGAGCCCTCGCTGAAATAGAAGAAAAATACAATTAGTCTGTGCGGTCGTGTAATCCACGTGCATTTTTATCCGCACCTAAGTAGCGGTGTGGAAATATTTTGTTTCGTAGAGTATCGATTTAAACGGAAAACTTTCATAAACTTTATGCAGCAACAATGACGTAAAATGCAGATACTAAGTATGATCTTGAAATATTTCTCTCTAGTCTTTTGAATCTTCCTGTTTAATTGTCACAAAATTAAACAGGTAGGTATTCCTTTAATCATAACATGCCGTTTGGGGATGAAACACTAGGGCCGTGGGGTCTAATAAGACCAATAGCAATAGCTCATCAAGTATTTTGGGACATTACCAAGCGGTTGGTCGACGTTTCACGTGACCAGAGGGCTGTCAATTTTTAGGTCAAAGAATTAGCATTGCCATCCAACGTGGCAACGCTGCCAGCCTTTTGGGTACTTTTCCCACTGACAGCGATGCGGACGAATTTTTTAATGCCCAATGAGTTCTACCTTTATTTTTGTTGTTTTTTCTTTGTATACATCTAAGTAAATAATTTATATATTTTAGAGTTAAATGTTTATTATATTTAAGATGAATGAATGAAATAAACTAAGTAATAATCATAACATGCAGATTTAAAATGTTCACTAAAATCACGTTTTTGTACCATTTTATTTCACTTTTGAGACGCTACTTTCAGGTCCAGTGAAGTTGTATAGTCCTTGACAAAGTTTAAGAAGTCCGAAGCTCAGCTCTTTGTAACTGTTACAGTCGCTCATATTAGATAAGTTAGTCTTTAAGAATATAAGACTTTCCTTGTTATAGCCTTCTCTTATAAAAAGACGACTCAAAAATTTAGTTTTTTTTGTGTTCTTGGTCGAGAAATAATTATTTAATTAATTCTTTTTCTGATCAAAATAAGTTTAGTTAACGATTATAAGAAGCATAGTCGGCAATATAGATATTAAGAAATAGTTTTATACTCTGTAGCACAAAGCTTAGATACACGTGGAAATATATTTCTCATAACAGCCATCACTGTACAAGCTATTAAACTAACAAAACAAGATTAACTTGGTACTTACGATCCGGGGTTACGCTTGTTGAACTCAATGGAGCGGAGGATTTCTTCGGGGATGGGAGGTGGGGTGGGTAGGTGGGGACCCACGGGGTGGAAGCCGTTCTCGTCAGCGGTGTAGGTGAGCGAGATCTGCTGGCCGTCGGGGGTCTTGAACGAGAAGCCCCCTTCAGCAGTCACGGCGGGACCTTCCGGACCCTGCGCACTAGGGGATCCGCTCTCATGCGCTGATATGCCGTTGCCGGTTTCGTAACTTAAAAGAGAAGGTTAAAAGAGTTAGGTTCACGTTAGCTGCATCTATGATTATTACTGGTAGAATTTGTCTTGGTTTTACTATTGTGTTGAATGCCATAGTGGTACTTAAAACAATGCCTTAAGGCGTTTCTATAATTTACGATTCTTTGTGTTATCGGCCAGATAGATGGTTTAACTTTCTCCACAAAGATTTATGTGAAGTTAAACTATTCTAATTGAACTAGCACGTTCTAAAAACTGTATTCAAAATAGAAAAAAAGTCTCACTCAAAGTGGTAAGTTCCATCGCCGTTGTTGACATTCTCAAACTTGGTGATGGGTATTTGATTGCCGCCGCCGCTTCCACCGCCAAAAGATCCGCCGGATCCGCCCGATCCTCCAAATCCGCCTCCGGCGCCACCTCCCGCTCCGCCACCGGCGCCAAATCCACCGCCTCCGCCACCACCGCCGCCATTACCGGCGCCTCCGCCAAACCCACCACCAGGCCGCGGGGGAAGGTACTGAGGCTCTAAACGACCACATGAACCGATCGCTACCAGCGCCATGGAGAAGATCAACTGAAAAGAAAAGAATAATTCGTTATTAAGTTGAAGAAAACGTAGTGCAACTCTTAAGTGCGCAGAATTTATCCAGCTAATTTCTTCGAAGGCAATGTAAAGTAAGATTTAATTTGGAAAGCTTTCTACAAAAAAGTATATGTTGGAATAAAATTAATAAAACCGAATGGAAATAAAGAGCAAAAATTACACGTATTTTCAGGACCATTTTAGGTAATCCACAACGAAACCCTAAACCTATTTGGAATGTTTGACTTCAGGGAAAAGGATTTCCTGATTTATTCAGGATTGAATCCGTTGATGAATTTAACCGGGATTTAAATATCGTTGTTTTAAAAAAAGGATCAGTATAAGCAGGAGCACCGTATCTTCATGGACTTACCAGTGAAGTAGTCATGTCTGATGGTTTTAATTATTTTGTACAAGTGAACAGACGCTCTTTGCTGTTCAGCTGTTTACTGAATACTGTTAGCGAGGATGTGCCTCGTTTTATATTGCTCCGGTTTGCCCTTTCTCGGTTGCTTCACCTTGTGCGTGCTCCGCCGATATCGCGAGTGCATCCGCGCCTCGTTGCCCCACGCCTCAAGCTCACAAACATTTAGCTAACCTGGAATTCCCTTTACGGATGTATTCCTTAACAAAAGTCAAAGCCATTCAATTCCCCTAAGGTGGTTCCCATAAATCGGATCGTTCCTCCACGTGTATATATGGGTCATTATAATGAGTTAACTCGTTGCAGCACCCACTACTTCGCACTTGCGAAAGCTGTACTTCATGATTAAGTTGCGTTAGCTATTTCCATTAAAATTTTCTTAATGGCACATATTGGACTAATACGAATATGATGTGTGAGTGTTCTAGTAAGTTGGAGTTTGATCGACTGTATGCGAACATGGGAAAACATTTACGTCACGATTTATGACAAACATCAGACCGTGAGACGCTTGTAAAATAGTCAAACAGATGCTTGATTTACACAATAGTTTAACATTTATAAGTTTTTAGTTGTATATCGGTGTGCTTAGATCTAGTTTCTACTTAGTTAAACTTGACTGCGTTGAAAACAAACATTTGTTACATTCCTTTGGATGAACTTAACTTTTGCAATAAGGACAGTAATGCTAACGCAAAGTTAGCGCCTTATCTGAACTCTATAAAAGTTATAATAATCAATCCAGAGTTTTTAGTTTCAACTTCTTAAGTCTATTAAATAGGTACTATAGAATTCCCAACGTAATTCATTTAGCATATGTACCTGCCTACTTTTCAATATTGTGTTTCTACTATCTTCAGGTTTATAAAAGGTACATAGTTATTTAAGTTCAATCGATGACAGATAACTGCTTCCTGAGACCCGAATGATTGCTTATACGAGCTCTGAATAACTGGGCATTTACTATTTCAGGAGGGCCCAGCACATGAAAGGCCTTAAGAGGCTAAGGCATTTGGTAGAAAATGACTGACAAGGTTAGAATAACTGATGTCTGATTGGCCAAAGTGACCAAAGCCAAAAAAATATAAATCAAAGTGACCAAAGCCAAAAATGATTGCCCCTAAAATTTTAATAAAATTAATCTCAATCGAAAACCTCACCACGCTTAGCCTAGCGAACTTTACAGACATACCTTGATTCCCATTTCCCAATAAATGAAAGTAGGTGTACCTATTCATTGTTGGTTTTGTCGATGGGAACTTTCAATTTCAAACTAGTGGGTGGTAAAACGTTGGTTTTGTGTAAATGTCACATAGCATTGAAGTTCGAGTCCGTGACCGTAGTGCGCCTGCGCTCCTCTCGCGTCAACGACTATTACTTGAAAATGATCTTGTTCCGATCCTGCGGCGGAGTCGGTAGCTTCTTGCGAAATAATAGCCTTTTTTGTATAGAACGGAAAATAATGAACAAGGATTATTTTTATTTGTACGTTAGTAGTTTGGTTAGGTGCGTTTTATTATATAATAACAATAATATAATTAATATCGGGTAAATACTGGTTTTTAATATTGGTATTTCTTTTTGCGTGAAGATTAACCTAATTTATTTTCAAATTAATGTTTAAAATATGGTATGTAGGTAATATTTTTTGGTATACATAATCACTTACGAGGAAAAATGGCCCGAAAACTGTATCAAAGAAAGTTTCACTGCAGAGCATCACATGGCTGGTTGAAGATCACAAATCCACAATTCACAAAATCAGGACAGTGTTGCACAAATACGCAAATAGAGATGTTTCAATAAATTTTAATTGATATCATCAATTTTAATTGAAAACGTGTAAAATCCAAGTAGCCATGCGGCATTATAGATATTAAACGCTGTGCTGTCCAGATTTTAATTGGTAATTAGTTACAAGCTCACCAGGAGACGGCTGGTGTAAACGAAGCTAAGCATGATGGATGATGATGAGAATTTTAGATTATATTAATTAACGAGACATATACGAACGACCTATAAAACAACTAGTTGACTCCACTTGCATAAGGTAAACAGAACATTCTTAAAGTTCATACGTTTTCTGTAGCACGTCTATGATGTAAAGCGGATTAAAGTGGAAGAGTCGAAATACCCACTCTGCTCGAGAGCGTTCTTAGAAGCCCCGAATTTAAACCGGTTGATTTAATATTTATAGAAAGGGAAAAAGAAAATAAGGATAAAAATTAAACCGAAAACTAAGTTACTCGCGCTGTTCCCAGGCGGTCACCCATCCAAGTACTGACCGCGCCTGATGCTGCTTTAACTTCGGTGATCGGACGAGAACCGATGTTTTCAACATGGTAAGGACGTTAACGACTACATGGCTAAATTAGTTCACCAGTATCAAATAACTTTATGTTGTCATGATAATACGTCATGTTGTAGCAGAGGCAATGACCTCTTGCGTCCGGCTCTGGTCCAGGCCATGGTACGGAGCGAGAGGGCATGGGAAGCCGTCACCTCCTTCTGCGAAGCAGTAATGCTCGCGAAGGAGGAGGCGGAACCCGTGAGGGAAAGGCAAAGTTTGCGCCCTCACGCCCCTAACCGCCGCCGTTGGAGACGCCCTGGGCGTCGGGAATCCCAGGCGGATTCCCGGCCACCATAGGCGCGGGCTTGCGGACGGCGAGCAACGGGCAGCTCGCCGTCCGATAAGGACCAGGCCCGGGTCGATGGCGCGTCGTGTTACACGCGCGCCTCAAAGAGATGTCAGCACAATTGACGGGGTCCGGTAGGACCGATGCCTGCCAGGGTTGCGGGAAAGTCCGAAAGGGATACCGGGACCTTGGCAACAGGCAAATGAAGGAACACGGGTGGGTTTTAGTCAGTAAAAGTCTGACACGCCCTTCCGCTCCGCCCAGAGCGGGAGAAGTCATTGGATGATTTCCCACCCTCAAAAAAAAAAAAAAAAGGCGGTCACCCATCCAAATACTGACCGCGCCTGATGCTGCTTTAACTTCGGTGATCGGACGAGAACCGATGTTTTCAACATGGTAAGGACGTTAACGACTACATGGCTAAATTAGTTCACCAGTATCAAATAACTTTATGTTGTCATGATAATACGTCATGTTGTAGCAGAGGATGAGGTGACGGGAGAAAAGTGTGTTGTCTAGGATGTGGAGGGCAAAATAGAGTGCGGAAGACGAAATAACTCACTCTGTATGAGTTTCTGCTGTATGTATAGTTATTAAATTGTAAATCCGTAATTGGCTGTAAGACTAGTTTATATTCTAAGATAATTCTCCAAAGAGCTTCTCAGGAAATTTAGTGAATAATAAATAATTTAAAAAATTATGGATGGATTGTGTGTATGACTAGAAAGGGACTATCAAAATGACGGTGTATAGCAGGAACAGGGAAAGAAGAATGACATGTGGCTTCGAACCCAAATAAATGAGGATTAGGACAGGCGGATGATGATTATACAAGAACTGGGAAGCAATCATGCTTCCCAGTTCTCAAAAAAATGTAATAATAGGTTTATGGCTAAGTAAGCCAGAAAATATTTAAATGTTTGCCCTAAACCCCTCAGGTTGTGATTCACCAATTGCATCACCTGTAAATGGCCACCTCTAATATCTTCGAGATAATAAGATCGGCCTCAATCACCGCTAGCATTTGACATGATCTGTATTATAAGAATATTACCAATATTACCTACGGTCGACTGTCATTATCACAAAGTGGAAACACCTTCTGAGTTTATAGCAAAGAGGAAACCTTTTTAAACACGGAAATTCATACCAAAATGTAATTGCGGTAAAGAAACACAAAAATGTGAGAAAATAAAATTAAGGCTACGGTTTACAGACAGTATGTTTAGAGACTGTTCAGACTACATTTTGGTGGCTACATCACATATTCTTGAAAGAAACTGATGTCTACGGCTGCGTGTATGAGTTACATACAAAAATCTGTGAATAAAGGAGCAATGGAGGTAAAAGATATTGTCGAGACACCGGAGACACTCATCTCAACCAATCAAGGAGTGTGGCATACACTCATTGATTGGTTGAGACGAGTGTCCTGAATCAATCTATATACCCAGAAGAGCAAGAACTGAAACTACAGATATTAAAATATCAATCGATTAAAGATCTCAAATGTGACTTGTAGATAAAATCTTCATTGGAATCGATAAAACATAAAATATTGGGTTCATTATTACATCTTATCGCACTTCAATATATCATGGCAAAGAGTCTGAAATATCTGAGGTGAGAGGGTTGAGGCATCGCCCGCGGCAGCTGAGTATTTGTGCACTTTAAATGTAATGCCTGATGAGAAATCTCAATCGATAAATCTAAGTATATGAGCGCTCAATGTCTAAATAATAATCAATAAGATTAAGTACCTATATCCAAAAAAATAGGTACATTTGATGTTCACTAGCTTAGTTATTGTGTAGATAGTGCCTAATAAACTGTAGGCTAAGTAAGAGTATCTATGTGTCTTCCTTTTCTTTGAATAACAACTTGGTAGGTACTATAATTTCCGCCACTAGTGCGGCAATATACCTTGCATGCGTGTAAAAATAAATGAACCAGTGCAGCCAAGTTTCAATAACCACAGATCATAATAAAAATAATAAAAAAGGGATAAGACAATCGGGTAACCAGAGACTTGCACCGCTCGGCTAGATCAGCGGCGCTCCGAGAATGCAATCAACGCTGCAGAGTGTACTCCAATTGGATTTCAAATAATAATTACTTCTAGACATGAACTAGTAAAATCTAGATTTAACCCGAAGTGGTCAGTAAATACTGCAATTTTGTGAGAATAACATAGTGTTAGCAGACGAAGTAAAGACGTCTTAGGACGATTATGATTCGACGTCTGTGTCTAGGAACGTTATTGTAATTTCGTAACATTGTATCTCCGCAGCTTCCTTTAAGGGTAAAGTCACAATGAAGCTTTGGTTGGCAAAAAAATATCTGCTTCCAGACAATGGGAGTTCTGACTTACCATTATCACATAATCGCTTGATTTTGATTACAAAATAATATCAAATGAATTTTAATCACTTTGGCAAAAAGCGTGATTTTAGAATCAATATTAATTAATGCGCATGTAGTACTGTATGGTGTATACAGATCATTTTTAGAAGGCATACCTATAAATGCCTTCTACGACATTTACGATATTTCTGAGTCTTATTATAGGTATTTATTACCTATAATCCGCCAAGTCGAGCAAAAACATAAGATTTACAGAAATGTCGTGGAATAGATTTTGAATACTTCGAGGTCGTGTGTCGTCTGTACCGTTCCTTATGATAGTTCTTTTTAATTAATTGGACAACGTAGGGATGTTCGATATATGGCGCGTCGTGTTCCACGCGCGCCTCAAAGAGATGTCAGCACAATTAGCGGAGTCCGCTAGGACCGATGCCTGCCAGGGTTGCGAGAAAGTCCGAAAGGGATACCGGGACCTTGGCAACAGGCAAATGAAGGAACACGGGTGGGTTTTAGTCAGTAAAAGTCTGACACGCCCTTCCGCTCCGCCCAGAGCGGGAGAAGTCATTGGATGATTTCCCACCCTCAAAAAAAAAAAGGGATGCTCGATATCAACCATTGAAAAAAAATTTATGGTCAAGTCTATTTCGAGAATCGTAAGTAGGTAACTACATTTTAAAATCTATCGTACTAATAGAATGAAATACCTCTCCTGTGTTGTCTGCACTTTATGATCTCAAAGAATTCATGAACAATATCTAACCTATAGAGAAATGAAAATATTCATGTTATAGCTTTTACATTCGACCTAAAAGTTTTATGAATGGAAAACAAAAGAAAACTAATGTAGTCGGAAGAAATTGATTTTATTCAACGCTTGGCGGTGGTCATAAAAGCCGTCAATTTGATTGTTTCGAAATGCTTCCACACTGGGGCAGGTCGAAAAGGGTCGGAAACACGCAGATTTCTTTAGAAAAGTAATTTTATGAGTGTGACCTCTTGGGCCTTTGTCCCAGAATAGTTCAAGCCAATTTGGCCATCCTATTCCATTCGTATTGTGAACCTCAAAGGTATTTCAGACTCTGTACGCAAATAAAACAAAGCTTTATTGTTTATTCTATCCTGGGAACGTTACAAAAAAGAAAAAAAACCTTTTTAATGTTAAGTTAACGCCCGCAGAGTGAAGTGTGATATACACTTCACTCTGCGGGCGTTAACTTTACCTTTCTCAATGTCTTTTCTATGCAAATCGTATTAACTTTCCGGTCCCTGGTGGATTTTTTGTACTCCAGCCTAATCTGCCAGCCAAATGAAAAATTAAAAATGTAATACCTCATTTCATGGAAGACCTCATCATAAAAATGAAAATAATAAACAACGAAGTGTCTAATGGCTGTAAACTTGTTCACTTGTCCCTAAAGGTATTTTAACTTTGTGCAGCTACCAGTTACGTTACCTACAAAATGAAATCACAAAATAAACCTAACGTATCTACATAGCTCTTTTTGAAATACGATAGTTTAGGCTAGAAAAAAACCTAGATTTGACAGAGTTTGGTTGAGTTCAATGTATGCCTAAAGTGCGGGATTGGTAAGATTAAAAAATTTGCCTAGCCTTTTCCCAACTATGTTGGGGTCGGCTTCCAGTCTAACCGGATGCAGCTGAATACCAGTATTTTACATAGAGCGACTGCCTATCTGACCTCCACAACCCACTAACCCAGTAATACGATACCCCTTGGTAAAACTGGTTTTGTCAGACTTTCGGGCTTCTGACGACCTGTAACGACTGTCAAAGATCCACGAATGACAGCCGGTACCAACGGCGTAACGTGCTTTCCGAGGCACGGAGGAGTCTCGATATGTAAAGATGGTCACTCATCTACGGACCAACCCCGGCAAGCGTAGCTTAACTTGATGGATCGCCCCGTGCGGCTGTTATTACTTAGCCACGAGCCCCTCCGGGATCGGTAAAATTCTGAAAAGAATAGAGAAGAAGTTCATAACTACTTCTGGGGCAGCGTAGAATGCAGGCATTTCTGTAATTAGGTAACCTGAAAGTTACCCGACATCTTTGTCAGTATAATAAGTAATTAAATGTAATGCTTTACACGAGTGCAAATGCATGCCAAAAGTCGTCAATGTGAACAATGCCATCTAAATAATTAATGTTGTTGGAACAATAAAGAACAAGAAACATAAAACTAATTGTTTTCCTTTCCCTGGTCATACTGGTTAACATTTAGACGGATTGTCAATAAAATTTGCAGTAGTACAACTGTTTGTCATTAATTTTTTGTGAGCAATGTGAAGAATTGAAGGGTTTAATTTTTTTTTTTTCTGTCTGTGGAGAACGGAGGGCTATATTGAACTCCTATCGGATAAAACCACACAGTGTTTTTCCTGCTACAATGATTCGAGAGAGTTGGAGTCGGATATAACCGGACAAACTACGCGCCCTTTACCTTACATTCACAGAGTCCCAAAGCTAGGCAAAGATCTTACACATATTCTTTAATAACGTAATTATTATTGCACATGTGCAAGTCATTATTATTTTAACGACAATAATAATTACTTTACGATGAACACTGGAAGTTTACTATTACAACCAATTACAATTAATTAGTAATGCATATTATGCCTAATTATACATGCTCACTTATGTTTATTAATGGTTCATTCTGCACTTAAGTGGAAATTAAATAAAAGGATAATGGTTAAGGCGGTACCCTGAGCAAAATAAACTTGAGCATTTGTTCCCTCTTCGCAGACCGAAAATCCCGGTGAGATACAGTAGTGAATACGCCCAAATTTTAGAATAAAATCTTTATAAAACCAAATACTGGTTTAAAAAAAAAAATTGGTACAAATTGTTCATTATTAAATTGTTTATCAATAAGTGTCATTAGCAAAATTAAATAATTTTTACTTTATGAGGAGATGCATGTTATCAATCATTATTTCTCATTTTTATGGTTTCGTTGGAAGGAGAATAATGAAACATATACTACTTAAAAAAAATAAAGAAATGCACAATTTTGGAATCAAGATTATGTCTGTAGAAATGTAATGTTTTTTTTAAATTTGATATTTCTTTTCAATTAACAAGTAGATAGCTTCTAAAACTACACAAAAAGCGGCTAGCGTGGCGTTTTGCTCAGGGTACCGCCTTAAGTTATTTACTATTCTGCTCAAGTTGTATAAATTAAATGATGGATGTTACCGCACTCATTAAGTTGCAGCTTTATGATAAACGCTGTGCTGTGTTAATTTGACTAAGGTTTCTATACCTATTAGCACACTGACCAAGTGATTGCTTTACAGATTAATTGTTTCCGGCTTATATTTGTAGAACAAAAAAAAAATTCCCAAAAGAAACCACCGACTTTCAAAAAAATCATTGAAAAGTGAAAAATAACTTTAATTTCGGAAGTGTATCTGTCTTTGGTTTTGAATTTTCCTCTTTTACCACCAAATTTCCGATATTAAGTTACACTTTTTAGTTGCGGTACCTACACTACACAAATTCGACTAACACTACCTTTTTTTTTTTTGATGGTGGGAAATCTTCCAATGACTTCTCCCGCTCTGGGCGGAGCGGAAGGGCGTGTCAGACTTTTACTGACTAAAACCCACCCGTGTTCCTTCATTTGCCTGTTGCCAAGGTCCCGGTATCCCTTTCGGACTTTCCCGCAACCCTGGCAGGCATCGGTCCTAGCGGACCCCGCTAATTGTGCTGAAATCTCTTTGAGGCGCGCGTGGAACACGACGCGCCATCGACCCGGGCCTGGTCCTTATCGGACGGCGAGCTGCCCGTTGCTCGCCATCCGCAAGCCCGCGCCTATGGTGGCCGGGAATCCGCCTGGGATTCCCGATGCCCAGGGCGTCTCCAACGGCGGCGGTTAGGGGCGTGAGGGCGCAAACTTTGCCTTTCCCTCACGCGTTCCGCCTCCTCCTTCGCGAGCATTACTGCTTCGGCTATGTAAATAACAGTGACGGGAACTTAAAACAATACGTATTATTGAAGCTAACTCAAAAACTACGCAAGCAAAGTTAATAAAATTTATATGGGACCACCTCTGAAGCAGATCCACCAAACAAAGAAGAAACATCAAAATCAATTCATAAGTGGCGGAGTAATCACGAAACGAACAAAACAAAAAAACATACATTCGAATTGAGAACCTCCTCGTTTTTTAAATCGGTTAAAAACAGTGCTATATGCCGAAATACTTTCATATCATAATGCTAATCCATGGACGTAAGGCTTAGGCATACTCATTACGCGTATAGTCCCACGCACAAAAACAAGGGACCGTAAAAATTCACGTTTCAGCGTTGCAGACTGGCGGCCCTGTAGATACGAGCAGAGAGAGGTTGCTTTAACGTGTGGGCGAGGAATCAGGCGAGTTAAGACGCTTACTGAAAAACAAAGCTCCTGTTTATGCAGTGACGGGATTTTAACATAAATAATTTTAAATATTTATGTTTTATTCCTAGTTTTTTAGTACTTTTGTTTGAATTATTTTATAAGTCAGGTGTTGTATGCTTTCAGGCAACTTTGGAAGAAGCAAGACGCGGTTTCATAAAACTTCATAAATCCAATTAGAAAATATGGTTATACTAGCAGATACATCATCATCATCAGCTTATAGCAGTCCACTTCTGGACATATGCCTCTCCAATTGCACGCCATTCAGCTCGATTCTCGGCAACTCTCATCCAGTTGCTACCAGCCACCCTGCGAAGATCGTCACCCCACCTAGCCTGAAGGAGTCGTACCTTACGTTCGCCGATTCGCGGTCTCCACTCAAGAACACGTCTACCCCAACGGTCATCGGTTCTACGGCTAATATGGCCGGTCACTTCAGCTTGCTTATTCTGTGACCTATGTCGACCACTTTGGCAGATACATAGACCGTTCTGACTTATTATCACGAAATCCCAACTTCGATGACGCAATTTCAAAAATAAAAAACAACATCAAATAACAATCAATTTCATAAACATTTGTGTTTTGTGAGCATTGCTTTTATTTTTCGCTACTAACTTTTATTGTTTTACAAATACCGAGGAACGATTGCTTCTATGTTTGCACCGTTATTACGTTAATGAAAACGGAATAAAAGCAATTCATACCACAAAGACTCCTTGAACTTTCGACAGTCACGGAATGGGATGTATCTGTTCAAATTACTATTTAATACCAACGAAATGTGTTTCAATACTTCGATATTTTGTATTATGGATGACGATGTTGCTGGGTCGTGGCTTAATAATAATAGCCGCACGGAACGATCTTCAAGGTTAAGCAACGCTTGTCGAAGTTGGTCGGTGGATGGGTGACCATCCATTACAAATCGAGACCCCTCCGTGCCTCGGAAAGCACGTAAACCCGTTGGTCCCGGCCGTCATTCGTAGATCTTTGACAGTCGCTACGGTAGTCAGAAGCCCAAAAGTCCGACAACAAGTCTTACCAAGGGGTATCGTGTTACCCAGTAACTGGCTGGCTGGCCGCTGTATGTAAAATACTGGTATTCAGCTTCACCCGATTAGACTAGAAGTCGACCCCAACATAGTATTGGGAAAACGCTGGGCAGATTTAATAAAAAATTGCGGTTCAATACTTCGATATTTTGTATTATGGATGACGATGTTGATGCTGTTGATGCGGCTTTATATGTTGGCATGTTGCCAAGTTTTAATAGCATGCAGTCTTGTTAAGCGTTGATTAATTTATTATCTTAAACGAAGTTTCTCGCATCGATGACGTAGTTCTTCCTCAGTAGACTTAGATTGAAATTATAAGAGCTCAATTTGGATGGTTACTCCGCCAGTTCATCAGAGTTTAATCGGTTGGTAAAGTGAACTGTGGGGTTACAGAGTAAGACACAAATATTTTGACAGTTCAACCACGTTCATTGCGTTATTTACGTTGTTAAGTAGAAGAATCTACTAAACCTATGAGCAATAGATTAGAAATATTCTTCAAAACTCTCAGATCGTGACAGGAACTATGTGTTACGCAATTAGGGTTTTGGTTAACTTTTTTAACCCCTTCTGGGGGTGTGAAGATACGAGTCGTGATAATCAACGTTCACTAAAACATAATTATGGAGTTTCACCTTGCCACCATAGGTCGGGGCATCCGACGAAATCATTGTTTTTATCTACACCAGCAACAAAACTATTGTTATAGAATCTTAAATTATATTAAACTCCTTTTTAAATATATAATGAATGTTAAAACGTCACTCTCCCAGATGTCACAGTTGCTGAGCTGTCAAGTTTAGGTGTCATGTAATTTAAACAATCGTGTTATTGCTATTAAAGAATTTTTCCCTATAGTTTAAATTTTTATATAAAAGTATATCACAATGTTAATACCGACGTGTTTAATAAAACTCTGTGAGTTGGTAAGTAATTCCATAACAATTTATCATCTGATATATCATATCCAAAATGTTGTCAATTTTGCACGAATTATGTTAGTACTAGCTGCGCCCCGCGGTTTCACCCGCGTAAGTTTCGATCCCATGGGAATATCGGGATAAAAAGTATCCTATGGGTTAATCCAGGTTATAAACTATCTCTTTGCCAAATCCATTCAGCCGTTTTTGCGTGATTGAGTAACAAACATCCAAACACACAAACTTTCACATTTATAATATTAGTAGGAAGTAGGATTGTTATTATTTTTGTTCTTTTTTTTTTGTTTACAGCAGTCTTATGCTTAAAAGGTACTTGCTGAGATGATAATTAATTATTGGGTACCTATTTGCACCAAAACTTCCCTGGATTTTTGATCACAAAATGCGTCGATTACAAAAATCCAAATACACGTTTCCCTACTAGAGGGGTTGCAATTTACGCTATAATTAGAAACACAGAGTTCAAGTAGGTATTAGCATATTCATGGCGTCATCAAAGGAAAGCTTTGGCCAGCTACTTCGTGAAGTTTAAAAATGCCCGGGGGGCATTCACACTAGCACACGAAATTTCATTTTGGCCTTAGGTTGGGTAAGACTAACGTGATTTTAGTATAATATCGCTTTTGGTTTGAAATGGGATGGTGAAGACCCGGAAGGGCGCAGGCCTGTAAGTATAATAATCTTTAAAATATTCCTCCTTTCCAGATGTTAACAGTGGCATGTCTGATCCTACACCACTACAGTTACGATCTTACAGATGTGTCCACACTTATGCTATGCTCAGGCACATACGTCGGCTATGTGGTGGTCCTCTCAGGGGAGATCGTCGGTGAGTATGTAGTCACTGCTTTAACTAGTACCCTGTACATTGTGTCGTGTCGACATGTAGGTACTTATGATTGTAAACTGAACATATAGATATTAGGTTTGTACTGTAGCTTTCATGTATTGAAATGATGGTGTATTGCTATTGTAGCTAGCATTAGAGGATCGATAATATTCGTTCATGTTTCATTTGAAAATTTTAGCACTGAAAACATCAAGTCTCATGGTTAATGAGATAATTCTTATAACTATCTATATAGTTATGTAGGAATGCTACATATATCTTTCCGTTTTTACTATAGTCTATAAGCATACAGTATTCAATGCATGAGAGCCACATTTATACTGGATTAAAATGTTAAATCTCTAACTTTTAATACTTCGTCCTTCGCGAGGCGAGTACTAAATAAATTGTGAGAAAACATTGCACTACAACTTTCTTTCAAAGGATGAAGCGTAGGAAGATATGTCTGTATGTATCTTGCATTAACAATGTTGACTAAAAATACTTGAATGCAGTTCCATCAGATACATCAAAAGCTTTGAGTTCAACGCTGCATTAATTAAATTCACAAACAGTTTGCTGCAGCTACGGAAAGAAGTTTAGTTTGTTTATTCATCCGTCGCTCCGCTTAACGCTCCGCAGTTAATATATCTCAGTCTTAGCAACTTGAACATTCTAGGAGAGATGTTATTCGCGCCGCTGGATCTCGTCCAAGACATGTACTTTGGTATCCTCGGGGTCACCCTGTTCTCTGTGAGTGGCGGCCTCGTGCTCGCAGCCAGGATCAGAAACTCCCCGTATCCGAGAACTGGTGATTGCAACGCAGCATTCCTGGGGTCTGCCCTGGCTATCCTCAACGCAGTGTTCATGCTTTTTGACCTGAGCCTGGCATACCTGGACTCTGAGGAGTACGATGAAGAGGCCAGCGTGTAACGAGGTGAATATCTCGAATGATTGCTTGTAGAATATATTCAGTATAAATGCGGCTATCACGTTATCATATTTGGAAGTAGGAGGTACATTAGCGAATTAGCTTAATGTTATCTTTATTTTTTGTATGAGTATGTTTTAGTCATTTCCCCCACTGCCTTTTAACGAGATTATTTATTAATTTTAAACGCCTATTTCGATACCTCTGGCCTCAAAGGGCGTATAGCTCAATGAAAATAATGTGCTATACGCCCTTTGAGCCCAGAGGTATCGATTTACCCTCTACTCTGTAGGTGTATTAATCCAAACAATATACGTACAATCACTTAGGTATAAAGATTTTTTTTCTAAGTTCATAGTCTTTCAAGCTTTATTCATTTTAAAAGGATACCTAAATTCTTGGTTGGGCTCATAAGTAAGTAGGTATAGTATATATCGTTTCGTGGAAACTTATTTTCATAAACATTGTAAGTTACAATCCTTAGTTAGTTAATCACATACCGGGGGGTGGGGGGCGTCCCGGGGGGTTGGCGTCCCTGGCTATGATTGCCGATCACTTTTTCCATTTTAGGTCAGGTCTCGTATGCTCCAAAGGCTTTGGAACCTTTTACAGACATAGTGGGCCACTTCACTGAGGGTATATCGCTACAGAGGCAATACTTATCTATGTTGAACTGTCACCAGGCGAGGCGGTATCAGCGGCGGCGGACGCCTACGTGGACGCGTGGTGGTCATCTAGCGGCAGCGTTCTGTTCGCGATGTGCGGCGGTCTAACTCTGCACTCCTGGCGCGGCTTGCCTAGCCACGACCGCAAGAGCTTCGCGCAAGCCGCCGCGATATGCGCCCTCGCGAACTCTTCGCTGCTCCTCATAGATGCGCTCATCGCGCTATGTTCGGCGCACAGGGATGAAGGCAGCATTCGGACCAAGTGCCCTAAGAATGTTCCGTGTTAATAAAGTTATTTTTTAAGGGTGCTGTAGTGTCTTATTGTGTGGATGTGTGGATTTTACATGATATGGATAAAATTTTTAGCTATTTTCATACAGGTTTAAGTGAACAAACTGTTTATTATGTAACATTGGGAATATTTTTTTTTTTTTTTTTAACTAGGGCATCTTGAAGTTGATTTCTGAAATCATGACTTCTTAACCGGACATTCCTGTGGCTGCCTTAAGCTTCTACACTCAGGGCCTCCAGCCAGGGGCATAAACTATTCTAAATTAATATTAAGTGTGTGCTCGCTAAGGGCACCCCCTGTGGGGTACGAACCTCGGCTTAGGGCAACATCACTGGCGGAGGGACAGCAAGATGGGACAGGCTGGATCAAAATATCATCATTATTATTATTATACGGGGAATTTAAAGCTACGTGCTCAGCTGCGGCGCGGGCTGGCACTACTTCATCGGACAAGGGACGGGGGGTTGGTGAATTTAATCGGGGCGGACGCGAACGTGTTTTGCCTCGACGGCGAGGTCGGAATGACGGGAGGCGTCTGTGTTTGTGCACTGTACTGGTCTCCCTACGGCTCTCCTGGAGGAGAGTTATGGGGTCGTCTGGCTCTGAGAGAGTATGCCGCGGACGGCGAATCGAACTAATATTGGATGGGACATAGCAGGAGGCCTCGACAACCAGAGGGTTGCGATGTGTGACAGCTGTGTCGAAATAACGCTTTGAGAGGCGTTTGAGAAACTGGCGGATGGTGGGGATCTTTAGGTCGAGATGTAGGATCTCGTTACGAACATAAAAGGGTGCTCCCGTGACCTTTCTAAGGAATCTATTCTGGAGTGTCTGCATCCTATGAATGTAGTGGGGTTTTGCTTGAGCAAAGACGGAACCCGCATAGGTCATGATGGGACGAATGCACGCGGTGTAGGTACGCAATTTGCACTTTAGTGACAATTTGCTACGCGCATTTAATATGGAATGGAGTCTACCTAGAGCGAAAGCGGCTCGCGAACGAACCTGCTTTATGTGCTCTCGAAACGTGAGTTTTTGATCCAGTATTACACCTAGATATTTGGCTTGCTTCTCCCAAGGGATCGGCTTGCCGAACATAGTTACTGGAGGGGGACAGAGAAAGCTACGAAGTTGCGGTTTTATAAAGAAAACCGCTTGACTTTTGTCGGGATTGACTTCGATACGCCACTTTTGAAACCAGGCGCCAAGATTGTTGACCGCTCTCTGGAGTGTGGCTCGTATGTTGTCACGACTTCGTCCCTTGTAATAGATGGCCGTATCGTCTGCGAACAGAGCCAACTGCGCCTTTCTATTCTTTGGGATATCACTAGTGAAAAGAGTAAATATGAGCGGGGAGAGCACTGAGCCCTGTGGGACACCCGCACGTATGGGTCGGGGGGAGGATAAGGCTCCTTCGATGCGATAACGAAAGGTGCGATCCGACAGAAAATCACGTACTATGAGTACGAGACGATCAGGCACACCGAGTTGGTATAACTTGTATAACAATCCGTTGTGCCAAACCTTGTCGAAGGCTTTCGCTATATCAAAGAAGATAGCACCGGTCATAGAGCCGTGCTGGAAACCAGCACTTACGTGCTCTACGATCCGGTGGACCTGATGCACGCTAGAGTGCTGAGTTCGAAAACCGAACTGTTCATTGGGGATGAGGCCTTTGGTCTCGGCGTAGTCTCTGAGTCGCTTATAAATAAGTCTCTCATAGATTTTGCCTATGACCTTGAGCAAACTAATGGGACGATAACTCGACGGTGCCGACTTTGGCTTGCCGGGTTTCGGGATACCTATGACTGTGGCTTCTTTCCACGCTTTAGGGAATATATTATTGCTCAGAGCACCATTGAAGATGGTGGTCAGTAGCATTATCAGATGGGCTGGGAACAATTGCACCACCCTATTGGTGATACCGTCTGAACCGGGGGCTTTGCGAATCTTAAGACCCTTGATGATCTCGTGCACCTCGTCCGGAGCGACGGGGAGCAGGGGATCATCAGGGTCCTCTACGGGCGGAAGAGTAGCTCTACGTTCGACTTCAGCGTCCACCTCATCGAGATGAGCTTGATCTACTGGTAGGGTACTGGGAGAGCATTGAACCTCTAGACTATCAGCTAGACACTCTGCCTTTTCTATGTCGTCGAAGGCGACTGACTTATCGGGGCGCACTAGGGGGGGCATACTCGCGACCTGATCGGAGTTCAAGTTCCTAGTCAACTGCCAGAAGGGCTGTTGCTCTGGCTCTAGTTCGCTCAGCATCTTATCCCATCCCGCATTACGTAGCTCCGCTACGCGTTTCTTTACAGATCTCTGTAAATAGCGCATATGGGCCTTGTTTGCGGAACAGGGAAAGTTACTGTAGGCACGGGTGGACGCGTTCTTCTCCGTTATCAGATCACGTACATCCTGCGGGAGCCTCCAGCGACGGTCTTCCGTCACTGGAGTCTCCTTTGAACATTCGTTCAAAACAGACTGTACGTGATCTGTAAGAGAGTCGATCGCGGCCGTGGTGTCAGCGATAGAGTCGAATTTATCGGGGATAGAGTCCAATTGGGGGGACGTGTTGGATTTCAGCTTTGCGCTTACTTTCTTCCAGTCCGTGACCTTTTTGGTATCATTGGGATTTTGGGAGGGATCCGAGAGACCTATGCGGGGGGCCAGACTCATGACTATCGGACGGTGGTCGGAGGTAAGCTCGTCTACCGTTTCTATTGATGTTAATCTTAAATTGACGTTCTTAAGGAGCGCCATGTCTAGTACATCGGGAGTTTGACTAATATTATGAGGGAAATGAGTGGGAGTCATCGGAGCGATGATATCGAAGTTCAGTGAGGCTGAGAGATCGAGCAAGTGTCGCCCTCTGGTGGTGGTGACTAAGCTATTCCAAGCGGGATGTTTGGCATTAAAGTCGCCCGCTATTATAACGGAGCTACTTAAGCCGAGAAGGATTGAGAGGTCATTTGAGAGGACTTGACAGTCTTCCCCGATGCCTGGAGGGTGATAGGCCGATATTATAGTGATCGGTTGATGACCGGTCATGCCTAAGCGGCATATGGATACTTCTATAAGAGAGAGGGACGAGGGGGGCTCTATGGGGATGCAGTACAGCTCCTTTTTATAATAAATGAGGGTGCCGCCTCTGTGACAGCGCGTTCTGTCATTACGAATCAACCGATAGTTCGCTATGGAGGGATTCCGGAGATATGGTTTTAAAAAAGTTTCCTGTATGAGGAGGATGTCTATTTGATGGTCGCGAAGAAAGAGAGCGATCTCTTCTTTTTGACCTTTGATGCCATTCGCATTGAATATACCTAGTCTGAGGGATCGGGGCTTAAATCTTTCTATAATGGCGTTAGACATTATGATTTGACTTAGCGAGGGACTCTAGGGCTTGCTTAATCTCGGGATAAGCATTATAGATCACCGAGATCTGAGCGATGTTACAACTATCTCTGGCTGCCTTGATTTCGGCGGCCATACGAATAGCGCGGGGAGAGAGAAACATCATGTACGTAGATGTAATCTCATTGAACGGATCTAGTGGGGTATTGGCCACGGGAGCGGGGGTGGGGGTGGGACGCGGCGACGGCGCTACGGTAGCGGGTGCGCGTTTTGCGGGAGGCGCTGAGGGCGCGGGGGCAGCTAGGCGGGGGGAGGTAGGCGCAAGTTGCGTTTGAGGCGTATAGAACGCGGGTAAAGAAGGGTGGGGGTGGGCACGGATACGGGGATCCATGAGCGAGTATAGAGGAATGTGAGGGGGAGGGAGCCTTGCGGTGGCTAAAGCTGGGAATGCATGTTGATGATTTAACATGTTCCAGGGACTAGGCCTCTGAGGGCTAAGTCTCTGTGGAAGTTGTGAGGAGGGAGCGGAAGGGAATTCCCTTTGCTGACGATTGTCAGCACGCTTAGTAAGCTTGGGAGAACTGGATTTGGGGGCTTTTGAACATCCGCGGTAATTCGCTGGATGACCCTCTTGTCCGCATAACACGCAACTGGGAGGACTGAGGCAAAGGTTACGATCTTTGGGACGGTTGCAGTCGGCTGTGCCGTGCTCGCCCAGGCACTTTACGCACCTGGGTTTCGCGTGACAATGCCTCTGCGAATGACCGTATAGTTGGCAGCGATGACACTGCCCTATATTTCCGTTCTTACGGGGTTTCTCGATGAGAAAGCCTGTAAGATTACAGAGAGATTTTAAATTGAAAATGGGGTGATGCCCCTCTACGGGAGAGCAGACGACAAGTATCATGTCGAATGCTTCACCGCCACGCGAGCGGTGCATACGGTGGACTTCGTCCACGGGAACGTTTTGCGACTGAAGGTCGGCTTTTACGTCATCGGGGGAGATTTCCTTCGGGATGCGTTTAATAACGACCCTAATCTGTCGGTCCTCTGGGAGCGAGAAGGTGTGAAATGACACACCTCTGGCTCTCAGGAGTTTGGTCAGTTCGCGATAGTCATTCGCGGTCGGAATCGTGACTTTAATACCCTGTAGGGTGGAACGGGCATTGGTGAATGCGATCTTATGATCGACACACCATTTGGATACATCAGTCCACTTCCCCTTGTCCTGAATGAACACGGGGGGAGGGGGCGATTTTTTATTTAAGCGAGGCCCCGGAGCAACTTGTGCTACTATCGCGGCGGTCGAGGTGGAGGGGGAAATCGCGGTGTCGACAACGGTAGTGCTACTGGGCACTGTACCGGTCACTTGCGCTACGGGGGTCGGGGTGGGGGAAATGACGTCAACGGCGACGACTTTATTTGCTTGACTGGACGATTGTCTCTTCTTCTTCCTCTTATTCCCTTTTCCGGTGACTGGGGTGAACCCGTCGTCATCCGATTGGGAAGGAGAGGAAGGAGGAGAGGCATTCTCACCGTCAGAGGCAATGTTATTATAAATCGGTGTGGCAATCCTCTTTGATGAAGAGGGTGCGGGCTCGGTGACGTCCATAGACTCTACCGCGGGGCTGAAGGCAGGGCTGAAGGCCGGGCTAGGGGAGCGGACAAAAGGGACCTCAAGCTCTATGTTAGGGAGCGACTGGGAGATGCCTAATGCATCTGTGAACTCCGCTAATTCAGCGGGACTTGGCTCTAGAAGCGGCAAAAGGAGGTCGACCTCCTTTCGCATGAGAGCTAATTGGTTGTCTGTTGGTTTAGCCAATAGCCTCATTACGAGGGAAAATAGTTTCCTCGTGAGAGGGTCCATTTTTATCGGACTCGACATATCTATAAATGGGAGGGAATGATTCCTACTCCTACCTCCCCGGGAGGATAGCCCGGGGATGTGTAAAAACCCTCCCTGTCGGGTATAGACAGGGAGGTTGTGTACTTAAGGTGAGCCCTAAGCTTGCTTTTGCCCGTTGCCTATCTTATTTGTGCAACGGGGTCCTAACAGGGTCTGGTGTGAAGGGGTAGATACACCCAACCACTCCAGGTGTGTAGCTGTGAAAGCAAAACTGTCACCAATGCCGACTAGGAGATCCCCCAAGGCCGAACACTGGGACCCGTCCAACTTTCTGCCTCACCCTGAAGGGGATCGGCGGGTGCGTCTGGGTCAACACCCCCTCGGTTTCGTTAACACCGTAAGGTATCAGCCGAGGACCACGAAACTGTGGTTTTTAATCCAGAAGGGATCAAAAATACGCGACGAACGTTTTGACAATAAACTCTGTTAAGAGAAATATTTTATTAACTGTGTCTTGAAAAAGACACACAGCTAATAGATCGATGATAGTCGCAATGACTATGACGCACTCGGGAACACTTGATTCCGGAATATCTGTAACGCACGAAACACACACAGGGCAACACGACCGACCGCTGCCGCTGGCGCGCATCGAATGTTGGGAATATTTTGTTGTGGCTATTTATATACACGTGTCTGGGCCAGTGACGCACTTTGTTGACTTGTAAACAAAGCCTACCCCCACCTCCCACGTGCCACTATATTAAAGTAGTAATGGGCATTGTATGGGCAACGCCATTGATTGACATATTGTTCGGGATATTCCTGTTTTATTACATTTTTGTTTACCTAGTCAACGGGTAAAATCTTAAGTTTAGTCATTACCTAAGGAGTACCTAATTAGATATACTTCTCTCGTTCTCTCCTACTGATCCTGGACTGTCCATTTGTATGATTTTATGTTCTTAACCAGTAATCACCTGGACTTTACGCATGATTCAGAATTCCATAAGAAAAGGCATTCACGACGATGTTGTGGTTTAGTTTCAAGTAAAGGTGCTTGCACACCGAAGCTACTTTTTCTCGAGTAACGTTTGCAAGTGTTGATAGGCAACAACGGATAACAAAAAGTTATTTAGTATCCATACTAAAATTTATAGAAAGTTACTAATGTTATCATGTTGCAAAATGTTGCTCTACATAAAATAACTTCGATGTAGCTGCACATGAAAAAGACCTTCGCTCAGTTAAGTTGGTTGCTTTAGCAAAGAGACCTCTAATGGATATACGAGGAACTAATATGAACGCCAGCTTGTGGTTCGCGCAGCGCACAACGATCCACTGTAGTTTATACATTTATCAAGAGATAGAGCTATAAGTAAGTTTGATTTCAGTAAAGTATTTTAAAAGTAGTTAACTGGAAAACAAAGAATATTGGATGGACTTTTTAGAGGTAAAGAAGTGTTTCTCCGAAAGCCCTAAAAGAAAGCTTTTAAATTCCGGACAGGCTTTTCTGTTTCAGCGACCAATCAGAAAAATTTCAATATTAGTAATAATAATAATATAAGGTTAATAATGAAAGGCAACTAACAAAAGGTATTTACAAGGCAGATGTGAGTGGAAACGCAGGGAGGGACGCCCTAGGAGGACTATTGGTGATGTTCTTCAGAAAGGTCAGGTCCGTAGTACTCGCAACCGGCGCGGCGTGCGTTGATGTATGAACGTAAACGAGGCAAAAGGGTCGTAGCAGGTGCAGGGCTTGAAATACCGTTAAAAATATGGTATTGTTACAGCCTTCTGATGCAGATATCGTAAACTAATAAATAACGTTATACTATTTAACATTATATCAGGCACATTTTATCGTTAAACATACGTAACGTTAAAATCTACGCTATCGAAAAAGTTATCGTTATGATTTAGTTTTGTTACCGTCGCTTTGGATATCGTTAAAAATTTCAGACTGCATCGATGGTAAGACTGTGCCGTACGACTATTTGCGTGTATAATAGGTATTCTCTTTGCTATTCTGTGTTGTACTTGTTCTTGTGAATATACTTGGTTAGTTTGTCCGCCGGCCACCTTTATGCAAACGGGCCGGCAACGTCGCATAAAATAACAAAAATAATACCGGTAATGTTTTACCGCTATTTTTACAATAACATTAAAAATACCGGTAATTTTTACCACAATTTTTATCGTTATTATTATGTTATGCTACTAAGTAACGCTACCAAATCGTACCGATATCCAGATATCTCTACGGAAATACCGTTACTTAACGTTACTTTTAATGTGAATTGGTTAACCCTGAGCAGGTGACTTTCTGTGGTTTCTGCCTGCCCCCATGGGAATAAGGCGTGAGTTTATATGTATGTAATAGAAGGTTAGGGAAGTGAAGAGCAAAGCTATGTAGGTATGTAAGCATTTTTAAAATTCCTCCAATCCGAATCCGGATACCTACCTCCCACACGGCGTCATAACCAATTACTCAAACAACAAATTCCGATAGTTTCGTCATCTAAGTCCTTAGCAAGTTAGACTTAATTAAAAGAGTACTGTGAAACGTAGGCACAAAAATAGAGATGTTAAGTCGGATCCACGTTAATTTGTAGAACAAATAACTCATTATGTAGGTACCACTCATGCTTATACAGACAAACACAAGGGCGTAATGTTTAGAATCTTTAGAACGTTTCGTTAATGAAGTCAGTTTTGCTCTTAATAGCCGAATTAGAAGGGTTTTAGATGCATTGATACGTCTGTGGGTCTATCGTGTTGTGCCTATATGATATGAAACCTAGGAAGATGAATATACAGACATTTACGTACAAGTCAATATCAAGGCTCGTACCTTTTCTGTCTGAGAAGTCTTTGCCCTCCAGTGGAAAAGCACAATATAAGTAAATATCTAGTAACAGGCTGGTATTATTATAAAAGTACAAGTTTTAAACAATGTTTGTGTTATATAGGGATGACTTTATTAGAAATCATTCATAAGATTTTCTTTAGTAAAGGTTTCGTATAAAAAACGGTTCGATTTTTTTTTTTGTGTTTACTCCATGTAAACCCAATGGCAGGTGCTTCTACACCTGCTCGCAGGTAGAAATAAAAAAAGATCGAGCTCGGCATAACTTGCTTATTGACGAACACCTATTATTGTTTCATTTTGGTTGCTTACAGTTATCACACCCGCAAATAAAAAAACACTCTTAGTACACAAGATAAAATTTGATTCATTTACGCATACTTACATTCACGTCTTCCCGTGAGGAGAAGCAGAAATTTCAGCACGCCACCTGCTACGATCCTTACATGCTCCTCCTTCATTTAATTAGTCAGCAATGTGAATTAGTTTGAATGTATAAGAAGTTATGATAGACACACAATGATGTCATTTTATTAATCACAATTATTTGTCAACTCAGTTTACGTTTACAGGAAAATTAGAGTACCGCATGAAACTGAGTCAAACATAATGAAGAAAATGATCGGAATAGCCTTAGGGTACTTAATTGTGTTATTACTCTGCCTGCTGAAAAAATAAATTGAATTACATTTTTAATCAACTCTTGGTAAGTAAGTACTTATCTCATTTAGGGCTGATTTAACCAAAGCCAAAGTTTTTGTACAGAAAATCTGTAAAAAATTTAGTCTAATACTAGGATTTCGCTGGATTAGACTAATACTAGGGATAAAAGTTTGGTCGAATTCGCCCTGACTCTTAAGAATGGTTTCGGTAAGATGAAAATGTCTAGGTATACTTAATTGTCTCTAAGTTAATGAGCTTCACTTATAGGTTTCTTAGGCGTCCTTAATTTTGAGAAAGGTTTCTAACAATACCATCCCGCGAAATAGAAGGTAAGATTTGTAAATGTAAATTTGTAAATGCCCAGCGCATTAGATATGAAGCATGGCTATAAGCCGGACAAAGTAGTGCTATAGCTGCACTTATAAAGTTTTCTTGAATATCGATTCTTAGACTCTAAACGCAAGCTGACGACGTTCCCAGAGATATCGATGGTCATGGTCGTTGAGGTTTGTTATTAGAAGAGGTGGAAGGCGTCAATTTATATGACATTGGAAGTTTCGTAAATAAAATATTTCATTGTAAGATCGATCGACTGCATGAACTTGCATAACTATAGGTACTGCGTATATTATTTAGTTTCCGAACATGTAAACAAATATACCTATTTTAGGAAAAACAAGTTTAATACTCACACATAAAGTTCATTTTACGGTACCTACAACTTCAAATATTTTTATGACTTTTTCAATATTATGTACATAGTCATTCTGAAATCCTTTTAATTTACACTAGCATTAACTTCATATTCGTTGAAATAACATGAGTTGGAAAGAAGGATTCGAATAGACTTTTATATGTATAAGTTTTCTTCTGCTTATGGATGTACAGGGACTAGAGTTGTAAAAAAACGGTTTTTTTTCTGAGATGAAAAAAAACGTTTAAAAAAAACATGAAAAAAAACAGTATTTTTTCTGGAGCAGGTTTTTTTTCATGAGTAGGAAAGTAAAAATATGGTAAGGCGGTTATCGTATATGAGTTGATATTATTTTAATTTTTTTTGTTCAATAAGAAAATACCAATTATTTTTTTGTTAAATAGTACATAAATGTCTTAACATAATCGGCAACACCAAATATAAACTACATTTACGGACGGGGATTTCCCTAATCCTCGTTTGGTTTGTGTTTTGGTTGATTTGCGTGCAGACTGCAGAAAGCTTGAGACAGTGAGAGTTCGTTTTTGTTGAGTGTTCTTTGTGAGTGTTAAGTAAATATTAAAATCGTATTGAGTAATTTTATGCTAGTACTTTTTGGTTATATTTGTAAATATGCCGAAACGAGTTGGTTCAGGTCGAAAGACATCAGTCGTGGCAAATCTTTTTAACAATGTTGTTTCCACTTCCAAAGTACCTAAAGTAGAATGTACATTCTGCTCAAAACGTCTTACGAAAAACGGCACAAGAATGTTAAAGCATCTAGAAGTCTGTAAAAAATGCCCAGACTCTGTAAAAGATAAATATATGAAGACAACCACACAAGTTCCACAGCGTAAGTACATTTTTTATGGTATTTTTCTGTTTTCTCGCGTTTTTTTTGTGATGATTAAATTCAAATGAATCCGCACTTGATCAACTCTTTTGATTGTACTGGCTTCTTGACTCGAACTACGGAACTCCGAGTTAAAAGTCCGAGCTCTATATGACAAAGCATTTGTTGAAACTTAAAAATTATATTATTAAAAAAACTGCCGCTTCGTAGTCCATATATGTATTTATTATCAAATAACTATGTTGTAGTGATTTAGTGTTCCTTACCTTACCGCACTGTCTTTTCTTTTTAGAAGTATCCAGCATTGCCAGTACATCTATGCTTGAAAAAAAGTTAAAGACACCAGGTATTGCAGCTTTTATAGACAACATGAATCCAGAAGATCAAGACAAGGCAGATGAGCTTCTCAGCAGGGCAATTTTTGCGAGCAGATCACCTCTCAGTGTGGTGGAAAATTCTCATTGGAGGACATTGTTTTCGTTTCTTAGGCCAGCATATAAACTACCTTCTAGATACATGTTATCAGGCCAGTTATTGGAAAATGAGTACAAGAATGTGTCTGCGTTGGTAGCAGAGGCAATTGCTGCTGCTGATTCTGTTGCATTGGCTGTGGATGGCTGGAGCAACATTAGAAATGAACCTATCGTAAATTTTGTTGTCACGACGCCGAAAGCTTTTCTTTACAAGGTTTTACAGACAGGAAGATCATGTCACACTGCAGAATTCATGGCTCAAGAAATGAGTTGTGTCATTGATGAAATAGGACCTCAAAAGGTATTTGGCGTTGTAACTGACAATGCTGCTAATATGAAGGCAGCTTGGAGACTACTCGAAACGAAGTACGCACGGACAAACTTATTTACCTACGGGTGCCTAGCACACTCCCTCCAATTAATATTTACTGATATGAATACTTTGCCAACTTTAAAGACCCTCATAGCCGATGCAACAGCTTGTGTCAAGGCTATAAAGAACTCTCACAAGCTTAACACAGCTTTCATAGAAAAGCAGTTGACCACCGGCGTCAAATTAAGTCTTAAGCTTCCAGTTAAAACGCGCTGGGGATCTCTAGTCTCCTGCTTAGAGAGTTTAAAAGAAAACAAACAAACTATTAAAACCATGGCGATTGATGAGAGTCTTTCAGATGTTATAAATAAAGTGGAAACATTAAAAGTAAATATGTTGAGCGATGACTTTTGGGATAATGTTACTGGATTCTACAATTTATTGAAACCAATATTAGACACTATTACAATTGTAGAAAGTGACACTCCACAGATGTCTCATGTTTTAAGTTTATATAAAAAAATTGAAGTCAATGTGGAAGACATGTTGGACAAGTGCCCCCTGTTAAAATCCGAGGAAAAAAAAGTCAGAGAAATACTCAAAAATAGAAAGGCATTCGCTATATATGACGTTCATAAAATCGCGAACCTATTGGATCCTCATTTTAAAGGATGCGATCTGACTCCAGAAGAAGAAACGGCTGCTGTAGAACAAATTTATAATGCTGCTATAAAGATACCAGACATCGAAGAGGATATAGTACTGGCAGAGCTTGCAAATTACATAGCAAAACAAGAGTTTTTTTCTAAGACGTTTTTGTGGTCATCGGTGAACAAATTGAATCCCATTGCTTGGTGGGCAGGACTTTGCAAATCAACTGCTTTGTCGAAAGTAGCCGTCAAGTTTCTCTCTCTTCCTATTACATCAGCTGCGTGCGAAAGAACATTTAGTACGTACAGCGACATTCATACCAAGAAACGAAATAGACTGACAAATGACAGGGCTAGGAAAATAGTGTACATTGCGCACAATTTAAGATTGCAATCAGTACAATCATCAACAATATTAACACAAGCAGAAGGTAGTAGAGTCCCTGATAGTATAGTCGTTGATTCAGAATCAGATGAAACAAATACAGACACAGAACGTTATTCCGATGCTGATAAAACAAGCGTAGCCGTAGCTACTGATACTGATACAGATGAGTGTAACACATTAAGTATTTTTTAAGTTCATAATAATGTTACCCATTGATTTAAACATAATTTGACTTGAATAAAAACAAAACAATCAAAAGTGTTTTATTCCACTTTAGTTATAGTGTTTCACTTTTTCTGAAAAAAAAAACCAAATGTAGAAAAAAAACAACGGCGCCAAGTTTTTTTTCATGTTTTTTTTCAAGATTGTGAAAAAAAACATTTTGTTTTTTTTCAATTTACATCTCTAACAGGGACCACACCATCTATTTTAACATCCTATTTTTTTATTTTGGTAAGTTAGAATCGTTATTTTTCTTAGTTTACATCTGGTAGAAAGATGTTCTGGTACTATTAGAAGAAAGGTAGGAACTGACACAGCCTTAAACTTTTCATTAAAAAACCCCGATTTTGGTAATAGCACTGTAGTATAGTAGCAAATTTCAAACGAAAGAATCGAGATCAAACAAACACGATAATCTTAGATTTTCAGATTTATTGAGGAAATCTTAATCGTAGTTTACGATCATTATTATTTTTAGAACATAGGGGTTTATTCATAAACGATGATTAAAAAAGTTAAGTGACGTTCAAACGTCAAAAATGTATGGTTAAACAGTCGCTAATCATTACTTAACTTTAAGCTACGTTTATGAATAAAGCGGTTAATGTTTATCTCATACATAAAATTATCGAAAATAATACGGTACACGTAGAACGATTAAAACAGTTTTATTTTATTTGTAAGATAAAAACGATTTCGTAGAATATGATGTCATGAATGTCGTAGGCTACTATTTTCGATTCTATGACTACGCATACAAAGTACGTATAAAATACTTTGTTAAATTAACGTAGTACAAAATTTTAAACTCACGTAGTAGCTATTAATAAGGTTTACGTTGCTGATAGTATAATAGTTAAACCGTTTCAACAGTGCGAGTGACTGGTATTATTAGTCATCAAAGCAAATAGTCACAATAGCACTGGTAATTTTAACGAAAACAAGTGGAATTGTTTGTCGATTTACCTGCTAACAGGTATTTAATTAATCATTGTCAAATTAATATCGGGTCTTAATGAAACTATGAATAAAACCATTGAATTAAGTTCCTTCTACTATTCTGTGTTCGTATCATGACGTCATCATCATCATTTCAATCGAAAGACGTCCACCGTTGGGCCTAGGCCTCCTCCAGACTCGACCAGCTCGAGCGGTTCTGTGCCTCTCGCAATTGCTGCTCTCTTTCTCGAAGTTGGACCTACCTAACTGGACAGTTTGTCCTAGTAGAAGTTAAAAATATAAAACCTAAACATGCTGAAATACTTGTCGGTTGGCGGTCATATAATGAAATGATAGCTGCTATCACTAAAGCATTTACGGCAATTTTTTTCTTTGGCAAATGTTCTCATATTTATTTACAGACACAAAAACAACAAATAATTGCACGCGATATTGATTCATCAGCAAATGATGTCATCTTAGGGGAATAAGGAGTACTTACCTAAAACTACGATTGTAATTTAGCCATGAAATAAGTTATTATGATCCTGGTCTGCAATAAGTAAAAATCATTTTTTTACATTCAAGTAATTATTTCTTAATAATTTCGAAAAGATACAAAGTTTTTTTGTTTCCAAACTAGGTGGTCCAAATACGTAGGTTGCTAATGATAAATAATAAATGATAAATGATTTTTATTTCTGTAAGTAAGTTTGTACAAACACTTTTACACGTCAATCACATTTTTGAAACTAGATAAGGTCAGCGTTTCCTATCTGACTACTCTGAGAAGAAAGGCCGAAACAAATTCAGAGGTCAAATGATTGACAACTAGTAATGTCAATGACGAAGAAACATAATTTTGGAGAAATAATTACCTTTACTAGTTACTACGTTAGAATGATAACCAAAGTATATACTTTTAAACTTAAAAATACGTTTCTAGTCTAAGCAATTTTACATTGCTAGAGTTAATAATCTTTTAATCGGAAAATATCCTTCACAAAAAATAGGTGTGCCCCAAGGTTCAATACTTGGTCGCGTACTTGATTAGGCCATGTGGTGGATAAGATTTTTATGGGTTTGCTTATTATGTCCTACGTTGATAAACTCGATGGCCACACCAGTATGAGGTATGAGCTCATCGCTTCAATGTCGGGCGACTTAACGGCGCAGTCTCCGTGGCGACTTCACATCGCAGTCTCCGTGGCGACTTCACATCGCACACCCGTGTTCAGTGTAAACATAACCTAAAAAACATTGTGATATTTTGAATTTTATTTTGAAGTGAATCAAGATGTCGATTAGTAGATTGTCTATTGTCAAGTTTTTGGAGCTGGTAATTATTTTTATTTTATTTAATAATTGCTACTCTCAGGCCAAATAAAAAACCAAGACAAAGCGCTGCGAACAATACAGTGAAGCATTTCAAAACTAACCCTCCGCTCTGTGCATACACGCTTACAAGCACACATTTACTACCATTTACAATCAAGTTACAATCAAACTAAACCTCACTAAGTGTAAACACGTGTTTACAAAACTTGCCTCGAATCACTGTTGACATAGCTGTCTTGGTTTTTTATTTGGTCTGAGTTGCTACTATAACAGAATTTTAGTTAGAATTATGTGAAATTGTGCGTAATTAATACCGATATTTCAACGTAAGGTTATTTGATGTTTAAGATGTAAGAACCGCATTTTGAAATAAGGGTTTCTTAGTGTGGTAGAAAGTACTCATGTTTTAAATTACCGATATTCTCTTTCTGATAGATAAATGTATCGACATGACGAGATATTTCTCGACGGCATGTGAAGCCAAGTCAGAGGCCCTTGGGCGGCTTTAAAACTCTGACACCAGGTTAGTCACCAAACACAAGAAAAGAAGAAGAATGTGTCGACATTGATGAACTTACTTACAATACAAAAACAATAATAGTAGTATCTACATAGCTGCCCTTGTTCACAAACAATGCACTAACAGTTGAGAATGTACATATTCTACTATTATTTGTACCTACATAATACCATCAAAAGACTAGCCTCTAACAAAATTCTAAAAATATATAAAGCACTTTATGCCGTAAGTAAACGAACGCTAACAAAAACAGTAGCCCTACGCTATCAAGATACAAAGGGCGTTGACTCCTTTCGCTTTCATCGGCCATATGAATGAAAGGGATGGCGAAGAGGCTGTGTGTGGGGTGCATATAACGATTACAATTGAGACCGAATTGGAACGGATTGCATTCAATTGTTGCTAATTTAATATGGCGGGACTTAATGGAAAGAGATTCTAAAAAAATATGTAATTTTATTGAACTATCAATAAATTAATATGAAAAAATAAGAATAATTATTCATCAGTCAACATTATAATACTTCATAAGAGATAACGATGTTATAACTAAACCAGATCTTAACGTTCAGCATTGACCTGGCTGATGGCTTAAACTTTAAACAAGCCGTATTAGATTTGAATATGTACAGTCGAATATACTATTAGGTATAAAGGCAACTTGAAGGCAACTTGAACAATCCTTTTACGTCACTCTCCTAAGCCATAAGCTCAAAAAGCTAAATTATACACACAATCAAAACGAATTTGGCAGTGTAGCGGAAACTGAATATATTTTGCCTGTATACCAAATAGTATATTCGACTGTACATATTCAAATCTAATACGGCTTGTTTAAAGTTTAGGCCATCAGGCAGGTCAACGCTGAACGTTAAGAAGAGCATCCAAATATTCTTAACACTTTCCCCACTTGTCTTGTCCCTACACGAATCCAAGCGTTTATTTGTTATTCTCTTCATGACCTGAGTAATTTGAGTCAACAATGTAAAAATTACTTATCATAGGATTACATCAGTGTCCATCAGCTATTCTTAGCGGCCTGACCTAAGTGTCTGTTCGCGAATCAACACTTTTGTTGACCACTCTCTGACAAAGCGTTAGTAAATTGAATCACACTTATGCTCCTACGTGTGGCGTGTCTTCGTCGTAATCATCGTCTTTCAAATTCAGTTTTCCTCATATGATATGAATTCTAAGGCCAGTAAATCAAATCACTTTGAACTAGTTTTAAGTAATGCTTAAGTCTTGTCTGAGGTTCGGTAATATGGGCCTTCTAGCTTCTAACTCATAAAATTTTTGACGATATTTTAATTAGAATTAGACATGTTGCCAAATTATTTTATTTTAGACATCAGGTATATTTCTATATTCGAAAACATATCTCCGGATATCGTAACCACGATAGCCGTGGCGGTCAGTCAGTACCAAGTAGATATAAACAAACGATAAAAGTCGAACTAAAAATAAATATGAAATCATTATATCATCCGACATGAATAAAATAACTACTAACTTGTTTAACGATTGCATAATGGAAAATCAACACTTTAATTTAACAAATAGTAAAAAGAAGCTATTGACATGGAACATTTTTCATATTGGTAATAAGAATTAGCGTGAAAATACTTCCTATTTATATAGTCACATTTCCAAACACTGTCATGATTTTCTCATATAAACACTAGAACACAAAAATTTTGTCAGCTTTCCAGTGTGTTCGGAAGCAACAGACGCCCACGGATTCTCGTAACCGGGTCATGGTCTAATAGAATTTGTTTAAACTACACGGTTGAACCCATAATAATAACCCTTAATGCTTTCCGCTATGAACAACAATGAATTGTATTTTTTTAAATATGTTTACTTTTGTAAGAGAATTTCTTTAGCTTATGGCTAAAGCCTTATCTTGTTCTAAGTCTTCTTTAACATCTTTCATAACGGTTGTGTCCGAAACGTAACGATGCTCAAAGAGACAAAAAATTTATGAATGTCTATGTAAACATTGAACTTTTGGATATTTAGGTACTCATGATCTCAGAAATACGTTAACCTTCACAAGCATACAGGAAGTGTATTTTATTTACATGCCGGTAGTCCATTAGCATGCTTACTGGTATAATGACCGTGCCTCTCATTGTTTTACTGCCATATGACGGTGATGCTACTAATGATTGAAGAGTTATACGTGCGAAAATAAAACATTTGGTATTTGTTACTCATGTTATAGACACCTCATCCATAATTATGGGCCTGACAGGTGACGAAGTGGATGACGTCATGTATTCACCCTTCTCTATTGATTGCCAAAATAAAGGCAAAGTGAACATGGATAATTATAATGTTTAGCTACCGCGGTAGTTTCACGAAGAACATTTTTACATAATAATGGTGTTGTTATAATTATGTACCATTATGCAACTATAGCCTCATTAAATAAAATACGTGTTTACTTTTAATCGCATATTTTAAAACATATCATTTATTTTATTTCAACCTTGTTAACTTAACGAGTAGGTGATAATAATCAGTATTAAATAAATGGAAAAGAATGTCACGAAATTCACATAATATTTAATTTTAACACTAATGATGTTGCGTATATTAGAGAGAATGCGTTTTTAGATAATTTGGCTGGTGTGTTTAATAATATTTTTTATTATGATACTGTTGAGACTGTTCACATGAAATAATTAAACAAGGGAAAGCAAAATCGTTTTCTAATAGATACACTGGTAAATGACGGAGTACGACCAGTCTCCGGCCATACATGGCCGTCCACTCTGTACAGCATACCCATACAAACAATCATGGTCGCTTTTAGAAGTGAAATCGCTTCCAAAAGTGTTGACTGAGTTCATGCAGCTAGCAGCAACAAGTGGGGAATAACTTGCTCTGTTTATATATGTCTCGTAAAATATACGAAAAATATTTGTCTTAGACCACCTGTGGCTTGGCAGTCAATTTGTTTGCATTCAGTTTGACTGTATAACAACTGAGTTTATTTTAAACTCGGATATTACAAATTCCTAATTCGTTAAGGGGGATGCAGTAAGGTAGCCCGCGAAATTCAAATTTTCTTACGTTTTTTGCAATTTGCAGGTCAGTATTAGGTTGTTTGTTGATCTAAATATGACGCAAATTGCAAAAAACGTAAGAAAATTTGAATTTCGCGGGCTGCCTTAGCTCATCCCCCGTAAGTCTGAGTTTTGGTTGGTTTACCACCTACCTCTAAAGGTAGAACGGAAAATTTGATGTTATCTACATCGTACGAGTATTTCCGATAGATTAGGTATCTTTACAAAAATGAAGATATAACATGATTTGTCTTATCATCAGTCACTATTATGGTGTTAATGTTACCGGAATCATGACTGTATTCGTTTTTCAAGAAATTGGAGCAATTGTCATTATCCGAGTTAATCGGGGGAGTCACATCATCACATGTTTGTTGATGACGTACCGTCACATGATGCAGTTGAATTATGACTGGGAGATAAACCGGATTAAGTGACAAACAAATTGCCAGGGAATTTCAGTGTCTTCAGACAATCTATTTGTGAAACGAGCACTTTGCTGAACATCTTCATTTCGCGGAAGTTCTGATAAAGGTGCAACAAATAATAACGACTTTAATTTTATCAATGACATATAATATCAACAGTAGCTATTACATTTTTCACTTGCGTTCTGTGATATTATTTTCTTCAAAAAACTTTTGCAATTTAAAAACCATCAAACCACTTCCTAAAGTTATGACTCCATAAAAACGATATCGTGTAGTACTTAATCATTACTAACTTTGGCTTCCGCTAATGTATACAAAGTGAGCATAATAGCTGTAGACTGAATCAATGAACGATGACTGTTATAGCAGCAATGTGTGTGATATAAAGATTCATACGAGTATATGCGATCAATTTCAACAATTTGTGGGTTTAGCACCGCAAGCAATTTAAAAAGAAGTAGTACATCGATATTACGGCAAAGAACGTATCAAATCGTCACAAAAATCGTTAACGTCATAAGATTAGGCATAACAATAAAAACAAATCAATGTTGGATTACCTAATACTTAACTTATTGATACCAAAAAGTTTAGAGTTACTGTGATTTCTAGTAGTAAGATCAATTGTTTTATCTTATTACGGGTCATGTAAAGTAATGCATGTTTATAAGATAAACATTAGTTATAGGTAAGTTGATGCGAATAAATCAGATTCCAACACAATCCGTGTAGATCCCGAATTATTCTGCCTCCAATAAATAAACAGCATGAACAATATAACTATTATTGTTTCCTTGTCTTTGTTTATGTGTTTAGCTACTGTATACTTACGAGCCACAGTTTCACTCCTTTATGTATGTATTGCAATTTATTCACGGCACGTATAATGTACTTGTACGAATTAAAACATTTGCTTTCACTATAGAAACTGTAATGTTTAAGGCTTCAATGTGTATGGACATTGACAAAACATTATTAGAAATTTTATTGTAAACTTACTCAATCCTTATTGGTCTAATTGTAACAATTACGTTGATTGGTCTGACAGCTAGGCGCTGAAGGAGGTACAGTTTTTTTATTCGTTGAACGTTTGAACAAACTGCTGGACTGTTGAGATCAATTTGTAAACTGTTCAAACTGATTAAGCAGCAGAACTCATATACTTTGCCCTGTTTCTCGGAATGGCCTAAGATAACCAAAAAAGGATACACTCAAACCCAGCACGCTCCGGCTTGGTTTCGTTTGTGACAAAAATAATTTACTTACTTCTTTTGAAGCTACACTAAGCTAATTGATTATTAAAGGGTAATAGTACACGTAAACAAGTATCTACTCGATGTTCGAAGCCACGTCTCTGGGTAGGTCCTTAATGTACGCCAATAAGGTTGCCTACCTTTTAACACTTAGTCGTTGCCATTAACCTCATTTATTTAACAGTTAACGATCGTTTAATCAGTATATGCGAGTTTAAACTAATCACGGCATAGTAATATAAATCTATGTTAAGCAGTTTTTAATGTAATAAATAATGTTGATCAATAAATAAGACTAGTCGGTAGTGGAGACTGAACATGAAGAAATTATCGGGACACGAAAGAGAACGGTCTAAGCATCGCTATTTCACAAGGCGACGTGATATTTTTTTATACTCCTTGCATACTCGTATACTGCGAATCTCCTCCTTAGCACATCGATAGCAAAAAGTTCAAGAATTGTGATTGAACGAACTGAATTTGTAATTATCAAATAATGACCTTAGAAGTATAGAGACTAGGAAAAAGCCTTAAATTGAATGAGAGTAATTTTGCGAAAAATATTACATGAGTCAAGGCGACACGCCGTAACCTCGACCTTCTATTAATGTGTTTCGTGTTTACAAAACAGATCATTCGTTTCGGTATTAAAAAGGTTATCAGCCAACTGATACATAGTTACATACGACACGAAAAATCATTCTAATGATAGAATGCCGTTTTTCATAGTTTGATGTGCTGATTAGTGACAAGAAGGAACACTGCTGATTATAAAGCATCTTTATGTGATCTTTTATTTCCTTTCTGTTTATGAGTTATAACCCATTATACAGCATGTAACAAAAACCCTGTCCGATCCGAAAAAGCCAAATTTTTTTTATGAAAATAAAAAACTTATTCCTATAAAGTTCACGTTTTAAATACCAAAAGTACCCCAAATTCATTATAAATAAGCAAATCGACAGATGGGTGATTTTCAAAATTTTTGTACAGTTACAAAAGTGAAACAAAAATGAGTACCGTTACAAAAATGAACAATGTCACAAAAAAATAACAAACAGGAAATATTAGGGCTATTTCACAGAAGATAATTAAAACATCGATATCGCATTTTAATAATTTATTAATAATATAATCAGTCTGTTGAATTACAGTCATAAAATCAGTCTAAAATTGTGTATTTCTTAAGGATATTAACACTTTTTAAATTATTTATTGAAATATCTAGCCTAATCAAAATTAACATTTTGTCGAGGAACGTAGAGTTGGAAATTGGTTATAACCGTAAATACGTCATTACAAAAATAATGGTTAAGGGAATTATTTTTCCGCAAAACTTTTATTTTGAAAAGGCTACTAATAAAACAAATAAAAAACACAGTATCTATATCACATACGCTATTCATTAAGTAGGGAACAATAATCAACAGTGGCTTACTATGATAAGTTATAAACTTTAGAAACTATCGTATCGTATAACATAACAAAATTGTAAATTTTCTTGTACTTCTCATATAATTATGGTGTTCTAGTGATTATAATGTTAATAGTACTAAATTATATTACCGTACTATTCATTATAAATTGATCTTTTACATCTTTTAGGTCGATTTTTACGATGTTGTACGTATTCCTGATACTGGTGGGCTACTATTATTTACATTATTAAATATTTTATGACTTATTTTATTTTGGAAATATTTAAAAATAATGTGTATATAAAATAAATAAACGAAGCATCCTCCATCAAATTAAATATATATTAACATAATAATTTTGTATGAAATCGGCTTTACTTCAGTTTTGTTACATTATTTTTGTTACGGAACAAAAAATGGTAACAAATCGTTAGAAAAATGAAATAAATCATGAGTTGAATTATAACCTCAAAAGTTTTTAGGTTAGAAATAATCTTATTGGAGTTATCTAGTTTTTATTTAGTTGTTGGTCACAATTATTCTTTAAATTTACCTGAAAATAATAATAGATAGCCTTAATGTTGTTTTTATAGCTGAACAACCAAAATGAAAGATTTATTGTTGAAAAAACACAGCACAGGAACAAACACACTTTTCTTGTTAGTGGCACCCGCTGTCAAAATGGTGGACAGACGTTCTGTTGTCATCTGATTGGACGGTTTTAAATGGAGGATGTTGCCAGTTGAAACCCCAAATATCTATTAATATTATTGTTACAATAAAGAATAACAAAAATGAACGAAATTGAAGACATTATATTGAAACAATGTTATTATTATTATGCATTAGGTTATTAATTATATTTTATATAATTTACATCATAATCAGAGTTATAAAGATATTGTGCAACTAGAACATGTAAATATGTGAGAAGTTTCTTCTTTATGTATTTTTTTGTTACGCGCTTGTGCTTAGAGACACGAGGTTGCTATATGAAAATATTTTAGGACTGAAGAAGTAAACATCTTTTTTTTTTTTATTACTTAATATTATGATCTGAAATGTTGAAACCCATCTGGAAAAAAGGTTGCTCAAGGATAATAATACTAGTTTGAACACTTCAATGCATTTTTCTTGGATAATATTCATGCAGACGTTTTCACACAACAAAAAGTACAGAAATTTTGAAAATCACCCAGATATCATAAGTTATCACTTGTAGATACCCTCTAAACGAATGCGCTCCATGTAATAAACCTGGTAAAATTCTCCATTGAAAAAAATGCTCCGATTTTTTCTTAGTTTTTCCTAATTACTTCATAAATAGACTCTCAGTATGATTCTTAATAACACCCTCATGGATCGGATAGGGTTTTTGTTAAACGCTGTGTATATAGCGCTTAATACTGAGCCCAATACTGAGCCCCTTGGGTCTATTGGAATAGGTTTCTCAATTCTCACTCAGCAATATGTGAACAATAATTCATGATTACAGAGACGTTACAGAATTAACATTTCTAATTCTTTGCATGGTTTGCCACATACATGACCTAAAGGGCCGCAAATATGCGTGTCCATTGTTAAGGCTCACGTGACATTGAAATTGTTCGACAGAAATAGTTGAGATGACCTGTTTCTGTGTCTATATTCTTTATCAAGTTGTAATGATGATATCACATAAACAGTAAAAAAAATTAGTAGGAATTTGTAGATTATAATAATGAATCATTAATTCCAAGAAAGCAATTCCATTCAAACCTACTTTCAAACCTACTTCCTATTGTACGGTAATTGATGGCTATAATACAATTAATGAGTGCTATACAAATGAATGACACGTGCGAATACGTTTCTTATTCGTGAGCTGAATACCTAAATTTTGTTACACTTGCGCATCATTCATAATTTTATTGCGACGTAGAATAAATTTGTCTAAAAATAACATAAAAAAGTAGTTTTAACATTCTAAAATATCAATCCTGATGGATGGCAAAATCTAAAGAAAAAGTTTAAAATACTTTTGTCGGAAAATTTATCAAGACGCAGTACCTAACAAAAAACAATAATTATGTACCTATCTTTTAAAACATTATTTGAAAAATAAATATTATCAATGCGCCAAAAACACACATTTCATTGAAAGTGCAGTTGACCTTATTTTAATGTTCATCCTCAAAGACAAGGCCCCAAGGTGTTGAGCGGTTGGCCTCGGCTTTATTGCGTGTTCAGTATGACATCATCGCTCCAGAACTGGTTGCGATATTATCTGTGGTTCGTCACCACACGCTTGAGGAATCGCGTGCTATGACGACAGGTGTTTTTAATTCCGCGCCATTTTGGAATCGTGAGGTGTGGCGATTACTAATGAATGAAGATAATATTTGTTGGGGAAGCAAAAAATTATATTGTACTTGCCCCAGTACTAAGCTTTTATTCAATTTAAGAAAAACTAAAGACGTTGGAAATCTTGTATTGTACTTTTTAAAATCTATCACCATGTCATCTATATAAACTATTTTCTCTATTTCAGGCGCTGACTTGCTCATGCGTGGCCCTCCACTACCACAGCTACAATGCTGAGCCTGAAACTGGTATGCTGGTGACAGGCACTTTTGTCGGCTACCTCATCATCTTCGCTGGTGCCGCTGCCGGTAAATATTTTTCTTTGATGAAAACCCTCGCTTTGATCTTAACTTTGAAATGTTACTCAGCAGTGACCAAAGTACGTCTGCGAAATTAATCATGAAGTCAGTTTAATAAAATATGGACAAAAAATACAACAAAAATTAAATCTAATCAAAAGTTTATTTGTTACCTAATTTTATTCTCAGAAGCATCTGTCTCTTAGTAAAGTTGGGAAAGTTCTGGAACAGTGAACTGTAATAGTACAAGGTCATTGGTATTTGCTTTTGATCCGATAACTTCACTCGTGTTCTTAAGAAATTAGTGTTCTTAAGAAATTAGCAGCAATAGTCTGTGTGTGCGTATTATCAGTCATTCTTATATCACAATTATTTATATACGATTGAATTATTTATCTTTTGATAAAATACTTCTATTTATTTGAGCTGTTGGGATTACTGCATTTTTATTATTATTTCCTCTTTATTTCTATTTAAAAACATAATCTTTACATTTTTAAATATTTTATAAAAAACATTTAAAAATATTAAAACTTATTATTATTATCATTACCTGTTTTGCATAACGGATGCTGTCATCTCACTATACAAAATGTTAACCATTTAATTTTTGTTATCATTTTGTTGAAAACATTGATAGTCAACGTAGGATCAATTAGAACACCTGTGAACTTATTTGTGCAATATACGTCCTACGTAGCTTTATAAACTACATAATGCAAAATAGCGTGCTCTAATCGATATTGACGTCATGTTCCAGGTTACATCATGCAGACACCTTCGCACAAACGGATTGACATTTTCTACTCGCTGGTTGGTGTAGCCTTGTTCGTTGCCAGCGGTGCTTTGATTATTGACAAGTAAGCATACCTATATACGAATATTATCAATTAGAATTTATTATTTTAACATTAATGTAAAGTTTGGGAGCACCTAATTATCTAAAAAGCCTATTGAAAATACCAGCTGGTATTAAGGTGATGGTTTGATAACTTGAAACTGTTGGACTGCTTCCGACCTGCAGTTGGGGCTTTTATTACTCACTCCTAACAAAAGTGTCTATATACTTAAACGAGATAATTGTTTTTCTTCGAAACTTATGACGAAAATATAAAAAAACTGTTCGGATTTTAGGTGGATAATTAGACCGTCAAAGATATTTTCATTTACTTATCGATATCAATCTATCTTTCAGATGGCAACACGCCGGTAAGAGTGACTTCAGGGACAAGAACTTGGCTAAGGCTTCCCTGGCCATCATCAATGGCGCCGTTCTGCTCGTAGATGCAGTCCTCACGCAGCGCGGAGGCTAAAACACTTACTACTTAATATTAGGTGTGGCCACACGAAGCCGGGCCTAAATCTCAACTTTTGAGTCATATTAAATATGATGAGATATTATTCGGTATTATTGTCAAGATATTTTGTTTCATACACGCACAATTTAGAAGTGTGAATGCATATATGAAGTCTCTGAAGGGAATTTTCACCCAAATAATTTTAGAGCATAATAAATGGACATCAAATAGTTAATAATTACACATTGTATGTAAACATGGTTTGCGTTTGAGCATTACCAAAAGCTCCCATGTTTACTAAGCTCCATAATGCGAATCCTCGATCTGATGCATCCGAAATATTTGTAACACATTCATCTGTGGCCACGCCAGTTATATTTTTTGTGGTAATATGCTATATTCAATATTGAAACAGTTTCTACTAAACAAACTCGAAAAATGCATTGTGAAACTACCACAGATCAATATTACACCATAACTGATTAATTAAGTAAATTATTTTTAGGATTTAATCTTACATTATTTGTACCTCGACAGAATTGTAATATTTTAAGTACATAAACATTAAAACTATTTTAATGAAATCATAACTACACTTTTATCGTCTTTGTAACAGTATTGTAATTCACTTTTAAAATCGAGGGCTGTTCCAAGTTTTACCAATTTGATAATGATAAGAAGAAAAGTGAATTGATAGTGCCTTTCAAGCTTGATGCTAAACATGAATTCTTTCAGCACTTTTTGATACTATCTACTTTATATTAAATCGAGACCTTTGAGTATGGTTTCGAATCAGTAACTGCTATGGGCAAATGAACTAGTCTGCTCTCAAATCTGATTGTATAAGTGAACATAATTTATCTATCGTTGTTGTAACTCACATAAAGTTTAGCTGATAAAACGTTTTATTTACTTTATATTTAAGTATATATGTGAAGCTGATATGCTGCCTAAGTTAAATCATGTATCATCTTGCTTAGTGATGAAAACTGATAATACAAAACATTTTTTGACCACAAGTTGAATGGAACAAACATGACTAATCATATTTTTTGAACTGTCTAATAAATTTTAAATATTACACGTACATTTTCATTTTTATACGATATATAATATACACATTGTAAAGTTTTTGTTTCTACAATAAATCACTACAAAACAACATTGGACTTTGACTTCAGTATCTTTCCCGACATCGTTCTCGAGTTTAGGCTTTTCAGTACGTAAGGAAAGGTTTTTAAAACAGGTAAAGTAGAAGAACTACTTAAGCAAAGTGTCAATCAATTATTAAGCAAAGTGATTACCAATACCCACTTAAATTGACCGTATATTTAAATCACAACTAGCCTTTTTTTTCTGAAGATCCAAAAAAGATCCACCAGTGGCAGCATTAGTGTTTTGATTTCCCTATTGACAGCAACGTTATACATACATTATAAAAATGGATTTAACAGAAGATCATGTACTTGGAAGTAAATCTTAATCTTATAAGAAGATAAAAGTTAGATTAAAAATTTAAAATACCCCCGACAAAAACAAAGCATCTAAAAGTAAAAAAATTATATGTACGTAATGGCCTTTTAAAAGTTGTAGGTAATATTTTTATCCAAGCGTCGCGTCGTCGCGCCGGGGGACGGCTATTGAAAATAGGAAGCTGCTATCCTTCCTACAATAGCATAAATTCATTATTCCTAGGTATAAGCATAGTGTATTTGGCAGATTAATAATAAAACGAAAAAAATGGTACATAACAAACGCATGGCGATTAATAGTAACTAAAATTGAAGTTAATGCTATAATGACAAAAAGTAGCAAACATTTATTTATTGTTATTTATTTATTTAAATCACAATTATAACACCTTTACAGAATCATCCAAGGCGATGTTATAAGTAACAATTAATATAAACATGACAAATATTATAAGATGGGACCTCTTTCAATAAATTTTTGTGCCATTTTAATGAATTTCGGTAGATTTTGCCCAAATACAACAATACATCCATCTCATGAAGTAGCACTCCTAGTATTTAATTAAGTATTCATCGATTGCAACTTAATATTTTTTCTTTTTTGAACAGTCTTTATTATGTAGATATGCTCCTTTTTTTCTCCAAGACTGCCAAGAGGTGAGTCCCCAATTTGAAAGTTTTTGTTAGGTGGGTCGCGGTCCAGTCAATATTGGGGACCACTGCACTGGTTTAGAGGATGCTACGCATGAAATTACTCGATCTTGTACCACAGAAATACTGCACTTTTCCTTCTGGAATACGGGCAATTTTCTCATTCCGGACTGTTCCTCATACTTTCTGTTATCCTACAATGTATAGTTATATCACTTCTGGTCCTATTGATAATACTTTGAACCTAAATGAAACCCTATCTGATGATGATGAATGTCACTTAACTGTGGAAACTCAAAAGCTTCTTTCAGAGCAACTGTAACTTATAAAATAAGCATAGCTCTTATGTTTCGTACACCCATAAGTATGTCTGTTTTTCGCGATAAATGAATCCATTCCAAACACTTTTTCTTGTCAACTTGAGGTTTTATAAACGACACAAATGTTATACCATGTTGCTTGTATCGACTGTCAGAACTGCAATTATAGATTTTTTTTTATGATAAGACATGCCTTTATCTTTACTTGCAATAAGGAAATCAAAACACGTGTACCCCCCACTAGTGCTGCCTCAGGCGGATTTTAAAAAAATCCTCAGAAGAAAAAGGCTAAGTAGGGTGTCAGTTTGCTTAACAAATAATTTCCTGACTGTACATTCTGTACAATTATACCCAATGCTCACCTATTTTCCATCAAGTCACCATTGTGGGCCTGTTTGCTTACAAATAATAACTATAAAAACTGTTTGATTTACTTTGAATGTAATGGATTCTGTATTCATACCGACAACACTAATAAAAACGTAAATAAAAGTAGAGTAACAATACATAGCTTTAATTAATGTAATAACTATGACGGTGACTGTATAAATTATACGCTTTTCCGTCGTGATATGAGACACGCTATAAAAGTCGTTTCTAACATTCCAGGACAAAAGGTTAGTTGCTAACTTGCTGTAGTCTGTGCAGTAGTAGTACTACTCCGTGTTAAAACTTAGCTGTGAATAATGATACACATTTTACCAATTTTAACATTTCTGTTGTTAATGTTCGATGATTGTCTTGCAACAACTAAGCTCATAAAAACTGCAGTGAATATCTCAAGCACCTACTACAATCATCACTTTACAACCACGGTTATTTGGAAACTAAATGACTCCCAATATGTGAATGAATATTTGAAGAGCTACCCTGGCTCTGTCGTCCTCAGTCCCTGGTCTACTTATAATGATACAAAAATTCGTGATATCAATGAAACAGTTGGATTTAAACAAACAATCTACTTTGCAAAAAACTTACATGATTATGAGATTATCATGAAGCTTATAAATGAAGTGATAAGATTCCCAATTCGTTTCATCCTTGTATTGGAAAACGCTGTCAAGACGACTGCTGAACTATCTGCCTTCATTGAAGTGACGTCGAAGAATGATCAGGCCGACTTAATACTAATAAGTGCCTATGATACTGGTGAAGTAACACTGTCGACGTTCTTTCCATACAGTGACGGATGTTGCGGGAATTATACACCAATCTTTCTAAAGTATGGCGATGATATGTTTCCTAAAAAGTTTAGCAACTTCTACCAGTGTCCGATCAGAACGGCTTTGTTGGAATATTTTCCGTTCGTTACGGTAGAAATGGAAAACGGTACAATTTCTTCAGTTGGCGGTTACGATGGCAAAGTACTTATGATTATAATGAATAAATTAAACGCCTCTTTAGAAGTTACCTCTGCTTATAATAATAGTGTATTTGGATCATATGTAAATGGGACAGCAACGGGGTCCATTGGTGATCTGGCTACTGAAAAAGCTGATATTCTTATTCCGGCTGACATCCTTACAGAGAAACGCTATACCGTCACTTTGCCATCTCATACCTATCACACAGTAGATATCCGATGGGTTGGACGTAAGGAACGAGAAGTTTCTGATTGGCTCCAGTTAATTGTTCCAGATAAAACAAACTTTACTTATTTACACGGACTGGTATATATTTCATTTCTCATTTCAGCCATGTTAGTAAGAAAATGTAAGCCGCATATGATGAATGCAACAAACCACATACTCTATCAATCATTCATCATATTATTGGGTCAGTCAGCTAAATTCGTAACTAAGTCATGGCAGCTCAATTTTCTTTTTATTCTTTGGATTTGGTTTTGTTTCTTTTTTCGGATTGATTATCAAGCAGACCTAGTCGATGCCTTGCAGACATTAAACTTAGAGCCACCTTTTGAGTCTATTGAAGATGCAGTAACAAAAGTGGATGGTTATGGAGGAGTTGAGGTAGTTGTTGAATATTATAAAGATACTCCCTTGGAACGTAATTACAAAGTTATACCAATGAACGAATTAAGAAAATATATTCGACGCATCTTTGAAGGGGAAAATTTTCTTCTTGCTACAGATGTCGCATTAGTTAAGTCTCTGGATCCGTATATTCAAATTTTAGAGAAACGTATAAGTGCAACTGGTGCTAGTTTCTACATGCGCCCTGGATGGCCGGCGGCAAAGGACGTTGACGATGTTATTTTTAGTTTAGTTGAAGCTGGATTTATTGAAAATCTGTTAAGCGATGATAATAACCAAAAATGGATTTTAAATAGAAAAAGTGATAATGATGCATTCAATCCGGCGGGTTTAAGTATGTCAAAGATAAGCACTTTATTTTACGCCTTGGCCTTTATGTGGGTGGTTTGTTTCATTATATTACTTATAGAAATAAAACTTCACAAAAATACGTTGAAATAATCGTCCCTGGAATAAACAATTATATCCTAATATAATATTGGAAATGCACGTGTGAATTACATTGTCTTTGGTATTGTTGCACTTTTGACCCAATAAAATATTTCATTGAACATGTAAGTGGTGTTATTATTTGACCGGATGTTAATGATTACCAAAATAACTTCGCACTAGGTTGTATTCCCGTTTGAGGGACATGAACAATTAGTGCGATGTGTTAGCCCGCGCGGTGATCTGATTGCGTCTGGTTAATTATTCCACGTTACAGAAAATAGAGGGATCGAATTATCACATGACATTGTTGGTGTTAGTAATGCTATTTTACTGTTGTGGATCACTGAAACACTAGTTCCAGCTGACATATTTCCTGAAAATTGGAAATATTGATCTGTCAGAAGCTAAGCTTACTTCAGTTGAAACTTACGATAAATTCAGTTGAAACATTTTTTTTGTATTATTCGCAATTGAACTTTTCCTTTGTACCTATCTATCATCGTATAATTATGAACTTCGTTAGTTTATAATCTATCGCTATTATTTCCGTTAGATTACTCGTATAACTGTTGAAAAATTGTGAACTGCAACAAACCATTTACAATTTAACGCATTATTTTTCGATAGTTTGTAATCTATCCATGGGGAACTGTGAAATTGTAAACTGGTATCAAATTTGCTTGCGACGTAACACACATTGCACTATCACATACTATTGTGTTTGTATGGCACTGTTTTGGACCATTCTCAAATATTCAGAACGCGCCACAGCCGGCGAGCGGGCCTCCAGCAAATGAACCTGATTCTATTTCGGCTATATTCTGACAACTATATAATTAATTCATAATAAGTATTTTTTCCAAGCCCTCAGCCCTGATTTCATAGATAGGGTAATGAATAAAGTGGACGTTTCTTGGATGATTAATATTCAAGTAATAAGAGTCGTATAATCTTTGAACTTATGCTATAATGTAGATTAAGAACTTATACATTTTTCAAGAAATCCTTTCCAAAAACAAGAAGTTTTTCATATTGCTGCTCAAGCCCAATCTTGTTGGCAACTGTGCGGAAAAATGATAACTTGGCTTCTTGTCCCTGGTCCTAAAGTTAGAACAAATCTAATCATACAAAATGTAGATACTGTGACAGCAACACTGTCACCAGCGTACTTTTCTATAGTTGCCTCTCACGGAATAGCCGTAAGTATACTAATTGCTATTTTCTAAGCACAATATTAAAGAACACATATTTATCCTCGCTTAATGACTTACGTTCCTTTCCGTTCCAAGATAACAAACATAACAAGCACACAATGTTCACAACACGATAGCTAAAAGCTCTCCAACTAAAATAGGCTCGGCCATTCCGAATAAATTTTACTGTATTTAGGAAACTGTTACTAGAAGTATTAATACTTCTAGCATAAGGAAGCCAGTCGTATATCCTAAAATAATTATCGAAATTATATCCGAGGTGGAAATTGGCAAACAGTCCGGGCAAGTACCGAATCCATTTGCCAATGAAATGCAAACATAGGTAGCCCACATTTGATCAAACCAATCCGAACTTGCCCTCAGTACCGTGCATAATTTAATTGCATCATGAATATCTTCGGCTGAGAACTACTGCCTTCTGCAAGTACTTGTGAATTTGGATTGAATATACATATTTCTAAGTACGGGGTGGAGACGAGAATGTTATTGTTGGACATCAATATTTATATGCAAAGGTTTTCTTCAGTAACAAAGTGATGGGAAAAACTTGAGTTCGTATGTTCAATTTTGAAGTAGATAAGACTGGCATACACCTCGTTTCTGGCATATTAATATCCAAAAATAATAAAATTGTTGCAGATGGTCGACACGATTTTATTTATCCTTTTTGGATCGAATGCTACTTCTTAATAATTCAACAAAGAGTAGGTGCCTAGGTTCTTTGAAAGGTATTACAAAATTAAAAACTTGTTTACCAAATAAAGTTAGCTGTTTCATTAAGTAGCATTACCAAAAGTTCTAATGGGTTTGGTATCAATCTGTAGAGTAGAGCCACTGTCTGCTGAACTAATTGGACTGAAATATACAACGCGTAACGGAATAAACGCAAGAGCTCATACACCCCAATTAGAATACTAAATTATAATATCTGTAATTTAATTTAATTAAACCACACCTTAAATTAACTATTTTATTTAACGCGCCCTACACATAGGATAGCTATGAGCGTATTACAAATTTGGTTATGCATTTAATAGGCTTTATTCCTTTGAGATAAGGATCAAATTTCCTTAAATAAAACATCTTATTACCTTGTTATGTCGCAGTGGTTCTAATTTCAGTTAAATAAAAGTTTTTTTCATGAAAAATTTACATATATAAATAATGACGGCAATCGATTCAGAAGCCGATTCTGAGCAAACTACTTTCAGGTCTTGCGCTTATTCTGTTACACGTTGCATAATAAACGTTTCCGCAACCCCTTAGCTTCCAGTCTTATGAAGACGAAATATAATATTTTCAAACTATTATTGCATTAACCAATTTGAATATATTCATCTCCAACGGCTTATTTTTTCATTTTCTTTCATTCTTATTCGTGGTTCTCGTCCATCTCAGCTTGAATAATTGCTCGCGCATTTTTACCTTCATTTATTTTAGTTTGGGACATTTCTATATTTACTCAGACTCCAACAATATCTCATAACCGAAATATTGGAATGAACTTTGATTATCACAATCTATGTAGGTACTTACCGTCTTTATGTTTTTAGATACGTTCGATGACGTAGCACACTTTTTTCGCTGTTTTCGTTCATATTGTATTACCATTCTTATTTAAGTGTGACTGCAAAGCAGAAAATATCAAGTTTACATTTTGACCAAGAAAATCTATGTAAATGTATATCCATATTGTTACCGATTTATATGCGACGGCATATATTATCTCCATCTCGAGAATTCGGTATCTATGTATTTATTTGGTTATAGATACGATGTTCTGGATATGCATAATTTGTCCATATATTTGATATTTTTATTCAAACGCGCCAACTTTTGAAAAGAGGAATATTTTTTGAAAAATGTCTTGTACATAAAATGGGTTTTGTGCGTACCTACTTTGAAAGATTCTTTGAGGAATCTTTTGTCTCTTGTGTGTATAGTAAATAGTTGTTTCGGTGGATAGTCAAGAAATGTAACATTTCATCTTTACAAACGTCATGTTAGCATGCAATCGTGTCATTTAAAGCAGAAGCTTGTAAAACCTTACAAAGCTTACCAAAAAAGCTACTCTTTCGGGCCAACTAATTAAAATGGACATTCACAACGATAATCCTAGAGCTTACCTTAAATCCGAGCCCATTTGTCATAAATATTTTAATCATAAAACGCTAGTTTGACAAATACGTGCTCTAATTTGGAATATGCTCAAAGAATAATGCATGCGCCCGTTTCGTCCGACACTCATCCGTTTGCCGGCTATCTGCAACGGGCCCGATAACCATAAATTGCCGGCCGGAGCTACCGGACCGGGAAACTTTTGTCCCCAACCGATTTTTGTGCCCAATGATACATCATTATCTTTATAGCTCATAATTTTTTATGAATAATGGTATCAAATCGAATCGAATTTTTAAACGTGGAACGGTTTTTTCCTAACTTTTCAGGGCAGCTGCCAAGTATGAAGTAATACGGAATTAGTACCTAATGGTAGCCACACACGTAGCGGTTTACTTGCGCAAGCCTAAATTTGCGCAAATAAATCGTTAGCATTTGGAAAAATTCGGATCTTAGATAGACAAGAGAATAATGCTAGCAACACACCTAACGATTTATTTGCGCAGGCTTACGCAAGTCTATCGTGACGTATGTTGTATGAAATTTGCGCAAATTTCTTGTAACGATTTTGCGCTGCGCAAGTAAATTGTTACGTGTGTGGTTAATATAAGTTATCGAGCAAATCAAAATAAATGATGATCATCAGGTAGTATTCATAAGACTTCTGAATTGGAACTACAGAAACGCCTATAGCCATAAATATACCTACACACAATTTGAGGTTTCCAATATCAACGCCCATAATATCGATCAGGGGTCTACATTTCCATGTAAATGAATTTTGAAACCGTGCGTGTTATCACTGCTACATATCTTTAATAACCATAAATCAACAAATCGAAGCGACCAATTATTATTTATGGCATAGAAAAAAGCCAATGGCGTTTCGGTTCTGATTGTGGAGCAATCTAGGCATAGGTAACCTAAACGCAGATATTTCTGACAGATATTTTATAGGAATGTATTCGTACCATTCTTGGATACCTACCGACGTTATTACGGCAGGGTTTTTGTTTTAAGGAGGTCGTAAGTCGTGCATTAGCGAAAGCCGCGTTCTAACCAAAGCGTTTGTCACGCGAACACGTGAACATCGCGTCCATTTTTTCATAAGAACGCGACCGCGTATTCCTTCTACCGATAGCTTTGGTTAGGACGCAGCTAAGAAGTTAAGGCGTGGCCGGTTCAAAAACCAGACACAGTTCAGACCAAGATAGAAGAGTGCCGTTCGTTGTTAGAAAATCGGTTTTCCAATTATTACCTTGACGTTATTACCGTTCTTGTGGTTGTTATGATTCTGGCTTAAAAATACGGCACGGCATCTGAATTTCCGTTCGCAAGTTAATTTCAGTAGTGGCTGACCTATGCTCTTTATAAATCATCTGCTGGCCGTCTTGCGTAACACCCCCGCTGTCGATGGTCCATCCCTCCTTTTACCTTGCTTTGGTCACAACACAGTAAAAGCTTTCAATCATAACTCAAATACTATTACGGTATAAATAAACACTTGAGCTTTACTGCCATTTTCTATTCAATAAAACGAGAATGCAATAAAACGGTTTAGTTGTAAAATCATAAGTTATTTATTATATAAGGAAGTCAGTCAATGGGTTCTTTTGTTCCTATTTCCTAGCACGGAAAAGGAACTTTACCTGAGAAATTGCTTCAAGCACAATCTGAACGATTTTCCATTTTCTATTGCAATTAGTTCAACATCTTAAGATTTTGCAGAAGTGCCAAACGGAGTTGTACAATAGGACCATAAATCGGACAGGAGGCGGGACCTACGGCAATAGGTAGACCTGCACATTCTATTTTTACTGCATTATTTGTTGCCAATTCCTTTCACTTGATATGCGTAACTTAACCAAATAAGAACACGACGTGGGTATCGCCCGCATGACTTTATCTTGCCGAGTTGAAAGGTTCGTTTCAAATCTAGTTCACGAAATACGTAATTTAATAAAGGAATACAAAGCCGCTGATCATTGAATGATATAACTCCACAACTATGCTCTTGAAACACATTCTTTTTTAAAAGCTCTTCGAGAATCCGTTACCTATTAGGAACAATATTTTTCCCGAAGTATGCGTGTTGTGTGGGACATATGGATAACATCAGATACTTACTGCTTCACTGTTCTCTGTTTACTATAAACTTTACTTCTTTCTTCTTGTTTTTATATTCTCCATCTGCTGTCCCTGCATCTTGCCGAGTGTTATAATACCGATAGACGTTTCGAAACCGTTATTTATTAAACGTCCGCAACTTTGATTTACGGGTGATCCTCAAGCTTTGTCCTCACAAATACCATTAAAACAATGACAGCCTTCATTAAAAAATAACAAATCCTCTTTATCCCGCACCGATGACAAACTGCTGTACATGTCATTTCCAGCTCATGGCTCATTTGTAATAGCTAGGAACACAACGCCAACAATAGGTCCTCGTAGTGCTCGGTGACGTCAATGCACACGATGTTGTTGTTGTCCAAGTGAATTGTTGTGCCGGCGACTCCTGTGCGGGCATTCGCGATAAATCGTGGAGAAACAATAGCGCAGTAGGTGCCTAACGTCGAAGCATCGGACACGCATAAATCAGTCGATTTAGTAACGTGGGCCATGTTGTATGGACAAGCCTCACAGCTGTAATAAAAGCGATGTTGCTGCGTGTGATAATACGTATCTGTTGTTGTATAAATCAGTCTTTGTTGGTTTGGTGGAAATGATTGAACTTTTATGCCAAAGGTAATCTTACTTAACTAGAGGCCGAAGCCCAAAAAGGTAGTCGGATCAAATATCCGAGCAATTGACGATAACTATCAGCGCCGCACTCCACCAAGCCACTGATCGTAACAGATAGAAAAAGACCGTTGACAAATTGATATAGAGTCATAATTCTCAGTAGTGAGTGAGAGATAGATTGAAAAGAGAGATTCCTACACCATGTTATGATAAAGTTCTTCGCAATAATTAAATACCACAATTTTAACAACATTAAAGGCAAAGACCGCGTCCTAACCGAAAGCGACAGTCGCGCGAGTATGCGATTGTCGCACTCGTTTATATGAATATGACATACTTACTCGCGCTATCAATCAAGTCGTGAGTGTAGGTACGTTAGTGTTCAGGGGACCGCACAGCTATAGGTCTCGGTGAGGACGCAGTTCGTCAGTCGCTCGAGGTAAGATGACTGTAGTACGTAAAAAAATGAAAACAAAACAATGCTTTATTTTCCCGCCCCTCTTCTCTAGTAGCCTATTTTTTACTAAATCCGTCGATCGTTTCTCTGATCTTCTTCTACGCTTATGACATGTAGATTTTATCAGAGTCTTTAATGAAAGTTTTAAGCATTAGTGTAGATTCATGCTCAAAACTTTCAGTAAAGACTTCCAAGATCCCACAGAAAGCTTTCCGTGAAATAATTCGGTCCCGTTTAGATATTAGTTAGATTTAGATACTATTTCTAACCGTACATATACGTGTGATTGAACTAACAACATCAGATGCAAGCTTTCTGCTCAGTTAAACAGTTCGACAGGTTACAGACTAGTAACACAGAGTAACTACCGGGTATCGCCCACAGTGCATGTTGCAGATAGCCTGAACATACTGCAAACAACTGAACTTTGTCTGGGTAGTTCAATGTTATTGTGAATTAAATGTGTTAATCACACTAGTGCACGAGTAGCTATTGTAAGACTTTACGTTGTACATCCTCATGTGAACACTGTTTGTTTTGGCTAAGCAAATTAATGTTGAGTTCTTACTAATATGTCACTAACTTGAACTGTTAAAGTGCAAAAGCTCCAAGGTTATGTTGTTTTAAAATTAAAACAGGATTTTAACCTCGCATTTCTTCAAACCATGTTACAAAATGCAATTCAATTATTTGCAGCTGCGTCTACGCTTATTTTAATTAAGAAAAAATAAACGTCCAGAGTTCTAGCCATTAACTTCTTAACAGAGATGTCAGGATTGAAAGCAACGGAACAATTCAAAATTAATTATACGAATTGTTCAACAATGCTTTCAACACAATTTTAATTCAATGTTCTCGAGTCATTTAAAAGCTCATTATATAGATGAATATTAATTATTAAAAATACCTCGGTTTGGTGTAAAGCAGTCGACGTCTTTACTATTAGAAGTCAAGGGAAATTTCAAATTGTAGGCAGAGTGTCGACAACTGTCGTCGAATTTCACGATAATTCCTCCCGTTGATGGCGTCTTTCAATTATGAAAATATTCCTTTAATAAAGCTGTTTCGCGTAAAGAAATTTGTTGAGACGATAATGTTTGTTCTTAATTAGAAAATCAGATTTATTTCTCAAAGAAAGGGTTTATTACAACAAGCCGACAAAGAAAAGACGAAATTAAAACTTCCTTGTTCTTACAAAGATTTAGATAAGTATTTGTTCAGTACGAGTATCTAGATAATAAAATTATGCATTTTCAGGAATAGCCGATAATTTTATGGAAGCTGTAATATTGTTGAAGAAACAATTAAGTGTTATTAGGTACGAATTGTTAAGACCGCAGTTTAAAAACGAATAAAAAAATGGTCACAAGACCATAAAAACAGCATCATTGTTGCGTTCAATTAATTCTGATCTTGACGGCGATAGCTTAATTTTTAGTAGGTATAATTGCTATTATGCTTTTGTGTTTACTGTTTATTGATTTGTGAATTTATAGGTAAGAACTACGATAAAAACGTTATCTCACGTATACTGAAATAGTGTAAGAGTCACGAAATAAAGAAAACTGTAAACTCTAACTCTAATTATATAATATCTTGATAGTTATAGTAATTATCTTGATAGTTCGCTAATTATTACGAACTCTGTCCATTTACAAACATCCTGTAATTAAATTTCAGCTTACGCAAACATGTCTAGATTTAAAATTTAAGCTAACGCAAACATGTCTCGATTTAACGCAACTCAGGCCCCCAAGATACAGGCGCTGCCTAGTTTGGGGACCACTGTTTTAATTACTATGTTAAATATTGTAGTTACAGTAAGCATGCAATATAATTTTTTATTTTTTTATTTACTTTGTAACAATGGACCAATAAATTATTCTTATTCTTATTCTTAATTCTTTGTGAATTTTGACACATTTATGTTGCATTTATTGTTGCCTTAAGTAATGTAAGTTATTCCGATATATTTTTTTTCCCAAAATAATTCGAATCTAAGACCAAACACTACCGGATAAACGACCTCTCGAACCATTCGCGTATAGTTCATCATCATCATTTCAGCTGAAAGACGTCCACTGCTGGACATAGGCCTCCCCTAAGCATCGCCACTTCGAACAGTTCTGTGCTTGTCGCATCCAGTTGATTCCTACGGCCTTCACCAGGTCATCGTTCCTCCTTGTGGGGGGCCTTCCAACTCTACGTCTTACGGTACGCGGTCGCCATTCAAGAACCGTTCGCCCCATCGGTCATCTGTTCTGTGAGCAATAAGCCCTGCCCACTGCCACTTAAGTATGGCAATTCCGCGGGCTATGTCGGTTACCTTGGTTCTCCTACGTATCTCTTTATTTCTGATTCGATCACGTAGGGAAACTCCAAGCATAGCCCTCTCCATTGGCTTTTAGGTGACATGCATTGGATGCATGTGACTGATCCCTATCTATTACTACCTCTACCTATTGCTTTCAGTTTTAATATCTGAATTCATTTTTGAACCCATCTAAATAATAATAAAGTACTAGGTATGCTTCTTCTGGTACTGTAAATAATGCACAACTATATGGGAGACCCAAATTCAGCACAGGATCTTTAACGAGCTGATAATAGTTTTGTGTGTGACCATACTTTAATATTCAAAAACAAAAGAACACAAAAGTCATCACGGATTACGATACAATGATGAAGAGATCCACATTTAAAGATACTCGACGTAGATATTTAATAAACAACAAACTGCCATAAAGTCGTAAAACGTTGTATCAAATATCCGTACTATTCATATTCCAGTTTTTATGGGGGACGGACGTATCTGTGTTTCCAGTTTTATGTGATCTTTATGAGAGGGCGACGGGCACGCTGACCCGACATTTTCTTTTATATTTTACATGTTTATAATTTGGTTTTGTTTTGTCGGTCCGAGGTTAGGAACCGTTTCTTTTGTGACTATGTTTGAAAATAGTTTTGCTTGTTGATTCTTTCCTAAAATTTTAGATTATTTTAAGAACAATACTCTATTAGGTATATCTATTGTAATAATGGATATACCGTGCGAAAACATAAAAAAATAAAATATATATCTTAAGTTTTAGGTCAATTATTTTAAATGAAACACAAAAGATTGAATCATGTAACCTTTTAATTTATAAACAATCAACAGAAACATACATTCAAGCATCACATTTTGCTATACAACACATTTTTACATAAATTTTTAGGTACGTCTTTGGCAAGTCGACTCCTTGAACCCCGGTATATGTAACAGTCACACCCCATATTAAACACTAATTTATACTAAAACCACGATAAAAATAAATATAGGTCTGATCTTATCTGCCAGTATTATCGTAACTATCGGATTGAAGTTAACTAATAGACTACTTAAGGTAAAAGCAACTCGGTAAGTAAAAGCTACATAACGTAGGATTTTATATTTTCGCCACTGAAAATACGTTAGTACCGTACTACTTAGTTATATTTTATAGCTAAATGAAATGATAACCATTCAGTGTTATGAAACATGAGATCAGCTACGAGAAATATGTTAGTAAGAAACTTATAGTAGACAAAATAGAAAAGCATGTGTACGATTGCATTGATTTATAGCCTCAAATAAAAACTTAACAAAATAGAGTCAGACGATGTCTGTGTTTATCACACGGAGCTTATTTATGATATGTCTCTTCTTGAGCCTGCAGCTATGGTAACAGAATTCACAACAAAAAGTAATAGTGTAGCAGATGATAATACAACTAAACTTACAAATAAACTGCATTTTACTAATATTATGTACATACAGTAACATTGCACACCCTTCTACATAAGTCTCGTCTGAGCTCAGAAATACTCATAATTATTATTATCCAAAATATACAGAAAGAACAAATAAAATGTAATATCTACGTACCCTAATTCTTCAATACTGTTAATTTTTAAACAACAAAACCGTTCACCGCCGATATGGTAAGTAAAATGAATTTACAATTCCTCTATATATTTGGCATACAATGGCTTATCAAAATCCAGTGGAATGGTTCTAAAATATATTCTGTATATCTCAAAAGTTCATTTGGACAATCTTTGGCACTAAAATCTTACGTCTAATACAAGTCTTGTAGACAGAACCAAAGACAAGGATGATAACGATACGTTTTGCATTGATTACAACTTTTCTTACATCTAAGTTTGTCTTAAGTCACGGATTATGAGAGAGTTCGACTAGCAAGTCATTTTCACTGATTGCACCATCCCTTTGATAGTCCGCACAATCATATATCACATAGACACTTCAACTCATGAGACTGTTTCTATGAGTCCCGTAGCATTTAATGGGTAGTGTGAGCGGTCATACGAAATCGTTCACCTCATTTTGTAGCGGCGTGTCAATCTTGTCGACGCACTTTCTGATGGCGTCGAGGATGATGACGATGCGCCGGTCGAGGGCGGCGAGGTGTGGCTCCCAAAGTACCGGGTCCACCGGGTCTCTCTTCAATGAATCACGGAGGACTTTTGATAGTGACACACCGTTGTGGAATCTGCGCAAATCGAAAATAATATGCTTTGGAGTTGGATAATAAAATTGGAAAAATAACTATTATACCCGAATATTAAAGGTGGATTAGTCAAAACAAAAAAAAGTACGGACACAGATATTTTCACCCTAGTAATTTATTGTATTTTGTAACTTACTTCAATAAAGCAGAGAGGGTGGTATGCCTCACGATGCAGCACTGTAGCAGTGGTGCCAAGATGCTCAGTTCATCATGGAACGCCTTGCCGAACGCACGCCCTTGATCCAGATGCAGCGTGAACGTCTCGTTCCCAAACATTCTGCATAAACATCACTCATTTGTTTGTTTGTTTTATTTATTCTGAACAAAATTACATTTGTGTCGAATACAGGATAAATACAATCAAACAAAACAATCAAAAAAAAATCTTAGTTAAAAACAAAACAATCTTAATTTGGCTATGTCCTTACAAAACTTGAAATTCTGCATTACAGTGACAATGCATATCGTAACTATAAATAGTTGTTTTACTTCCAGTAAGAACGGAATTGGACTCCAATGATTTAAGGAAATGGCCTTCTCATTCGATTTTCCGGTTGGGCATGTAATAATGCAGATTTATTTGCGTCGCATACCAATAAGATTGAGAGATCACAAGAAAACCAAGTTTCTGCCTTTCAGTTACAAATACCATAGCCAACTGTAACTTTAGACATTGCAAACACATTCCATGATTTACCATGAAAGTCGTTTGGATGATTTGTTTTCTCACGATGAATGACAACATTAAATTTTAGAACTAGATTTCTTATTAAAATGTCTACGAACCATAAGAGAATCAACGCTTCCAATAGTATAGATAAAGTGTCATGTAGAACAATACAGATATGAGTAATGATGACGTATACGAACTTGAAGGTTTCATAGTGATGTCTGTCCATGTTTCCAGAGAGGAAGTCGAAGATAGACATGTCCATCAGGTCGAGCAACCGACGACCGGAGTCATATGGAGGAGTTGTGCGAATCTAGAAAAAAACAAAAATATGAATATAGGGGCAGAATATACCGAAAGTTACGTTATCAATTAAAATCATCTAGATACTGGATAAGGCCCTGTAATTGATAAAGATTTACCTTTATGCGGTATCGAACCATAAATAAAGCTCAGTGAAGCAAACATCGGTATTTCTGATAAGGGGCAAACGTTGATATTAGTTCTTATAAACAAAAGGAAACGCGAACGGAAGGCGAACGGAAGGAGAGGCATAACCCCTCAAATAAGATTCTACTTAACAAATTGAATGTATGAGGGAGTGGTCCGTTTATATGATGGTGGACGTTGATATCTTCCATTTCAGATTTTATCACTATAATCTAACTAAAATTTCTATCTACGAATAAGATAAAAGCGTAATGTAGATATTAAAATCTGCAAAGTAACATCCTGTTTATGATATTCTGTAAAACTTACTGTATCACAATAATTTGATTGTAGTTCCCACTGCGCTTTTCTTCGCTTATGGTAGGACCTTCTCCATGGATGTCGCCAGACCTGAAGATAACGCACCAATTGATGTAAAAACTATTGAATTTAATGAAGGCGCAGAACCTTCCACTTTTAAAATTCTGGTCAAAAAACACTTCCTCTCTCTTTAAATATCATCACTATTCGTTCCTTGCTATTGTTTCATATTTATTATTATATATGTATCTATCTATATCTATATTATATATAGATAAGTGTATGCTTTATGTATGTATGTATTTATTGTATATGTAAATGGTACACCACTGACTACCTCCAGTATAGTCTCTCATTCTTACTTTAATCCATCCAAAGGTCCATGTCTGTAAAAGATCGCTTTTAGCGATAAGACCGCCCATTATGTCAACCTATGTAAAATTTCTAAAATGTCTGTCATTTTTATGGTGTACATAATAAAGAATATTCTATTCTATTCTATGAAGTAAATTAGGGTGCCATGAAAGAGTCTTCACAGATGACGGTAGGTTACAAAGTTCAGCCAGTAAGCAGGTTGGTAATCATACCAACCTGTTTACTGGCTGCACTTTGTAACCTTCTACAAGTAAGTAGTGCCGAAAAGAGAGAAGATTACACTTTTCACATACCTACATACCCGTTAGCGTTTTTGAGAAATAATAAATTGCAGTAAACAGCTGCAGGTATTAGTAGTACCTATTAGGACCTCGCAAGTTGAAATACCTTATGGCTAATGAAGTGAAGTTTAAATACTTATCAAGGTTACCTACTCGTTATAATAATTATCTCCGCTTGATACGTGTGACATGTCACCGTTCTCAGTGCAGCTTTATATGGAATTTAATAATAACAAGTCATGATATTATTACATTCCTTATAAAGCTTTAAATGATTAAGCAGAGATTAGACCGAAATGCCACGGAACTATTATTTTAAATTATAATTATTATTTGGCCATAAACCCTTCCTTTATGTGCTATGGGTGAACCTCCGAGCGTATCATCCTAATAAAGTGTAGAGTTTACACGAGATTACGTTGTACCCAAAATAGAAAAAGAGTACAAAGATATTTTTCCCTTTTTACAATTTCTGGATGATCCAAATTGCTGATGAATAATTATTAATTATATATCTTATGAAATTTCTCGTTTAAACTTCGATGCTGATGTTTCACTGATAGAATTTCAAGGAACCTCGCATATCCAATTCAGTGTAAAGCCTGTTAATGAGAAAACGCACACGTCAATCGTTTACGTTTAATTATGTGCACAGTTCGAAGTTGTACCTAAAGTAAACACAGATTTGATCGCCCGTATAAAGTGCACGCGGTTATAGCAAGGAGCCGTGCATATGTGATGCATTACATCGCCGACGCCGACGTAACAATGTACGTACGTGATAATTTGTTACCAACAACCACGCTCAATTTGATAATATCTACATAACATGTACCTACCTGGATAATCGTGTCGCAAGAAATTAATCGAAAACCATAAATACGATAGACACGATATTTCTGAATAACATTACGATGCAAAGAGAACCTTCTATGTAATTAGTTTCTTATAACTACAAAATGCAATTTTCAAATTAAAATACTAACCTTTCGTTCAGCGATATCGGAGGAGGGTAAGAACGCGGCGAAGCTCCCTTCAAGCATGTCAGGGTTGCCACAAATTGCGTGACCAGTGTCGCAGTAGTACGAACACTTTCCGTGGAAACAGAAATTATTCGCCGGCGAAACGAAGAATGTCTTGAGGATGTCACCTTCAGTCACATCGTAGATCTCTGTCGTCATGTTGAGCACTCGGCCCACGACCGGCATCGCGCGACGGAAACCGAGTATCCTGGATAACACATCATTTAGATTAGCGTCACCTCTATTCGTGTAGATTGTGGCGAGCAAATAGGGATGTTAGCTTCTGATAAAAGATTGGGTCAGCTCTTGGCTTAAAAGACTGAAATCGTCTAAACCAATAAAAGGTTGATTCGAAGATTTCTTTCGATTTTAAGATATTTATATTTTATGATATTTCCGCTAAGCTACCAGACGGGCCGCGCGCGTGCCAAATTTACCTGAACTAATTAGAAAGTGCTTGACGAATTAAGTGTAAGCTTTCTCTATCAAACGACATCAATAGTTTGGAATCTTATTTATACAAAAGATTGCGTAAATATCTAATCCCACGGTTAATATGTTGGATTCCACAAGAATGACTCTTACGGATGAGTCAATCAAAGCGCTGTCTGTATGTATGTAGTTCCTATTCCTACATTAATAATGTATGAAAAGTAAGACCCACCTGTCCAGGTGAAACGCGGCTATTTCAGCATAGTGCCGCTCGTAATCAGAAAAATAGAAATGATTTGGTAACGTCTGCACATCTCTAGCAAATCTGTGAACAAAAGCATTCGGTAAATTCAAATTCAGCCGTAAAAATATCAAAGGAAGGAGATGTTATGTGTATTACAAAAACAGCCGATTTATCTTAAATGTTATGCTCGTGTCGAGTTATTATAGGGCACGTTATAAGAGGATTTAAATAGATAAAGCACGAAGCTGGCCCGGCTCCCTACTTTACCAGCCATTGATGACTATCTGCATTAATCAATTTGCAGTATAAGCTAGATACGAATAACCAGACTAACGATGGCGTTGAAGAGTTTTTATCTTCCTAATATGATCATAGCGCGATCATGAAAGCCATTGTTCTAACAATGGGTAAAAAAGCACTCAGGCTAAGGTAAAAATACAGGTAATACTTATTTTATTTTAAAATTAATTTCTTGACCCGAAAAGTAATATTGAAATGATCTTAATTCTTAAAACACCAAAGCGAAATTTTAACATAATATCACCAAAAATTCTTGGCAGGTACTTATTCATGACGTAAATTGAAACCGAGTAATATAAATCCATTAAAGAGAAATATCAAATATCGACTCCCGGAGATAAGGGACCCCTGTCCTTTAAAATAAATTTATAACGTCGAAAAATGTTAAATTACGTACTTAAAATGGAAAAATTACTCATTCGCAGTAACAAATGGAGGTATAATTTCTTTTAGTGTCTAATGAGTCGAATGTGGGTGCTTAATCAATTTCTCGGAAACAAAACGATTAAAGTGGCTCTTAAATCGTGAATCTGGTTAGATAGGAGCAATCCCGGGAATATACTGCACCGAGTGTCTTTCGATTTATTGTCCTCAGTGCGACTCGTAAGTGAGATAGTACAATTTAAAAAGGCTACTAACAAATGGTTTAGATTCTGTGTCCTCTTTACCTTTTCGACATTAAATAGCTTCCACTAATTTTGAATACTTTGTACTCCAGCTAGTGGATCTGGGATCCTGATACAATATATCACTTGTACAGAAGTGGCAGTCAAGGTGATAAAACTAATAGATACTCGTATAGGGAAGGGTTACCACCGACTGTCGCGTAATTTATCGCGCCCTTGTGAATCGTGAAAGATCCACGAGGGCCTCTTGAAATGTTGCCGGGGTAACCCCTCGAGTCTATAATTTTCTTAGAAAAGTTATCCAGCCCGCTAGAAAAGTTAACTGCCTGCCTATGTTCAAGTATTTCAAGGCGAGAATAATTTATATTGTTTTGTTTTTTTAACGCCTCTGTTTAATGTTGGTTTCAAGAACGATGTAGTAACAGATGTAAAACTATGTGCATACATAACTTGCTTATGAAGATACGCCTTATTTCTGACGCCTTCAGTATTATTATCTTTATTTTATATGGAATCCATATTTTAAAAATAAAAGCCAAGTGCTAAGACGTCTGATACTCGATACAGGCCTGTCGGGAGTTTCGTGAAATTCCCGCGAGTACATTTTTGGGAATGCTCTTTGTATTCTTTGTCAAGTCAAAAATTGTATCAGATAGCATTTCAGAAAATTGAATATGCAATGCGGTGCCTATGTAGTTGGGTTTTATACATAAACTCTTTGAAATATCATCATAGAGGTTGGAAAGTTGTCTTTCCATAAGTTTACTGCAAAAGTTAGGTCTAAAAGCTTTCGTAAATATATAAGCAAGTGCGAGGTACTGCATAGAAAACACAATCAACTTTAACAATGGTATACACAAGTAACAGAACTTGGCGAACTCACTACTTCAATAGCACTTGTAGTTGAGAACAGTGTGGGCAAGCCGCTAAGCCGATCGCACGAAAGAACATTCTCGGAGTTTTGTGAATAGAACGAGCACACCCAACAAGGTGACAGGAAAGTTGTGGCAACTCCTTCAGGAGTGTGCGCGGACACTTGAAACTACTCCCAACACAACTTGTTTACCCAACAAAATAAAACTTAGGTATCTGTGAAAGACATGACATATGATGGACGGACACTCAAGTGTGACTCAAGGCAAAACTATAAATTATGGACGCTCGATGTCGGACTTACCTCATCGGCTTGAAGAGAGATTGGACGCCATTAGGGTAGTCAATAATAAGTTTCAACTGCGTGCCTCCCTCTTTTTGCTCTGTCGAAAAACAATTTATTGTTAGATTCTAAGTGCGTAGTAGGTACAAACTAACCAGTACCTAACCAAATTTGAATTTAGCCTTCAAACTAGCAATTTAGATGATATTAGAATGTCGCCTATTGCAGTTATCGAGAGCTGGTCTTACTAAAAATAAATGTTGTAGTAAGTATATACTATAAAGTCGGATTAACAATGAAATCCATTTAAAGTGGTTTAAATATTTAAGTCCAATTCGAAGTAAAGGGCGAGATTGTTGTGGCACTATTGTCCGACGGACCGCTAACCCCGCAACTGATTGCATACCCACCCTCATTTAATATACATACCTACCTGCTTCAGCTTTTATATATTATGCTAATATCATCTTAGTGTTTTTTTTATACTTTTTTAAGACTGAGATTTGTCTCTATACTTACTCTATAGTGTAAAATTATTGTTTTATTAATTCGTTATTAAAATTATATAGACAATGTAAAACTATAGTTGTATTTTCAAAATATTATATAAAAATATGTCTTGATAGAAAACGTTAAACATATATTAAATAATAGATCTAAACAACCGCATGTAATACATTAAAACTGTAGGCATCGAATGTCCAGTCGTAGAGTGAGGGTGGCGTAGAGGTTGTCTGTCTAAACGTAATTGCTTTTCTAAGTCCGATCAACGGTGCACTGAATATTTGATGGCGATACATACTTAAATTGAGATCAGGGCTTACTCAATACTTCAATCGATTTCAGTTATGTCGAATGTTGAATAATGTAAATAAGTCGAATAATTACGAACTTAATTTCAAATACGAAATTGTCTGTGCCCTCAAAATCAGTAGCTTGAAATCTAGTACAATCTATTTGCTTATCTCTATTTTGTTTTGATTATTTTAATCTAAGAGGTTTATAGAATTAATTTGAAAGGTAAACTTACCTACATGTAGGATGGTGGAAGTGGCCATATCTCTGAGAAGGTCTTCCACTAGCGGTTCCGCATCCTCATACAATTCGTGTTGAGCTATCTTCAGTTGGAACCTTTCCAAATTAGAAGCGTTTATGCTGCAATAGAAATTGATTGGTATTATTATACGACATTAATTTCCATGAATTATCTATTATGCGGCATTCTGCCTTTTGTTTGGGTTTAAATTGGAGAACAAACGACTGATCTAACTGCAATCAATAGTAGTCGCATATCTATGGCTAACAACAACCTAATAATTGGAGCTATTAGTAATATCGATTAGATATAGACACTGACCCAATTTAATACGTAAATATTATTAAATTGAACATAAACATGAGAGACAAAAGCGATGCGTAGTACGTCATCGATGAAGTTACTTTAAATTTTTCGCACACGCCCGTAAACCTGGTCGTTAACGTCAAGATTTACATGGAAGATTTTCCGACGGCGGTGCGGCGCGGCGGCGGCGTGTTGGTTTTGGCTGCGTGGAACACATAAGTGGACGTGATTTGCCTACTAGCGGGAGGTGTGAGACTCCGGGCGACACGACGCAGCACGGAACTGAATACTAAGGAGCGTACGTGTAACGTTTTCGATTTGTGGCATGCTCCGATAACCTGCATTTAGAAATCAAGCCGGCAGCTATTCTAAAATTTATTGACTCTCTTTCGGTGTGAATTGTGCCGGCGTCGAGTGGGAATTCAAAAAACTCGATTGTTCCGGCTCGCGACAAGTGGACGTTCATGATTCTAAACGAACACGAAGCCCTATTTACTTCCACATTTTATCTGAGCTTATTATGCGCACGACGACCGAAAAATATAAAGAATTCATAACAAAAGAAAACGTTCTCGTGTTAAACAATGAATTTTCATCTCCTCTCTTATTTACGTAGATGATCCCAATTTTGAAAAAATTATACCGAATTTTCCATCTATCAACGCAACCCTTTCTACATGATACATGAATTCGGTCATAACAGGTCCCGTCATATCACGAGCGGCGTTTTAAGGAAGCCATCATGCATTCATTCCATTTAGTTTTATTGTCAAAGACCCGCGCCTATCTCAGTGGGACCCCGTAACTGGATTTTAAATAAGATTCCTTGTAGGTCTTGTGAAATTTGCCTCGCAAGATAAAGAAAGGTCGCTTGTCTGTTTCGTATTATAGAGTCATTCTGTGCTGGAAGTATGATATCATCCTTTTTTATAGTCTTGTATCAAACGAAATCCTGTTGATAGTGTACCTAAACGCAAACGGAATGTGATATTCTTTTCATTGCTTTCACGATGCCCTATGAGATTTGGCCTAATATTTGCTTTCGTGAAATTACCTGAAGGAGCGGACGCCGGGCGTGACCTACCTGTTTGATTTTGATGCATACTTCAGTGCTCTGCGGGGCATTCGTGGTGGATGAAAAGCTGTCGCCTTTAGAACGTGCAGTGACGTGTTACATATAACATCACAATTTTGCGCAGGGGCACATTCGGAACCGCAGCCGCGAGGAAATATGTAAACAGTTGTTCCAGCAATGTTCGAGTTATCAAAGTTTAATTGCGGTAATAACGAAGTAACTAACAATTTAATTTGGCGACTCGCGGCGTGCTACATAAATCGTAATTGTGGATGTCAGCTGTCGGCAACTTTAGAGAATTTTCCTTGTAATGTCCTTTTCGCGTCGTTTTTCGCAGAACGTTTTAATTAATATTTCTTAACCGACTGAATATTCCTTTTATTTTGGTATTTACATTCTGCGCAATGTTCTAAACGATTAAAATATTATGTTGATTGCTTTTTTCCGAGAACACTTTGAGACAATATACAACAGACATGCTCAGAATAATAAATTCGTTTTGCAAGGGTTTTAGTCTACCTACTTAAGAATGGAAGACATGGTTATTTTATGGACATTATAACACAAAGTCTTTTTCAGCATAGTGTTTGTAAGTAACATCTGAGCAATAGGTACACACTCGTTGTTGAAAGGATAATGACGTGTCACAACCTACATATTTTACTTTATATATTATGACCGAAGTCTGACACAGCTGGCCGTAAATACATCTTTTCACTGAATATTATACTAAAATCGACCACGCCCTTACCTAGGTTCTAAGTCCTCCATCTCTCCAATGGTGGGGTTATCTGGCCTCAGGACGTTAAGATCCCGATGTGGGGGGATGACTACCGTGTGTTCTTCCGCTTTCCCCTGCAGCTGCGAGAATATTATCCTCTGCAGGTCTTCGTACCGGTCCATGGGGCGGGCGGGGGTCCGGGGCTCGGTGTCCACCCCCCCTCCACTCGTCTCGCTCGGAGCTGACTGCTCGTATTCTCGAGACCCGTTGCTGCCATTGCTGGTGGAAGGAACGGTTATTTGTTACATTGCAATTGTAATTTTAATGTCTGCTACTAAACAAATAGTCACACGATAACACTTGGTCAACTAGGAGTCAATTTCGGTAATTGAAAACACATGTTCAGCTTGAATATATTTTAAAAACAAAGTTGGTTAACTTATTGTCACATTGTTATGGTATAAAATAAAATAAAATTAAAAAAAAATCTTAACCCCACGTTCTCAAGATTCCCGAATGTTAAAATTATCCGCGTCCGGGCGAATTTAACATTCGCGATTAGAATTATTAAGATACTACGCGGAATGTGTCGGACATTCCTTTCACATGAACCGAACCCGCGCGTAAATAGCTTCATGTAGACAATCTGTTCCAGTTGCTCACTTTAAGTTCTATATCAGCGTGGGAATTAGTTGAAGGAAAAAGTGATTCAGCAACTCCTGTTACCACAAATGCGAGGTCACAGTCCAGCAATTTACTGGAAGGTGCATAATATGTACCGCTTAGTATAAGTGCTGTTGGCCACCGCTTCATTTACGTACTGTGAAAGCTTACATCTTTCTTATTTATTTTAACCGCAAATGAAATAATGTGGGTTACAAATAAAGAAATGATAAACTCAAACTCAAACTCAAACTCAAAGCATTTATTTCAATTAAACCATTTACAGGCACTTTTGAATTGTCAAACAGATAACAGGCAAAGTAAATGTTTTGAGAAAATCATGACTAAACCTGTAGGAAGCTTATGGTCCGCAACGTCCCATCCGTTGCTGATCAAAAATGTTCTCCTTATTTTGTGATTTTGTAAAAGGGGCGGTAAATTATAATGTAATAAGTTAAAGAAAGGCCGCCGGAATCCGCTGGATGCGAGAAGCACAGAACCGGTCGAAGTGGCGGTGCTTGGGGGAGGCCCATGTCCACCAGAGGACGTCTTTCGGCTGAAATGAGAGAAATGAACTAGCTGATAATCTATCATATGAAAAAATAAGTAACGTATTATTAGTAAGAACTCTACAGTACAGCCATAAAAATAATTACATAGACAAAGCTTAGTTCTTAGAATCAAAAGGATCAAAAATATCACTATTTTGTTAAGACCAGCTGAAATATTACAAACATTTTTCAAGTGATTCCAGCTTCATTATTAAGTACTTAGTTATTATTTGGACTTAATACCAGCTTGTAATGAAATACAATTAAACTGAAACGTATACAAAAACGAGTGCTCTTTGAAATAATGATTCGTATTCTGGTAACGGCTTATTGTTAGAATTATCAATTATATTCGTAAATGTGAATTATTGAAAGGTATTAATAATTTAAGCTTGCGTATTAAATAATATAATGACTGTTATCGTAACTGTTCGTTGATTGATCAAATTCTACGAATCATTTCTATGGTGATTCGTCTTATTATTGTGAGGTATTGATTGGAAACATGCCATGGCTTATAAAGATGGTATAGATTTTGAAGTACAGGTTTTATTAAATATGCCTAGCCTGAGCTTTGGAGATATGTTACATCGACTAATTGGCACTGCGCCATAGCGCGGTTTAATAAAAACAAAACCTTTAAATCTCACATAACCTAATCAGAAAAACTGGTCAAGCTTTTCAGTTTCAAGTTCATATTCATATCTTTATTTGCATTCCATAATGTTAAAATATCTTACATTGGCTTCAAGCTACGGTACAATAACGGACCCTGTAGGGCACAGCAAAAAGTTTTTTATTTTTATTTTATAAAAATGAAATTAGGAAACAATTAATAATTTTAGTAGTTATTTATGCAACTGTTGTATAATAAGGGGTATTAAAACACGTATGTGTGTTTATAGTATCACATGAGTGTTTTAATACCTAATTAAGTACAGTTGCATACAAGACTAAAAAGTCTTGGGTGTTGATAACTAGACCCACGATATATTTAAATCCTATATAAAAGGTGCAATACTAATATCGAACAAAATTGCGGGATACAACGCGACGTGAAATCGAATAACATATAAATTTTTTTTTACTTTTCGGTGCATTGTTGGTTTTTCAATGCGCGTGCATGACAATGTTCTTTTTTTGAAATTCATAAAGGTACCACGAATTGAGTAGTGAGAATGTGGTTGTTTAATGAGTAAGGAAGGGATCTAAAAAGGAGGAGCATAATGAAATTTAGTACAACATTATAACACCCATTTGGATGATATTATGGTTGCTATGACACTGGTTGTTTTCATGTTGGCAATAAGCTAACTGTTTCAGAAACTTCAGCATGGGTGTAAATAAAATATGTTATTAATATTAATTGAGTAAATTGTAACTTAGTTCGTAACCCTATGTTACTGCACTCATTTATACCCCACTCCTACTTTTAGCCAAAACATAATATAGAAATGTTGCACACTATTTTGACTGGCGACAGTGGGCAATCCGTCACGTTTTGAATGACCTACTAGCGTCCCAGGCACATCGAACGCCATATATTCCTCACTGGTTGGCATACCCAGCGGGCATTGACAGGCTGACAGCAGCTGAAGCGTGATTATATTTTTTATATAGGTACACCTAAGTCATCTTAACACTAACTGGTAATAAATCCTGGACACAAAGTCTCTCTTCGAAAGAAAAATTAGCAAGTTGAATTTATGATTTTTTTGGACATGCCAAAAACTGCAGAGATCTGAAAACTTTATTAGGTATTTCGATAGCAGTTGATAACATTATTCAGAAATGATCAAATTGAGAAGATTAACATCGATCATCAAATAAGACATTTACCGTCCGTAGCACTTCCGCGTAGCGCTACGAGAAACGGGCATCCCCCGTAGACCGCTACGATTTTTACAAACACAGCTCCAAAGTATTGATTTTCTATCGTACCTATCTAGTTGTATTTCTTTAAGGATTCAGAAAACTTATATTATTTACACAGAAAATTTGAGCAAACAAATGCATATCCGTTCACTCAATGTAGTGGTAATTGGAGGCTCTACGGCGCTACACTGGGTTAGATATGAAAATGATAAACAAACACTGACAACTTTGTATGAAAACGGGCCGTTAGACCTTTAAATAACATGCTTTAGTTACACATTTATTTATTTAATTATGCATTATTATATTGCACCCAATTCTACTAAGTAACTGTTAAGTGCTAGCTTACAAATTGCCTTCTAAACAAAGTACCGAAACTTGTTGAAAATAATCACACACTCCAATATTTAGGTTATAGTTGGGTGTATTGTTTCGGTCTATTGAAAGTATTGAGGTTCGAGTCCGGCCTAAATCACTCAATAACGTTAACTTCGAGTGTTTGCGATAGCGTGGGCAATTGTTTACAGATGTAATCATTACGAACTCGGTGTTCGACAACTGAGTTGAAATTGTAATCAATAAACGAGTACCTAGTGTGTACTTAAGTAGCGATTTTTTCGATTTCAATTTGGTCTCTAATTGACTGTGGATTTGATTGGCTCGGTATAACTTAAAATAAACATCGTGAGGAAACCGTCATGTCCTAGAACCAAAAATTCGAAGTCATGTGTCATTTACCAACCCACACTGGTCCCGCGTGGTGGATTACGGCCCACTCCGTCTCACATAGAAATTAAATAATCAGCTGTCTCTCATAAAACTTCAATACCTACTCGATCCAAATGTATGGGACAGCTGATAATGTTTTCGTGATTACGATGTAGGCATAATATAATTAATGTATTTATGTAAACGACAGTTTACTAACTTCCATGGGTGGTGATACTTTTAGCTATAAGGCAGCTTCTCTACCACATTGCTGTCTGAAACAATTTTTTACGGCATAAGCTCATTCAGGTAGTTCTAGCCGTTACGAAAGAAGAACTGGTAAATTCTACGATGCCTTCACTACTACTACAAGTTATATCTAAGCAAAGTTATAAATAGCACACAAATAATAGGACAAATAACCCTTTGACTGACAGCTGTCAAAATTAGTCTAGCTAGTAGCACGACAACTATCAGTGGAAGGGATAAAGTAATTTCATAACCAAAAATAGCAACATAAGATACTTGAGCAACTTAATTACCGACAAATTCAATAGTTATTAGGGTTCCATAACCAAAGGCTGCCAACAAACGGAACCCTATTACTCAGCCTCTACTGTCCGTCCATCCATGTCTGTCAGCAGGCTGTATTTCATGAACCGTGATAGGTAGGCTGTGGAAATTTTAACGGATTGTGTATTTATATTACCGCTATAACAATAAATAATAAAAATTAAATATAAAGTTAAGAATTAATGGACTCCCTTTAATTCTTAACTTTTTTTTTTTCATACAAGAATCCTGTTTTTGCTAAATATTGTACTACGGTGATACAAAACCCTTCATGTGCGAGTCCAACTCGCACCTGTCCGGTTTTTGTTTCTGCTTTAATAAGACAATATAATCGTGATATTTGCTATTGTCTGACTTTTTTACAAATACAAGCCTACACACATTGTCTCGAACTGTTTGTATGCGAAATATCTAAGTAACATAATGTGCCGATGTTGGTATTTAACACACTAAGTTAAAACACCTAGCATGTCGTATTTTACTTTCATATTTTTACAGATTGAAGGAAAAGGTCGATTTTATTGATTCAAAAAGCGTGTGAAAGAGGTTAAATATGGGTTAATAATATAATATACACTATAAAGCATGTATCAGAAAGGTGAGGTCATATTTAATGGTATGGTACAGACCATCGAACTGGACAACTTTCAATATGGGACACGCGTTGTAACCGCTTCAAAATTATCAGCCGTCTCATACATTTATGTCGAGTAGGTACGACCTACTGATGATGAGACGGCTGATTATTTTGAAGCGGTTTGCGGTTGAAGTTTTGTATCGGACAGTTGATAATTTTTTCGCGATTACGTTTTTGAAAGTACTTCAGTTGAATGATCTGTACCACCCCTTTAAATGATGTATAGTTATCATCATGCTGTATATGAAAGACAAATATTAAACCTTATTTGTTTCACATTTAAGCTTGTATTTATTTATTGCCAATGTTTTTGTTTCACATCTCAGCTGCTAAAAGTACTAATAAAATAAACAAGCTGTCGATGTAATTTTTTTTTTCACATTTGTCCAGATTTTATGACATATTGAATGAACTTGCCTTAAAGTTTGTTTTTTGTGTCACTGATTTCTATAATTTGAATATGACTGAAAATTATAAATTGCATATAGGTTGAATAGAACTATCCATAAGGCAAATTGTTGTTCTAACCATGCTTGTTCGTATGATTTCCAAATGATAACACTGCTGTCTCCTTATTTTTTAATCTGAAAAAATACATACTAAAGTAGGACAGCTACGAATTCTACGAACCACGTAAAAAACCATTAGTAAATAAATTCTAAGCATAAATAAGAATTTTATCAAATTCACGGCAATCATTCTAATTTATACTTTTTTACGATAAGATAAGAGTTACTTCACTTATAAGCAACTTAAAGTTATAAATAATGCATTTTCTGTGTTAACTATCTTGACCGTCGAGGCCCTCCAAATTTAGCAGGTCCAAACTACTGGTTACGAACCGTGCCAATGTTAACACAACGAAATAGCGACGAAGTGGACCCTAACCCTCAACCCACGCTCTTTGTTTTAGAAACCACAAGAGTTTTGTGGTGACCCTAGTTATAAGTGCCTACCTACTATGAATAAAATAATATTCCTAAGGAAATGGTGTCTCATTGGATCTTGCAATAAAATTACCTGACCTAGAGAGATTATGTTGGGTTCACAACTGTTATAAACATGGAAAACGGCTATTAAAATACAATTTACTAACTGTTATTTAAGTAGCTAGACTGCCTCTTTGGTCTAACACGAAGAGCATGAAGTCCTGGGTTCGATTCACAGGTCGGACAAAGTGTTATTGGGTTTTCCATCAAGAGCAGCCCCGAGTCTGGATTTGTGCCCGGTTGATGGCGGATGGCTTAAACATTAAACTAGCGAAACGCGGTTATGTTATGTTTATTAACTATGTATTATTACTACTGTAGGGAACATTTTCTGTAAATGGCATGAACTCAGACTGTCAGTCAGTACAGGCTGCTACCAATCTTGTTGATAGGCTCATTCGTTAACCAAATAACAACATCAAGTGATGCAATCTCATTTCGGTAAGAGAAGACATAAACGCACAGACGTGTGCCTCAGCATGTTTGCATAGTGCAAAAATACCTTTCATTTTTAACCTACGAACGATTTGGCTGTTACTAAAGCCAGATTTATACGTTACGATGTAATTGTCTGTGGTGTAGCATAAGTTTTTGGTGGCATCTACATCACCACATGTGAACTACGCATCAAAGACTTGACGTCACACAAAATCCTAACGTCACACAAAAATTCTGCATCGCGTAATTACAGTTTATCGCGCGGTCGACATATACGTTATACAAGATCCCCACATCAATCGTTGGGCAGTTGCCCGCCAGACACGCCACCCGTTTTTTCGAAGGATCCTCCGTTTTCTGTAGAGGATGAGTGAACTTTTCACCCTGTTCCTCACACCTATAAAAGTTAAAGCAACAATAAAAGTTGCATCTACACACTTGCTTCAATTTAATTGTTCGACTCAGTTCTCGCCAGGGTGGTGTGAACAGACAGCGATGATCTATATGTATTTATTTTACTGACGCGAGACCTTTTAAATCTTTTGTAAGTACGTGTCTTACGCGAGAAAATAGTCGATAACTAGTCGCTTCCTCGTCGGCGGTGGGACAGCTGGTGCCTCAACGGAGCTTAATATTATCCGAACTTCCTAATTCTAACTAATATTATAAATGCTAAAGTGAGTTTGTTTGTTTATATATTTGTTACGCTTTCACGCTAAAACGGCTGAACAGATTTAGATAAAATTTAGCACATAGGTAGACCATGACCTGGAATAGGACATAGGATACTTTTTATCCCGTTATTCTCACGGGATCGCGACTTACGCGGGTGAAACCGCGGGGCGCAGCTAGTAATATTATAAATGTGAAAGTGAGTTTGTTTGTTACGCTTTCACGCTAAAACGGCTGAACAGATTTAGATGAAATTTGGCACATGGGTAGACCATGACCTGGAATAGGACATAGAATACTTTTTATCCCGATATTCTCACGGGATCGAGACTTACGCGGGTGAAACCGCGGGGCACTGCTGTACAATAATAAAGTCATGTTAACCTTACAGGATTTAGATAGGTACTATGAAAACATCAGTATATGAAATCTCAGTGGAGCTTTTGAGACAGTTCCGCGAATTAAGTTATATGTAGGTAGTTATTTCGCTCATCGTTAGTAATTAAAACCATCAGTAGTATATGCTATTCATTACTAATTAAGTACTATTTCTGAAAAGTAAATAACTACAGGTGTCATCCTTATCTTTATTTATTTTTCCTTGAGAGCGGCTAGTGACAAAATACCTAAAATTTAATAATAATTTAATCGCCTTCCTAGATTATGTTGATGTTAATCATATTAGTTATCTCAATTATCTATACTTAATGTGGATTTATTTCAGTGGCAGGTATACTAGGTTGGATTAAAATATAAAAGAAAAAAAAATGACAATATCCCTAATAATACTTAGATATCTACTATCTATTACTCAAATCTCATTGCAATTGTTAGTTTAATTATAATTGTATCATTTTATTGTTTCATTCTGCTTATTGAATTCGGTTGTTTATTTTTGTTTCCATTGTTCTTTTTTAATTGTTAATTTTTTTTTTTTATTAACGGTTACGCCTGAATGATTTTTCTTGTGTTTGTTGTGGAGTTGGATATTTTTATATTTTTTACCTACCACAGTCAGTATTTGGATTGTTGCTGTTTTAATTTCTTCGTAAATGATCAATGTACTTAATTTATTTTATTTTAGTCTAATTTATAATCTAATTTTAATATCAATTATTATTCAATTTATATCTTGGTTATTCGTTTATGATCTAATTTATTAATTTAGTTTTCTCACCTATATGAATCTGTCATAATTTAATGTCGCAATTTAATACTTAATGGTTTTACCACTGTTTTTTGTGCTACCGGTGTTAACCTATAATTAATTGTTGCACCCGTAATTGTATCCTATTATAAATAATACACTGCTAATGTACTGGTGTAAGCAATTGTTGGTTAACCTAAATAAATAAATAAAAATTACTGATAGTGTATTGGCTAGATCGTGTTTATAAAAACTTTTGCGAAATTAATCATCATCTGCCTGGCCTTTCCCCAACTATGTTGGGGTCTACCAGTATTTTACATGGAGCGACTGCCTAACTGATCTCCACAACCCAGTAACTGGGTAACACGATACTCCTTAGCAAGATTGGTTGTCAGACTTTCGGGCTTCTGACGACCCGTAACGACTGTCAAAGATCTAGAAATAACAGCCGGGACCAACGGCTTAACATGCTTTCCGAGGTACGGAGGAGTCTCGGTATGTAAAGATGGTACACCCATCCACGGATCAACCCCGGTAAGCGTAGCATAACCTAATGGATCTACCCGTGCGACTGTTATTACTTTAGCAACGCTGTTATTACTTTTGCGAAATTAATAAAAATTGTTATTCATTGATAGAAATAAAATCATAGATGATGGAGACTGCGCCATAAATATGATTGCTATTAATTTAACGATTGACTAGGTTATAAAAAAAAAACAAACATGTAATGCATGCATGCATTTTTATAATTTCGTCATATCCGTTTGTCTGAAGTCAATATTCTACTCGAAGGCTATTGGCATCAATGCTTTTGGATATGTGAAAGAAATCGCGCCAGTAGTATATATAACCAAATTAAAAGGAAATCAACAACAACTATCACAGCTAAGTAGGCGCTACAAGTTAACGAGTAATAACCGACCAACTTGCAAAATCATGTTCTCCCATACGAAATATATGGGAGAACATGATTTTTGTTTTTAAACTACAATGTTAAGTTTGTTCTTGACATAAATTCATCTCAACTACGGAACACTTCATTTTGAGTGGTCCGACACGCACTTGGCCGGTTTTTTTATTTCTAATAACATTGACTGGCGAAAATTGGAAAGAAGGCGTATTTTGTGCACCGATAAACAATAGTGCAGTGAAATTACGAAATAAATGAACTACGAAACCCTTCACTGCGCTTGGTCCGACACGCACTTGGCCTGTTTTTTTATATCCGACTCCGCTATCCGAAACCAAAATTACATTAGCATTTTAATCATGTAACTAAACATAGGTTCAACGTTAGCAACCTTTCATTACGCGTGTGCATTACTGAGCAAATACCTACATTGTTCAATTGAGAAGCGATGAGTACCTTAATCATATTTCATTTGTTTATGCCCCTTATTTGTGCAGCCTGTGACGTTGCAAAATGACATCTTAGGCGACATTAAGCGGTAGAACCTTGTAGCTCAAGAGTTTCTCGATACCGAAGACAAAACGCTGTTATTGGGTTTAGATAATTATTTTGATGTTAATTAAATATTCGAAATTAATTAACATACTGATTTAATCACCCAAATTTTATAGTCATGCAATGTCTGATAAAGGATATTGACCGATTTGGACCAAATGCTGCCCAGACATGGGAGTGCTTCCAAATGGTTCCTTACATCAATTCATACATAAAAAAATAAAAAAAATAAAAACGGTCCCAGGGTTAACCCTGGGACCTACCTAAAAAACATTAACCTCTTTCAGGCATTATCTTATTAATAAGATACCTACCTAGTTTTATTTAATTATTTCATTTTATTATTGGAAAAATGAGAGCGTCGTTGAGTTTGACTCGTTGATTTTATCTTGACAAGTGCTATAGCCTCACATGGTGTCCAGGGTCTTATGATGCAGCTGGAGGGTGGTCACGGGCACTCCTCAAGTAAACCAAATAGCCACGTCGTATCTGGTTTCATTGGATAAGTATTGAAAAGTCCTATTACACTAGGTGGTGTCCAGGGTCTGATGATGGAGCCGGAAGGTATCCATAGGAACTCCTTAACTAAAGAAGACAGCACCATCGTGTTTGGACTCGTTGAATGTATATTGACAAGTGCTTTACACTAGACAGTGTCCAGGGTCTGATGATGGAGCCGGAAGGTGGCCAAGGGAACTCCTCAACCAAACAAGATAGAGCCATCGTGTTTGGATTCGTTGGATTTGTCTTGACAAGTACCTAGTATAGCCCAGGGTTGTATCCATATTTATCTTAAGAAGTAATTTAAAATAGGAGAAATAGGAGGAGTATTTTTTTGTAAGTTTTATTTAAGTAGTACTTTTTAGTTAATAAAAAGCTTGTTTTTAAAAAGATATGTGCTCTACCCAGTTCTCGAAAAAGGCAACATCACGTTGTATTGGGTTCGACCTATCATCAATTCATCACTGCCCTAACTAAGTTCCGTTCAAGTCTTGTCCGCGTACGTTAAAAAATGTAGCGAGTTCAGTTCGATTCCAGTTTTGATAGGAGTTATCTAGTGTTGTCCATGGACATCGGCATCAGAGGCATTTTGGAGCTAATACTTTAGTTTCATTAAAGAATCTTTCGAATACGTCACGAGTGCGACCAGTCCAATAAAATAATTCCGAATCATGTTGTTGATTCAGATTTTCAAAATCTATGTGGCTTCTGGGATGTTTAACAATTCCAACATTTTGAATAAATCCTGGGGATTAAAATCAAAACAACGATTTGGTGCAGTAAAAATCATCCCAGGTTATGTCTTTTAAATGTTCCTGACACACGTAACATAGTGGTGGCTATGGATCAAGGGCTTGATCCAGAAAGCGGTACTTCTGGACACTGCGCTTAGCGTTAGGATGTTCCTCCCTCAGGAGCCCTGACTACCGGTAGCTTGGACCCTGTTACCGATACCAGATATTTATATTTTTCAATGATTTTTTTAATGTTCCAAAAAATATTTAAAATGTAAATGATATGCATACCAATGAAATAGTAATGTGTTATTTAACATAATTACAGTCATTATTTAATAGAATGCGCCATCAGTTGGTTGTTATTCATCAATAAAAAATACTCAACAAAAAATAGTTTTTCTCAAACCTCCTGGGATAGATTTTATTGAGCTTAGGTTTACAGACTAGTATATGTCCAAGGAACATAATGCACTATTTGTCCATTCTGGGCAGCACTTGGCCCAACTGCCGAATATGGATGGTCATTAAAAAATATTGAATATGAAAATGATATGCACACAAATGAAATAGTAATGTGTTGTTTAACATAATTACAGTCATTATTTAATAAAAATGCGCCATCGGTTGGTTGGTGTTCATCAACAAGAAATACTCAATAGAAAAGAGTTTTTCTCAAAACTCCTGGGATAGATTTTATTGAGCTTTGGTTTACAGACTAGTATATGTCCACGGAACATAATGCACTATGTGTCCATTCTGGGCAGCACTTGGCCCACCTGCCGAATACGGATGGTCAATAAAAAATATTGAATATGAAAATGATATGCACACAAATGAAATAGTAATGTGTTGTTTAACATAATTACAGTCATTATTTAATAAAAATGCGCCATCGGTTGGTTGGTGTTCATCAACAAGAAATACTCAATAGAAAAGAGTTTTTCTCAAAACTCCTGGGATAGATTTTATTGAGCTTAGGTTTACAGACTAGTATATGTCCAAGGAACATAATGCACTATGTGTCCATTCTGGGCAGCACTTGGCCCAACTGCCGAATATGGATGGTCACTAAAAAATATTGAATATGAAAATGATATGTACACAAACGAAATAGTAATGTGTTGTTTAACATAATTACAGTCATTATTTAATAAAAATGCGCCATCGGTTGGTTGGTGTTCATCAACAAGAAATACTCAATAGAAAAGAGTTTTTCTCAAAACTCCTGGGATAGATTTTATTGAGCTTTGGTTTACAGACTAGTATATGTCCAAGGAACATAATGCACTATGTGTCCATTCTGGGCAGCACTTGGTCCAACTCCCATATATGGATGGTCAATGTCCTTTAAATTGAATATATTATCATAGAATTTCACAAGTGGACTGTCACTGGTGTCAAACAATTCTGTTTAGTCTGTGGTTAGATCTTTCTCGAAGGTCGATGAAAAGGAGTCAGGTCTTTGGTCCTGTATGTGTGACGAGAAGGGTGTTTCTTCCCGATCCTGGTCGATCCTACGCGACGATGGGGATTAATCAGGTATGTTATTTGAGAGGCACCAGTACGGTGTTGATCAGACTGTGTCCAGCCAATAATCTTATTGAAAATATATCATAGGCGAACCTGTCTGGCCTGAACTGATGCGAACGTGAAAAGACGTGACGCCCTGGTGCCGTCCCGTGGTCTGGTGAAATAGCAGTTAGTCCCGACTAGTGGCGAGCAGTGTGCTGGTTGACCCGGGCTTTGGCAGTTATGAGGTTTGATCCAACAAGTGCTGGCAGTGTGGCCATCCATTGATATTGGAAGGCCTTACCTATCCGGTACCTCGTGCGAGATAGTGTCGCCGCTCCAGGTAACGATTAGCGTCATCGTTTTCTTCCGGACGTTCCCGTAGGCCGCGTGTTCGTGGGAACACAGAGTTTCCTCTGTGTTCCATGCCAAGGGACTTGATTCCGTCAACTGAGCGAGAGTTCTCATCTGAGTGAGTGAGAGTTACCATCTGCAAGTTATACTAACTAACATTTGATTTATTGTAGTAGATCCTTTGAGAGAGTGATACCCACGTGTCCATTTTGAGAAAGTAATTTCCAGAGTGTTTTAGGCTTTCATGTAGTGAACTAGGTAATAAGACCAGTTGATATAAATTACATGTGTTTGGTTGTGTCTCTGGGTGCTTTGCCCAAATGTTATATTCCTTTTATGAGCACAACCATAATAGGTCACTTATTATTCGATTGAGCTAGAAGTTGTTAAGCGTTCATCTCACGAATCCTCATAAGCGACCTGAGCTTGTTGTATTTAGTCTCATACTTGTATTTCCCCTAACACACCTTGTTACGGAGACGGGGTGTGTTAGAGGTTTATACCTTTGTAAAGATTGGGAAAGTTCTATATGTTTTAGTGGCTTGCCACAAATTTTGTATACCTGTGTTATTGATATAATTACAATAAACTTTGTAATGTGTAATAAGGTATTTGTAATTGGTTCTTTCCCTAGCTATTTGTACCTAATAAATTTACTTTAGCACGGTCTGTAAGGTACCGGGTTACAAGCCGCGGCGGCTGACCAATTTATTAGTGCATAATTGTTTCTGTAACAAAAGCTGCCAACTTTTAATAATACTCGCTCCTTAGTTAATACGTAGAACAATACCTACAACTGCATTGACAGGAAGATAATTATATACCTGATTATAATTTCTATAAACCCTCCGGCTAATGTAAAAAAAACAGTTTGATGCAATGTTAGTATTGTGCAAGTATTGGTTTTATTTTTAGCAAGCTTTGTCATTTTTTGCTAGATTTGCTAGTCTACACATTGCGCACTAATTTCCTAATTATAAAAATATATAGAATTTAGCAGTTCAATTTATTTATTGTTTTTTTTTGTTGTTAGCACTTTCAGTTTTTTGGGGCTTAGTTAAACTGAAAATATCTACTTACAACACGTATCTTGACCGAGCCTCTTAGATTTGACCGATATTAAGCAAGAAGCACGACTCACGAGGCATGATAAGGTTTGAAGTGGGAGAGTGGCTACTTTACCTACAAATAATATCAAAACTAGTTGTCATATGTGCCGATTCAGTTGTTCACAAACTAAACTAAATTTAAGTTCAGTACATCTTTTTCTTTCTATTTCATTATGAAAATGACAGAAGATAAATTTTAGTTTAGTCCTGTCAAATTAATCAGTGCCTGACATAAATTGGCGTAATTTTAGTAGGTAAGTTTTTAATCACGTCTAAACTTGTATGGAGTAGTAACAGGCGCTGATTAATTTACAGGACTAAACTAAAATTTATCTTCTGTCCTTTTCTTAATGAAATAGAAAGAAAAAGATGCAATGAACTTAGTTTAGTTTATGAAAAACAGAATCGGCACCATTGTTTATCATGCCAGCAACTAAACATATAGATTTGGGATGGACACATTTAAAATGACCCTGGAAACATTATAATGCTAATATTATTTATATCAACAATATGCTATATTTATAGTAGTTGAATTGATGTCTTAATTCAATAAATATCGTAGTAGGTCTGTTAATCCCACTCCTATGGGGCTATACAAAGTGTTTTTTTTTAATCTTTTAAGATTAAAAAAAAACACATTGTGTTACATTCGGTTTGAGTTGACGCGGGCCCAGTTGTCACTGACCCAAACTCTCGATGTGTGTATCTGAGTTTCATTGATAGGTACAAGTAAATAATTTTCATTCAGACCAATCATTCATATTTAAAGCTAAGAAAATGCGACGCTGTCATTTTTTTTTATAGACAAATATAGTCAGAATTAAATGTATTTCTTACTTTTATCACGTAAGGGAGTGTTTTACGTAAAAAATCGTGACTTTCTCTAATTATTTTTGAAAGAAAAATGAAAAAAAACAAAAAAATCCAGTTGATTATTTGACATGTTCTCATTAATACCCTAGAAAAAAAAACACGTATAGTTTCAATAACTGTTTAATGTTTTAAGTAAGTTCGTCATTCAGATAGTTGTAGAAAACTATAGAAATAATACAAATGTGATGAATCTGACGTCAAGGGATCCGCCATTTGAGCACGTGAATTCGAACCTGACAAGTACCAACTCGCGCTAGGTCGTCGTGGTGGATTACGACCCACTCCTTCTCGAGAGGAATTCTGTGTCCCAGCAGTGGGAGCATTATAGGCTGAGTATACTTAGTGCCAACTTTATTGGACTCCACAAGGCAGTGGTCTCCACCGCTACCATCTTATCATTAGCCAGACGGTGAAGGGAATAGTCATGAGGAATCTTGGTGAACAAAAAACACACACGCATACACAGCGAGCATTGTGAATATGCTCTTTCCTTATCTGTATGAGAAGAGGCTTTACCTACAAGCCGAAATAATCGTGGCAACTATACTGCCACATTTTATTTTTATTTATTTATTTACTAGCTGCGCCCCGCGGTTTCATCTGCGTGGGTCTCGATCCCGTGGGAATATCGGGATAAAAAGTATCCAATATCCTATTCCAGGTCATGTTCTACCCCTGTGCCAAATTTCATCCAAATCCTATCAGCCGCCGCGTGAAAGCGTAACAAACAAACAAACTCACCTTCGCATTTATAATATTAGTTAGGATTCAGTCATATACATACATTTTATACATTTAAGTTGGTGCCAACATAAACTCATTGTAGTCACCAAAATCATCAACTACATAATTTAAAGAATTCAAACAACTTAAGTAGGTACTTGGTAACTATTTGGTAAGGTAAGCCATTACTGTGAAATGTCCTTCAATGCACTCTTAAGGCTCGTAAGGAATCAATTATATTCCAAGCCAGCACACACTGCGATGACAATAGATTACGCCACGAATTATTGTAACTCTCATACAAAATGGGAGGTATATTTCATTGTAGTGGACAACAGCTATGTTTAAACTATAGCTTTATTCTTCTTTAGCAGGAAAACTACAAAATAGTTAACAGGCGTCATTTATAAGGTTGACTGAACAAGGAAACAGGTTAGACCACATCCCAGAGTATTTTAAGCCGTAAATGATGATAATCGCTGTATCTATAGGATGTTTTTATATGCACTAGGTTTTTTTTCCTGTATCTACTAAATATATCACATGCATATTCCCAGACCTGGGACAAATAAGTATCTGGAGGTCATAAGAATATTAGATTTTTTTAATTAAAACCTTTATACGTAGCTAAGCAGTAGCAATCGCATGCGCATCGCGTGACATCAAGATTTATTCAGTGTCTATCTATGTTTGCGAGTTAGGTTCGTCAAAGATAGCAATGTTATTAGTTTAGAAGTGTCGTTGCCCTACAAAATCGACGTACCGCGTGCGTGCTAGGCCTACGGACTATTCCAAAGTAGCACTACAATGCTGCTGGCACATATCAAAACCCAGTAAGTGCTTCTAACTAAATTTTCCAAAAGAGAACAAAAACAGCGATAAATGCAGGCTTTTTTTTTAAATTTCTATTTTCTTGTTGAGTTATATAATTACGGTTTTATTCATAAAAAAAGCTTATCGAAGGTTTAAAACACTCTTTAGTTAAAGTGTTCGATAAGCCTTTAAAACGTTCGATAAAATTTTGTATTCATAAACGTTCTATAAACCTTCGATAACTAATATGTCGTTAAAATTCAGACATAAATCAAAATGTTGCCATTTTATTGAAGTCATCCACCACACCACGCCATCATCGACCAACTCATCGAAAAGTCAAACGAGAATGTCTGTATACGCACCGAATAATTGTGACCATAGACATTATTACGTACTGTAAACTATTTTATTGTCTACTGTTTCGACACTTTTGACGCGGCGCGTCTTTCAAATTTGCCAATGAATTTGTTATTATGATTCAAGGAATATAATATCTACTCTCTGAATATATTGAAGCGACGAAAACTTTTGAATAGATACTTGTAATTAAAAAAAATGGAATCAAGACCAGTGTTCTAATAAAAGGCAATGTGACAATTGGTTGGAGGAGGATAGGCTGCCGCCTACAGCCAAAATGTGTTCAAAGTAAGTTTTGTTTTGTAAACATTCTCAATTTCTCATATGCTTGCTTGCTTTTGCTTCTAGTCCTTAGATTGTTTTGAACAAATTGGTCAGTGAGAGGGTCTCCTTAATAGAAACCGCCAGACGTTTCCCAGTCCAAATTTAAAAAATCCCAAAAAAATAAAGATTCCCTACACGCAACTCGCAATTACAATACACGAAATATATCAGATAAATTAAAATGTCGGTCAGTTATAAATGAAAACCTCAATATAATGAAGAGAAATAATTTATTTATTACATTAATTTTGTATTTCAGGTTAGAAGCAAGGATGGCGCTGTACTACAAATAGGTAGCAGAAACTGAAAAGTCCTGCAGGAAAAAAATACATGAGGATAAGGCACAGATGGCAAACGCAAAACAAAATGAGAATATTTTGTTCTATTGTATTATAAAAATAAATTAAACTGATACTTTTTGTACAAGCTTTTTATTAAATTAACTACTAGCCAAAATGTCTCCTTTCTTGGGTTGGGCACTTGTATGAGTTTCATTGATATTGCTACCCTCTAACTGCATGTCTCCATGGTCAACTGCAATGTTGTGAAGTTCTGCTAGAACCATTTAATGGTTGTGTCGCCTTTCTTGGGTTGGGCACTTGTATGAATTTCATTGATATTGCTACCCTCTAACTGCATGTCTCCATGGTCAACTGCAATGTTGTGAAGTTCTGCTAACACCTTAAGGTTGTTTTCACAATATCTAGTTTGCAGGTAATGCCATTCAAAATAAATTGAAGCGGGCGGTTTTCAAGACGTACAATTATTTCACAGAATCCAATCCAACCTTTGTATAGCTTGCATTACATAATAATTAACTAAATTGGTTAAACAAAAGTGCAACATAAATTAAATACAACTGCAGCTCCTTGAATTACGATTGTTTATTAAACTGACATTTGTAGGCTGACACAAGACATGTTACATTTGTATGTCAAATGTCATTTTCTGATTAATCAGCTGATATAGAATCGGCCATTTTTTCTTTATAGTACTGTTAAAGTAGGGTTCTGGCTGTGATAACTTTATAGTAGGTTTATAGAACGTTTTTGTGCTAAAATGCGTTTATGAATAACAATATTTGACAACCAGACATTAGCAAGGTTTTAGATGTTCTATATCTTTTTATGAATAGGACCGTTAATGTCAATATTGTAATTAGGTATAAGATTCAAAAGCAATTAAAAGCAATTAAGATAACAATTTGACAGTGGCAGCGCAGTAGACACTTTGGGCGATCCATAAAAAACCTAGTTCCGAAGTTCCTAGGTGTATAACCTGCGCGATATCAAAACCAAGTGAGACAAAAATAAATAAATTAATTAATACCGCCAAAACTAGTACGTGTACCACTTATTATCTAAAAATCAATAAAAAAGATAGTAAATCAGTGGTGGGCACCCATACACCTACCTAAACAACTAAACGACTTAGTAAGGTCGCAGAGACCCGTTGGATGCGAACCTAGAACCTTTCGTTATACAAAAATGCGAAGTTTTTTTCCAGTTGAGGACGTTTCGGATTTTTTATTGCCGTTGATATAATGATGATACTACTCGTATGGTAATCAGAATTTGATAACATTATGTGTTCAAAATTAAAAACATCACGCCAGTATTCCACAAAGGGACATGCAGAGGTAAATAGTACACTCGCATTCCACCAGTTATAATTTAATAAAGGATGGCAATTTGCGTAAAATGTAAGGAAAAAATGCCAAGTAGGTAAGCAAGTAGGTAAGCTAGTAGGCACATCATGTTCAGTAAGAATTTTTTGATATCCATATCGATTACAGAGATAAGCCGCATGATAGTGATAATGCCCAAATTACTAATGTTAACTTTGCATCTAGAATGTGTTGATAACGTATATTATGTACACAAGCTCTAGTTGTTTGTATTTAGATAATTATACAAAAAATATGTTATTGAACTCGTTTGATGTAGATAATGTCGCAGTTTTTTTTATGACTTGCTTTTGTCCCTTTGCACGGATTTTACGACAAGACAAAACATCGAGATTTCTGTGTTATATGTAAGTTTATTAATGTATTATACACATAAACCTTCCGGAATTAATTCTCTAAATTATGGTGGACACTGCAGAAAAATCAGTTGCGTAGTTTAGAAGTACAGACGATATCAACTCGAAAAGCATGTACTTAGATACCAGAAGCGTTTAAATTTTTTCTACAAATTTCAATGTAACGAAAAGCACGACATTTCGAAACCAATATTTGAAATTGAACATTTACTCAGTAATCACATTATCTATTCAATCGATTCGTATTTTTGTGACGTATCCAATGTAAATTCCCGATAACGAGAGCACACACAGATGTATTTACAAATAATTGTAGACGAACTTATTACAGTAAAGGTCACTCAAGATCGCAATTACCTATCACAGACTTTATAGACACATAACATATCATCACGCATGTATTTCTCGAATGGTTAGGCAGAGGTGTATCTATAGTACACCCACATTTCGACAGTTATGTTTAACTCTCATGTAATAGGTGGCGAGTCTATTGCCATCAATCGGGCACGAATCCAGACTCCGAGCTGCTACTGAGAAATTCCAGGTGGAAAAACCCAATAACACTTTGCCCGACCACATAAAAACATACCAAAAATATACATGTGACTATGGCTATTATTATATAAAAACTCGCAAAACAAATTAAAAGATCATAATTGGCCACGCGCTATTGCTAATAATCATAAAAAATTAAAAACCAAATGTGCCTAGAGTGTCTACGATATATTTGGCAATTTTTTTTAAAATTTGTATAATTATGATTACACTGACCCACGTCATACTTCCTACCACCATATCTTACTATACAATCCTACTATTTTTTCTCCAGCTTGTGCCATAGTGTACATACGAGTAGTACGAACCAGTGATTATTAGTGTGATAGCCTTCTATCCTATCCTACAACCCTTCCTCTAAAATGAGCCCTTCCTCCATATTGTGTACATACAAGCCAGTGATTATCATTATGCTCTAAATAATATTGTTAAAAATTATGATAGGATAGTAGAATAATTATTATAGTAGGATAGCCTATCTTTCGTCCAAATTTTCACTTCATTGTGTCCAAAATACGAGCCAATGATTATCATTATCCTCTAATTAGTAGGATAGGATAGTAGGATAGCCTACTATCATATTCGACTATCCTATCCTACCACCCCTCTTCCAACTTGAGTCATTGTGTCCAATATACGAGTCAGTGATTATCATTATGCTCTAAATATATTGTTCCTTCTAATCTGCATACACAGAATAAATGCGAAGATCTAATAGAGTTCCATTGTTTTTAAATTATTGTCACCTCGTTTGAGTTCAACATATTGAGACAGATTGTTCGTGAAGTGATATATTCATCATTCGGGGAAGTAGTTTGTAATAAATATCTATTAAAAAAGATCTTATAGCTATAGCTAAAAGGGAGATACAATAATTTTAATCTACAGTAAAAAACACTTTCAAATTGCCAATAAAATTAAGATGATTAATATTTTATTGTTTATTAATTATTAGTGTTGAATGATACAGGATACTTCTTGATCTTGAGTGACAGTAAAATAATTATTGTACCTACTTATAAATAATTACCTACTGATGTTATAATTTTCTTTGAAATTATCATCCAAAAGAAAACTGAAAATCACTTGTTAAAAATTGAGACTAATTTGTAGCTAGGTCTGCCTCGTTGGTGTAGTGCCTGCAAACGCTACTACCCCAGAATCGAACCCAGGACCATGAGGTCTTGGGTTCGAATCTGGGGTCAGGCAAAGTGTTATCGGGTTTTTCCATCTAGAATTTCTCAGTAGCAACCCGGAGTCTGGATTTTTGCCTGGTTGATGGCAAAGGCCATCTAATTACATGGGACTAAGCCTCTATTACATGGGACTTTTGGGCGAATTGTGGTTGAACTATAGGTGCACCTCTACCTAACCCTTCGGGGAATACAGGCGTGATGTAATATGTTGTAGCTGTGTACATCTAATTGCATACTTTTTCTGAAGGTTTAACTCAGAGTACTACGCAAAATCACAATATCTCCAACCGCCACGATCAATAAGACATCACAATGAATCAATTACAATGAATATTGATAATAGTTTAATGTATTGTTTTGCGGTCAGAACTTGCACTGGTTGTTCGCGCAGCTGGAGTGTGGGAGCTAAGCAGGTTCTATTTACAGAGCAACCTGAAGTTCGTAGAACCTCTCCGATAACTCCCTTAAAAATTAAGGTGCCCATATAAGATTAGTAAAACGCCGTAGTATTTTTTTTAGTATATTTAATTTACTATTTAATACTTTATGCCCAAAAACGTTTAGGTGCACTGAAATTTAATAGGTACTTTGGGCACTGGATGAGAAGACTGAAGAGTTCGTGACTTCCCACGCTTTACCACACTTCCTCACAAATAATTAAATGTGACATAATCATCAATATAATCATGTTTTTTACATTTATAAATAATCATGTGTTTCACATTTTATACATTTAAGTTGGTGCTAACATAAACTCATAAGAGATTTACAGGGCAACAAAAAAAAAGAAACGAAAAACAAGAAAGAAAAAGAAGGTCGATTTTGAGTATGTACTGATGATATCCACTGCATACTATAATATATGGACATTCAATAGTATCGATTTCTTTTACGAATTTTGCATCAATAACGCTGACTCGTACAAATAGAATCTTTAATGATTATAAATAATTTTAATATCATAATTATGTCAACGGTTTTATTACGCGCACAATATTGATCTAGTTTCAGGGATTATATTTTTATATAACTTGTATTGTTGGAGATATTGTCCGAAGCAGACTGTCTTATCTATAAAGACGCTGCGCTGTCAAACCAGTAAACACGACGATAACATAAGATAAGAATACGCATAAATTATAAACAGAATGCTCTTAAATTAATCACATAACATAAATAACTATTAAATCCAGAAGTTAACTGGACATAGAATATCTAGGTGGTGGAGACTACCGCTTTTATACTACTCGCTACAATAAAATTAAATCATGTCTTGATCACCGCACACGGTTAAAATTGGTGTGTGCCTAACGATCAAAAAAGTATTCTGGAGTCATTAAAAACTCGTTTATAAAGAAATTATTTTAATTTGTACCGCGCTCAAGTCATCTTCCGACGCAATCAAAGGGTCACTGTTGTATTTGATAAGATAAATTTTGATTGAGAAGTCTGTCTGGAAACTACCTAACTGTCACAATTTATATCTGAAGAAATAAGATATGAATGTATACTTTCCGCTTAAAATAAATAATATAAAACGATGTTTTCATTCATAAAATCAACTAAACGTGAAGTAATTAAGAAGTGAACACTATACATACCGGCTCGTAGATTCCGCAATGCAAAAAATTCTTCCATTCAGATGTTGTCACATATCACACAAAAAGCAAAACAATTATGAAATGCCACTAAATCACAACACCAACCTTTTCTGTAGGAACCGCTTCCGAAACTCTATGTAGGCTGACCGGCCCTTATCTTCTGTGTCTGCTATGGCGACACGACCGTGTAGGGGTACTCTGTGGCCGGAGATGCCGTAGTCCATTTGTAGGTCTACGACAAGCATCAGAGTGAAGAGTACGAGGAAGGCGCTGATAGCGAGCGCCAGTCGCTCCTTTAGCTTCATGTTGAGCATAATGCGCGCGGTCTTGCTGCGCGGCGCGATGGGACTGTGCGCATGTTCCTCGGGCGTCGGCGACCGCTTACAGTCGCGCGCGCCGCGCCGCCTGCGCCTCCACCGCGCGCGCGCCCACCCGCTTACGCTGCAAACAATAACAAAACTTTAGGGGCGTGCACGTGGAGGAAGAAAATAGGGAAAATATAAAAAAATAAAAATTGTCTAAAATTTTATCAATCTGTTATGTGGGTCGAAAACCTCCGTTCACGGGAAAGATAATATTCTTGTGAAAAGAAAATAAGAGTTTGATCTACTTGGAAAAGCTTATCTCTTCTGGAGGTTGTTTGTGCAGAGAATTATAATATTTTCATAACAACGTTTAGGTAACTTGATAAAGCTATAGGTAGGTACATAGATAGCCTACCAATGTGTTTACATCGGAAACCATCTCTCGTAACGAGATAAACAAAAAAATTCATCGTCGTGTCCATTATTATCGGAAATTTTCAAAATATGTTGACCTTCAAAATATGTTGTCTCCATTATTCTTATATTAAGATTTCCCGATAACTAAAACAAAACACTAGTAAAAAATATATTCTAATCAGTTTTCACGCTCATTACCGTTCACAGCCTGATTTTCGTTTTGCCTAAAGAAGAGAAGATCGAGCCATTGGTAGGCACTCATGCGAAAAAGTAACCGTATGTTCTAGAAAATTGTATAAGTATACAATAGTAAATTTTTCTAGAACAATCATTTGTAAAAATATTTATTTGACCTTTACCAGACTCTAGTACAGTAGGCCGGCCGCACGTTAGTAGTAAAGAAACCACTATAAGCTGACCTCTTATTCTATTCAAACTCCGTACTACGCCAGGCCAGATCAAGGTCAAAGTATTACCACTGTCAACTATACTTACGTTATCAATACGTAATTTGTAAAGCCAATACATTGCGCATAAAAGAAAAGCCTTTTAGTAATACATGTCTAAATAATAGAGGATTGCTCAATACATATGTCGGCAGATAGGCTATATGATTGCTAAACTTGCGAGTTTGCGGCGTCATGTGAAATGCATGCAAAATAGAACATTTTAGAAACATGACGCCTCTGCGCGAGGAACAAAGTTCAATGCCTGCGTGTTTTGTAGTTTACTCAAGTTATGTTTAAGGTTAAAGTTCCATCTATACCTATTATTATATTACGTCAGACAGACAGATGATTTTGATAAAAAGATTAAAAAACGTGGTTAGCTATAGTACCTAATGAAACATACTTTTTCAAGAATTTTTTTCTTGTTAATAACCAAAAAATAAAAACTAAACTTTCTCTTTATTATACAGAAGAATGTTTTGCAAAACATGACGTATTAAAGTCCTTCCTTCCGTATCGACAATACAAGATCGTAGGTGTTAAAATATTACATTCTGACGCGCTGATGAAATCATCACCGAATACTTGTAAAAAATGATTGATCGATATTATCGATTTTATAGGCATTGATTGCACTCTTTATGTTTTTACTGTAAAGCTAAACTATATTATTTGCCTACTGTGTTTGTACATACTGTGACTGACGCTTAATGGATATTTGGGGGCCTTTAACGAGTTCAAAAGACTTCGCAGTTTTTTTGCAGTCTATGCAAATATGAACCTTTGCTCTAACTAGATTTATCCAGTTTTTCATTTACATAATATTAACACTTATACATAATAGTAAACAGGTATGACAAAATGAGAAAGAGCTATAAATAAATGTTTTTCTCTAAAACTGCAAAGTGAATGATAGAGCCTCATTTGTCACAGAAACCTGATTTATCAAGCCTATGTTTGTCAGCAATATTATTACACAAATTAGCACACTTTTCATAATAGTGTTGTGATTACCGATTTACCGGGTCTTGCTCATCAGCAATAACCATTAAAATGAAAATTTTAATGCATCACTAGATTTATGCTGATCTGCGCATACTTACCTAATAAATTATTATCAAGAAAGTGTGTTCTCCCGAATAAATCTGTAACATTTCTAAACTGATCATAGATCAAAGTAAAATCATTATAAAATGATGCGTTTCTAGGCGTTGAACTGCGGGAAAGCTCTACTTTAGTCGAAGAGACAGAGTGACGGGTAACCTTTTAATAACATACATGAAAGTGAAGGCTCTTACATACTGGTGCGATTTGTCGCGCGACTCGAATTTTAACAAAACAATTTTCTTCACGGCGAACAATGCGGCGGCGTCGCGTTCGCGCGACAAATCGCGCCAGTATGTAAGAGCCTTTATGGATTGGCAAAATAATCCACGTGGATACTCTGTATTTGTTGCAGTGAGATCGTCGGATTTCTAACAACTAAAACCACTCAGTGCCTGGTGGTCATTAGGCGACCCTGTAATAGTTGTTGGTGGCATTTCTGCAGGCGCTACACAGCAGGATCGATGAGTTTCATTGGTAATTTTGGTTCCTATCACTTCATAAGATTGGATTATTTCAGATGCTGCATCAAAACCAAGGCAAGCCAAGTTCAAAATGAATTCGCTTTCCTCAACAGTAAAGTGAGAGTATTGCCTACGTAAATCAAACGGTCATACTAACAAATATAAACCGTTTAGCATAAGCTGTGCGTATGTACTACACAATCCGAGAAAGTTGGTCGGTATTCCAAGAAAGTCCAGCTCACGTCTGACTAACATAGTGAATCTGTGAGAGTTTAAGGTCAAGAGGAGGTTATCTATCAGGTGCTTGTGTTGAATACTGGAACACTAGACAGCGGACACTGCTGTCCTGGGGCCGTATTATGACGTGTTAATGCCACCATTTTTCCAGTGTGAGTGAGAGACGAAGCTATACAAGATCGATAGCACCATCCTTTTTCGCAGTGGAATAATGATGGCATTAATACTTCATAATACGGCCCCTGGTAGACAAATGATCCTGATTTCGATGTGGGTAGTTTTAGAGATAACAATGTGACAGTTTAGTATAATAATATAATATTCCAAGAGTAAATTAACACAGCTTACAATGCAGTTATTTAGTATATTTTATACTAATGATGGTCTTATAGCTGAACTGTAATATGTGTATTACTTTTGCATAGACAGGAAGAAATAAAAAAAAAGATACATTATTTCGTAATAAAAACATGGTGTCATGCTTGTAGCCCAATTTGTACGTCTTCGATTCTACTGAATTGTGACTCGAAAGAAGTAAAGAATTAGTTCAGTAATGAGTCTTCAGTAGTTTATTTTTACCTGGTAAAGCAGTTTAATAGTTATTCATTATTTGTCAATTACTAATATGTTCCCGTTATGCGTGACTATGACTAATGAGCCTTTAGATCTAAAATTGTGGCTAGCGCTTATGTATGTATGTCACTGTTTTAAATTTTTGACTTGTTTTCCGTTGTCTTTATAATACTTTTTGTTTATATTACTCTTATCTCTTCTATCTTAAATCTTACTTTTTCTAGAATCTTTCTTCGTTTTTTCTCATCATAGGTAGACATTACATGGATATTTACTGAAAATACCCTTTTAATTTTGAAACAAATGAATCTAACGTAGTGTAGCCGGTATTTCTGTTACAGTTCATATCTAGTTGAAATAACATTCGTCGGAGTAAGCAACACTGATAACAGAATAATCATAATATTATTTTTTCATTCGTATTCTTGTCAGCTAGCCCAATTTGATAACAATTAGATATTACTTTTATCAGCTGAAATCAAGTTTCATTATACCTTATATCCTGTGATAAGAAAGAACGAGGGAAGCAAAAGGTGTTATTTACAGCTCCAAATAAATTTTTCCCCCACGCATTTAAATAGTGTAGTAACCACTCGGTGCTAATCTCGTCAATAAGGCATAGTTTCAATTTCGGGGATTGTAGAGGTTTTTGAGGTTTAATAAGTACACGGTGCGGTGTAAAGAACATTGACACGCAAACTGATGCCATGAATTAAGCACGACATGATTTTTGTAGGTTATAAAAAAAAAAACTACAGTGTCATACAAAAGGCACTGAGTTGTTTCATACTACACGGTCGAAATTTATTGAACAGCATATTTTTTTAAATAACCTACGACAAAAATAATGTCCCTTACATTCTGTATATGGCGTCCAATCTCGGATGCCGGACGCAAGCGCATTTTTTGCATTTTGTTCTTGAATTCGATTTCTAGAATGAGTCATGTTGAATAATTCGATACAGTACGTTTAATAGTTATTTCAAATACTTATCGAGACAAAGTAACGCTCAAGCTATAATATTTTTGGAGGAAGACACGCGACATCAGTCAATGTGTGATTATTATGATAATACACGTGTTGCATTACTCGACGATCGTTTTCAAGTTTATAAAGAGAAGCGTTCGAAAGACAAAGTATTGAATTGACCACGATTTCATTGGCCTTTTTTTTTTTTTTTTTTTTTTTTGAGGGTGGGAAATCATCCAATGACTTCTCCCGCTCTGGGCGGAGCGGAAGGGCGTGTCAGACTTTTACTGACTAAAACCCACCCGTGTTCCTTCATTTGCCTGTTGCCAAGGTCCCGGTATCCCTTTCGGACTTTCCCGCAACCCTGGCAGGCATCGGTCCTATTGGACCCCGTCATTTTTGCTGACATCTCTTTGAGGCGCGCGTGGAACACGACGCGCCATCGACCCGGGCCTGGTCCTTATCGGACGGCGAGCTGCCCGTTGCTCGCCGTCCGCAAGCCCGCGCCTATGGTGGCCGGAAATCCGCCTGGGATTCCCGACGCCCAGGGCGTCTCCAACGGCGGCGGTTAGGGGCGTGAGGGCGCAAACTTTGCCTTTCCCTCACGCGTTCCGCCTCCTCCTTCGCGAGCATTACTGCTTCGCAGAAGGAGGTGACGGCTTCCCATGCCCTCTCGCTCCGTACCATGGCCTGAACCAGGGCCGGACGCGAGAGGTCACCGCCGCCAATCGCCTCCGCGAGGACACGGCGGTGCTCCGCCCAAGCAGGGCACACCTCAACCGTATGCTCCACCGTGTCCTCCGGGCGATCCACACAGTGGTGACACCCGGGCGTTTCCTCCCGCCTAATCCTACACAGGTACCTCCCGAAGCTGCCATGTCCGGTGAGGACCTGTGTCAGGCGGAAGGTGAGGACGCCGTGGCGCCTCTCTATCCACTCCTCAAAGAGGGGACTTATCGCCGCTATTGTGGCGTGCCCAGCACTGGGTTGCGACAATCGCACTCTCCATGCCGCCATGAGATCTTGCCGGAGCTCTGTCCGCTGTGCCGCGATTTCTCGCGGCAGCGGAGTTACACCCCGGCGCTTCACCTCCTCGCGCCACTCCCAGATGTGCGCGAGGACCTTCGCCTCCAGATCCCATGGCGGTAATCCGGCAAGGAGGCTCGCCGCCTCACGGGAGACCGTGCGGTATCCCCGGGCCAGCCGAATGGCCATGACCCTTTGGGACGCGTTCAACCGGCGTGCTGGCCGCAGCCTAAGGGAACGCGCCCACACCGGTGCCCCGTAAAGGGCCATGGACCGCACGACCCCCGCATAGAGCCTCCGGCAGGAGGCGTTTGGACCCCCTAGATTGGGCAGGAGCCGCCTCAAGGCGGCCCCAGCCCGGTCCAACCTTGGAGCCAAACATCGGAAATGCTCCACGAAGTTCCACCGGCTGTCGAGGACGAGTCCCAGGTACTTCATCGTCGACTCGACGCCGATGTGAACCCCTCCTACCGTAATTTGGGAACCCGACGGTGGCGCGTTCCGAGGGCCATGAAAACACATGACCTCGGACTTGTGCAAGGCCACCTCGAGTCCCAACTGCCGGATTCTATCTACGATTGTCGCAACCCAGCGTGTCGCTAGATCGGCCGCCGCCTGGTGCGACCTCCCCTGCGCCAGGACCAGCGTGTCGTCAGCGTAGCAAACTACGCTGACGTCGCTAGGGAGGTCGGCGCGCAGCACCCAGTCGTATCCGATGTCCCACAGATGCGGCCCCAGGACCGATCCCTGTGGGACACCGCACGACATCTCTCGCCGGTTCCACATTCCCTGGTGACCGGGGTAGATGACGGCCCTGTCCGTCAAATAGGCCTCGACCACACGACAGAGGTAGGTCGGCATCCGGTGGTACCGGAGTGCCTCCCTTATGCAACTCCAGGGCAGGGTGTTGAAGGCGTTGGCGATGTCTAGTGACACCGCCAAGACGACCCCGCCCCGGGCCACAGCATCCCCCGTCGTGAGGGCCCGTACACGCATGATGGCGTCCACCGTAGAGCGCCCTCTGCGGAAACCAAACTGGCTCTCCGCCAAATCCGGCCCCACCCGCACCAGCCGCCCGACGAGGCGGTTTGCAATGACTCTTTCAAAGAGCTTGCCCACCTCGTCGAGCAGCACGATGGGCCGATAAGCGGACGGAGAGTCCGCAGGGCGCCCCGGCTTCTTAATGAGGACCAGTTTCCCCGTCTTCCAACGAAGTGGGAACTGGCCCCTCTCCATGCATGCGCATAGGAGACCTCTTAGTCGAGGCCCGAGAGCCTCCATGGCCAGGACCCAGGCCTTCCCAGGAAGGCCGTCGGGTCCTGGGGCGGTATTCTTGGCATTCAGCCTTCGTACCGCCACTCTCATTTCTACCTCGGTCACCTCCGGAGCATCGTCGTCGTCGTCGTCGGCGGTGTGGTCCGCATCGAGCACCGCAGTAGGCGGAGCCATGAGCGGGGAGGTATGTTCCCCTCTCGAAGGGAACAGAGCGCTCACCACGTCCTCCACAAGCTGAGGCCGGAGACTCTGCGTCAGCGGGGGAGCCCATGGGCGGAGTTTCTCCCGCACCATTTTGTATGGGCGTCCCCACGGGTCTCTGTTCAGAGTCTCCAGCGTCTCCTCCCGGGCCAGTGCCCTGGCCCGCAGGATCTCCTCCTGGAGGGCGGTCTTCGCCGCTCTGTACCCCTCGTACAGCTCCGCCTGAATGGCTTCCGTATCCGGAGGGCGGATACGGAGCCTGCGGTGCCTGGTGTACTGGCGTCGCGCAGCAACGCACGCCTGGCGCAGCGCTGTCAGCTCCTGCGACCACCAGCTCACCTGGCGCGAAGCACGTCCCGGCTGGACCCGGGGCATTGCCACGTCACAAATATTGGACATGGCCTCCCGGAACCACTCCGCCTCGTCGTTGATGTCGGCAGGCCTGTCCGGTGATGACACCCAGGCCTGCACGATCGAGGCTTCCAGGAGAAGCTCCCGGTCCAGCTGCTTCAGCGCCCAACGCGGACCACCCGGGGCCTGTCGGACCGGCGCGCTCGAGGTCTGGGCGGAGACGTCGAACCGGATATACCGGTGGTCGGAATACGTCTCCACCCCCTCCATGACGCGCCAGTCAATGACACGCGGCGACAGAGCGGGGCTGGCGAACGAGATGTCCACCACTGATTCACCCCGCATCCGCACACACGTGGGGACGGAACCCCGGTTTAGGACGACCAGGCCTGTCTCCAGAGCCCAGTCCTCCACCATCCTGCCCCGTGTGTCCGTAAGCCGGGAACCCCAAGCCACATTCTTGGCATTGAAGTCCCCCAGTACGAGCACGGGGAGGGAACGGAACCCGACGACGACGACTTTCAACTCCGCAAGGGAGTTGTGGAACTCGGCGAGAGTTCGGTTCGGGGAGAAGTACACCCCTACCACGACAAACTCCCCGAACCGTGCTGCCACGCAACCCCGTCCTCTTTTGACAGCCTCGAGGGACGGGGTACCGGCGGCGGCCGACGAAATAAGGGTCACTGAGCCGCTCAGGTCCTCCACCCAGTCATCCCTGGGCGGGACAAAGTACGGCTCAGCGACCACGGCGATATTGATCGACCACTGCGCCATGCTCTGGAGCAACAGATCCTGAGCGGCGGCGCAGTGGTTGATGTTCGCCTGGAGGAGGCGAAATGGGGCCGTTATTGGCACTCCATTTCATCCCCCTCCCGAGACCCATGTGAGGGCCCTGCCGCAGCAGCAGCTGGGGCGGTGACGACGCCGGTGGTGGCAGCGGCAGCGGCGGTGGCAGTGGCGGCGACTGCGGCGGTGACGACGGTGGTGGCGGTGACGGTGGCTGAGGGCTTTCCCCTGCCCCTGGCTTTAGCGGGGGGAACGCAGGCCCTACCCCCGATCCGGTGGTCGGCCGGCTTGCCCGCGGCCGCACATGCGACGCAGTGCGGCGTGGCCGTGCATGTGCCGGCCTTGTGACCGGGCTGACCGCAGCGGTAGCAGGCATCGCTGCGGTCCACCTCGGAGGTGCATTTAGCTCCCACGTGGTCGCCCACATGGCAGCGGAAGCACCTCCGAGGTCTGGGCTCCAGCAGTTTGACCTGCGCTGAAACCCAGCCCACCAAGAGCCTTTGGCCCACCCCGGCTATTTTCTTGGCCGCCGCGACGGGGCAGCTCACCGTAACGGCTTGCATACCCCTGGAGTCGGGACCGATGGTGCCTACCTTAACCTGCTCGGCAGAGCACCCCCCGGTTCCAACTACGGCGGCCACCACCTGTGCCTGCGTCACAGAGTCGTCCAGGCCCTGGATGCGCATTTCGGCGCACTTAGTGGGCCTGGACACTCGGGCCTCATCCGCGTTCAAGGACGCCCTGAGCTTTTCAGCCAGGGCGTCAGCGGCCGAGCCACCAGCCGGACCTGGGAACTCCAGCATCCGGGCCCCAGTGGCAGCGATCCTCAGTCGGATGCCACCGGCGGCGCCGAGCTCCCCTAGGTCCACCACCTCCGCCACTTTGGCAAATACGTCCTTATAGGACACGCCCTTCTCTGCCGCTTCCGGCTGTAGCGTGACCACTACAGCTGCGGACTTCGGGGCGTGGAGCCTAGCCGCGACGCTTCGCTTCTTTTGCCGCTGCCGCCTGGCCTTTTTCTTCTTGGCCGCCCTTGCCTTCTTGCCCGCCCTCCTCTTCTCCCCGGCCACTTGCCATTCAGCATCGACCGGGGGATGTATAAGAGGTGCGGGTGCGGTCTGAGGTGGGGGTGGTCGTTTAGCCACCGGGACCACCGGGGCCAGGGCCGGAGCTGGGGCCCGAGCCCGAGCCGGGGCCGGGGCCGGGGCCGGGGCCCGAGCCGGGGCCGGGGCCGGGGCCCGAGCCGGGGCCGGGGCCGGGGCCCGAGCCACCTGCTTAGCCGCCCCGCCCTTTTTTGCCGCCCCGCCCTTGTTCTGCCCCGCCGAGGCAGATGCAGCGGCAGCGGCATATGACGCCCGCTGGCCACGATTTCATTGGCCTGTAGTAACATTCTCAGAATATTATGTTTTCCATAGTGCCACAGGGTAAATGCCTCATAGACGCTACAAAGACGCCGCGTAGATGCCTCGTAGCTCCACGTAGCCAATTTGTAGCCCCGCGTGGACGCCTCGTAGCACCGCGTAGACGCCGCGCAAACGCCTCGTAGCACCGCGTAGACGTTGTGCAGACTCTACATAAAACCAACGCATACGCCCGCGGCGCGTTGGTAATCGAATATAGCTTGTCAGATACATACTCAAACACATGCAGCGATATTAGACGTCAGTTTAAAATTACTTGTTGCTTACATTGTACATTGTAATAGTCAGTGCCGTTATGCGTTTGCTGATGACCTGTAATGACCTTGTTACACGAGTCGCGCTGGTGACACTCATTAACTTTGCTTGTTTAATTAGTACATTTTTGAGAACTATTCATTAAGTAAATAATATTTGTGTGCATTCATAATTAGGTATTATTTGCTTACACTTTGTTGAAAAGCTATTTATTTTGATTGTAGATATTTGTAAAGTAATTAACTAATGTTTTAGAACTTTTACAATATGTTTAATTTTTCTTTGCGGAGCATCAATCTGAATTGTCAAACTTTTTAAAATAATCTTTCTGTGTTTTTCAATTTACACATTATTTTATATTATATATATATATTATTTAAAGCATCATGTTATTCAATCTACGCCTATATTTAATTTAATTTCTAAAAAGCACGTGCCTTTTAGGAATTCAATATGTGGCCACTAACAACATATTTGACCTGAGGTTGTTGACTTGTTGTTATTTTAGTCAATCAATTAATCATAAAATCTAACGTGTGATTTGATCATGGATTTTGTAGCTGCGTTTACTTTTAGTATTTAACATCCTTTGTTCATGATAGCATCAGACTGGTAACACCAATCTTTTTAATAAAGTTATCATCAATTTACCTAAAATTATATCTGTGACGGCGATTACTGAAGATTGTTGACAAAATCTGTCCTTTTGAAGAACTTGAAAAATCGTTGACCATCGATATTATTTATCAGATATTCGATATCAAATCCGACTAGACTTATCATCATATCAACTTGATTATCATTAGATATCTTTGAATTTCAATCACGATTATTCAATAAGCAGTACCGAACTTTACCTGGTAATTTATAATTAGATATGTTGTTTTTAAAAGCCAGTAGTGTATTCATTTGAATTAATGTTAAATGGATGATTATCTTTTTTTTTGGTCGCCGAAAATAAGTATCACTTATCTACGTACTATTTTTAAGATAGATATCATTTAATAACCATTCCAAGTTGATAAAAAGTAAGAATAATAAATTGACGACGTTCGTAATAATATATGGCAAAAAAAATTGTTAAATTAGAAAACCTTGTGCGTACTAAATGCATGTCTAGTTTACATTATAGAACATAAAAATGCAAACTCATCACCACTACTAATTTCATACAGAATGCATAAAGTACTGTTTTATAGCATCAATTTCAAGTTGAACGTCCCGCAATATTCTTTTTATACCATTACTGAAATGTAAAAATAAAATTCATGTTTCAGCACAATTTTATAGTTTCGTCGATCGGCACCAGATGCGGAGATATTTAGAAATACTGTATGGTGTGTGTTTTTAACAAAACTCGATAAAAGCGTTCGTATTGGAGTTACGAGTATGTACGCGGACGAAACAATGAACAGTAACTTTGCTACCGTCACCTGCCAAATTCCTCTCGAAAATATAGTGCTAGCTTTTGCTCACAGCTTCGTCCGCGTGGAGGTTGGTTATGATCCCACGGTAACTTACTACCAGGATAAAAAGTACCTATGTCCTAACCCAGCTCATGGTTTACCTGTATGCCAAATTTCATCGAAATAAAGTCAGCCAAAAACCACGATACCACTTTGCCTTAAGGGGGATGCGCCAAGGTTGAGAGAGGACAAAAAGGTAACAAAAAAAAAACGCGGCTTCCCTTACGCTTTAAGGTAACAGACAGACACAGTTACTTTCATGTTTAAAGTATTAGTAAATAAGTAAGTATGGATAGGTAATACGAATACTTATAAGTGATGGTACCGGGTTGTAAGAAGCCTGAAAGTTTACATTATTTTAAGTTATGATTGTGAAAGTTATACAGGGTGTAAGGGACAGCCCTCCGCAGACTGATGGGATGAATTCAGCATATCATACTAAGACGACCGGCACATGAAATTATTTCAGGAACGTTACGGGAATCCAATAAACCTGATTTGTATTATTACCTCACGCGCAATGTAACGTTACCGCGGCAAAACCCACGTAGCCGCACTCCCCGTGTCTGGGGGGCCGCGCTCGAGTATTTAAACATCCATTGCTGTTTTTTTTATTTTAGCTGTTTTATTTACATAAGTGAAGTGCTGCGTACAGAGAATGTAATTTTACATTGAAATTAAGGAATAGTAACTGAAAAAACGATAAAAAAATGAAAACTTTCCTGAGAAAATTTCCGGTGGAATATGATTCAAAATAAGGAGCTGAATGCCCCCTATTAATTTACGGAGGGCTGTCCCATACACCCTGTATACCTATCAGTTGCTCAATGTAAAATATTGAAATTCAGCCGTAGGAAGGTACTGGTCGGGAAAACCGGATGGATGTACCGGAACACACCTGGACGAATATTCTGAAAAAAAATCTATCGATCACACTTCTATTATTGCATGATGAAACTTAAAAGTGTTTTTATACTACACATACAGTAGTGAGATCTGTAATGAATTTTCCAGAATTTCATAGCTGTTTCGCCGAGGTAAAACATGAATAATTACTGCTGCAATATACACAAGCCTTTACGTTCACTACTTAGCTTTTGAAACTGTATGTAAATATTAATATACGCCAGATTTAACGTAAATATAAACAGGGATATGTGTGTAAACGTACAACTTTACTCTTTCGCTATTACATAGTGCACGATTATGTTCTTCTGAAAGGTATGGTAGGTACATTAGTAAATTCATTTTACTTTACTTTTTTACAACTCTTTAACTCGAATTTTTATCACTGAGAAATTTTTGTCCGTGGCGATTTCACTCGGAAGTAATTGACTCGAGATCTAAAATAAAACTTAAAACTTTAGGTACACCAAGTAGGTTGCATTTTGGTGGTAACAAAACTAGTAGGTAAAACAATAAAAAAAATAAAAAAATATAGGTATAAGCTGGCCTCTTAGGCCGGCCACATACACATATTATGGAATTCCGAAACGGAATTCCGTTTCGGAATTTCGAAGGCAGCAAATCCATACAAAATCAAGGAGCTATCCACACCCATCACATACGTGCAGTGGTACTCCGTTTGATGCACTCCGATTGGAAATTCCGAAACGGAATTCCGTCTGTATGCGGCCGGACTTTTGTATGGATTTGCTGCCTTCCAAATTCCGAATCGAAATTTCGAAAAGGAATTTCGAATCGAAGAAAACCACAAACGGAGAACTTACTGTAAGTTTGATCTCTAGATTAGATCTCTGATTTTGTATGGATTTCCTGCCTTCGGAATTCCGAATCGTTATTTCGAAACGAAATTTCGTATGTATGTGGCGGGCATTGTTCTATTGAAAGTACATACAACACTAGGTCACAGGCACTAGGCAGTTTTATTACCGACGTGCGCCTTACAGAACTTTCATATAGTATAACGCTAAACAAGTTCCAGCTGATTGATTTAAACTGGTGAATTACATTCGTATCAGTGCTCTATTTATTTGTACAAAATACAATGGCCACATAACGTTCATAGCATTCTCACGTTATAACTAAGGTTTGTACCAAAATCGTCTTGTAACAAGGCCCTTAGGCTTCAAACAAATAATCACGGCCAATTTATTCTCGCTTGAAATATAACACATTCGATTTGATTCGTTGCTCGTGCAACCATTTTTATCGTCGATTAGAAGAAGTTAAAACCTGTGTCGAATCTCGCATCAGACGATTAGATTTGAAATAATTCATTTCTAATTGAAAATGTCGTTTTACAAGAAGGAAATTAATAGAATTTGTACGTAAGAGCATAATTTTATTGCCTGAAGTTCGCGTTTTACTCTTCTAGTTTTAGACACAACGCATTGTTTTGAGTTTCTTCAATTATGCATAGCGTAAATAATCTCAGTGAAAATTATGTACCTACTATATAGGCACTAATATACATAATAGATTAATTAAATCGTAAGACAGAAAGGCCTCTTTTCGCACGTGGTTGATTACCGCCCACTCACTCTCACAGGGAGGAGGCCTGTGTTCTAGTACTGGGACCGTTAAGGCTGATTATGGTTGCTTTCACCGTCAGGTAACTGTATTCACTTAAAGTCAACCCATTGGTACTTAACTATTCCAAACCCTTAGCTTCTAGATTCTAGACTATAAATCAGGGTTTCATGATATCGACTATACAAAAACAGTCCCTGCATAGTCGATGTTAATGGGCTTTTTTGGGTGTGGGAAATCATCGAATGACTTCTCCCGCTCTGGGCGGAGCGGGAGGGCGTGTCAGATTTTTACTGGCTGAGACCCACCCGTGTTCCTTCAGTTGCCTGTTGCCAAGGGTCCCGGTATCCCTTTTGAACTTTCCCGCAAATGTATTATGTGCTACCAACACAACAGATATCGTTTCGTAACAATCGAAGCTTAATGCTTGTAACAAAACCTAGATATTCCTGATCATGAGTCTGCAGATAATGTTATGATCGATCTATTCTTAACAGCAAAAGAGGTCACGCCGTTACGCGGTTATCTACCTACCAGATCCCCACGTTTCTTTCAAAATGTTTTTATCTTCATCGACCCTAAATGTGTTTTTGTGAAAATCTTGAAAACATATTTTTTTCGATTTACTTTAGTCTTACAACTAAGGCCGAGATCTATTAACGTTACTTAGCTCGTATTTTGACTTAGACATGTTCCCGCCTCTATTTTGCACTTGTAGTTTAACAGTTCTGCTACAGTGAAATGAAACACGCTTAGCTAAAGTGCGAGCGAAGTAACGTTTGTAGATCCCGGCCTTAGTATCTTTATGGTGACTTTTTAAGGCGAAATGTTTCTCTTTCGGTTCTACAAATCCGACAAGATTTTGACCGTAAATCTTTACCCAAGTCTCTGTTTCTGGATGACTCTAACTAGAACCAGAAAAATAAATTCTCATAAGGATTTCCTGATAAGTACCTAGTTTTCTGAACTGTTGCCATTTTCTTCGTGAAAAATTATATATATTTCCTAACGATGGTATTCTCTTGTCCTTATCGCAATTAGGTTGGCTTAGCACAGCATATCTTCTTCCATACTTCTCTATTAGTCGTCATCTCAGTAGTCACCCCCTTTCTAGCCATATCATCTGCCACACAGTCCATACATCGTTTCCACAATTGATGGACTGTGTGTACACATTCAACTCAAAACTCACTTCACTTCACGACATCCTACATTAACAATGCTGTGGGAAACAACTAGGTCCAGAATTAACAGGATCTTTAATTACCAAACCCATGAACAAACAACAATAAATCCCCTGAATTCCTTTCTCCCACACAATAATGGTGACTAAACTAAAAACTAGTGCGTAGCTAATTAAAAAACAAGTTGAATTGTACGTCAAGTTGAGCACCTCACTCGAGACTTGCAGCGAACAAAAAGGCTCCAATTATCCGAGTTGTGTATGGAGGTGTACGTTGGCTTCATTTACATAAGTTCACAACTTCAACTTAATTAACGTATTGACATTAAAGTGAACATTACACTTGGTAAGCAGATTATGTGTGGACTTGTAAATGGTTTTTTAATACCTATGTTGTCAAGTTAATGTTAGTCACGAATTGTATCATTACAGGTACGCACAGTAATGCTCACCTGGACGCATTCACTGAAGAAAAACCGGAATTTGAACTGTTAAATTTAGTGATCTATAACCGTTTTGATTATGTCAAACCTAAATCCTGTGTAAAAAATCCCTACTGTTTTATCCACATTTACAAAAAATTAGGAGATTAAGTAGGTACAATAGACCGCACGACGATGCTTACTTTGAATTTGACGGACTAGCGTAGTACGGGGTTTCAATAGAATAAGAGACTACTTACTGGTTTTGTGTAATTTAGGAAGAAGGTAGTGTAAAACTCACTGAACTGTAAAATTGCGTAGGTATAGATTAATAAAAAACTCATAAACCATAATTTATTATTTGCAGTTACGCATAAATGAAACAAAAGAGTATTTTTACATCTCGTCGATGAGATCCCTATAAAAATCTTCGCAGCACTTAATTTGAAAATCAATATGCGCTTGAGAGACATTTTATCAAATCGGAAATGTTTGGAATTATAAATATAAATAACGTCATAAAATATTTAAATCGTGTTATTTGCCGACCAGCTATCTGGACGTCATTAAAGATAACGCGTTAATTGATCGATCGATCTGAATCCTCATTCATGAAATGCACGATAAAAATACCCTGTTGCACAGCGCGAGAAATTGGGCCTTTCTGCTAATCCACTTTTAAAACTTGTACTAATTGGCACAGAGCAACGGACTCTTTGAAGCTTCATACAAATGCACAGTAGGCTGGTATGCGACAAAGAAACTGCACCTGTTATTGGCTATAAAACATCGATCAAGATTCTTCTTCCATAGTTACAGTACTCTTAACTATATCAAAGACATGACGCCACACAATAATAAAATCGCAATCGCAAAATCTGATATCTGCACCCCTCCTTAGCTAATGCGAAAGCCCATGGGAAGCGATTTGCACAACCACGATGTGAGCGATTACGAGACGGCGGTAGAACGTCACTATTATGCGGATGGGTGGCCGTACACCCGTGCATTATGGTCCACCATTGTCCTCAATAACTCAGTTACAAACGTTTCAACAGACAAGTAAATTAGTCGCAAATTGTGTGGGATTATAACGTTGTATTACAAGGGTCGTCCAACCTCGTTACGTAAATGAGAATTTGTACAAAACATGGTTTTGTGTAGGCTCTCTTCTTAAAATTTCAGTGGACCTGTAAATAATTGTTCCCATTTCTGAACTACAAAACCAAATGTATACTGCGTAGTAATCAAACTGGCTCTATTGGTTGATTAATTATTATCTAACATAGCAGAACTAAATTCTACTATTGCTACGAATTTGCGATTATTGAAATAAAAAGTCAAAAATTGGAATCCTCATTCACAAAATTTGTCTATGTAAGTAAGTACCTACCAATTAAGTAATCGCTGATAGTAAAACCTTACGAAATACAATATATTATATAGAAAAGCAAATAACATAACACCTACTCATAATTAAAACAAAACACAAAGAACTCGCTTCATTTATCTAACAAAATATCAAATGTTTACAAGGATATGTAGATAATAAGCAGAGTAGTAATATAAAATAAAAGAAAAACAGAAATTCTCGTGAAATACTGAACAATGTGGAGGTAGGAGCGTGGATACGAACATAAAATATAAGTATTTGGAACACGCAATGATCGCCTTAGGCATTCGCGGGATAAACAATAGCATATTACCTGCGGTTGATAACATCGGCATCGTCATCCATTAGTCAACGGATGAGTTTAAGAGATCCGTGGCCATTTTATAGCCGTTTTAGGTAATACTTAATAGTTTAATTGTGAAGTGCTTTCAATTTTAACGAATCTGCGTTGGTGTTGGTCTTGCCAAGTTCCTTCTGCAGGATTTACTATTTAATTTTTCTCTGAATCCTGATAAATAATTGGAATTAGGGTAGCATTAATTTATCAACAGTTTTTCCGCTAATGATTGATAAGTGTGACCCTAAAATACCTATTTGTAAAACATACAATTTTAAGTCCGATACAATTTCTTAACCCCCTTACTCCTCCCACTACTACTCCTTGCATCTTACTTAATTCCAAAGTAACAAAAATAAAATATTTTTAACCCTTTATGTAAATATTGTCGTCAATATTGTTGCTACCTACTGCATTATGTTTACGTGGAAGAAGTGGCGTGCAATGTCCGTGATTCCGCACGACAATGTAATAGTTACCATTACTGTCCGACACCATCATTTTAATGACGATAACTATCCGTTTTGTTCCGGTTATTATGATTATATATGGTGTGGTTTTGACATGACATGAGAAGCAAACGAGTTCTGGTTTTAGATAGATGGAGTCACAATGTAAACAATTAAACAGCTTTTTTGAATACATAATGAATTGTCTAAATTTTCTAAATATAGCTGATTTTGCACGGATTCTTATTACAAAAGTGTAAAAATCCCCGAAGGGTTAGGCAGAGGTGTACCTAGTAACACCCAAATTTCGTCAGTTATGTTTAAATTCCATGTAATAGATAAGAAAATTATGTATTATAAAACTTTAAAATAACATGGCGAGTAAATTACTTTATACCAACACTTACATGCCAAATAAACTGATATTTACCCATAAATATCCTACTACAAAAACTACAACTCATAAAGTAATTGACATTTACGAGCACAATTTGCTAATGTAATAAATGATCTTCAGTGTAATTGAATATAAATTGATGGCCCTAATCGTAGGACAATTATTCAATTGTGGTTTGATTGCCGTACGTGTCCAAACGGATATAATAATAATCGGTACGAACATAAGCGATTTTTCACAGATATGCACTTTGATTGGATTCCTGTAATCGTGAAATTGATTGTATCTTGAAGGGCAAGTTTGTTTTACTATCTGATAAGAAAAATCAGAAGCTCATGATTTTATCGTTTTTGATGATTTCAAGGTTTTTGTGTATGTATTTATAGGTATTTTGTAAGGTTGTGACTCGTTAGACAACCACAGAACTTCATTGAAGAGGTCAAGAATTAAAAAAAACGGAATCTATGACTAATATTAAAGCTGCAGCGTTTGTTTTTTTTTTTTGTTGAAACGAGCTAATCTCTGGTACTAAACAGTCGGATTTGAAACTTAATTTTTTCATTTGATAGCCCAACTTTTAAGGAAAGTTATAGGCATATTATTTAACACCTTTAGGAGCAGAGCAAAAGGAAAACAGTAAATAAGAACGCGAAGCAAAAACGAAGTAATAATGCGGGCGGGCGATGCGATGCGACGGGTAGGACGGGGGGACAAGAAAGTTCATGCGAACGAAATCGCGGACAGAAGATAGAGTTTTAGATAAACCAATTAGGAGAGTTCTACACTTAACTATGCAAAGTCTATGCAAGAATTGACATGTAATTTCAGATATTATCGCATCATGATCATTCTAATTCATTGAGAGTCGGTACAACATGTCTTATTTTTCTATACTTCTTTATTAGTCCCCCCCACCCCCTTTCTTCCCATATCATCTTTACGATCAGAACTATGGTGATGTTCTGCGTGAATGTGACGCATATTTTCCCTCTTTTTTTTTTTGACGTTGGGAAATCTTCAAATGTCTTCTCCCGCTCTGGACGGAGTGGGAGGGCGTGTCAGACTTTTACTGACTAAAACCCACCGGTGTTCCTTCAGTTGCCTGTTGCCAAGGGCCCCGGTATCCCTTTCGGACTTTCTCGCAACCCTGGCGCATATTTTCTCCTAACTTGTTATTTTCGTATTAGTATTTGTCCTTTCTTAGCGTCATGTTTGCCGCAAATGAACGTACTTTCTTTCTTTCTTTTCTTTATTTTCTTTCTTTTCTTTCTTTTCTTTCTTTCTTTCTTTCTTTTCTTCCTTTTCTTTCTTTTCTTTCTATGATTCATGAAAACTATCATCAAATACTAGTTTTTATCCTGGTATGGTGGAGTCTCCCTTTGACACAAGTGTGGCTCTTTTGACCAGATTTTCTTGGAGGTTTCCAAAGAAAATTAAAATTAAAAGATAAACATCAAAACTTGAGTATAGAATAGAATAGAATAGAATACTCTTTATTATGTACACCATAAAAATACAGATACAAATGTAGAAAGTCTATATCGAGTATCTGACTCTTAACTTCCTTGAAAGAAAAGAAACGTAAAACTGACCAGTTACACGTTAGTGCGCAAGCACAATACACATTTCTAAACACTATCACATAGTATTATGTACATGTATGTACTTATCAACGGTAAACAATAACAGGGAAAAGCCTCAGTGGGAAATGGGACAGTTTTTCATGGCGTGGGTGTTACAATTAAAGCCACGGATATATTTGTGGAAACTACTGTATGGATTATGTGCTAACCTAATAAACTTTAGCAGGAAAGTGAAAACTAAGATGAGCATTTCTTATATTGCTCTATAATTCTTTAGCTACCCAAAAATGCATCACAGTTCACAAGAGAGATAGAAGAATACTCTTTATTTTAGATATTGTATGAGATGCGTATTTGTATGTATGTATATGTATAAACATATACATACATACATACAAATAAATAAAATTGAAGTGTCTGCTGTTTGTAATGTCAAAATAACAAATTTTTACTAAATGCATAATGAAAGTATTTACAGTAGGTACCTACAAATAACAAAAAAAAAAACAATTTTAAAACTATGGAAAACATACAAGCATTCTGCCTTTATTCCACGAAAGTAAAGCTACGGTTTCCTAGAAGAGCGGTGGCCGCCACATAACGGCCGCAATGACAGCTGTCATGAAAATTATGACTTTATGGTGTCAAAAAACGCTCTCTAGGAAAATACACCATGGCAACTTACTTTTATAAATAAGGTTCCAGTGACGTCATTCGCCGGTAATTGCAGACGCTATGCGGCTGCCACCGCTGTTCTAAGAAGTTGTATAACCACATTTCGTCAGTTATATCCAAGTTCCATGCGTCACTCGGAAATGACGTTGCATGTATCAAGTGGAGGTTCTGAGTATTGTGAACGATTCACTGATTGATCTCGTTCTTGAATTCAAAGGCCATCGGTAGTCTATAATTACTCACAATTAGAAGAACGATCAATTGGAGTAATTTTGCAATTATCAGACATTAATTTATCTATGCATAGGTAGGTCCAGTACAGTCAAGGAAAAAATATGTTAATCACCTTCAGGTTAATTTTTACTTGCACCGTACTATATTACTTTTTTGAAAAATTCTTAGCTTTATCACTCCTATCCGAGAGACGGTAGAAGGAGCGTTGACAGACCAAGGAAGACCTACAGAAGTTTTCGGTGAAGACCTGGATGAGACTCGCACTGATCAGGGAAGCATAGCACAAAAGAGAGGAAGCCTATTTTCGACAGTGGGTGGAACAAGATTGCCAATAATGATGATGATGATCACCAGTGATCGGAAAAGGGTGAGCTAATCTACCTAAAGTTCAAATAACAGAGACAAAACAAGTGGAGACTTAAAATATTTTTTCGGGACTTATGCTTGGTAAGTCTATGAATTTTACATGACTTTTAAGACATTATAAACGTTAAACTATTCTTAATTAATTTTTCCAAAATCAAACAATTTTATTCAACAAATTTTTGAACACAATAAAACACGTGCATACTTTTTTTTTTAAACAGATAACTAGGAATGAATTCAATAATTGTTTTACTTTACTAATTTTGGTTGTACTTATGTAATGTTCCGAAACCCGGGACATTAGTCCCGAAAAAATATTTTATCGTAAGGCGTCTCCACTTTGTCTATGCTTTTTTTCGAACTTTAGGCATTTTAGTTACCTACCTATTTCCGATCCCTGATGATCGCTCCTTGACCGTATTTACTTCACAAAATCTATATTATCTTTATTCAGCTCACCGTAACAGCTGTCTCCATTCAAATTTTTCTTCATTTTCCCACATCAGTTTATAATAGTGTAATAAAAATCTTCGCGTGCTTAGGATACATCTATAAAAGTTTTTGTGTGATACAATAAACACTAATAATAAGTATTGAATTAGATTATGTAACAAGAGCATACGACATACTAACCCGAGTTCACATGAAACAGGAGTGAATTCAAAGAACACTTCATGTCTGGAAAATTGGATATTCTAAAATACCTACCATTGCCTACTACTGGTAATGAGATTATTATGACTAGCTGCGCCCTGCGGTTTCACCCGCATAACTCTGAATCCCGTGGGAATATCGGGATAAAAGTATTCTATATTCTAACACAGGTCTTGGTCTACCTATGTGCCAAATTTCATCTAAATTCGTTAAGCTGTTTTAGCGTGAAAGCGTAACAAACAAATAAACAAACAATCAAACTCACTTTCGCATTTATAGTATTAGTTAGGATGACTGACAGATCCTATTGATTATTGACCTAGCAGTAGTCAAGATCGGTGGTGTTGAGAGACAGTAAGCGACACTTTCGGGACCCGGGTATGGCTTTTGCAGAACAGTTTTGTATGCTCGGTAGCCAAAGCCCAGTAGAGTTTATAAATATCTAGATAAGAGGTGGATTTTTAGTGACTAAACCGGCACGTTAGTTAGCCTTAGCTATCTATATTTTTTGGTATTGCAATATTTTTTTCAATTCCATGCTAACTAGCTAATCTGTCGATCGGCAAAAGCATCTTTTATCAGCAATGCACAATCTCACACCACGTTAGTCACTAACCATACGAAAAGAAGAATGCACAATGCACTGTAAGTATCATTTCGACAAAACTGAATCTACAAATCCGCCCAGACAATCTTTAGTTTTAAAATAACATATTGGGAAAACGGCATTACTACCGGCTAAAGTAACCCAGTTTCCCCGATCGCCTATAATTACCCTGCCTATGAATAATTAAAGGCTCACTCTAGGATTCCCAATACATTGAGTGTTATCACGGACATAAACCACACACACACACGTAGATATGACACAAACATAGAAAGCCTAATTTTGTCAATATCCAACTGAGTCGTCATCGTCATCAATTTATCATAGATACTCCTGCCCTTATCCTAATTTATTTGAAGTCAGCACAGCTTGTCTTATGTGTGTATGATCGAAAATATTTGGATGGGTGACCGTTCTTTGCACATCGATACCCATAAACAACGAAAATCACATGTATAGCCACAAGTATCGATTGTAATGCGAAAACCTGACAGTTCGGACATGGTAAATCACGTGTAGTAGACAACAATCGGCAGCCCATACAGCCATTCTTCTTAGGGTGTCGATGGCAATATAGATAGAACTGGCCCAGAATTTGGCTACGAGTTTGCCACCTTCAGTAGCAACCATCAGTTCCTGCAACATACAAGGAACGGGACATGTTGCACATGACATTAAGTGTCCCATTGTTTGTGGAACCATAAAGCCATTGATCAAATGAATAATTATGACAACCAGTTCTCATTCCACAATTAATATATAAAAAGATTCATAACAATCCAATTACAGTCACATTTCTGACAGCGTCATCCAGGTAAATTGATTAACAATATGATGCACTATGCAGCAAATAAAGCAATTTGCTGCAAACCCGTATTACGGACATCAGCTGTCGGTAGTTAGCATTCCTTCTCTTACGCTACAGTGACACAATGTAGGAAACAAGAGAAGGCCTACTGCAGAAAAGGTGCACTTTTTGATCGACCGGGATAGAAGGTTATGGAGATATTTTAACCAAATGCAACAGAATCGTGATTCTAAGGTGAGACGGATACTGCAGCCCATGTTCTCGACTTAATGCTTAATGTAACACAAAAATGTTACAAATAAATATTTAGGTGGTATTCTCTTCCACAGGTCTTTCTGCCCGTGACATTACGGTCAATAAGCTGACGTAAAAATTATCTTTCACTATAATTTAATTAACTACAATTGGGACGGTCTAGATCATTGGTGGGTCCTTCTGACTCAAGCAGCATCAGGAAACAGCATGAATGAGCGGTCAAACATAGAAGGATAATCCTACTATCCTACTAATATTATAAATGTGAAAGTTTGTGTGTTTGTGTGTTTATGTGTTTGTGTGTTTGGATGTTTGTTACTCAATCTCGCAAAAACGGCTGAATGGATTTAGTTGAAATTTGGCAAACAGATAGTTTATAACCTGGATTAACACATAGGATACTTTTTATCCCGATATTCCCACGGGATCGAGACTTACGTGACAGAAACCGCGGGGCGCAGCTAGTGATTTTATAAAGCCTTCCCTCCTCTAATGAACCTTTACAATACATGCACACTTTAGTACAGGGCAGGCTTCCCCTGTCCTATATTAATATTTAAATAAATATTTATTCCTAGAAGTAAAAAAATTATGGCTGGAAATGTCAAAAGAAACCTACGGGAACATGGTATACGATCTTCAGTTTGCATCAGTCAGGAATGAATTTATGTGTAACTTAATATTTAAATAAATATTTCTTCCAAAATATTTCGCAATTGCACCTACCACTGTTTGTTTCTGCATCATCCAAAAATTGACTGGTAGGAGGCCAGAGAGTAGGCGTATGGCATTAAGTCCGCCTCTACAGATATCTGTGCTTGAAGTATTAAATAAATATTAAAGTTTAGCGTTACACGTGTTTAGTGATTAGTGGTGCAAGCGGGCGTAAGAATAGCTGATCTTCTGCATTAGTCTACGTAATGTTATCGCTAACTAAATGACAAATTGTTTCCTGCGCGAGAACAACGGTCCGTGGTTTTTAGCTCCCTCACAGTTGATTGTGATTGGTTGTACACGATTGTTGATGTACAGTTGAAAGCGAGGTAATAAGCCGAGTTAATGATTATTTGATGAAAACACGGGATCTGATATGATTAGCTTGTGTATTTGCATCGTTTATTGCTGCCACATGCCTTGTCACCAACACACGTGAGGGCTTAATGACGGCGTCAGTAAACGGTACTCGGGTTGCTGATTTTATGGCGAAAAACTGAATTATTTTTGTACTCGTCATGTTGAGAAGAAGGTTATTTCAGCTGTATTTTCTAGTCTGACTTCGTCGAAAAGTTTGCGTAATCGATTTCGTTCACGATCAAGTTTCTTGAGGTCGTCTGTTCAATAGGATACTGCACTATATTTAATATAATTTATGCAGTTAACAAGACCCAATTTATGTCAGAGTAGTTAATCAAAATAATAATACCTCCAAGAATGATAAAGCAACACCGACCTGTAGAGTTAATTGTCAACTACGAGTACCTACTTACTATGTACTGGGTAGTTGAAGACAAGGTCAACAAAACAATTTCAGATTAATAAGAAGTTTAAAACAAAAATTCTAACGTACTTATTACCAGAAACAGGCTGAAATATCAAAAAAAAAAAAATTCAATCCAGTATTTTCGTGGGTGTGAATATCGGTATAAACTGCAAGATAAAACAAATTAATTGATCAACAGTAAAAGGTGGGTTGAGGTCGTTAGACTTGATTTGTAAATAAATGCAGGTGTTCAGCAATATATTCTAAGCCGCTCCCAGTTATAAGATGAATTCAGTTTGCAAAATATTCGAACAACTTCATCAAATACTAAAAGTGCAGTGCATAAAGTTCACACAAAAAGCTGCGTGGCAGCAATAGGCGCACTTCAACGGGAATATGCCTAAGATAATGTAGCAGATGCATAAAAATGGGAGCTCGTAGCGCGTAGCACCGTAGCGCCTGCCTACGCGCATGGAAGACAGGTATTTATAATGATGATGATGATTTCATTTATAATGATGTATGGATGAATAATATTATATTTTTTTTAAATTTTAGAGGGAATATTATAGTCACATAACGGTAACAAGGATTTCCAAAAATATCAAAATAATCTTCTGGACGATAAATTGATCGATACCTACTGCGCTTTATCGATTGTAATTACCCAGTAGCAAATTACCGACTTACCTTTAGTTTCCTTATCTTTTGAGGGATTCCAATAAAGATTTAAATCGCTTTGTTTCGATAAATGATATCATTCATCCTGTTGTGATTTCAGAGCGGTAGATATAATCGTCGAATACGTGACGATTTTGCCGCCGAAAATTATACGATTATCGCATTAATTGCAATTTTACAAACTTAAGCAACCCGATATCTTTTCTCAACCACGATTCCTAAAACTCTATCTTTTAAATAAATCTACTTTGACTCATAGAAAAGTTAGGGAAATTAATTGTTTCCCAAATTGACTTGTCCATTATCAAATCACAACTGCCATTCCTTTAAATGGATTATTTTCAATCTCAAGATCAAGCAATCACAATATCTCAAATCTCCAGAAATGATTGCTAACTTACCAACTGATCAGTCTGGATAAGGCTTTCTGAAACCCAGAATTTGATAACCTACCCCAGTTATATAATAGTACGTACGTAAGTGCTTATTCAAACAATAAGCACTTACTTAGGTAGGCACGTACTGTTGTTCTATGATTTTTTCCATACGCAAATAATTATAAAGACGATTCCATTCAACAATGCTGGGTATTTCCAATGCTGTAAAAACCTAATCGAATCTCCGTTATAAAGACACGTAATACTATCTATATTATTTATCTATACTATTAATAAAGCTGATGAGTTTTTGTTTGTTTGAACGCGTTAACTCTGGAACTACCAGTCGGATTAGAAAAATTCTTTTGGCATTTGATAGCCCAATTTTTGAGGAAGGCTTTAAGCTATTTAACATCACGCTCGGATCCTTAGGAACCGAGCAAAAATACAAAAAGGTAGAAAGAACGCTAACTGAAAACGAAGAATGTAATAGCGGGGATAGGCGATGCGATGCGATGCGGTGGGTCGGGGGACAAGAAATTTCACGTGAAATTGCGGGCAGAAGCTAGTAGTAATTCTATAGTAATTGTTCAATACAACCAATCGTCTATAGAAAGAAGATGATTGTGAAAAAATATAATTGAATTTCCTTCATTATATCAATGAGAACATAGTTTAATGTATCATTAAACAATACTACGTCAAGAGGAGTAATTAAAAACTAAGTATAAACTAATTCTTCGACGACTTAACTGTTCGTCAAATTGGACCAATTAACCCTATTCTACAAAATACAGTGATAATGACTAAATTGATGTTGAACCAGTTGATAAGCTGGTTTTTGTTGTTTTAAAATAATTAGAACTAACTGTTTCGGGCCCAGTTAAAATCAAATTTTGTAATTTAAATTGTATTATCAGTTCAAGAAATTGGCACTGTTGAATGTTTGCTAAATGTTTTTCCATTTTCTACCGTTTAGATAGTAACGCTTGATCAATTTACCTACAATAATAGGACACATTGGCGAATTAGAGAATTAATAATAAAACCAGCCTATTGTTGTCTCATTGCAGGGCAACGGCCTCTTTTAATACAGAGAACGCAAAAGCATTAATCACCACGCTAGCTCAAGACAGGTTGGCGATGTCAGACTCATAACCTATTGATTTCTTTAAATAACTTGCCTAATATGGTATTTTATTATATATATATTTTTATTATTATTTATATTTTTATTATTATATATATATTTTTATTATTATTTTATTATTATATATATATATATATTTTATTATATTATATTATATTATGGTATAATTGCCTAGTAAGGGTGAAATTTTTGTCGTTTTAATCCTCTTAAAGAGTCATTGTACTCATAATTATCAACAACTTTCACTACGGGACCAAACAGGAAATCGAGAAAAAAAAATCTGCTGTTCCCTACATTTATGTTCGCATAGCTAGTCAAAATGTAGGGAACAGCAGTACAATGAAACCTCAAGAGGATTAAAACGAATAAAATTTCACCCTGTATAATAGTAAGAAAGAAAGAAAGAAAAATAGGTTTATTTAGTAGTGTAACATTCCTTATCAAAATCAATACCAACGTGTTTTTGTAATCACTACTTGTTTAATAATAATTAACCGGTACATTTTGTGGTGAATGTGATTTTATCACGAGCCCTGACATTAGATATTACCGTTTATTTGTGCATCAAGGCAAACCGGATGCAATAATCAGTCTCAACAAGATTCAAATTATATATGAATAAGTGCTAGAACTAACATATTTCAATGATTAATTCTGTTCCAAACAAAGTTATGTAATTACAACATAAGTCACTTCAGATTAAAAAAAACTAATATTTTATTTGATGTCACACTCGCGATTATGTTAATAACTGACATTTCAGATGCAATTCATATGCATAAAACTTATTTGTAAATATGCACATCAACTGTAATTATGTAAGATGTCAGCAATGATAATTGATGTTAAAATCTGGTGGCTTGAGGGCCTTGTGGCTAAGTAATAACAGCCAAACAGGTCGATCGATCAGGTTAAGCTATGCTTGCCGCGGTTGGTCCGTGGATGGGTGACCATCTTTACATACCAAGCCAATACATGCCAATACCTTTACAACCCTTCGTGCCTCGAAAAGCACTTAAAGCCGTTGGTCCCGGCTGTCATTTGTAGATCCTTGACAGTCGTTACTGGTCGTCAGAAGCCTGAAAGTCTGACACAGTCTTACCAAGGGGCATCGTGTTACCCAGTAACTGGGTTGTAGAGGTAAGATAGGCAGTCGCTCCATCTAAAACACTGGAATTCAGCTGCATCCGGTTAGACTGGAAGCCGACCCCAACAAAGTTGGGAATAGGCTAGGTAGATGATGGTGGGTGGCTGATCCAGTCAAGGGAATAAGTGTATCAATTCCCAAACAATTGAAAAACTTGTAGGTACCTAAAAATAATGATGACAGAAAAACCTCATCTAAAATCATAGAAGTAATTACAAAATAATGTGCCATGGCTCTAAAAACCACTTATATCAATGTCAATCACACTTGAAGCGAAAAATCACAAAACGAAATCATACAAGAAGGCGCATAACACTTTGCTTAGAGCAAGTTACATCAACTTATCACGATTTGAAGTGCAAAAATCGGCAAAAGTGCTTACACAATGCACTTGCTTCATTCCTAATACGCAATGCACAAATTTTTTATTAATCACTACCAGTGATCAAATTGTAAACCAGCTTTAAATGTCAATAGACTTTGCACAAGTTCGCCGATCGTTTGATAAGTCAACTAAACGGAATGGGTCTGACAGCAATTGGCATAACTTGTATAATAATGCTGGGCTTGTTCCACAGGTGGCAGAGATGTTAAGCGAAACATAATCAATGTCTACTATAAAATAATAGTAGATGATGGTTTTCAATTGGTAATAAAAGCTATACGAGGTAAGCATAATACATTTATTACACTCAATAAATTTGTTAATCGGTCTTCCTTAGGTACTATTTAACTTACGATAAATCAAAATCAATAAAGCCTGAACCGATCTTGAAAATATATAATAGATGGGATTACACACGTATCTCCAGACTTCAAATTGAAACCAGAAATTAAGATATAAGCCGAAAATAACACTGGATATGTCTCCAAGAAAACGATGCAGTTTACTGCTAATAAAGTTGGCTTAGCTTAAGAACAGTAGCACTTCAGTGCTTTGGAAGTAAAACCGAAGCAGGTTAGCATCTGAATAGCAGAGCAGAGAGCGTTTTCTTGTCCCTCCTCGCATGAGATAGCGCCGTGCGAAATTAAAACCTCTCACCGTTTAGTCTAAGAAAAAGTATTTAAATGAAATGTATTGAGAAACTCGCTGGCGGAAATGAGGTTCTTTCAGCGCCACCTCATTCCCACTTTTTGAGTGACTGTTTTAAAAGTCCAAGCGCACTTTTTTTTAAGATTTTCTTTACGTGTTTTTCTTTTATCAAACTGCTAATATGAATGAATGGATCGCAAATCGTGCTATTTATTGGACGTCGACGATCGACGCAGATTACGGTTCTTATCGATAACTGGAATTTATGCTTAAATTAATTACTTTTACTTGTTTGAATTTGATTTACAAAAATGAAATAAATAAGATCTTGGATATTGACATAGCATTTTTAAGAAAGACGGTTGTAGATTTTACTCAAGGAATCTCTATTTCGTCTTTTCATGAAGAATAACCCTCTACTACCATGGAAGCAATAATTATAATGTCCGTATGTCTCTAGCCAAATGTAAACTTGTTCTCAGTACCATTAAGTATCCATTAACTCTTTAAACTACCGCATCTAATCAATTCATAATACGTACATCCTGACGCGTACCTATTTGTGTCGATTTGTGCGTAACTAAACTAGAACAAGATCAAAGGGGCAATATGAATGGATGACATTGGCTGGACGATTACACAATGGTGTACAGTTGTATACCGAACGCGAGCATTCAGTTGCTGTGACAAAAGTGATTGTTAAATCAAAGCCGAATTTGTTAGCGGAGCACAAACCTTCGTATTATTTTGACATCTCTCTTATTGACAGTGTTAAGTTTCGTAATATACGAAACAATGTTTATGCTAATTCTATTCATGGTTTTATGAAGATGGGTTTAGCTCACAGACCTTAGGAAACTTTATTGTTCTATGGAATTCCATTTCGTACCTTCGTCCTACACGTTCATATTGTTTTAAATAGGTTTCTCTTGAAAATTATCGCTCAATTAGGTACATCTGTTTTACATATTAGTTAAGCTTAAGCGTTGTGTTCGCTTTGCATCGATTGAAACAGTGCCCATTTCCCAAATGACTGGCGTTAGGGGCGCCCTTATCACATGGGACCCTCTCCGAACCTTGTGTTTTGCGATTAGTGGTAGCACACTAAACGTCTACTTAGGCGTCTTATATCGCCAAGTTCCTATCGTCAAACTAACGGATCGTTCCCAAACGTCACTATTTGGTAAACTACTGTTCCTATACTTCAAGCTAATTTAAACTGCGAATGTCACAGATGACAGGGTGTCCTATCTGCATGCAGACTTCATTAATTAGTTATACAACAGTGGCTAAAAAAAATTACAATAACCAATGTTAAATACATTGGTTATTGTAATTAACGGGTAATAAATCGAAGTATCGTAAGATCTTCTTACATAACATAAAATCACGCTTGTATTCCTCGAAGTTAAACAGAGGTGTATTTTACACCCTTATTTAGACAAGCCCAATATAATAGGGGGCAATTAGATTATCTAATTATTCTAATGTGGCCCGGCCTGGTGACCCGTATTTTATGCCTTTTTGGGCACCGCTGAATCTCAAAAATATTAACCCTATTATTTTAGATTAAGCAATTCCTGTTCAAAACAATATTTGTGATGAGAAATAAATTATAGTTAAGTTTAAATCCAATGCAATAGGGAGCTATTAGATTTTATAAATAGGCTTCGAATTTTGAGCTCCAGTTCCAGTTGACGCAGTCCTTGGGTGATTAGCAGCAATTCCACGTGCAGGCAGATTATAATTTGCTTAACTAACCGCATCCAATAGTCCAGCGAGTTAATTAAACATCTTTGCGATGATTAGCTACTAATGAATTAAGTCGTGATTGCTAACGACGAGCCGTTTAAATTTTAAACACGACCAAATGTAATTTGATAACGTTTTTCCTGATTGGTGAAATGACTTTTCATGTCAAGCTGTATTAGTTTCGGGGTATGAATTGAGGTTAATCAGAGAGAATTAAGGTGAGATGTGTGGTAAAATAATAAGCCAGGAGTTTGTGTAGGAATCTAATGAGCTACGTGAATTATTTCATGCAATTATTCATGTTTAGTTCATGATTATAGTGCGTCATATTTTATTCTACTGGTAGGTTTTTTTAAATAATTCAATGAAGTGCTGAATCAAAACGCTAAACACAATTTAAATCATCAGTCTGTAAATACGTCATCTTCAAACAATTGACAGAATGTTTTAAATACATTTAGCACCAAACGTACCCTATTCAAGCAGGTCGACTATAATTTGATAATGATGTATCATCCTTCCTCTAGCTCGTGGCTACGTAATAACAGCCGCACGGGTCGATCCATCAGGTTAAGCTATGCTTGCCGGGGTTGATCCGTGGATGGGTTGGCCATCTTTACATACCGAGACTCCTCCGTGCCTCGGAAAGCACGCTAAGCCGTTGGTCCCGGCTGTCATTTGTGGATCTTTGACAGTCGTTACGGGTCGTCAGAAGCCCGAAAGTCTGACAACCAGTCTTACCAAGGGGTATCGTATTACCCAGTTACTGGGTTTTGGAGGTCAGATAGGCAGTCCCTCCATGTAAAATACTGGTATTCAGCTGCATCCGGTTAGACTGGAAGCCGACCCCAACATAGTTGGGAAAAGGCTAGGCAGATGTATCATCCTTCCTCTCGCTTTCCTGCAATCTGGGAGGGATTTCGTGAAAAGGGACGGAAGTGTGTAACCGGAAGCCGAAGAAGCGCGCGCTATTTGATTTAACCAATGAGCGCATGCGGTGCTAATGTAGGCCGTCAGATGGTACCAACCCATTTTCAGAGGTTGGTACTGTCAGCCAATATGTCACATCTTATCCGACTACTGTAAGGCTCGCTCGTTTTGTATAATGTTTACTAGCATATGAAATCAAAGAGGTTTGACCGGGACGGTCACTGTTAGAGCGCAATTTGAACGAGTCAAATGGTGACCCCGTTTGACTCTTTTAACTCTAGCCAGTAAATAGATAGTAAACTTACGTAGTACACGTACACGTACACGTACACGTACGCACGTAGTACGTAGTACACTACAAATGGACTATGTTATGTATCAGCATTCGTGTAACATCTTCATCTGCGTAGCCTTTTCCCAACTATGCTGGGGTCAACTTCCTGTCTTTCCGAATGCAGCTGAATACCAATATTTTACATGGAGTGAAACCTCATGGTAAAACTTTTTGTCTGACTTGGGCTTCTGACTACCCGTAACAACTGTCAAAGTACTACGAATGACAGGTGGGGACCAACCGCAACGGCATAACGTGCTTTTCGAGGTACGGAGGGGCCTCGATATGTAATGGATGGTCACCCATCCAACAACCGACCGCGGCAAGTGTAGCTTAACTTGAGATCCACTCATTCGGCTGTTTTTATTTAGCCACGAGCCCCATTCGTGCAACATTGTAATAATTTAAAACAAACACGGCAGTCTGTCGGTTAGGACATCTATTTCTAAACGCAAATACTATTGTGTGTAGAGTTTAGGTTTAAAATTAGCAGCATTGTATAATTAGCCGGACAATATTTATACTCGTAGTTAGAATTAGTTTCAAAATAATTATGTTGTAACTTGTAAGTCAAACATACTGAATGTAGTTGCTTTATTTCTTTACAAAGTAAACAAATTCATTATTATGTACCTGAAGTCTAGTATAAATGCTGGACCAGCCTGATGAACACATGAAAACACCGAAACTGTCCAAGATTCGTCGGAAATGAAGCTATAAAGATATTGAGTATTTATCTACTCATTAAACAATTAGCGCATGTGTTTTCAATTATATTCCGAAACTATATCTAGGTTACTAATCTTTATTCCTATGTCCTTGGTATAGAACAAAGATGGACTGGCATCAGTCCGTGGGTTGCATCGCAATTAAATTCAGATGTTTGCGTCCACAAGTATGTCAGACGGTTAATAAACCGAGTAGTCACCAGCAGGCGTGCGACGCATTCAAATGTACACTAGTTTCACGGATGCGCACATGTGAAACGATCTTTATCAATGTCACGGCAAAGAATTTTGGTTGAATGGCCCAAAATGTAAACTTGACCTGGGAATACAGATGATGGTATTGTCATCAATTTGACGTAGAATGTACCTACAATGGTTCCTATACATTATGTTTGCTTTACTGTAGTAGGACTAATACAAATACGCTACGCCGCCGCCGCTAGGAAGCTATCTGATAGGTCCGTTTTTAGGGTTCCGTAATTAACAAGGAACCCTTATAGTTTCCGACCCAGTCCGACCGTTGTTACTAGAAAGCTATAATTTGGTACGGATATACATATAAACCACGACGACAAAGTGGTAAAAAAAAATTGCAAAAAATATTTTTTTTAGGGTACTTCCCCTACATTTAAATTGGGGATTGTTTTTTTTTTCTCGTCAATCCCATGTTGTGGGATATCGTTGGAAAGGGCGATTAAAAATAATGGGAGTTTGCGAAAACCATTTTTGGATTCAGGGATCCGTTTGCGGAATATTAAGCTTTAAAGTGCAAATTTTGTTAGAGTCAAGTGTGTGTGTCCCCTGCCAGCTAAATGGTTGGGTTTGGAAATGTGAAATAATTCACGGCAGTAGTATATATAACGAAATTAAAAGGAAAACTTTCACCGCTACGTAGGCTCCACAAGTTCCTGAGTAATAATTGACCAACTTAAATTTGCAGTTGCAAAAACATGTTCTCCCATACATTTTGTATCGGAGAACAAGTTTTTCAACTACAATGTTAAGTTTGTTGGATAAATTCATCCCAACTACGGAACCCTTCATTGTGCGTGGTTCGACAAACACTTGCCCGGTTTAAAAAAATTTAATAGTGGAGCCAACATTACCGCAAAGGAGCTATTTGATGAAACGCACTCTAGTTTGCAAACCGACAACAGAAGAAAAAAAAATGACTTATCAGTTGCCAATCATGCCTTACGAATTGTTATGGGTAGTAAAACGAAATCCGACATACCTATAGCGTAGTCATACAAGACTTATTTAATTAAAAGTACTTATTAGCGACATGGACCGAACTCCGGGAGTTAAAAAGGAAAGAGCATAGCATGAAATCACTAACTCGCCTACGTTACTTGGAAGTCGGCTACTCAATTACTAACAAAGCAAGAAGCGGGTTCATTTAACCTTTTAAAATGTCATAATTAGGGTTCCATACTCAAAGGGTAAAACGGGACCCTATTACTAAGACTCCGCTATACGTCCGTCTGTTTGTCTGTCTGTCTGTCCGTCCATCCGTCCGTCCGTCCGTCTGTATCGCCGTCGTCGGTGCGTCCGTCCGTCCATTCTTCCTTCCATCCGTCCGTCCGTCCGTCCGTCACCAGGCTATATCTCATGAACTGTGATAGTTAGACAGTTGAATAAAATAACTATTTCAGGGGGCTCCCATACAACAAACGTGATTTTTTTGCTGTTTTTATAGATAATGGTAAGGAACCCTTCGTGCGAGAGTCCAACTCGCACTTGACCGGGTTTTTTTTTTTAATTTCTTATTCATTCAACCTTGTAAATACCTACATATTTTTTGCAATTTTTTTTTTTTTTACTGTTTTGTCTTTTATTTAGGTATTGATTAATATCTACAATAGTTGGTACATCAATTGGACTCAATGTCACAAGGCCTGTGCTTTTCCACTGGGGTAATGACCTGCAGATACTTACCGTCCAAATATGTGTACCTATGGCCATACCTTTCATATTTATACAGATGTAAAAATATTGTTACAGTTATAAAGAAACAAAGAATTCCGAGCGGATAATTACTGTCAGAAATACGAGTAGCTACCTAATATGAGACAAGTAATATGACACAGTAGGTAATTAATTAAATTTAACGACTTTTGAAATTACTAATTGCACCACCATTTCCTTGTAAAGATCGTAGTAGGTGGACTTCTGTAGTTTCTGCTTACCCACATGGGGAGAAGGCGTTTATGAATGTATGTAATTCCACATCATGTTATTGTCATATACAAACTACCTCGATGGTCTAGTGGTCACAAGTGCTACTGCTGAGCATGAGGTCCTGGGTTCGATTTCCGGGTCGGGCAAAGTGAATTTTTCCATCTGGAAATTCTCAGTGGCAGCCCGGGGTCTGGATTTGTTGCCGGTTGATGGTGTGGCGGTATCTATATCGCCACATGCGAACTACGCATCAAAGACCTGACGTCACACATAAATCCTGCATCGCGCAATTAAAGTTTACCGTGCAGTGGACATATATACAAAATAAAAAATAAAAATAAAAAAATGTTTATTTCAATTACAAAAGGCATTTAGACACACTAATGTTGGAGATCACCTTTTAAGCAAGGAATTGCTTGTGTTAGGAGACTCCGCGCTTCCACTTATACTTATCTTATGCAATTGAATGTAGACAATGTAAACATGCAGAAAAAATTTAATAACTGGGTAACTTAAAATATACAAGAACCCGATATCAATCGTTGGGCAATTGCCCGCCAGACACAACACCCGTCTGATTGGAGGATCCTCCCTTTTCTATGGTGGATGAGTGAACTTTACTCCCTGTTCCTCATACCCCTAAAATGGCAATAGGCTCGCCCCCTATTACATGGGGACTTAAACATAACTGGTGAAATGTGGGTGTATTATCTACCTCTGCCCAACCCTTCGGGGATTACAGGCGTGCGGTTATAAAAATGTATGTATGTTATTGTTGTTTTAATTGCCATGTAGTGTTTTTATTTTATACTAAACTAGCTGATGCCCGCGACTTCGCCCGCGTGAATGTCGGTTATTATATTACACGAGAACTACTCTATCCATTGGTGAAAACAGCATGAAAATCGGTGCAGTAGTTTTTGAGTTTATCGCGTACAGGACGATAGACAGACAAGAGGAGGACTTTGTTTAAAATATGTAAGGATGTGCTTCATATTTGTATAGATTTTCTTCTTTCCTTCTTCTTTCGTTCTTCTCTTTAATTTAATATTTTATAAGATGGATAACAATAAACGGGTGAAAGTAAAGAGAGTGTGTGTGTCGGGAGTGAAGTCTCACAGTGCTGCTGTGTAAACCCAGCCTTGCAACAGTCTTGGACTGTTCGTAAGGACCACTCGAGAACATTGGCCTCCGGGATCCTAGACCGATAAAACGATCGGTCACAGGGGACTGCAGTTTTCATCACGAAATACTGATTGTTCATCGGTTTACGTAATACACGGTTTAAACTGTAGATTGTACCTTCCTTGAATAGGTACTTAATTTTTATATTTTAAAATTCAGTTTGGTATTGAAATTTTTTTTAAAGTTTTCAGTCTTAGATGGTTTAATTCAAATTCAAATTCTTTATTGCAGACATGAGACAATAGTGTTAGTATCAACAAAATAACTTAATATCTAGTGTTAGTAATAAGGAGATATTAAGTAAATATCAAATGGTAATTAAGATGCCTATTATTGAGAAACATATTGATTTGACATCCTAAGTAAGGTAAGACTAATACCCGGTTTCTGAATTGAGGATTTGAATCTAAACACCTGTCAAACGGTGTTTCTTTTATTGTAGTCCGGGAAATTTAAAATTTATTACGGTTTTTAAAATTCTGAATTCAAAAACCGGGTATAAAACAAGTACTAATAGGTATACACAAGAAATCTATGTAAGTACCTGCCTATGTTCATCTTAACACGTACTGACTATTACATAAAAGAACATAACTAAAGTATTAGCTATTAGGTCATACGTGTTCTGGCACTTGTCCATTGTTTACCATCGTCGGCGCAAAAGTTGGGACATTCTGAACTAAGAATGGCCATTAGCAGAATCGGGTTAATTAGCTATAGGTACAGAAGTTCTGGGGGTTACGGTCAAGGTTTTCTTTAACTACGTATTTTTATTTTCTCGAACGCAAAATGGCGGTGTCCTTAACATTGGTAAGCTCATCATACCCTCGAGAAAGTTTGAGATTTGATTGATTTTAGTTGCTAGAATAGAATACCCACATAGAACTGCTTGTCTGGGCAAAAGTTTTTTTGGAATGACATCTAAAATTTACAATAACATACCTGTGGCACTCCAACTATTCAAATATAAATTGCGTCATTTTTAATTGACCAAGCTTACCTACAATTTAATAATTAGTACCAAAGTAATACAATCCGTGTCACTATATACCTAATTGTTATTTTGTAAGATTTGCTTTGTATGTGATACCTAAGAAATTTTGTATACTACATGTTGACATAATTATTGGATGCCTTAGGCATTGTGCATTAGGCAGGACATAATAAAATTAAATAATAAAATAAAAAATCAGGAAACCCATATTAGAAAATATATAATTATGATGATTAAAATATAATGGAACTGTAAGTTACCTTAACTTACTATCTTATCTAATAACTTAACATCAGTCTGTATACCTCTCCCATGCCCACAATAAAAAGATTATGCACACAAACATCATACAAATTACAAATATGAATGTCTTTTACATTTTACAGAGGGCGGTCTCATCGCTAAAAAGCGATCTTAATAATAATCACTTAGTTAAATGAAAAATATTTTAAATGATGTACATATACGTAATGACATTTTAACGACAAATTGTGGTCTGAATTCCATGCGATATGGAATTTTTTAAACAAGTCATACTTTTCCACCGCACATAATTTACGGTAGGAATCGCCACCCAGCACAACACATAAGTACATACTGTCACGCTTTCTTCCCATGGGGGCAGGCAGAAACTACAGAACGCCTGGTATGATCCTTACATACCTACTCCTTTTGCCTCTTTTGCTCATACACACACCCCTGTTGCGAGTACTACGTACGCACCTTACCTTTATGAAGAACATCACCATTATGGACATTACTTTGTGGCTGGGACAGACTGGATGTGGAAGTCAGAGGATAGGGTGTTGTGGCACAGCTTGGGAGAGACCATGTCCAGCAGTGGACTGCGATAGGCAGAATTGACTGATTTATGTACATTAATTACATGGAACTTAAAAATAACTGGCAAAATGTACGTGTAGGTAGTATAAGTTTACCTCTGCCTAACCCTTCAGGGATTACAAGCGAGATGTTTTGTTTTGTGAATCAAGAAGTTATGTAATCGACACATTGGAATGCCAAAAAAGTGTCTTTATTGTATCTATGCGAATGTGTCCAAAGCATTACTACAAGAATCGTGCTCCAACAATCTTTAAAAGTGTTAGCTACGGTTTTATAAAGCAGTACATTCATTACTATGTACTCGTACTTTTGTGCGTGTAACAACATCGAGACTGGACAGAAAGGTTATTCTTTTATCCCATTCATTCGTTATATTAAGAAACACGTCCGGAACGAATTCTTTGAATTTTTAACTATGAAACGTGAAAGAGTTCTTGTTTCTTGCAAACAGCAGATTTTTTCGCACTAATTAGGGAATATTGTACATTCATACGCATAAAGGGAATATAATAGACAGAACAGAAAACAGAATATTCGCTGCTAAAATGCGTGTCTTGCTAGTTGTGTGACTGACTGCCACCATACCTGATTTTGGCGAAATAATAAGTTGAAAATGTGCTATATGATTGTACGAGTATGCTACATAATGTACTGTTATGTGCATTGCATAATCCACTACTTTGTAACCAACTCAAAAAAGGAGGAGGTTCTGAATTTGTCTGTATATATATATTTTTTTTTTTCAATATTCATAATATTCCAACATTACTGGCTGCAAAATATGAGTTCCTCATAAAAATAGTGATAAAGAAATGCTCGTAAGAGTCGTCACTATTAACTGAACATAAACCAATGGCAGCTCCATTCGTCGATACCTATCATAAAGTTTTATGTAAGTAGTAAGGTTGAATCAGGTCACTACTGACGGACGCCATTAATAGGCTGCATTTTCTTTTTTCTTTGTCACCATGATTTACTTCTGTTGCTTTCCCTGGAATGCTTACCTTTTCCTACAGTAGACTTCTAAAAGTTTCTAGTCATAGGTAGGTACTATAGTCATGCTTTTATACTCTGTTCCTATAAACAATAACGTATCCTTTTGCTTACCAAACGTAATCATTTTTATTGCCAAAGTGGGCATATAAATAGATTCGTAAGCCAATTTTATCCGTGATAGCTACTTCTATATGGGAGGGTCTACTATGCAAAGCTATATGAGGTCTTTGCTTCATTATTGGTCCGTAAATTATAGGAATCTGCCATTAGTCAGTAATAGATGACACACCGATGATTTCCGCAGGAGAGAAATAAGAAATTCTCATTGTCTGTCAAAAACTGAAAACAATTCTAAGCTGTTGGGATTGGTCGTTCGAAATAATAAAAGCCAATCAAATGACTTGACATATAAGATACGTCAATAGTTTCGATTGGAAACTCAACATGATCCTCCAAGTTCTTTTTTTGCCCGAGGCTTCGCCCGCGTAGATGTCGGTTATTATATACTAAAACCTTCCTCGAGAACCACTCTATCCATTAGTGAAAATAGCATGAAAATCGTTGCAGTAGTTTTTGAATTTATCGCTAACAGACAGACAGACGCGGTGGAGGACTTTGTTCTATAATATGTAGTGATTATGGTGTACAATAAAGTAATTTCTTTCTATCTATCTATCTCTAGTATATATCTATAAATGAATAGTATAAGACAAAGTAGCTTTTCGTGTCTGGCTGTGTGACCGCATTATTCTTCTAAACTGCGCAACGGATTTTGAAGCGGTTTTCACCATCATTCATTAAATTATACACATGTATATTCGGAATAAATTTCCGAAAGGTTTATGTGTATTTTATTTTCATATTAAACTAAAAAATACTATAGAAATCTCGGTGTTTTGTCAAGTCTTAAAAACCGTGCGAAGCAGGGGTACGCTAGTTACTTTATCAAAAGGAGAGGCCTGTGAGGTTATAAGTGCGCGGGCTTTGATCAAAATGATCATGGCGAGAGAAGTGGCCGTGTTTGTGCATTCATTATACAGATTTCGGAATAATGATGCTGACTAGCACTGCGCTATCGTAAGTCGAGTCAACAAATGACGTTGTACCTACCTACCTAACTTTTATTTCATGTATCATTTTTCTATGGACACGCAAAATTAAACTGTGTAATCGTTTGCTGTAAATACTACTTAGCAGACATGTCGGTAGCTACAGAAAAATTGAAAGAATGAACAATCATGTTGTTCATTCCTTCAGTCTCACGCGTAAGAAGGTACAAAACTACAAACAGGTTTGTGACGTTAGTATCTGTTATTATATTATCAATCTGTATCAGAGTAAATATGAATCATAACATCACGCCTGTTACCCCTGAAGGGTAATGCAGAGGTGTACCTTTCCTAGTTTACATTTAGCCAGTAAATATGACACCTACACATAAAAAAGGACTTCACTGTTAAATCAAATCAAATCAAATCATTTATTTGCCTGAATATGGGTACATGAGGTGATACATACAGCAAAAGGTCCTTAAACCATATCCTACCTAAACAGGTGTGCAAATCTCTATTATCATAAAAATATTTCGTACATTATTTATTAATTTAACTATTACAAATATTAATGATTGTTATTTATTATATATGATTGTTGATTAATAATAATAATTAATTTCAAGTCAATATCATTAATTTAAAGTGAATTTAACAAACAATAATAAATCAAAAATGTCAACAGTAAAATAAAGAACATTAATTCATAAAAAAAATCTGTGTTTAAATAAATGCTTGTCAGAAATTCATAATTATTATTATAAAAGGTAATTATTGTACAATTATTGTTGTCGTTTCATATCAACTATAAATACCGGGAATCAGGGAATTGATACAGCATCAACAGCAATAGTATGCTGTTACCATGCCTACGTGTAATTTAAGACTCCTATTATATTATTCTCGGCCCGCACCCCGCGGTTTCACTCGCACAAATCTCGTGGGAATATCAGGATAAAAAGTATCCTATGTCCTATTCCAGGTCATGGTCTACCCATGTACCAAATTTCCTTTAAATCCGTTCAGCTGTTTTAGGGTGAAAGCGTAACAAACAAACAAACTCACTTTCGCATTTATAATATTATTTCGGATTCTCATCACACTTAGAACGACGATCTAGGCAGTTTCTTTTATTTTATTCAGTTTGAGAACTATGTTCTGCACTCTAGTGCATTCTCTCTCACTCTCTCTTTCTCTGAAAGTTATAACATAAAGTAACATCACGCCTGTATTAATACCAGTGCTGTGACATTTATTTTTAAATGTCACTTTATCGTACTGTGAAAAGAGCCTTTGGGCCTCGTATAGAACTTTCTATTTTTTTTTAATATACTTTTGTTTTTATTTATTTTTATGTTTTTATGATTGTGTCATTATATTCAGTTTGTGATCTTCCTATGCCTATAATTACTTTTTCAGCAAACGTGTTTCAAAATAAAGTTATAGTTGTAAATTTTTATCTATGTATTCAAATATTTTATCTATTAGAACATTGGGTGCCAACGTTGGCCACGTTGGCGTTGGTCGACCAACTCATAAATACAGGGTTAGGTGTCGCAATGCTAACCGCGACCGACCGCTACTGGGCGGTACAAGACATCTGACCTCTTCCTTACTTTACGTTTCATAAACTTGTCTCCATGTATTAGTTATAGGTAGTACTAAGTAATTCTAACTGATCTGCCGAGGTAAGATAGAGATTGGTAAACATTGTAATTGCTTCATAATTTTATACTTAATAACCACCTGTTTGTGATTCGCATAGTCTTGTGTGACGGATATTACTGTCTGATTAAACTTTTGCCTTCCATATATAATAGACATTTATGATCACTGAAAAAAAAAACCTAAAATAAGAAACGTATAAAACCAAGTGCAATAACAAATATTTCAAGGTAAAGGTGAAATAAAGACAGTCACATGATTCCTTGAATTATCACTGAATTCTGAAAACTTCAAATATATTATTAAAGTCAGATGTAATCCAATTCCTTGGCACGGCCCACAGGGAGCCATGTCAGGCGCGCCTGTTGTTTGCGAGGAGCCAGTACTGCAGTAATGTTATACATAAGACGTGCTCGCTCCGCAGTAACATCCCTAGCAGCTAGTCAACACATTCAAATCTGTTGTATTACAAAATAACTTTGAATGACGACTGTTAATGAGCTACAAGAATACAAGACATATCACCCTCCCTTTCACTCTCACCCAAAACACGAACAAATGAAAGAGATAGTCATACAAACGATGGGTCGCGGTATGGCGTGAAGCCAAAACGTTTTAACGTAGAGCTCTTGACCTAGAGTTACATTTATAAACAGTAAAAATATTCACGTGTTTACGGAATAGTTGAACTATAATAACAAACGCTAGAGGAAATTGACAAAACAGATGTTTTTTGACGCGAAAATAGAATGAATGAGGAGGCGGGAAATATGTGTTTATCATTGGCTAGCAGTTCAATAAAGTTAATGTCTACATAACAATTTGTTTTTTAAATTATGTGGATGTTTATTTTTTTTAAATGAAACTTTTTGTGACTTTACTGTTGTGCAACGAATTGATTTCAGCAAAATGACCAACTGAGTGAGAACATTTTGACTAAATATAATAAAATTAGGACTCTTTTAAAATCTTCATAATTATCGTTCTATGAGTTTGTAGAATTGGGTAAATTAGAAACTGCTAAATCAGACGTTAAGCATCAAATTTTCTTCATTAGGCGTGTATAGGTACCTAGTTCTTTATGATTATGCATCATATTGAAACTATGGAAAACAGAAATATTACAAAGCTGTGTGAAATTGCACTTCTTCGAGGTTACATCCAGCGATAGGTACACAATTCATAAAAACAGATTGCCAAAACGGCTTAGCATAAAAACTGCTCACAAATGATGAAATAACACTCTTTATAGTAATTCCCATTCATAACGAAACAACAGGGTCAAATAAAATTAGCTAGCTAAACTCTGCACACGTGATGGGTATCGATATTTACATACAATAAAATAAAATAAAAAACGTTTTTTTGAGGTCAACAACGCTGTTACCTGTCTGTTCTCTTTTGTTTTATATCAAACTCAAAACTCAAAAAACTCAAACTCAAAGCATTTATTTCAATTAAACCATTTACAGGCACTTTTGAATTGTCAAAGAGTCGGTCAGTTAGTCAAAAAATTGAAGCTAGTTGCCCATTCAAATTCGTAGATCTCTATGGAGAAGAACGGGCAAGAAACTCCAAGGACACTCTTTTAAAAATGTATATAGATTTTATAAAATCCTGGGTACAGTATTCTTCGTGCTTCTATATGTGAGAACAATGTCAAACGAAAAATAATCAAAAAGAATTCAAAATATATGATTAAAAATAAGCCCTGGCAGATAAGAGATGACCAGTCTCAACTGACGGCGCCCGTTCACGAACATGACACGTGGACCAGCACCATCCTCAATCATTTTGTAGGGAACCGAATGATCCAACACACGCGCCACCATCAGCGAGACATTTAAGTGAGTATGACATACTCTCATCTGCCAGGCTCTTTCAAGTCAACATACAACGTGATACCATATGAAACGGCCCCATGGTACTCACATTTACAAAATTGAAAAAGTGCTTCTAAATTATACAAAACTATAGTTAGCAATGTACTTTGGAGATTAATATAATATAATTTAAATAAAAATAAACATTAAGTTCCTAAAGTCAGAAAAAATAAAATAAAAAATAAGGGGAAGCCACTCTTCCATCAATAGTTCGATACTCATCATGTCTGTGAATTTTACATAAAAAACGTATTTTTAAACAGATATTTCAAGTACACCAACTGCGGTCGTTAGCCCAACAAAAAAAAATCAAAAACATTATTTCTTTTTTTTTTTTATCATGTTGAGATATACCCATATATAATTAAAATTAATTTGACCCTGTATATTGAATATATGTAGTTCTTTAGTTATATACATTTTTGCTATGTATTTTCTGGTGTGTAATCAATTATATACAAATAAATAAATAAATATAAATAGTTTTTCATCTTAGCTATGCAAAGAATGCCCCAAAATGTAAATAAAAGGCATTTTTGACATGACAAAGTTTTCCATTCCGTAACTAAATATACTGGCACTTTTTTTACAATGTGAGTCACCTTGTGTTTACGCATTATTATAATAGTAATTTGTTTAATAATTGTTTTATTTACGCTTCACGGTCAACAGTAGCTTGCATAACCGTTGCAAATTGTTAAGAATGTCTAGAATAGAATAACAGTAATGATTTCGTAGATATTCGTACTCTTTTGTTTTATATAGTTTTTTTGTGCTGATTCCATGCTTATCTAAATTTAAATAGTCTTGGGATAGTGTGTCAACTACACCTCATCATCATCAATATACACTCACTACATCTTGTTGTAGTAAAAGTAGACTTGTATTAGGTAAAGTGAAATCAGAAACGTAGTTTGAGCTATTTATTGGATTTAAAGAAATGTTCTCCAATCAATGTCTTTTCGTTACATGAATTTATTGAATCAGTGTTTTGTTTTGGCTCAACGGTTCAAAAAAACATAAGAAAAAAAAAATTGACACAGGTTAAAGCACACAATATTCACACAAAAACAGAACATTGAAACAATTTCTAGCATAGTTCACCAATCAAAAGATGCCGTCGACACTAATCCGATCGTCATTTCTTTCCCCTCAGCGCGCACGCAGCAGCCGTAATAGAATCACAAAAGACATTTAACGCCCATATAACATCACAAATTATTACATACGCCTATCAAACCACGAGAATAGAGACAATACAACTGTCTCGACAAATTACAGCCACAGTAGACATTGTGATCGTAACGTAGCGTAACTGACAATGTGAACATTGTAAACGTGTGACCTGTTATTGGCACGCAACGTTACAGGTGTCATCTGACTGATAATTCCTGAAGACGTTTAGATATGTGCGATATTATATGATAATTTGTGCTGTCGAGACGAATTATTTCTATACAGGGTGTCAAACGACCCATCACATAGCCGTCAACTACGCATTCTGTACATCAAATTAATTAACATTGTGCAAAAATAATTGCTTATAGACAACTTTATTTTTGATGTGAAAAATCGCTGTTTATGGTAGAGCGCGACGTAACGCACGCAAACTTATGGGTGCATGCAACGGTTAATGGTTTGTCCCCGTGTTTAAAATTATGTCACAATATTAAAACTGGCTTTCTTAAAAAAAGTTGGAACTTTGTCCTTCAATATCTCCGTAACCAGAAGGTTCCCAGGTATGGTCGAGAACAAAAACAAATTATCACAATGACGGGAATAATAAGTGACTTTCGGCTTTGTCAAGTGTCTTTTTACACCCGTTATATAATAATATTCTATGTATTATATATTCTGAGTTTATCTTGTACATTACTGACATCGGTGAAGGAAAACATCGTGAGGAAATCTGAACCCGTCCTGAGCAAGCGTGGTGACCAATGCTTGACTCTTGTGCCTTCTCTGTATGAGAAAAGCCTTTTGCCTTGCAATGGGACAGTAAAAGGCTGGTATTATTGTATTATATTCTGGCCAAATAAACGAATTCGCCTTCAATTGAGATTGAAAATGAATAGTTGAGTATAAGTGATTTTCATGTCATAGCAGCTTAATTAACTTGCTTATAAGACCGAATTATTTGTCTTATTTGTTTTTTGTCTTATTAAGGGGTATCATATTACCCAGTTACAGGGTTATGGAGGTCAGATAGGCCGTCGCTTCATGTAAAATACTGGTATTCAGCTGCATCCGGTTAGACTGGAAGCCGACCCCAACATGGTTGGGAAAAGGCTAGGCAGATGATGATAAGACTGAATTATTTACGTTTAATTAAACTTGTAAAATCTAAATTACTAAAGCTCAAATTCATCAGCTTTGTAAGGCTTTTACATAACAAAAGGCTATATTTGAACTTGAGTCAATCAAAATAAATCCCAAGCACTAAGTAAATATAAAACAGCGTAAAAACGTCGGTTTCTATGTCAACTATAACATATAAATGGTTCGGTACCCGCGACTGCTCGTGCGTAATAGTTTTCATTCACTAGTCGCCCCTTCTATTCACAAGTAGAAGGTCAAACCAAATAATAGGGACATTCTTGGCGTATTTTTGCGCCTATACTCGTGATGGCCATAAAATGCCACCTGTACTCGTGAATGCTGTAACAGGCCACCAACGGGTCATCTCCTTGATGGCCTCTTTTGGCCTCTCAAGCTAAACACATGTCCAGCTTGAAAAAATATGAGTGCCCCTGAGATTAAGGGCTCTTGCATGAGACATTTCAGTTTTGCGACTGGGAATTCTGGGTTGGCAGGGCATCGACGATGCCTGGTACCTAGGCAAGCATGCCTAGGCAGCGGCAGCGCGGTGAGTACTAACATTCAAGTCACATATTATGCCACTTGGTATATTATGGTCACCCTAGGCTCTTAAGATAAAGCAGGTGTTATTAAAAATTAAAATCTATTAATCTCAATAGGTAAGTGTTACGTCTTGGTAATATTTAGAATAATTAATTTAGTGCCTTTTAAGGCAGTTAATAATTTAAGACAAGGTGATCAGAGGTATTACATTACATGAATATAAAGTGGGCAGGCACTTAGTAAAAATTAATATTTCATGATTATTGGTAACCGATGTTGGTAATAAATAATATATTATGTAAAATTTTGTTTGTCTAGCGCCAACTAACTTAGAAGTTCTCTACCCACCCTTAAACCTGATTTAAACGGTGCGCTTTAATTGCCTGTTGCATACCGTATCTTGAAGCAACAATAAAAGTGGCATCGTCTAAAAAGTGTTTATAACTTTATACGATGCAAGTCAGTAGTTGCTTCAATTTTATTGTATGCCACGCCCACAGGCAAGATACTTGAATCATGTAAATGGGGCTTTAGGCACATTCCTTGTGTTTTATTATTTTTATGATGTCTATGAAACTCAGTGACTTGTCCAATTGGACGGCTTCTTGAAAGCGAGCTGTAAAATGCGCAAAAACTATTAATATCGGGGCCTATTATGGAGAGTGAGTTTCCTGTCTCAAACTGTTGGCATAGTTACCACAGTGATCCCTGTTTAAGGATACCTGAACGATATTGTTTTTACAGAACTACTAAGAATTTCCATAACCTGCACTTTTATTCAAGAGCCAAGAATAATTATGATATCGATTTATTGTTAAGATACGGACGGTGGTGTGGATAAACGCAACTAAATATAAACACCACATCGCACTTATTTATCATCTTGCTCGTGATTAAGCGGTAAATAAAGTCTGGGCTACACTGAATGCAGCGCGTTTGTAGCGCAACACATCTCTCTATAAAGATTGGAAGTATAGACTTAGCGCAAGAAATCTCTATAGAGAGATGTGTTGCGCTAAGTCTATACTTAGATGATGACTTAGCGTAGGCGCTTGTACAGAAACGCGAAACAATTTTGAAAAGCCACACCAAATAATGTAATGTCATGGCATGTCAATAACATATTATTGACATGCGATAAAATATGAAATAATCCCTATGAAAAACAAAGTACACTTTTGCAGCTACAAAACAGCCTGGAGTAGAGAGCTGAGCTGAAAAGACTAAAGGCCAGTTTTTCGAACGAAAATTATCGCAAAAATGTTACAAATCGTCAAGCGAGCGTAAATTGTTGTGATTGGTTGAATGATTAACAACAGCCAATCGCAACAGTGAACGCATAGGCGATCATTTTCGGTTGAGGAACCGGCCTTAGGAACAGTACGCGCCGATGCCCTTGCTGCGTTAAAACGTTGCATACAGTGTGCGTGTGGCCGAGCTTAATCTTCTTCAAATATGAATGTCCCTTTGAATGCCACCGCACGTTTTGTAGGTGTACGATTTGGCAGAATACTCCGTGACCCGTCGTTCTGACGTCAGACCAAGGTGTCGATCAATAATGTGTAAATTATAACTCGAGTAATAATTGTATGTTCATGTCCCCAAGCATTATTTATTTAAGTATATAATAAATAGGTAGGTAATTCGTAATTCTTGTGAATAATGTATAGGACTAAATCCACTTACAGTAAGGATCATTCGAAAAAGATTTTAAACTTGCGATAAACCTCCTTGAACATCTCGCTCAACTTAGCACGATTATAGCGAGTAAGGTATAATTATAGTAGATTGTAGCACCGAGCACCAATTGAGTTATTAATGCACGAGGGTTATGTTGGTGCCCGAGCGCAGGCGAGGGCACTAAATTAACACGAGTGCATGAATTACTCACTTTAGCAAGGTGCGTAATCTACTTTTCTTTGAACTACCAATCTACCTACCGTGATAAAATATACCTACTCAAAATAAAAACTCAAGTTAATGAAACAAAGTCATCCCGCGACTTTTGCCGCAAAAGATTATTAACAATTTCATTTGCAGCTGTTTTTATACTTTGTGGAGTTGCATTCATATCGCTATCGAAAACTTTGATACTTCACATTTACCAAAAAAAAATAAAAAAATGGAAAGATAGACAGACAGACAGATTGACGGACGGACAGACTGATCGACGGGCGGATGGGCGGCCGGACGGACGGACGGGCAGACCGACAGACGGACACATGGACAGACGGACAAACGGACAGACGGAAAGACGGAAAGACGGACAGACGGACAGACGAGCCTTAGTAATAGGGTCCCGTTTTACCCTTTGAGTATGGAACCCTAAAAACAGTGCATTCATGAAAAACAGTGCAACAATGAAATTTCATACAACTTTACTGCACTGTTTTGGTTCTAAGTAAAAAATACGTCCTTTGTGATCGGTCTTGTAGTGATTAATGATAACATTACTATGTAGTTGAAAGAAAATTAATAAGTATCACTATAATAAGCAGGATTCGGTCGTGGTACACCAATGAAATTATATACTGAGATTTTAATTCGGGCTTGGAAAGGTTGGGTCCTGCAATGACTGTTAGAAGGTAGGTAGTATTACGGTGTTTTTCAACATAACACATAAAAACTAGAACAAAATACGATGAAAATGCAGCACTGAAATCACGGCGCGCCGTGATATCAGTTCGTACGGTCCACGGAAAAGAAATAATACGGTAATATAATTTTGATTAGTTCCGATAAAATGCTAGTCTGTAGGTTTACGAGAAAAGTCAGTTAAGGATTTATATATCTTTTTCGCTCATACTTCTGGAGTAAATGAGGAGCTCGTGGTTAAATAATAACAGCCGTACGGGTCGATCCATCAGGTTAAGCTACGCTTGCCGGGGTTGGTCTGTGGATGGGTGATCATCTTTACATACCGAGACTCCTCTGTGCGTCGGAAAGCACGTTAAGCCATTGGTCCCGGCTGTCATTCTTGGATCTTTGACAGTCGTTACGGGTTGTCAGAAGCCCGAAAGTCTGACAACCAGTCTTACAAAAGGGTATAGTATTGCCCAGTAACGGGGTTGTGGAGGTGAGATAGGCAGTCGCTCCATATAAAACACGAGTATTCAGCTGCATCCGGTTAGACTGGAAGCCGACCCCAACATAGTTGGGAATAGGCTAGGCAGATTGATTTCGCACGTTTCACTCTGGACGGTAATGTCATCATTTCAGCGCGCCATTTCAGTGGCAAAGTTTTGACATGACGAAGAAGAAGCGCGCCACTGCTGAACATATTATTAAAAAAAAAGACTGATGCATCGTAATAATGGCAGGGAAATCTATGTATCATAATCATCAGACTTTTTAATTTGATTGAATTTGTAATCTAAGGATTGGCATCAAATTAACAATCAGCAGTATCCTCTTGATCTAAGCCAGACATTAACGACACCAACAAGTTTTGATAGGGCGTCTATCCATTGACCTATTTCTAGCCCAAACCAAACAGTCAGTTTATGAAACATTCCGTTATACAAACATTCCAGTTCGCTATTGAATATAAACTTATCAAGTATGTTGTACACACGCATAATACAATTAGTTTCGCCAAAAGAATAAATAAGGCTGCAGTTACGCGACGTGAAAACATTTACCCTCTTATACATACATTCATGGCAAATGTGAACTCCATTTACTATGCAAAAATACTCGTACTTCTTTAATCAAATTCCTCAAATTAACTTCTATGAATTAGAGTAATTTGATTGTAGTCACCAATTAGTAGAGTCAATTTCTAGTCTTTAAGAGCGCAGCCCGCGAAAATGTAGACGCGGATTCCGCACAGCGAACACACGGTTTCCGTTAAATATAAACGCGAAGAAAAAAAAAAGCGAGTCAAATAAACGCACCCTAATAATTCACGCGTCTAAGCGAAGAGAATTCAAAACAAATTAAAATCTGATGAAAACCAATATCACAAATAATATCGATTTGATTTATTTATTAAAGCAGTTGTAATAATGTTCACACGTGCATTGCTCTGGCGCATCTAAGGAAGCGGAACATACGCGCGCGTTACATCCTCATTTTATACGTTCATTGTTACGTCAATATGCGCCTCATTGAATTAACTTAGGTAATGCTCGTACATTGTTTGTAAATTCAATCTAGCTTGACTGATATTAATTTTTCTAACTTGCGATCAGTAAAATATTACTGAAGTACCTACCTATACCTACTCAGTAATGATACGGGCTAACCGTGTAAAAAATAATAAGTAGAGTAGGTAGATCTTATTTAGATCTACTCTTCTTAATATTTTATACATTATTTCCAGTGTGCTATTATTGCACATGCTATTTTTAATATGAAACCGATTAAATACAAATAATAACATGTAAACAATGTTAAGGTGAGTTTATAAATATTTTAGAGGTCGGTTTCTATTTAATTTATTTATAATTAGCCTTTCACCTGAACTTGAAATTGAATAAGTCAAGTTCAAAACAAATGATGACGGTTATAGAAATAATAAGCATTTGTAGGTACAGGCCGAAAATATTTATGAAAGACACGCGACCCAATAAAATTGTCAAATTAAAAATAATATTTATAATGCTGATGCAATTTCTAATAAAGTGTCATTTTGTCATGTTATAAATGTTCCTCGCCTGACGAGACAGAAAGTGAAAACAGAGGAATGATAGGCAGTCTAGAAAATGTACCCGATATTATATAAAATGTACCTACGCGAATAAAAGTGTTTTATTATAAACGAAATAAATTGTTTTATTAGATTGTGAAACATGCGATAAGTTTTACTTCACAAATATTAACTATGTATTTCAAAATACCAAATACGTATAGTTCAGACAGCACTTAGATACAATTCAATGTTGAAAGATGTCTAAACATCAGCAAAACAATAAAATTTGCATGAGGGCAATGCGAAATCATGACATTATGCAGATTCAATATCTGTGTGTTTACGGTTTACAGTTTATCAATATGGCAGAATGCATCTTGTTTAGAGTGCAATATCATAAATTTTGATTATTCATTTGGAATTATAGTGCCTATAAATAATGCTGCAATCAAAAAATAAAATGTTATTATGCCACGCGAACACTAAGCATTAGCTTTATTTGAATAAACTTTTGAATTAAGTGTGATCGTATTAGCATAATAATATACCATAATGGTACAAATTGATCATCTGTCAAATGTCAAAGTCGTCATTTGATTTTGCGGGAAAGAGCTTACTAATAATATTTTTTTATTGAAAACTTACTAGTAATATTTTATTCACGAGTAACAGAACCAAGGCAAATTAATTATTATAATGTTTGACTCGCGTAGTGATTGTTGATTTATCTTCATGGATCGATCCAAAAAATTTCTTTATCCCAGAGGTCATACTCCCGAGTCACAAAAATACTGTCATTTTCACTTAATACAATATAAATTAAAATCATAACAACATTATGCTGCCAAGCCTTCCATAAAAACATGGTTTCCACAGCATTTAGCGTTGAATCCGTTATTTGCTTTCAAAGCATCAAAGATGGCCGCTGCACATTGTGACAGTTCCATAACCCGTTCATTTGAATACAGCCATGGAAAGTCGTAGTTTCATAGCGCACTCATACGTATAATTGTTGACTTTCCATAATGCGTGGGCAATTTGTGGGCACAGATTTTATGTCGATGGCCCGAGATGTATTACCGGCTATTTCACAATTACATCCCATCACCTGTTATTAAATCGCTACATTTGAATGATTCTGTATTGCCATTTGTTCTGCTTTATTGTCATTTGTTCTTGTTTTACTATTCATCAGTTTTGTATGACAGCTTGTTGTTGGTACTTTGAATAATATTAGAATTCAGTGTCTAGAAATGTCATATTTGAAATATTCCTCTGTCGTTAGTGACACTAATTGGCTCTCATAGATCTCCCATATGATCTAACAGGCATTTGCTTGTTACGTAATTTGAGAATTCCTTTATTTTGAATTCATATTTTTAGTGTTCCTATTCTGATACCAATATTGATACTTTTATCGTAAGCGAACGTATGTAGGTCTGTGGGTAGAACTCCCACATTCGTTCCTGACTGACGCAAACTGAAGATTGTATGCCATGTTCCCGTAGGTCTCTTTGACATTTCCAGCCGTAATTTTTTTTGTTCTAGGAATAAAATTACGTCTCAAATAAAAATAAGTTTCTAAGGACCAATAAATAAATATGTATCCACGTCGTTTATTAAAATAATTTGTTCATTTGTGTAATTAGTTAGCAAACTATTAAATATCCCTCAGCAAATAGTACGCATGTAAAAATATACAGATACATTATTTGTTTTTGCTACTAAAGCTATTTTAGCATAATTTATTGGCATCACGTGGCTTCAGTTTTGGAAAGACGTAAGCTGATTAACGACTAAAATAACATCGGTAATGAGCTTATTGAAGACTAAAATAATATACGTGAGTACCTATGAGATGTCCCAACTCATTGCTTTAGAACACGCATGTATTTTATGAGTGTCCGGTTTTTGGCCACATGTGAAATAAATGATATAAGTATTTCAGGAATCCCCAATTAGATTAGGAGCAGAGCTCTTGATGAGTTTCTAAATTATTATGAGCTCCGTCCTAATCCGAAGAGTTGAAATCGAAAATATTGCAAAACATTTTGTATAAAAACGCGATTGACTTTAGAAAAGGTCCAATACCTAATAAAACCAAAACTCGATACTGTTCTAATTCGAAATACGTACTTGTTGTAAATAGCCAGCATTTGATTAAGAATCCACGAAGGTACTTTATAAATATGTACCTAGAATCTGTAATCAATTTGCTCACACTTGACCTCTTAAACTTGAAGACGATCAAGTGAACGACTGTGACAGTTCACAACGAGGCCGCTACTCCTCCCTTGTGGAACAATCACCGCGGTCTCTCACGGCATGACCCTAACTGTATCACTTACGATCAATTTATTGCTATCGAACTAACTTTGTGAGATGGAGACGATCTTTGACATGTAGCATGCTGTACTAGGGTTAGATATAATTTAGTAGCATGTAAGAAAACATTATTTTTAAACTACTTACATAAAGTATTTTTATTTAACGATTACATTTATTATTACTCATGTCAAAATTATTGTCTCAATTTCAATGGCGATGGAATATATTTTATTAACTTTTCGTATTTCTTTCATTAGGCAACTCTTTGAATAACTATTTTGAAGACAATTAAATTGTTATCGTAGAGTATTCATTCTTCAAGGACTTTCTAATTAACTACAATAGTTTTTGGTCCGCGCGCGGCCCGTCCGCGGTCATACAGGTTAACATTTACTTACATTATAATAAGTAGTGCAACAATACGTAGAGGCAGTTATTCAGTTATAGATCCAAAAATATCTAAGAACAAAAGTGACTTCACTCTCAACATAACTTGTAGGTACTGTCCTAGAATGTTAAAGAGTTTCAGAAGAAGTCAGGTATATAATTATGTCTGAGAAAATCCAATACCCAGAACGTTTACTTCACTCATCTTACTCACCTACAGCAAAAATGTACAGCTGAGCTCAAATTCCTGGAAAGAAAGGAAACATCATATTAATAAAACATCCACACCTACTTGAATTTTTACAATAAGTTCCTTCTTTCACCAAAAGAGCGAGCCTATCACCATTTTCCGAATATAATCTCAACCGCGAAATTGGGACTGAAAATTTTCCAAAAGAAAAATCCTGTCTCCTTTTGTTCAGCTAGGGATGCGAATCTAGCGCCTCACATTTCGCAAGGAAACTTTATTTAGATGACGTCACAACACGAAGTATCTGGCTAAGAACATTGACTACAACACGTTCGTTTTTGTAACGATATATTTGTAACCTATTAAATAAACTCATATATTCCAAGAAATCTATTTTAGTTTTATTATCGAAGTTCACACCTGTTTACGTTTAACGCGACAAATGTGCCATAAATTCAATTAAAACAATGCATTTCTTATCCTTTATTTACAATCTTATTTGTCTTAGTAGCAACAGATGATCTCAACTAGGTGATTTTCTTCAGTTCAAATAGTACTGAAGAAATGTAAAAAATAATGACAAGTTTTCCTTCGTTCTAAGCCTTTGTGAATGCAATTTACGGTGAAAGAGCAGGTGACACACAGTATTGTACACTTTTTACTTATATATGTGTGAAGTGCTCTAAATATAGCATACTAATTTAGACTGCAAAGATGGAAGGCGAGCCCATACTGTACATAATTTAGAGCAGAAACTCGTAATGCCTGTTAATAGGTATACCCATTCTAAAATAAAAGAAAATCTCATTGGTCTATCTTTTAATCTGAAGTCACATTCTCTATTTGAAAAGACACCACGATTGTGTAAATGTACTTAGACGTCACAACACTTAAAAAAGAAACGTCTAATAGCTTCAGCAAATATTGAGGGCCAGCACTAAAACTGACTAAGTACTTATACATTTCAGTGAAATGTCAATAAGTCGGGCCATCAACCGCCATTAAGGAGAGGCTCGGGAACCGAATCGGTCATTAGTGGGAAAAACATTTCAAAATCAAACACCAACTTGTTCCACTGACAGTGCTGGAAACTTCCTCCTAATTGCTACACTCCTTTGAGATACTTAAGTGCTACACGAAATAAAATATACAAGGAAATGTAAACACTAACAAAATATACAGACCATTTATATCTAAATGGAACGCTAGCAAAAGCATAATCAGCCTATAATGTTCCCACTGCTGGGACACAGGCCTCCTCTCTGTGAGAGGGAGTGGGCCACCACGTGGACCCAGTGCGGATGGGTGGATATCACATGACTTCGAATATTTAATTGTAGGTCATGCCGGTTTCCTCACCATTTTGAGAGCAGTCATGTTGAAAAAATAAAGTGCCTGTCAGGGTTCGAACCGACCTACAACTCGTAAGTCGCGGCAGTTACCACTGGGCCACCACTGCTCTCCGCTAATTAGTCAGATTTTATTGAATAAATAAAAGCAATGCAATATCGCAGTGTTTTGTTTTTGTTATCTGTTCACATGATCTCTTTATTCCCGAACAGAATCATTTTAAATTAAAATGTAATTGAAAGACTATGATTACACTGCAGTAATTAGCAGTAATTTATCCATAATAAATAACAAATTGCACTCAATTAATGACAAGGAATTTTATACATTTTTTAAAGTATTTCACATTTTTGAACAGACCTTGTTCGGAATACCATGAATTTAAGGAAAGTCAAAGAATTTAGATCGAATTCCAATGCACACCGAACGAAGTTAACATAAAAGGTCAATAATGCATTATTCCCTTGAATGTTGTGTGTCAAGGGTACTTAAATAAAAATGACAGAAATAACACCATTAAACTGACACTCGTTACGTTTAAAAAAAAAAAACTATATCGGTAAAATAAGAAATGAGTACATAAGAGGAAGTCTAAAAGTGGCATCTGTGACTGAAAAGTTGTGTGGACATCGGTTGTCACGGTAAGGGTCTGTAATGCAGAGGAATGAGAAATATGTCGTAAGAAAAGTTTTGAGGGTGAATGTAGATGCCTCTGTAAGAGTAGGGGAAGGCCAAAGAAAGAGTGGAATGGACTGTGTGAAGGATGATAATGGCTAGAAAGGTGCTAACCGAGATGACGGCTTATAGAGAATAAGAGAAGTACGGAAGAAAAATACATGTTGCGACGCTCCCAAATAAAATAAATCTTAATAATGACATTAGTACTTTGACATTACTATGAATTCTTCGACATTGTAATTTTTATTTTGACATTATGATTTATATTTTGGCATTATGGTTTATTCTTTGACATTACGATTTATATTTTCGATATTATTGTTTATATTTTTGATTTAGCTATTGATATTTTGACATTACATATAATGCATTTTTGATGAAATTCATAAACTTAATACAACATTTCATAATTTTATATATTATTCTTATAATGTACCTAATTCGATGATTTGCATGTACCTACTTAATATTATTATTGGCAATTTTTTAATATTTCTACACCAGCAATGGTTGTATGTGTGAAACAGTGTTTAACGTAAGATCTCAATATACCATATACTGAGAAATAAATAACATACATACAAATAAATTGGTATAAGGGCAGAAGAATGATGATCAGTAAAAGAACCCACAGTTAAGTAATTTGAGTATAAAGTTGGAATATGACAATAGTAAAAGTAAGAAGGTAAACCCACAAATATGCTACCCGATCGGTGATCGATTTCTAGATATCAAGAAAAGAACCCTTTAACGTAATGGAGTCAACAACCATTCGGAATATTTATTATGTCTGACAGATGACATTAGTGTGAATGAAACAGTGTTTACATATCTATTAAATAGATACAATGCATTACCTAGAGTGCTTCCAAGATAGGTCTGCGCGTTGCTGAAATCGGAACTAATAAGAATGTCGCCGCGCCGCCGCCGCGCCGTCTTGTCGTTTATGTAAGGTCAAATTAAGTATAAAATTATTTAATTAATTATTATTAATATAAGATTAATAAAATTGAGATTAAACCTCCAACTGTCACTAACGAGACACTATAGAATTGTAATTATTATCGACCTTCTAAAGGCCAATCAACAGTTGAGCGGTTAATGATCAATAATAGATTTAATATTTTAATTATAAGCACGCCAACGCCACTAGTCGCGCACAGACTTATCTTGTGCGCACTCTAGTCTCGATTACCAGCAAGAAGGTCCAAGTACCAATTTGCTCATACTTTCTAACCACATTACAACAATGAGGTAAGTTCTAAATACAAATAAGTGCTGCAATAATAAGTAACTACCTACACGTACCTACTTACTATCTAAACAGAACAGAACTAAAATTGCAATCTAATATAAATATATCATATGGCCCTAGTGTTAAGTAATGTAATATAACCGGTTTTGTGTCCGACTGCCGGTCAGCCTGCAAGGTCGGAGACGGGTTTAACTTACTACGTCACAAAAACTTCGTATTAATATAGAAATTATGCATAAATTAACATCTGATATCTAGTCGCGGTTAACTGTGTCTTTAAAAATTAAGAGGACTGGTTTTAAGAAGAAATATAACAGAACATGACAGACAAACTTACCTAATAATGTTTGTCAACATCTCCAAAACGTAACGACTCCGAGGCCCTAGGTATATTTAGGAATTGTTTTTTCTAGATTAAGAAGTATTTGCCTTGTGAGTACGGTATTTTATCTAAAGCATGTTCGACTCCCTTCAAAAGTACCTAATGTAATTTGATAAAACATGCAAATATTGAAGTTAAAGATAAGGTTATTCTTAGAAAGGTTATTCTTGACTGACTTCATAACATTGTCATGTTATAATAATTAATGTGACATTTTGACACAATAATCTGTCAGTTGACAAACACTGTAACGTAACTATTATAAATAAGCATCTCATAAACACTTTCTAACACTATAATTATTTTCTCAATACAACATACAGTCATTTTTACACCCGTAACAAAATCTCGGTAAAATCTTTACGATAAGGAGTTCCACGAATATTTGAACCTGAAATACTAACCTAAATAACAACACTAAACAAAGCTGGAAGAACTTCATCACTGCACACACAGACACCATCACATTAGCACATGGGTTATTGTACAGATTATAATCACTTGAACGATCAAGGTCGGTTTGCAACCACTGTTGCGGCGGGTAAATTCGGTGTGAATCTAGCAAGCGGCCAGGTGAATAAAAAAATCAAAAAGGGCGGTGAAAACCGATCCGCAACTGCGCGTGAGTGGAGTGTTTTGAGCGAATCCGTGAGCAGAGAAAGATCGTGCGCCCACGCATTGCGCGTGGCTATTACGAGATGCCGATTGTCGCCGGCCCTGGGGCAAGGTTGCCTGGAACACCGGCTGTCAAATCTAATGTTTCTAGTATATCCCAATCTGTTACTTTTGATCTGACCTATATAGTTCCGTGAATGTGTTTACCGGCTTGTTATAAAATCGAATAGTTTATTGATTTGTCTGATAGCTTTATGGATTTCCAATTTAGTTTACATTTTAATTACAAACATCAATTTACACATATTTTATTTTACAGTGTTAAATGACGAACTTTCAGTTCCTTCTCATACATTTCTGAAGGCAAAAAGAGACCGAATTAATACTGTTGATTGGTGTCCCCTTTTGACTTCATGTCCTCTACTTTAGCTTGGTGATCGCTCTAATTGCTTTTCGATGTACAAAACGAATACATTCAACAATATAGAGGAGGAGGGACTTACAGCTTGCAGTGAATCGCTAAATATCTGCCTACCTATGATCGCCTGGTGACGCAATGTAAGTATAGTGGCGTAATACTACTGCTACTACAAAAGTCTATCGCTGCATTATCGTTCAAAAAGTTATGATCATCATGCCTGTATTCCCCGAAGGGTTAAGCAGAGGTGCGCCTATGGACCCACATTTCGCAAGTTATGTTTAAGTCCCATGTAAACGGGGGCGAGCCTACTGCCATCGACCCGACATAAATCCAGACTCCGGGCTGCTACTGAGCAATTCTAGATGGAAAATCCCAATAATCGAACCCAGGACCCCATGCTCAGCAGTAGTGCTTGCGAATACTGCACCAACGAGGCAGTCAATATGGTAATTATGGTCAATAAGATATAATTACGTATGCAGAAAAAAATTATTGATTTGTAAAGACCGGTAATCTAAGTCCGTTTGAAGGAACTTGCTCGACTCATACTCGACTCAGGATGCCATGACAACAGTCTTAGAAACGCTCTCCGAATTGAATTCTTGATGTGCATTAGGATAAGTATTTTTAGTGGATGCCTTAAAACTACCAGTAAGTAGGTACATGTTTGATACGACTCTATTTATTATGGTGGCTCACCGATTCCCGTACAAAAACGATCTCCGACCAAAAAATGGTTTTCAAAATATTACTTCTTACCTATTATTTATTTATGCTGATGTTTTTGTAAAAAAGATTTGTGTGAGTATTTAAAAGTGCCACGGTATTTCAGAAACTTTTAACGTAACGTTATTCGAATGTGATTTACTATTCTTTTTACAATGACTCTGCAACATAAAAACAAAAACACTTGAAATTCGAGCAAAATTATAAATTAGTCAAAATTATTTGGAACATATTATATTTGTGTATATTTAAAAGCACCAAGATATTACAGAAATTCCAATGTGAGACAAGGCACTTACAATTTGTTTTGAAAAGACTCTAGAACATAAAAGCAAAAACACTTGAAATTCAAGCTAAATTATAAATTTGCCAAAATAATACCTGTGCGTGAAAAACACCTGAAAACCATAAGGCAACAAATTGCCACTTGAGTGTTCCAATAAATTGAATAAAAATAAAACTATAAATATTCATTTATTTAAATTTCGTTTAATTTAAAACTTATAATTACTTAGGTAAGTATAAACGGGTACGTAATACAATAACTTAGATATGTTATTGATACAAATACACGAGTATAACAATAACTTGTTATACTTAATCACTTAGTTATTTACTTAATTAATTAAACACGGTAATGTCACGCCTTTTACCGCAATTGTACAAAACCAAGCTGTGCAAACAATTTAATTTAAATACCTCGCAAGTGTGTTTCAAAATAATTTATAATCTACCCATTAATCCATTTATTAATGAAACATAACCTTACCTCGAGTTTATGAACGTCATATAAACAGACTAACTGTTGCCCGCGACTTCGTCTGCAATCCAGGGTGAAAAGTAGCCCAGGTGTCTCTCCAGGTGCCGTATTATGAAGTATTAATGCCACCATTTTTCCAGTGTGAGAGAGTGACGGAGCTAGACAAGGCCGCTAGCAACATCCCGTTTTCGCAATGGAATAATGATGGCATTAATACTTCATAATACTACCCCAGGTCATGGCCTACCTATGTGCCAAACATCCAAATCCGTTTTAGCGTGGAAGCGTAACAAACAAACCCACTTTCGCATTAATAATATTAGTTACGATTAGTAAATCTATACTAATATCATAAAGCTGAAAAGTTCGTTTCTTTGTTTGAATATGCTAAGCTATGGACCTACCAGTCGGACCTGAATTTTTTTTTTTTCTTTGTACCCTATTCTTGAGGAATGTTATATAGGCTATTGAACATCACGCTGCAACTCTTAGGAGCCGAGCAAAAACATGGGAGAAAGGACGCTAAGCGAAAACGAAGTAATAGCGCGGGCGGGCGATGCGATGCGACGTCAGCGATCTGCCTAGCCTTTTCCCAACTATGTTGAGTCGGCTTTCAGTCTAATTGGATGCAGCTGACTTCCTGTATTTTACATGGAGCGACTGCCTATCTGACCTCCACAACCCAGAAACTTGGTAATACGATACCCCTTGGTAAGACTGGTTGTCAGACTTTCGGGCTTCTGACGACCGGTAACGACTGTCAAAAATCCACGAATGACAGCCGGGACTAACGGCTTAACGTCTTTTCCGAGGCACGGAGGAGTCTCGGTATGTAAAGATGGTCACCCACGTCTACAGACCAACTCCGGCACGCGTAGCTTAACCTGATGGATCGACCCGTGCGGCTGTTATTACTAAGCCACGAGCTTCTCATATAAATAAAATGCTTATATCTTTCTTGCATGCTTTTGTATGCTCATTTCTTTAGAAATAAGCTTAAGCATTGCCTTTGTTCGTATTTTTCTGTTCCTCTCTTCTTGTCTGTATATGTGTGTGCATAAATGGTTAAATAAATAAAAAAGAGTTTTTTTCAAAATGTGGGAGTAATTCGTCAACTCGTCCTACACGCCTACGGCCCATTTAGGACGACTTGCAGAAAATCAAAAGAACGTCCGGAATGTGGCTGTTATTTTAGTAGATAAATTGTGGTGTCTTTTGACGTCAACACTTCGAAGTCGCGGTCTTCTGACTGTTCCGTGTCTGCTTATTTAACTAAAACAACTACAGCTAATCTTCTTCCATAACAGTTTTTTATTTTTACATAAATATTCCAGTGCCTCGTACTTATATATAAATCGGTTCAAAAGCGTTGAGTTCGCATATAAAATTATAAAATGTTATTGCTGAACGGCAATAGAAATTTTGCAAGTGTACATCATAAAGTTGGATCGTAAACGAACTATTTCTGATTAGGTTGCAAGCTATTCACTCGCTTCAGAAAACTTAAAAAATGTAAATGCATTCCCTCGAGGTTCCTTTGAAGGCTCAGATTCATTCCGCATTTTTTCAACAAAAAATAGACTGTTAAAATCGGATGCGTTTTAACCTTACCTTCTAATCAAGTTAATGTTAATTCAAGGAAACTCTTTGCATTTCAAGTAAATAGGAAACCATTTTGTAATAATTCCCACGTTAGTAATTAAATATAGGTAAGATTTCGAGTGGACGTGTCATATAGAGGTTTTTTGAGATTACTTTACAACTACTTCGTGTAGCAGAGTTATTTGAATGTAGTTTAATTTAAATATCATAACATCACGCCTGTATTTCCCGAAGGGTTAGGCAGAGGGGTACTAGGTATACAAAGTACACCCCACATTTCGCTTAAGTTCCATGTAACAGGGGGTGACTCTATTGCCATCAACCGGGCACCAATCCAGACTCCGGGCTGCTACTGAGAAATTCCAGATAAAAAAACCAAATATCACTTTGCCCGACCCGGGAATCGAATCCAGGACATCAAGCTCAGCAGTAGCGCTTGCGAACACTAGACTAGACCAATGAGGCAGTATAAATGATTCTATTTCATTTCAATCAAAATGCTGCATTAGGTAATCGTATTTATAATCTCTTCAGACTGACACGTCTGGACAAAACCACTCTTGATTTCTAATGATCTCCAGTCACCATTGAATCTAAATGTTGTCTGCATTCACTTTCGAGCGTCCCATATTTATTTCATTAGTGTTCTTTTTGTTTTTTTTTGGATCGAAGTTCTTTTACGTGGCTTGTAAACTTTCTGAAAATGTAACACTGAAAGCGTTATATTGTGTAGATATACTAGTGACTGTCTTCTTCTAATTCAAAGAGCAAGAAAGAGAGGAAATGCGATTATAGTGTCGTGGGATACACATTGACCCAAGTACCTACACTGCATGCCTGCGTATTAGTACTGCCCTATAATTTGGTAAAAATGTAAATCCAAAATGGCGGCCCAGATTTTATTTTTATTTTTCATCATTGGTATAATTTGCATGGTCTTCGAGGGTGCTAGAGCCGATAGATCAAAATGTAAGTCCAAGATGGCGGCTGCGGAAATTTTGTTTTTGTTTTAAATCCTACGTGAGAAGGAACTTCGTTCCCGACCCCGTTTTTTTTTACAACTTTTTTTCGTGTTCTTAGTTGCTATTCCATTCTTAACATACATAATATCACGCCTACTTTTCCCGAAGGATGAGGCAAAGGTAAATGATTAACAGTCGCCTGTTATGTTTATGCGCTGTGTAATAAGGTGGCAAACCTATTGCTATTTATTATCAGGATAAAATGTTCCCATTGCTGGGACACAGACCTCTACTCTATGAGAGGGAGTGGACCATAATCCACCACGCGCGCCCAGTGCGGGTTGGTGGATGTCATGTATTCGAGTTTTTTTTTTGGTCCTAGGACATCCCGGTTTCCTCACGATGTTTTCCTTCATCGTTTTGAGAGCAGTGGTGATGAAATATTTTACACAAAGTAAAGCGCCTGTCTGGGTTCAAATCTACGACCTACAACTTAAATCGCGGCCTAATTACCACGGGGCCACCACTGCTAACAAAATATTGCTATATTGGTTTTTATTCTTAGTATGTAGTAGATACAGTATGTCACTTATTATATAGTAATAGTTATTCATTGACCATTGATTATTTAGACATAATAAAATTATGCAACACTCTATGATTAAATATGACTGCATGGTGTGTAATACCGAGCACGTGTATGTTTATTGCCATATGTTAGATTTATTTTATCGCCTTCAGCCAAAACGATAAAACTTAAAGCAATCAGTTTGATCTACGCTTCATTTTAGACATTCAATACATAAACAAGCCGAAGTAATGATATCATCTGTATTTGCATGAACATCATGGATCTAGGTAAGTATATAGCCTATAATAAGTTATTGTGTCTCACTAGCCTGCATTCCCATTTATTTGACACTAGCGACCCGCCCCTGCTTTGCACTGTTTTTACGATTTGATAAAACATCGAGATTCCTGTACTATATCTAAGTTATCAATCAATCTGCCTAGCCTCTTCCCAACTATGTTGGGGTCGGTTTCCAGTTTAACCGGATGCAGCTGAATACCAGTATTTTACATAGAGTGACTGCCTATCAGACCTCCACAACCCACTAGCTGGGTAATACGATACCCCTACCTACTACTATATATAAGTTATGTTAGTTAATATTAATTATTTCTACACATAAACATTCCGGAATAAATTCTCTAAATGGTGGTGAAAACCGTATGAAAATCCGTTTCGTAGTTTAAAAGAACAACGGGTCAGTGTCAACTCGGCCTGAGTCAACTCAACCCGAATAATATGTAGTACTAGATCAACGCGATCACAAAGATACTGACACGAAAAGCGACTTTCATTTTTTTATATGTAAAGAAGATTATTTTTGTTCCAAATACGCTCACGTGATGCTGTTATAGGTAAAAACATAACCTACTTTGTAGTCATTTATTCAAAGTCATTAGAGGATCAGTAAATTATAAACGTCGAAAGCCTCTCAACACTCATTGCTTCTAGGAAAAAGTGGTATAAATGTCTCACTAATTGATTTGTCCAGAGTTTTAAAATTGACCATTGTAATGTTAATGAGATTTAATTTGGGGTAAGAGCCTGTGTGAACCTTTGTGAGGAGAGAAAAATAAAAATTAGCATTATTAGCTAAGAGCAACAAATGGTGCAGGCAGTCGTCAGATAACCGGTGATGATAAAGATAGTTCCACAAATTCCGCACACAAGCATCACTTACATATTTCCAAACTAGATGTTGCCAAATATAAACACATAAGAATTTCAACATGAATCATAGAACAGAATTTAAAGATTGTTAGTCAACAAGTGAACAAGTTTAAAGAAACGATATACGACACACGCAAAGTTGTTTTCACTTTCAATTCTTCAGGGAACTGATATTGTAAGAGCTTCATATTGTAATGTCTTTGTGATACTAATATTATACACAGGCAGTTGTTAGTGATGTAACAGTTCACGAATCCACAACATTATTGGGACGAGTCGCGAAAGTTGTTCGCCCGGTTCGCGCCGGTGAATACCACTGGTTAAGGATGTCATTTCTTGTCACTCTATGAGCTGTATTTTATCATTATAAATTATACTAATATACTATACTAATATTATAAATGTGAAAGTTTGAGTGTTTGTGTGTTTATGTGTTTGTGTGTTTGGATGTTTGTTACTCAATCACGCAAAAACGGCTTAATGGATTTGGATGAAATTTGGCAAACAGATAGTTTATAACCTGGATTAACACATAGGATACTTTTTATCCCGACATTTCCACGGGATCGAGACTTACGCGGGTGAAACCGCGGGGCGCAGCTAGTTTTATCATAAAGTAGTATCTAAGTACCTTGAAATGATGCTGTTTGAAGATAGTATTTTGATCGTATAAAAATATAAGTTTTATCCGAGATTAACTGTATATCTCAGAATATTTAAGAATTACCGCAGATATTTTGGAAATTATTCTTAGTTTCCGAAGCACCTCTTTGTGCCACTTTTAGATATTTTAATTTTGGGGGTTTGCTGCAATTTCTATAACTTCTTTGATATAATCAACTAACAACTTGCAATTAATAAACAATAGAGGTAATTCGTCTCCTATGAATACAATCAACAGTTGCAACTGTTGTATCTACTTAAAAAATAATAAACCTGCTGTGTCCAATCAATTAAAATCCATTTCATGGCTTTTACTTTCAGCTCGCTATGACCAAGTTACTTTACCTAATACCTATTGTGAAGTTTATCATTTTAGCATTCAGTTATTATTTTGAGTTATTCCACAAATCTACATTGACAATCGATCGATCAAATTTGATTAATAAAACAATACCTCATTGATCCCCAAATCATTGATCCTCAAATTTCAATTGTTTAAGAACGACACTATTATGCCACTGTTGTTTGGATGACATAACTAAAGAACATCAGTCGTATTAGAGTCCCTAATTAAAAAGAAAGATGGTGCTTTAAAAGTGCTTCGTTTTTCCAGCTGTCATCATCTATACTACACATAAAAAATTCGAAAGTATCTCTATCTTTTTGTCTGTTACCTTTTCACGCCTTAACGGCTAAACAGATGTTGATGAAATTTGGCACACAAGTAAACCATATCACGATTTACTTTTTTATCCCAGTCGGTAGTACGTTCACGTGGGATAATTTCCGAACTCCAAGCGGGCGAAGCCGCAAGCAAAAGATAGTATTCCATAAACCTTATGGAAGATCGATAGAGTTACCAACTCGGGTTATTTTCGTGCTTTTTCCGACAACATTTTGGACAAACAGAAAATATTATCATGTCACAGACCACAGTAGGTACTCACATACCTCCAAAAAAAAACGATATTTCTTTAGCCAAGTGCTGTCATCCCTACAGTATGACGCACTTGAGACGATCGAGTTGACTGGCCACTGTGTCATCGGAGCAAGGCGAGCCGACCGCGATTAATCGGTAATTACTTACTATTACAGTTTGCATAGCCAAGTATACTAGCTCAATTTGTTTTGTAAAGAAACTAATTGGACCTAGGTATTGAAAGTTCTTCTTAGTCCTCCACAGGATTACAAAAAAACCGGCCAAGTGCGAGTCGGATTCGCGCACGAAGGGTTCCGTACCATTATCTATAAAAACGGCAAAAAAATCACGTTTGTTGTATGGGAGCCCCCTTAAATATTTATTTTATTCTGGTTTTAGTATTTGTTGTTATAGCGGCAACAGAAATACATCATCTGTAAAAAAAAAAATGTCTAACTATCACGGTTCATGCGATACAGCCTGGTCACAGACGGACAGACAGACAGATGGACGGACAGCGGAGTCTTAGTAATAGGGTCCCGTTTTACCCTTTGGGTACGGAGCCCTAAAAATTGTGACCTCCTGTTTTCGTACAGTGATATCCAGCCTATTGGTATCTTCAAAACAAAGAATTAAAAAAAAAATCTTGACTATACTTGGCCTTGATATGGAATCCAGTATGTTTGACTCTTTAAATAGACACCAGCATCGCTATTTTTTTATTTAATGTACGGTCATAAAATTTATATCAAAAGTTTTAAATTTAAATTCAGTAGTACTAAATTGTTTATCATTTAATGTTTGCTGACTTGTATATCTGGTTAAGCTAATTTATACTTCTCAGTTTTCCTTTGAACTTCTATTAAAGTACTATTACTAATTTTTGGCTACAATTTTCACCTTTACAGTCGGAATAAACAAGTTTACAATTACCTGATCAAGTAAAATATTAAAAAGGTTTTATTTAGAACAAAAAATTATGTAATAAATGAAAACAGAAATATCCTTTATGACAAACTAAAAATGGTTGTTAAAAAGATAATGAAATACATATTATATGTAAGATAATGTCGTTGACTCTATATTATATTAGATTTTGACTTCAATATACAAGAATATATTATATAAAAGTATATCACCAAGTTGACGACTCTCTCAAAGTGGACAAACGATGCGCCCTAGTTCCAGTAATTTATGCACTAAAAACAATCAAATATGGACCCGGTAGAATTACTAGAGACGCGTCTCATACATTGCAAATTCTGCATACACATGTACACATACTTACATATAGTCAGGACACTTGCATTATGCATTAAAATATATATATCAGTACTTTGGCACTTGTTCAATCACTTCTCAATCTCAAAATGCGATACCATTGATCAAAAATTTTACTTCAACGCAAGGTTTTAAATAATAGGTTTCACGGATTTCTGTATGTGCACGTACCGTGTGTTGCAAACTTCCTTTTTCGACTTACACTAATTAAATATAGACTATTGAAGTTGTCTTTTTAGAGCATGTTCTATTTAAATTCTTCTTTTAATAAAAGGCTTTTATATACACAGTGATGCAGTACCATCACTGCTATGATAAGAATGTGTGGAATGGGACATCTCTATAGAGGTGACCAACCTGAGTGTATTCTCATGTTTCTTAGAACAATGACCGCTACTAACAATGAACGGTCAAGAGGTAATTGCCATAATCAGCACACTTGACGACAGATTGGTCGTCACAGTTGTTATAACCAGACAGGATACTTGCTATCTAGCTATGCTCTTCACTTGACTTCCTTCTTCTTGACTAATTCCTTCGTTATTTTATATCATCATCTGCCTAGCCGTTTCTCGTTTAGAGCTTCTTTTTGTACTTTAGAGCAAAGGGTTTCCCCTTTACTCAATCTGCCTAGTCGTTTCTCAACTATGTTGAGGTCGGCGTTCAATCTAACCGAATGCAGCTGAATACCAGTATTTCACACAGAGCTACTGCCTATCTAACCTCCACAATCCAGTTTCTAGGTAACCCGTTACCCCGTGGTAAGACTGGTTGACACTTTTGGGCTACTGACAACCAGTAACGACTGTCAAAGATAAGTAATAATAGTAGCCAAGAGGCCCCTCTTATTCGTTACTTTTAACGACATCTTATTTACCGTCTAGCAGTAATACTCTTTGTGGCAACCACTCGGAAGTAAAAAGAGGGCTTGCAAATTAACACCCACGGCCGGACTTGGTAATCCTAAATCATACTCTATATATATGAAATGGATGGTTGCCCATCGACATTGAAAGCTATACTGGCCACATGTAGAGCTTGGGCCACAGTCGTTGCGGGTAGTCCGTACTCAGGTATGGATTTAGAATATCAGTCTTGTCACTAGAAATTCTGTCAGTCCTCATCCCTCATCATCAAAATAATATTCAATACAATGCTAGACATTGAATAGGGCTTTACACACAGTGGACTGACTACCTAGTGATGCTGATGGTTACGAGAATTTGTTGAAGGTTGACCAAGTTATAATCTGGAGTTTAAAAAAAATCTTCTCAGAGTAATCGAATAAGAACACCGACCTCATTTACAAACATATACATAAACTCACGCCTGCTTACTATAGGGATAGGCAGATAGTACATTTAGTTTTAAAATATGTATTTATTTATTTAGCCATTTATGCACACACACACACACATATATATATATATATATACAGGGTTACTGGTAACTCGACGTATTCCTTGCAGGACGTCATAGTAGGGTTAAAATGCAACAAATTAAGCCACCAAATGTTCTACCGAAATTCAGTAGTTTTTGAATTAGTTAAGAGTTTTAGAGCTAAAAATTACAAAAAATTAAATGTTTTGTTAGTGATATTTGCCAAAGTTTTAGGCATTATTGAACTTTTAATTATTAACAAAGGTCTGCTACGGCGTCAACTATGATAATAACTTAAATTTCAGTACAATTCATTTCATAAATAAATCATTTTTAAATTGGTTTCAAATGGTTTAATCTGGGATTTTTCATTAAAAACTAAAACTCTTAACTAATTCAAAAACTACTGAATTTCGGTAGAACATTTGGTGGCTTAATTTGTTGCATTTTAACCCTACTATGACGTCCTGCAAGGAATACGTCGAGTTACCAGTAACCCTGTATATGCGGACAAGAAGAAATGAACGGAAAAATACGTACATAGGCAATGCTTATTTATTTCTAAAGAAATCTCTTCCAGCATACCTGCGATAGGAATGTAGATAAAAGAGATGTAGACAACGTGTGTTAGAGTAGAAGAGAGAAAAAAAAACATAAATCAAAAAACAATTCACTAATTATGATAATTATAATTAAATTATTATTTTAACGTATAAAAGTGTTTGTTAAAAAATATTTACAAATTAATATCATTTACTATGTTATTCATACTGATACTATAGCACGAAGCCGTACCCAACATAGTTGGGAAAATGATGGGCAGATTGATTGATTGATTGAAATAGATGAAACAGTTTTTATACAATAGTGAATCGTAATACATTAAAGTGTCAGCTGATATGATCAAGGAACTAAGAAACGATTATTTCTCTATGGTGATCTAAATATGATTCGCGGCCGTAACAAATATGAATTTATAGAATTATAATCATCAGAATTAGCAATACAACTCCTTCAGTTCATAAAAGTGCCAAATTTCATGATTTCATGTACACTTACATGAACTTAGAGAGTTGTATTGCTAATTCTTATGATTATAATTCTGTAAATCCATGTTTTTTACGGCCGCGAATCATATTTAGATCAACATACAACCTGATACTGACCTGCAAATTGAAAAATCGTAAAAAAATTGAATTTCGCGGGCTACCTTAGTGCATCCCCCTTAAGTTAATTACACAATTACTTAGCTCAAACGCTATCGCCATTGCCGCTCACAAACTGAATGCTTTCTTAATCGTTTGCATTTCGTGTTACTATATTGTTCGGTTTGGTAAACAAACTTTCATGGAATGAATTGCTGTTCTTTGGTAATTTCATTCTTTACAAAATATTTTTCAAGGTTTTCGAGCCGCGGGTGATCACCTGATCAATGATCTACATTAGGTTCCCTGTTATGCTGAAGCATTAGGAAGATCTTACATAACATCACGCCTGCATTCCCCAAAGGATAAGGCAGAGGTGTACCTATAGTACGTACATCCACCTTTTACCAGTTATTTTTATGTTCCATGGTATGACGCCGAGCCTATTACTATCAATCGGGTCACAATTCCAGACTCCGGGCTGCTACTGAGAAATTCCAGATAGAAAAACCCAATAGCTCATTACCCGACCCGGGAATCGAACCCAAGACCTCGTGCTGAGCAGTAGGGCTTGCGACTAGACCATAGAGGCAGTCATACACAATTTGTTAGGCAGGTGAATTGGTTGCCATGCTGTTGGCGTGATAAAGATAAATAGTGATAATTATAGTAACGAATTCTCAGAGATTTTGGCAAATTAACAAAAAGTCATTGAACTCGCAATCTCCAATCACCGGTCAACCAGACCAGCCAGTTATTACGTAGCCTAACTAATCAATAGCAACAATTTATAATATTACACCATTAACCTTTTGCTGACGCTACTTACGCTCGATGCACCTTTCAGAAAGTCGTGAGGTTAAAGCATAGACTTCTGTGCCTTAAATAACAAAGTATGATAGAGATACTTACGAGTGTCCGTAAGTTAATGTCTTTTTTTTTGGTTGGGGAACTATCAAATAACTTCTCCCGCTCTGGGCGGAGCGGGAGGGCGTGTCAGACTCTTACTGACTAAAACCCACCCGTGTTCCTTCAGTTGCCTGTAGGTATGTTGCCAGAGGCCACGGTATCCCTTTTGGACTTTCCCGCGACCTCGGCAGGTACAGGCCCTGGCAGACCCCGCAGGCTTGGATAACATCTCTTTGAGGCGCGCGTGGTACACAACGCGCCATCGACCCGGGCCTGGTCCTTATCGGACTGCGAGCTGCCCATTGCTCACCGTTCGCAAGCCCGCACCCATGGTTGCCGGGAATCAGCCTGGGATTTCCGACAAGTTAATGTCTTGCTTTCGAGTTTACAATGACAGGACACTGAAAGCGATGTTCTTTTTTTGTTTGCTGTCTCATAACATAATCGTGTTCTTGACCTTTCAAATTGTGTCTTATATCATTAGCCATATTTCTCTGTTCACTACAATTGCTCATACCCATATAATAATGCCACTCAGTGAAAATAAAACTAACTTAGTGAAGCACTAATTATAATAGCTCGAAATTACTCACTAAAATTCAAGAGCGTGACGCTATGCATGTTAAAATGATTGTTTCTCAGTCCGTAAGTAATTAACAGAAAAACAAAATCAGCAGAAAATTAACCAGATATGACCTTCAGACAATAAACGTACTTCCTCCTTACGTAACACTTTCTTACACAAATATTTGACCGAAAATCATGACAGTGCAGCGTCAGAAACACATGTGACAAACAATTCAACAACAAATACTAATTGCTTAGTCGAAAGCGTATATTTTTAGCGTATGACAGTAATGTACATTGAAATAAACAAAGTTTACGTTACAAACTTTTAAACAGCACAGAGAACTCCGTGACATTTTTAAAAGTGCCTTATTCTCAATTGAAATTGTATCTAATTCCGATAGCGATAAGACTCGAAATGCTGCAACGGCTACTTAAAGTTCGAGAGGTCGTAGACGTTGTGAGGAAAGATCACTTATGTAACAGCTAATATACTTATGCTTTTGAAATGTGAGAGACGACAATTGTAGGCTTATTTAAATAAACATCAATATTTTGATTTATTGAAGTTGTTATGCTAAATGAGTTAATAACCTGTTTAATTAAAAGAGACTAATTTACTGCAACTTATTATAGAACTAGCTTCTGTTCGCGACTTAGTTCGCGTGGAAGTCGACAAAAAACAGCTACTGACAATGTATCTTTCTATAGGTGATAGAATGTTTAAAATCGAATAAGTATTTTGAAGTTTAACCATTACAAAAAAACATACAAATAATCAAATCTTTTCCCTATGTATTATTAGTTGAGATAGTTTAGATTTACTTTGAGTAATTGTAATTGTAATATCTACTATACATTGTAACAGCGAATCAATTTTCACACCAAACCAAATATTTTTTGTTATTCGGATACCTCATGACATGACCTGAAAAGGTGCCATCAAGAATATTAATTAAACGCGGACATTCTGCTATTGACACATCATAATATCAAGACTGAGTCATTCTTCTTCTTATTTCGAGATGACTGGATGAGCTATGCTCATGTCGTGGTAAAAAAGAAAGCAAATCAGCAAGCCAGTACGGGTTGTCAAACAGGTACCATAATCTGCCTAGCCTTTTCCCAACTATATTGAGGTCGGCTTCCAGTCTAACCGGATGCAGCTGAATACCAATATTTTATTTGGAGCGCCTGCCTATCTGACCTCCACAACCCAGTAACTGGGTAATACAATACCCCTTGGTAAGACTGGTTGTCAGACTTTCGGGCTTCTGACGACCTGTAAGGACTGTCAAAGATCCACGAATGACAGCCGGGACCAACGGCTTAACGTGCTTTCCGAGGCACGGAGGAGTCTTGATATGTAAAGATGGTCACCCATCCACAGACCACCCCGGCAAGCGTAGCTTAACCAGATGGATCGACCCGTGTGGCTGTTATTACTAAGCCACGAGCTCCTCCTTTATCATAATGACCAACAGAATATTATTTATCAATATAAACACATTACCACTCTCAATGGACACTCAAACAAGATTCCACATTCATTGGCCATCCTGTCATTAAGGCTGGCATCAATCATGGCCCATGGCAATCGAGAGCGACCCAATAAACACTGCTAACTTGCACTCGAGTTAAAATCTCATTATCGTACTAAGGTAACGTACGTACAGTTTCATTTAAGGTCAATATCGTATGACCCTGAACTGGGAAATTGTACCCACTCGTTGATTTTTATTGTATTTACTTTTACTGATGTTTTTGTTGTCACTGCATCGCCAGATTGAGTAGGAATGCGGCGCGATGACCTGCAGGAATTAAGGAACAAGTTTCATATCTGACATATCACTGACTGACGAAGAAAAATATTAATTTAAATTATAGTGGTCAGAATTAGCAAACCCACTGTCCGTACGTGGTGATTAGATAATGCTCTTTCCTTATTTGTATGGGAAGAGGCCATTACCCTGCAGACAGACAGTCAAAAGCAGGATAGAGTAGTATATAGTACAAAGTTAAAGTCAAAGTCAAATAATTTATTTCATATAGGCACTTATAAGGCACTTTTGAAAGTCACTTTCACAAAGAAATAGAACTGATTCTAGTTGCCCCTTCCAAAAGGTAGTTTTCGGATGTAGAAGAATGGGCAAGAAACTACACCGTTACTCTTTTATTTAAAAATGTTTTACAATATTTTGTATACATCAATTACATAATTATATGTGAAGACGATGCACCTAGAATAAGATTACTGTACCACAATAGGTAAAAAGAATTAAAAATGGAGCAATGACAAATAAATTAATTGATAGATACATGGTGCTCACATATTTACAAACATTGACATACATAACATATAGTGACGCCAATTTGGAAAAAATCTTAATTTAAAATTTCTAGTCTAATAATCAAATTGGAGGCTGATGTGGATGTCAATTAGAGTCATTTAATTGAGACCGGATAAGTGTGAAACTTATACCTACTCCGACAATTTCTGGAGGATCGAAAATAAACTCGTAGGATTTAAATATAGAGTAACTGTATCTGTCCTGGTAAAGTAATCACCAGCGTTTTGTGACTTTATTGAAGTTTTCTACTTACGTAAGAACATAAATATTATCAGCCAAACATCAGTCATTACAATAATAACAATAACAACCCCACCGCCGTATCTCTACGTTGACGTCGTCGTGGGGCTTGCGCGCCCTGAACTCTGGGTCTGTGCCGGTAGAGTTTACTTTGTCGGAACGGGTCTAGGGTGAGCAGCCAGACTAAGAGAGACACAAAAACCCGCAGGGCAGCATGTGGCGAGCTGTTGGGCAGTAGCGACCCCACGGACCCTACCTCCCGGGAGAAGTCTCGTTCCTCAATTCTAGCTTGCCTTTATTGGCCGGCTGGAGTGAACACTGAAGAGGAACAGAGCTCCCACCTCATTCTTGCCTTGATTGGCCGGCTTGGGTGGAGATTCGCAAGAGCAAACGTGCTCAAAGGAAGGAAGTATTCCAGTAAGATGCTGGTAGGGATCTTGACCGTACTTCCGGGATTGTTCTGATAGCCGTGGAATACCTGTCCACTCCTCTCAAGCACCTCAGGAAGTGTTGCCCCCTTGTCGCTACGAGTACGTCACTATGTGCTAGCGACCGTTTTCGGGGGCCTATTATTGAGTGTGCAAGTCACCCCCTGCCATTTTATCCATGTTTATATAAAACATTGATCAGGCAGGGGCCATAGTCCTTCCATAGTTCCCGGTTACCAGTCCACTTTAGTCACCCAAACCCATAGCTCAATATCAATGTTTTTTTTCCATATCCTGCAATAGTCCTACACCAACCGGGGGTTGTCCTTGGGTGCCCTTGCATAGTGCAAACAGGGATAATCGTCGGTTGGTGCCCCATTTCATTATGGATGTCTAACGGGCCTCTGCGAGTTGGCTTCGGCCCCTCGTATGCCTTCCAAAGGTCCGGGACCCCAGGGTCCCGAGATGTACAAACAATAACAATAAGATATCTGCTTTTTTGTCTAAATAACTAGCAGTTTTTGTGATGGCAAAACTAGATATACTACTATTACAAAAGGAACTAAGCTCTGTCCAACAAAACACACTTCTCCCTTCACTTAAAGCAGTGTGTGTTGAATGCATAATTATTTATTCATATTACAAGTGATTAATATTACAATATATGCGTCAGCTGAGCAAACAGGATATAAAATGACGTGTTCTTGTTTGTTTAGCCACATTATTAGCCAATAATCAATCTGCCTAGCCTTTTCCCAACTATGTTGGGGTCGGCTTCCAGTCTAACTGGATGCAGCTGAATACCAGTATTTTACATGGAGCGACTGCCTGTCTGACCTCCACAACCCAGTAACTGATTAATACGATACCCCTTGATATGATATGACTGGTTGTCAGACTTTCGGGCTTCTGACGACCCGACGAGCCACATTATTGGCCATTTTACACTATAGGCTGAATAGCTAATGTATTAAATACTTTTTGTGGGACTTACAGATTTATTCTTCAGTCTTATCACTGTACTAAATGTAAGTTCATCAATACATAATAACAATGAAATTCTGTTCGTTGGTAAGCACAGAACGGCTAGACCGAATAGATTTTTTTTTTTTTTTTTAAATGTTTGTATTGGAAATAAATGTCCCAATCAGGTTCTTATGGAAAGAAAAATTTGAAAAGTTGCCGGGATAATTGAAAGTACATTTTCTATGGGAATTTTGTATGAATGATTAAAATTTGGTCCGGACAACGTATATCGGGTCAACTAGTTAATAATAAATAGCTTAGTTAACGACGCTGCTATAAAAAAATCTGTCAGATGCCACATTTATTATAGTATCTGGTAAATCAATTATTAATACCATGTAGGTAAAGTTCTTATATGTATAAAGGCTTTTGCTGTAACATTCTGCCAGTAGGTCGGTATTTTTATTAAAATAAATAATTAATTTATCGAATAAGTCGATCGTTTATTTCGGTTTCAATCTGCATGTATGTCTGTTAATGAATATTTAATGTGTATGATTGGTTTGCCTCTATCTTTACTTATTATAAAACAAAGTCCTCCGCCGCGTCTGTCTGTCGTCCTGTACGCGATAAACTCAAAAACTACTACACCGATTTTCATGCTGTTTTCACCAATGGATAGAGTGGTTCTCTAATAAGGTTTTAGTATATAATAAGTTACTAACCAACATCCACGCGGGCGAAGTTGCGGGCATCAGCTAGTTTAAAATAAAATTAATATGTCATACACGATACGAACCAGACTGATCTCATTAGATCTCTTAAAATTTGATTATATCTCGGTGTTGCAAGAATACAAAACATAAGTAGTATAGAAGTTCAGCAATCATGCCGCAAACAATATGAGCTATCACGTTTATGTAATCATCTATATACTGACCCGCTGTAAATAGATGTCAGTAAGTCGTGCATGCTCTCTAAATCCACCCACATACTTCTCTAGTACATACACATCTGTATCTTACGCTACTAAGAATGTTGAACAAACATTTTTCAATTAATGTTACGTGTACTGTTAACATTTTTCGCTTCCTTGCGCTGGATGATAAGAAAGTGAAACGGTTGGTATTTCTTTCTGATACAATCTCAGATGGACTATAACATGCATATTTCCGTAGACTTGGTACGAGTATCTTGGGGTATCGTATTACCCAGTGACGGGGTTGTGGAAGTCAGACAGGCACTCGCTCCATGTAAAATACAGGTATTCAGCTGTATCCGGTTAGACTGGAAGCCGTCTGCCGACCCCAACATAGTTGGGAAAACGTTAGGCAGATGATGATATACCTAGTAGTAATCGGCCGACTATAGGTTTCCCAATCTTTGACCAGCACGCGTAGCATGACTGCCATAGAAACGGGTTTTGTCGACGGAAGAATAGACCAAATGACAGATTGTGATTGCTTATCTGTCATTTTGTCTAATCTTCCATCGACAAAACCCGTTTCTACGGTGTTGCTATAGTGAGTAAACTATTGAATATATTTGGTTGAATTTTTGTATGCAGACTGGAACGTCATTCGATATACGAAGTTTAATTTACAGTCGTATTGTCGTTTCCACCTTGTAAATAGTCAGATTCACTGATAGCATCGTGCAGTGGACAAGTCATTTCCAATTTGTCGTAGAGGTGTGAAAATTAGACGTTAGTTGTTCCATAGGTACCCACTGTACCAGACTGTACCTAGCAAGGAGCAAAGAGCAAAATTATGGATATGGAAACATGACATGTACAGTCACGAGCAAAAATATGTATATACTCAGCAAAATTCAATAACGTTTTTCTCGTGGAATAACGATTGTAACTTTGAGATGATACCTATTTCATAATAACAGGGGTTCAAAAATACTATGTTCGTTATATCATAAAATTACAACCAATACAGTAGGAGAAAATCACTTTTAAAAGTTGCTAGGTGTATACATATTAGTGCTCGTGACTGTACGTACACACGACTACACATCAAGCTATACATATCCAGTATAAGCTGACCTCGCATTATACGGAAATCCTACACAATGTGAGCTCAGCATAAACTGGAATTGTACAGCTTGATGTGTAGCCGCGTGTACTTGCAAATGCATTTAAACTAGGCTAGCTACCAAAGACGTTCTGCATTTAAATCAAATCCAGTAAACCTAAAGTTCTTGACTTTTAATATTGTGATCTTGAACCTGTCTGTAACCACAACGTTCAAAGATCATTGCTCTATACTGTGTACCTACTGTAGATATAGAAGTGTGACAAAGAAGAATTGTAAAGATAATGTGTATACAATGTTTGCTAGTACGCGGTTTCTCGAGTTAATCAAACATTTATTTTTACTGACAACGTTAGTTTCCGTGTAGAATGTCGCAGATCATAGGGCGAGGCCACAACACTGCGTTGCGGCGTCGCAACGTAAAAATCTACGCTATTTATATATTGCTGTGCGATGTCGTTTTTGCGATACGACGCCGCAACGCAGTGTTGTGGCCTCGCCCATACGGTGTCCAGCTTAACTTGAGAGATCGCAATGGCGCTGTTTGTAACGGAAACTGTCAACGAAACGTCAAATGGAACACATTTTCAAAATTAGTTCCGAATGTCGCCACCGGTCAAGATATTCTGGTTATTGTTTTCATGCTGGGATCGACTGATCTCCGAAACCTTGTTGCTATTTGCACAGTTTGTTATATTGACGTAAAGCCGACATGAGTGACGCCATTCGTAGGGAGTCAATAAGTCAATGTATAAAACGTAATCACTGAATGGACCGTGTGTTGAAAAACATTCGGGTAATGAATGATCGCGAATTATTTTTAGGTGGACTTCCTTGTGGTATTTGGTTAAAACCTCACTTACCGCATTCTGTACCTCTGTGACTATGAAAAGGTAAGCAATAATATAATATAACATTTTGCTTTCATACAAATATCTTGAGAAAAATATTGTTAATCAATGTCGATATAATTTTATATACGTATTTCACAATAATGCTTTTTGATGGCTGTTGAGGGTCAACGCAGATGACATATTTGCACCACAAGACACCATGTTTTATTTTTCCTTACTAGTGTTCTTACCCATTAACTACGTTGTGTCTTTTGGATAAAATACCCATCTCATAATCATAACTTAACTCACAGCAGTAAGTCATACTCATAACCTATAATTTTACACCAGACACGTTCTTGACCGGTTTTTATGCAAAAAATACACTGTGTTACTGAACATCGCCTCATTATGCAGAGCGACGCGTGCGCAACTTTACAACATGCAAATAAAACGAATAAGTTACGCAGCCCATCTATTCATTTGCAAATTACTCTATTCATAAGCATTCAATTTCCTCTGGAGCGTACCTAACCCTACAAAAGTAGCTGGGTGCAGAAAAATATATTTAAGTACCAACCACCTATTTTTAGAAACTTGTAATCTAAGTACCAAAGTGTTTCTGTAATTTTAAATTTGCAAAGAAATGTATTCCATGCATTAACATTCCTTTGCTGAGTGTAAGATAAAATAAAATCCTTTTTTAACCAAATGCTTTTCAATATGTATTACACATTTTTACTTTATCGTTCATGTGCCTATGTTCAATCTAGAATGCTATATTATTTCTGATATTTTACGAGTATTATTTCCAAAGCGATTCTGAAAAATGTTTTTAATGTCAGAGGTATAGAATATCTAGTAAAGATTTTTCCTCGTATTTTTAACAATTACAACGGACTGTACTTTAGAATCTAGTATCTGATAAGGATACTTTCTTAGAAAGATTTGTTTTTTTTTAATCATACTTACCTAGAATAGTTTTGTTTAGAAAACCTTTTTTCCCTAACAACCGTACCTACAAATACTTCTACTAAATTGACTTTAATAACATGATTTGTTTCAGGATCGCTGGTTTAGTTCCAGTTCCCCTTTTTTAAGCAGATAATGCATCGTCCTTAAAGCTTGAGGAGATCTATTTTATAATAGGCCTATCTACATACCCAATAGAAAGCAACAAGTCCATGCAGACGGAACACCGAAGGAACTTTGACCAGATTAGGACTCCGAAGAAACTTAATCCTTTACTATAGACAACACTTTACCAATCAAATAAATAACACAGTATCTTCACTCAAAACATAAAACACCGGAAGCACATAATAGAAAAAAATACACCACACCACACATAAATCTTTAAAACTAGTTAGTATTCAGTGAAAATTATAGGTGAACAATCGAGAGAACATTAAGAGTGTCTCGATGAATCAATTGTATCGAAATGACCCCGTGCCTGGACTCACAAATAATAGTCATTGAAGGGAGACGCAACAGAAATGAACAGTAATACAGTTTGGAAAGAGCAACGCGCTTATTACGACAGTGCAAACTGTGATTGCGTACTTAGAAGTAGAACTGACGAAGATAATTAAGCTAATTTCAATGATTGGGTGTATTTAAATGTTGTATTGCAAAGGACCTTGTCTCAATGGCAGCAGCGGAAATAGAAGCGTTACTTAGTATATACACAAGAACGCTGTTAGCGCTGTCTTTAAGGGCCTGTCTAGTGTCCATTGTAGCATTTAATACATATTTACTCTCTAATCTTGCTCATTGTTAGCGTCTGACTTTGGTTTTATAGAGCTAGAGGACAGCTTTTCATGCTATTTTATGTGAGGAATTTAATACACTGTTGTCTGCTATATTTTCCTCCTTAGACTGCCTTAAAAACATAACTTGTTTATTATGGCATATAACAGGCATACTTGATTAAAACTTACAACACAAGCGCGACTAGATATACTATCATCTCCCTGCATACCGGCGTCAGTAATTTGTAGTTTCCCAGAACTGCTTACAAATGCTTTCCGCTGTGATTTAGCAGTGAGAACAACTTCTATCCAATAAACGATCACTTTGATTACGTTGAACCACGTGAAGTATGTGCATATAAAGAAGCAGTGTTGTGCGAGGTCTATTTAGAATTTTAATTTACTTAGCTATGCTAAGATTATTCTTCAGCTAAGTACTTACATCAAGGCCACGATAGGAGATTGTGAAGATCATCATGGATGTATGTAGCCCAAATTTAACATTTTTGGACGGATACCTAATATGGAGGAATAGTATTCGTGAACAAACTCTGAAAGAAAAGCATGAAACAACTAACACTGCGTGTCTCAATCTCAACGGAACACATAAACTTCAGAAAGATTTATTTGACAACAATAAAAATGTATGCCATATATTTACAAATTACTACACGGTATACCACGGCAAGTATCATAGATTTTTCCGTTACTATCGTTACGTAACACCCACGGCTAAATCTTTTTACATTGTTCTCTAGCCGAGACGAAGACAAAAACGTGGCCAATAAAAAGTTTCGCATCTTATTTCGCGATCACTATCGTGTTTCGACATGGTCGTGAGAAAATTAATCTTAGTTTACCTACGCACTTATGCAGCTTATTTTATTGTTTGTGTTGCAAATAAGTCCGTGGACGACGTAAACAGGGATGGGAGTTGTCCAGACAGATTGCTCTTTCACCGGAGATAGTTTGCATCTGTAAGAGCTATAAAACGTTTTCCCGTTTACTTGAGTTGGCTCTTCACCTTAGGTACTGATATTACTTGTTGGTATTGCATACACTGTTGTCTGTTATTCATTTTTACCCGACTACGGCGAAGAAAAAAGGAAGGTTATGATTTTGACCGGTATGTATGTAAGTATGTATGTATGTATGTAAGTATGTTCATCTGTTCCTTACTATCTTCTAAACCACTCATCACAATTTGACAAATGAAGTATCGTTAGAAGCAGCTTGATCGTCCGCTGGTTATAGGCTATGTGGCGTCACATTAAATTAAAAATGGCGCCCTCTAGAGGACATAGTCAGGAACTTAAAAAAAAATTGTTTAATCGTACCATGTTGGGTATCAAATGAAAGGGCTTAATGAGCACATTTCAAAAATATGTATATTATAACCCCAAAAGAATTAAAAAAAAATTAAGTAATAAAAACTAGAACCCCACTACGACTAAAAAGGTATAAACAAGACACCACAGAAAGACAAATAAAAAATCTGGAGTCACACGTAATCTGATCGATTTATGCCCAGCAGTAGACTCCAATAAGCTGACTGGACGGATTTGAACGATGGATAAAAAACAATGAAGGAATATTCAAAAATTTGCGATGAGTTACGTAATCCGTCAATGTCAATACTAAGTATATATGCAGTCAAAGCTGAAGTGACGTTGTTCAAGCCCGCGAGGTAGATGTTGTTAAAGATGCATCGAGGACCACTACACTTTCTAATTGTTGACATAATTTACATCCTATGTCGTCGCTGCACAAAATCATGAAGTTAAAATTGTTTTATTCATTACAGGCAGGTAATAATTGAACTGTAAATCACTAGTTACTATCTAAAACAATCCAACGTGGTCTTCGACTCTAGCAACATTACAGACATTCATATGATTAACGATGTGTGAAAATAGACAATTTACACGCACTTCTCTGATACAAATAAATCCTATATTGAAGTAATTACGGAAGTGAGGGATTAATTTTGGATTTTGTAAGAGTCAATGATGAATCTTTCAAAATTCTGTGTACACAGAATTCAATTGATTTTAAGAAAGGATAGATAGATATTTTGAATGGTTGTATCCCAAAATAGCAAATATTTGTGCTATCTGGCTACTTTAGTCAGCACAAATATTTGCTATTTTGTTCTTTTATAATTTGAGTAAAACTATTAAAATATTAATATATTCCCAAAGATATTTAAATATACGATATTGTATACTTATGTAGGTATATCTCTATTTCTTTATTATTTAAATCACTTTTGTTATGATGGCACACACCATGACTTTAAATATGCATTGTTTTTTTGTTATACTTCCCCATCATGTATTTTTTCTGTCATATGTTGTTTAATAGGACTTTACCTATTCCTTGAAACAGAATGGAATCTATCTTTATTTATACTTAGAAAACTTATGCTTGTTATTGTTTCATCATTTTATAACTCTGTGTAGTCCTGAAGAAAAACAAAGGTTTAACGTAAACATTTATTTTTTCTATCCGTTTCCGGTCTTTATCCGTTTCTAAATATATTATATATATTATAATAACATTTTTGTAGTTGGAACAGGTTTTATTACATATTTAAAAGTTATTTATATAACAGGCAGAACGTTTCAATAATTATGTACGACTTACTGACTTCCTTAGGAATGAAAAGTTATGAGTTATAACCTCATTCAAGCTGTAATTCAATAGGCTTACAATCAATCAACTATAATATGATTTTTCTAATATACACATTGCATGGCTATTGTTAACGTCCTCATTCAAAACCTTAGAAAAATGAAGATAACGATTGTGGTGAATATATCCCAGCCTACTACATACAATGTCAATGTCACTGACTTTGACCCATTGTAATGAGCTGTGATACGCAATGATGGTATTGTGTACAATATAGGCACATGAATAAAAAAAATGTCATATGTTATAGTTAAACACAGCTAAGGAGTTTGTTATAAAGGCAAGAAACTATATGAACTATAGCAACGGAAACAATGATTAGGGTTTTCACGGGCGTATGGCAGGCAGTCATTGCGGGTAGTTATGAGCCCAACAAAGTCTGACAACATATTTGCGTAACTTAAACCGTTTACGCAGCGCACGCAACGGAAGCTCTCAAACAGGAATAATTTTTCCCGTTTTTGCAACATTTTTCCTTTATGCTCCGCTCCTATTGGTCATAGCGTGATGTTATATAACCTTCCTCGATAAATGGACTATCCAACACAAAAAGAAGTTTTCAATTCCAACCAGTAGTTCCTGAGATTAGCGCGTTCAAACAAACAAACAAATTCTTCAGCTTTATAATATTAGTATAGATAACAGATTATACGAGTATGTACATTTTTGTAATGTTATGGAGATTTATAGACTGTATTTATGTTTGTCCTTTGACATGACTCGATATTTTGAAAACTTTCGTGATCTTGATTATGTGGCTGATTCATTATTTTTTCTATTTCGTAGAACTAACGCCAGTTACTTCAAAATGCAGATTACTGAGAAGGCAAATGCCTGTAGTAAATATTTCATTTGCTCGTGTCTATATAAATTGCTTAATCCAGTTTTTATCTGACTTCTAATTTACCGTTTTCTCACACGTTACTCGTAAGCATTGCTGGCAGACAATCCATTTGAAACGCCCGTAGTCTTGAAAAAACTTTAAGCCTTTTAAAAAGAGACTGCAGCCGATTCATTAACTAACTCTTTGCTTATTAGGTGATTTGTAACGGACACGTAATGGGATTTTTGTTTCTAGAAACAGTTTATTGAGGAAAAGAAACGACCGTGTAACTAGACTTGATTGGAAAAGATTAAAAAAGTATGAGTGAGAAGAATTTGCAAATATACGCAAATTGGCTTCGGTAAATATTTTTACGTACAAGTCGCTTCGTTTTCTTAAAGCTTGCCGACGTCTGTACCTATCGTCTTCCGAGTAAGAAGAATTTGTTGTGTTTTAAGCCACATTTATAGCGGATATATCATCTTTATGAGCTGCGTTGTCGAGGATACTGACATGGTATGTAGGTCGTAGGTATTTTAGAACTTTTTAAAGTGTCGTGGAGGTTCGCTGAGGTTGGTTGGCAAAGCCATCCAAACAAAACAAAACCTACTGTAACTAGTAGTCTAGTTCCAATACTTGTGAAATACATACAAGGTATGATAAAGGTAGAACCTACCTTCGTTTTGGGGGAAAATGCTATGAATAGTGTTCTTGATCAGATATGGATGCATATTATGAACTAAATCCACAATGTCACGTACATAAACGAGTTTTGAACAGCCTACACACGTAATGTTACACGATCAAGTAAATGGAGGTCACACTTTTTGAAGTCCATAACATCGTAGCTGACATCATTGCGATTCGTCATGTTTGTCAAATAATTGCAAATCATAAAAAACTGAATAGCTCTCTTGTTCCCTAATGGCCAAATTCTGCACATTTGACGTACAGTAATAGTTCAACTTATTATGTTGATTGACGTCTGTCATACGAATGCAACAATGAATGACGATTGATTATTTGACATTATAGTAATCCAGAAATTCACGGAAGTTCCATGAGAAGTTGATAAAAGACATTAGGAACGCACGTAAATAATAAAGGCTCCCACAGACAGGTGGGACATAACCGTGCGACGTGATTCTGATAGAACAATTTCCATGAAGTTTTCCTTCGATCTTGAGCTGGCCTGGCGTAGTACGGAGTTTCAATAGAATAAGATTGGCCAAAAGAAGTTTTTTTTTTTTTTTAAAAGACCACCTTATCCTTCCTCTTATAACACTGAAGTGTGGCCTACTGTACCTATAAAACTATATTACTAACATCACTCATATTTTGTTACTGTTCATATGCTAATTTTATAAAATAGTGATGTAATCTGCTGATATAAAAAGACATTATGCAAAACCAGTAATTTTCGATATTGACATCTTATCTGATTCTGATAAAATTCCAGTTGGTGTCTTTTTCTTTTTTCAGTAGGATTTTCTCCCACTAAATTAAGGCTAGCCTAAGATTGCTCTCCTATCTATAAAATCCTTAAATTCATTCAGTAATAGAAAACGCAGGGCCTAACTGGGTCTAGAAGCCTGAAATGCACAAATTTTCCATAGGTCTTCTTCTTTTCGTGTGGTTAGTGACTAACCTGGTGTCAGAATTTCAAAGCCGCCCATAGGTCTTTGACTTGGCTTCACATGCCGTTGAGAAATATCTTTCAGGCATGCCGGTTTCCTCACGATGTTTTCCTTCACCGTTTTTGAAGCAAATGATAATATACAATACGCACATGAATTAGAAAAGTCAGAGGTCTTGGGTTCGAACTCGAGACCTATGACTTGGCAGTCTGACGGTCTCACCACTAGGCTATCATAACGAAGGTGAACAGTAAGGAAGGATTTCTTAATTCATCTCCTATAGGCGTTCTATGGGATACAATGTTGTATGGAATTGTGTAATTTTACATCGGGCAACACGGCTTGTGTTATAATAACTTCATATAAATTGCTCAAAAAATATTAATCGATGCTAAGTTCTTGATAACAAAACGTTAAAAGCCCTTCATAAACCATGAATCTAATAACCATTACATCTGATATAAGATCTACTTAATCCAAAAATCCAAGTATCGTGTTATACCGCGGAAGAGGCCATAACACACCGAGGCGTTAACGTAATCGGCGCACGCGATGTTCCTCGCACAGTGTAAAAACATCAGTTCAATGAATTGACATAAAGACGAGCATGTATCTAAATATTATTGAAACCGTAACTATTACAAATAACGTCGATAGCTTGTTATTAGAACATTATTGGTCTATTCTTAGGAATAGAATCGAATATCTACTCTATAATATGTACACCATAAATATTACAGATATTAATGCAGAAATTTAACAAGTGTGTCAACTACAATAGACAGTCTTAGGAACTATAGGACAGACGGGGGCTAAAAAAAAATCTGTGAATGTTTCAATTTACGGCATTAAATGTTGCTTTGGATCAATAAATACCTGCGCAATGACCTTGTAATTCGTGAAATGCTATTTTTAGATCGTAAAGTGAATGTAGAAATTAACTTATCACAGCCATTGTAAGACTTAACTGCTACACAGGTAAGTTACGATAAAGAAATATTGGTTATTCAATGTTTGTTTGTTGGAATCAAACTATCCACAATAATTTTGCATTCCATTTCACAACCATTCAATCCTTTGCTGTGCCAAGTCAGAGTGTCCAAGCAATCACGCGTAACGACGAATAAAGGGCTTAAAAATGATGAAGAAATAGAATAGCGACAAAATAATAAATCAAACAAAAACTGCACACAATAAACGTTTCAATAGTAGTATTGAAGTCAAAATGTGGCACGTACGATTGGCAGGCTTATAACATTTCAAAACATTTGGTTCATTAAGGACGAATTTTACCAATGAAACTAAACGCGATCAGCAGTTCCAAACCGCGTTCAAGAGCTTTATTCCACAACGATTACACTGACAGCTCTTGAACGCGGTTTAGAAGTGCTGATAGCTTTCAGGCCCAAAGTCATAATGTAAATAATAATTAGTTGCATTACAAGACAGGCCAAGCCGCGGGCAAAAGATTGTCTATAACCAGCCAGTTGACCGTGACCACAAAATTCGTGCCGAATCTGACCCAATATAACTTTCTTTTTGTCAATTTACGCTACTATTGTATAATAGACAAATATCTAAGTTTTTTCCGATAATATTTTGTTAAATAATAGGTACTTTGGTGTGAATTTATTTTCAGTTAGGCCGTTTTTAAGGTTGGTGGAGACTGCGACACTAAGCAGATTTTTAGTAAGTATTTCAGTGAGTGAGAAGACACAAGAGTCTATAATGCCAGGCATCATAATTTCAGCCGTCGACGTCCACTTATCGACATATTATGTGACCGGACTGCCGCTGCGACCAGTCCAGGGCTCTCCGCATTCCCACGACCTTCACCAATTAATCTCGGTCTCGGTTCACCAATGCATACTAGTATAATTATGATAATGTGTATATTAGTGTCATATTCTAAATCCACCTTATGATTTCGCAAGTAAATCTTAATATTTAACATAAACAATTTTAGTTAAGGAAATAAGCCCTTAACCTGTTCATTTGTAATTTTATAATGGTTTGGCAATCACCGTGCAATTTGCGGCAACCTACGGAGACTTGGCAGGCGGTGTCTGACTACTTTTCGCTATTTACTAACCACTTACACAATCGTAAGTATAATTTTGTTGTTGATATACGTGACTTCTTAGGCCGTGAATGGCAGTCTGCAGTGACAATTGAAGCAGTGCTTTTCTTATACAAACGAAGGAAGAAGACGAAAGAGTGAAATACAGGTATCCTTGTAATAAATGATAACGGAATCGGTTCAACTTGGTGATATTAAGTATATTGGAGTTTATAATTGCGATTAATGTTTGCGATAATGCGTATTTTAATACGCTTACGCCTATCAATGATGGAACCAGGTTATGGGGAAAACAAAGAACGCTGAGCCCATCAATACCTATATGGAATCACTAGATACGATAAAAAAAACGGACAGTTTGACTTCATCAAAATCCCAAGTAGGCAACAAATAAAATTGGATTAAATAGCAACCAATCATAAAACAAACGAAGAAAAATGCCAATAAAACAAACACAATCTCACACACACATTCTAGGTCATAACTTTGCAATTTCCGGCTATACTATATTTTTAGGTAAACATGCACTCACGCGCACTTAAATAAAACGCGTAACGAACGGGTGTGACAGAACCCTTTTAGTTCGCACATTTACGTTCATTGTTAGTTCAAACACCTGCGGGCTAATTATGTAAGTACCATCGTAATCGCTTTCGTCTGACTTTTCAAGTAACTTCAAGTGTTCGACAACTTGCCTACAATACAACTTTAGGTGTCGACGTGAGAGTGACACCGTTTGCTAAATCTGAATGGAAAGAAACTTATACGAATAAATAGAAGACCACGTACTACTCAATATAGGCAATCATCTATCACACTTTTATGGATTTGACATTTTGTTGCATAAGAATTTTGACTGGAAACAGTGCTGAGTCACTTCCCATAGAGTCTTATAAAAGGTTAGGTACCTTGAGCAAGAAGAGGCAGCAGGTCATTGACTAACAATTACAACATATTAAGAAACCCCCGGAAGTTTCTAAGAGGCAGTTGCATCTCTCTAAGGTTAGAACTCACAGCACCATTACAAATTAGTTGGATGCTCCTCTTGGCAATGATGATCATACCATTCAGCTTGGTGGTAGTACCAGTAACAACTGACTAACGGCAAAAAAACTCCGGAAAGTTAACCGACCCTACGAATAAATAGCATTAACGACATAGTTACCTAAATTAAACCAACCGAAACACAAAAACCAACCAAATATACAAATCCATAATTCAAATAGTGCAGAAACAGCCAGATGGGGCGTTAATTAAAATCAATCATGCATTAACATAAACAAGAATTTTTATTTAGCGGTAGGTATATAACCGTGTAGTTTTTAATAACAATTTATTATTGAGTGAAAAACGACACAGCAAAAGTGAATAGTAGTTATGAAATCACATTAGAGTCATCTTACCAGACAGTGGCCTACATAAAAGCCACTTTGCACTTAAAATACATGATTCTAAGAAATTATAACTAAACGTGTGATTTACCAATGGTAGTAGGTATATGGAACAATAAATACCTATGGCAAGTGTTGAGTTGAATGAAGTTCAGCCGCGAATACTATACCTACTAAGAATTAAATAGTTTTTTAATCTAATGAAGATAAGATAAACTTATGGCAAGTCAGTTATAGGAACCCAGCAACTAAATGCCGTGTACACAGTTCGTCGCAAGCTTGAAACGAGATGCTATTAAACATTAATAGCGGTAATGTCGGCCAATGAGTAATAAGAACTGTTGACTAAAATCTCGAATATGATCTCCGAGCAACATTTCATTACCAAGAGCTTACCTATTGCAAACATTGATATGACCTTTAGATATCAAACAGAGATGTTTTAGTATAATTAATTATTCTCCTAAGAAATAACGGTGTTCTACTCAAGGTATGTTTGTAAGAAACCACAGTTTTGCAGAACAGTAAAGAGATAAAATCATATACTGGAAAAATTTGTTCCAAGCCTTGTTTAACATTGAGCTAAATTGAATGTTACGTCAAATACACCCACCTCCGGCAGCCGACGCCGACGATCAAGTGCAATTAAGCCCTAACATGGCCTCAAGCGTAGAATAGTGTCAAGCTTACCTCGTTGATATAACAGACATAGCAGGCAAACAAAAAAAAACCTTAACGCCTTGTTTAAACAAGTGTAGCAAATGTGCCAATTTAGACCCAAATATCAAACTGTCGTAATGTTCGAGTGAACTGGATAATTAGAGCTCATTTCTCCTCCTCGATGTAGCATGTCATCCGATACCAAGTGGGCAACTACCAAGGAGGTCTAATTGCGCCTTAGACACCACAATTTTCTCGTCGGAAATGGAACATGACAAAAATAGTCAGTTTGATATGCAACCTCATTATTACAGCTTTGTCATTATGCAGAAACAAAGTTAATGATACATACAGAGTGATGAGGGATTCATTTGTTTTGTCACGTTGGATGAGCTTGTGTGAACATACAATTAAGAAAAAAAAACCTGCAGAGCTTTTTTTAGAATAATAGTGTATTTCGATTTTTTTTTTCGAATAATAAAATATAAGCTAAATTAACAAATCTCCAACCTAACTGTCCATTTTGAGTTGTGGTTTTAGATTTTCTTTGCAGAACTACCATCAATTGATCGCAATGTAGTTGTTTAGTGAAAACTCTCATTAAATATCGAATTCAAAACGTACACCACATTATGTATTACACTGAATTTTCAGTTATCGCTCGCTGATGTAATTTTAAATTACTTACAAGTTTGTTTCATGCTTTCAAATGCGATCAATCATAAGATAACGGTTTCATACTTATTATAGCCTATATTTCTAGCATTATTTACAGTTGAAAGCGTGCAGGGAGATGAAAGCAAGAAACAAGTTAAGAAAACAACGGGTTGCGTTGATGGTACAAAATACAATCTGCCTAGCCATTTCCGAACTATGTTGGAGTCGGCTTCCAGTCTAACCGAATGCAGCTGACTACCAGTATTTTACATAAAGCGACTGCCTATCTGACATCCACAAATGGGTAGTACGATACCCCTTGGTAAGACTGGTGACCAGACTTTCGGGCATCTGACGACCCGTAACGACTGTCAAAGATCTACGAATGACAGCCGGGATCAACGGGTTTACGTGCTCTCCGAGGCACTGATGGTACAGAATGTGAGAGAATAATGAAAGAAATTCACAATAATTAGAACAATCAAAATGTATCGAACGATCGCGAAATTGCTAGTAATGCAATAATTTGTAAACAGCAAGCCATGTTTATAAGTGCACCAGGGTGCCATTGTAACCAGCTATATGCTTTTGATTACGCAATGCCATTACTGAAACAAACCGAGCTAGCTTATAAACTAAAATCAATTATTGTAACGGTATTAAACGTTGGAATAGTGGGCCGATGAAATTGCAATCACATTAATCAACTTATTACTTAAGTTTGATAATTGTACTTGTACATCACGTCATATTCCTACATTGTACCTACTTATTTGTGTATATAATACTAGCTGATACCCGTGACTTCGCCCGCGTGGATGTCGGTTGTTATATACTAAAACCTTACTCGAGAACCACTCTATCCATTGATGAAAACAGCATGAAAATCGGTGAAGTCGTTTTTGTGTTTATCGCGTATAGGACGACAGACAGACGCTGCGGAGGAGTTTGTTTTACAATATGTAAGGATAAGCTGCATTCCTTCCAAAAAGTTATCACAATTCAATAACATTATTATTTTATCGATTTATTATTATAACAATTGAATTTTTAAGTTACAATTTCTAATATTACGGTACATTAACTAACGTAATATTATTGTGTGTGACTAACGATTATATTATTAATATTATTTCCATTCTTCTCAAGAGCGATCTACGTTTTGAATGGGCTAATAACTTCAACTTTTTGTCTAACTGACCGCCTCTTTGAAATTTTATTCAAAAGTGCCTGTAAATGGTTTAATTGAAATAAATACTTTGAGTTTGAGTTTCAGAAATATTTTTTATCTGGCTCTTCCTAGACAAAATATCATGGCTGCAAGAGGTTATTGCAGGACAGAAGTAAATAATAAAAATGCAGCACAGTACCTATTATCTGTACATACCGCTTTACAAACAGTCTTTTCCACATAATTGTATTTTACACGTTTTTTCTAAAGAATTCTTCCCTGTATAATGTCATTTATAAATAAAATAAATTAGCTGATGCCCGCGGCTTCGCCCGCTTGACAAATCATATACTAAAACCTTCCTCGAGAACCATTCTATCCATTGGTGAAAACAGCATGAAAATCGGTGCAGTACTTTTTGAGTTTATCGCGAAGCTTATAATAGGTAGTGATATGAGTGAGTACTTTAGCATATTGCCATAATATGCCATTCTATGGAATTGCAGGAGATGATGGTCTCAACAGTGTAATGGAACTTGTTGCAGTCATAGTGCATCATGTGTATATTATACGATTTTTCAGTGACTTTTTCGTCTAACCAAGATCCGCAAACACAATTATATACATATATATATTATCCATACTAATATTATAAATTCGAAAGTAACTCTGTCTGTCTGTCTGTATGTTACCTTTTCACGCCTAAACAACTGAACGGGTTTCGTCAAAATTTGGCAAGGAGATAGATGGCACCCTGGGGAAGGACATAGGATACCTACTTTTTACCGACATACCACACTGGCGAAGCCGCGTGCGGAAGCTAGTTATTAATGTAAAAAAAGCTAAAGAGTTTGTTTGTTTGTACACGCTCATCTTTGGAACACCAATATTTTTGCATTTAATAGCCCAATTCTTGAGTAAGATTTTTAACATCATGGTATGACTCTTCGAAGCCGAGCAAAAAGAGAAACAGTCAGGAAGTACGTTAAGCGAAAACGAAGTAATAGCGGGGGCGGGCGATACGATGCGACGCGGCGAGTCGAGACTCGCGGGAGTTTCATAAAAATTTTGATGTTATTTCAGTATTTTGTGTATCTTCTGTGGGCAGAAATCAGTATTATAAGAGGGATACTTGATTTGCCTCAAAAAAAACAATAACTATCATTTTGATCTACCGTAAAAAATAATGCAACCTGTTTTTAATAGTAAATTCACACACTTATCATCCATGCTTATCTCGACACCCAGTTACTATTAAATTCAGAATAGTATAATATATTACTTTGTTCAGCTGTTCCAACCTGTAACCGACCTTCTACTAACACAATTATATGTTAAATTCTTGTAATGCATTATTGGATTATTGGGAATGCGTAGATGGACACTACTGACCGGTAAAGATTATTGTTTTTATCTGTAGGTAGTTGTATGTGCATGCAACCAGCCTTACCAAGCGGTATTATCGTATTACCCAGTAGCTGGGCTGTGGAGGTCGGATAGGTAGTCGCTCCATGTTAAATACTGGTATTCAGCTTTTTTTTTTTTTTTTTTCAGCTGGCTGGTTAGACTGGAAGTCGACCCCAACATAGTTGGGAAAAGGCTAGGCAGATTGATCTATATTTGCATGAGCAACGGGTACATTACTGTAGCCTACACGAAGAGTAATACTGAAATTTAAGTCCGGTGCATTGGTTAACTGACTGGCTTCTGAGGAAAGCTATTCTTATGTACTATAAACGGAGCAAGGGACAGGGCTCGTTATTTTAAACAAAATACCTGCTGTTTCATGCAAACAAAATGAATGAAAGAGAAAAGGCAGTTTCTTTTTTAGTTATCGACAGAAATTTTCTACGCTGGGGGTGCGTCTGGAATCATTTGCTGAATTCATATAATTCATGACAGAGAGATCTATGAATTTGAATGGGCAACTACCTTCAACTTTTTGACTAACTGACCGACTCTTTGACAATTTAAAAGTGCCTGTAAATGGTTTAATTGAAATAAATGCTTTGAGTTTGAGCGTGCCGATACGAAAGAAGGTGATATAGGTCAGAAATCATTTGTAAGTATCAATCAACTTCTGTAAAACCTGATTCAAGAAAGTTTGAGATAGGTACCGTAAGATTTCGAGAGTATTATTCTACAAGATCCAAATGGAGCCCCGCAGAGAGAAGAATATGCATTGCTGTCAAATAAATCGTCGAATAACGTAGTTTGCTGATCACCTGAACATGAGCTATTTTCTTGATCCCGGAATCTAGCAGGACAAGACATTCTTTTAGTTTTTGCCCTTCCAAACTGCTGACTCTACATTATTTATTGCGGTAATTTTAGATCTCCCGCGGAGTTCAGTACAAAATATATGACGTTGAGATAGCCCGATATTGGAACAGAAATAGTTACTGGACAAAACCAATTATAACAAAGTTATGGTCAGAGAACTTGCCATGGTAAGTAATATCTGCAGGAAGGTACAAAAGTTAAAAGCACGAAATTTAAAAGGCATTCACATATAGGCATACACATAATAAAAAATAGTAAAGTTCTATTTTGTGAATGTGAGAACGTTGTAGGCTTAGTGGACTATAGATTTGTTGAACATCTTCTATTTTGTTAAGTACCTGGTACTTGTTGAAAGGCGTACATTGTCTTCCCATGCCTACTAACACTGTAATTTGAAAATATTGTGAAAGCCAATTATTAAAAAAAAAATAACCGTGGAGTTTCTTGCCGGCTCTTCTCCATAGGAAACGACCAATTGGAACCGTGCCTAGCTTCTGACGTTTCATAAGTGCCCATACAGGTTTATGTGAAATAAAATATTTTGCTTTTGATTTTGAACGAAGTCAAAACCGTACATAGAATATAAAAATAAAAATGTAGTTGCTACGAGGTGTGGGAAAGATTCTGATACCGAAAATATAGTTTTTAGAATTTTTGTCCCTTTGTCTGTTTGTTCAGATAAATGTTCCGTATTGGCGCTATATCCGCAGAAACTACTGTATAGATTCTATTGAAATGCAGAAATATTCCTAAAGGCTCTTACATACTGGGGCGATACGTCGCGCGACGCGACGCCGCCGCATTGTTCGCCGTGAAAAATTGTTTTGTAAATTCGCGTCGCGCGACGAATCGCCCCAGTATGTAAGAGCCTTTAAACGTGTGGCCATCACAGCATCATGTCCGTATTCCTCAACAGTTTAGAGCGAGATTTACAACTGAAAATGAGTTACAATTATTTTGTTTCGTTCATATACTTACAGTACTAACAAGTTTTAGTTTAAATTAACAATATCAACCGATGTTTTAGAAATTTTGAGGATATGACTTCACATTCCGATTAACCTATGATGCCAGTACTAAATAATTATTAGAAATATGGCCATAAAAAAATTTCAAATTAAAGTAATCATTTCATCACTTTTAGCAGGTTTTTCTTAGCAGTCAATTTGCAAGGAAAACGTTTTCCGTAATCGCTAGTAGGTTACCCTTCATAAATAATATCGGATTATGTAGGTACTAGTTGTACTTGTTTGTATGCAAATCTATGCATGCATGTTATTACTACCTGCCCTGACAAGTGGACATTGCATTTAGACATAATAAAACCAGTGTCTACATGGGTATTGAGTTTGGACCGGTTATTTGCGTTATATTATTTTGCAATTTGAATCGCTGGCCGTTATTAGTTTATCCACACGCAAGGTTTCTACGAATTTGTATACAAATTACCTTACATTAAAAACTATTTTTGTAATGTTATAAAAAGTATTTAATGAAACAAAAAACGTCCCGTACATACGGAGTTAGTAGATAGTTAAAGTTACTTATATTGTGACAGAAAAGTATGGCCTAATGATGAGGAATCGATTTTATTTTTATTTTTTTAATAAAAAAATTACATTTCACTTTTAATCTAATGAGCATCTAAATCTCAGTTTAAAAGATCGCCGCAGACGATTGCACAAGCGGCGGTTCAGCTTTTTAGTACACACGTACCTGGATGTTAACGGTGCAACATACAAAGATGCTCGTAGGGAATGTAGACCGCTAAAACTTGCCGATTGCGACAGCTTAGTGCACGCGTCATCTCCGATTGAATATAGACCTCTGTCAAATGTTACGTACCTGTTAGCTGCCCTGCTTTTACTGAAGTTATAAAATGGACTAAACGTTTCATTTAGGTATTTATTTATTTAATACTTTAATTAAACACACAAATGAATAGAGGCGGACTTGATGCCATAAGCATTTTTTACCAGTCAACCTTTGGGTGATGCAGAGACAAACAGTGGTATGTGCAATAGCGAAAATTGGGCGTTTTGTATGAAGTAATGTTTTTACATGTTTGTTTTTAAGATCTTATAATTAATAAAAAAGAAGTCAAAATCGGTTGAAAGGACTGTAAAAAGGTTTGTCTAAATTTCTAATCTAATTTCAAATGGAGTATAGCGGAGTGGTGGCGGCGGCGAGGTCGCGGCGCGACGGCGGCGGCGGCGCGTCAGCGGTGCGATCGCGGCGTCGTGTGGCCGGGCAATAACCCGTACCTAAGAGGTGATCTATGATCAATTGATCACTTTTAGGAGTTGCTTTTACAAGTACTTAAGGAGTCGGTAGGTACGGTAGGTATGATTGTTTGATATAAACTGCAATTTGTTGTTATCGAGTCCCAAAACACAAAATAATCACAAAAATAACTTGTAAACACTCTTAAAGCCTAGGCCACACTAGGAACGAAAGTTCACTTAGCTTTACTCATGTAGCTACTTACCGCGTCTTTTCATACACAGTTCGCGGTATGACGAAATATGCAAACACGCGGTAGATTCATGAGCGAAGCTAAACGAACTTAGCTTGGTTCCCAGTGTGGCCTGCGGGCTGCGCTTGAGACTAGTGTTGTTTAAAATAGGTAAACGAACCTATAACTTTCTGAGAACAAAAAAAGGTACTTACTTAGTTTTTCTATAGAGGTCCAGTACAGTTCCAACTTTTCCTCTACAAGAAGCATATTTAGAAAACAATAGACAAATTGTAAATAAAGGTCCGTTCACATTTAACTGCAAAGTTTCCCGAAATGAGTTTCTCCTTCATACATTTACTGTGTTATTATTTGTACGAAATCAATAAAAACACTAATTTTGGAAATACCTACAAGTAATTTATTGTTTCCTGGTAGGTCATTTTACCGGTTTTTCCATGCCACAGAACCTACATTTTTTCATTTTTTTTGTACTTATCTACTTTTTTTAGTTTGTTCGTAAAATTTAAGACATTTGCGCGGGAATCATTACATCAGGAGGAAAATTTGTTTTATAAAATAATAGCAATGAACTTTAATTGTGTAGTATTTGATAAAGGTTTTATCAAATTATATACATAACTAACTAGAATACGGATAATTTGAATTTGTTACTTATTTATTGAGTTTGTTATTATTTAAACGAGTTAAAATCGTTTAAACAAAATGGTGATATTTAAATCCAGGTTACTGAAATAAAAGCCCGGTTTAAAATAGTGTTTCATCGATAAGTAGAATAATATGCCTGAACTGCACGATTCTATAATTAATTATTTACTATAATTTCTGTGAATGCGATCGCGGCCATTGACCTAGACCAAAGCTCACATGAACAAAGTATTTTTCAGCAAAACTACTTAGGTAGTTAGTATACTTACTATTATTGGGTTCTAAAGCACTAATAAAATTTTGATTATAATAATGAAGAAAGATATTGAATGAAATCATACTGCATTATTTTTATTTGAAATTAATATAGAATTGCCCAGTAGATTGACAGAACGTAGGCTAATAAAAAAAAAGAATTACAAAGTAGACCGACTCTATAATTATTTATAATACCACTATCGATACAGTACTAAGATAAACAATGCATTGTTGTATTGCGTGTGTATTTATTTAATAGATAAATAAACATTACCAACTAATGTTCTTTTGCGTGTCATGTCCATGCAAATAATATTAGTTGATTTATGTTAACGAATGTTTGTATACATACTTATATATTTTTTTATTTTAGAACTAACACCTAAACATTAAGAAAGTTATATTATCTACTTAAATAAATAAGTACCAAGGCATATTTCTTGAATAATTTTATTTTGTGGTTAAAAGCCACATACCTTCCTTGACTTTACGCTTGAGTTGGTTGCGAATCTAATTTCAAAGAAATTCAGCTGTCCGATTAGAATCATCAACACTTTCCGTAAACGCATGATATTATCATTGTGACCATTTTTTCTGAACAATACATATTTTAACAGTGTACATACCTGCAATGGATGACCGACCGGCAACGCACACTGACGTTTCCTGATCAAAACAAATGACAGCTGAGTGAATAATCGAATTAAGCTGAGAGATAACAGATATATAAACGTAAAGGTCCTTTATATACTTTAATACAACACTTCCACAATAAAGTCTACAATAATAAACCAGATACGATTTTTTTTAAAGTTTTTCTAAGTTAACGTAAACGTTTACGCGGCACGCGAGAGGAAAGGCGCGCGGTCCGTGTAGCTTCGCTGTTATTACTGAGTAAAAACGTATTTTGCTTCGTTCCGACGCGACGTTTACCACTACGTAGAACGTAGATGTGTTCACACAGTTCTATCGAGGGGCTATCACGATATCCTTGCTCCAGGATTTCCTACGTAATGTCCTGGTGTACAAGGTCTAAAACCGGGAATGTAATGTAAGCGCCCACGGAAGTCCTAAATGCGTTCCTATTGGTGACAAAATAGTAAATAAAAGGTACATAAGTGATCCAGTGAGCTTGATAGAGAAATGACCCTTATAATCTTGGTGTTGTTTTTTATTTGCATTGATCACGAGGCCGGCGATTTGAATTGCTTGAATAATTACTGTCTCTTAGCAAATTATTTATTACATAACTCGTTTTAGTTGAGTGTTGTCGTAAAAATGGTCTTAACTTAACAGAAAACTAATAATAGTAGATGCATTAATAACTGTCTTTAGCAAGGAGCGTAATCTACTTTTACTTAAAATATACCTACTCAAAATAAAAACTCAAGTTATTGCAAACAAAGTTTAATTCATTTTCTCCTCAAACATTTAAAACTTATAAAAAATAAAAAACAGTGCTTTAATGAAAAACTGTGCAACCATGAGATTTCATATAACATTTCTGCACTGTTCTGATTCTAAGCCAAAAAAAAAACATCCTTTGTGATCGGTTTTGTAGCGATTAATGATAATATTACTACGTATTTGAAAGAAAATGTTATTTTTTAACGTTGTTATCGGTATATAAATGACTACAATAGGTAATAATTAGTAAGTATTTACTACCTAATTATGAGAGGTTTATAGCTTGAAAAATAGTACTTAAGTAGTTATAAATAATGGTAAGTAAGTATTAAAAATCCTAACTAATATTATAAATGCGAAAGTAAGTTTGTTTGTTTGTTCGTTTGTAACGCTTGCACGCACGCAAAAACGGCTGAACGGATTTGGATGAAATTTGACACATGGGTGGACCATGACTTGGAATAGGACATAGGATACTTTTTATCCCTAAATTCCCACGGGTTCCAGACTTACGCGGGTGAAACCGCGGGGCGCAGCTAGTTCATTAATAATTTATTCGCATTAATAATGTAGTGTTTGCCTAATAACAAACGTTTCAAAACAAAACTTAGAAGTTAGTTTTAGTTCTTTCATGACCTAATCCAGAGTGACTAAGATGCGCTGACCTGAAGACCGGATGCGGAAGGCGCAGTTGTGATGCAAGTGGGGAGAACCCCATGTCCAGCAGAGGATGACGATATACTCGTACCTACCTATAATAGGTTCAACCAATTCATTACCTACGTCTTCTGCTATTATACCATTGTATTAATAGGGTAATTATAAGGATTCGAATGGCTCGTTGGTCTAGTGTTTGGAAGCGCTACTGCTGAGCCCGGGTTCGATTCAGAGGGCGGGCAAAATAAGAAATAAATCAATCTGCCTAGCCTTTTCCCAACTATGTTGGGGTCGGCTTCCAGTCTAACCGGATGCAGCTGAATACCAGTATTTTACATGGACCGACTGCCTATCTGACCTCCACAACCCAGTAACTGGGTAATACGATACTCCTTGGTAAAACTGGTTGTCAGACTGTCGGGCTTCTGACGACCCGTAACGATTGTCAAATATCCACGAATGACAGCCGAGACCAACGGCTTCACGTGCTTTCCGAGGCACGGAGGAGTCTTGGTATGTAAAGATGGTCACCCATCCACCGACCAACCCCAGCCAGCGTAGCTTAACCTGATGGATCGACCCGGTGCAGCTGTTATTACTTAGCCACGAGCTCCTCACCAAAATAATAAATAATAAAATAAAATTTGTTTATTTCGTTAGCCAAAAATACAGCAAGTTGGAGCCTCCTTTTAAGCAAAAAATGCCTGTATTAGGAGACTCCGCTCTTCCATAATAAGATAGTTTTATAGTTCGTTTTATATTTTGTACATATTTACATTTTTATTTTTTTATTTTCTTTCAATTATACTTTAACTTTTGCATTTTTACATAATTCACGCGATTGTGTGAATGTATGTAAGGATGTTTGCGTGTGTATGTGGGTGAGTATGTGTGTATGTAAAGTGTTATTGGGCTTTTAGTTAGTTCAATACGATATCAAAGTCCAAGAGCTAAATCGAAGAGTTTACGCGTAAATTCTTCGATCTAGCTCTTGGACTAAGACCCGACTAAATCTGTGACTTTACGAAAAATTGCGACAAATTAGCGACAAAATTTGGGAGAAAACAGATCTTCGCTAGGTACCCCAGCTTTTTTCGGCCAAGCTGGGGAGATGCTCCCCAAATCTGCCACCTTTATACCATTATAACTTTTGAGCCAGTGACCGACAAATTCTGATATTTGGCGACCAATTTCGACTAATTAGCGACAACATTTTTGTGTTATCATAATTAAAATCCCTGATGGTGGTCATGCCAGTGTCAGTCACACATAAGCTCGCCCCATATTACATGGGACCTATACCTACATAATTGGTGAAATGTGGGTGTACTAGGTAAATGTAGGCGATTTGGTCGAGGCGGGTAAAAAAAAAAAGATTAGCTGTACAATGACGACATACTTAACTGCTTACATAGGTAATATTATCATATGTTATCGCCACTCGTCAGTATGTGGAATGTTTGTGAATAAAAAAATAAAACAATACTTATGGAAATTCCTTTCATACACACGCAATAGATGTAGATAATACATAGTTCCCTGAAACCTGGTTCAAAATATTACAGTCTGATCGCTTTTCCGCCTACCACATGTCGCCTCTTTGCTTCAATAACGTGATTCGTCCGAAAATTCATAATCTTTTTTATATGATAATAACAAAAAAAAAAAAAAAAAATGTATAACTCAAAAACTACGCAAGCAAAGTTAACAAAATTTATATGGGACCACTTCTGAAGCATGACCTACCTAACAAAAAAATAATCATCAAAATCGATTCATAATTGACGGAGTAATCGCGTAAAATACCTACATACGAAAAATAAAACATACAGATGAATTGAGAACCTCCTCCTTTTTGAAGAAGTCGGTTAAAACTAAATGAACACTAGTAGCTTCGGTGCTATCTTCTTGATTATCGCTAATATATCTATTAAATATAATACATCTAATAATATCTATTCTGTTTAATATTGCTGATCAGTTATCTATTTTGTATGCACCTGTTTCTGTGACAAATAAACCAATTTTTCTTTCTTTCTTTCTTTCTAATCCGTACATCAAGCGTCATGATCATAAAACTATCCCCCCTCCTGCCCCACAAACCTCTGAACCTTCACTGTAATTGTTTTTTAAGAGACCCATGGCCATCAGTTGACGATTACGGGTCGATATGATCCCTAATTAAATACAGTTATAAATGGAGGCACTTACATTACTCATCCTACAAAAACATGACAGTACCTACCACGTGATTTCAAAGCTCATTATATTTGATACATAACATTTTTTCATGTTGTTGGGTGTTAAACAAACGAGCAGGCCACACAAACTGGTGGTAGGTATGTGTTCACCGCTTCAACGTAACCTGTAATAGCTGCGTAGGTAATTATGTAGACTAGGGCAATAATACCAGAGAGGTAGAGACTTATCAGAGCTCGTGGCTAATTAATAATAGCCATGCGTCTATCTATCAGTTAAGCTACGCTTGCTACGCTACGCTTAGCTACGCTATGCTTAGCTACGCTTGCGGGGTTGGTCCGTGGATGAGTGACCATCTTTACATACCGAGACTCTTCAGTGTCTCGTATGGTCTCGGATGTCATTCGTGGATCTTTGACAGTCGTTACGGGTCGTCAGAAGCCCGAAAGTCTGACAATTAGTCTTATAACCCAGGGGTATCGTGCTACCCAGTAACTGGGTTGTGGAGGTTAGATAGACAGTTGCTCCATGCAAAATACTGGTATTTAGCTACATCCGGTTAGACTGGAAGCCGACCCCAACATTTGGGAAAAGGCTAGGCAATGATGACTTATGGCAAAAGCAGATACTTAATAACTTTCCTTGCAAGACGTGTTTTTTTTTTTCGAAGGCTGCTTTGTTGAGTTTATTCTACTTATCCGATGAAGACTTGACTAATGATATACAATTAATAACCTATCTATTGTTCCTGGCTCTGTAAAAAGTCGACAGATCTATAAAGGTTTAGGCCGGCAAAAAAATAATTCACACTTCAGAGGCAAGACGGTGTTTAATGTTTTTCGTCTCACTATTTACCTGTGACCGGATCTTATTAAGTTTGAAGTGTCAGTTACCTCATAACTGTTTCTTTTCTATACTAGGCCTCTGGTCCAACGAAATGCCACTTTCTACGAACAGCAACGCTCATAAAAACCGGTCAAGTGCGAGTCGGACTCGCATACGAAAGGTTCCGTACCATAATCTATAAATACGAGCAAAAATGTATGAGAGCCCCCTAAATATTTATTTTATTCTGTTTTTTTAGTATTTGTTGTTATAGCAGCAACAGAAATACATCATCTGTGAAAATTTCAACTGTGTTACTATCACGGTTCATGAGATGCAGTCTGGTGACAGACAGACAGACAGCGGAGTCTTAGTAATAGGGTTCCGTTTTACCCTTTGGGTACAGAAGCCGAAAAGGAACTAAATGTATGGGATCATAAATAACCGAGTTCGAAAGTAGTTTCTTGCACGGATTCCCGTAGATAGCAGAATTCCAATTGGCTTGCCAATTAATGTTTTCATTAAATACAAGCCGTGTACCTAGAGAAAACAGTACTAGGATCCCAGGATCCCGGCCGTTTTCTAGTCCGGAAAACTCCGGATTTGAACTTTGGCTAACCCGGAATCTTGGGGATAGAAATAAATTTAGTTTGCATTGCCTCGACTTTTTTTTTTTTTTTTTTTTTTTTTTTTCCGGGGTGGAAAATCCTCTTGGATGTCCTCCGCCCTGGGGTGGGCGGAGGGGTCTGTCAGACTCTTACTGACTAAAAACCACCCCGGTGTTCCGACTCACACCTACGCCGGGGGTCGCGGGAACGTAAGAATCTTCCGCAACCCCCGACTGGTGCCGGCCCGCAGCTTATCTAGATTTCATTAAGTAGGACACTTTATTTCGACAAAAAAACATACAAATTAATCAACACTAGTACAACACCCATAATGAAAAGTTACAGCTAGAATCGCCAGATCCTCCTGATTTACAAAGAAATTAGTCAGATTTTCTCAAAAGTATATTAGACATGAAATGAATCTATTTGAGAATGAAGGAATTTGTGGATATCACTTACTTACTACAGAGTTAGCAGAGGTATACATCTATTCTCTCTAACAAGCAGGAGATGCTTTCATGGATGGAGTTTTTTTGTTTTGTTTTGTTTAATGTACACTTGCATACAATTAAGTACATTCTAATGTGTTAGCAATAAACAACTTTGATTTTATCGTACAAAAATACTAGGTAATATTAAGTAGTTAAAAAAAAAAACGATTAAAAAGAACGTAAGTTTATATTTATTTTAGTCCATTTGAAACTTCATTGTCAATTCCCGGGATTATCCCGGGATCACGTATCATAACTCCCGAAATAAATGGAGTGACCCAGGATTGTATTCTCTACTTGTACCCGATTTTCCATGATCAAAAATGTCAAAATTCCATACAAACTTTCATACTTCACATTTATATTTCTCGGTTCTTTACAAATTCAGTGGACGATTTTTCAAAAATCCTTCCTCAGTGCTTTCCTTAGAAATTGAATACTATCTCAATACTTGTGCAAAATTTCATGCTTCCAGCCAAACCCAGCGTTGTCTGTCAGTGAATTTAAGATTTTTATTAAATAGTTAAGTACCTACCTAATTCATTTAAATGTAAAAAGTGTCCAACAGAAGTTTTGATGGATGCTCGGTGCTCACCATAACTTATTAACAAAGTTAATTAGGTAAAGGTATCTATGTGTTTGTTCAGGAGAAAATTTCAGGAGAGAATTTCAGGACTTTCACACGAAAATTTCTCCTTGTTCTTTACAATAAGGAACTTCGTACCGGAAAAGTAGGAACTAGTTTTTCACATCATCGGAGGTCGGAGCCCGCTACCTACCTACCTAATACCTATGTTGAAGTCTCTTGAGCTTTCACACACGTACTAACTTGATGGTTACCCACTAACAAATTATAAAGGAAGTAAAAAATATAAACAGGCGTTGTCGCTGCGCACGCGACCCACTTTCCAAACACGGTGAATTGTCTTATTTGCGGTTTCCGGGCTCTCTATCCAGAAATACCTACATGCATCTCATTGAAAATTACAAAATAGAAGATTGATTATTTTGATTTAAAAAAATCTTGTTGTTATTATTATTTCGGTGGTAAACAAGCGGGTCATTGAGGTCGATAGGCTGATGTACACAGCAGGACACACACATTGTGTGCGAGCATATTATAGGTAACCTTGCCAAAGGAGAGACTGGGCAAAAGTGGTCTTTGGATAGCAATATGATTTTAATGTATCGATCGTGAATGATTCCTAATCCAACGTGACCAAACCTTTTTTGAGGCCTGGATCCGCACCTGATTTAGCCAATACGAAAAAAATTAACCAAACCAATACGAGAATCCCGAGATGTGGTGGTAAAAATGGTAAAATTATTGAGCTCGCTTCACTCGCTCTGAAGCCCATGTTCTCTCAATTCTTAAACTTTAGTGCTTATGTCGAAAAGTACTTTTATCAGGGTTCCGTATCCCAGGGTTAAAACGGGACCCTATTACTAAGACTCCGCTGTCCGTCCGTCTATTTGTCTGTCTGTCCGTCTGTCCGTCTGTCACCGGGCCGTATCTCATGAACCGTGATAGTTAGACAGTTGAAATTTTCATAGATGATGTATTTCTGTTGCCCCTATAACAACAAATACTAAAAAAACAGAATAACTAACTAAATAAATATTTAAGGGGGCTCCCATACAACAAACGTGATTTTTTTTCCGTTTTTATAGATAATGCTACGGAACCCCTTGTGCGCGAGTCCGACTCGCACTTGGCCAGTTTTTTAGGTCTCTGACTAGTTGTCAGTCTGTCTTACCAAGTGCTATCCGTAGTCGCTCCATGTAAAATATTGGTATTCTGCTGACTTCGGATACACTGGAAGCCGACCCGGGAAAAGACTAGGCAGATAGAGTCTGGCAAACGAAAGTAGATCCTGAAAACACGCGCGAAATTTAAAAAAAGCAAAACTGTTAATCACTGATCAAAGTGCGATAACACGTGTTGTTATTTGAAATATAATTTCATTTAAATAAAATAAAATCAACTTTTCAACATTACCTTTGCAGTTCTGCACAGACAGCACAGACGAAAAGAATCTCATTTTAAAATAAAATTGTGAACGTAGACTTTCTATTGAACGCTACCATACTGTTTCGATACTGTAGGTTGTCAGAACTGTGCATGCATTTTTGTAATAACGCCATCTATCGTATAATATTTGAAGATGAATCCCGAACTCATCAAATTTTACTTTTAATCCACTTTTCCATTTTATTACGCGTTGTGATTATATTTGTGTAGTAATACTAGATACAAAAATTAAAACTAAGTAATTTTATTTAAATTTCAAATTATTTCGCTTAGTCGTTAATTACTACATGCTCACGTTGGTACTACTGTGACCGTGACAAAACTTTCGTTCGTTCGTTGATGTGCAAGATAGGAAATGTGTGTTTTATTGAAAAGTTTTATTTCAATTTGATCAAAAGTATATTTATCCTTATGTACTAGTGTTTAGACTACTTAATTTTTCTATTCTTTGACGAGTTAAATGTTTTGAACAATCAAATCTGGCTTTAGAGACTATTTATGAAAATGTTTTTGTGTGCTAAGTTTCATAATGGCGGCCCGTCGCGTCCCCCGCGCCTCCATTTCGATGACAGTCAAATTATGACAATGCCGATACGTAAAGTTTAGAAAATGTTGTGCACTTGTAAATAATTCAGTGAAAGTTTATGATAGACGGTTAGAAAAGGACTAAATATGAATCAGGATCACCATAATATGAATACGGGTGGTGGCCAACCTCCGGGAGGTTCTGAGGTGCGAATGGTTTGTTAGTTTTTTGCGTTTTTTTTTTTCTAGTTGGGATACTAATTTTACTTGATTACAGTCACAGGGCCAAAGAATTCAGGCCACCCAGCAGCAGCAGCAGAATAACTTGCCTGCCACGACATCTGCTACGGATTTGCGAGTGAACTCGGCCGCAGTGAACGTTGCTTTGTCTAGTGTCGCGAAATATTGGGTGTTTACAAATTTATTCCCCGGACCGATACCGCAAGTGTCTGTGTATGGATTGCCTGCCGGTGCCAGGATTGAAAATGGGAAGCCTGTCCAGGTAAGTTCAGTGTTATTTATTAAAAATATTGTATGACTAAATCTTACAAAAAGTGCAAATAGTTAATCATTTTGCTAAAGGTCAGAATGTCATCATGGGATCAGTGCCTAAGAACAGACTACAAAAATAGTTGTAATCACCTCATTGTTAAGCAGAACATACCAGTCTGCCAAACCTAATTTATGTAAATTGTTTTGTTGACTTAGTTGAATCATTGTTTATTTTGGCCTCCACAAGTCCTATGTAAGCTGTAATAATAGCCACAATTGATGGTATTGGTATAATAACAGTGCTATTTCAAAAACAATATTCAATATGAGCATATTTAAAATTGTAGAAGTTATTTATACTCATTGTTTTTAAAAAAAACATGGAATTTGCACACAAGAGAGAATTATATCCCTGAAAATCAAATTGCCTTATTACAAGACATTATGAGACTAAAAAAAAGAAAATAATTATGGCAAAATTTAGTCATCTAAGGCACGTATTACAGAACCTTACTCAAGACTCGAGCATTACTTTGATCTAGTTTCAACCAATCAAAAGGCTTTAAATGAGTTTTAAATAGTGCTTGCGTTTTGAGTGAGGTTCTGTAATACAGGTCTAAATGGATAAGTTACTGAATTCAGACATGGGTCAGTGGGTCATCTTAGGGACGCAAGTTAAATCCTTGAAAGAAGACAGGTTGTGATATATCAGTCTCATGTTTCACTTTAATCTTTTGATACCTTCCATAACTAATTCAGTGTAGAGTGTACAGAAGTTGTTCAAATATCCCCTCTTCCTAAAAAGCAGACTAAATTCAGATAACAGCCAAGTGGTATAGGGTATAGCCTCTTAACCAGCTCTTACTAAATCAAAAGTGATTTCAGGATATTGGTCAAGCTCATGCCAGTATACTGAATGGGGATCCAAATATTATACTCGGGCATCATGCGGGCCAGTCCCAAGTTACAGTATCTGCTGCTGGTGGTCAGCAGATACCTGTCTCACAGATCATCGCTACACAGTCTGGACAAACTCATGGTAAGTCTTCATTAAGTACAGATTTTTTATTTTTATTACTCATGAATAAAACTATTTAGGAAGTATAAATTGTCATGCCTGTTCAAATGACCTTCAATCCAAAGTGTGTCAATATTTGATAACTTTTTCATTGTTATCTAAACTGATAATATTTTAATAACAAATTATTGATTATCAAGGGTTTCCAATTAAAAATGCTATTTATTATTTATACCTAGTACTTTGTTAATTATCTTTGAACTTATTGCTGATTTGACCTGCTTGTCACTAGAATTTTATTTTTTAAATTGCATAGAATTACATGATTTGCTGTACAAATTGATATGAGTATAAAATATCCCCTGTATAAAAGATCCTCTGTGACCAGTGATTTTTTTTAAATATTTTTACGAATCTATATGACTCATCTCAACTCTTTTTAATTTTGGCTAATGGATTAGTACTGTCAAAATTAATTTATTAGTCATGTATCCTCTCCTTTTAATAATTAGCTGCGCCACGCGGTTTCACCTGTATAAGTCTCAATCCCGTGGTAATATCGGGTTAAAAATTATCCTATATCCTAAGCCAGGTCATGGTGTATCCATGTGTCAAAATGAATCCAAATCTGTTCACCCGTTTAAGCGTGAAACTCCACACATTTGTAATTGTAGCATCCACCTGTGTCAGCTAACTCCAGGCAGTTATTTGTCTGAATAGCATAGTTTTTATTGCTTGTTTATTCACAAAACTGTGAAAACTAATAGAGTAACATTTGTTCCAGAAGCACTTGTGGCCCATAGTCAGCAGCAAGCCGAGCTGGTGGCGGCCCAAGGCTCCGGAAACAACGCCCAGGTGTCAGTTAGTGCCGGCCAGGCCACTCACCAGCAGGTACCCAATAATCGGGTCGAGTTTGTACAACACCATAACATTGATATGGTAAATCACGTGGTAACACACTCCCTTTACTAGCGGGAATGCTAACCGTACATTGCTGTTGTGTAGTACATAGATTATTTCTATATGTTTGTAGTTTTAATAGGATATTAGTTCGATAAAGTTGCCATGATTTAAAGTAGCATTGTGAAAATCTTGTCACAGAGAAGTTGGATGTGAACAAAATAAACTAAAAGTGATATTCTTTTGTAGCCTCATATATGCATGCTTTAGTACAAAGGTCAACATGTTGACATAACTTGATTAGAAAAAAAAACTAAGAAGCCTTTGTGAAGCTTCTAATAAAATATTAATCATCTACTAGTCTTTATTTCAACATCCATATCAGATCTCTTTTATTCATCATCTTTATTAGTGTCGCTTTAACTTGTTGTATGGTAAAGATATTAGGTGCATGTACTTGTTTCAATTTCCCAATAAAGTTCATTGTGATGTGATGTGCATGATAACTGAAAATAAGACAGCAGTCAGTGGAACTGTATCTTTAATTTTTTTGTAGGATCTTCATTGTAGTATCATTTAACTCTATCTCTAAAAAATTTAATGATATACCCAATTAAGACATTTATCTGAAATTAAAAAAAAAATATTTAGGTTGATTGAAAGTATTTAGGTGCATGTGTCGAAGATATTAAAACCGGATTCTAACGTAATGTTTGTTCTATAGGGCCACCATTCTCAACAACACATAATGCAGCAGCAACTGATGGCGCAAGCGCGGCCAGATCATAACAACCAACAGGTTTGTTCAACTTACGTACTAATGAGTTTGGCTATTCTCCCCCAATCCGCTTCCTTGTACTATATGCACTTATAAACTAAATAATCGTGTACTTTACGCTGCTTTATATTATCATCATGCAGCAAGTCAGTGAGGTAAGATCAACCAAGATTTCCTTCCCATACACACATTAAGGCGCCATCTCCATGAGCGAGAAATGCACGGCGATACCAAATTCAATAGAAACTGAATCCAATCTCTACGGCGATATCTTCGTGGCGCTAATTTGAAGACACAGCGTGACCATCGCCGCGATTCTCGTCCGTGGAGATGGCGCTTTAGAGTTTATCTCACTAGGACACCATTTTAAATGTGTACAGCTCTACGGAGGGTTCCACAACCAAGTGGATGATAGGTGTGTTAGGTACACGCTACTTGATTGTGCAACCCTCCGTAGAGTTGTATACATTTCTTTTCTAGGTAGTGCAGTTGCTGGTTGTGGTGCCATGGCTACTCGGGTGTAATATTGGCCTGGTGCACTTTGCAGCTATATATTATAACAGAACTGCTAATGCTTTTTAACATCAACTCAAATAATTTTTCATTATAGTTTAGCTAGACATGTAATTAACTAGCTGCGCCCCGCGGTTTCACCCGCGTAAGTCTCGATCACGTGGGAATAAAATAAAAAGTATCCAATGTCCTATTCCAGGTCATGGTTTAACCCAGTGCAAAATTTCATCCAAATCCGTTAAGCCGTTTTAAGGTGAAAGCTTAACAAACAAACAAACAAACTCACTTTCGCATTTATAATATTAGTTAGGATTAATTTAGCTTACCTGTTTTCACAACACCTCTTCCTTTACTCAACAACTGACTGCATTTAGATTTGAATTTATGCAGCACTGAAAGCGTGTACAACACCCCTTACTTAAACATTCTGACTAGGCAAACAACCAAAACTCTACCAGCTTCAATCTTTCAATGTTTTTGTGATAATTTCCAGAAGCTTCATTTTTGGATTAATTGTACATATCGTTAAATTCGACACAAAACATAGTTCGAGACTTGGCCGACTATTTGGCTTTATTTGTGCTACCCATTTATACTCACTCCAAAACACGCAATTCATGTACCTACTTCCTGGATCAGTATTCGCTTGTCTCTTTCTATTCATTTGGACCCCGAGTGGTCGCAGTTTCAACATTTATTTTATAAAGCTTAATGAAATAAAGAGAAAAATAAATGAGTATGGTCTGGACTAACTTCCTTTAGGGGATAATTACGTAGGAATTTAGCTTGAATCAATTTTTGAATACAGTTTCAGCAGATACTTTTGGAACCATCTACTGAAAAAATCAGATCTAATTTCAACAATAATAATATTTCTAACAGATCCAACTGACGGTAAGCGAAGACGGCATTGTAACGGTGGTGGAACCGGCGGGCACAAAGATGGTCGACAAGGAGGAACTCCACGAGGCCATCAAGATGCCCAACGACCACACGCTCACCGTGCACCAGCTGCAGCAGATAGTGGGACAACAGGTATACCTGCTGTAATGTTATTTGTTCTCATTGAACCTTAACTCTTTGTGTGTAAGGAAATTATAACGGTATAACCTGAGCAGACAGTACCTATCATCTTGATAATGCAGTTTGCATTACAAAATTTGATAGCGCAATTTATCTTTCGCAACAAACTTGTACTGTAGAAACACAGTAATTCGACTAGCTGTGAGTTTAAACCTGCCAAGTGCTGCTTGTAATCTTGGAACTATCAACAATCTTTTAAGTTTGTCAGAATCTATCTTGACGGCGATAGAAAAGGTATAAGCCCAATCCTAAACTTACCTCCTTGTCTAATTAGGTAATAGACAGCGTAGTACGCATAGAGCAAGCGACCGGTGAGCCGGCGAACATCCTAGTGACCCACAATCCTGATGGTACGACCTCCATCGAAGCCAGTGCCGCCGACCCTCTGATTGTCAAGGACGAGAAGAGTGCTAACAAAATTGAGACCGCACAGTTCGCTATTCCTGCTGAGATAAAGGACATAAAGGGAATTGATTTGAAGGTAAGGTTTTTAGTATTGTATTTGTGTTTCAAATGTTAAGGCGGTATTTTCACTGAGAGGAGGCGAGATTACAATAATCAGAACTGAAATCCACGCGATTTCTCCGCCTTATATTCTGATTGGTCTGTTCCTGCATGTCTTATATTATCGCCTGGGGCCGTATTATGAAGTATTAATGCCATCGTGATTCCACTGCGAAAAAAGGATGGAGCTATCGGGCTTGTAGAGCTCCGTCTCTCAGTCGCACTGGAAAAATGATGGCATTAACATTTCATAATACGGCCCCTGTTCAGTTTTTAACGCTTAGAAAACAACTGCTCTTTACATTCATCAAGACAGTTTTCTCTTCATATACTCGGTAATCACCGGAACTGGTGTTTCGTGACACTCGTCATTCAAGAAAGACTTATGATGAATGTTCATGAACCACTGCAAAGTGAACAATTTCAACGTCATCATACAACTCTTCATAAACTTGAGGTCGGATTTATTATTATCATCAACCTATGAACATAAGAGTCTTCAATCGCTCGCCATTTAGGGCCTGTACACAAAACTGCGAATTCGCAACGCAGAAGCTAAGCGCAGAAGAAAATATTAGGGTACCGTGGCTGATTTTTGCGATGCGTTGCGAATTCGCAGTTGTGTGGGAGCCCTTAATACAAAAATTCAGATTTCTGAGTTTTATCATTTCATTGAAATCAATATAAATCAAATTACTGTAATTTCACGTCACGTTTCTATCAACACAGAGTGTAGGAGCCATGGGCATGGAAGGTGCAGTCGTGAAGATTTCAGCTGGCGCGTCAGAACACGACCTCCACGCGATGTATAAAGTCAATGTAGAAGATCTGTCACAACTGCTTGCTTACCATGAAGTTTTTGGAAAACTTAATTCGGAAGGCCAGCAGCAGCAGGCAAAGGTAAGGTTTTTTGCAAAAAGACCAACTGACTATCGATCCTATTTACTTTACCTTGTATTATACAGGGCGTGCGCCATTCTAATATAAACCTTGCGTCAATGTTCATAAAAGTCTCACAACGCGCAATCATGTTTTGCAACAGCTCTATTATTATCTACTATATTGATTTACTAGTGAATCAGTGTCTAATAGAATCGTAAACATAAATTATATTGACAATAATTAATTAATAAGAATACTGAATACCTTGGTTTCTCTCATTGCTACTAATGTTTAAAATAGTTCCTTTCATTATCTGTTTGCGTTTCAGCGAATTCAAAGATCTTCCATGCTCTTCGACAGTTACGATTATGCTTCTTTTAGGTAATAAGCGAGGTGGAAGTAGAAGTGGAAGCCGGCACCAGCGCAGCCATGTCTGAAGCAGAATCCTCTCCCGGCCACCACTCATGTGATATCTGCGGGAAAATATTCCAGTTCCGATACCAACTTATTGTTCATAGGTACTGAAAATAAACATAATCAATTTTGTTCGCCTAATTCAGCGTCGGTATAGGTTTTAATATTTAAAATGTTTTGTGTGCAGGCGTTATCACGGCGAAAGTAAACCATTCACGTGTCAAGTTTGTGGTTCCGCATTTGCAAATCCTGTTGAATTGTCGCGGCATGGAAAATGCCATCTTGGTAAGAAATAACAACCTTCCTTTCCTTACTCAACCATTTTATTCAGTGGTTTTGCTGTAACCTAGCTTTCATTTGTTTTATCTAGCCGGAGACCCGAACGAAAGACACGCCAAGAGAATGGCACAAGATAAGCCATATGCTTGCACAACTTGCCACAAAACTTTCTCCCGTAAAGAACATTTGGACAATCACGTTCGAAGTCATACTGGAGAAACTCCGTACAGGTACTTAAATATAACACTCTTGCAAACCTAATAATAATAATCTCTAAGAAATAACAAGATCGCTCTTAGCGATAAGACCGCCCATTGTATATGTACAATTTCTACATTACATATGGTATATATAATAAAGAGTATTCTATTCTACCAGGCTATTGTTGCCCCACTGAAGGGCCTCCTAAGGCCTCCTCTCTTGCATACCTCTTAAAAAGTATTGAGATCAAAGTCATAGCAAGCCTCTGCCTCTTAAATCAGGTCGTCTGAATGGACAGGTGTTAAATACCCTAATGATAGTCGTCATTGTTGTGATAATTGGTGCTGTATTTATATTATGATTAAGTACTGTTATATTTTTGTATGCACGTGTTTCTGTGACAAATAAACCTATTTTTCTTTGATTCTGTTATTTTAAGTATGCATGCAGTCATCTTAAAACGGGGAAGAAAATTTTGTTTGTGGCTATAATTACTCAATCTTACCGAAATGCAGATACTAGTATACCAAACAGTTTAATTTATTCGGCTCCATCTTTGATGCTTACTGCTGCTTCAAAAGTTGTTAGGATTGCATCTTGCTCCTGCTTCGCACGGGTTTTATGACTTGACAAAAGATCGAGATCGAGATTCGATAAGATTAACTTTAATATTAACGTATTATATATAAACGATGGTGAAAACCTAAATCAAAATCAAAAATCTGTTTCGTGGTTTAGAAGAACAACGCGGAGATACAGACAAACACGAAAAGCGACTTTAATTTATAATAACACTAGCCCGCGACTTCGTCCGCGTGGATGTCGGTTATTATTTACTAAAACCTTACTCAGGGACCACTCTATGCATTGGTCAAAACAGCATGAAAATCGGTGCAGTAGTTTTTGAGTTTATCATGTACAGGAAGACAGACAGCCGCGGCGGAGGACTTTGTTTTATAATATGTAAGGATGTATAGAAGACGACATAATAAACCTAATCTATTGTACACAGATGCGAATTCTGCGCAAAGACTTTCACCCGTAAAGAGCACATGGTCAACCACGTACGAAAACATACGGGTGAAACTCCGCACCGATGTGATATATGCAAGAAGAGCTTCACCAGGAAAGAGCATTTCATGAACCATGTTATGTGGCACACAGGTACGTTAAACTCCTAAAAACTTACTTCGATAAACAGTTATATCGATTTGCTAACTGATATGGAATTCCGTAAATGTTCTATTGACATTTTAAATGCTGATAACAGTTTGCACGTGTTTTTTTTTTCACGTCCATATACGATTACTCGACAAGCTGGGCGTTTTACCGTTCAATGGGCGTATGGGTTTAACCACGAGTTATTTATGTTGATCTGCACCCTAATTGCATAATACATAATCAATCAAAATCTGAATCGGTTTGAAACAAAATGCTGTTCCATAGCTTGATAAGTTAGAAAAAAAAATTGTTTTACCATTTCTATTAGCAATATAAGGGGATGTGAAATGTTCAGAAGTTTAAAACTATAAACTTCCGAACGTAAATCAAAAGAGTAGAATACTTTTAAGAGGTGCGCCTTCGTACTTTCATTGATAACCAGAGGACAAGGCGGGCGAACCACGCGGTTCCCTTGATTTTTATTCACAATGGCCCTTTTGCACACTGTTTTCGAATGAAATCATTCAAGCCGACCAATCCTGTTTTTTTTCTGACACTTATACAAAAAAATGCATTGTTAGAACAAAGAACATTTGTTTTAAAAATGCACATTATTTTAAAGGTCTCCACCCACTATCTCGGTCCGTAACCAGACCTTAACCGTATCGGCACTTGCAAAAAAATATAATTTGTATGAATTATTACGCGTTGACGCAAGACCGGCAAAGCACGGCAATGACATGTCGATGCCGATCCGGACACACGACGTAGCCAGGTGGTGCGCGCAGTCAGCGGCCGGCACACGCCGACTGCTTACTGCGGAGGTAGGAACGGTTAACTGACGACGTGGCGTACAAACGCTTATGAAATGAACCCATAAACTCATATGGAAACTTCTGTGACTGTGTCGGCTACATTACGGTCCGGTTGCGGACCGTGATTATGGGTGGAGACCTTAAAACAAAATGTTTTCATAATGTTTGTAATAATTTCGGAATTTTTAGTTTGTAACATGATTTGTTTTCTTTATACGGAATATCCAAGCCTGCACCAGAACCATGGGCTGATCCAGGGGTGCAGAAAGTAGAATAATTATTGAATGATTCAACTATCTATCCAACAATTGATGTTTAACTGTGTAACTAATTAAATTTTAACTAATACAGTCTCCCTTAAATTCCATCAAACTAAGCTTGTTACTAACACTAAATCGGGAGATTAATTTTTGTTTTCAAACGAAAGAGACAAACTAAATGTTTCGAGCAATATAGTTGCATCATTGAATGATAACATTTTATTTTCTGCTCCACCCAAATAGGTGAAACACCGCACCATTGTACAATATGCGGCAAGAAGTATACTAGGAAGGAGCATTTAGTGAACCATATGCGATCTCACACGAACGATACTCCGTTCCGATGCGAACTGTGCGGCAAGTCGTTCACGAGAAAGGAACACTTCACCAATCACATACTGTGGCATACGGGTTAGTATAGCTTTGATTACGCAGCCAGTGAAACAGGTACTGTTACAAACTAAGTAGCTTCCTGTGTTGTTGACTGTACGACCCTGTGGACTGCTCCTGGTGCCAGGCTTGGAATTTCCAGATGTGCAATTTACCCTAAATTTTCTAATCCATCTTTGTATGTGATTAAACAAATTTCTCGAAGTTGTGTATTTTTTATAACTTGTGTGTGTATGTAATTAATTACTATTTAACAACTAAAAAGTAACTGTAGACGCTCTTATGTCTCGGGTATATGACACGCAAGACGCAGTATACTGTCGGCAACCAACTCTCACGCGTGACATGGCGTTGTTGAAGACATCTCAAATTGACTAAAATAATATTCATGTTGAACTAAACGTGCACTCAATATCCAACAATGTTCATACGTCATTACAGGAGAAACCCCTCACCGCTGCGACTTCTGTTCCAAAACTTTTACACGTAAGGAGCATCTCCTGAACCACGTCCGTCAGCACACGGGCGAGTCCCCTCACCGCTGCAACTTCTGCAGCAAGTCATTCACACGACGAGAACACCTTGTCAACCACGTGCGACAACATACCGGAGAAACGCCCTTCCAGTGTGGATACTGTCCTAAAGCGTTCACAAGGAAGGATCACCTCGGTAATAAGGCTTTTTGTTACGACTTGTATAATTTTTTCACCTTGTCAATGTGAAACTTTACACAATAAGACACTATTTTCTATGTAGACTCTTTCGAACCTCAGAAGCCTATTCGCAAGGCTGCCATAGATCAGAAAACACTTTACGCTTTGATATATCAAGTTGAGCACAAAGTGAAATATTGCCTGGCCTATCACCAAAATATTTCATAAACTTGTTAGCCTACCTCACTAAAGTATCTTGCTCTACAATGTTACAGTGAACCATGTTCGTCAGCATACAGGCGAATCTCCGCACAAATGTTCGTACTGCACAAAATCCTTCACGCGCAAGGAACACCTGACAAATCATGTGCGACAACACACGGGCGAGTCTCCTCACCGATGTACTTACTGCGCCAAGTCCTTCACGAGGAAGGAACACCTCACCAACCACGTTAGGTAAGCTATATGTGCGGTAATGTGGACGTGTACTTTGTGACTAAAGTATCGTGTTAATTCAAACAATTTTAAATGCAAAAACGAATGCCATGTAAAGAGCGCAAGCGGCGCGTACATTGTACCTATTTTAAACCTTATGTCAATAATTCTATAAAATCCCACGACACGCGCTCATGATTTGCAAAGACTAGAATTCGTAGTAGTAGAATTTTAGTAATGATGTCTCGTGCTTTTATTGTAATGTGTGTCTGTACCGTATATACTCTCGGGGCAAAGTACTTTTGGTGTTTTTTTATTATTCGTATCCAATCGCAATTCGTGCCAATTTCGGTGTTTCGTTTTAACTAAATATTATTTTGTAGTTAATTAACATACAATGCTGTGCTACAATCTACTGCCAATGTTGCCACAGTAAGCAGTACTATAGACCGTCTGTTGTAGATTGATTACCCCCCACCTGCCTTAGACGCATGTCTCTATAACTTAGTCGCATGAAAATAGTATAAATCTTTTTATAATAATAAAAAAGGTAAGGTCATTGAGATTTATATTTTTATAAATCAAACCACAATCAACAAACCTTACAATTCAGTATCTCGAAACTAGAATAATCTCAGACGGCATTTGTGTGAGGTTTCCCTTACATTATGTAGCACAGCATTGTGCATTCCGATTTGGGTTGTACAGGAGTATGTTGTTCTATCCGTTCCCTTCCTCTTGCGGTAGCGACGGCGGTAGTACTAATTGGCATGTTGTTACTAATTATGGAATCGGAATGTACTCTGTTGCGCAGACAGCACACGGGAGAAACGCCACACAAGTGTACGTACTGCCCGCGAGCCTTCGCGCGCAAGGAGCACCTCAACAATCACATCCGCCAGCACACTGGCGTCACGCCACACGCCTGCTCCTACTGCAGCAAGAGTTTCACCAGGAAGGAACATCTCGTTAACCATATTCGGTATGTATACAGATACTACGTTTTTTAGTAAAGCTAGGGTGCCAACAACGCGGATTCAAGACCACTTCTCAAGCCACGACACGTTCCTCGCGACGAAAAATTATGAACAGTTCCATCATTTATAGAAACACACTGCGTGCGTCGCAGTGAGTCTTTAGAGCTAAGGACGCTTGAACGAAGTCTGTCTGCAATAGCCCTTCTGGATTGCTTTTTATACCTTTTATTCACGGTTGGCAATAAAACATTTTATGCCGTGCCCATACAATTACCGCAAGAAGAGACAATAACTTATTCTAACATTAAAAGTTTGTTTTAACTTGATGATAAAATTATAATAATCAAATATTGCAATTTTAACAATCAGAATTTTAAAAAAGGAACAGCTTCCGGGGATTAATTCCACACGTTGTTTACAGGCAACACACGGGCGAGACTCCGTTCAAGTGTACGTACTGTTCAAAGTCGTTCTCTCGTAAGGAGCACCTCACGAACCACGTGAACCTTCACACAGGAGAAACGCCCCACAAATGTCCCTTCTGCACAAAAACATTTTCCAGAAAGGAACACTTGACCAACCACGTCAGGTATGTTTTTACAATTTAACTTTATCTTCAAGATTTTTACTGTTTTATTGATTTACTTGGCAGATTGTATATCACTCCAGTATAATATTACTGCAGTGACTAAACTGCCAAGTTGTTGACAGCACACCACTCTTGTAGAATTCCTTAGTTGCTTTATTCGTCACGCACAGTATTGAATGTGTTAGTTAATGATTGTTGTGAATGTAGAAAACTTTAAATAATAATTGTATCAACTTTATTAAATCAATGGTATTTTTTCTGCTAATCATTAGGATTCACACGGGTGAGTCTCCGCACCGCTGTGACTTCTGCCAGAAGACGTTTACTCGTAAGGAGCACTTGACAAATCATCTGAAGCAACATACTGGCGATACCGCCCATGTCTGCAAGGTATGCTCCAAGCACTTCACCAGGAAAGAACATCTTGTCACACACATGAGGTAAGTCACCAATCTTCTTCGCTCCAAGCTCTATCTTTTCAGAAAATCAGCAAAAATGATCAAGAATGCCGAATTTACTTACCGCCTTTTTATAACCTTGCCAGGTCGCACAGTTGTGGCGAGCGTCCATTCAGTTGCGGCGAGTGCGGCAAATCTTTCCCGTTGAAAGGCAACCTACTATTCCATGAACGATCACATGCCAAGAACAATGCTAATGCTGCCAATAAGCCGTACCGATGTGAAGTTTGCTCTAAGGAATTCCTCTGTAAAGGTATGTGTTGATCACTTTAATTTTACAATATTCACGTTACGAAAAACTACTTGATGATCTCAGGCTAAAATGAACTTTAATTTCAGGCCATTTGGTGTCTCATCGGCGCACACACGCGGAATGGGCAGAAGGTGCCGCGACTGGCGAAGCACCTGCTGAAACAGAAGACTGTACTGATAATAAATGTATCAAAGTTGAGCCAGAACGAACTGAAAGAAAACATGAAGTCAGGTCTGTATAACATTTTGTATAGAACAGACACTATACCTTGTGGACCTGCCAAACAGTTACGGAAAATACTTTTTAGTCTAGTACAGTAATCATTATTAATATAATTTATTTTATAACAGGACTTCAGTCGAAACGAGGCCAGCTGAGACTAATGTCGCACAAAGTCAGCCAAACACAGCTACTGTGATGATAACCAATAATCAAGTATGTTTTGCACCTGAATTACAATATTATCAATTATTCTACAGCATTTACATAAAATTCTGTACCTCCTGTGATTAGTCGAGTTGTACCCTTTTGTGATTTTTACATAGAAATTATCAGAAAAAAATTGTGGATTTTTGGTCTAACTCACGTTCTTCTATCTGCTATAGTTTCGGATATAGTTTGGTGCAAAATGATATAACTGCCAGGATTTTGGCAAAAAAATCGTGAATGTAGATATATGTCAAGTTGTAACCCAAGGAATCGCTCCACACATTGTTTTTCGTGCTTCGTGGTATAAGAGCGATTATATTACTTTTCACATTTTGTTTTTCAATATTTATCATAAATATTGATATATCTAAAGTTATTACACATTAGCAAACTGATACAATTCAGGTAAAAGGAACGTAATTGTAATGAGATTAGAATTAGATTTTTTTACTTCTTGTAAGTATATCAGTTTATACAAAGACAAATTTTATGTGCAACATAATTTAACTGTACTTGTATCATTGTATCACGTATTGGAAATAAAAAAGTTACACCTTACAGGTTTTTCATAAATAACTTTAAAACTATTTTATTTACCATACAAGTGTAAGTGAATGTTTTTATCTACCAAATAAGGTACTTATGTGTAACCTAGCCCACTTAGTTCACGACTAGAATTTTTATAATCTTGTTTTTGTTCTGCTGTAAAGTGTTTATTTTTTACTTGTATCACTTATCACAAGATGCACAGAATTTAAACAAGTAGATTTTAACATCTTTTGTGTAACTTAATGCTGAATGTGTAGTAAATAATAGAGAGCTTACACTAAAGATATGACGATATGTAATTTGCAGCAAGTGCGCGCGGCGACCGTGGGCACGGTGGGAGCGGTGAGCGCAGCGGGCGCGAGCGGCGCGGTTGCGGCGCCCACGTTCGCGCTGGGCGTGGGCACGCCGCACGTGGGCACGCCGCACGTGGGCACGCCGCACGTGGGCACGCCGCACGTGGGCACGCCGCACGTGGGCGCGCCTCACGTGGGCGCACCGCACGTGGGCGCGCCGCACCATGCTGGTGTGAGCGCGCCGCACCACACCGGCGCCAACATCGCGCACCACCCCGTCACCGTCAACTACTAGCATACGGCCCTCTCCCTGCCCACGCTCGAGGAAGCCACGCAGCAATGTCTCTGACACAGTTAACCCCCTCCAGCCCTCGTTAGCCAGAGATATAGAGGACAGTGAGAGCCCAAAGACTAAATGAACTGACAGTGATAACTGGACTTAAAGTTGTTGACGACTTTATGAACCATTATGTGGAATCAAAAGTAAATTTGGTTTGATTTTTCCATAACTTTATAGATATTCTGGTGCATAATCATTATCCATTTTACAATTTATAGTGATAGCAGTCTTTCAGATACAAGAGTTTAGACTTGAGTATATTTAATGTCCATTGCAAATATCAATATAGAAATGATTTATATATTTTTTGTAAATAAAACTAGAGTCATGTAAAAATAATGTTACGTTTATTCATACTTCACAGTTACTAATTAAATAATGTATACAGCCATGTTTAAGTAGAGTTTGAAGTATTTTTGAATATCACTTGTTATTTCAATCAACGTAATTCAACATTATTAGCATAAACTTATTTTATGTTTTATTAAATTTCCGTGATTAGTCATAGGCAGTTCTATTTTTCAGTCAGTACTTTTATATCACAACTGACACATCTTAATTAATTTTAATCGGTTAGGTTTAAGTGGTTACCAGAATCATCATTTTTTTTTTCATTAAAACTGCACATAACCAATTTTTGCTTTGTGTAAAATATGCATTGTAATATTTGTCTTTCTCATTGTGGATTAAAAAAATTACTATTAACTTACCAAGTTACAAAAAAATAGTGACATTCCTTTTTGATTCATTTTACCACTATGGGTACAAAATCATGTGTGGTCAAGAAAATACTTTCAAAATGAACTTGATATTTGATTTTTCTAATTTTATTGTGGCACCGGTTTTTCAAGTGGTTGATATGAAATCTCATTTTATGAATCAATATATTTATAAACCATTACAAAATGAGTTACTCGAATTACGAAACAGGGACCAGAGATCAAGGCGAGAGTATAAATTAAAATAAATGCTAACCCTCTTGCAGCTTCCCAAGAATTTATATATACTACCTTTTGGTTATTATGAACCAATAAAAACTTATTTTACGGTCAATCATGTTCAATGGAATATGCCGAATATTAAAATATTACTTGTGTCCAGCTTAGATAATTAATATTCTTTGCCATGTATGTACAGTACAAGTGTGATAAATCTGTTATAATGAAAACTTTTTTTTAATAAGAATGTGTATAGAGTAATACGGTGATTGTATCGCTTAGCTTAGTGAAACTATGAGCACGTGAAGTGGTGTTATAATCACTTCCGTGGTTATTGTAAACACGCCGCTTGTAATAAAATATTATAATTATATAGCTTGTATTTACGTGTACATAGATAGTTCTAATTATATAGTTGTATTCTGTAGCAAAGTTAAGACTACTAAAATATCATTTATGTTAATATTTGGCTGGATTGATAACTGTTATCTTATGGAAAGCTGGGAATATACGGTTCAGAATCGTGGTGTAGAAAGATTTTCTTTATAAGGTGCGATGACTCATTGAGATAATTTATATCACAGCCAAAGGGTAACTTATCTGCAATGGTGCCACGCTAATTTATATTTTATAGGAAATCTAATTCCTTAGACACAATAGTATGTACTAAAATCTAAATTATGTTCAGTAATTTGATATGAATGAGATTAAAAAATGAAACTAAATTTTGTTTTCTCATTACGTACCTTTCCCACTCTGTTCATGCGGCGATCTTTTAGGTGTATACCAAGGGACCCTTATTTTCGCTAAGTCCGTTTGTCGGTTTGTCCGTCCATCTGTCCGCAGTTTAACTCGGAGACTGTACTAAAAACCGGTCAAGAAACTCAACTGTGCGTGTTCAGATTTCAGATACGCTGACGTTTGAACACGCGCAGTTGATAGTTTCCGTATGTGAGGCCGGCATTTCCTAGCCGACTGATCCCTGAGAAGAAATTGCAAAGGACGATCTGCAAAGATTTATTGCCATTACATCTCTGCATATTCTTAGTCTGCCGTCAGACGGACTGCATTTCAACTGCACTCCAACTGCTTTACAGTTTGAATGCAGTTACCCGTACATTACGAGTATTGCAGTCGTACTAAACTGCAAGAATGCAGTCCGTCTGATGGCAGCCTTAGGGGTTCCACTCCACCTCTACAGCCCTGCCCACCAGTCGCTTAGACCCTAATATTATGTTTTTAACTATTTTATTAATCAAACTAGCTGCGCCTCGCGGTTTCACCCGCGTAAGTCTCGATCCCGTAGGAATATCGGAATAAAAAGTATTCTGTGTGTTAATCCAGGTTATAAACTGTTTGCCAAATTTCATCCAAATCCATTCAGCCGTTTTTGCGTGATTGAGTAACAAACATCCAAACAAACTTTCACATTTATAATATTAGTAGGATATATAAGGGCAGGTCCAGGATTTATTTCTGGGAGGGGCACATGGGCTATACAGATAAGAAGATACTCCCATTACGATTATCTCGTATTGGACCGTTTTTGGGATTCATTATTTTTCAATGTCATATAAGAATAACTACAAAATAATACAATTTTAGTACACCCCGTCTTGAATAGAATAGATTTTCTTTTGATCATAGATACAGAATTAAGAGTTACTTTATGGACATTGGTAGTATCTATAAGTTTAAGAATTATGATAACTTAGGCTGCAAGTGCGAGCGAAGCGAGTTCAATCATTTTAGCACCCAACCGAATTGGTTTGGTTTGTTATTCTTTTGACCATTCATACATAGTGTCGGCTACATATTTTTCATGAGTTCAGGAAAGCTGTACTTTGGGCGCGCGTTGCCCCTCGTACCATGCTGTCTTTTTAGCATTAGGTACTTATGCTGAAATTCTCTCGACGACGGAGGTTCTAGGCCGGTCGGCATAGCGGACTTTTGGGCCCGAGTACGAACTGACTGCACCACTTTGAACCTTAGTAGTTACGCAACTGCTGCTGTAGATACAGTAGCCTTCTTCTTCAGCGTTCATCATTGAAGCAATGTCTTGACATATATTATGCAGTCAGGCCAGTCCATTCAGACGATTCGATTTTATTTTACTTACAACCATTTGGGGGGCACGTGTCCCCTGTGCCCCTCTGGATCCGCCCTTGCAAATATAACAAAATGATAATACCAGTAGAAGCAAACATAGATTATGCTAATCAGCTGCTACTTTGTGACGGAACCAAGTATAAGAAAAGATGTAGGTAAGGAAAGGAAAATAAAAGGGGAATATATTCGCACTTGTTGCTCGCAGATTTTTTTTCACAATTTTCTAAGTATCTAGATTTTCGTAATATCCCAAGGGTTTTCGCGAAAAGTCGAATTAGATCAATCAGAAACTAACTGGTAGTGCAAACCATTATTTTTATACAGATAATATTAAATTATGGATATATTATTATTTTAAAGTGCTATTAAATACATCCCAAAATAAAATAATTTGATCTTCAATAAAAAATAAGCATATGGATACATGTCCAATTAAAATACTGGTATTCAGCTGCATCCGGTTAGACTGGAAGTCGACCCCAATATAGTTGGGAAAAGGCGAGGCAGATCGATTCATGTCCAAGTATTTATAATAAATGTATGTTTTGTTATTTAATATTATATAATAACTAGCTGTGCCCCGCGGTTTCACCCGCGTAGGTCTCGATCCCGTGGGAACATAGTGATAAAATGTATCCTATGTCCTATTCCAGGTCATGGTCAACCCGTGTACCCATCCTCTCCTCTCTAGAGTAGAGAACGGGAACGTAGCGGCGGCGCGGCGCCGGCGTCTAACGGTTCGCGTATTTGTATTTCGTGATAACTTCGAAATTAAATGTTCGATTCGAATGAATTAAAAAGTATTTTACTGCTACATAAACCCTTGATGTTAAAACTATTTATTTTAATAAGAATTAATATTATGATGATAAAACTCCTTCGCAAATAATATGACTGTATGACCGCGCGCGGTACACCCGCATACCAAAAACCATTGTAGTTAATTAGAATGTCCTTGAAGAATTAATTTCGAACAACATTGATTACCAAAAAAAAAGGTTATATAATGAGTCAATCTTAAAAGATAGACATGCTATCACGGTATGCTATCGCGGATTTTTTTTTTAGAACTTAAAAGTGGATCAATTCCATTATACATGATATTAAACCGCACGCAACGGAAGCTCTCAAAAAGGAATAATTTTTCCCGATTTTGCAACACTTTTAATTTATGCTCTGCTCCTATTGGTCGTAGCGTGATGTTTTATAGTCTATAACCTTCCTCGATAAATGGACTATCCAACACAAAAATAATTTTTCAATTCCAACCAGTAGTTCCTGAGATTAGTGCGTTCAAACAAACAAACAAACTCTTCAGCTTTATAATATTAGTATAGATAATTATTTAGATTTGCATTTACAATAACAAAGTAAATGAAAAATCTATTAAAACTGGACTGATTCAAAAATATATTATACTTTAAAGCTTATATACATTCTGCATAAGTTAACTTAAGCCATTGCAGCAACTTTAGTTGGAGCTTTTTTGGCTCTTTGGGGCTTTTCTGGCTCCCTTACTTCTGTGATCTCCGGCAGTGTGTCTGCTGGCACATCTGGCAGCTGGTCACCCACATCTAGGATAGCCTCCAGTTCAGCTTCGACAGCATCCTCATCCTCTTCAGTGAGTTGTCCAGAAATCAAGTCATCTATTTCTCTCTGTTTGTCTATACCTTCTCTAGTTTCATCCAAAATCTTTTCTATTTCATCAATATTTAAGATATCATTCACCTTTTTCAGAGCTTCATTTCCAGTCCTCAAACCGTCAAGCACCTGGAATTAAATATAATAACTTGAAGCAAACCGGAATGTTGATAAATCTAAGTAATCATTGCACAAAGCTTTGCTTTTTATTCTTGTCATAGCCATTTTGTTATTCCTTGTTTGATGTTAGGCGTCTGCCTAACGTCCAAGATCCACCAAGTAACTGTCTTGCTACCTCTTTAGGTAGCAAAACAGTTACTTGGTGTTTTTTTTCTAAAAAAATCTTCTTTCCAGACTGGCACACTTAACTGCTTAATCAAAAATACTACAGCTACGGTTAATCGTAAAATACGTACCTGGACTTCGACTTGTGCAAACTCCAGATCATGAGTAAGCTGTTCTAATTTTTCCAACTGATTATCTGTGTTTTGAAGAAGTTTTTCTTGATATTTTTTCTTTTTCAAAAGTAGTTTCGCTCTATCACGTTTCCCTTCATCTAAAAGTTTCTTAGCTAATTGTCTGTCTCTCTCGAGATTAAGTTCTATTTTCTTTTGGTATTGCTTTAACTTATCTCTCTGTTGTTTCAACTGAAGAACAGCCTTATCTTGTTCAGTCACTCTGCTTACAGGTTTTTTATGTTTACCGAATAACGAACCCATATTAAGATGCTGTACTAGGCATATGTAGAATTTATTATTTAGTACTAAATAACTGCACAAAAATAACTTACATTAACTATATTTTTGTTGATTTCACACGAATCTTCTCAACCGAACCGATTATGATTAATTACGTCTGACAAATATTATTAAACTGACAGCCTGACATTGACAATGAATGCTGACAAGAAGTGACTTTCACAGATAAAGGAAAGTAATCTTTATGGTATTTCACATCTGGTAGTCGTACATACTAATCCTTATCCTTACTTCCTTACTAATATTATAAATGCGAAAGTAACCTGTTTGTCTGTCGCGCTTTCAAGCCAAAACTACTGAACTGATTTAAATGAAATTTGGTACACTGATAGTCTAGAGCCTGAGAAAGGACATAGGCTACTTTTTATCGACATACCACGCGGGCGAAACTGCGGGCGGAAACTAGTTCCATCTATTAGTAGTAGATTCATGATGCAGGGGCCACACCACGGTCAACGTCAATGCCCAACAACGCGGTAATTCTTCCGATAATTATAGCGGTAAATTCAATGGCCACGTGGCCACACCAATTGATCATAGCGGACGTTAATCGCAGGTGTAGCCACAACTTACCACAAGAATTTGACAACGGCATTCACATTGGCGTTTGACGTTGGGCGATAACTCTGGTGGCGGTATTTTATAAGCAAGATCAAAGCTTACTGCGAGAATTATTGTGTTATTGGCCCCACTACGGTCAACGTCAATGCCCATCATCGCATTAAACAACGCGGTAATTGAGAGATAAAATTGGCGGTAATGTTCCTTCCTTGACTTTCAAGAAAGACGTTGACACTGCTGCACTATACTTACTATATTAATGAGAAAAATGCAAATTTTTAGGGTTCCGTAGTCAGCAAGGCACCCTTTTAGTTTCGCCATGTCCGTCTGTAGGTCTGTCCCCAGCTTAGCTCAGAGACTTTTAGTACTAGAAATGTAATTTGATATTGGTACTTATACATAAATAATGCAGATAAAGAAAAGTAAAAAAAAAATTTTTTTTTGATAATCCATAGGAAAATTCTGATTTACAACCGGGCGGCGCGGCGCGGCGCGGCTCCGGGTACTAACAGGTAGTAACTAACAAAAATCATACAAACCATAGTAGGATTTTTAAAGGGGGTGATAGACGTGAGTACTTAAAGTATGCGGTCTTCAAGTTCGCGACCTTACTCGACTCGCCGTGGGTGACACACATCATCACCAGTGATCGGAGTAGGTAGATTGATTTTTGGTACTTGTATCATAAACGCACACAGAAAGAACAACATGGATAAGCCATTTTTCCGGAAAGTAATTCCGGTATTTCCGGATTCAATTAAATATTGTTAATGTTGGTAGTGATATTATTACTACTCAATTCAAAATTTAAAGGAAGGTATCAAAACTAAATTAATTCATTATTTATTTGCTATTTGCTCATTTTATTACAATACCTACTTTTTTTTTTTTTTGAGGATGGCAAGTCATCAAATGACTCCTTCCGCTCTGGCAGAATACAATTCCTACATAAGTTCCGGTTTTTTTTTAATAATCCACCAATTCCGGAGGAATGTCCATATTAATATATACGTTTCTGATCAATGGCCCCAGTTCAATCTACCTACTCCGATCACTGATCATCACACGTGAAGCTTGCTCAAAATTTCATTGTGAAATTGGTTCGCAGCTCGCGGCGATGACAGACGGGCGAGTAAGCTCGCCGAGCCATAAGTATGCGTACTTGCTCGCACGTCTATCACCCCTTTAACGATGACAAGACAAAGGCCAAAAACCAGCCAAAACCACATAGAAATCCATTTATTACAGGATTTATTATAGTCTGTGGATATTACTCTATGGCTAAGCTCATAGCTAGCTTGCTACTTAATCTGTGGTCATAGCCATAGCAATTATAGCAGGTCATAGACAACACGGCTTACTTTTAACCTTAGGTTGTAGTGGGTTGAAGGGCAAAATTGTTTTGTCTTTACGCTTTTTATTGAGTAATTATCTAAAATAAAATTTCAATTAGGGTGTATGATGTATATTCAGTAGGACACGTTGTTAGATTACAATTTAGTTTATTAGACATTTACGTTGCCACAATGGCGGTGCTGGCGGCGGCTCAGCTGCTCGATGAATTGATGGGCAGACATCGCAATACAAATCCAAATGAAAAAATCAAGAAGCCGAACTGGGAGGATCCAGAGGTAAGTAATAATTTTTCTGTACTTATCACTGTCGATGTTATTATTAATAACGTTGAAGGTGATGTAGTTTACCAAACTACATCGACCGATAGCATTTTGACTGTCGGTACAAAAATTTATGAGAACACGCACGATAGTCGATAGGGCAGTTTGATCAATACTGTATTCTATAGTAGGTTTTAGGTAAATAAGGTTTTACCAGTTCCTAAATATTTCAGCCCACGAGCCATATTTTAATCAGATTAGTTTTCGATAGAACATCACGCTTGTATTTTCGGAAGGGTTAGGCAGTGTTCCAATACATCCACATTTCACAAGTTGTGTTTATGTTATGAGCCTACTGGCGCTAATACCGTCTCCATGCTGCTACAAGATGTTCCTGATGGTAACACCCAATAATACCAACATAGGAATTGTACCTAGAACCTCATGCTCGACATTAACAATTTGAGATCACTACACTGATGATGCAGTTAAAAATATTAGGTACCCACTTGATGGCAAATACATAATTAGTATTAAGTAATAAGGCAAGTATTAAAAGTCTTAAACATGCAATCACTTCTTTTTATTCATTGGTGTATTTACCTGTTCCTTACCTTATGAAGTAATTATACCTGTGCATTTGTGTTTGTGCATACTCAAAACTTACCAGAAACCATTTTCTTGTCAAGATCATTGCAGATGCTTGCCCCTTTGAATAACTACCTATTCATTAAACATTGCAAGTCCCATGGCTTATTCCTCAAAGATATATTCATAAGTCATGGAACAACAAATAAGTAATAGGTTCAAATGATGTGAAAGCCAAACAAACATTTTATCTACATCTCCAAAGTCAAAATGGATGCAAATATTATATGCATTTTATTTTGTTGCAGTACTGTAAATATTACATGGTGAAGTTCTGTCCGCACGATTTGTTTGTGAACACTAGAGCTGATTTGGGTGCCTGCCCGAAGGTGCATGATGACGAAGTTAAAGAGCTCTTTGAGAAAGCAGAGTCTTCATACAAGAAGGCACAATATGTAGAAGAATTCTTACGGTTCTGTCGTCACATGATCAATGATGTTGAACGTGAGTACAAACAGAGTTATGCTATCTTCCATAAAACGTGATGGCAGCCTCTCTTAACATCCATAAGCTATGCTGCTAATGGTGTTTTTCATTTTTCAGGAAAAATCCAAAAAGGTAAACAAAGATTGGAGTTGATGAACTCGAAGCCTGATGGGCCACCCATGACTCAAGCTCAGACTGAGAAGAACCAGGAGCAGGTAAATTATTCTTTCTTGAAATGTATAAACAATATTTTTCAGACCTCTCATTTTGGTCACCTAATGATTATGTCATTGCTTATTTTACCAGGTACAATTGTTATCAGAAAAGATAACAGCTTTAGTCCAAGAGGCGGAGGAAGCTGGAACTCGCGGTGACGTGGAGCAAGCACAAGGTCTTATGAAGCTCTGTGATAGGTTGAAGGAAGAAAAAGAACAACTACTGAAACAACAAGAGAACAGGTAATCCATCACTAGATAATGTTCCAAATGTTATAGGAGACACACTGGTGCAACAAGAATAAATTGCATAGCAACACAAGAAGTGATAACCTTGTCTACTGTCAGGGGGCAACCTGATTATCTTAATGTTTTTATTGGACACCAATTTTTTGATAGGAGGTTAGATTCATTTAAAAATAAGAATTTATTTGAAAAAAAAATTGGTGACGAGCGACTGTGTGTTAACTGGAAACTTTGGGCCTTAGGCTGCCATCAGACAGACTGCATTCTTGCAGTTTGAATGCAGTTTAATTCAACTGCAATACTCGTAATGAGTACATTACAATTACCAGTAGGTAACTGTATTCAAACTGCAAGTTTGCAGTTGGAGTGCCGTTGAAACAGTTAAAATGCAGTCCGTCTGATGGCAGCCTTACCATAAAAACATAAGACACTTGTTCAACGCGTGTTTAATGTCAGTTTAATGTCTTAACTCCATAAAAAAATGTCGTGTTTAGGTCTTTAAGCTAAACAACTGATAAACACAGTTTAGTGGTAATAAGGCTAATCTTTATTATTTTGTTTGGTTTGTGGAACTTAATGTTAAAATATTGGCATTATTTTTAGCCACTGGTCCATGACTGCTGAGCTGGCGGCCGCCCAAGAGAAGCAGATGGAAGTGTGTCCTGTTTGTGGCGCGTTTTTGATCGTTGGTGACGCACAACAGCGCATCGACGATCATCTGTCTGGAAAACAACATGTCGGGTGAGATAAAAAAACAATATTTGTGAATTATTTATTATGGTTGAACCAATACCTGGTTTTTCTACTGTTTGAAATATCATGCAACTGTAAAGCTAACCATACGAATAAAAAACCTTTCTTCTAAATCTTTATTCATTACATCTACAATACAGCTACTTCAAACTGCGGCAAGCCTACGAAGAGATGAACGAGGCTCGCGAAAAGGAGCAGCAAGAGAAAGAGAGGAAACGTCGGGAAGAGAGAGAAAAAGAACGCAGTGCCCGCAGCGGCGGCCTCGGCTCTGATCGTCGCGACAGGGAGCGAATGGAGCGCGACCGAGAGCGAGACAGGGATAGGAGCGAGCGAGGCGACCGAGGCGAGAGGGGTGAACGCGGTGAACGTCCCGAGCGCGGCGACCGTGAGCGAGAGCGAGAGAACAGCGAACATAAGAAGGAAAGGGAGAAGGACAAGGAACCAAAGGAAAAGGAGAGAGAAAGGGACAGGGATAGGGAACGTGAGAAAGAGAGGGAACCACGGGATCGTCACCAGTGAGTAGTTGTCGCACATACGAGTTATTTATTTAAAAACAAGCTGTGTGCCCGATTGGATTTCCAATCTGTAACATCTTAGAATCCTTAGGGGATGAGCTTCCAAAAAACAATGTAACAAATAACTTCTATACATATTATAAACTAGCTTCCGCCCGCGGCATCGCCCGCGCGGTATGTCGATAAAAAGTAGCCTAAGTCCTTTCTCAAGCTCTAGCTGTCTGTGTACCAAATTTCATTTAAATCGGTTCAGTACTTTTGGCGTGAAAGCGCGACAGACAGTTACTTTCGCATTTATGATATTAGTAAGGATTAAAGTCGCTTTTCGTGTTTGTCTGTATGTCCGCGTTTTCTTCTAAACCACGCAACGGATTTTGATAAGGTTTTCACCATCATTTAGAAAATTTGTTCCGGAAGGTTCATGTGTATAATACGTTAATATTAAAGTTACATATAACTAAGAAAACTCGATATTTTGTCGAGTCGTAAAATCCGTGGCAGCAGGAGTGAGTAGCTAGTTTACTTATATAAGTCTTACCAAACGCTTACTTCAAAATTGACGAACTCCTGTACTAACTTTCATCCCCTATTTAAACCCTTTAGGGGATGAAGCGCAAGATCCTCAATGCTCACCTTCATTATAATACGTATTTTCTTTTGAAGCTTTTTTCAGAGTTGTAGTTGTAAATAAAATTTAAAAAAACTCAGTTCTGAATCTGTGTGGCCTTTGGCAAAGGCCTCCTTCAATTCTCCCTGTTCCTTGCCTGTCTAGTCCATGTCTTTCCCGCTGTGCTTACCAAGTTCATGTATAAGTAACTGCAACTTTTGTTTAGAATGTCATGCTTCTAGATCCAGCGGTTTCGGCTGTGTATTATCTGTCAGTGAATTTAAGGTTTTTATTGAGTAGATTATCGGAAAAAGAAAACATGTTGCGCCGACCCCAAGTAACATGGGATTAGAGCAAGAAGATAATGATGATGAGTAGATTATCGGCTATAGCAAGGTACACACGGCTGTACATTTCCAGTATATGCTGACCTCGCATTGTATGGAAATCCAATGCGAGATCAGCATAAACTGGAAATGTACAGCTTGATGTGTAGCCGTGTGTACATAATAACGATACGGTTGTGGTTTCATACACATAAGTGTTACTTATAAACCCATGGAGAAGTTCCGTAATGTAAAATAACAATGATTATTTTAGCGCCAGCCGCGAGAAGACCGGGCGCCACGAGGACCGGGATCGCGAGCGCGAGCGGGACCGCGACAAGGATCGGGAGCGCGACCGCAAACACCGCAAGGAGAGAAGTTAGTTCTTTTTTATCATTTATAAGTTTTTTAAACTTTTGTGAAAGAAGATCTGGCAGGAAAGAGTTTATTCCCCATCAGGAGCAATTCCCTTAATAGTAAAGCAGCTCTCTACAAGTTATGTAATTGTAGAATGTTGCGTCTTTTGAGTCTGCTGACACAATCTGGTATTATGTGTAGAGCAGCCAATTTGTTGGGGTGTCTCTCTAGTCTGGACATGTATTTTTGCGAACTCATGTTCTACTAAGTTCATACTTAGTAGAAGTGTACACTATCATTCACAGTTGTTGTAGCCCTAACATTTGAGGGACGGTCTTAATGTGTCTGATGTTACATACTTTTTCAATAATTTTTTTTGTAAATAAATTACTATTTAATTCCAGGATCGCCCCACGAGCGGCCGCGGCGACGTTCACGCGACCGCCACTAGCTAATGACTGAGGTATCACAAATGCGCCTGAAACCGGTAAGTATACACCACTGCGTCTTACCCCCTACCAATGCGAAGCGTCCAGGTACCGCATCTATGACACATACTACCCCAAACCATTCACCACAATTTGTTTGACAACAGTTAACCAACATTTTTTTATCAACCTTTACCCACACTGACACTACTCAATCCTCTCCCCAAAGATGAGACAATTACAAGTAATAAAGTGAACACTGTTGTTTTACAGCTTATGTGTAGCATACCAAAATATTACTTCGGTATATGGCAAACATATGGGGAGTAATGACACCCATTGCACTCTCGATTCGATAGTTGTCGTCACACCGACGGACTTGGCAGGTATTTGATTGGTATTTTGCATAGTTGCCGAGAGCCATCAATGGGAGAAGACTTATTTGTTGATCGCCGTACATTTCTCTCTCACATCTAATATGTTGGTTGGGTGTTAGAGTACGAAGGCGATCTTCTAATAAGGTCCATTCAGACGAGCTGTTCGCCTCGACGTCGTTTTGAGGTATTTCATCATGTTATGTTTCGACGTCGTCATTTGTCGCCAGTCGACTCGTGCCGATCGCATTTGCCAGGTATTTGTTAGGCTATTGCGTTCTTCTGATAAAGGCTTTTGAAGGGGAGGTGTTTATGTCATTAGTTTTGAAATGTTTTAATTCATATTGTGTCTGTGATACTATTAATAGGTGATTAGAATCAATTTAAAAGTAAAGTTTTAAACTACTTTAGGGATCATTTTTCAATAGTCCGATAACATTTAACTGAGGAATAAAATATTGCAGTTTGACAGCTTTTGTATGGAATATATATCAAACTTTCATATTTATTGTTCAAATAAAAGTTATCTGGCTATTGAAAAATCAGCCCTTGATGTCGTTGCATAGCAATCAAATAAATAAAATGCCATGTTACGAAGATTTACGGAGCTTACACATAGGTGCTCTTTGTATCACATTATGGATGCTGTTATCACATCATCTACTGTGTATTTCCAGGTACCCGAATAATGTAACGAGTGGCATCAAGTTTTTAGTTATTTGTTGAAAGTGGAGTGGTTAGATTTAAGCCATTTTTTTATAATAAAAGATTGAATGAAATAGGAAACTTTATGTCACACTACGAATTAACCTAAACCCCAACATCCAAAGAGAAATGAAATGTCAATGTGATCATTACCTATTAATTTTCTTTTGAAAATAATTTGGTATATTTATTACGTCCGTTTATTTTTTTGGAAATAAAAAAAAGAATTTACACATTGACAAGTCAGTTCTTTATTGTCCCGCTGCTAAGTACCTGTTACTAGCTTGCTCCATGGACTTTTCAGTTGGAAAGCCATAGACGAAGACCTGCGGATCGTGCTGCTACCACCACTATCAAAGAGGTACTTTTGAAATTAAGCACCCGTACAGAAGAGGCGAGGCGCGACGGCGTTCCAGAAAATTCTACAGTCGACCATCGGTTTCGAGGTGACATAGAATAGTCACACGTATTATTAAGAATTTCATTGTTAGCACCAAAACTATTGGTTAATAAAATGCATGTAGCCCAAAGTCCCGCGTTACGAATGGACTTGTTATATTTTACGATTAGTTATGAAATATTTGTAACAGTGTAGTCACCACTGATATTCGATCTTATGGAAGGTCACAGTTTTTTTTTCTGTAAACCAGTTACCTCTGAGGAGTCATTCAGGTATTTATCAAACAATTTTTTATCTTCTTCGTAATAATGTTAACATGATTTTTATGGTGTATGTTTGGGATTGAGCTAGCGTATGTCTTCAAGGAATAAACCATTAATTTTATCTTTGAGTTTTATTTAATCAACTGTATATACTGTCCTATCTGAAATTGCTTGTAATAATTGTACCTACAAGATAGACCAAGCAAGACATGTTGGTCAAAAGATTATGAATCACGCCGACGCTTCACACTGGGCTAGGGTCTTTATCTGTTACAAGTACAGGGAATATCATCAAAATATTGGTAGTACAAAAATACTCGTGGTCACAACGGGTCGTAACACCAGTGACTAACAGGTTTTTTTTTCCTAGCAGTCACACTGCTTTAGGCTTGCAGATAAAAACTCGACATATCGATATTTTTGTACTATATATCGATATTTTTATGCGATATTTATTATTTCGATATAAAATAGCAAGTATCGAAAATGTATTAGATACGATATATTTCCAATAGTAACACCGTTGACGCCACTGACTAAAAACCGCTGGATTCATTCCAGCGGTTTTTAGTCCTTATAAAGGTCCTTATAATAGGGCCTTAAAAAGTCTTTTTTTTAGGGTTTCGTACCCAAAGCGTAGGAACCCTATTACTAAGACTCCGCTGTTCGTCCGTCTGTCACCAGGCTGTATCTCATGAACCGTGACAGTTAGACAGTTGAAATTTTCACAGATGATGTATTTCTTCTGGCGCTATAACAACAAATACTAAAAAACAGGATAAAATAATTATTTAAGGGGGCTCCCATACAACAGACGTGATTTTTTTGCCGTTTATCTAATGGTACGGAACCCTTCGTGCGCGTGTCCGACTCGCACTTGGTCGGTTTTTCCTAATTTGGTAATTATACATATTAGCAATTGATTAAAATTTTACAGTTTATAAATAAGAAAAAAATACAATTAAAACTTCACAAATACTTTTTTTTTTAAAATATTTTTAGACAATGTCACCGTTAAATCAATTTTTTTTTCCCATGAATTCTAATTCAATTCAATAGATTCTGAGTGGCGTCACTGTTTTAAAAAAGGCCTTAGGTAGCTATTGAATAGGAAGTTCTGCCGAAGTATAATGAAATGAAAACATATTGCTGTCCAAAGCAAGAAAATGGGAGGCCTTTGTTTACTTTTGTTTGGTAATCAGCTGCCTACGTATAAAAAATGCGCAGCTGACTGCGTTGTGAGAAGTCATCGTAATTGCAAATAGTTTTGTATCAGTAGTCTACGATACAGACCATTCGTAAAGAGATACGGTGGATATTCACGTTATGGTATGCTTTTCTATAGTTTCATTTTCTCTACAACACTTACGACTGTGTTCCATTGATCTTCTGAGTTTTGGATTTTTTTCGCACTTGAAATGGGCATGTTTATTTTTACAGTAGCAATACACGGTCTGGGTCATGTCAAATGTCAAGTAAGGTAACGTAGCGTACAGCATTGCCAATTTGTGGGATTTCCCCAAATTGCGGGGAATATCAAAACGATTAGAGATTTTGTGGGGAGAGGCACTATGAAGGGATTATGTGGGGATTTTAACATTTTACCAAGTCAAACCAATATTGCATTGCAGACATCATTCATTCTACTACTTACTGGGATATGGATCAGATATCCAGTGAATTCTAGTCTCATTTTTTTTATGGCAACACTACCTCTATTCAATTTCAATAAATCTTCGGGGGAAACCCTGCTATAATGTAGCTGCGTGATATCCTATTTTCTTTACCTAGTCCTATTTTTTTTATAATTTTGTTTTATTTTTATTAATAAATATTGTTCATATTTGTATAGAAACGAGTTTATGAAATAATTTTGAGGGCATTTTCTGGGGAATCTGGATTTTGTTCTCCCTAAATTCGGGGATTTTCACCAATGATTATGGGGAATCTGGAAATAGGCATTGGCAACGCTGAGCGTAGCGTTACTGTCTGTCAGTGTCAATGTCAATTGTCATAAAAGTTGTATCAAATTATAGGAACGGAAAAGTAAACAAATTCGTAAAAATAATGTAAATAATAGTTTTCCGTTAAAATAATTGCATTTTTTCATTATGGCCGATGCCGAAGAAGTTGTCGACCCTGCATTGAAAGAACAAGAAGCCAGAGCGACGCTTCGGGAATTATTTCTTAAAGCAGTTGGGGAACTAAGTGGTAAGTTATTTTATGCAAATAAAGAAACCATAACTTTTAGTGAATATTTAAGGAATAGATCTTAAGCAGTGGGACATTACGGTACGGGCATAACTCAGTAACGGCCTGATTTATTTGTTATTCAAAATTTGTATTTGTAGATACTACATATAATACATTTAATCTCAAAGATGTAAATTCCCAACTAATAGCACTAAACATTGTTCCTAGGTAAGCCCTGCACTATCGTAACGTATGAGAAGACAACTTTAAATGCAACATTTCAAGTGTGGCATCCAAATGGCTCCGAGATTATTTTCAGAGATCTAGAGACACCTGCTCGCTTCCAAATTTCCACGGCACTACTTAGGACTCCTGATGTAATTGCTGTTGAGTTTGACCAACCTGTTGAGTTACCATGATTTATTTAATTAAAATAAGATAAGTTAAAATTTATTATGAGAGTAATATTTTTATTTTATTTAACCCTCTTCTTGCATTTAGTATCACATTATTCTTTTTTTTTACACCGGTATCTGGTTTGGGAGGCCTATTCCCAGGAGTGGAAATGAACAGGATAACAAAATAAAATAAAAACATTATATAGTGCACACTGATTTTGCTGCCATTCCCAAGTGTGGGGATGTTCTGTGTTACGGGTTTGGTTTCCGCACTTAGTCCCTAAGGTGGACCATTGTGCGTGGGCCATGGCGGCCGTTGGGGGTTATTCCAACCAGCCCACCTCCCTCCAGAAGTTTACTAAGTCTCCTGGTTTGTACAGAACCTCCGTGTAAGATCTGGGTGACCCGAGGGTTTTAGTTCTAATCTGGGTGACGCCCGTGCATTCAAAGAGCACGTGTGTGACCGTTTCCTCAGCCTCCATGCACGCATGCAAGTGTGGGGATTATGATGTTTTAATTGGGGATTATTGCTGTAGCTGGTCGATTATTTCATATCCTGACACCTCTCAGTTGGACAATAAAGAATAAATAATAATCGTATAGCATGGGTCACAGATCATGGTAACAGATCATGTGGTATAAAAAAACTCACGGCAGTGCGGGCGAGGGCTATACAAACCCATATAAATCATTCCAACAAAAAAAAAAAAACGACCTGTCTAGGTATGGGTAATCCATCAGGTATCTCAGGGGATGCTTCAGGTAATCCTGTGATACCTATATTACGCAAATTCTAAGCCAATATAATTGAATTTTATCCAACCTTTTGAAAGAAAAAAGTTTGTAACCGAATAAGTGTACTGAATTGGGGATAACTAACTGTATCCTGTCTTCGAAGATAGATGGCGACCGGGAATAATCATTAAGCGGTCCCTAGACGATCATGCGGCATGACATTTGTTAGGTACGTGAATTATCATGCTGCGTGAAAGGACCCTGCATGAGCGTCCCTCATGCATGATGCGCTCTAGGCTCCAGCCTACTCAGCCTGCTGGTAAATCCGCCACTGGGTGAAACGTTACATGAAATGTAACACACGTTGAAACAAATGCGCCTAGTTGTATATATATATACATAGTATGTATATATACATAGTATGTATATATATATCGAGCTCGAGTATCGGAGGAGCTCGTGGCTAAGTAATAACAGCCGCACCGAGTCGATCCATCAGGTTAAGCTACGCTTGCCGGGGTTGGTCGGTGGATGGGTGACCATCTTTACATACCGGGACTTCTCCGTGCCTCGGAAAGCACGTTAAGCCGTTGGTCCCGGCTGTCATTCGTGGATCTTTGACAGCCGTTATGGGTCGTCAGAAACCCGAAAGTCTAACAACCAGTCTTACCAAGGGGTATCGTATTACCCAGTTACTAGGTTGTGGAGGTCAGATAGGCAGTCGCTCCATGTAAAATACTGGTATTCAGCTGCATCCGGTTAGACTGGAAGCCGACCCCAACATAGTTGGGAAAAGGCTAGGCAGATATAGATGTATATATAAGGTGCTATAAAAATATCTGCCACGGCTGCAATGGGAGACAGTATTGTGTTTATAGATTACAATAGTAAAGATAAATTATTGATCACTTGTCATATTTTTTTTCATACAAAAAATATTTATTAATTGATATATTGATTTATTGGCATAAAACCATCCCGTAGACTTAATAAGCTGTTGCCGCACCGCACCGAATTCAATTCGCGAAACGCCGGCTCCGCTCATACACTGTTGCCATTCTTATCAAACAATGCCGCTGCGCGCCGGACACTCGCTCGTCAAAGCGCAACCCCGCGCGCCCCCGCCTTCACCCGCACTACCCCGTTCGTCGCACGCGCTAGCCGACTGCCCGGCACGCCAGTCGTCCGCCAGTCGTCCGCCAGTCGCCCGCCCGCCCGCTCGGAATTTAGTTTTAGCGGTCAGCGTCGGGAATATCGCGCGCGCTTTCTTTAAAAATGCCACCCAGACGACGGTATTCCAATCAAGAATATCTTGAAATGATATTGTGCTACCGCGAGTGTAACTCCATAACTGCGCATGCAGTAAACTTATACCAGCAGAGGTTTGGTGTGCGAGTGAGTCATCATATTGCGATTCTTACACTAACTTGACAGTCCAAGGCCTGTTTTAAGTGTGATGGGAGGTTTATCATCTTATTTACGTCAGTTTTTTGGAAGAATGCGGTAGCTGGTAAGTAATTGCACTTTTAAAACACTTGTTTGCCTGCGTATTATTGCGTACCTAGTAGATTAGATAGTGACGAACTAGTCAGCTGATTTCAGTTTTCATTCCCAGAACAGATAGAAAGAGATAGCAGTTGTTTTCATTGACGAAGCGACACATCGCGCGTAGTTTGTGAACCACGTTATGCAGAGTAGAGTCAATGTTTATTTAACTACTTTATTTTCTCAAATTGATTTAACTGTGCCGGGGTACGAAATTTCTTCACTATTGTAATCTTTAAACACAATACTACCTCCCATTAAAGCCGTGGCAGATATTTTTATAGCACCTTATATATATCGATATATATCGGAAATCGATAAGGAGGACTATACGTTAAATAGATTTTGAGTTATTGAGGGGTGAAAAGTAGCTCCAAATGGTTCGTGTAATATAACACACGGCTGCTGCATCGCCAGTTCTTTTCTTGAACTTTGGCTTGACACACTGCCGCGTGTCTAGATACCTATTATATAGTCACGATCATTAAGCCGCCCAAAGTTTGCAGCGGTATTTGCAATGCGCGATGGTATCTCCGAAGCTATGCCTAATGTTGCTTCCAAGATATTTAAACTGCTTTACTTCCTCTAGTGGTTTCCTATCTAGATTCAGTGTGGCTTTATCAGTTCAGCAGCCTCGTGCTGATTGTTTGAGGACTAATTGCTTCTTGGAAGCACTGATAACTAGACCAAATCGTTGACATGATTGATGTAATGCGTCAATATAGCTTTGGAGATGCGCCATGCTGTCAGACATGAGGCACACATCGTCAGCGTAAAGTATCACTAGAATGGAGACCTTTTGTAATTTGGATTTTGCTCTGAACCTTGATTTAACAAACACGCCTTTGTCAGTCCGGACATTCAGTCGAATTCGATCACTACAGTACCGTAGGGCATCCCTCACAACAACTGCAAAGTAAATGGCAGTGTGGATGCCATGACACAACCTTGCTTTACTCCACTTATAGTTTTGATCTCCTCAGATAGTAAGTTTTCTTGTTGAACCCGCGCTTTCATTCCGATATGAAATTAGCGTATGAGGTTGACGAACTTCTTTGGGTACCCATGCATGTTGCATTGCATTTGTGTTACATTTTATGTAACGTTTCACCAATCTGTACCGGGCTTATTTGGAGACCTGTTTTTTTTATAGTTATTTTTTATTTAATAATACCTACACCCCTTCCCATCTGTTCGTGGAATAGGTCTGTACGTGGCGAGATACGGAAAAGTCAGAAAAACAAGTGCGACCCGAGTCTTCATGAACCGCTATATCTCAAGAACAAAAATAAACCAATTTTTAAAGCCTTTCTTACTGCTAAAAGGTGAACTTTAAGCAGAATTCAATTATTTACAATGCACAACTCACCGAGTTTGCGAATGATTTACAAAGGCAGCGTCGAAAAGCCGCTGCATACGCTCTACGTAAGTAGGTAGATATAAGGAACTGTGTGAAAGCCCGGTACAGACCTGTTGCTGAATCGATTCGCTGAGGTCGCTTTGTGGCGCACACTCAAGCGAAGGCTTTTCATGTGCCCCGGCCTTTATTTCGACGCTCCTGTACTTAATATTGGCGATTATTTTATGTAAAAAGAAATTTAAATAGGGTTTTTTTTCATTATCAATGATGTTTTCATGGTGCATAAACGATGAAAAGGATAAATTATTTAAATATTTTGTAGGACAGGTTTACTTTTGATGACCTAGGTACCTACACATAAAATCTACAATGATATTTTTTCTTCTCGACTCATTTTTGTTCACTGGTTCTGTTTATCTGAGTCGCAGATTTGTTTTCCGTTACCGTACAAATTAGATGCTATTTAAACAAAAATCGGAGTAGGAGCATCTCTGCACTGTGCATGACTACAAGTTCAGTGCATCTTTTTCTTTCTATTTCATTAAGAAAAGGACAGAAGATACATTTTTGTTTAGTCCTGTCACTACTCCATACAAGTTTAGAAATGATTAAAAACTTGCCTAAAAAAATTACGTCAATTTACGTCAGGCGCTGATTAATTTGACAGGACTAAACTAAAATTTATCTTCTGTTCTTTTCTTAATGAAATACTTAGAAATAAAAAGATGCACTAGTTTAGTTTGTGAACAACAGAATCGGCACCATTATCTATTTTAATGCGTATGGGATGCATGCTCCCAAAATGCGGATTTTAATTAAAGAAAAAATAAACCTTGAACCTCTTATCATTTGTTTAGGTCTTGTGACCTTTAGTTGTTTACTTATCCATACGGTGTTAGACGTAGGAAGCGACGTACCTTCTTACCTACTTATTAAAATATCTATAATTAGACATGATGATTACTCGCGGATGAATAGCGAAACTTTTATTATGTATTCTTTCTAAAAAGAACGGTTAGATACTCTATACAATTTCTAGTCGATCGGCGTTAGTCGAGGCGCGTTGAGACACGCATCAAATTCAACGTAGGTAGGTGGGTAATTCTATTAAAAAGGCTTGAAGCGGGAAAAATCGATAGGTGCGATAGCTCGGATTATGGTAATGCATGCAGCCCAGTCAAGCTTAGCCGATCACGTTTGCCTTCTCCTATACGCTTCATAGCGTTTCGTCCAAGTATCTATTCTTGGTTATTTATTTTACTACCTTTCGTTTTTGTTTTTTATTCAGTTATGGTGTAAGTTGGGGTTGTGTATGTACAATCTGAAAGGCAGTTTAGGCAATAACATAAACTTTTACCTACTGCAATTTAAATATTTTTCGTCGTGTTGTTTGCATGACAGCTGCTAACACGATAAGAAGTAAAATGGAAATCATGCACGGAAAAAAAAAACGTCTTCATATATTTCCATACATTTTACTTCCCTTTGTTATCGTGATGTCGTGGACGTCGACGATAATATTATCGTCACGTTAGAAATTATAAAAACGCCCATTAGGCTGGGCATAAGTAGTCAGGTAGGTAGGTAGCTACTTTTAGTTAATTTATCAAAACGTATTTTTCTTCTTAAAATTATTTCGATCTTTCTTATACTTGTTGTTTCGTGATTATAATACAATTAAGACGTAATTAATTTGAGATGTTCTTTCATTTTCACGAGAATTTCGGAGATGTATTTTTCTAAATAGAAAATTAAGATGGTGAATGAGTTTTAATTTTGCTAATTAAACTGCGCATCGAGATAAATTCGGACAAAGGTCACTAGGATTATATGCTATATACATAATATAATGCTATAAATATAATGGATATAGGTAATGCCTTCATTGATTACCTATCTACAGACAGTGTTTAATAAAATAGGTACACCGAAAATGAAAACGCGTCCGTTTCCATGAACCCGCCTTTAGTAAACTTAGAATTTCTAAGTTACCTACCTAAGTAGGTAGGTACTTACATTCAGCACGTTTTGCACCTTGTACCTAGGTACCTCTTATAACCACTATTTTACTTATTATACTAAATTTTTCTAAGGTCACCCAATCCACTTCCTGTAGGAGGTAAGGTGAGTAGGTAATAGAGCCATATTACCGAACCTTTCAACTGGTATTCAACCAACGAAATAGCCCAAATGCCCGATAAACAAGACGGAACGGCACGTAGGTACATTATAGCTAGTCTGAATGCGTTCATTCCGAGACGACAAGAGTAATTACTTATAAAACTTAACTAGATTAACAACTTAACTTTGAGGACCCGTATTCGGGACGTTTCGGGGATGTTTCTGACCAGTTTTTGGGGACTAAGGCTGTGTAAGTGGTTATAGCGGGGCGTGTTGCATTGGAAAGATCGTGCATTTCGTTGGTCGCTCAACCTGTACATACACAGAGCGTTTAATTCTTGTTCTTATCTTATTCATTTTTAAACTGTCCAGACTTTTTCAATGTTTTTCATTCAGGCAATGACGTTTCTAGCACGGGTGGTGAAGGTGACTCCATTCACTGTAACCACACTATTTATAAACCGTTCAAAAATATCCAACCAACTTAACTGCCAATAGTACAAGTTGAGCTTCTGCATGCAGTCCTCTTTGTCACTTTCAATCCCATGACTGCCGTATTATACGCTGCGGCAAAACAGTCTGATTTTCATAGGTACAACATACCCCGTTTGCACAAATGCACAATAGGTAGGTTGATAGCTACGGGGATTTTTTTGATTCCGTACCCAAAGGGTAAAACGGGACCCTATTACTAAGACTCCGCTGTCCGTCTGTCTGTCTGTCTGGCTGTCCGTCTGTCACCAGGCTCTATCTCATGAACCGTGATAGTTTGACAGTTGAAACTTTCACAGATGTTGTATTTCTGTTGCCGCTATAACAACAAATACTAAAAAACAGAATAAAATAAATATTTAAGGAGGCTCCCATACAACAAACGTGATTTTTTTTGCCGTTTTTATAGATAATGGTGCGAAACCCTTCGTGCGCGAGTCCGACTCGCACTTGGCCGGTTTTTTTCATTCACACCCGTTTCTCGCTCCGCTCTGTAAACATAGCCTAACTAAATTAGGACCACGTAACGTGATATGGCTCTAAGCGCTCCGCAGCTGGCCAGCTACCAGTTACTCTCAGATGTTATGTAAATTTTATGATTGTGCCCAAATTACGGACCGCATAGTTTTCAAGTTTATTTCATTTGTCTTCAGGGCTCTGATGGTTTTAGTGTTACCTACTCTTAACTGATTATGTTTTGAGTTTTCCCTAAGTTACTAGTAGATACTGTAGGTATTGGTACTTCTGTTATTACAATCATGTTAAATACCCATTCTTTTCTTAATATTTATAGAGACCATTTTCGGGTTCGTTTCCTTAAGTACTTTATGAAATTAAATTCTCAAAAGGAAAAAGCTTACCGTGAGCACAAAATACATAATCTCGACGAAATATCAACCTATCTTATAAAAGCCGGTCATTTTGGGAATACCTACGCAGGTATCGGTCGGGAAACTATATCACCGATTATATCTACATCATCCTGGCAATATAACATTTCACATTGAAGTTCGATATCAAATGTGGTGTTGAATTTGCGAGAGTGTACGTGCCACAGCCCGCACGTTTCGGGGTTAACGACAAATTGCCGGCTTAATAGAGCTCTATGATCGTGATAGGCCACTCGCAGACATCAAATATGATTCTAAACGATAGTTACTGCTAACATTTTGATGAGCATGCGAAGCGATTGTTGGTGTACAGTACTTTCATCTCTGATGTTGTTTAAATACACTTTTGACCTGCGTAGTGTAACGCTTTGGGCTGGGCTCCGGGGAATAGTGCAGGTCGGATAAAAATACTGAAAGCTCGTTGTTAATACTGATAACTGTTTTTTAGATATGCAGCGTTTAATTAAGAAACTAACAACAAAGACGAAAAAAAATCTAAGTAACTACCTCTCCAATAAACAAGAAACATAAATTAGAAGTTAAATGAAGTTAGTATAAAAGCTTCTAAAGCCTTCCAACATTGACGAGAAAATCCAGGTTATCGCGACACTCATCTTAATGATAGGACAGCCATTTCTCGCAAATTATAATTTTATTCATAGTCTTGCAGCGCACTCGTTAAACGGCATGACGGTGAATAAAGATTCAGAATAAGTAGATAAACAGCCATTCTTGGACCTTTTATTTTTGAGTTCTGGAACGAAGTAATTATGTCAGTAAGCTCATACGAAGGTTCTTGGTAACATAAATAATAATTCTACTTCGATTTATAATACTAACGTACTAAGGTCTAAGCCCAGACCAAATAAAAATCAAGACAAAGCGCTGTCAACAGTGACGTGAGGCCGGTTTCGTAAACATGTGTGCACTTAGTTTGGTGTAGTTTGATTGTAGTGTCATTGTAAATAGTGGTAAATGTGTGTGTGTGTGAGTGTAATAAGCATAGAGCGGTGGTGTAGTTTTAGCATGCTTCACTATATTGTGAGCAGCGCTCCGTCTTGGTTTTTTATTTGGAGGGTCTAAGGGACCGAGTACAGAAATGTCTTAGAAATGTGAATGTTAGATTAAACTAAGTATAACACGACGTGTGTTATAATGGGAAATGAGCGAAATAATATGATTTTGGGTAAGGGATTAGCTTTTTCTATTGAAGTAGAATTCAGAACTTTTTATGTAGGTATCGTATCAGATTTTGCCCTTTTTCGAACACAAAAGAATTATTTTCTGTTAGCGAAATTTCCGAAGACCATAGCGATATTTAATTTGTAAGGTCTCATCATCTAAGAGTATTTTTCCCCGAGTAAAAGATCGTAAAGTAAATAAGGGCTATTGCTGACATTCAAATGTGAGTAAAGGTTGTCTGAGAAGTTTTACCATTGCTGATTCGATCTCTGCGTCTTGTTTAAATATAGGACACTAAGTACCTCATTTGTAGGGGAATTAAGCTTGGAATGAGCCTTTGTAATCGGTTCCGTTCATGAGTGTTGTTAACAGGAACGGGCTACAGAGGTAATTACCTACTACGGTCTTTATTAGTTGGTTATTCCGTAGACCTAAGTACCCCAACACTACCACTAGGTGCAAGGATTCTAGGGACTCGCTCGAGGTAATAATAAGACGACAAAGTTCTAGAAGTAGAATTGTAGTAAGTATTATCCATCCAAATGTTGTTATGGAGTTGTCTGAAGAAACTAGCGGTTTCGGTGTAAAGAATGTTCCAACTTTAATGAATTAAGGAACAAGGTACTGGGGTGCATTTAGTTAATGCTCGCTTAGTAGAAGTTAAATTTCTTACCTTGTTGGCCGCTCTTAGACAGATTTGCTCTTCGTCTTTATTTTTTAGAGAAGGTGCTGTTTTATTTGGGTTAGAATGAAAACTCTTCTTACAATAGCTGAAAGTTCATTTTGTATACTTTGATCCTATGAAAAGAGATTTTGAAGTTAAGCCATTATGGTTGTTTAGAGGTTTTTTTAAATAAACGAACAATAATATCTTTGGGGTTTTCGCTCAATACCAGGCCAGGTGCACTCCACATTTTAGGTATGAAGCTACAAGGACACGGCGGGCCCGTCTTGTCGGGCGTAACGTAGTCAGAAGCTATAAGAGTTACGCGATAGAAAGAGAGGCAACTATTTATTTGAATTATTTTGCGGAGCGAATCTTCTGTACTTGTACTATTTATGTATTTTATGTCAATAGGTACTTACTTAAAATTAAAAATATTATTAGAATTTCATTATATTTACGGACGTATGCACTTAAGTTGACCTGTTTTCTCATATAAAAGACTAAATAAATAAATACTAGATTATTCCCAATTACTAAATGGCACTAGGGTAGTACCCGTATTAGGTTACAACGTTTCGTCGCCAGTCTCCAAGTCAATTTCACTTTATCATCAACAAAGTAATATAATATTTTAACCGTAAAATGGTGACCTTTTCTACAGCAAAGCTGCCAGGATTTTACGGCTTTATTTTTAGTGCAGCCTTAAGCCAGACGATAAATTTTTCCGTCAGCATCGCCAGACTGAGGTGACTCTAACTTAATGGTGTCTTACTAATAATAAAATATACAATGGCTTGAAGAATTTAATTTTCTATGTAATTTTTCGTGCGATGTGACCTCGGATGGAGAAAAGCGCCATCAGCTCTCGTGGGTGTTATTAAACGCGACGATGGGGAAATCAGAAGGTTCTGAGCGTATAAAGCAATTTCTGAAATCACTTCTATGTTTGACGAGAGTGAAGGTAGCCCACCAATCTCTGCGATATGTACCAAATTATACCATAAGGAGGTTTTAAACTGTTACATCCATAGGTAAATTATGTTACTATAGGCTATGACTATTCATGTAACAAAATCTATAGGAACTAAAAGTAAGCCTATCTCTGGCCTGTTTTTAGGTCAGCACGTGTAGTTTGCAGTGGACGGTTATGCAATTCCGTTTATTGTAGTCATTTCAGAGAGCGGGCTCTGTGCCATTGAGCGAGTCATTTCTCGGCGCTCTCATTACGTGGAATGGTCAGTCGTGTAGGTACTCCTGTGCGTAGGTGGGTACCCCACGTGCTTCTGTATACCTGGTACCTGTTACATTCAGACGTATCGAGTAGGTACCTGTTACATTGAATGCTAAAGGAAAGGCTTTCGACTCGATAACTTATTCTTCGTTTGTGACCAAACTGAGGCTTCTTAGTAACTACATCTTTAATATATTCTGTAAAACGTTTTTAGTTAAAGTGGTAGTGTGGAAAGCTTTTAGCTGAATTTCGCTTGCTTAGCCAGCTTTACGTTACGTTTTACGTTTTTGGAAGGAGGGAATTATAAGCAGCGTGCACACTCGAGTACCTACTGCATTTTAGGAAGAATACCTACTTCATACTTTGTGCACTTATTTTTATTTTGAGTTATGTAGTCCTCATATGGTAGTAGGTAAGTACTATCTTTGGGTTATGACTTCTTTACTTAACAAACATTAAGTTCCTTCTATGTTAAGGCACATACTCGTGTACTACTGTAATGTACGAGTATATGGTGCACGTAAACAGAGTAGATATTTTATCTGTCTATTTAAATAGTTTCTTTGTTTATTTAAGTCAACCTTTGTTTTTTATACAAGATAATTATAATATTATAGATAAAGATACAACGAGCAGCATACATTTTTGTCGAGTAATTTTCTTCCAATATTGCACATTGAATTGAATTTCAACGTACAATGATCGGATTTCAATTAAATTACCTACGTACAAAGCACTGGATGTACGTGGTCGCTTCCTGGTCCCAGTAACGAAGTCGAGATGTCTCTCGCTCGACTTGTGGTCGAGCGTCGAGTTGCTAGCCAGTCGAGCACACAGTACAGTCGAGAACATAGCTTTATAATTCAATATAATTATATTTATACTAATGTCGTCTTGGGTTGAAAGATCGTTTTTCAGCGTATGATGAAGATGCCTAATTTGTGATAATTATAGTGCCGTCCTTTCCTTTAATTAAGATACATGCGACTATAATTATGTCAAAGACTGTGTTAATGCTGTGTATGTATTTAGATAATAACAGTAGGTATATAGTTTAAATAATAAGCCTTTATAAATAAATAATCTTTAAAAAGTTTTATAGTAAGTTGGTAAAAGCACATTTTAAGCTCAGACCAAATAAAAAACCAAGACGGAGCGCTGCAAACAAAAAAGTGAAGCATGCTAAAACTACACCACCGCTCTGTGCATACCCGCTCACACACACACACATTTACAGCTATTAACAATGACACTACAATCAAACTACACCAAACTAAGTGCACACATGTTTACGAAACCGGCCTCACGTCACTGTTGACAGCGCTCTGTCTTGGTTTTTTATTTGGTTTGAGATTTTAAGTAAGTAAGAAATTATATGATCCTAATACGTATAATTATAAAGAGCTAAGCCTGGATATTCTTTTCACATCACCTGAAAACAAATAGAAATAAGCATTTTACTTAAATATGCTAATTATAAGTACTTACTTATTTTGCACGAAATTTTAACATGCGAGCTTGAAAAAAATCAGAGAAATAATGAGTCAGACAATAAAGAATTTATATTTTACTTTATTTCAAATGTCTTTTTGGATATTGCAAACTTTTACAGCGGGCTGGTGTAATTAGAGGCCATTAAACGGGTTGCCATGACGTCAGCCATAATCTCGCCTTACTTATCTTTATAATGGCAGTCGTTAGAGACGCTCCCAATTCCACTGCGTTACTTTTTATTTCGTTCGTTTGCTTAAGGGACTTATGTATTTACAGGGCCTTTTCTACCAATACAGCATGTATCAAGTGTGATCATATTTAAGGATGTGGTACAGGTCATCAAACTGAACAACTTTCTCCATGGGACCTACATCGTTACCGCGAAAAAATTATCGACTGTCTCATACAAAACTTCAATACCGACCCAAATGTATAGGATCTCTTTTTTTTTTTTTTTTGAATGTTCGAAATCATCCAATGACTTCTCCCGCTCTGGGCGGAGCGGAAGGGCGTGTCAGACTTTTACTCACTAAAACCCACCCGTGTTCCTTCATTTGCCTGCTGCCAAGGTCCCGGTATCCCTTTCGGACTTTCCCGCAACTCTGGCAGGCATCGGTCCTAGCGGACCTCGCTAAAAATGTATAGGATCTCTGATAATTTAATATAACCACACATTTCCGATACAACCTGTAGGTGTATACTTTGGAAGGGGATGTATGTGCGACGTGCGGGTGATTAGATGGGTCCCGAATTAGGCCTGTTCACACATTGCTGGAAGGTCGTAGGGCCCGTTTTTAAAACAATCTATTTTCATATGAAGCGCTCTTTTTGTCTCGCGGGACATTTAATTTTTGAAACAAAATCTGCTCCTTTTTCCCCTTTTGTTACAAACGAACGATCGTCTCTGATGTAAACACAAATGGTAAGTTTTTATTCAGCTATGTCAGAACCAAAAGGAAAAGTTTGTTATACAAAGGAACAAGCATTCCGAATGTTGATAGAAATACACAAACTTTTTATTTTCTTGTAAATTGTATTAATTCATTTTTCTTTGTCAACTTTTTTGAAGATTTGTAATTTGATTTTAATTATTGGGTTAATTGAATCCTCATTATGGTAACAACTTTAAAACGACTGTAGAATTTGAGACTCCAATAGTTAAGTAGGTTACATATACTCGTACCTATCTATATCTGCATGAAATTGGTCTAATATCTCGAGATTAAATTAACGTAAGAATCTCGTAAAATGGTAATACTAGTACTACGTACCTACCTAGAGTAGACCGCAGTACTTACTAATTTAATTATTTTGAATGGAGGACCAAAATAATAGTCTGCATTATGCCTACTATCTATAAAAAGTTGGTTATCTGACTGTAATTCGTATGAAAAAAAGACGTCAGCACGATACGTCGCGGCGCGGCGGCTGGCAAATAGATATACCTACATAATATACGCCTCAGTCGAGTCGTCACCATCAAAATTGAATAAAATGTGAACAAAAAAGTTCAATATTGGGTGCGCCCTCTCGTCCACGTCAGGTGCTCGAAATTGCCTAACTTGTTCTATCGACATAGCTGTCAAGCTTTTATTTAATTTCCTGCCCCAACACTGGGAGTTATTGGCTGGTTGACGGATCTCTCAGTTTATTTTTTTTATCAATTTCATTATTATCAGACGGAAAAAAGCGTATGGCGCGTGTAACTAAGTTTACCATAAAATTTTAATACAATCAGTGTTGTTTGTTTCCAAGACTTGTTCATTTTAAAGCTTTGGTTATTTTCCCATTAAATAGTTTTTAAGTAGTATTAATAATAGAGGTTTTTTATTGATAATGTTGATGGCCATTTACATTGTTGATTCAATAGGGAAAAATCGAATAAAAAAAAAAGGTAGGTATACTTCCTATATGTTTCGATGTCTATTCCGAACGAATTACAACATCACTAAAGTCCTACAATCAATTAATTATTTGATCCACGTAAATTCTAAAACACAAGTCCACAACACAACGTTTACCAGTTGCTTTTCTAAAAGGCGCGTGGCTTCGTAACTGTTTGCCCAGAGGACGCCACTGTATACAGGTGCTATTAAATTGCCTTCTTGCAACACGCTTGCAAGCTTGCACAAGCAGGCGGTTCTAGTCACGTTTATAGTTAGTTTAAGACTTAGCTACAACTTACAAGGAATCTAAATCTTATTTTATATTTAGACTTGTTGAGTTAGTACGTCTAGATGTATTTTAGAAATGTTTGAACGACGAGATGTTTATAAGGAAGGTGGGGCAGTATCTCGGCACAATAAATATTTATCTGTAAAATGGTAAGTTTTCGCAGATCTTTTTTTTTTTACTTTTCTGCGTGTGACGATACTTTACTCCGTCTGTCGTATAACTTATCATAAGTTTTCCTAAGTACCTACTAACTTAGTTAATTGATATAGGCGTGACTTTGCGGAAATCTATTATAAAATACAATATACGTAGATATATTTAGTAACCTATTCCTCAAGATTCATAAAAATCCCTGTAAGAATCGACACGTGTTTCACCTTGATCATGTGGCCACACTGTGTGGCAACACGTCGTGTTCTGATTTGCGACTGGTCAATCGTCATCCTGAGGACGCCTCGTTGAGAGGTGAAACACGTGTGTGTGTCTTACAGGGATTTTTATGACTCTTGAAGAATAGTTAAGCGGAAAAGGTTACTAAATATATCTACGTCTATTGTACCTATTAAGTTAACGGGCTGACATATTTTTCATTTATTCTTATCAAAATCTTGCTACACGAGAGGAAATATAATGAAACTTTGTGATAAAAGGTTAATTATACCTAAGCAATTTTTTATAACTGTCATTGTGAAAGCCCAAAAATGATATAATTTTACCAGTACCTACCTGATAAGTAACACCTAACTTTATTAATTTACGAAAATATCTACAGAAATATAAGCGCAGAAACAAGTAGAAGCAAGTAATAATCATTAAGTACTTCTTAAGACTCGGTTTTACAACTGAAACTCCTGCGTGGGCGCGTACCTACCGAAGTTTAATATTAGAACAAGAGGAAAAGGTTATGATTAGACGCCTCCAAAACTTCCAAAAACTTCATGAACATAGGATAATTAGATAGCTATTATAATTTGTTTTCATAAAAGTAACAATTCCTTGTATAAGAACAAAGAAGGCTGACCTAATTCATTCAAATAAAATAAAGCGGGGACCTCAAAAAGGTGGTTCAACTAAATTCATAGCTTGAACTTGTGGCGGTACCTACATCGCCACATTCGAACTACGCATCAAAAAGACCTGACGTCACACAAAAAAATCCTGACGTCACAAATATCCTGCATCGCGCAATTAGAGTTTACCGTGCAGTGAAAATATATACAAAAATCCAATATCAATCATTGGGCAGTTGCCCGCCAGATACAACACCCGTCTGGTCGGAGGATCCTCCCTTTTCTATGGTGGATGAGTGAACTTTACACCCTGTTCGTCATATTCCTAAAATCTGATTAACGGGGCTCGTTAACGAGTCGACAACAGTTTGCGGGTACTTGTAAATTACTACACGCTTGTCGTATCGCTTCACATGTTGGTTTTAATTGCCAGAATGTAAATACACTGAATTAGAAAACAAGAGAGAAAGATATCGTTGTATACTACAACTTATTTTGTTGATAGAGTCTGGCCAACGAAAGTCTGACATGAAAACACGCGCGAAATTTAAAAAAACATGACTGTTTATCCCTGTACATAGTACGATAACACGTGTGATACTTGAAATTTTATTTTATTTAAATTAAATTTGAATAATAAATACGAATTATCGCACTATGTTTAGGGAAAAACAGTCTTGTTTTTTTAAAATTCCGCGCATTTTTTCAGGTCGGACTTTCGTTGGCCAGACTCTAGTCAAAACTGGGACTGAAACATCGGTAGTATACCTACTACCAGCAGTCTCAAGCAGTCCCTAGACGATCATGCGGCATGAGATGCGTTACGTGCTGACATGCAAGCATGACCGTTTAAGGTTCGAGCACATTATGGCCGCAGCGTGTCGGGGCGGAGCGCAAAAATCCGCTCAAATCGCTTCAATACAATTTGTATGAAATAACGCACACTGTGTCGAGCCGCAGCGGCTCGCATTATTGTGCGACGGATTTCCGTCCGTGCGATGCGGCCCGCCCCGCCCCGCTGCGCCCCGTCAACAGTGTGCTATAGCAAGCGGATTGGCGTGCACGCGCACACGTGTTCATTTCACGATATTTGCATTTTTTGGTATTTGCGTGTTCCTTTGGTGTTCACAAAAATGAATGAAGAACTTTTGATTAATTTAGTTCAAGGATACAAAGAACTTTATGATTTGCAAGATCCTCATTACGATGAGAGCAGGCAAAAAAACGAAAGTTCTTCGTCAGAGCTATCCATAACGTACAGTTGCACGCAAATTCCGGCAGTACACTGTACTCAAAATCCGTCAATGCAATGCGACCCGGCCCGTCACAAATGTGCTAGGTACGCATTTTGCGCTGCGCTGCGGCCCGCTCCGCCCCGCTGCGGCCCGGCATAATGTGCTCGAACCTTAAGTTGTATTGATTGATGTGAATGACATGCAAACTACGTGCTGGCAGTTGATTGACAATTCCATAGAATTTCGTGAATTATGCATAGACCCTCATGCAGGGTTCTTCATGCAGCATGATAATTCACGTAACAATTGCATGTTATGCTGCATGATCGTTTAGGGATCGCTTAAGGCCGGTATCTCTAAACGTTACATAATGACGTACTTTGACTAAGCGTTATTCCTGTCCCTGTCGCATAACTGTCAAATTACGAGTGCAAGAAAGAGACGGGAATATGTCTAAGTCAAGGCAAGTAACATTTACGATTCTCTCAAACCACTCTGCCATTAAAGTTTAGCTTACTTTACGGATATCGACTTACTTAGATATCTACTTACGAGTAGGTAGGTACTTTTCTTTTAACTTATGAAACTCAATAATCGAATCTCGGGTGGAAAACATTCCCCACAGAGTAGTGATTCGGTAAAGTTTCCGAAATATTCTTGAGAATTTCATACGGAATAAAAGACAATCGTATTTGTCCGGAGTTTTGTTATTTTAGGAGTAGATTGATTCAGACTACACATACATCGTTAGGAAACGTTTACATGTTTATGGCTATGTTACACAATAATCTGTGGTCGGGTGCCGCGGTGACCGGCGAGTCGGAAACTTTAAATGAACATTGTGTACGCTGCCTTAATTAATTTTCGCGTTCAACTGTGCTGTATGCTGTAATTAGCGTATCGCCACGTTCGATAAAGCTTAACAATAAGTATGTTTTTAAACAATATTTTTATGGATAGGTATTAAGATGGCCGCCTATGTTAAGATTAGTTATCTATAAATTGAGTTTTCCATCAGCGAATCATTCAACTTTTCTTAATTTTTATCATCATAATTAACATTTTTTACTTATATTTCCATTGAAATGAACAAATTAATCACTAATGAAACATGAATCACTTGTTTTACTTAGTTATAGGTATCTGCTTCGCTTTTAGCGAAAATAACGCCAATAGTGTGACCTTATGTAAAAAAAAAAATACTGTAATTTTAATTGTGTGCGTACGGCTACACATCCAGCTATACATTTCCAGTATAAGCTGACCTTGCATTGTACGGAAATCCTATACAATGCGTGATCAACATAAACTGGAAATGTATAGCTTGATGAGTAGCCTTGTGTACATAATAAAGAGTATTCTATCTATATATCTATCTGTCTACTATAAATTTACTTCAGTCGATTTTGTTACCATAATAAAGATTCATAGTAGGTAATCCGATAAAAGCTTTCTGAAAGTATAAAAACAACTACAGCTTTCCCCTTTGTATTAATATGATTACCTGCATCGCAAGACATCGTAGACTATGTTACTAGTCAGATAAACCAGAATATTATATGCTTAAAGTTTTTACAGGTATACAATTTGCGTAAGAGATCTCATGTACGGAAACTTGTTAAAAGTTGAGTTCAAAATATAAGTAGTCAGGTTATATAGGTCTATCCAATTTTGACTATGCATTATTTTTTTAATCGTGGCATAAACGTGTGCGGGCTAGGGAAACCATCAGAAACGAAGTTCCTTACGCGATTCTCGAATGCACACATACATATATTAGAAAGAGACAGAGAGAGAGAGAGAGAGAGAGAGAGAGAAAGTCACATGGAGGGGTCACATCGTTTTTTCCTGACGATTTCTAGCAGTAAACTGCTACAGCAAGTTGCGTTCTCCGTTTCAATAAACATTATTTCACGTAATCACATCCTGAAGGCATAAATGCGTTTCAAAACAAAACCATCAATATAAATCTACAAATAACAGTAATGGCTGCAGGAAAACTCGCTGAGAAGATTGGATGTTTATGTCACCTCTATAATGTGTGTAACATCCTGTGAGCAGCCGCGGTCGGCGCCTGCCTGGCTTGTTATGCATGAGCATTCCCGACCAGCGCCATTACCTTGGAATACAAACTTTGCTTTTCAAAAATTACTTTAAAAAGTTAGAATAATCATACGACCCAAGACTTGGCTTTTGCCTTGGCCAAAGGCTACGCATTGCCATACAAATACAATGAGGCAATGCCGCCAGTTTCTTGGGTACTTTAATTACCAGTCAACAGTGATGCGGAGGAATTTTTCAACATTATTTTAGTGTTGTTAATAATAACCATTAGGTTGGGTTATTATATTATATTATAATTTTATTCGTTTATTAGTACATTTAATATAAATGAAGTTTATCCAGTATATACGAGTATATTTTTACCCTCTTTAGTAAATAAAAGGCAATATGGTCGTTCAATAATAAAATGTGTTTGAAAACAGACAAAATAACCTTTAATATCAGTCAGTCGAATTTTTGGATATTTTTTAATGAAAATTCTCATTCGTCATTCCATTGATTTGTTGTCGATGTCCAAAGTCATATTTCAACAATTTTATTGGTTTTTGAAATAGCTAACCAGTAACCACCCACCCGCAGGCCATTACTTCTCGTCATCGTTATATTTTTCACTGCTCGCAATATGTTCGCTTTTATTAAAACATTCACAAACCAAAGTTGTGTTTTTTGCGTCAGTTTTTCAAACAAATGCAAACAAGGAAAAATTTCATGATTCTCGTACAGTTATTCAGTCGAATATCATACACAATGGTGTATCTCAGATGTATCGCTCGTTAGTGCTCGAGCCCACTGAAAATGATTTATGACCGCAGAAAGAGAGGGCGGAGAGAGAGGGGGACAGCAACATTTTCATGTTTACATGTATGCTATGAAATAAATACTGAACAAATTGTGGCAATAAATGAAAGAGGGTCGGCTTTGATAGTGTAAGAAACAATGTATGGGGTGAAAATCACTACATAATTATTATAAAACCAAGTCCTCCGCCGCGTCTGTCTGTCTGCGATAAACTCAAAAACTACTGCACCGATTTTCATGTTGTTTTCACCAATGGATAGAGTGATTCTCGAGGAAGGTTTTAGTATATAATAACCGACATTCACGTGGGCGCAGCCGCGGGCATCAGCTAGTAATGAAATATAAACACAACGGAAAAACGGAGGCAACCAAATATAATATAACATAACACATTAGGTATGTACTTATACATACAGTGGGTGGAAAGTAGAATACAGAACATACATGAACTTCTGGGTGTCTTAAGTTTATCAGCAAATATAAGCAAACAAGCCCTTGGGGCCTACTGTCACCTAACTTCGTTTTAGTTCAATTTAGTTTCTAGTTTTGCTCCGAACTGGTAACTCCTTGTAAAATTAAAGCCATTGTACAACTTAGTGGTTAGAGTTCATTACAATGACTATACTGAAGTAACTCGCCTTAGGTATTTATCATCAACTCGCTGCGCCTCGCGGTTTCACCCGCATAAATCTAGAGAGAGAATATCGGGATAAAAAGTATGCTACCCATGTCCTGATCCAGGTTATGGTCTACCCATGTGCCCAATTTCATCTAAATCCGTTCAGCCGTTTTAGCGTGAAAGCGTTACAAACAAACTCACTTTCGCATTTATAATATTAAGATAAGTTAGGAAAATCATCATGTCTGAAGCGTAATTTAGCAAAGCATAGCTTCTAAATTTTTCTCTCTTGATAAACAAAGTGGGAGAAAGGAAACCGCAAAATACCACCTAAGTAATGTGACTTTGTACCTATATGAAAATACAGCAGAAATTGAGGATACATAATTATATTGCAAGACCATTTTCACAATAACTTTTTAAATCGTTTCAATTGAATAAAATAATTTATGGAAGACTTTAGCAAAACAACGCAGGGACTGAAATGGGATTCGTGCAGTGCAAACGACGTGACTTAAAACTAAAACGCTGCTGTGCCAGCTATATGGTACGTAATTATGCAGTCGTCCGAAATCCATTGTGTATCATAAAAGTTTGTACACCTCTTAATTCAGGCTATGTATTTAATTAATTGTTAAGACTTGAATGGTCTTAGATAATTAGTTTTTACGATTCTTACTGCACAGTGTCGAGACACTAGGTTTTATGGAAGTGGCAAAGAACGTGTTAATGTAATTCCCTTAAAAAAAAGTACCTATCTGTCTGGTGTGCATTACCCCAAAATAATGTCAAAAACGTTTGCGTTACCCCAGCAAAATAATGTCGAAAATAGTCATTTAAATATTATAGATATAATTAGTTGCCCGGGTTTTGTAATTGTTCCGCACATTTTTAAATTTGTTGCAGGTGCGCTGGAGTAAGATTTAAATGACTATTTTCGACATTATTTTGCTAGGGTAACGCACACATCTGTCTGTTTATCTATATCTATACAAACTTTTATAATAAAATACGAGTAGTAACGTGGAATTTTTGTCTATTTGTGTGTTTGTTCCGGATTGGCGCAAAAAAATGCTCAACGGATTTTGATGAAATTTGGCACACAGATAGTTTAAAACCTGGATTTCTAAATAGGGTACTTTTAATCCTGGTAGTGCGTTCCCGTGGGGTATTTTCCGACATACACGCGGGCGAAACCGCTTGCGAACTGCGCATCCTGCATCGCGCAAGTAAAGTTATCCGCACGATTAGCATTTATGCTGTTGGGCAGTAACCTACCAGACAACACCCATCTGGTTGGAGGATCCTCGAATTTCTGTAGAGGATGAGTGAACTTTACAACCTGTTCCTCATACGTCTATACCCTACCCCCCTGAAAATGAAATTTTTCATTACCGTATGTGATCGCACGTCATAGAGAAATCGTTTCCAATTTATTCATCACCGAAAAGAGTTTTAATTTAACTTAAACCTGTTTTTTCTGTTCCGTGACTTAAACGCATACTAATTCTATCTAAAAAACCTTTATTTTTTGGAGAAAGTCTAATTGAATTAAAAAGTTAAGTGTCACTGTCAGTTTATCTCGGCAAGGCCAATGCCCCAGGGAAATAATTTGTCTCGGGCCATATTAAATTAGAAAGTGCTTAGTAAAATGGAAATTATACGTTCGGCAAGACACACGAAGACTTTAATCGATCATTTGTATTACAACTTGATATTTATCATATGATGGATCGGGGTCTGTGAAGGTATGAAAATATGTAAAGAAAAGAAAATGAGGATAGTAGAAATTGTCCAGTATTGAATAACGTACTTTCATATTTCGCGGATGTGTTTTACCTCAAATTGTTATGGACAGTTTTGAATCTTTGGACACTCCATTATAATAAGTGAACTCGTTAATATTCACCGATACTACTCCATAAAATGCCTCAAGAAACTTTTTGAAGCAGCACTAATCTTTACACTATAAACAGAAGCTACATTATTGAAACGTGTCAGCTTCAAGACGCCTGCTGTAAAATATTCCATCGTATAGACGCTCTACTCCCGAAGAGAAATGGTGCAATATAATTTATGGCTCACTATTCCTTATGTTACACAAGTTGTAAAATAAAGCCATTTGCAAATGTGATATTGAAATCGTACGGATTTAACAGCAGTGGAGTAACGACCGAATCAACTTGTACTTATAGCTACTTACAGCTCGGTACTGCGTTCCACGATATTAAAGTGGTACATGTTAATTAATATACGTTTATTGCTCGGAAATGTGTTTCCCTTATAATTTTCAATGGGTTTGGAACTTGAATGTTCCATTTTTAAATGTTGCCAATAAACACGGTTTGGCTTTTCTCGTATCGGCACGAATAAAATTTTAGAGGAACTGGGTGTAAAATTCACTCACCTCTATAAAAAAGAGAAGATCCTCCGACCAGACTGGTGTCGTGTCTGGCGGGCAACTGCCCGATGATTGATGTCGGGAAGTTATATATAGGTCGATCGTCTGGTAAACTCTGTTTTGCGCGTTGCAGGATTTGTATGACGTCAGGTCTTTGATGCATAGTTCGCTTGTGGCGATGTAGATGCCGCCACAAGATATAAAAGCTCATGATGTGGTTATGGCGGCCCAGGGTGTACCAGAGTGATTGTACAGGTGATGTTATTTAGTGGATATCTCCATCATCTGGTTAGCCTTTTCTTAACTCTGTTGGGGGTCGGCTTTCAGGCTAATCTGATGAATACCAGTATTTTACATAGAGCGATTGCTTATCTCACCTCCACATCCCAGTTACTGAGATTTACTGGATATCGCCATTACCGTAAAAAATAATCTACTAATAATGAACGTTTCTTTTTTGTTCATAGCTTTGTGAAAAAGAGATGTTAATATTGTCGATGAACTTTAAGTTCATAATTTAGGATTTCAAGAGACTTGTATCGGTACAGGTGATTCATGAAAAAGTCTCAAACTTTTATTATTTTAAATCTTTTAAAGTAGTTTTTCTTAGTGCTTAAATTGATGACGTGTTTCCTAAGAACAAACTCTACCTCTGAGAGTTTCAGAATTTTCCGTACTGACCTATGAATCAGCCTGATATATGAACAGGGGTACCTAGGTGTTTTTCGAAGTAGGTTTAAAAATAAATCCAAACACGAATTGTCAGTACATTCACGTGCATATATAAACTTGTTTCATTCATTCATTTACTCTCTGTTGGAACGCAAACGTGTTTCAATTAAGCCTGTCCATTTGCAGGTTTCCAGCGAAATAATAAAAATGATTATTTTGCACGAAAAACGGTCTTTTTCATATATCGAGCGACAATTTGTTTAAACAAGCCTATTTGAATTATTATAGACGTGACGCGTCGCCGCGAGGTATTTTTTTTTAAACGTTTTTCTTTTTTGTTCGTGTTTATGGTATGTTTAATATTCGGCTGCTGTCCGTCCAATTTTCTCGTCTCGAAAAAATGTTGCTGTAGTGGAACGTGATGATATATTGTGTAGCGAGATTACGAGCGACAGTTATTGTCTAGTAAATATAGAATTAAACACATGGTCTTGTTTTTCCTCGGTTACGGACGGACTTCTTGTCCTGAATACTCGTCGTACAGTATCCTCAGACTTAAAGGAATAACATCTGCCCACTGTCCACAGTCCACAATTTACTCGTCGTCTCTACCCAGTAGTCCAATAATATTCATTTAAAAGATTGCCTCAGAGCCATTAAGCTCCGATGGCAGTAATTCCATTAAAGTTTTACCCCGTTAAATTCCCCATACTAACTGAAAGTTCATAAGTAGTAACAATATTGTGATTGCTGATTTCAGTTCACAACCAGAGCATTAAAATAAAAACAGACCTTTGCAACAGGTTGGCAAAATGGGAAGGCCACCCCAAAAAAGACACGAACAAAAACTTAGACAATACAACGTAACAGGTAGGTGATTACCTGGCTTTTTTTAAAGGAAAAAGTATGCACTTTAAATAATGTACAAAAAAATGAGATGCTAAAAGTAGCACCCTATAAAAGAGACATCTGTTTAGCATCATGACACTAAACTAGCACATTGTATCACCTATGCCATTTAACCCTTGAGGGCACTAACCCTCCTGACATAAAAACAACCGTAAAATAACCCCATGGGGCCGATAACCGTAACTATATATGAGGGACAGAAATGATTTTGTATTTTAAAACTAACAGCTCTACGTGTTACGGAAAATGATGAAACATGTTATTTTTGGGAACAGCCCGTAGTTTAATAGCTTTGAAAAAAAGAGTGCGAGTCTTATATATGTTGTACTGGCGTTATATTTTTTTATATTGGATAGGCTCGCTTTTGGTCACATAATTTTGTTGGTTATAGGAGTTGATGGCAAGTTTGCAAAAGATCTTTTATAAGAGGTTTATGACGAGTCGGTGTAGCCAAATTGGGCATGGTTTCTATAAGAGTCTACTAAAAAATTTCTTCGGAACAAATTAAATAGTGTGCAGTGTTGGAAATATTAACCACCTCATCTTTTCGTACGAGTTAGGTATACTCACATTTATAATGCAACGCCTGTTGGTTATGTTACAAATTTTAAACGTTACTTTATATTTCAAGAACGTACACGTGGTATAAGACAGTACACATTGCCATGCCTGCTATATCCGTAAGATCGTAACCCTTTACCACCCTCCACCATATTGAACGAATCGTCAGCCGGTTCTGCTATGACATTTACAATATCCGTTATCATCATCATCATCATTTATTGCATTCATGTAGTTTATAAGTTGTAACAGGTATATAGGTTTCATACATGAACCCTGCTAGGGCACAGCAATATAAATAACTTAAAGTGTCACAACAATAAACAGAACACTTAACAAAAATATCAATCCCAACATGTCTAACTGGTGTCCGTTGAGTCGCTGACGCATTCAATTTTATTAAAGTAGGTACCTACTACTGAAGCTTTCATGGCATGTATGTGCCAAAGAGATAAATATAACGTACAAAATCTGGGTTTGTAGGTCAGTAGTAAGAACATGGTAAGTAGTTTCTGTTTACAAAATAAATAGAATATTTAAAAGAATGCTGTTTTTGTAAGTCTTGAAGTCACCCCTAAAATAATTGGTAATAAAAGACAGGATTTCGTAGACTAGCGTAGCCTCCCGTAGTGGCGTGTAGGGTCTAGTAGACGCTCGTAGCCGCGCGTAGATTTTCGTAGACGCTCGTAGCCGTGCGTGGGCTCTTGTAGACGCATGTAGCCTCTTGTAACCTCGCATAGCTTCTCCTAGCCGCGTGTAGGCTCTCGTAATCACGTACCTTGTAAAGTTTATCTAGTAGTCAGGCGTAGGCTCTCGCGCAGTGATAATTTACTGTATGTCCTAATAATTAACTTTTATACTTCTAACGTAATTTTTATTATCAACTGCAGCTACCAGCAAAATATCGCGAATTAACACAAAGTTACCGAATCAAGTTTTGTTACATTATCAATCTGAGTAATTAATTTTAGAGGATGTATCCATAAAATACAAAGTTTGCCGAGAAATTGGACATTCGCTGGCAAAAGTACAAAATACGAACTAACTTGTTAATAAAATGAAGTCAGAACTTGCCGGGTCTTCTAATGGATAAGTTTTAATTTTCATTAAGACATTGCTTTTGCAATTTAAGTAAGAATACTTCTTGCGGACGTCAGATGTTCTTATTCGGGATATATTTTATGACATACCGAACTTTTTTTTAAGAGTTACATCCCTTGAGTCGAGATTTATGTGATAATTATATACGAGAAACGTATCGAATCGACGCCAGACAGTGACATAGTGGCCTACGTTAATTAAATGAACACAAAAATACTGGGAATATTGTGACGATCAGAGATTCAACGGTTTAAAGACATTAAAATTCTGCTTTAACAGAAGTTTCGGGTTTTTACCAATAAATATAGAGTGTATCATTAATATTGATCACAGAATATATTTTTTGATGGCAGTATATGCACATAATTTTGTAACAAACACATTGACATGCAAATAAAATTCAATGTGAATAAAATATTTTAAAATATTCGATGTATTTGAAACTTTGAATAAAAGCAATGCCTTTGTACACTCAAAAATAAATTGTGTTCGAATGTGTCTTTTTAATAATCAATACTTATTCAAAGTTTACAGTTTTCTTTAATGCAGTTCAGTCTTTAGAGTGATCTTTCGATCGTATTAATATTATAAACTGGCGACTCGCCCCTGCTTCGCACGGTTTTTTCGACTTGACAAAACATCGAGATTTCTTTATTCTAAGAAAGTTTAATGTGAATGTATTATAACCTTCCAAAATAAATGCTCTTAATGAAATAGTGAAAAGCGCATCAAAATCCAGTGCGTAGTCCAAAAAAACTAAGCGGTCATACAGACGGACTCGACAAGTGACTAATTTTATACTTCGCGTAGATGGGAAATGTTTGTATGTTTGTTACTCAATCACGCAAAAACGGCTGAACGAATTTGTATGAAAGTTGGCACACAGACAATCTATAGCCTGTATTAACACATAAGATACATATAACACGCAGACGAAATCGCGGGCAAAGCTAGTAGAATAATAAAAGTGACCTCAAGTTCGGTACTCTCCTATGTTCACAGTTCTACCTCCCAGACCGAAGCCGGCACGTATAATGGAGTGTCAATTAACGTGGTAAATGCATGACACCCGATATATTCGCGCGATCGTTGATCGACGACGACCCCCACGGCGCAATTAACCTAACTTTTTACTACAATCCACATTTATGCAAGTAATGCTTTACAGTTAGAAGTAAGAGCAGTGCTTACCTATCAAAATAAATTAGCCAGCGAAGCTCCGTCGATTGAAATATGCCGAAATACTCGATGAGTACTCGGACCCCACGGCCCTAGTGTTTCAACCCCAAACGGGTCAAAATAGTACATTACTGTCGCGGCCAGCAATAAGGGAATTGATGGGCGATCGTGAAAATGTGGGCCGAGGCGAAGCTGAGGCACATATACGTGAGTCCATCAATTCCTGATTGCGACCAAGGCTTGTATAGTACTTTTCTCAAATAATGCGCGGAAATTCCAACAGAGTAAATAAATCAAAATTCTAGAATCCATGACGAAGAACTCTACATTTTTCATGCGACACTACGTTCATTTGTTTCTTCTTTACTAAAAACAGTTCTATTTGCAAAGTCAAATCTAAATTTAAATAAAATCTATGATAAGTAACCTCTTTGGTTGCCATGTGTTGAAATAAAAAGTTCGTTCCATTTTTAAATAACACGACACATATGAGTTTTCTTAGTAATTTATTTGGCCGCTAAACTCGTCAGATATGGATTTTCATAGTAACTTTGCTGGCCGCATCGTCACTTGTTTTTGACCAGTACAGCAATTTCGATTTATCTCGAACAAGGTTGTCAAAATAATGCTCGAATTTCCAAGCATGTTTGAGAAAATTGGTTTTTTTACGTTTTATTTTTGTGTAAACTTCACAGACGTGACTGTAAACTTCAAGTATGAAGACTTGAAGTATAGTTGTTGAGTTGACGTGTTTAGATATTGATATCCATTATATCTGCGGAGTTTCGATAGTTAATTTAATTTGACCCTGTATAAGGATCGTAGTAGGTGGCGTTCTGTAGTTTCTGCCTACCCCCATGGCAAAATGGCGTGAGTTTATGTATGTATATATGCTTTACAGTCACGCGTATCCATACTAATATTATAAATTCGAAAGTAACTCTGTCTGTCTGTCTGTATGTTACCTTTTCACGCCTAAACCACTGGACAGATTTCGATAAAATTTGGCATGGAGATAGATGGCATCCTGGGGAAGGACATGGGCTACTTTTTATCGACATACCACGTGGGCGAAGCCGCAGGCGAAAGCTAGTAGTGTTACATATTATTTAAAGCCTCCATGTGTGCTGATCCCCCAACCCTCAGCACTGTTTGCAAGGGTCCCCAAGTTAAAGGCCGCGAATCAATATTTGTTTGTGCCCTCTTCGCGTTCTAAATCCGACCTTTCCCAAAGTTTTGTTGGGCAATAGATTACTAATTTACGATAATACCCACGTCTTTTGTTTGATGATTTAAACATTTTTCAAAGGAGCATGTTTCTAACAACTTTGCTGTGACATTTACATTATTCATATAAAAGGGTTACATTTACCGCCTTGCTAATGGTTCATTAAAACATTGTTATAATTTATGCAACAACATTGTAAATAACGAATAATCCCTCTAATTGAATGTTACCGATACATTCCATCGATAATATAAAAGCTTGCAGTGTAAATATTCAAGATAGGTATCGATAAAAGGAAACAAGAGGGAACTTTTTGTTTACCTGTTGAACGGCCGGGTTCTGTGGACAAAGCTAGTGATGTGTTCCATTCGGTGTACGAGCGAAATTGCAGCCTTTGTATCGATGGCGCGGAAAATAACTGCTTAAGCGGAGTTTCCAGCGGTCTGTTATTTAATGAAACGTTAATATTTTCATTATAAAGCTTTGTCATGAAGATAAAATTGCTCTTTACTGTAGTGTGTTGGACATGTGAAAATTAATTGGTCGTTTATCGTTTGGAGCAGTCATGGTGGATATTATTGGCTCATAAAGTTGAAAGTAGTTAAGTAATTGAGATCATACTTTTGAGTATTAGTCGCCGATTTATGAACGAAACGATGTTTGTTTTAAAGATAAGTTACAGCAAAAGGGTCACCCATGAATCTAAATGTAATATTTGTCACCTACTTACATTTTAAATGTCAACAAAATTGCCCCCGTAAAAGTGTTCATACATAATCCAGCCCATCCAGCCATACACACTCGGAGTTATGTCGTTATATCGTTTAATATGTAGATGTACACTTCGCCGGCCTAATCTCGCAAATCGTCGCCATCTTTGTTTATGGCCTGCAGGCTATTGCGGTTCGCCGGACCACCGTAACTTCTATCTATAACATCTGACACTCGTGACCTTATTTTAATAAATAATGTTGCCTGTTATTACATCAAATAGGTGCTCAGGAGCAGCGGTGCCAGATGATTTATAGTCTCGCCGGTTTCGCTCAGCACATTAAACTCACTTTTTGTTTACCTACCCCCAAAATATTCTTAAGTTTTATCGTGCGGAGAAAAAGTTTTTGTGAGTTGGTATTTTATTTCCAAGCCTCTTTCAGGGTTACGCCTTGTTCTTATTTGTAGTACAGATTTACCCAGGACGCTTAAAATATTCTACGTGCTGCTCTGTGTCTGAAGTGCTGATTTTTTTCAGCAGCTGGCATAGCCCTTCTCGTCCTCATGCATAGTTATCTAAACTGAAATGTTTGCATTCTTTTAAAACACAGTACGTATGAATATTTTAAAGTGCTTTCCAGAGCATATTTATTTCAGAAAGGTTCGTCTACCTCCGGACGTCTATGACGCTAACAATAGAGGGAACTGTTTACCGCCGATTCAAAGCCGCGGCTTAAAATCGAAGGAGGATTATAATTTATCGACGCGACTAGTAACGCGGCCGATTATCCGGCTTCCGAGCGACTGGCGGCGTTAAACGCCGTTCGGAAATCGGCTTTTGAAGCCAATTGACGTGAGGACCCGACGTCGCCGCGTCGTGCTGATTCCTCAATGCACTGTCATAGTGGAGCTAACACCAGGATTTAAAAATAAGTTCAGAGAAGAGGATTGTAGACGACGTAAAATTTCGCAGAATTTATTGCCACAATATTTTTTTATGGGCTCAAGAAATATCCATCTCGAAAAATTTGTATTACAAATAGGTAGAGCTTATGGGCACGACCTGTATAAAGTGTTCCTTTCAGGTATTTATTTCTAAGTTGGAAGGTATTTCGAATTCCCAGAGATATATTATATCGTTACTTTCCTGTATATGAACCAATTTTCCGTATAAAACGCTTACTATGTTTGCTAGAAGAACATAGTATTCGCAAGATTCATAATAAATTCTTGTAATCTAGTAACATAATTCAATGTTGCAATCAATCTATTTTGATCGTTACATAAACTAAACTATCTTAAAATCTACTTAGTTTTAAGTATGCGTGACCTGCCCCAAGACGTCCCTGTCTGACCTTCTAAGATTAGACAAGTGATTCATTAATTAGACGTTACCCGACCCGATAAGAGCAGGTTCACATAAAATGGTTTTTCAACTTGTTTAAAGTACCTACATGTTTAACGGGACTATTTCGTTTATCAGTGACTTATTTGTGATCGGGTGATACATATTATATTCATTAGTTAAAGTAAGAAGGGTGATAAAGATGTTGATGGTGATGAGGTGTTGTAAAGATGTTAGGAATATTGTAATATCGTATACTTTTACAATGTTTGTAAATATGTGAGCACCATGTACCTATCACATAACTGATTTATTTGTCATTGCTCCATTTATAATTTTTTTTTGCCTTTTGTGGGACAGTAATCTTATTGTGGGTGCATGGTCTTCACATATAATTATATAATTCATGTATACAAAATATTGTAAACATTTTTGAAAAGAGTAACGGTGGAGTTTCTTGCCCATTCTTCTCCATACGAAATCTACCTTTTGGAATGGGCAACTAGAATCAATTCTATTTCTTTGTTTGTTTTTCATTGACGTTCAAAAGTGCCTTTTATGTGCCTATTTGAAATAAATTATTTGACTTTGACTTTGACTTTGATAGTCACCCAAAGAACAATGGAGAGGGCTATGCTCGGAGTTTCCCTACGTGATCGAATCAGAAATGAAAAATCCGTAGGAGAACCAAGGTAACCGACAAAGCTCGAAGTATTGCCAAACTTAAGTGGCAGTGGGTAGGGCACATTACTCGCAGAACAGATGTCCGATGGGGCCGAAAGAGGAGTGGCGACCGCGTACCGGAAGACGTAGCATTGGAAGGCCCTAAGGAAAGCCGCTGGCATCCGCTGGATGCGAGAAGCACAGAACCGGTCGAAGTGGCGGTGCTTGGGGGAGGCCTATGTCCAGCAGGGGACGTCTTTCGGCTAAAATTATGTTGATGAGTTTAAGTAAATTAACTACTGACTTCTAACTCTAATTGTTCCAATTCTGTCATAAGGTAACCTTTTACTGAGTAATTACGAGTACGTAGTTCTGTGTATTATTTATTTATTTCGTTGGGCCTAATGTCTGAAGATTTACGGGTTCTTAAGCTTATTGATTGAGATAATTTCTTTTCTTCATTTACCGTTTTTTAAGTTAGAGAATTGGCCTTCTTACCTCCCAAGATGCTTTAAAAACTTCAATTTGCTTTTAGTTTCTGTGAGGCTTAGGTGGCTTAGGTTTTCATTTTCTACCCAAGGTTTTGGCTACTTTCAAGTTCGTAGGCCGACCTACAAATCTTCATTCTTGGCAACAGAACTTATTTTGCGAGGATTTCCACAGACAAACATTATATTCGTGTTTCAATTGGTGAATGAGCTTATATCAGTCTAGACATGAACTTTCTTGGGAGATTGATTGAGTTTTTACTTAAGTAAATTATCGAAGGCCTGTGCTTATAACTTGGATCCCAAACTTCAGCATTAGTATTCTTTGTGTTCGTTCATCTTCCACTTTCGTAATGACTGTCGACGTCTTGATTTTCGGGAGATTAAGGGATTTTCTTTGGACTTTGTGTTATGCTTTCTATGATAATATTATTTTGAGGGTATCTACTTACGTAGAAATTGTTGGGTTCTACTGAGATTAAAGATTAATTAAGTCAATGTTATTATTATTTAACACTGAGAAGACAATAATTGCCAAATATGAATTTTCGCCATGCAGAAGATGATCTAAATTCACTTTTAACGTCGTTTTTGCTCGCTCATAAACATTTTTTGTAAAAGGTTCTCAGTAAATCAACCTATGATCGTAGTACGTAGTATTATAATATCTGTGCAATGTTTAATTCTTAATGATTCAAATCCTGTAACAAGATTGATCACCTCATCCGTCTACATACAAATGCAAACAATTGCTAACAACGTGTAAATTGTGTAAAGTCTGTATTTGGCCGAAGTTAACCGCTTCACTGAGCAACTAATCCCCCATCTAAATAAAGCCTTATTATCATTACCGAGTAAACCGTGGTTAGATCACTGGACCGTGCACTGAGGAGCGGCTGCACAGCGGAATAGTACAGAAAGTCGGTTCCAAACGAACAGTTTTCCAAAGAAAAGTATTCGGTTCGGGAATCATCGTATTCGGAAATACGAACACGCGATGATGAGATCTAACATAGAGCTGCTACACCCACGGAACACTTGCAAATATTTACCCGACTGCGTGAAAGCAAAGTCAGGATTATGTTTTAGTATTACTATGTTTAAAAATTATAGACTAACAACAAACTTTTAAAACAATTACAAAAATCTTTTCAAAGAAGTTTGAGTGACAAATGAGGATCTCAGACTCTAGTAGGTAGCCCGACAGATAGAAGCTTCATACAAACGCGCAATGATTGTGATAGATGACCTCTGCGGGGGGTTACTCTGAAGTGCAACGTTATGCAAATTCGGAAGCACGAAAATTACCGAAGCGCGAACTTTTCTTCTTTGGAACGCTGAAGTTAGATGCGTCTCAGACTATCTCAAACAAATGCCAGATTGCCAATCGCGACTCGGCGAATGCGCTTGTACTCGCTGTATGTCAAGCGTGTTAATGTGGGCGTACGTTCGCGCCTACTGTATGGATTTCCCCGACCTTCTGGAGGTATTATTCTGGGGCGGTGGTTGAATTATTTCCTACTAATTTAACAGTGTTACTACAAATTGTAAGGAATAGGGGAAGGTGTTGCTAATCTAATCTCGGGTTGGTTTTGTGGGACTGTAATTGGAGAAATAGATCGCTGTTTTGTTTAGAGATTGAACGTAACGATAAGTAGGTTCTGTTACTTCTCTTTCTATCACATTGGTTATAAAATGTTACTCGTTTTTGGGGGTTTTGTGAACTTATGCTAAGCTATTTATTAAGGTTTTACTTTTTATTTTTATTACGTAAACGAAATTACCTAAACAACAAGAAAAACAAAAAAAAATATTGATCGAAAATCTTGACGCTCTAACCGCCAAAAAACGGCGCTCCCATAATAAACATTTAAATTTTTGATGTGCTGGCCCGATCTCGCATCAAAACCAGAATGTACAGTCGAACTGGCTATTTGGTAAGTATGCACTATACTGGTACTAACTTGCCACTACTTTTAAACCATGTTGTGAGTGTGCTGAGTAGTCTAAGTATGCTATAAACTTTTAAAAGTTATTCTCTACTTCATAAAAATCTTTAATAGACTCGCTGTCAGACAACGCGCTGCCTAAACCACTTATCTATCTGTGTGGCCTAAACCAATGGGTCCAGAAACATGAAATTTTACAAAGGAGTTTCACATATAACGGACTTAAGAACTAAAGATTTTTTGAAAATTCAACCTTAACGGGATGAAAGTTTATATGGAAGTTTGTCATATTTTGCCAATGGAATACCGGAAATCCAATCGGGCGCACGGCTTGTTACACAATAAAAATGAGTATTGGCAGTGTATATTTTTGCCAGTATACCAAATAGCTTGTTCGACTGTACCTACGTACCCGAATTAAGGATTCAAAAGATGGCCGCTCCCTTCTCGATTTTCGGTTATGTCCGGTGCCCTTTATCTCGCAAATTACCTAGCTCGTTAATCACTGTTGCTCGTCTTTGTGTACAAACACTTGTACCTGTACATTTACGGATGTAGGATTGCCGGTTTTTCTTGGACCCTTAATGTATGTAGATGGCATAGTTTGTTGTCCGTTTTTGTTGAGTTAATGTTGTTGTTGGTAGACTGCAGTTACCTGGGTTGATTCCTTCAAAAACTTACATAAGATATTGTCAAAGTATCAAGGTTTGGATTCTTCTTGCTTGTGGAAATACTCAACGCTCCGCCCTGGGGCCGGTGGAGGGGTTTGTCAGACACTTTCCTACTGACTAAAACCACACGGTGTTCTTCAACTATCTTAGGCTGGGGTGCTGGAGCACTTGCACAGTACGTCACGCTCCTCACGTATTGGTCGGACTTTCATGCGAACCCCGTCACCTTCTGCGGCCGTTACTTACTCTACGGTCGGATGTTTAGATACTTGAGTAGGTATTTTTAGTGTTGTCTAGGCAACAAATACTGACTTACACACTATCTTCAAAGTTTTAGGGACGTATTTGCCTTTGAGGAACATATTTTTACTACCTACATTACCTTAATGCTCAGATCCCTTTCAAAGTAAGCACCGAAGTGGAATCCTAAGTGAATTTCAGTAAAGGCTCTTGCATACTGGCACGACTTGTCGCGCGACGCGAATTTTAACAAAACAATTTCTGAGAAAACTTCACGGCGAACAATGCGGCGGCGGCGGCGTCGTGTCGCCCCATAAATCGCATCAGTATGTAAGAGCCTTAATACCCACAAAAATTGTTGTTGTATTTTTGTGGTATACTTCTACGAAACAAAAAGTAGGTATATCGTTGTATCAAATATTATTTTAGGTATTCGATTTTTAACGAATTCTGAAGATCCTGAAATACATAGTTGAATTATAGTTCAATTACACACGTGGTTTCAAATACCAAAATGTTCCAGAACGTTTGATATCAATAAGTACTAAAATTACATGTGGATCATACATTTAGGCGTCTCTTTAAACAGTGTCGATCGTTGAAACTAAATCGAATTTGCTATCTGACGCTTTATTCGCTAGAGCTTAACATTTCACCTACAGCTACATACCAGTGTTAACCATACGTTCTGAATTGATGAGAGAAGTCCTAAAAATTCACGGGTTCTAAATAAATAAACGCGTCACCTTCCTAAGCTTATAATTGGACACCCGGGTCGTTCCATTAAAATCATAAATCACATGCACAAACATTGAGATTCTGAATAAACATGTCGTGCAAATATTTGTCTCCATGCGGAAATCAGCTTGCTGGCCACGACCCCGAGCGCAGGCGGTCGTCGACACAAGGTGCAAATATGCCATGAACTTACGTGTTTTATCTTGGAAACCTCTAAGAATCATTAATGTTTTTGTTGTTGGGGACTGTATAAACTGCATAAAATTTAATATGAATGAGGAAACTGCGCTGCGCAAGGGTTAATTCAAGGTCAAGCGTTTTTAATTGTTTTACTGGTGATTTCAATTTTAGTAGAAAGAGCTGGTTCATTGTTAGCCTATATGCAAGACGTAGATAATATTGCATGTACGTAAGTTGTTTGGTTTTCATTCTTTAAGTTACAAACCTATTATTAGTAATAATTAGGTATCTAATTGATAAAATAATGAAATAATTTTGTTGAACAACTTTGGTCCTTAGTCTTATAATTATAATGGCCATCTGTTCACAATGATTCTCTGCATAAAAGCATAGCTGTTTGTAGAGTAAAACGGTGATACAGCCAATGTAACTAACGTTTATACCCCTTTAGAGAATTACCTTAGTTATTCTCTCTGCAGTATTAATTGTTTGAAGTCACGTAATGTTCAGCTGTAATAATGACAATTTTAGCATTAATGTATTACCGGTCCTTGTTATCTAAATATAGGCACAAGTTTGTTAGTTTCAATCGAAAAAAGCTAAATAAAGAGTAAAGAGAAAAATATGGTTTTCTACGCCGCGGTGATTTTGTAATGCAGAACCTTTTTTCACCAACATTTTGCTCGGTGCCTTGAGCTATTTGATTTTTCTTTTAAACAGCTTGGTAAGTATCAGATTCCGGCAAGTACCTACAGTTTTTATATGGCACTGTTAAAAAGCAATTATGTTTCTACTAGCTGTGCCCCGCGGTTTCACGCGCGTAAGTCTCGATCCCGTGGGATTATCGGAATAAAAGTATCCTATGTGTTAATCCAGGTTATAAACTATCTGTTTGCCAAATTTCATCCAAATCTATTCAGCCGTTTTTGCGAGATTGAGTAACAAACATCCAAACACACAAACACACAAACTTTCACATTTATAATATTAGTAGGATGATACACTTTATTTTTACAGACTTAATAAAAATAAATAAAAGTAAAAATCCTGTAGTATTGTATTGTCCGTAGCCAATAGAACTCAATTTCATATATTGACATTAGCTTCTACATTGTTTAACCAGACACTTACACCTTTTTTTTTTTTTTTTTTTTGAGGGTGGGAAATCATCCAATGACTTCTCCCGCTCTGGGCGGAGCGGAAGGGCGTGTCAGACTTTTACTGACTAAAACCCACCCGTGTTCCTTCATTTGCCTGTTGCCAAGGTCCCGGTATCCCTTTCGGACTTTCCCGCAACCCTGGCAGGCAGACACTTACACCTGAATTTCAATCTATTTCGGCTTCAGCATTTGTCCAAATACGTTCAGAAGTCATGGTCGCCACAGTTGGTTAGCTAATGGATTACACGGTGGTCGAGTGTGGCACAACATTGCTGAGCTGCGACCCGATGCTCGCTGTAATCTGATTGTAATACTGACCCGCTCGACTTATATTAGCAGGCATATGTGTTAATTTGGCCTAATAGCGAAATGTAGGGTAATTTCTAGGTTTAGAGTGGCAGATAGATTCGAGAGTTAAGGTAATTTGTGAGTTGAGGGGCATAATTCTTATTAAATAAACAGGTAAATTCATATTATACTTGTTTTAATGAGATGATATAATTGGTAATCGTTTAAGGCAAATAAAGATATTCGCATATTTTTTTAGGTACTTTTGAACATTTTCATTCAGCGGCCTTTACTAAACATTTCGGCTCTACTGTTTTTAATGCTGGGGCCTAGCCTTCACGAATTTTAAGAATCGACATTATAAAGCGCTATTCATCATCATCATCATCATCATCTGCCTAGCCTTTTTCCCAACTATGTTGGGGTCGATTATAAAGCGCTATTAACATCATAAATGTTACAATTCACTATTGATACAATTCTCACTTTGATAGGTCGTACTTTACGCGTCGTACTAGGTGCGGCCTACTCCAGAAAAATACCTAGTACACATACCTACCTGTTCTAGTAAATACGTCTCATGTCTAGTATAACACTTATGTAGGTACCTACCTCTGGCACATCCTAGGCAGTCAACCCAGCCACCATTTTGTTGCCTGGATTTAATCATCCACATCGTAACATGTGAGGCTTAATACAATCAGCACCGCTTTGTAGCCATTATCTACCTATTATCGGCCTCTGGTGTGTCACTAACGGCTAGATAGTAACAATAATGACGTCACAACCAGGCTTAACAGGCACATTGACCGGTGGGTCTCAGATTGATACTATTAGATCGAAGTGAATGCTGTCCGTCCTGCAGATGTAATCGTTTTATGCACTCAAGCGCCCGGCAACGATAGTTGTCCCAACTCTAAACTCGGGCGCTTGAGTCTTTATCGGTCCTTACGACGCACGTAGCTTAGAGGTGGGACTGTTCAGATTCAAATCATATAAAGTAATGGGATCATAATATATAGGTGCCAGCATTTGTTTATCCACTTTTATATCTTCACAAACATCACCTCGTGATGATTGAAACAAATTGAGATTGCTTTCAAATTGTTTGCGGTCACATGAAAAAGAAATTGCTGCTTTTAAAATACTTATGAAATTATAACTATGGTGTTAAAGAATACCTACACTCGATAAAAGGAATGATGAATACTCGCTCGCAACTCCAAAAGAACGTATTATGTAAGTATATCTTAAAAAACTTCGATATTTCCATCTCAAAGTGGGGAACAAAGTTCGGTAGGTGCAAAACAATTTTCGGATGTTCGTGTTTTCCCCATCAGTCTCGGAAACTCAAGTTTTATCCGTCGGCGCCCCCCCCATACCATCCTGGGGGAAATTCACTTACTTTATTATTCGTCCTGTGTTGATCTCATTTTTATAGCTTGAATTGATTGCAATATTTTATTCATTAGATATTTACAATTGGACACAACATTATGTTGGACATATGGTTGAATAGGGATTCCGTTTGTCGTTTGTGAGTTCTATGAATAAATTAGAGAGTAAAACTGATATTGTTGGTAATCGTTCTTAATTCGAATGCGAATGCACTTTTTAAGCACATTATAAAAGCAATAATAAAAGGGCACTGAAAGCTAAAGTAAATCATCTTTCAAAACTATCAAAGTACCTACTATTTTCATAAAACATCTCAAATTTAAATCACAATATAACTCCCCACTAAAAATCCATTCACATCAAACTCAAGAGCACATTCAACGTTTCATAATGGCCAAATAAAGGGTCCGAAAAAACATTTTGAGAGAAAATATTGTGAATAAAAAAGTCGTTTACAGGTGCCGTTAGTAGACGGACTGGGAATAGATTAAGGTCCGGACCTCGGCGGCCGCAGACGGACCGAAAACCCTTCACTGTGATAGAATTACGCCTAACTAGCTTCTGCTCGTGACTTCGTTTGCGTGGAAGTCGTAAGTTACACAATATATTAAAATAACAGTCACATTTTTATAAAATCCCTCGGCCACCGACCTACCGCGTCGCACCGCCCCCGCCCGCGCTGACGTTTTGTCTTTTTGCTCGGCTCCTAAGGGTCGTAGCGTGGTGAATCACTTCGTCCATTGGTGAAAACCTTATGAAAATCCGTTCTACAGTTTTTGAGTTTATCGCGTTCAGACAGACAGACGCAGCGGGAGGACTTTGTTTCATAATATTGGAGTGATAATTAAGCACGCTGTTCCATTTACAACTTTCGTCGATAAGCCGAGCGTTGACAATCCAACAGCAAGCTTTGATTTACGCAAAAAATTAGTTTACATCTAGCGTTAGTGAAAACGGGTATTACTATTTTGTTTTTTCTTTGAATCCGACCAGATATTTTTCCCTGTTTGGTTTCGCCATAGTTTTGTCAATGGTTTTCCGTGTCGTTTTAAGAGATTTACTGAATGCTTTGTTAGCCTATGTTAGTGCAGATTTGCATTTTTACAATTATTTTATGTTCTGGACTTGCTATTAGCTTTTAACCACGACTTCGCCCGCTTGGATATTGCAATACATCCCACGATAACACGGTACTACCGGGATTAAAGGTACCCTTTTTTTTTTTTGAGAGTGGGAAATCATCCATTGACTTTCTCCCGCTCTGGGCGGAGCGGAAGGGCGTGTAAGACTTTTACTGACTAAAACCCACCCGTGTTCCTTCAGTTGCCTGTTGCCAAGGTCCCGGTATCCCTTTCGGACTTTCCCGCAACCCTGGCAGGCATCGGTCCTACCGGACCCCGTCAATTGTGCTGACATCTCTTTGAGGCGCGCGTGGAACGCGACGCGCCATCAATCCGGGCCTGGTCCTTATCGGCCGGCGAGCTACCCATTGCTCGCCGTCCGCAGGCCCGCACCTATGGTGGCCTAGAATCCGCCTGGGATTCCTGACGCCCAGGGCGTCTCCAGCGGCGGCGGTTAGGGGCGTGAGAGCGCAAACTTTGCCTCTCCCTCACGCATTCCGCCTCCTCCTTCGCGAGCATTACTGCTTCGCATTAAAGGTTCCCTATGTTTTAATTCTGGTTATAAACTATCTGTGTGCCTCAACTTAATCCGATTAGCCGTTTTTGCGCCAATACGGAACATACCTACATCCAGACAGACAAGCGAACAAAAATTCTTAAAACTATATTTTCAGTATATCAGACTCGTAGCAATTACTTTTCCTCAAAAATATTCAATTTACAGGTTTGACTTTTTTATAGGTAGTTGTCCAATTTATTTAGTAAACATAGTTTTTTCCGGATAGATCGGGGCCGTATTATGAAGTATTAATGCCATCATTAGGTACTCCACTGCGAAAAAAGTATAGTGCTATCGGCCTTGTATAGCTCCGTCTCTCACTCACATTGAAAAAATGGTGACATTAACACGTCATAATACGACCCCTGAACGTAGATAATACAACATGTTGATACAAGAAATACGTAAACGAATGTCTGTGTTGATCCTAGAATACAGATTGTCATGTTCTTGAAATGTGTTTTGATGTGAACAAAAGTCTTGTTTTGCCCTATTTGTTGAAGGTTTGAATTCAGAGTTATTCGGCTAGAAATATGTGATAGTTAATCGAGTTGGGTTGGGTACGGTGGGTACGAAGTTTGGTCAATTCTTTTTATATTGTAAGATTGAGGTCAAATGCTACCTTACCTACATTTTAAATAGACGGCAACCACAAAAAAAAAATAACACAAACTCAAAAAGAAATCAAAGTCTCATTCTCAGAATTCTTACCATAATAATACATATTTTTTCTTTTGTCTTTTATCGAGAATGCGTCAATCTTATGACGCTTGAATAACATTGACCGGGGCCACTGTTGGTAAAGATTTGTAAAATGTTTTGAAAAACAAGATGGCGGCGATAGTTACGATTTTAGCCACGCGCCAAGTTTCTTGTTTCTTATAGGCGCCGTCCTAATTGGCCATCGCTCGTGCGATGATGCGTGCGTCCGATGAGAATGTTCGGCGCGACCGTGCGATCGAACATACTGGTATTTGCTGAATGTCCTAATTGACGGTCGCATGATCATTTTTGTACCTACAACGTAATAAACGTGACATAGGCACCTTCGTACGTATATGTTTCCCTGGTACATTTCCACACAAGAATATGCTCGTAATCTTCCGTATCTGGCTGCCAGAGCCTTTCGTTTTAATGAGACCACGGAGCCCTCTCGACGCTGAATAATTCCTCATTAGGTACGCTAGCTTCACTCCTTTTTATGTAGAAATGCTTTGATATATGTACATACATAGTACATACATCTACTTTTAATTTTGATACTGGTTTAGAGAACTTGAGAATTGAATGACGTTTATGTACTCATTACTATTCCAACCAACAATAATCCTACTAATATTATAATAGACTAGTTTCTGTCCGCGACTTCGTATGCGTAGAAGTCGTAAAATACCACTGTTAAGTAAACCTATTTACGGTATATTCATCAATTTATTATTTCTTTCTTTCAACTAAGTAGTAATGTTATCATTAATCACTGCAAAACCGATCACAAAGGACGTATTTTTTGCTTAGAACCAAAACAGTGCAGAAATATTATATGAAATCTTATTGTTGCACAGTATTTCATTAATGCACTGATTTTTATTTTTTATTTACATATAAATTTACCACAGAGGTTTAATGTCTAGTTTAATGTAAAATGTAGGTATGCAATAGATCAAAAAGATACTGGCTGAAAATAAAAATCGGCTGAATAAAACCGACTTGGTGAAAAAAAAATCAAATGGTGCGCATCTTGTACCATTGTAAAAGTTTGATACCTACTTCATGTTTTTTTACTTTTCTTGCTAAATATGAAGTATCAAAGTTTTCGATAGCGATATGAATGCAACTCCAGAAAGTATAAACTCAGCTGCAAATGAAATTGTTAAAAAACTTTTGCCGCAAAAGTTGCGGGATAATTTTGTTTTCATTAACTTGAGTAGATTGGTAGTTGAAAGACAAGTAGATTACGCACCTTGCTAAAGTGAGTTATTATTGCACTCTCAATTTAGTTGTGTTAACTTTGCGCTCGATGCAACAATCTACTATAAAATGAATGTCAAATAGACGTTTTCACTCCTTCTAATCACCAGTATCCAAGAAGTTAGTACATATTTGTAACAGGAAGGCTGGATATATATCAATCCTCCGCCACCATTCTTGGACCGTTATTCGGGAAGCCGGCAGGATTTGGTGAAGGTGTCTCCTCCATACCGTCATCAATTTGTATCTCGTAGTGGAGGAGATCGATCCTTTTTCCATTTCGTTCATCTGAGTAATTTCCGGCTTGAGCTCTGTTTCCATTAGCGAATTTTCTTAATGTTTTAGTTAAAGTTTCAGGTTTCCCTGAATTAGGTTTACATAGGTCATCTGAGAATATTACATGTAAATATGTTGTGGGTTCTCACTTCTCTTCCAAATATTAACTAATGGGCATAAGCCCGTTTCGACTGGGGCGGGGGTGCACCGCAGTATATTTTTGATGATTTTCAATTTCTCATTTACACAGTCACTCTCCCCCTCCATTGCGTATAAAGCTCTCTTTATAGTTTGCAAAAAGTATTCTGCCTGTCCATTAATCGCGGGGTGGTAAGGGGCAGATATCCTGTGTGTAGCTCCAATTTCTTTAAGAAAGCTCTCAAACACCTACGCAGTAAACTGTCGCCCATTATCTGACACTAAAATATTAGGTATTTCAAAGGTACAGAATATCTTCTTTGGCTTCTGTATGCACCAAGAATTTGTAGTGGTCTTAGTTGGTAAGACCTCAACCCATTGTATAAATGAATCCACTAGAATAAATAAGTATTGTCCTGACCGTATGGGGCCAGCGAAATTAATATGTATTCCTGTTGGTTCTTCCCAATGATGTAAATGCCTTTGGTGGTTTGTTCTGTTGTAGACGACATGCTCCACATGATTTTACCTTATACTCAATATCTTTCCAGAAAACATTGCTACGGGCTAATCATTTGATTAAAAGAATACCCTGCTTGTAGTTCAAAATACATTCGTTTTGAAGAGTTAATTCATAGTGCTTAAAACCAAGTTCTGGTAATAATTTTCTAGTTTGCCAGTGTAGTTCAGGATCCTTTTTTTTAGCTATTATTTTAGAACGAACTTCTTATAAATGTTGATCTGCTGTACAACCATTATGCAGATGGGTTGTGAATTCTCTTTCAGATATAGGTGTGCTTTCACATTAAGTACATATGTCCCCCAAGTCGTTCAATCTTGTAGGTTCCTTGGATTGTAAAATTTTCAATTCGGTTTGTTAAATTTTTAAATCTTTCCATCCAGCTTCGGCCAAATATTGGGTCTACTTGAATGTTTGATACCATGCAAAGTAGGTTCTCAATTTCATAATAGTTTTGAATATTTTCTTCTCTATATTAATTTTTTTGTACTCACATAGAATATAGTATATAATGCATCACCAGTGTCGAATTCTATTTGTACTTTTTTTATTTTCAATATTTAATTTAAACTAGATATCGCTCTTAAATTTAAATTTTAACCATGTTGGTGTCACCAATGCTTTCTGCAGAGATATTACTAGAGTTGTCATCGATTTGGCTCATGTTTATGATGCGTTGTAAGCAAAAGCAACTTCTTTCTGACTTTTTCGGCATTCTAATTTAATGGCACCAGCACCACACTCATTAGCTTCGTGATCAGTTTTAACACAGCGGGAACAGTTCTCTTTTAATTTAAATCCTTGATTGGAAATGGTGACCTTTTCTTAGAGTTGGTAGGCGAGGGTTGGTAATTAGTTTGTCTATTCGTAGAAGGTGTAATTTTATTGATTCTGTCAGTGTTTCTTTTCATTTCGGTAGGCATTGTAAAACACTTTGCTTTTCCCATTTCTATTGACGTTGCGATCTGTACTTGTTTAGAACACTGTGGGATATCTCTGTCTTGAAGAATTCTTGATCAAATATCACAATCCTATTGTCCTCGTATGAATTATAGTGATACTCGTATAGTAGTTTTATCAGAAATCGACATAACACAGGAACAAAAACACTTTCAGCCAGTTCTCTTCTATCATTATTTATTTATAAATACAACTCTCGTAAGACGAGTATTGTTTTCATTCTATGGTATGATCTGTTTACTTAAGAACTCAAAACAGTTCACGTTATGCTAGAGCCAATAAAGCTTCAGTAGACCATTTTTTGTGTGCGGGGTCATGAACATGTCGCGCCGCGGGAATTGGCCTGGTACGTTTGACAGATGTTGACTTCATAAATGATGGCGGTTAACCGGTAACACCACCTCATAAAGCAGTATAACTTTAATAATACTTCACAGTGATAAAGTGATGGAGCTATGCAGGAGGTATAGCTCCATCTCTTTCTCACGGTGAAATAATATATTAAAATAATACTGGGTAGTGGTACAGTCCTATTAATAATGTTACTACTATTATATAACGTAAAGAGAACAGTAAATAGAAGTGATCGAATACTTTCAATCGGTGACAAGTTAATAAGTGATTGGACGTTAATATACAGTGATGTGATTCAATATGTTCCAGAAACAAAAGGGGAATTCAAATATATATTACAATGGACGTTACCATTAAAGGCTCCTTTCACGTATATGGGTAACGGACGGAATGGATTTATTGAACGAAAATGTCCTTACACAAACTGTATAGTGACTGCAAACCGTTCGTACCTCGACGGCGATTATTCAAAATTTGACGTTATTGCATTCGCAGGGCCAGAAATTGTAAATTATAATACTGCACAATTACCTAAACATAGATCCTTCCATCAGAAGTATGTTTTTGCAACTATAGAATCTGCAGACAATTATCCGCTCTGCTTTAAGAATAGATTTTATAAATATTTCAACTGGACATGGACTTATAAATTAGATTCTGAGGTAAGATGGGGATATTTTACTATTAGAGATAAAGATAATGCTATAGTTGGACCAAATAAAGAAATGCATTGGATGAAGTTGGAAGATATGGATCCAGTTAGAGACGAATTTAAACAACAGCTTAAAACGAAAACGAAAGCTGCGGCGTGGTTTGTGTCGAACTGCAGAACTAGAAGCAAAAGAGAACAAATTGTTAGAAAATTACACCACGAATTAAAAAAATATGGTATGATATTAGATATATTCGGTAGCTGTGGACCGCTAACATGTTCGCGGGATACTGAAGAAGATTGTGATAAATTAATTAAATCAAATTATTATTTTTATTTATCGTTTGAAAATTCGTTTAGTGAAGACTATGTCACTGAGAAGTTATTACGAGCGTTAAATAATGACGCTGTGCCCATAGTATACGGTGGTGCTGATTATACTAGGTATGTATTGTATGCTATTGATGAAGAGAGTAATGCTTGGTTTTCTTATTTAAGTACACAATTATTCATATCAGACTATAACGTTCCCACCGTTGGGACTCAGGCGTTGTCTCTGTTAGACGGAATGGGCCGTAATTCACCACGTGCACGGTATAGTTAACGTTACGTCATGTCTTCGAGGTTTTGGTTCTAGGAAATAGTGTCGTCACGCCGTGTTTCTTCAAAATTTTAAGAACAGTGGTAATAATATGCGCAATCTTTTGCGTTGGTTCGAATCTACCACGGATTCGAACCAACGGCCTGCGCCTCGTAAGATGAGGCCGTTACCAGTGGCTGGGCGACCTCTGCTCATCTACCAATTTTTACCGACTTCAAAAAAGGAGGAGGTACTATGTTCGGGATGATTGTTTTTTTTTTTTTTTTTTTTTTTTTTTTTTTTTTTTTTTTTTTATGTATGTTCCCCGATTACTCCGCCGTTTGTGAACCGATTTAAAAAATTCTTTTTTTGTTCAAAAGCTTATACTTCTGAGGTGGTCCCATTGTCACCAAGTCAGGATCTGATGATGGGATCCTAGAGAAATCGAGGGGAACTTTCAAAAATCGTAAGGGCAACTAGTGCATTCCTTAATTTATTCATTAAGTATTTTACAGCACTACAATTTTATGAAGGCCTGGAGTCGATCTGATGATGGAGCCGAAAGACAGTCAAGGGAACTCCTCAATGGTTTACAGCAGATACCTCGTGTTTGGGCTTGATTAATTTGTATTGATAAAAACTTTACACTTTGATGGGTTCTGACTGTCGTTAGGGGTCTGATGATGAAGACGAAAGACAGTCGAGGGAACTCCTCAGTGGTTTACAGCAGATATCTTGTGTTTGGGCTTGATTAATTTGTATTGATAAGAACCTTACACTTGGATGGGTTGTGACTGTCGTTAAGGGTCTGATGATGAAGACGAAGGACGATTAACGGAACTCCTCAACGGTTCACAGTAATTACCTTGTGTTTGGACTTAATTCATTTATATTGATAAGAACTTTGCAACCATATAGGTTGTAAGTGACATTACAGATCTGATTATGGTCACCTTATAATATGATGATGAGGGGAACTATACAGTGTAAGCAAATGTATAGTGTTCACCCTTATATTCTTGAGAAGGCACGGGAGTCTCATTAGCCAGCCGGTTTCGTATAACATCTAAACGATACTTGCGCTGTTCAGACGACTCGCCACTTAATCGTTTTTGAATAAGATTGAGTCGGTAGATCTTATCATTTATCATTTGGCGACTCCTGTGACAAATGAGAATGCATGTAATTTCTCATCTGAGATAACCTAGCATGACAAGCTAACGGTGATTCTTGGGAACCGGACATAGCACTCCGTTTGCGATTCTTAGATAGGCGTTCTTATTCAGCAGTATTAGTCTCTTTAATTCTGTTTTTCTTCATGCGGGTGGCTCCTTTAGTTGGTCTACCCATGATTACAAAAATCAAATTACACAAAAAATGGAAAAATAATAAAACTTTTAAAAAAAAATTGACCGACTTCAAAAAAACAAAACAAAAAAGGACTACTGTACTAAAAACCAAAAGACAAAAAGTACTTCTTTAATAATAAGAGAAAAATAAAAAAAATAAAAAATAACTTTAATTTCGGAAGTCGGTGGCCAAAAACTAAAATTAAAAGCAAAGACACCGACTTCCGAAATTAAAGTTATTTTTTAATTTTTTTATTTTTCTCTTATTATTAAAGAAGTACTTTTTGTCTTTTGGTTTTTAGTACAGTAGTCCTTTTTTGTTTTGTTTTTTTGAAGTCGGTCAATTTTTTTAAAAAAGTTTTATTATAATGATGTGGGTTAATTTACTAACATATTTTTACAGATTTATGCCAGATGGCATTTACCTGGACGCTGGACTACGAAGTGCTAAGGATTTAGCAGCAAAAATGCATGAATTGATCAATGATCCGGAAGAATATGCAACGTACTTCAAATGGAAAAATCATTACTCGTATCATCGACAACTTGAAAGTGTTGAAACTGAACCTTATTGTTTATTTTGTACCACTTTGAATAACGAAAAAATGGTAAAACAGACAACAATTTATGACGATTTTTATAAGTGGTGGATGCCGTTTCCGGGTCGATGCTGATTTGAATCAAATCCAGGGTTATATAAAAAAAAAACTAGTGAAACTATGTTTTCTCAAAATATTTTACTAGTGGTACTAGTGGAACCAGAGCATTGATCGACACACAGATAAAATGTTATCAAACAAAGCAATGTGAGCCCATGATAACAGCTTTGCAGCTCTTGGTACGTGTAGGTTTATTTATCCTATTTGTGTATTTTAGAACTATCTAAAACTACGCTACAGCTATTTGATCCAGGTAATTTCTGGAATTGGCGTAGAATATTGGTTATGACTTCACGTACCTATACTTTTCCTTTTACCTAGTACCAAAAGTAAGATAGCACCAATTAGTCACGTAAGCGAGGCCGCGGGTGATTTTTGTTAACAGTATTATATGTATCTTCATAGAAAACGGCCGAAACGACGCGCTTTGGAAACTCAGTGTATATCAGTCCGCCACAGTATCGAGTGTGCGGCAGTTACGCACTGACGCGGAAAGTTAATCCACTGTCTGTCACTGCCGAGATATAATACTGTTTCTTATTTATACTGTGTCCCCGGGCAGTAACCCTGTACAAATATAGAAGTACGTAGATAGGTACGGAACGCAAGCCTAGGTGGGTAGTTGTATTTTTTATGAGCACAACAGGAGGGCACTACAGTTGAATAGAAAGGTCTTTATGTAAATTTTTAATAAACTCTCTTCCGTTCCGAAATGAGTTGAATAAATAAAAGGCAAACTGTAAACAGAGATTTCTCACTGAAACACTATTTACCTGCTTCTATTTTGGTTTAGCCTAATTTAAGTTGGTTGATATTACATTAAAAATTGTATTTAGCTTAGTAGGTACCTTATTGAATAAATGAATTGGTCTTCTTCTTCTTGAGTAATTTTTGATGCCCTAAGAGCCTTTCCTTAATATAAATAATTTTTTCCCTTTGTCTATAACTTTAGAATTAGATTGAATATCTCTTGTATTTCGTTTTTGGTATTAATAAAGACTTGGTAAAAAAGTAAGTAGGTAAGAACACTTTATCTCGTCAATAATATGTTTTTTTTTATATTAGTTGTGATAGACGTTTCCAATCTGACTATTGTAAGAAGCCACATAAACACACTCACGGACTCCAAACAAACTTACAGTATTGCTATTCAAACTCAAAAACTCAAACTCAAACTCAAAGCATTTATTTCAATTAAACCATTTACAGGCACTTTTGAATTGTCAAAGAGTCGGTCAGTTAGTCAAAAAGTTGAAGCTAGTTGCCCATTCCAATTCGTAGATCTCTATGGAGAAGAACGGGCAAGAAACTCCAAGGACACTCTTTTAAAAATGTATATAGATATTACAAAGTCCTGGGTACAGTATTGTTGGCGACGAACATACGCCTAATTTTTTTTTTAAGAAATTCTGATTACCTATCTAGTCTTAAGAAGTACTGATTAAAATAAATCACCCAATTTTCTCGTTAGAAATTATCAATAAGTATAAATGTACCTGATTAGCGTAGGGCTACCTTTATTTTCCTTTGACACATACCATACAAGCACATAAGGGCTGATATATAGTAAATAAACCCTTTACATAACCAAGAAATCTAACTAGATTCCAAGCAGACAAGTTACAACCTGTTCTAAAACCATTGGACACCTATAACACACCACGCAACACCCTAAGCACACTAATACGAAAAATGGGCTCGCCCAGAGGAGCAGGTCTCAACTTGCAACACTCATACACACACAACATTTACGCGAGTTTACGATACACAGTCACAACAAATGGCCTCGCCCGGGAGCAGGTTGCAACTTGTCCGAAAACACAGCTTACGCTTGACCAAAATAACTAAACCTAGATGGCTACTATTGGTCTAGGCGAATAAATTAAAAATGATCTATCTCAGACCCATACACAACTTGCGCCATGATAGAAAAGTACTTAACCTCTAACACAAAAATCAAAGTCAGTTCCCCCCCCCTCCTCCAGTCACCATGTTCGGCAAGCAGATCCCTTGGGAGAAGCAAGCCAAATACTTAGGTGTAACTCTGGACCAACATCTCACGTTTCGAGAGCACATAAAGCAGGTTCGTTCGCGAGCTGCTCTCGCTCTAGGTAGACTCCACTCAGTTCTGAATGCACGCAGCAAATTGTCACTCAAGTGCAAAATGCGTACTTACATTACGTGCATTCGCCCCATCATGACCTATGCGGGTTCCGTCTTTGCTCATGCAAAACCCCATCATATACATTGGATGCAAACACTCCAAAATCGATTCCTTAGAAAGGCCACGGGAGCTCCCTTTTATGTTCGTAACGAGATCCTCCATCTCGACTTAAAGATTCCCACAATCCGCCAGTTTCTCAAACGCCTCTCAAAGCGTTACTTCGATTCAGCCGCCACACATCGCAACCCTCTGGTTGTCGAGGCCTCCACTTATCACACGTCCACTATTAGCGTCATTCGCCGTCCGCGGCATGTTCTCACTGAGCCAGACGACCCCATAACTCTCCTCCAGGAGAGCAGTAGGGAGACCAGTACAGTGCACAAATACAGACGCCTCCCGTCATTCCGACCTCGCCGTCGAGGCAAAACACGTTCGCGTCCGTCCCGATTATTAAATTCACCCCCCCGTCCCTTGTCCGATGAAGTAGTGCCAGCCCGCGCCGTAGCTGAGCACGTAGCTTTAAATTCCCCGTTTAATAATAATGATGATCTAAACCTTTTGATCCAGCCTGTCCCAACAACTTGCTGTCCCCCCGCCAGTGATGTCGCCCTAAGCCGAGGTTCGTACCCCACAGGGGGTGCCCTTAGCGAGCGCACACTTAATTTTAATTTAGAATAGTTTATGCCCCTGGCTGGAGGCCCTGAGTGTAGAAGCTTAAGGCAGCCACAGGAAAGTCCGGTTAAGAAGTTATGATTTCCGAAATCACACTCCAAGATGCCATAGTAAAAAAAAAAAAATCAAAGTCAGTTTATATGTTTTTAACCTTTATTATGTTCTAAGATGTACTAGTTATAAGTGCGCGGCTCAGTGAATATACAGTATTTTCTATTTTATGTGGTGTTTTTATGTAAATCCCCAACAGAACTGGTCCTTCGAGAAGCCGGATTAAAGAACTGAAGCCTGAGTCTGAAGATTCATAAAGAAACCTCGCTATTTTGAAGATTTAATAGCGATTTTTATCAAGAAGTTTATGTATATCAAGAAGAATACATACGTTTCGTAAGAATGTCGACAAGCCGCGCACTTATTCGTCGTAAAGAAGGTTAGTATTTGTTGGGAACAGGCGGCGTATGAAGGATCGCCCGTTCCCGAAGCCAGGCCCTCCGCGGAAGGCCTATCATTGTGCACACGACCCGCTGAGTAAGAATTGCTGGGAGGGACGACCACAGGAAGAGTCGCGCCCTCTCGAAGCCCTACGTCACTCGAAGCCCTGCGTGTGTCGGTAAGAATTGCTGGGAGGGACGACCACAGGAAGAGTCGCGCCCTCTCGAAGCCCTACGTCACTCGAAGCCCTACGTGTGTCGGTAAGAATTGCTGGGAGGGACGACCACAGGAAGAGTCGCGCCCTCTCGAAGCCCTACGTCACTCGAAGCCCTACGTGTGTCGGTAAGAATTGCTGGGAGGGACGACCACAGGAAGAGTCGCGCCCTCTCGAAGCCCTACGTCACTCGAAGCCCTACGTGTGTCGGTAAGAATTGCTGGGAGGGACGACCACAGGAAGAGTCGCGCCCTCTCGAAGCCCTACGTCACTCGAAGCCCTACGTGTGTCGGTAAGAATTGCTGGGAGGGACGACCACAGGAAGAGTCGCGCCCTCTCGAAGCCCTACGTCACTCGAAGCCCTACGTGTGTCGGTAAGAACTGCTGGGAGGGACGACCATAGGAAGAGTCGCGCCCTCTCGAAGCCCCACGTCACTCGAAGCCCTACGTGTGTCGGTAAGAAACGCTGGGAGGGACGACTACGGACGCCGCCCCCTCTCGAAGCCCGGTGTACACGCAATTCGCTGAGTGGAATAGAACAGCTGGGAGGGACGACCACAGGAAGAGTCGCGCCCTCTCGAAGCCCGAGTCGCTCGAAGCTCTGCGTGTACTAAGTAAGTGAATAGTGCTGTTCATGTGTTATATAAATACCGTATAGTGAGTACATAAGTGTTATTTGCCGCCGCATACGAGAATAAGAAACATTGCTCTAAGTGAACATTTAAGTGTTAATTACGCCGTGCAAATAAGTTAACGCCGATTCGTGAATACATAAGGAACATTGGACATTGTATAGCGAATACATAAAGAACAGTTAACTTAGTGAACATCTGTTGTAAAGTACCTTTGCTGAAGGATTGCTACATTAAACACTGGTGAGTTATTGAACAATATTTGCGGATAAAAGTGTTGTGTACATAAGCCATGATGACGCGAAGTCGCAAGGGAGATAGCGCGCGCTCGACCACGGAGGAAGAAACTACGGAGGAGTCTGCGACCACCTCCGAGGCGGTCACCGATAGCACCGCGCCGACTGAAGAAACAACCGTGGTCGAGGAGGCGGATGCTACCTTGGTTCAGAAAAAGAAAGCAAAAGGCACTTCAAACAAAACTTCAAATGTTAAGAAAAAAGAGCTCGAGGCTAGATTAGAATTAGAAAAATTACAGTTAGAAGAGATTAAAATGAAAACCAAATTGGCAAGTACCAAATTGGAATTATCGCGTGTCAACGATGATGACACAGATGCCAGTGATGACGAGGAGGATGCCGCCGCTAAAGCCGCAGCGGAGAAGGCTACGGCTGCCTGGGTGTCCAAGTCCAAGGAAACTGGGCGTGATGAAGTGGAAGTCGTTACAGAGGCGCCACGCACCACGGAAACAGTAACAAAGTCTCCAACAAATCAGCTGGCAGAGGCGATATTAGAAGCACTAAAGTCCGCCACTGACAACAAGACGTCAGCCATTATGCAGCGAGCACCGAAGTACGTAAGCGAGCTGCATCAGTTCGATGGCGACGCAAGGGATTGGGTGGCCTTCAAAGCGACTTATATGGATTCTAAGGAACTGTTCAGTGCCATTGAAAATATGGGAAGGCTTCGAAGAGCAGTAAAAGGAAAAGCCAAGGAAGCTGTGAAGTCGCTCCTCTATACCCAGGTGGATCCAGAGGAAGTTATGGCCGCATTGGAACGCCGATTTGGAAGGCCTACCTACCTAATAAAAAGTGAAATAGAAAACATTGAGAAGTTACCTGCTATGTCTGACGATGCAAGAGAGCTGGTGCGATAACGCTGGAGCAGTAGCCAATACAGTCAGCGTTGTGAAACAAATGAAGAAACAAAGCTACCTGCACTCAAGTGACATATCAAATAGAATAATCGAAAAAATGTGTATCCTAGTGCGATTCAAGTGGTACGAGTACAGAGCTTCGAAAGAGGAAGAAGATGAACCGATCCTGATCAGCCTCATGAACTTCTTCAACCAGATGGTAGACCGATTCGAGATGCACGAGTTCACAGGAACCAGAGTGAAGAAAGAAGGAATAAGAAGTCGCACGCGACCGCCAGGTTCCCGAGGTGTGAACACAGCCCGAGTCACACAAGAAGAAGAAGAATGTTCATCAGAAGAAGATCACTCGGAAGATGAAGAACTCGAACCACATACAGCAACAGTCTGCGCATGCAAGGATAGCGCGAAGAAGCCAGAGAGGATGGTTTGTCCGGAATGTGCCGGAGATCATCCAATATTGAAATGCAAAAAGTTCATTGACGCCTCCATAGATGAAAGATGGGAACAAGTTAAGCGAGCTTTTATATGCTTCAAGTGCCTGCTGGGACGACACAGAGGATACAATTGCAAAGCCAAGCCGTGCGGGAAATGCAAGAGAGGTCACCACGTGATGTTACACTCAGAAGAGGGTACGAAGCCAGCCGCGGAAGAAACCCCATCTGTAACGTCCACTGTAAATGCAACCAGGACGATTTCAAGAGCCTACCTGAAAATCGTACCAGTAGAGTTGTGGGGACCAGACGCCACAGCTCAAGTCTACGCCCTTATGGATGAAGGATCAACGGTGACACTCATAGAAGACGACATCGTGAACATGATCGGAGCCAACGGTCCTGAAGAAGACTTGAGAATCGAGGGCGTAGGAGGCCATCGTATGGATCAAAAATCGAAGAAGATCGACATCAAGATTAGAGGAAGATTCGAACGAAACCTCGAAATGATGTCAGGATATACTGTGAAAACTTTGAACTTAAGCCCACAAGAGGTAAACGAGAAGGATCTGGAAGACTGCCAGCACCTTGAAGAGATCGCCGAGCAGCTAAAATACCCCAACGCTCGTCCTACTGTGCTGATTGGACAAGACAACTGGCATCTCATAGTATCTCAGGAAGTAAAAGCTGGTGACAAGAGCAAGCCAGTAGCGTCCAGAACTCAATTGGGATGGGTATTACACGGAATCAAGTCAAGCAGCAGCACTCCAGTACGAAGGGTAAATCACCTTATAACGCAGCCAAGGGGAAAAGATGATTACCTCGAGAAGATGATTAGAGACCACTTCGACATTGAAGCCTTGGGAGTCGCCGCGAAAAGGCCGTCCAGCGACATCGACCAACGGGCTCTCGACGTGCTACACTCCACAACGAAGAGATTACCTGATGGGAGGTTCAGCGCGGGCCTAATATGGAAAACGGACGACGAACACCTGCCTGAAAGCAGAACAGCTGCAGCGCGACGTCTGAAGGGAATGGAAAAAAGGTTCTCAAAAGATGAAGAATTCCAACAAAAATACGAAGAACAAGTGGAAAACTTAATCAACAGTGGCTACGCAGAGGAAGTAACGGAAGCACCTACCTCTTCAAGAATCTGGTACCTACCTCACTTCGCCGTTGTCCACCCTCAGAAGAAGAAGATGAGGTTGGTATTCGACGCCGCAGCCAAATCAAATGGGAAATCACTAAATGACGCATTATTAGCTGGTCCCGATTTGCTGCAATCCCTGTTCGGTGTGCTGCTCCGCTTCCGGCAAGAAACAATAGCTGTCGTCGCAGACATCAAAGAAATGTTCCTGAGAATAAAAATTAACGAGGAAGACAGAGATAGCCTCCGATTCCTCTGGAAGGGCAAAGAATACAGGATGACGTCCTTGATTTTTGGGGCCGCTTGCTCACCGTGTACCGCCATTTATGTAAAAAATAGGAACGCAGAAGACTTCTACGACCAGTGTCCGGAAGCCGCAAAAGCAATAAGCCGGAATCATTACATGGACGATTACATAACAAGTTTTCCCGACGTGTCAACAGCCATCAAAGTGTCAAGAAACGTGAACGAGATTCACAAGAAAGGAGGTTTCCATTTAAGAGGCTGGGCGAGCAATGACCCCGCAACAATAGAAGAGTTCACTGACACCGAAAACAAATCAAGCTCCATCATATTAGGAGAGCCAAAGGATCAAGTTGAGAAGACCTTAGGACTCAACTGGAACATTCAAGAAGACAGTCTCCACTTCACTTTAAGTCTGCGCAACACTCCTGACGAAGCCAAAGAAGGACGACGTGCGCCGACGAAAAGAGAAGCAACCAGTGTAGTAATGTCGGTCTTTGACCCCTTGGGACTAGCGTCACCCATAACAATACAAGGAAAAGTCATGCTTCAGAACCTGTGGAGATCCGGCCTAGAGTGGGACGAAAAACTACCTCCGTCAAGAGAAGAAGAGTGGAGAAGATGACTTGAAGATCTAAGAAAACTTGAAGATCTTCGGATCCCACGCTGCCTCACACACGACGTCACCGAGGGGGAGCTGCACACCTTCTGCGACGCAAGCGAGACTGCGTACGCCTGTGCGGTGTACTGGCGCTCCCAGCATCCGGACGAACACGTAGAGGTGAAGCTACTGACTGCAAAGGCGAGAGTGTCTCCTCTCAAGCCAACTTCAATACCTCGACTCGAGCTACAAGCGTGTCTACTAGGAAGTCGCCTGGCCAACAGCGCGCTCCAGGAAATGGATCTAACAGCAACTAGAAGATACTTCTGGACCGACTCAAGGACAGCACTAGCTTGGATCCAGTCCGACCCTAAAAGATTCAAGCCCTTCGTCGCACATCGACTCGCTGAAATAGAAGAACTGACAAAACATAAGGAATGGTACTGGGTTCCAACAAAACTCAACGTAGCAGACGACGCAACAAGAGGAGCTCCACCCAGCTTCGACATAACGCACCGTTGGTTCAGAGGCCCAGCTTTCCTATACGAAGACGCCCGGCATTGGCCTTCTGAAGAGAAAAAAGTCTCAATCCCTGCGACAGGAGAAGAGAAACCCAATGCCACCACTCTGAGCGTCAAGAAGATAACGCCTATCATCGTGCCTGATCCTGCAAGATTCTCCAGCTGGACACGCCTACTTCACGCGACAGCGAGATACATACAAGCCGTAGATGTGTTCAGACGCAAATTAAACAAAAAGGTAAACATCACCGAAGAAAACTCAAGATCCAGTATGGAAGAAGGCACGAAAGAAGTCGACTCAAACACCAGAAATAAGACCGACCAACGAGGAAATTGCATTTCTACCAAAATCGGCACTCTACGTGGAGAAGGCGGAGCAACTCCTAATGAAGAAAATACAAGAAGATTGCTTTCAAGACGAACTCATCGCCTTACGCAAAGAAGAGAACCTCAGAACGACGTCCAAGCTGAAGCACCTTACTATCAAGTTGGAGGATGGGCTCATCAGACTATCCACCCGTGTCGGAGCGGCCAACTACTTGATATCGTCGTACAAGAACCCGATCTTATTGGATAAACACCATAGGATAACACAGCTACTTGTGAAGTACATACATGAGACATTCAACCACGGGAACCACAGCACCGTAATGAATGAAGTTCGCCAGAGGTATTGGATACCTTCACTCAGGAACATGATAAAGAAAATAGCACGAGACTGCGGATGGTGCAAACTCCGAAAAAGAACGCCGCAGATCGCACCACAAGGAGATCTGCCACCAGAACACCTGACGAAGGGCAGCCCTCCCTTCACCTGCTTGGGGGTTGACTACTTCGGGCCTATGCTCGTCACTATAGGCCGACGCACAGAAAAGCGCTGGGGCGCACTATTTACATGTCTCACCACGAGAGCCATCCACCTCGAACTTGCTAATTCTTTGTCCACAGATTCAATGATTCTCGCCCTGCGGCGGATGATAGCCAGAAGGGGAACTCCAAAAATCATCCTGAGTGACAACGGGACCAACTTTATCGGCGCCAACCGAGAGATCTCCGCAGCCATCGCGAGCCTGTGTCAAGAAACTAACAAAATGGGCATCATCTGGAGATTCACCCCTCCCGGAGCCCCCCACATGGGCGGAGCCTGGGAAAGGATGGTAAGGTCGGTGAAAGTCGCCCTGGCAGCCACACTGCACGAGCGGCAACCTAGAGAAGAAATTCTTCACACGCTGCTGCTGGAAGCCGAGCACATGGTGAACTCCAGGCCTCTCTTCTCCGTGAGCACCGATCCAGAAGAAGAAGAAGCCCTGACCTCTAATCACTTTCTCATCGGGCGGTCATGCGGAGCTACCCTCTTTGGCTCTTTCGACGACACAGAACTCATCGGGCATCCCAGCTGGAAGACTTCCCAACGTTTGGCCGATCACTTCTGGTCAAGGTGGCTACGAGAGTACCTACCAACTCTCTCGCCTCGCTACAATCAAGGTCCTCACTACCGAGACCCAGCAGTGGGCGACATCGTCTTGATCGTCGACCACACACTACCACGATACTCGTGGCCACGCGGCGAGATCATCGCTACACATCCCGGACCAGACGGAAGAACTAGGATCGTCGACGTGCGAACAGCAGCGGGTATCCTGCGGCGACCAGCATCGCGCCTAGTCCTGATTGTGCCTGCAACGTCGCCCCAACGAGATGAAGTGCAACGCACCGAGGGGGAGACTGTTGGCGACGAACATACGCCTAATTAGTTTTTTAAGAAATACTGATTACCTATCTAGTCTTAAGAAGTACTGATTAAAATAAATCACCCAATTTTCTCGTTAGAAATTATCAATAAGTATAAATGTACCTGATTAGCGTAGGGCTACCTTTATTTTCCTTTGACACATACCATACAAGCACATAAGGGCTGATATATAGTAAATAAACCCTTTACATAACCAAGAAATCTAACTAGATTCCAAGCAGACAAGTTACAACCTGTTCTAAAACCATTGGACACCTATAACACACCACGCAACACCCTAAGCACACTAATACGAAAAATGGGCTCGCCCAGAGGAGCAGGTCTCAACTTGCAACACTCATACACACACAACATTTACGCGAGTTTACGATACACAGTCACAACAAATGGCCTCGCCCGGGAGCAGGTTGCAACTTGTCCGAAAACACAGCTTGCGCTTGACCAAAATAACTAAACCTAGATGGCTATGGTCTAGGCGAATAAATTAAAAATAATCTATCTCAGACCCACACACAACTTGCGCCATGATAGAAAAGTACTTAACCTCTAACACAAAAATCAAAGTCAGTTTATATGTTTTTAACCTTTATTATGTTCTAAGATGTACTAGTTATAAGTGCGCGGCTCAGTGAATATACAGTATTTTCTATTTTATGTGGTGTTTTTATGTAAATCCCCAACAAGTATTCTTCGTGCTTCTATATGTGAGAACAATGTCAAACGAAAAATAATAAAAATAATTCAAAATATAAGATTAAAAATAAGCCCTGACAGATAAGAGATGACCAGTCTCAACTGACGGCGCCCGTTCACGAACATAACACGTGGATCAGCACCATCCAGCTCAACCATTTTGTAGGGAACCGAATGATCCAACACACGCGCCACCATCAGCGAGACATTTAAGTGAGTATGACTTTATTCTGTAACCATCTCACCGTGAAAACTTAGGTGAAGTGAGCGTGGAGTGAGCTGTCATTGTCATCGATACCTACTGATGCTAAGGCAGTGACAGTTCACCCCAAGCTCACTTCACCTAAGTTTTCACGGTGACATTTTTACAGCATAGCACAACCAGTATCTTTTAAAGTCCAAACATACTCTTGGTATCAATCAATCATTTGAGGACAGTGTAGATTAGATTCCAAATAGATATAGAAAAGCCCACATAGCAACAAACTTCCATTAAAATATACGCTGATGATGTAAGTATTACTATTATGATATAATTAAAAAAATATGATTTTATTTATTTTATTATTTATGTACACACAGTAAAATACATAGAGATACAACATAATTATAATATGAGTACAAAGGTACTGCTTATTTCTTAAGAAATTTCTTCCAGCAGACCTGCGAAAGGAATAATAATGCTAATTGCTTGCTAGCTTTTTTTGTTCAGCTGTGCGGAAATCAGTTGTCATGGTATGGGTATGAAATGTTGTGAGGCAAGGCTCGGATACCGGTAAAATTTTCAAACTGTTATGATGTACTTGACGCAAAACCATTGTTTAGTTTGCAAAATCGGTTATCAAACCGGTATTTGCAAGTGTGTATACAAAGGTTTTTTGTGTTTAACCGATTTAGAGCAATGAAAACCGGTTAATAGATACGGATGTACGATAAACGAAACGTCGCGCGCTGTTCAGTTTTTATTCAGTTGTAAGAATGCCGACATGCCGCTCGTCGAATAAACCGGTTAATTAAGGTAAAATAAAGTTCATAAAACGTTCACGTTCATAAGAAAAGTTCAGAGGAAAACCGAAATAAACTGTTATTTTTTAAATCGGTTCCGTGCCTTGTGAGGGAAGTTTTGAGTATGTCGATAGCTTTAAGAGTAGAGGAAGACAAAAGAAACGCTAGATGGACTATGTGAAAGATGATATGGCTCGAAAAAAGGTTGACTAACGAGACGACGACTAATAGAGAAGTCATCATCATCATTTCAGCCCGGAATCACCCACTGCTTGGTATATATAGGCCTCCCCTTTTTTCCACCATACTTCCCGGTTCCGTGCGTCCATTATCCAGGTTTTTCTCACAACTTTGACGATGTCATCAATCCAACGCGCAATAGAGAAGTATGAAAGAAAAAGACATGTTGCGCCCAAATACATTGGGATAACGGCAGGAGAATGATAATATTTTACTAATACGACCGTTACAATTATTATCTTGACAGGTCTGAACATAGGCGCATACATAACTTTCGCGCATGTTCTCTCACTTACACTTGCTTCATATCACCATTTGGTTCCTACAAACTGTTACTGCGCAATCCTCTGCGCGAAGTTCGGAACTGCCAAGTTATATCAGCCGTATTGTGTGTTTAGAATCGAGTCCTCTACCTATAGGTACAGTTGTGATTAAAGAATCTTTATTCACTCAAAAGAAATTTAATACAAATTTCACTTAATGAGACATATTTTAACTATATTATAATAATGATGACATCAGCGGGCTTAAAACAGTCACTTTGGCAGAATCGTAATACGAAAATATTATGAATCACCGTAAAATGTCACAAACTGACAATTCATAATATGATCTGCGTGCGATTCTTATTACGAAATAATTAATCTGTTTGACAGTTTTCAATAGAGATTCGTAAAATAGTCCACTTAATGGTCCACTTATCGGTCCACTTATCGTATATGGCGATATTTTTTAATTTTTTTATTATTTGTGATTGTTTTTATGGTTTTGGAATATTTTGACATTTTGACTTTAAGCTTTTTGACAATTCTCATCACGACATTTATTAAGGATTCATTGTATGTTAAGCGAGAGATTTAAGTATATTTTAATCATAAAATTTTTTTTTTAGCCTTATCTGAACTTACCTACCTTTTAAATCCTGACAAGTGTTAATAATAATTGTAATGGTTGTAACTATATTACCTATTAAATTCAAATATAAGGCATGCCGTAAGGCAAAATGTATCGGGGCAATCTACAAATATTCCAACTTATACAGGGTTACTGGTAACTCGACGTATTCCTTGCAGGACGTCATAGTAGGGTTAAAATGCAACAAATTAAGCCACCAAATGTTCTACCGAAATTCAGTAGTTTTTGAATTAGTTAAGAGTTTTAGTTTTTTAATGAAAAATCCCAGATTAAATCATTTGAAACCAATTTAAAAATGATTTACAGTGCGACTGTACTGAAATTCAAGTTATTATCATAGTTAACGCCGTAACAGACCTTTGTTAATAATTAAAAGTTCAATAATGCCTAAAACTTTGGCAAATATCACTAACCAAACATTTAATTTTTTGTAATTTTTGCTATTACTTCATAAAAAATGTAGTCTAGTGCAATAAAAAAATACTACACCTGGTGTACAAATTACTAGGAAAATATCCTTGTCTTATCAGTTATTCAGAAAGGTATGATTGTCAATACTTTTGCATGTGTGCCAGGGAAGAGAAGAGTTTTATGGGGGGCAGGTAAAATTGCGAGACGGTCAACCTATTGTTTCGTATTCGTATTATTCGTAGTTTTTACCTGCGCTTGAACTCCAACCACTCGGGGAGCTTTGTGATTGGTCGCTATTGTTCTCTCGGCATGACAGGGGGTTCGATTTTGCAAAATTTGGTCGTCAGCGTTAGTTAGTTTCAATTCTACGTCGCGCAAGCTCGTGTTTCGTTACTGGCTATTTCCCTAACTGTTGCTGCGTATCTTGCTCTTGTGCTGTGCTGTGCCTTCATAAGCGCTGACTATGGCTGCATATTCTAATCCTGAATACGCTGACATAATGTACTGTTACGGACTTTGTGACGGTAACGCTGCTGAGGCGCGGCGAGAATATCAACTTCGCTTTCCCAACCGCCGACTCCCCCACGTTAGTGTCTTCGGATCGACTTATCGGCGAATATCTGAAACTGGCAGCGTCCAAAGAAGCAGGCAAGTTGACACTGGTCGTTCCCGGAGATACACGGCTGAGGACGAGGAGCTTATTCTTCAACGTTTTATTGACGATCCTAACACATCGACAAACATCGTAGCGCGTGAGCTTGGTATGTCACAGTGGAAAGTCTGGTCTGTAGTTCACTTGTCAGGCCGACATCCATACCATTACCAACCAGTCCAGTCATTAGAAGAAGGATATCCGCCGAGACGGCTTGAATTTTGTCGTTTTATGCTAAGTGCCGACGCCGACAGCGAAAACTTTTAAAAAAACATTCTGTGGACCGATGAGTCATGTTTTGATCGTGATGGTATCACAAATTACCACAACTTACATTACTGGGCACCGAAAGCAGAAGCAAACCCTAAAAAACTGAAACCAACCGCATCCCAGCGAAGGTTCTCGCTTAATGTTTGGATGGGTATTATTGACGACAAAATAATTGGCCCACATTTTTTACCCCGAACACTAAATGGGGAACCTTATGAAGATTTCCTCAGAAATCATTTATCAGCACTGCTCACGGATGTACCGGAAGAAAGAAGAGCAAACATGATTTACCAACATGACGGATGTCCAGCCCACTTCAGAATCACAATTCGACAATTGCTGGATGAAAACTATCCAAACCGATGGATAGGGCGCGGTGGGCCGATTCCGTGGCCTGCACGAAGCCCTGATCTGACGCCGCTAGACTTTTACGTCTGGGGTCATATGAAAGATCTAGTTTATGTGACCCCAGTAAATTCAATTGAAGAACTAAGGGAGAGAATTACAAATGCAGCGGACCAGATGAGGGCAACAATCACCTCAAGAATAACAAAAACCGAAGTAAGGAAGCGAATAAGAACATGTATTCGAAACCGAGGGCAGCACATCGAACAAGACGTGTGAAATGTGTGTAATTAAAGTTTTTAATATTGATTAAAAAGAATAATATGTTCACGATTTTGTTTTTGATTTTTCGAATAATCACCTTTTTGTGAAACGCACGCCTGTACTAAATCAAAAACGATTTTCATAATGTAGTCCATGATTTTGTATTAACTTTCATCCTTTTTGGATAGCTGATAAGACAAGGATATTTTCTTAGTAATTTGTACACCAGGTGTAGTATTTTTTTTTGCACTAGACTACATTTTTTATGAAGTAATAGCAAAAATTACAAAAAATTAAATGTTTTGTTAGTGATATTTGCCAAAGTTTTAGGCATTATTGAACTTTTCATTATTAACAAAGGTCTGCTACGGCGTCAACTATGATAATAACTTAAATTTCAGTACAGTCGCGCCGTAAATCATTTTTAAATTGGTTTGAAATGGTTTAATCTGGGATTTTTCATTAAAAAACTAAAACTCTTAACTAATTCAAAAACTACTGAATTTCGGTAGAACATTTGGTGGCTTAATTTGTTGCATTTTAACCCTACTATGACGTCCTGCAAGGAATACGTCGAGTTACCAGTAACCCTGTATGTATACCTACTAGCAAATAAATGATTTCTATATGAATTGCTTTTGTGTCAATTAAGATGAATTGCTAATGACAGCTGGATATTCAGGAAAAGAAATTGATAATGTGGCCGTTTTAGGCCACTAGTTAGTTGTTATAAAGTTGCCCTCCAATGAAATTCCACTGTCGTGTTGTGACGGTAAAACACATAGTACAAAGTGAGGGTTATAAAAGCCAACATGGGTCCAGGACGATGAAAACTTCGTATACATATTTATGGTATCGGACCCATGAGCATAGCTGTAAAGGCGTTCAAACGGAAAGGATCGGCAGGGTATGTGCGCATGGGAATGTTCCCATAAGATTCTGTCGGCCGGTTGGATGACTCGTCGAGTTTTCTAGTTATTTTCTCTTGGAGCAGGGTTTTTAGTTTTATCTTCCTGTTTTGTTATACATGAAAAAAATATTTTCTGGCATTTTTCGATATTACCCAATGATATTTGCAACCTTTATTATTTCTTTTTAGTTTATTATAATCCATTCCTAAAAATGGTTTGAGTCTTGTCAATGGTTGGGACGGGAAACTTTTCATAATCACCAGTACGCTTAGAAAACGATTAGTGATCGTAATAAGCTGTTTCAGTTGAAAGTTATAGCGAAAATACCTTTCCCTCCACCATGTGCCCTTCGTGTCTCTTTTAGTAACACTTGGCATGCGAAGGACTTTGAATACTCGTTACCAAATACAAATCATTACAATATCACCAAAATTCTTAAATCAAATCAATTTTAATAATATCGCACTTCCGCTCAAATAGTGTCGTAAGTCAAAAAATCAAACTTTCGAGAAAAAAGTGTTTGAAATTTAACTTTCCAAGGAAACTTTCGTTTAACATTATACTGACACTAGTACCATCTAGGTATAAATATTTAAACCATAAGTATGACACAATCTGAGATAAGATTTTGAAGTTTTCTGAAACGAATGGTACAATAAAAAAGGTTTTACATTTTTTTGAGTTATGACACTATTTGAGCGGAGATGCGATATTTCACACATCAAACTCTGCGAAGTCAACAATGATTACCTACTCAAGTGGATGTGACGTCATTATTAAGATTAAGGCATTGACACACGAGAGCCGCAGCGCGGTTTAGTGACGGTCTCCACGCGACCGCGGAAGCGTTTTGTATTGTAGAGGAAACATTAGTTAGGCTAGTGGCTTTAGAAATAGGACAGGCCCAGACTATCTTTGTAAGACGGCTATGTTACAAAGGTAAAGCTCCTTGATATTCAGTCTCTTTGAAGTCGGGTAGTTTTTTTGGTGAATAGATTTTTTTTGATGTTTTGAGAGGAGCTCGGGGCTAAGTAATAACAGCCGCACGGGTCGGTCGCTCAGGTTAAGCTACGCTTGCCGGGGTTGGTCCGTGGATGGGTGACCATATTTACATACCAAGACTCCTCCGTGCCTCGGAAAGCACGTTAAGCCGTTGGTCCCGGCTGTCATTCGTGGATCTTTGGGTCGTCAGAAGCCCTAAAGTCTGACAACCAGTCTTACCAAGGGGTATCGTATTACCCAGTTACTGGGTTGTGGAGGTCAGATAAGCAGTCACTCTATGTAAAATACTGGTATTCAGCTGCATCCGGTTAGACTGGAAGTCAACCCCAATACAGTTGGGAAAAGGCTAGGCAGATTGAGATTTTTTTTGATGTTGGTAGGTTACATTATGATAATTTATGGGTAAAACCCGCGGCAGGAAGCGAGGGTTCACTGTCCTGACAGCGGACTATACGCCCAACCTCTGAGCATAGTTACCAAAGACCAATTTAATAGCAGCCTTTAGTCGAAAAAGCAATGCTTCGTTAGGCAATCTAGCTGTGGATTCACAAATTAACTTTGAAATCAATATAAAAATGGTTTTACTGTCTACTCTCACGCATACCAGTCTAACAAACTTCATGATACGGCCACTTGTGCCGCCGTCGGCTGTTAGCTTCGATCGAGTTACCAGTTATAATTTCCGGATGGGGGAACGAAATCGGCGCGCCAGTAATAGATTCCGCCTTAACATCTGATACCCGCGGATTCGACGAATTCACGCCCTGAGTATCCGGGTTCCCTAAGTCCCCGTGTTCCTCCATTTCCCCAAGTTCCTAAGTGCTCTAATGAGATTCAGTCGCCTTTCGTGTTTCGTCGACCTTTTTACGTGGGAGCACGTAATAAATAGATTGTTTTGATATAATCTCTGATAATAATGTGGTGTTTTGGCTTAAGATTGAAAAAAAATTTTGTTGCCCGACCTTTTTTTATTATAGCTTTTTGTGGCTTTTGGACTCATCTGCTATTCAGTCATGATTTAAGTAAGTTATGGTTATAGTTTATGGTTTATTCGTTTATAGCATCATGTTCAACAGGCATTACCATCGATCCTTTTTTCTTGCATTACATCCCAATTTTGAAAGCCGACGCACCATAGAGATATAATATTACATAGAGTGCGCGTATTTGCACAAATCGCTTAGTGTGCATCGTAGATAAGTGAGCTATAGATTAGTGTTGGGTAGGACATACAAGAGGCACTTCAAATGTCCCATACAAAATGATTGAATGTCCCAACACCTCAAAATAATATTTTGTACCGCTTCACTGTGACATAAAAATGAATGAATCTCGAACTGACAAGTGAGTGAGAGTGGTGAGGAACGTCGTGTTGTTCAAACCCGTGTCTACTGTTCATAGTTTGCTGCGCGCACTCTATACTATAATTTATACCTCTATGCAATGCACCCTTAAAGTCCAGTAAACACCTAATGTTAAAAGTTGAGGCAAAAATTGTAAACATTAAATCCTAATTTAAAAGTAATACGTCACGTCACAACTTCACTCCAACAAAGTAATAAAATGTTTACAAGATCCCCAGTTCCGTACTATTGAGAAAGTCTGGATTTGTTCCGCACGCTACGTGTTGGCAGTTTTATCGCGAGGTTCCTTCCGACAAAGTCTCAGACATGTCGTAATTTCCGCTCGGCTCCACTTAATGGTAATCGACGTTTACGAGAGTTCCAGCTGACCTTACTTACCGTGTGTTTAGGGCTAGCGAAATTTGATTAAACTGTAGAGTTGAAATAATATTTGGACGTGGGGAAGTTGTACCCTTGTACTTTGTGTTTTCGGAATCTTAACCTTTAAAGGGTTTTGATTTAAGCATTTGTCTAGGGTCAATGGGTCATGTTAACTTGGGCAGTTACTTTATTTGTTGTTTATTAGAAATACGATTAATCAAAAGTCGTAGTTGTTGTTATTTTGGTCAACCAAATGCCAACTAGATTTATGTAGTAATGAGACGTCTAGATTTTTTCCTTAGGTCCAAAGCAACGCTTTTATTTAAGCATATTTCTGTTTGTCAGGTCCTTCCACCTTCAAGCGTTTTCAACACCTCTGTATCATAATATCATTAAATAAATATTTAAAAAAAAAACTCGCAGACTGGCAGGTAAACAATAGATTTAAAAAAGTGCATCGTTTTCTTAGTTACCTACAAAAAATGGAACAATGAATTTCCATACGCGTACCTACTTCTAGTTTAAGGCCCTATCTTGTAAATATTTATGTAAATCAATTATTTAAAAAAAAATAGCAGATATTTTATAAAAATACACGAAAATTCTTTTATTTAAATAAGATTCTCTTAAAACTAAATGTAGCAGCAATCCATACTGATTTAAATTGCAGAATTTCAATCAGTATGGATTGCTGTCATTTTATTTAATTATTTATTAATCTTTTAGTGAGTTTCAGCGAGTCCTTTGTAATAAAATGAAATAAAATTAGAATTTAATTAGCACTTGACAAACGATTAAATCAAAGCTGATCAATTATTTAACTTATTTGTGAAATTAATTTGAACTCCGCCAGATTTTAATTATAGATAGATTTTATTGACTTTAGTTATAAGTTATTACTGAAATTAATTTAGCGAGGGCCAATTTTCAATGGCCTATTTATTCTTGGATTTTTGTCTTTCATAATTTCATGTATTAGGTAACTTTTCCAATTTTCACGTTAGATAGATAGATAAACCATTTACTTAATTAGTACAACACACAAAAGCACAATTAAAGGAATATAATAATAAAGAAAGTCTACAAAAAAAAAAAAAAAATCTGATGTGAAATTATTTTTGTGGATAAAAAAATTTACTAAATTTTTTTTTTTAAATCTTCTTATTTAAGTACTTACATGTTACACAAAAGTCAACTCCTCTTTCACATCATAAACATATTCCTATCAATCAATCATAAACCATCTCACCCTACACAAAAACAAAAAAGTACCAAAAGATTAATAATGCCCGAACAACTTCGGCTATTTACGGCTATTGTCAGTGATAGCGAGTTAATACGTGATCCTGTATCTAATCTCTGTGACAATAAAACTAAATTGTGTTATTATGTTATATCTCTATTTGTTCGAGAGATAAAAGGCTGTATGTAGCACACTGGAAACACCCGAAGCTGACGACTCGTGTTCATTGGCCAAATGACGAAGCGTATGAGCAGCTTGGCGCGGCATGTTATGTCTGTCTACACCTTAATTCGTGTTATATTTCTATTTTCTACGGTCGAGAGTGCACAGAATAAACAATGAAGATGTGAAACTCCTTTTAATTCTTGGTTTAAGTGAAATATTGTGTGGCTTCGTGGGTTTACACGTATACATAGTTTATACAAGTCTGAGGTTTGCTTTGCTTTGATTTGCTTTCTATTTTATTTATTGTGGTTTTCTATTTTAGTTGAATTGCGATGAATGGTTTGAACATAAGAGGTTTAATTCGTTATTTAAGAATGAATATTGAGTTTAGTAGAGGTCTAGAGGTCGCAAGAGCTACTGCTGAGCATGAGGTCCCGGTTTCGATTCCCGGGTCGGGCAAAGTGTTATTGGGTTTTCCATCTGGAATTTCTCAAATAGCAGCCCGGAGTTTGAATTGTGGATGGTTTTTGGCAAAAGGTTTGCCTCCTATTACATAGGGCTTAAACTTACTCGCGAAATGTGCACAAAAATATTACACACGTTTCATAGAACTAATTATGCTAGCTTGACAATTCATAAACGTTGCTTAAAGTTAAGTAATGATTAGCGACTGTTTAACCATACATTTTTGACGTTTGAATGTCACTTAACTTTAATCATCGTTTATGAATAAACCCGTATATTTTAAGCGCGCGCGCGTGTTTTACTTAGCGCTCAATTACGGTATATTCAGATTCTTCAAATATAATTGACTATAATCGCCAGTCTACACTAGCAAAGTGAATTCTAATGTCAATTGCGAAGTCTATCCGCATGTCGCATGAGCTACAAATTGAATATTAAGTAACTATGTACAGTTAGGGAAATTACCTAATTGTTAAGCAAATTGACAGTCTACGTCAATATGTCGAAGCAATTTTTACAACTGTTTACGGATTTATCCGAGAAATATTTTCGTGTCCATTTCACCAGAGTCATATATTTACGACATTCGTTCAATATTTTTTTAATTTAATTACGCTATGCACATCAACTTTGTTGTAGGTATTTATTTTTCGATTTTTTGATGGCAGGGGCTGAGGGCACGACGTCGATATGAAGTCGGGAGGTTAAAAGGTTAAAGAATTATTTACAGTTTTGTATTTGAATATACGGACAATTTAAGTTTTCTTAACAAAAAATGTCCTTGACTTTACAGTTTCGATATACAGTCAGCAAATAAACTACTTCGCTCTTGTGTAGAGCGAAACAGACATAATTGCGTGCGTAATAACTTGATAGACAGTAAACTGTGAACTACGTATTCCCTAGTGGACAATAATGTGGCGCAACACGTCTGTTTTGTCTTGCGAAGTCTGGAAAATTCGCGCGACATGGTCCTACGTGACGTTGGTCGCGAACAGTAGTCACCTATTGAGTACTCGCTTCTGCTCGCAACTTCGTCCGCGTGCTTGTTTTAACATAAAGTATATCCTATGACATTCGGCAATACTACTAACCATTAGTGGTAGAATTTTGGGAATCGAATCAGCACTTCCGAAGATTACCCCCTACATACAAACTCACAAATTTTATCTCTTTATAATTTAGTATAGGCGTGGGCATTATACATACTGAGGCACCACAAATCACTTATGTGTGTAGCAATACACGTATTTAAAACATCGTTCTGTTTCTATCAATTATTTGAAGATGACTGAGACAGTATGATATTTTAAATATGTTTAACATGAAACAAGGGATTTGTGGTGTAACGGGCCTAAAACATGGTGTAAAAAGAGTTGCAGTACTGCCTTGGTAATTTTTTTGTTGCGCTGGTTGTAACTTTAAGGTATCAGGAACAGGGTGGAAAGTGCACTCATCTTCTATATAACAGGGAGGATCCTCCGACCAGACGGTTGTCGTGTCTAGCGGGCAACTGCCCAACGATGGATGTCGGGATCTTGTTTATGTTGATCGTGCGGTAAATTCTGCGCGATGCAGGATTTTGTGTGACGTCAGGATGTTTGTGTGATGTCAGGTCTTTGATGCGTAGTTCGCATGTGGTGATGTAGATGCCGCCACAAAGGAAACAAACCATCATTTGATCTACATAGACATATCGAACATCGAAATCTCTAACGAGTCTGGTTGAAAATAACTTTATACTTTTAAAATAGTAATAGGTCTTGTATGCAAGTTCATAGTAGGCTTCGTACTCCGTCTGCAATTTAACGACATTTTTACTACCAGCTCCAGCTACAGTGAAATGTACTCACAAACGTAATTGGAAAATATTTCCTGGCCTATTGAGTCAGCTTTCTTTAGAAATTAAGTGTTTCATGAATAATAATGGTTTTGCGAATGAAATTGAATGATTATGAAAATTGTTACTTCTAAGGATAGCTTTGTCCTAATTGTTGTGCCTACTTTTCTAGAGAAACTAACGGTGTTTTCCAATACACAGTACTGTTAAAATGAAAAATAAAATAAAGGGTTGGGGCATAAAATAGATGAATAGATTTATAGAAAGAAGAAAGAAAGAAAAATATTTTATTTGGGACACGCACAGGAAAAACAAGCAGTAATATAAAGAAAGTACTAAATTAATATAAAAGAACAATTAAAAATTAAAAACTAACAAAATACATAGACTATCTGTGCGAGGCTCTTTTTAAAAACAACCTTTGGATGTCAAAGTCAAAGTCAAATAACGTTCAACTATACGTTTCTGGTGGTACACAATTTTCGTCACTTGTAATTTACATTGTATAAATAGTGTAGGTGGTAATGCAACTCGACATAACTGCAGCCTTCACGGCGGTACAATTAACTCACTTAATTGGTTGTTTGAGGTTGCCGCCGACCTCTGTTGTTATACCGACCGTGCACTGTAATTACGGATAAGGGTTTTACGTATTTACCAGCTGTATGGACAAAGTTGCAGTTAGAATGTCTTTGGTCACCTTACGTATGTATATGTGACTAGGTTTTGCTTGAATCTTCGTCCGCGTGAATTTTTTCGGTTTAACAATACTACATATTATAAAACAAAGTTCCCTGTCGCGTCTGTCTGTCTTAACGCGATTAACTCAAATTAATTTTAGGATTTTCATAAAGTTTTCATCAATGGACGAAGTGTTTCATGAAGAAGGTTATTTAACATCACGCTACGATGCTTTAGGAGCCGAGCAAAAAGACAAAAAGCCAGCGTGGGCGGGCGATGCGACGCGATGGGTCGGGGACCGAGGGAGTTTTATAAGAATGTTGCTGTTATTTAAGTATAATGTTACGACTTCCACCCGAACGAAGTCGCAGGCAAAAGTTAGTAAAATACAGCGTGTAACAAAACCCTGTCTGATCCGTGAGGGTGTTGTTAAGAACCACACCGGGAGTTTATTTATGTTTTTTTAAAAATAGGAATACTTACCTGGCTATTTATATGCATAGTCTAAAACGTCTTTTTTACATAACGAGACGCAAACGCAATACCGAAGGACTGCGCCGATGCCAAGCGCAGAACTGTCAAATGTCAAAAAAAATCAGTTTCAGTCGTTGCGTGATTAATTTATTTAATTATTATGTTATTTTTAATTAATCTGTATTATGAAAAGATTAATAAAGAAATACTTACTGATTATATAAAATGTAAAATAATGTATAGAATTTAGAAACAGAGTTGAATAAAGTCAAGCAGCATTGTGTAAAACGGAACGTCATAAAAAAAGGGAAGTTGAGATGCCTTCAAAACATGGTAATACGTTTACCCTTACGTTATTACGTCATTAATGTTTTTTTCCTCCGTTTCTTTTATCATTGTGATAAGCGTAATTAATATACAATTCAATTAGCAGAATTTTAAGTTTTATTTCATTTCTATACATAGTCAGGTGAAAAATAGGCATTCTTTTTTGGGGCAAACAAAAAAAAAAAAAAAACATTTGAAGAAGAAAATAAAATGGTAATCACTACAAATAAATACTATTTGGTTTCCTAAATACTCCGTGAACTAGATGCGTTTTGCCTAGTTGTGTGCTAAAAGCGACCGGACGACACTACATCTCCGGGCGACGTGATGAGCAGAACGTTCGTTTCCTCTTGCTAATTTGTCAGTATCCTATTAAAACCACTACCATTTTCAGACATGTTCCAGCTGATAAGAAGGTACTTATAATAAGGTATTCCTTTGTTTTATAACTAATTTGGTCAACCTTAATATGTACCTACATTTGTTGATAGAGGTAGATATTAACAGCTCCATTTAAAATATTGGTATTCAGCTGCATCCAGTTAGACTGTAAGCCAACCCTAACATAGTTCGGACAAGTTTAGGCAGATAAAGAGGTACATAATAATTATTTAGCATTTTATATTTTGATGGCAGTGATGCAAATGATAATTGTATACAAAATGAAAGGAAAACATTTTCTTAAATAGCTCACTTTATCCCAAAATAATATCCCCAAATGAAATAAATATCTGGAATTTAAAAATCCAGAGTCACACGTTGTACGGATAAATCGAACAGATTACGTGTGACTCCAAATTTTTTATTTGTCTGTCTGTGATTTCTTTTTACATCTTTTTAGTTGACTTTTTGTCGTAGTTGGGTTTTAGTTTAATAACTTTTATTTTTAAATGTGCCAAATTTCATTTGATAAACATAAAGGCTCGATAAAAAATTTTTTTTTGTTCCTGAATTTTGGTCTATAGCCAACGGACGATCAAGACGCTTCGAAAGATACCTCATTTGTCAATTTATGATGAGTAGTTTAGAAGTTATGCGGGAACACATGAACATACATACATACATACATCAAAATCATTACCCTCCTTTTTGCTTCGCCATAGTAGGGTAATAAATAAGTGAACTCTCTAATACATAATAAACCTACCTTTATATATACGTTAAAGATTAATGTTAGGCCACAAGATTCGAAGTCATTACTTATTTAAGCGCCAAAGGTTTTCTTGCCTGGGTTTTTCCCTCGTCTTGGTATTAGATTGAATTTCTAGTAAATTAGGCGGGCAAGTGAATAGATTAGAAATAAGTTACGTTCAAGGGTCTAGAAGTCTCGATATTGTTAGTTAAGTGCGATATCGATCAGGCCCTTTTGTAGGGGTTGTTTTAATTGAGATTTATTAGTTACGTACTAAGATATTGAATAAAGTTTTTTGGTATAAATTATTTCGTTGAAAGTAGATGTTATCGTTCACCGTCCTCCTTCCATTGATTTTGATAATAATTGGTATTGATACCGTGTTTTCGTTGTATATTAGAATATAATAGAATACTCTATACATTCTCATCTCTATGTATACATTTATAATTATAATTCGATATTGGGGCACACGGGACCAGTGCGGGTTTGGCGGATATCACATGTCTTCGAATTTTTGGTTCTAGGTCATGCCAGTTTCTTTGCATTATTTCCCTTCACCGTTTTGAGACGTCATGAAATAATTTACACAAAGTAAAGTGCCTGCTTAGTTCCGAACCCACGACCTACAAGTCGTAAGTCGCGGCCGTTGCCACTGGGCCACCACTGCCCAGCTATTTATTTACTGAGTTATGTTATACAGTCACAATCCAGTATTTGATTTTGAGGAGCTCGTGGCTAAGTAATAACAGTCGCACCGAGTCGATCCATCAGGTTAAGCTACGCTTGCCGGGGTTGGTCGATGGATGGGTGACCATATTTACATACCATGACTTCTCCGTGCCTCGGAAAGCACGTTAAGCCGTTGGTCCCGGCTGTCATTCGTGGATCTTTGACAGCCGTTACGGGTCGTCAGAAACCCGAAAGTCTGTCAACCAGTCTTACCAAGGGGTATCGTATTACCCACTTACTGGGTTGTGGAGGTCAGATAGGCAGTCGCTCCATGTAAAATACTGGTATTCAGCTGCATCCGGTTAGACTGGAAGCCGACCTCAACATAGTTGGGAAAAGGCTAGGCAGATAGAATCCAGTATTTGATTTTAATGAAGCAGTGTAATAGTTTTTGTCTTCGTAAAATAATAACAAGTAAGTAAGGTGATGAAATCTTTATTTGTTTATGAAGAAATGAAATCTTTATTTGTTTATGAAATTCCATTTCATATCACAATTTCTCTTTTTTAGAGCTTCAAAGCAGAACTCTCAAACATAGCACTGTATGTTGAAATTACAGACAGGCAAAACGCTTTTGCATACAGTGAGCGTTTGCTTCGTACCTCGAGATCACGTTCAACTGAATATTTAATATATTAATCATGTGAACTCGAAACTCTCAAAGCTTTTGTATGTAGTACATTTGTGACATTGGTATAAGATGACGAGATAAACTCGAAGCATCAAGTACTCGCTTACTTGGTGCAATACTTGATATTTGATGTAGTGTCAGACGTGATAAGGCTCTGAAATCCCGAACTCACGCTCCTACACGAAGCGGTTTCACAATAAAACCCAATTTATTTAACAACATCACGATCTGTAACCGAATTTGTTTCGTTCCTTCAGAGATTAAATTAAATTATAAAAGATTGTCTGTTACTACGCGGTTTCTTTTTCAATTACATCGACTTTATTTTTTCTGGGTTTCAGCTTAATTTTCCGCTTTGAGTAATTAAGGGATATTTATTTTTTATACGGTGGAAATTCAATAGAAAATTTGTAGGCTTTCTTTAACTTGAAATTTAGATTATGTAAAAAAATCAGCGAAATGCCACCGACAGAGCAAAGTGTCTGTTATAAATTATTCCGAGCAAAATAGATATATTGTTTTAAATTATTTTTATACTGTTTACTTTGGCTAAATAAAAAAAACAAGATGGGCGGAACATTAAATTCTGTCATAAGTCTAACAGAGCAAATTTTAATTTAATTTTTTGTAGCATTGTTGTTTACCAGGAAAGGCAGTAAAGACAATGCAGTGAAATGTCGGTACATAGGTCGTTAAAACCTCTATTAGCTCGAAGCGTAGCACTTTCGTAGCACCCTCGTAGCATCTTCGTAGCGAGTGTCTACGAGCACCTACGAATGTCTACGGGCGTTGTTATGTTTAATTTAGTTATGTTATCTTTTACCAGTCATGTCCAATTGGAATATTATAATTATTAGTAATTATTGTGAAATTTCTTTATGTTACTGATCCTGGATGCGATAGTTAGGCGGAGTATAACATGAAAGATTCCTTGTAATTTTTATTTGTTGCAATGTGTAAATAAGAAGTCTGCAGATAACAGCATAACTTGACATTACAACAACATAATATAGAAAACTGAAAAGTTAATATACAACAGACTTCAGAAAATTATGACAAATACCCAGTCCGCCATGATCATTTCATTAAAAAGTTAGAGAAAGCTTGTCATAAATACGTTTCGGAAATGTAAGCGGTCGGGTAATTCTCAGAGTTCATATGAAATGCAAAACAATGTATAAATACGGTTATGCTATTTATACAACGTGAAATCTACTCTTTGTTTCCAAGTTTCAGTCTGTTTGGTCTTGAAAATTTTATGAAGCTCACTGGCATCAACTACAGTAACCTAGACTTCTGTTCATATGGAGTGAAATGTTTTTATTCATAACAAAAACACTTTAAATACTTAAAAAAAACCGGCCAAGTGCGAGTCGGACTCGCGCACGGTGGGTTCCGTACCATTATTTATAAAAACGGCAAAAAAAAAACACGTTTGTTGTATGGGAGCCCCCTTAAATATTTATTTTATTCTGTTTTTTAGTATTTGTTGTTATAGCGGCAACAGAAATACATTCATTTCAACTGTCTAACTATCACGGTTCATGAGATACAGCCTGGTGACAGACGGATAGACAGACAGCCAGACAGCGGAGTTTTAGTAATAGGGTCCCGTTTTACCCTTTGGGTACGGAACCCTAAAAACTTTTAGTAATATGCCCATTCTACTTCAGCGAAGTGTCGCCATAATGGTTAGAATTTTCGAATTCGGTCATACAATAAAGTGCACATTTTCTGATTTTCTCTAACAATGAAAAGCTGTCTCGGCTCACGGAGAATTTCGCAGATTTCTAAGAAACTTTATCACAATGTTCTAGAAATGTCACCAAGACGTACATTGTCTGGATGCACCGATTTTGTTGGAACATTATTATAGACATTGTTTCACAAGTTTATTGAAAAGGCAACATCCAATTCCCAAAATATTGTCACGAAAATCCAGTTTAATGACAAACAAAAAAATTACAATTACAATTTCTATCAAGTTGTTACAGATGCAATCGTGATATGAAACCGAAAAATTCTTTTGTAATATTTTTCAAGGGTTTTGAAATGGAATCTCGTTGTAATTTTTCCTTTGAAATATGATTGGGCTATGTTTCATTTCAAGCGGTTTCCAATAATTAGTGCAAAGCAGCCGTGTGGGGATTAATTTGAAGTATGGACCTTGATTGAATTTCGCTCTCAATTAATTTAATAAAAGCCCACTCGAGGTGATCAAGTGTCTGCCTTTCAGTTATAATGATGTTGATTATACAGGTAGGTATTATATTAATATTATCACTTTAACTACGAATTTACAGACCTACACAAATATAAAATGGATGTTAATCATGTTGGCGAGTGTAAACGCCCACGAGGTTGCTACTGATTGATAATCCTAACTTTAATATTATAAATGCGAAAGTTAGTTTGTATGTTACGCTTTCACGCTAAAACGGCTGAACGGATTTGGATGAAAGGCACATGGGCCATGACGTGGAAATGGACGTAGGCTACTTTTCATCCCGGATCAGAGCCGAAATCGCTAGCAACAGCTAGTTTTTTCATAAAATTAAAACAAAGATAGAAAGTGAATTGTATTTAAATTATAATGATTTCTGTAATTATGATATATTTTATCTAAAGACGTACCTAAACAAATAAAAAAATATTCAAATTTAATTATATTATCATAATAATAAAAGCCTTATTAATTCTCTCAGTGAGACATAATGAAAACCGTAATATAGGGAATTAGCAAGTAAAGTCAGCCTCAAACAGATGTATACATCTACAGGAATTCCTTTGATTGTCTACAATCGTCGTTCCATAATATTGTACCAATGTGTAGCTACAAAACAAGTCTTACTAAGGTATCGTATTACCCAGTTACTGGGTTGTGGACGTCAGATAGGCAGTCGCTCCATGTAAAATACAGGTATTCAGCTGGATCCGGTTAGACTGGAAGCCGACCCCAACATAGTTGGGAAAAGGCTAGGCAGATGATGTGTAGCCACAAAACATACTACTTACTTGGTACTTAATTGTAGCTATACATCTATACAATATTATGGAACACAGATTGTGGACAATCAAATCTATTCTTATCGATGTTAACATTGTTTCGAGGTAGACTGTACCATATCAAATATAAGCATGAAAGTTAAGCCAGTGAATTAAAATAATGAAGAAAGTTTTGAATGATGTATTACGATGTCGACAGCGACGTGTGGTAGGAGCACGACGTCATGTTAATTAAGATTAATTGGCAACACTTTACGAATAAAATGTTCTAAGCAGCAATATCTTAACACTGCTCAGTTCGAGGAATTCATTTGAAGGAAATGGCTTATTTTATTGAGTGTAAATATTCTCATGTCGTTGTTGCTAGGTAATTAAAAAACATGTCGTAACGCCTGTTTGAGTTGGTGGGAGAGGTGTACCCACATTTCGCCACTTATTGTAAAAGGAAGTTCCAATATCACTTGGCCCGACAAGCACGCGGATCATGAAAAATGGGTTTTGTCGACGGAAGAATAGACAGATTATGATTGTGAATCTGTCATTTTGTCATTTTCTCTATTCTTCCGTCGACAAAACCCGTTTTTATATGCTACGCGTGCTGGGAATCGACTCCAGTCAGGCTAGCGATTACTACCATTATTGTAAGAATTATAACTTGAAGACCTAAAGGAACCTATGTAATAATGTATACAGGAAAAGTTTGTAACTAGTGCGCAAATCTTGTGCGTGAGTCTTATGTAATGTGTATGACAATAAGTAGTACCTAATAATAAAAAGAAATACTGAGTGTCAATAACTCTTGAACTTATGCGAACTTCAACGAGTAATCACAATAATGTTTCAGTAATTCCAGAAAAGTTTTTCATAAATCATTAATCTTATTAATTCAATAAATACCTCATACTGAACTATCGCTGTCGATCCTCAAACCGAAATCACAATAACATTGGTTATCGAGTGCTGGCCCAACATTTATCTTGGCCACAACTAATTTGGCTGTGTTTGTCAAACAATATTCTGGGTAAACCGATTAGAGACCGCACTGAGTAACCGATTACAGCTGAATAGACGTAGAGAGGGCCCTCCGATAGTTGAGAGCGAGATAACTGACTTCCAATGTAATTTATATTTGCGACAAATTGAGGCGTTGGTATAAATGTGATAACTATTATGGTAGCTGTACTAATATGCTTCAAATGTTGAATAATAGTCCATACTTATGCAATATTAATTTATTTTTGCATGCAGCTGAGATGAGATTGTTCAGATGGATGTGTGGAGTGAAGAAAATGGAAAAAGTAAGAAATGAGTATATATGGGGAAGTTTGAAAGTGGCGCACATGATAGAGAAGTTGAAAGGAAATCGTTTGACTTGGTATAGGCATGTGATGACCAGGGAAGATACGCATATATTATGACAAAAAAGTGATGAATATCAATGTTGGTGGATGGAGAGGGAGAGGAAGGCCAAAGAAAATATGGATGGGTTGTATGAGAGAAGGGAGTGAATGATAGCGTGACGGTTGACAGGGGAGAATCGAAGAGGAAAACGTGTTGCGCCGACCACATGCAACATGAGACAAAGATGATGATAGGAGTTTTATAATTACTGGGCGTTTGGTGCTGTTTTTACAGTTGTAATTCTATATTTTTACAAAATAAGTATACCGTAAGTTAGGAAGAGCACCACAACTTTTACTTTAGAGAAATCGCTAAAAAACTTAGTCTCTCAAAGTTCCAATGCCAGTTTTTTTAAATCACGTTCGTTTCGTGAATTTTGACCTATGAACCACTTTCAAAGTTCCCCAATCCTGGCAGTTTAAGTTGATGTGCGATCTACTTGAGAACTTCTACTCGAACTCTACTTTGTTTGACACGAAAACCGTTTCAGTCGAGCTTATAGAAAAATCTGTGCCTAGCCTAACCTAACCAATGGGAAAAAATGTATCGTCGAGCGAGAGCAAACATTTTTTTTATCAATTTTTTGAGCTGTTCAAGTGAATACGTTGAAAATCGACAGCCGAAATTCAGCGTTTTTCACCAGTACCTAAACCGTTTCGCCCCAACATTCTGGTTTGTTTGTGCGGACTGCGGGCAGATGTGCATTTAAAAAAAAAAAAAAATACTCAGTTTTTCCGTACAAATACTAACTCTTTGTATGTACCTACCCACATGTCAGCGAGCGAAGTATAAAAAGCTTTTGTAGTCCGAATGTGATCGAAAATGTGGTAATTATTTCATGCTAAAAGAAAAATAAATACAATTAAAATGAGTTGTCGGACTTTTGCGGACAACACAATTAAACTGCTTGTTTACTACATAATAAGCACATTGTGTAGCAAGCTTTGAACTGAGCTAATGTTGACATTATTAGATATGTATTACATATTTATAGACAAAGTAACGAAAAACATCCATAAAAGCCAGTTTATCGAGTCATTCATTCAAAGTTCGGAGGACGTTGTCTGTAGCAAATAGAAACTCAGACAATATTTTTAGAAGATAACACTTTAATTGCATATTTATTGCGTTAAAATAATTACAAAGGTTCTTTCACAAATGATCGAAATACAAACAATTTCCCGTAAAATATGACTGTTGATGAACACTAATCTGAGTTTTTATTTGGGTCAGGCTGGCTCCGGGCAGACGCGGCTCACAAAAGATGTAACAAAATTAGAGTTATCTCCTTCGACGGCTCCCGCACAAGAATGTAAACAAGTTGTTTTTAAACTTACAAGGTCTCTACATTAACTTGGATTTATATTCAGTCTTTTCCGTGTAGGTACAAATATCCGACGATTTTTCATTAGAGAATCTGGGACCATCTGTAGATAGGTAGTTATGTATTAGTGTGTTTTGACGTTTTGTAAGTGCGGATAAAATCATGGTAGGGGAATTCATATGTGCACTTTTCAGGTTTGTATATGTCAGTGATATTTTGCTTCATTGCAAGCCAATGCTGTCCTTATACCTTGAGATTATTTTTATGCAGGATGTTAAACATAAATTATCACATAAATACGTGGTGGTTTCCACTGAACCTTTTTTTATACTTAATATATTATGCTATTTAGTCTGATTCGGTTAGCTCGTAGGTAAGCAGCTATTTGTTGCAGCGCCTCAAGAGAGATTACTAATATTTACTTAAGAAGTCTGTATTCCAGACATAATTCCTCCGCTTTAAAATTAAGTTTCAAACAAAATTTCCATCAGAGCTGAATCGGTCAGTCTTAATTATTTGACAAACAAATCCTTTCGTAACGCGCCAGAGCGTCTTCATCGTTTCATGAAAACGGCATTATGTTGTTCAACACGATAAAGAACCCATTAAAATTCGTTTCAAGGAATTATGCAAATGAGATTGTAAGCGTTCTCTAACAAGACAGGACGCTCGCAAAGATTGTTGCTAAACTCAATTCAGTTCGCCTGTTGCTCTCTCCTTTGTGGGTACCTGCGCCTGGCAAATTACCCGGGGACGCTGAACAAACGAACAACTTAAAAATAATAATCTAACTTGGAACGGATGTAGGGATACCACGCGACTGAGAACGCAGTACTGCGAGTCGTCTACCTCTGAAATGAAACGCAATTATTTGAATTTTGATTTATTTTTTCAACCTAACATTGTCATAACTTTCTTAACTCGACAGATCACCAGCTAAGATAACAGGTGTACTCAACTATGAACATTGTTCATACCACTTAAATTATTATACGATCAGTACCGAAAAACAATTATTCATCATTATCACGAAATTTACTTTTATCACGAAAATACTATTCTTAATTTTACTAAATTCCTTTTAATCAATTCTTTTACATAAACTTGAAAACATAAATTATATTAAACATGAAATCACTCGATGTCTATTTTTACAAGAATTCTATTGTAGCTAATAATTAAAACGTCGATCGATTCCATTTCAAGTCTCGGTAAAGATTGAGTAAATATGGAAGACATTACGTAATTAAAAGATAGCGTCTTGTGGAAGGAGAAGCAATAAAGTAATTAAATATAATGTTAATTAGGACAATTATTATTATTCTGACATTTTCAATGGAATAAAATGGCACAACGAAATCATTAAGCTAAAATGCTAAACACTAGGTTTGTTGTACTGCTTCATCGATACAAAATAGTTTTTAGTTTTCGGAATGACATAAAGTTAACTTCATTTTCTCGGGGAACTGTCTTACATTTACAAAACTTTTCACATGACATTATATAACGAAAACTTAATAAAGACTCAACAAGAATCATAATTTAATTTAATGTATCTATACTCCAACGTCTACAGTATACATTTAATCTCAGAGACTACCCACATTCAACTTCACAAGCTAATACATTAGAAATAGGAAAGGCACAGTCGAAGTATAAAATTTATTGCTGACTCCCCTAACTAGGTACGATCTTTTACAATAAGTTATTAGAAAACCACATAGACATGTCTCAAAATAACCAACAGTTTGTGCTTTAAATTAAACTTACTTTGACATTTTAGGTACTCTAATTTACTTTGTCTTAATCTGTGGCCTTTTCTAAAGTAGACAGTAAGTAATTTAACAAGCGGGAAAGTTTTGAAAGACAAGCAACTAGATATCAACTGTTCAATTAAAATACTCTTACAAAATGTTCGCTTAATTTAAAAGGTCTTGTAGATTTGGCACGGCTAGTGATAGATCGCACTAAACATTCAAAATGATAAAATCTAAGTCCGAACTACATATCTTAGAGCACAACTTATGTTAACAGATCAGTTTTGCGATGTCGTTACTCACAATCTACTTCGTTCTACCTAAACTCGACTCTACCTTTATGTGCGTATTGCCAGTTACTTTACGTACATGACTTTGTAAGAAAATAGGATTCATTTATATTCAGAAAATATTATTTTTCATCTTTAGAGAGAAAATACTCAATTCACGAACGTTTGGTTCCGTTTTAGATATTAGATTGACAAAGATCTAGCTAGTAACAATACTCTACGAGGCTACACAGTCGTTGGCTAACAGATACTTTACAAGTAATCACGACTAAGTACCCACATCGAAATTATAATAATTATAGGCTTTTTTTCGAATCGTTGGATTACACAAATCGTATAACTCTAAAAATTCAATGATTTGAAACCCGTTCTTAAATAAAGTCTAACATTTAATTGCACACACAACTTTATACGAGTCAGTGGCTGTACGATACACTGAAACTATTCATGTCTACAAACCAATACTTCGTTGAGGTTTACTTTGGAAAATCTTATAGTGTTATAATAATAACGAATTAACCTTTAACAGCAAGCACCGTACTAATAATAAAATTACAAAGTAAACTTTAGCTCTCGTAGAAAACATCCCACCACAACAAATTGACTAGTTCTAACTCCTATCTACATATTTTTATACACCTTAAGCTAAATTTATTAAAGTCTCTTTATGAAGTATTTGAACCGGCCGCAAATGGTGAAGTGAGGGTTAGGTCGGATGTGGGAAAGAAAAACTAGGAGAAGTTCGCTTCTGAACGGGCAATATCCTTCTTTCGTTAATATCGACAACGCAACACAACACTGAAACGCACCGAAGTCAAGATTAGTTTATAAAATCGTCACTACAATCACTGTTCGTGCAACCGAGTTCAAGCATTCATTGTCCCTTGAGCAGTCTAACAGACGATAGGTCGAGGAGAGATAGAGGAGAGGGAATCCGGACGTCGCTTTGAGCGGCGCCTAGATGTAGACTTCATGGTGTTGCTGCGGCCGGCCCCGCCGGGACTAGGAGCCTCGCTCCGACATTTCCACGACGTCGTCCGGCTCTGGCCTCGTCGCATCTATCTTCCGTCTCTCAGCTATCACTATTCTTATTTTCTCCTCCTCGGTTATCGGCTGATCGACCGATTCAGGCGTGAGTTGGTTGTGAGAGCGCGACGCTGTGCTCGCGTCCGTAGCGGCCGACTCTGTGGAGGATCTCCTCTTGGGGCCGCTCAGTCTTAGACTCTGCCTGTTGGAGGGCACGGCGAGCAGCACGGGCCGCAGTAGGCGCGCCTCCTCCCCGCGGAGGGAGTTCCTCTTGTCGACGCGCTGGCGCCTGTTCTGCGCGAAGGAGTCGCGTCGCGGTGGGCTGCCGGGCTCGAGCTGGTCGGCGTCGTCGGCGTCGATGAAGCGCGCGTCCTCCTCGTAGAGCGCGGCGGGCGGCTCGCTCGTGGAGTCCTGTCGGCGGCGCCCGAAGGCGTGAGGGGATAAGGAAGCCCGTCTCGGCGGTAGCGACGTCGGCAATAAAGCGGTTTGCGAGTGCAGCGTGCGCCGGCGGCGTGCGGGGGACGGTGCTGGTTGCTTGGGCTCGCTGTACGTGAAGTTAGTCGGGAGGGACGGTACCTTGTTCAGTGGCCGCGGCGGGCTCATGCATTGCTCTAGAGCGCGACACAGTGCTCTGTCCTCCTCGTCATCGGCCTCCCGTTCTAACTCACGTTCGAGTTCTACGTCCATATCATTTTCATCTTCCATTTGTTTATGGGATTCTTCTAGGTGTTTCATAAGTACCTGTAAACATAAAAATAAAATTATTTTCTGAACACGTAACCATATGATAAAGTAATCAGTGGAACCTGAAGATACTTACAGCGACGACGACATTGACGAGTACAAACTGTGCCATCAGCACGAACACGACGAAAAAGATGGGCGCTATAATGGTGGACACGCAGCAGTTCCTGACGCAGTCCACGGAGCTGTCGCAGTCTTCTCGCAAGGTGTCCTTCATGATGCCGTTCCAGTTGTCACCGGTCGCTACGCGGAACAACGTCAGGAATGCCATGCCAAAGTTCGCGAAGTGGGCATGTTCACCTAGACCTGTCCAATAAAATATGTATAAGAAAGTGAAGGAACAACATTTTTTGCATAAGTATTATAATTTTCTTTACCTTGACAAGGAATTTCGTCAGAGCATTCCAGCCTCCCAAATAGCTCTACACCAAGCGCAGCAAAGATGAAAAACAGCAGAAAGAACAGGAGCCCCAAGTTCCCAACTTGCGGCAGAGCCTGCATCACTGTGTCCAACAATGCTCGTATCCCCTTCGCCATCTTCAGTAGCTTTAGTACCCTGGCTATCCTCAACACCCTCATTACCCTCATAATCGTCGGATTTATTGGAATTATATTAGTTTCTAACTCTTCTAAAACTATTCCCACTATAGATAAGATGACGATGATTACGTCTAGTTGATTCCATTTGTCTTTTAAGTATATTTTGAACCCTAATGCAACCAGTTTCATAATTGCCTCTAAGATAAACACAGCAGTGAAGAAATAATTGAATATTTTAAGCGCATATTGCAGAGCCGGCGGCATTCTGTAGTATTCTATTGCCATTGTAACGACATTCAAGCCAATGACGCCGGCTATAGCGAGGTCGAAATATTTAGATGTGACTACGTTGTGGACGAATAATCGTGTTTGCCCGTAGTCTGCATAATACGGTCGCATGTGCATTTCTGAAACAATATGTACACAGTTCACAAACAGTTCTGCTTTATGCGGTATTTTGATAAGATCATGTTTTGTTAACTTTTATTTTTATGACTTTGATTCATTTACTTAGGTATGTTTATTAAGAACTCTACTAACTTCTTCGCTTCTTCTCCATCTGTAAAGCTCTCTTGGCCGCTCGTCTCACTCTCTCTTCTTTCTCTTGTTCTTCGCGACAGCGGTGAAAGTTTTCCACCACGACGCCTACAAACATGTTCAGTACGAAGAACCCGACGAGAAGAATGAACGCAATGAAGTATAGGAGACGCCATTCGGAGTAGTTTACTATTGGCTGCAGACAAAATATAAACTCATTGAACACGACGAAAGCTCGAAAGCAATTATGTAGGTCTAGACTCTAGAGTGCCGTAGTGTGGTTTAATCTGTTAGTTAGCAATTTTATATCGTCATAAGATCTAAACAAATCATAAATCCTGAATTAAAGAAGTATTTTTTTCGTTTCGATTACTTAAATTGTGAACTTTGTAACATTAATTCTTAAACCGGTAAGTTCTAAGCATTTTAAAAGCGTAAAACGACGTCGTTTTCGTCCTGGGTGACCGTTTCCAGCATCTGCCGGTTTTATATTGACGTCATTAAATACTTCAGAGAAATTGTAAAAATGAAAACTGAGGAAATAGTTGCCAGATTAAATATCCCTTTAAACGAAGCTTCTATACATATTATAAATTAAAGTTGCTTTTCGTGTTTTTCTGTATGTCCCCGGTGTTCTTTCTTAACCACGCAACAGATTTTGATAAGGTTATCACTATCGTTTAGAAAATGTATTCCGGAAGGTTTATGTGTATAATATGTTTCTATTAAAGTTACATAATATAACTAAGAAATCACGATGTTTTGTCAGTCGTAAAACCATGCGAAGCAGCAGTGGGTCGCTATTTTACATTATACAGAATACTAAAATCAGGAACGACGTGACTTAAATTTATAATATGTATGTATAGATATAGAAGATATAGTTAACCTACACTCCACCTTACATTGGAAAGAGAATAATAGCACAAGTGTTTCATGTTGTGTCTGTACCTGTTGATCAACCCCAACAGCGTCAAGTCCGGTATACATAATGTTCACCCATCCGTCTCTAGAACTCAGCACAAACAATGACATCAGCGCTTTGCCCAAATCGTCGAAGTTATATTTCCTGTTTACCCATACATTGCCGTCTATTGACAAGCAGTCAGATTTGTTCTTAACATTCTTTATGTTCGCACCTTCGCAGTAGAAAAATGCGCCTTTGAAAAGCTGTAAGAAATATTTTTATTACCTAAATATTTGTAAAATATTTTCTTCTTTGTTGACATTTATGTTTCAAAGAATAAGGTGCTGCTTTATCATTCTAAGTGTTTTTGCAACCAATAATATTCGTAACGACAACGGGAAATGTATGTTTAGCATATTGACAAAATTATCTATTTGTCATGTTAGGGCTTTACGACTTTTAATAATGAAAATCGTATTATTTGTATTTAGGAACAATTCAAGTTGATAGTCGATTTAGTTATCAATCTTGTTCCTTGACTTGGCATCAAATCGACTATCATCATCGGCTTCGATTAAATCGATAGCCATAGGTATAAGGTAGATTAGTATATAAGCCGATAGTGTTGCATTGCTCTCGGGACAAACAGCTTAGTTCCATCCGTATAGCATCTCTTGTAACTGATATAATCACACACAGGGCTTTAGACGGGTCTCGTGATGTCCCGAGGGGCTTCGTCTTACGTACGATTGAGTATGCACGCAAATTGCATCAGTCGTGGTTGGTAAAGTAATTGAATATTGGAAGATGTGTGTTAATTAATGTAGTAATTATTTTCGAAGAAAACGCTTTCTAAAAATCTTGCGTCAGTAATGTTCTGTAGCGGAATGATTAGAAAATTATTATTTTTTCTGGTGGTATTTTAGACGCACACGTAAAGATTTCGTAAGAATAGTCTTTATTGATGACATGCGTAAAGTTTTATTTTAATTCAGAATGGCCTATGAAAATAATAAAAATATCTTACCTGAACTCCCAAAATGCCGAATATGATAAAGAAAGTGCAGCAAATGAGCACAATATTTCCGATAGGTCTTAATGAGGACAGAAGTGTTTGCACAACCAGCTTCAACCCTGGTGCTCTGTTTATTACTCTTAGTGGCCTTAGCGACCTTAGTAATCTAAATACCTAAACAAGAGTAAAATGTACACCATTTTAAAAGTTAATTTATATTATTGATGGCAAAATGTGTGAAGTTGTAAAGCATCTTACCCTGAGAATTCCAAAAATTCGTGGACTGGATTCTGATACTAAAGACATTAATAAATCAATGATGGATATGATGACCAGTGAGCCATCCATGATGTTCCATCCCGAAGTGAAGTACGCGTCGGGACCGTAAAACATTCCTGATGCCACTACCTGGTTTGGAAAAAATATACATTGTACACGGTATATTTACAAAGGCTTTCACTAATGTATTCTGCGGTAAGGCACGTGTTCCGATACATAATGATCATTTCAAATAGAAATTAAAGAAGTTTTGATTAAATAAAAGACAATTTTCTTAGAAAAATATTGAGATTCGTATAATCTGCATTCTTAACATCTTTTCTAAAAAGTTCTATACTAAAAAAAAATCCCCAAAACACGATGAAAACTTCATGTTGATAGAAGTGGGTAAAGTTATCGTAGCTCGAGTGTACGCGTCACGAACAGCCATGTTTCCTAGTCAAACTGTTTCATGGTTCGCTAGTACGCCACTCCACTCGCTCATATATTCTACAATTTTCGATGCCTAGAGAGGCATCTAAAATTGAAAAATGAAAATGAAAGGGGCGAGTTCGTGTGTAGAACTAATCTATGAATGGGTGCGCAAAAAACAGGATAAATAATAATGAATCATTTGTTTCACTCTATCCAAAATAATTATATCGTCATGGAAACGCCTACCATAATCAGCTTATAATGTTCCCACTGCTGGGACAAGGGCTTCCTCTCGGTGAGAGGTAGTGGGCCGTAATCCACCACGCGGGCCCAGTGCGGTTGGTAGATGTTCCATGTCTTCGAATTTTTGGTTCAAGGACATGATGTTGTCCTTCACCGTTTTGAGAGCAGTGGTGATGAAATTATTTACACAAAGTAAAGCGCCTGGCAGGGTTCGAACCTACGACCTACAACTCGTAAGTCACGGCTGTTACCACTGGGCCAGCACCCACCACTGCTCTTTGGAAGGATCAAAACGTTATTATAATACTTTGACGATAAAATGTTCCAACAAAACTGACATAGAAATTGATACTAATAATGAATTAATTAATGTAATAAAATGGCTGGGGGATAATAATCTTCATGTTAATATTGAAAAGACTAAAATAGTTCAATTTCAAACATGTAACTTGTCAGTAATACCAACAGTAATTAGACATAATAACGCAATTCTGCAACCAGGACCATCATGTTTATTTTTAGGTATAATAATTGATAACAAATTGAACTGGAAGGAACATGTAGAAAGAGTATACAGTAAGCTTGATAAGTTTGTATATGCTCTTCGCAAGTTAAGACTAGTGTCCAGTAAAACAACAGTACTAAATGCTTATCATGGGTATGTTTCATCAGTATTGCGTTACGGCCTGGTGATATGGGGTAACTCAGTGGATGTGGAAAGGGCATTCATAGTGCAAAAAAAATGTATCAGAGCCATGAGTGGAGCGGAATATTTGGGCCATTGCAGGCCATTATTTAAGGAATTGAGAATTCTCCCACTCTCATGTCTGTATATTTTTGAAGTTTCTCTATTTGTAAAAAAATACCCTCATTTATTTTTATTAAATGAACACGTCTCTGAAAGACTGAATAAAAAAAATGCCGGGAAATTACTAGCACCTGCTCAGAGATTGCAATTATATAGTAGAAATGCCAGTTGTATGACAATTAAAATTTGTAATAAATTACCACCGGGCCTGAGAATGTTACCAATTGATAAGTTTAAAGGTAAAATGTTTGATTGGCTCTTAGACATGTGTTTTTATTCCGTCAATGAATTTTTAAATCATACTTTATGATATTGTAATTTAAAATCTTAATAATGACATTAGTACTTTGATATTATTATGAATTTTTGGATATTGTAATTTTTATTTTGACGTTATGATTTATTGTTTAGCATTATGGTTTATTCTTTGACATTACGATTTATATTTTCGATATTATTGTTTATATTTTTGATTTAGCTATTGATATTTTGACATGACATATAATGCATTTTTGATGAAATTCATAAACTTAATACAACATTTCAAAATTTTATATATTATTCTTATAATGTACCTAATTCGATGATTTGCATGTACCTACTTAATATTATTATTGGCATATTTTTTAATATTACTACACCAGCAATGGTAGTATGTGTGAAACAGTGTTTAATGTAAGATCTCAATGTACCATATACTGAGAATAAAAATAAATAAATAAATAAAATAAACAAATAAATAAAATAAATAAATAAATAAAATAAATAAATAGGATGTATCAAAATGCTGCTGAAAACTACAATGTAAGCTACAATAAACTTGAAACTAAATGGTGAAAGATGAAGTATAGACACTTCAGTAAAGTATGCGTTATGCTCAGTGGAAGGATCAAACGACTGCTCTTAACGTCTTAACCACACTCGGAACGAGTGCCATTCTGACAATAGTAAAGTCACAGCGGAAACACCAGTAAAACCTTATGATTGCTGCTGACAAATGGCGAAATTTACCGTTTGCTCTCAAATACTTTGTGTATTTTAATACTTCTTCCACATAGTGCTGCTAGAAGATTCTACTAGAATTGTTTACGTCTTTTTATGTCTTGAGTTAGTAATTTTTGTGAGTGTACTTTTAAACCAACAGTGTTTTTGATACAAATAACGTTTGTTCGAGATAATTTTCGGTAAAAATATTTTAGTCCGTTCATTGATCATCTAATTTATGGGATTTGGGTCCCGGAGATGTTATATCGTCATTTTATGCAAATATTGATTTCATGGTTCCAAAATTCATTATTTCATTTAAAAAATCATTATTCACAGTTTACCAACCTTGATGAACATTTCAACCGCGAACACGCCTGTGAACACGTAGTTGGCAGTGGAGAGAAAGGATCGCTCCTTAGAGTCAGGCGGGATGTTGGGCCGTTCCATCGCCAGAGTGATGCAGTTCAGTGCGATGAACAACAGCACTATGTTGTCGAACCAGCCGCGCGTTACTACCCAGGTGCAGAATCTTCGCATGCTGATGTTGTAAAGCGTATTGATATTAATAATTAAATAAGTTACTCAGACATAATTAAGAATATTATGTAAGCTGTCAAATAATTGAATCCAAATAACGGTCGAGTGTACTGCGAGGTGACCTAGCGTAGTGCGTAGTACAATTCGTTCAAACTTACATGGTATTAAACATGTACTGGAGTACAAAAAATACATTCTTTTAATGAAATTATCATTACGAAAATACTAAAATTCTTTTAGCGGAATAAAGGAATTGAGGTCGCTATACTCTTACTTGTTCTCTGGCGAAAAAATGTACAGTGAGTAAAATTCTTTTTCTTTGAGGCAGCCCGTCGGCTCCATAAAGCGAAAAAGGTCTTTGAATCTGTACCGTCGTCTGTCGAACCTTGATGATAACATACACACGTTGTTTATAGCGACCTGCAAAAAATGGAGCTTTGTAAATGCTAGTAATGAAACATGTGTGCAAAATTTTCAGCTGTTGTTTATGGATTTCATGTAATCGCTGCGTGCAGAAACAGAAATGATAAGGTTCAGTTAAACACAAACCTTAAATGAACTTTATAATAACATTTTGTAAGGTGTCGAAGGAAAGTTCAAAGTTATACCCCGTTGAATGGTTGTGGTGAACCTACCAGCATAAGTTGGGAGAGGGCCTACCACAATTATTCAAGTTTACTGGCATTTTGCTTAAACGGATATTATTTAACTTGACAAGAAGACGATTTAGAAATTGAAATACGACTTCTACGAAAGAACAGGGTGCAAGAGATGAATTATGTGCTTCTAATATAGATCCGACGTAACTTTTACTTTTTACCGTATCGTTACTGCATCTGCGTTTGCCTGTACAGGCTTGGCTATGGATGAATCCGAGATGCTTGTCTTGATTTCTGTCATCAATGTCACCTTTACCTTAATCTTACTACTGCTACGTACTTCCTCATTGATTTGCTTCATCAGTGGCAGTGGCTGCGCATTGAGCCTTGTTGGCAGTGCGGGCGCCGGCAGCTCTCGTACCGGCCTGGGTGTCACTGGGACTACGGGTGAAGGAGGCCCCAAGTTGCTCGCCTTCACTTCTGATACCGATGTCACTGTTACCAATGAATCGTACTCAGATACCCGTAACTTGCCTAGGAAAATTTGGTGTATAGTAAGTGGATGTACTGTATATTCAGTCGTTGAGTTGTTAGTCAATCTAGGAAATAGTTAGTGTGCCTGTTGGCACTATCTTCAGTTTTACTTGGAAACGTTTGATGTTAGATTGGTGTTTATGCATGAAGATCACTTTGATGATTGTATCTGACGTTTTCCAGATTATTCAAATGGCTCCCTAGAGATTTACCTAAACCCTGTCTAGTAGCACACTGTTCTCAACAAAGAATAGGTAACAAGCCAACTTTAATAACTTATTTAAGAAAACTATTTAGAAGAAGTACTGGCCACAAAAAAATTGTTAATGTTGGTTGAACCAGCCTGTCTTGCATTAAATAATTGTCCGAAGTATTAAGAAAAACAGAACTTTGAAATAAGGAGGGAAAACTTCACATTGCCGCAGAGTACGTTTTGAAACGAAATATGTTTGGGAGATTACTGTCAATCATTTATTTTTTCTTGTGAAAATAATTTTCACAACTTTGTTGAGTAGTGTATCATTTTAATGTTAAATAAAGACAAGTGTAGTCAGTAGGTCTACCTACTAACCTACTCATGTTCTCGAAACTCAATCAATAAGCAATGATTGTATGTTGAAGAATGATTAAGGAATGCATAAAATATCAAAAGCAGTACGGTCAGTCACCCAGCTGTTCTAATCGATTGCAATAACAATTGTTCTGAAATATTAAGTGAAACTAGGTTACCTGTCAAGTAGTCATTAGTGAGTGATAGTCTATGAGGCGGAGCCTTCACGGAGTCGAGCCGAACTGTTGAGTCTGAGGAGAACCCCGCTTCTGGAGCCTTCCAGGATACCTAAACATACAGAGTATGCAGAACAACTCGAAATGTGTATCTGAACGCAGCTGTGCAGCAAATAAACTTCCAATGTTGCTTACATTTTTGCAAAACTATTATTCAAATCTGTGGTTTGTGCAGTGATTCATTCCCAAGAATGATATATATGGTGCTTCTCTTCATATATTTATCGAAGGCTTCAAGCTGTGTTCCACGATATTAACTTATATAGGATAAACCTATCTTCTCATAGTAAGAAGATAGTTTTTCGAACTTACATCAGGCAGCAATGGTGCATTATGTGCGGAGACCCGCCTGGCCTGGCCGCCGGGAGGCAACACGCGCGCGGCCGGCGGCGCGGCGCGCGTCCTGTTGTTGGGCAGCTCCGACTGAGTGTCGTTCTTTATCACCATCGATGATGATAGCAGAAGCTCGTTCTTGCGGATGTTCGAACCTGTAGTTGAGGTTCCAGTAAGATTTATGTGTATCTGGGATATGGGTTACAGAATTTAGGAACACGTTACGTAATACTTAAACATGCGTAGTAATTTATTTACTACATAGGTAAACATTTTATAGTGTTCCCCCGAAACGAACCATACAATCGAATTCGACAGTGAATAGCATGGTTGTGATCAGAGCTCGTATTTTACTTTAAAAATAAATGTCTAGATTTTGTTTGTAGCCCGAACGTTGATCTTAAAAATCTATAAAATCCTTTTAACAAATCAAACACAAGTGTCATCTAAGTAAGTGGATAAAATTGTTTGCGCAATGTTTATTTAAGAAGCACATCAAACATCACGTGCAAAACACTGTTAAGTATGTATAATGTATAATCAAAGTCGTACAAAATTAAAAATAATCTAATACCGTTGCAGACAGCATGATCCCTGCCATTGTTTAGTATGATAGCGTCTGAGTCGGATCCCGTTCTTTGCTTCGCTTTTCTTCTTAGACTTGGTCGCCAACTGTAGTTGCGTTGCACCCTACACTTCTCGTCGCCATTTGTGCCCACACTAACTACACTTATGTTCCTAAAAAAGATTCTGTAGTTATTATGTAATCATTAAAATAGCTACGAGTTTAGGACAGAAATAGGTCCTAATTCCGAAATAAAGAAAAATATTCTATGTTTGTTCATTCGCAGCACGAAATGGTTAAGTCTCATGCACGATGCAAATACAAAAAGTCCCTATTACTATCACTTGTCATGTTTTCTTTGTGCAGAATAAACAATTTTTCTTTTCTATGGTGCTCAACTTTTTAATTCCTCGAGTGTACATAAAATTAAAATAAGGAAGTTACAAACTTACTTTTGTGAACTTAGAAGACTGGACTTATCACTTGTATTCAGACAATTTTCGTCCTTTGCAATCGTTATTTGAAGGTTCTTTTCTGGTAGTAATGGCGATGGTATAGATCTAGGTGTGGTCGGCGTCGTGGGCGCAGGTGACGCGGATCTAAGCGGAGGTGGGGCGAGCGTTAGCGGGGGAGGGGCAAGAGACATGGGAGGTAGCCGGGCCTTCTCAGCCCCAAGTTGAGCTTGCGCCGAGTGGAGGGTTAGTGTGTAGCTGTTTGGTGGCTTCAGTAGCCCGGGAATGCTTGCACACTAAAAAAAATAAAGTACCTATATCACATCTAAATGTTCACAGCAAAAATGTGATGATTAAAAAAATATTGTAGTTTATATCAGTGTAATAAAAGAACTTACAGAAGTACGATCAATGGAATCCAAACTGGATAACATGGCGGATCTTTCCAAGCTTAGAGCTACGTTAAATTCTCTGAAGGAAGCTCCAGGTTCTAAAGTAGTAGATGGTGAGTCCTGTGGTGTAGCCGCTGTGTGCGTTATCATTGGCAATGCTGAAGATTCTGTCGTACCAGCGCATTTCGCTCGCATTTTTGACTCCTAAGATAAAAAAATGTTCGTGACTTTAAAGGGCAATCAATTTGCAAACACTTTTACTTTACATGTTTAATGAGTTACAAATGCATGGAAAGTTAAAGTTACCGCCGGGAATTCTGATACAATTTATAACGCTTTAAAGTAGCAGAAGACCCCAAAGGTTTTCCAGGCGGCCAAATGATCAATGAGCCAAGCAATATAAAAAGGTTTGGTATAAAATAAATCTTCTACAATACTGTCTTAAGTGATAGATTACCAAAGTACCTGAAGGTAAATGACAAGATAAAGTAAATGAGACAAAAGTCAGGTATATACTTCTAAGATGTTTCAGAAGATTACAAGATTAGGATTGAAATGTATTCTAAAAGTAAGTAATAAAACATTTTACGATTAATAAATCCTAAATGTCGTTTTTAGATTAGCGAGACTCGGAGATGTAAATAGAAGTCTAAATATTTCTTGTTACTTATTAATCTTTAGGTTATAAACGAGTCTCTAGTTTTTAATTAAAACTAATACCTAAGTCATAAAATTAACTGATTTTAATCTTCAGTGTAATAAAAACTTACTAAATAATTAAAACATAATAACTGAATAATAATCAAACCATTTACAAAAAAAAACAAAACATTAATATAAAAAATAATAAAACATAATACTTAATATTATGTAACTTAATTCAATTGTGAAATGTAAATACCTAATCCGTTTAATTTTGACTTACTTTTTGTAGATTACACTTGTTAGATTGCGCGCAGTCCTTACAAAGTGTCGGATGGTGTGCCGACGACTTGGTTTTACGATGTGACTTTATTGCCTTCTCTTTATGTCCATTTACATCATCTTTAGCCTTTCGTACATCATCCGCTGACCTCCAATAGTTTTTTATTTCATTCTGCTGACATAAATTCTTGATCAAATGTGAATCGAATTTTGAATTCTTTGTTACTTTGGGAATTTGGACAAATGGAATAACATTGTTCACGTTGACTTAATGAAATAGTATCCCAAATACTTTACCTGTGAAAAACTCTCACTGGAATGTGATCCCGAATTCGAGTCGTCGTAGTGCAATTCGTTATTGTCTGAGAAACAGTCGCTCGACAATTTTGATTTTGCCAGCTCGCGTTGTTCACGTTCCCTTCTCTCATTTCGCTAAAATATTTGAATTACACATGAGAATTTGATTGGGAATTCTGTGGCAGAGGAATGAAACCATCAGTAATGCAAAGAATTTTGTCTGGTCTTAGAAATTCAAGTATTCTTCCTTGCAAGATACCTTTGCTATTTTACTCTTCACAAAAAATAAATGAAGGTAACGTCTTGAATGATTCAAAGTTTACGAAACCTACTACAAAATTATGTAACCAGACTCACCTCTGAGCTGAACCCCTCGACGAGTATAGCAACAAGCAAGTTGAACAGTACATAATTCCCAAAAGTCATAAGGGCAACGAAATATAATGCAGCCCAGTGACTCGTTTTTTCCATGCCATTAAACAGCACAACATTCCAGTCTTCCTGGGTTAAAACCTGAAATGTTTACATCAAAGTCAGAATTTAACTCAACCGAGCAAATCGTTCTACCACATCAAAAATTTTAAAATCCGAGTTTGTTTAATAAATCAAAATAAGCAAGGTGTGCTGTCATATTGTATTAAGTAGTGCCATTTGGTGTAATAAAATATTACTTTGTTTCAATGTTAATAAATTAAAGTAAAAAAATACAAAAACTGTTGTTAGTAATTAGCGTGTTAGTGTTGACAAGTGTCATGTTGTTGTGTCGGTGTTCACTAATACACAGTAATGAAAGGGAACACAGACGGCGAGTTTGAGTACACAAGCATACAGGGTTCAGCATTACCTAATGCTATTCACTACTAAGCAAGATGCAACTATCTACGGAGCGCTCCTTGTACTGCATTACCAAAATGTACATAAGTACTAAGTAACTACGGCGGATCTCTCGCTTGTGCCAAGTCTAGTAATGTACAAATCATGTTCAGTCATGTTAATCGTTAAAATTTTGTACTTGTCTTATCTCAGAACCCATGGTGAGTTGTCAAATAAGACAAATGTGATTACAGTTCCAATCAGTTTAAGTTGGTGGTTACGAGAAAAACGCGTCATCTATATTTTAAAACATATTGAAACGGGATCGCAAATAAACCGTCTATTATTGAGCCTAGTGTAGCGTACCGCTCGAGGCTTACCTGGAACACGGTGACGGTAGCCCATAGGATGTTATTAAAATGTTTCCTGTCGCACTCACACTTGGGATGGTGCGAGATGATCTCAGGGCAGGTACAATCCCGCTCGCTGCCATTGTCTTCGGCGAACTTGCAAAACTTACCACCGAATAGATACATGCCCAGAATACTGCTCGTCGTGGAGTCGATGTAAAATGAAAGAAAAACAAAACGCTATGCGCAAACGCCGCGACCGAGTCATCCTGACGACATTATTGTTGCGTACGAGACGTTAACACTGCCACCTGCGCTCATGAACGAACTGCTGAAATAATACTAATGTTACGGGCTGCATAGTTATTGCGTTCACATATCTAGTGTGCAGTTAGTGCCATAACAAGGAGTATATGATCAGAGACAATGCTATCGTAATATTGTGGAGATCTATTTGCACACATTCAGTATTAGTGGTGCAGTCATACTTGTGTATCTACACGATAACGTGCCGTAAAATTAGTTTTACTTCAAACAATCGTCCTAGTGATTTTATTTTGGGATGTGATGTAATAATTAATTAATAAACAAAAGCCTAAATGGTTAAGCAGTGTTATCGCCGTTGGAACGCTACAACCAACGGATATTATGTTAATAAACTAAATCATATATTTACTTTCATTAACATCATGTTATTTATAGTGCAATTAAGTTCCTCGACTAACTTAATACTTAAATTATGTTTCATTCTTTATACTGCCTCATTATTATTATAAAAAGTAGAAATGCAATAAAAATAATCCGGAGGAGGAATAAATAGGCGAAAGTAAAGTGCGTAAAAGATAATTCAGACATAATCAAAGAAAACTCTCATTCATACTGTATCATTATATTACTCGTGGCAAAAGTCATTCAAATTAAAATGCAGTATTTTTTAAATTATAAATTCATCCTGAGAAATGCAGATGGAAAAGAGTAAAAGGAAATTTAGATGAGAGGAGCTATACCTTCTGTTATTTATAAAGTAGAAGTTAAGAGTTTAAGAAAAGGGGAAGTAATTGAAAATTTGACTGTTACTGAAGTTAAAAATAGGGATGCCAGGATTGATAACGAAACTGGTGTAAAGTTTTGTCGTGTAATCCTTAAAATTTTGAACAACACTGTCATAAATTCGGTCGTGAAGTTAATGATAAACAACATTCCACCAATTTCGGACCAAGCTGTTCAAGATTAAAACCTAAATAATAGAAGCAGCATGCAGAGTGATAGATATACTGTATAACTGAGTGCAGTTGTAGTAGTGGGAGTAGAGGAACTGACGAACAGGTTAACCCACGACTCGGCTTCGAACGACCTCAAGCTAACCTACTCAACCAAGCTCACTGACTAAGTAATGTGCTCTGGACAACTTCTGATGGGAGTACTGTACGAACAACATGGTGAACGTGACACTAATGATGTTTGATCAATTTGTTACGGATGGTACTAGATCTCACTACGCGGGTACTAGGGTAGCGGTTACGCGACTGAACGCTTGTTTCGACAACGCACTGTGCTGCAAGCTTGATCCCTCCCTTAGTGTTACTTGATAGCTGTACAGTTCTGTGTGTTCGAGTAGATAGTCTCTTGCAGCAGAGTGAACAGTCGTTTGTGTACTCTCGTGGTTAGTCGATTAGCCGTGACAAGACAACCTTCTGTTATTCGGGATTGTCCTACGGTCGTGAGTGTTGGCTGCTGACGGCCCCGTGGGTAAGCGTTTAGTAAATGTTGCAAGTTCAGTCTGTTTCTGGGTTGTCTGTTAGGTATTTTAATTGAAAATGTTGAATACCTGAAACACCGTGACAAAGGCCCACAAGAGCGTATCAAAGTTTTTTCTGTCGCACACTTGATCGCCATGCTTGTCTTTCTCGCAGAATTTGCACCCGAAGAGGTTCATACCGAGGATGCTGAACGTTACCACGCAATATGCGATTAGATAAGAATACGATTACTAGAATCCTTTCCACACACAATGGAGGGAATATATATACAAAATAATAAAGGTATATAGAATAATATACATAGATAAGTGTGTTCATATATCTAAGAAGATGAGTGATCAAGTGCAGGTGTAAAAAAACTGAAGTGGACGAAAAGCACAAAAGCGTGAAGTCACTATGGTTGATAAGATATAATAAATAGAAGAGAAAAAAGTTGTAAAGAGTGTGGATAGTGGCAGTGTGTAGTGGGTGGAATGTCAAAGACAGAGGTAGTTGACACATAAGGATAAGATTGAAAAGAAAAAGGAGAAATCACTCACAGTTAGTGCACAGGTTAAGGGATGCGGGTGTGACAGTTAAGTAGAAACATTCAGAATTTCATATTTTTATGGAGAGTCGAATAAATCTTCTTTTGCTACGGAAAAATGAAAAATCTGATTGAGCAATCAATGAATGATTGCTGGGGTCTGTGATGTTTGACTACTAGTTGCTACGATACAGGTGTGAGGTAGGAATATTGAGTTTACATACAAACTAAAGAGTTGAATTTTGAAGGTCAGGTTTGTAGACAGATATTTACATAACGCCTATTAAGTCCCTAGTGAGATATTGAATTTGAATACCCATTTAGACCAAGTGAAGCAAAGAAACAAAATTATAGGAATTGTTTTGGTTTTCAGAATTGTGGATAACAAGTACTTAAGTAGGACAGATAGGCTTTAAAATAATTTTGAAAAGAAAAGTATTTCAGGAAACTCATAAATAGCAGTTTCACGGATTTGAAAATCATAAACTCAAACATAAAACCCTAACATTTTAAATTGTAGTTTAATTACATGCATTTTATTGTTATCGTTTATTCCTTATTTATGTTACCTTTTCTTTAAATCTTATTTAACAAAACCTGATCTGTCTCCGTGGTTTGATGAACTAATATTTGTAAGAGTTAAATTGTGATATTTACCTGAATATGAAGATAAATAGTACTAGGAGTGAGAAGAAGACGGCGACGTTGTCCATGGTCCGTAGCATGACGAACAGTTGCCGGCGCAGGTTAGGCATGAACCTGACCAATTTGAGTATCCGCAAGAGTCGAAACGTGCGGAGAACGGAAAGACCTGAATTGCCAGCCATGTCTTTCTCCTGACCCACGCTATGTGCCAGTTCGAATGCACTGTTTGTATAAAAACAAAAAACATTTTTTTCACTTCTTGGAAAAACAATTCTTGATTTTTTTTCTGCCCACTTATAATAGTGAAGTAAACCAAGCATCAAACTTTTTCCAAGTCATAGTTATATCTTAAAAAAATATAAACACCTAGTACGTACTACTAGTACACAATATAAAACCAGTAAAAAAAAGTTAAAGTGGTTGTTTTATAAATTCTGAACTGAATAAAGTGATTTATCTCCGTTCTCACGAAGCTAAATGTACTTGTAACAGGGGTGAATCACCATTATATTACTCGTACGTCGGAGCTCGGGTTCAAAACCACAGATAGTCAATTACGGACACCCCTGAGTGGGGGCTACCGAGGTATCGCAGCCAATATTTCACATTGTCCTTTAAATCTTTGAGGACAGGACTTGAATTATATAGAACCAGTGGAAACAATACATTGGCACTAGTATTCAAATTCGTACAATATATTGTAATAAATAACAAACAAGCACGTCATATTGAATTTTTCATAATATGGATTTACTTTAATCCATGTTTGGTTCTACTCGTTTGTGAATAAAGTATTCTACTTTGGTATTTTATTTGTTATTCGGGATTAAAATTGGAGCTGAATCAATTTAGTATTTTATGAGCTACACAAAAGCTTCAGGTATGTGCTGTTTTGGACGCTTTAAATAAATGAATGAGTGGTATTCAGTACCGTTATTACAAAGTTAAAAAACAAACTTCAAATAATTTCAATTATGTTTAGGTTCTTTGGTGGGCGTAAAATTATATTTTTTTAATTATAAAAAAACAGTATTTTCGAAGGGGAATATTAAATTAGCTCTAGAATCTTAGCTAACCCTAAACAATATTCTAAATATTTAAAGAAAAAATAATCCAGAACTAAGTTTTTTTTTACAAATATCTGAAAAATCTTACCTGAGTATAACAATAACGCCATCAAATACGTTGAATCCATTGGAAATATATTTGAACGGTCCTTCGGCGACGATCTTGAGAAGCATTTCTACGGCGAATATTGCCGAGAACACAATGTTACTGATCTCCACGATCACAGTGAGCTCCTCGGGCTGATTGTGATATTCAATACCCATTGACAACGTATTGATGAGGATGGCCAATAATATACCTGGAAATTACAGCTGTGAGATATCTCGTGTAACAGATACGAGTATGTTGACGGTAAAAATAAACGTATAATTCTTGGATAAATAAAACAAGAGAAGAAATATTCCCGAGACAAACAAGATACAATGTTTCCGATTTCTAGCAGCCAAGAGTCACTCGGAAGACCTTTTTCGCAAATGGCATAGTAACAAAAGAAAAATGAGTTCATGACTATATTTGTAGCTTAAATTTAATGCTATCTCACCTTGCTGAAAGTATTTATGGTCAGCAATGAATTTGATCTTCTTCCTAAGTCTGGAAAGTGCTCCGGATATCCTGTTCCAGAAATTGGCGCACGCGTTTCTGACGCAGCCCTTGCGCGTTTCTTTGGCGACAGCCTCGGCCGCGATGAGGTCCGCACAGCACGAGAAGTCTTCTATCTCCACGATCTAACGATAAAAGATAATATACAAAATAACATACTAATTTGATCCTGCTTGACCATTCTTGACAGACCATAATATCATTACCAAAATAGAGATAGAAATGCAGTTTATCAGAATATACTAATTGATATTTCTAGTCAGACCATAATTAAGTCATCTCATTCTATAATATACTTTGAATACTTCTATATAAAAGACACCGTGTTTATCCCCACAAATTTTATTAAAATCCACAGCTAAAGCTCTGCTTTAGGTAATAGAAAACGTGTTGTAGAAAATTAAGTTTTAACGTAGAATATAGTGAACACAAGGAGCCAACGCTTGAAGTAACTAATAAAAAATCCAGGGGTGTGAGATTAGTCTTCTTATATTGTATTCTTGAAGATAAAATAACAGCTAGTTTATAAACAACATCAACACAAGGGGAGCACCTATTCTCCTACGTGAAATACAAGCCAATTCATATTTCAATCTATCATCGTAAAATAGTATTTCCTCAGCGTGGAATGAAATACAACTTTGTACGTACAAGTTTAAATTTTCCAATGAAGGCTTTACGATGACAGATACATCGCGGGCTGGTTATAAATTGTAAAAGTTTTACTGTAATTAATTTAGTTTCAGTACATTCTGAGAAGAATATAATTAATGTATTATTTACTTGCGTCGATGAGTTTACAACACCGAGTGAATGGATCGGTGTATAATAGAGTTCTTTTTTGTAATTGAAGAAATCATAACGAATGCTTGCATCAGGTGTGTTATTTCACCAATACGTGAGAGGTTGATGTGACCACCTTTTAAGCGTCCGTCAGAAAGCACCTATGATAAAAAATAGCTTACCCTGGTGTCAATTTTCTCTTCTCCGGCCCTCTTGCTGATGCCTTTAGTGAGTTCTTCGAAGAAGGAGTCCAGAGCCACTTGTCCAGTGGGCAGTGCCGCAGACAACGCGCCGGAGAGCGCGAGCAGTTCTTGACACGACATGGTCCCGCCGGCCGCCGCGCGTTCCTCAGCAGTTTCGCCTGTCGGCATGTCGAATTCTACGCCCCCAAATAAAAGTCACTACAACACACGCTCTAACAGACGGACAAAACTCTTCTAATGTCTTGATAACATCTTGTTATATTTTAGTTAGTATACGGTTTAGAAAATCGCGTGAAAATGTAATCGATATTTTCCCTCTATCGCTCTTGTAACATTGCATACTCTAAAGTACAAGAGATTGATCATCAAATCCATTGGGCAATACCGTCCATTATAAATTTCGGGTGTATATACTTACAACCACCTATGTTTACCTTGAACGATATAAAACGTAAAAAGGTTTTGAGCAGTGTCTAAATCTTTTTATGTGAATTTGACTGACCTGAACTCATACCAGTATTTCAGAATACATAGCTTATAAATTTCCTAATCAGTCCAGCATTAAACATTTATCGTTTCTCTCTACTCTGGTCCCAAGTTGCCCATTAAACTGAAAAATATTTTCTGAGAAATGTTTTAGGATTCTCTCAAAGGAATATAACAAGATGTTTTCGAGGTAAAATAGATAACTCAAGAAAGATTAAAGATTTTTATATGTAAATCAGGTCTCAAAAGTGTAATAGTGCTAGACCTATACTGAGAAGGGGTTAAGCGAAATTTAGAAAACTGTTTTATTCGGTTGTTTTCCTAGTTCTATTTAGGTTCTATGAAGAAGTAGAGGAAGAAGAAGCAAGAAATTAGTAGAGATTGCACATGCCCGTCTAATAGCGTCGTCTAGATCTACCGTCTCCTAGACTCACCACTTTGGCTCTTAAGCCAGTCACGCTGACACAATGAATCTATAAATATTCATTCGAAATGTTAAAAAGTTTTAACACTATTGAATGTAGAGTGTTTTTGTAGTGTATTCACAAGTTGAGTTTGGTTCGCAGTAAGATGGGGAAAGTTTCAAGTGTGTAAAGTACAAGCAACAGGTAAAGTAAGTAGCTGCTATTTCTTGCTAGCGTAGGTGGGTGCTTTCACATTTATAAAGCTACTGTCGAAAGATTTCAAGGACATTTATTTTAAGCTTTCGGTTCATTTGTCAAATTTTTAATCAGTTGCGTTTAGAAATGGTTTTATTTTAAGCAATTGGATTGATTGATCATGAATGGATGATGTATGAATGAAGCAGATTGCATTAGTGCACAATAGCATTGTCGATCAAATGCGTATTATAAACATGATAAATAGGAGCTGTGCCAATGACACAATAAAACCTTTTGCGCCAATTATGTTCACTAATGTGGATCAAAAAAGAAGTTTTTCGATTAAGTTAGACATAGTACAAAGTACAGTACTTTACCTGTTTGTGTCATTTTCTCAGAAGAACACACATTGTGGGGATGTGCGCCGTGCGGTTCATTCGGGGTGTGCAGTAGTACTGTGTCGCTGAACATCACGGATGACCTTCGACGGGTCAGTGATGGTGGAGACAGGAGCGATAAGTTCGAAGCATTCTGAGATTAAAAAGTCATTCAGTCAGTCATTAACTGATGTAAGGTTCATGTACACAAGCTTTTTAATAAGTGGGTACCGCTCACACATACAAACACCTCAGCAAAGGGTAATTAATTAATGCAGGCGACCGTACATCCTACAAATTGCCTTAATAGCCACCTTTAGTCTCAGTGCCTCTAGGGGAAATTTGCGCTATTAACTAGAATATTTAGTACGTTTAAATAAAACAGGTAATACAATAGAACATTATATTTAATTAAGAAAGGATATTATTTAAATTCACAATCTCTACTTTAAATTATTTTACCCATAATTATTAACAGAAATAGACTCTCAAACAAATTAGTGGTCAATTACATTAAATAAACCGTTGGTTTTGCCCCAAGACGAGATACGAGCAGTGAGGGTGCGCGCAACAGGCTGGGTCGTTCAAATGGCTCTTTACATAAAGTATGATAATTTTCTAAAATCGCTTACATTACTATTCTACCCGTATAAAAGGATACGACTAGTGTAAAGACAGAATATATTAAAGTATTTGCCCGAATTTATAGAGAAGTTCTGAAAACCAAATTAGTTGGCTTTTTTCTAATTATTTGGCACCTTTTTAGGATTCAATATTTTTACATAATTTATGTTCACTTTTTAGTGGCAAAATTACTTCCATTCAAATTAGCAACATTCTGTAGAATAAAATAGTAACGAAGTCAAAACTGTACATTGAATTGTTTCTGAAACAAAGTAATTGTTACGAGGTCAAGTCAAGAGTTAAGTCTGATGCCAAAAATAAAGTTTTTAGAATGTTTGTCTATTTTTTCTGTTTGCGTGGATATATGTGCGGATTGGCGCCAAAACGGCTGTACGAATTTGGATGAACTTTAGCACACAGATAGTATATAACCTGGATTACTCATAGGGTACTTTTAATCCCGTAAAGTATGAGATATTTTTTTACCTCCACACGGGCAAAAGCTAGTACCTATTCCATAAAATCGTACCTATTTACCTAGTCTCAATGTATGGAAATACGTGCATGTTATATCGTTATCGTGGACGGAAATTTAAAAGCATATTCATAATTATTTCCATACATTTTACTTCCCTGTGTTATCGTGATGCCGTGACGTGAACGTGGACTTCCACGATAATATTAGAAATCGTCACGTTAGAAATTACGCATATCTTTGAAGTCCTCCAAAATAAAATCTCATGCTCAACTATATTACCTAAACATAACTTCACTATCTTCCAAAATATTCCTTATTTTCCCTATGTTGCAAGTAACTAGAAGCAAATAGATCAGACAGCTGAAGTGAATAATGTCGGTGTTACCTCGAGATCGGCGGCTGACAGCGAGGGGACGCGCAACAGGCCGGGCCGGCTGATCGGCTCCTCGGGCCCCGGGCCCCCGCTCCCCTCCTCACTCACACTCTTGCCACCGTTGCCCTGGTACAGGTAGTAATACGGATGTAGAGGGAATGGAACGTGTTAAAGATAAAAGAAAATAAATTAATAAATGATAATCAAAGGTTAAATAAAATGATAATAATATTGGTTAGATTCGAGTTGAAATAACGAATGCATTGCATGTTTACCTAAAACTAGAAAATTAAGAAAAATAACGTCCTGTCCTTTTATTTAAATACCTTTGTAAATATTATTTTCAACAAAATGTGGTTTTATAAAAATGTTAAAATCTCGTAGCAAGTTCGTAGCAAAGTGCTACGAGCGTCTACGCATAAATGTTTTAGAAAATAAAATGTAAACTAATGTTTAGAGTGGTAGTAAGGCTTACAAGAGTGTGAATTATTTATGATATTTAAGCCTCAAATTTGGGCAAGTTCGAATTTTTTATTGGTTTCTATATTCCATTTCAAATAAGATTAGACATTTAAACAAACCTTTTTACAGTCCGTTCAACCGATTTTGACTTCTATACCGTAGGCATAAGGATGACATTAAAAGCAAAAAAGGTTACACAATACCAGCTGTCAACTGCAGCTGCCTTTCGGCATGCCACCAACGCAATAGAAGTCAAAATCGCTTGAACGGACTGTAAAAAAGGTTTATTTAAATGTCTAATCTTATTTCAAATAGAGCATAAGACAGGGTCAGCTAGCGGTTTTCGAAGTTGTTCAATTTTAGATTGATGTTTACAAGAACCCGAGCCGTAAACTTGGTTAGATATAATATGCTGCAAGTTACACCTAGCATTTGAGTACAACACCTACGTAGAGGCAAGTGTTAGTCCAAACACAAAATAAATACCAATGTGCATTAAAACTTTATCAATGAGGAACTCGAAGCAGCGAGTATTGTAAATCGATAACGCTATAACATGTTCAGTGAAGTTGTTACCGCAACGGTGTGATATATTATGATTCTCAATTGTCGCAAAGGCTTAGCAAGTAAAAACGTCATAATGACAGCGCTGTGTCAGTAACAATACAATACATGGCCTCGACACGGAAGCGGCTTTGTACTACTTCACGAATATTTTATTATAAGCCCGGATTTCTAAGAATATACTCCGTAGAAGAACGGAAAACTTGGAGAATAATTATTTCAAAATTCATTACAACCAGTTGATGAGAATTTTCCAAGTAATTCTGAACATTATAATGACCTGATGAACTTTACTTGTTGAAGATGGTAAAATAACGTTTATATTTAGAACAGACTCGTATTCAAATTGTAACAGGTTTTTAAAGATGGTAACTTTAAAGTTATGTTACCTGTGGATGTACTCTTGGACAGCAAGGATGATGTTGTTTCGGCTTATTGGCGGGTAGTTGAAGAGTTTCTCTGCTTGTCCGCCACTGTAGCTGGGCACGTTGATATCGATAAACCCTGAACATATTTTTATTCTTATTACGTAGGTACTATAAATAAAAAAGGTCATCTCATCTATTCACGAATAAAAATAAGTTTCAAAAAGTCAGGGGTCACAAAAGAACTCTACAAGAAGTAAGAAAGGGTATCGTTTACCAGGTTATAAAAATAACTTCCATTGAGACTATTTGTAAGAAATGCCAGCCGTTCGCAAAGAAGTGTTCATCGGCATTTGCATTGTAAATGCCGGGCGTTACTTAGTATAAATATTGCAGTTTCCGGAAAGAAAATAATACTGTCGGCAATTCACTGACTTCGAAGAGCACAATCAAGATATCTCGAATAAATTGTGAAAGGAAAAGCGAGATTTTTAGTATCACATAGAATATTTAAGAGGGTTGCAGCTCTCCTGTGTTTACACGGATGTTGATGAATAAGAAATGTGTTTCGGACCTGATTTTTTTCGCCATTCTCCTTTTGAATCGTCTCCACAGATGTGCAACATATTTGACTATCTCTGCGTAACATGTAGCAGGTTCACTGTTGTTCGTAGAAGACGCTAAAGTGGACGTTGATGTGAACCGAGCACGTTCGGCCCTCATACGTTCCATCTCTCGTTTCTTCGTCTCACTGAACTGCGTCGCTATGACGACCAGGCAGAGGTTGATCATGAAAAACGATCCGATCTATAAGACAAATATGTGTTTATGAGATAATGGGAACGTTGGAACGGAGTTGACTGATCGTTTCTGTTTTTGTGGTGAAACTAATGTTGCTGTTATGGCAAAAAATTACAGTAAAAAAAAACAAATCAAAAAGTTACGACCTTTTTGTTATGTGTTTTTTGCTGTCATTTGTTTTTATGGCAGTATTTATGGATGTCATCGTTTTAATAAAGCGTGCAAAGGAAATAAAGTGCCATGAGTGCCGTGTATGAAGCTGTCAATATATACAAATACGTCATCATAAAGATACCAACCACAATCAGTAGTACGAAATAAATCCAGTCCCAAAAACTATGTGCATCCTGCACATAATACATTATGTCCGTCCAACCTTCTAACGATATCACCTTTAAAACACAAAAAAATATGATAACCTTCTTTAGTTCTACAAAATAGGGTAAAATATTTTCCAAATAAGTTGTCTTACCAAGAAAATAGCGACCCAAGCGAGACCGATGTTGTCGAAGGAAATTGTGCCTTGAAAGGGGTTGTTACCCCGTTGAGTGCAGTTAGTGTAATACTGATTCCAATTGACACATGACGTATTTGTGGGCAGGTTGTAGGAGAAAGGCTTGGCCGTCTCGTTGCACACTAGCGGTCCATATCTGTACGGAGGGAAATCTCCGCAGAAGTGCATTCCATTGTCTTCGGGCGTCGTGCATATGTAGTCCAACTCCTTTGAGAACTCGTAGTAGAATGATATACTGTAACATGAATAAAGATTTTTGTATACGTTCTGAGTTTCTTAGTTCTATTGGTATTTTTTATAAAGTGGGTAGTTTTATGTGTGTCGTGTCAAGTTAGAGTTAGTTAAGTATTTTGTTATCTATTGAGTATTGACATCGATCTAAACAAATGTCTTTAATGACGGGTATATTAGTTAACAATGATCGCTATTTTAAATGTTGACTATCTGGTTATGAAACTACTTATACTCTCCAAATAATTTAGAAGCAAATATTATATATAGTTGTTACTTTAAAAACAAATAAACTACATATTTCCAAATTGTTTGTAGATTGTAGTTCTAAAACTGATCTGAATTGGTAATTTGACTTTTTATAACAGGGAAAATTGATAATTGGTTTCACTACTTCTATTACGTCCCATGCAAATGGAGAAACATTTACTAGTACATCAAACACACGGTGCATGCAGACACATGCTAAAACGGAAGCGTAGAAAGGAGTCAAGGATCAATAGCAGTCCCAATTAATGGTAATGGTAGTTAGTAAAGATGGCTGGGGAAAGTCTGGCGAATATCGGCGGGACAGATTAACTTTAGTAGCCTCTGGGTCGTTATCGGTTAACGACAGAAGGTACACAGAAACACGAGCACTGGCCGTAACCCACATCATTTGGCGCCCGGTCGTTACGGGGCTTGTTCTTGATGATCGCTATAAGGCTTTTATAGTGGTCTCCAACTTCGGACTAAAATGTCTTCGTTCTTATAGTTGAACGACCCAACGTGCAAAGCAACTTTTCAACAGTGCATGTTATATATGTGTTTCAGATAACAGTTAAATGTTATTTATTTCAAGAAACAAACGGTAAATGCAGATTAACAGACAGCACAACGGTTAAAACGAAGCTGAGTATTATTTCTTAAAACAATGACTTTGTTATTGAATGAATCATGAAAGATGTAGAATTGATGTGTAATTTGGTATTTTGTTCTTTGAAACAGAGTACCCTAAAGTTGAAGAAATTGAGGCAAGGATATTTTTGTAATGAACGTAGGATATATTAAATCATTGACAGATGTTTAACATTATTCCATAATCACTGTCCATTAAATAATTTTGCGAAATCATAAGTAAAGGAAACAGTATTTAATTTAATTTATAGAAGTTGATAGCCATTTATTGGATCAGAAACAAATCGGCAGTTCTCAATAAAATTTTGCAAGTTAAGTGTGAGATTATTTAAATAGCGACATGTAATGAGAGACCTAGGGCCTCATCGAAACTGCCAATTCGTGAAGGGGAAGCAAATACGATAGCACATCTGGACGGCAGATGTGTGAAGGTACACGTTACAACAGTTCGCAATGTTCTTAATAGAAACACATTAATTTTGATCGCAAATCCTTACGAGTTCACTCTGACGCGCACTCTGTACCATTCGGACAGGTCTCTGGAACATAAATTGAGGAGCCGTGACGGGTGTTATGTACCTAAGTTTACTTCTAAGGGTCTGTAGTAAGGTCACAGTTAATAACAATGTGCTTTCATACATGAGAATTCAATTAGATATTATTCTTTGCAGAAATTATTTTGTTTTGAATGAAACCACATTGTTAGTTTGAGTCTTGGTCGTAACTATTTGTACTAAATCTAGATGTTTTGGTAAGTATCGACTATGAATGGCTATTATTGGTTCATGTTTGCTATGACGGTTATTTTCTACTTTGTACTATGTTTGGGTTGGTAAGTTTAGAACCATTGAAATGTAGCAAAGTTTATGTAATTTGTTTTACATAAGATTGAATGGAGTATCGGATAGTGGGGATAGAATTTACATGTAACACTACATTGTCAAATGGTTCGTTTTGTTCGTGTTTTTAGTTACATTTGGCTTATAATGTGAGTGTTGACGGAATGCAATATTTAAGTGTGTTGTAGGTTATTCGACTGTAAGCGGTATTCTTCAACATGCGCGTTTGTTAAAATGTTAGTAACAGTGCAAAAACAATATGCAATGAGAAAATACAAAACGTCAAAATGATGTACAGAGCAGCGATGGATGTGCTCGTCGAGGATGTAAGCGTTAAATATTGCATGCAGTCAACGTTAGCAATGGGACGTGCCGCTAAGACGAGCGCTCTCGAGCAAATGGAATAAATGAAAAACTCATTTCAGCTGCAATTTCATCCACAAAACTTCAAACATTGCCACTCAATATGCTGCGTCATACAGATTCGGGTATTATAATAATAATTCAACACTAATAAACGCTTACATCTATGAGCTTATATCAACGGTAATACCGAGACGGCAGTATGAGACAGGTGTTACAACTGGTCTCATACTGCACCTCAGTTAGGATAGTATAAACTAAGTGGAACATACTTGGGTCGCAGAACATTCGGTGGAGGGACGAATTCGCAGCGTTGTCTCAGAATTCCTTCCCAGAGTTGGACTCCCACGATGCCGAATATGAAGAATACGAAGAAACATAGCAGCAAAACGTTTCCTAACATGGGTAATGTGTCCAGCAATAGCATCACCAGGATACGCATACCTGTGAAAATAAAATGATTGATTAAATAGACCTTTACTTAAATCAGAATAGAGGTCATTGCTTTTATGAGCCGATGGGATCTTGTAATTAATTGTAACAACAAGATGTATGTGGTTAGCGGTAAGCTGAATTATCTTTTGGCTTTATTCCTAAAGAAGTCCTACCCGGAAATCCTAAATGAAGATTAATTATTCCATTAGGAAATTTAAGTGGCTGACCTAAACTATCAGTAAGGTCAGACAAGACTTAATGGGATACTAAAATCACAGCGAATGTCTAATTATTCAATTATTGCAGAAATCGCTCTGCACCATAACGTTAGCAATTTGTTGAACTTTGTGAATTCATTTACTGCTGAAGTGTAGTTTCACATGAAAGGACAAATGGATTTCAATTAATTCGTTCCACAGCTAGGCGTACCTAGCCCAAAGAGGATTAATTATTGCTCGACTGCGAACCTTGTTATTTGTGAATTAAATGACAGAAATTCTGTGTATTCAGGGTGCATGTTGATAACCATGTTGGATGAGACTCGCGTGTCGTATTAGGACGCAAATCAAAACGTGTATTTCAATTTAACGGAATAAAAAGGCCCGTGGGAGCAATAAATTGTGCGAGGGCAAATTAGTGCCGATGTATGTGTAACCGCGGGCGCGCGTGGCTCGATTTAATTTGCGGCAGAGTTGCATTGTCCCAGTTGTTTGCGAGCCCCAGATGGGGTTTTGTGTGAAACTTTAGCTAGAACCCGTCTTTTGTTTGAATGTTCAATGCTAACCGTTTGGAAGTCGCGACGGTCCGCACTGCTGCTGTGATTTATTATTGAATTTCAATGTTGTTTCTGAATGCAATGTTGCTTTGGATAACGACTGTGTCTGCCGTAAATCCTGGCTATCCGGTTAAAATGTTCACTGCTAAAATCATGTAAATTCAGACAATGGTTACTTTGTTCATAAATATACCGTTACGTTATGAATAAACCCACAGTTACACCAAAGTTATTTTTTTCTGAAAATAGGCAACACTGGAAGAAAACGACATAATTATTGTATGAAATAAGGATGTGTTGATAAAAAACCCTTAATTTTTCGCAAGTTGAATATAACGTCGAAATAAATATTAAAAAATCATTTTTAACAAATATTGTTACATAACGTCACTCTACTTCTACAGCTTCTTTACGTAATTTAGATAAAATCTACAAGTAAGTACATTTTATGATAGGTAGAGATTAGGGAGTACCCTTGCAGACCAAATTTCCGCCTTGTAAAGGTGAAGGCCCCGCGATAATTAAAGCTTGATTAATGCCTGTACGTAGTTTAGGGTCATCCTGTACGACAAAAACGATTGTCATCATTAGTAGGGTCTTGGAAAGCAACAGTTGTGTCGTAAACAAACAAATGTTTAACGTTAATGTTTAAAGTTTTCATGTACCATAAGCATAACTAATTCGTATGTACTATCACGTTCACCGCTATTACAAAATGAGTTCTGTGGGATTAGAAATTTTCGTTTCGTACAGCAGTCGTGTTTAAATACATAGTAGTATGTAATACCAAAGTAACCCTGTCCACGAACAGAGACGCCCGAGACTTCATGTAAATCTAATTGAAGCTATTATATTGTACTGTACTTGAATGTACGTTTGCTCTTATTTCTATTTTTTCTCGTCATGTATGATAGGTACATAGTTTAGCCAGAATGCGCCTCGTAAAAAAGGCGAACTATTATCGAAGCTCTTTGTTCCGCAGATGGCTGTACATTCGCAGAAGAGTTACAATTTAATGTTATTAGCATTTTCCTAGAAAAGGTGAAAGCTTTGCTAGTCCATTCCTGAAGTCCGAGTTCTGTGAACGACGTGAACGTGTGTGGTATAAGTATATAAATTCAATTTATTGGAATGTCTTTCTCGCTTACTATTCAGATTGTATTTTGATATCATTGGACTATATTAACTAAGCAATTTTTGCAAAAAAAAACAGCAGAAACTTTGCGTCTGATTTGACCGATGCTAATTTCTTATTTCCTTGAAACATAATCGTCTAAATTCATAACAATGTCAAAAATCTTCTTCGTCATAAGCATGCAACTTTATTTGCACGACTCAATGGTCGAATATAGTGAAACCATCCGTTATTAATACCATATCATATGTACGTATTCTGGCAAATAAATAAATCGTTCATTCATTCACTCATTGAAAACGAGTAGTAAGTCTAGGTACCCTTTTTTCTCGTAATCTTCTACTTCTACATTCTTTTTATCAAGTCTATCTTTAATTTCCGAATCTCCACATATTGCCGACTGTAAGATAATCTGTAGCACACGCAGAGGCTTGCTGAGCCGGGTTCACTTGTTGCGCGGATCGATTGCCGCCCACACTCACTCCTGATTCCGACTTGGGTTAATTTCTAAAAGTACCCACCGAGATATTATGGAGTTCTTTTGTGCCCCAACTTTGTACACTTGGATTTCATTATGCTAAGTATAGCTCCTGTTTGATGGGCACGGAAAATATTATTAAGGCTTTTGTCAGGAATTATGTTGTTATAGATAGTAGTGGATATTATCTATCTATGTATCATCCATTCGCAATTTTATTTATATTTGTATTATTTTGTCTGTCAATAAAGGACGTACAGTCCTCTCATAATTATTAGTTTTCATCGCAATATGTTCCAAGAGACGAGAGTAATTTAGAAGCGAATGACATACTCGGTACGTTTCTAGAATTTATTGAAAAGAGATTGTCAAATAACTTGATTAAATAAAGAAATCTGTAGAATCTGAACCAGAATTTCGCTTTAATATTTAATTATGGAAATAAAGCAAAATATTTCACCTCACTAAGCTTATTATTTACGTTAAAGTATGCCTAACTCAACTTGATACATTAAGACAGGAGTTCCAACGAGATTTTCAACACTAACTTATTATGCAAATATATTATCGTCACAGATACACAGCGTTACCTTTTATCCTTTACGTGTCATTATTCCTAGAACCCCAATAAAATGGTTTCAATGTTAATAATATTTCGTTTGATGGCTAAATAAACCTACTCTACTTGGAAAGGGCCCGGTCCTTAAATAAACACGTAATAAATTACCTGCACGTAACAAAGCCGGTAGTGCGGGAGTCACCCAAAGTAAAAGGGTTCTCGTTTTAAGAGCGCTCTTCAGTTTAGCACCGAGGTTTACAGCAAGAAAGCTGTTAATAGCAATAGAAAGCACTCCAATTCTTTTAAACTGTTCCTTTCGTAATTTTCTTTTAAGAATTTAGTGTAACTACGCGAGGGTTAAGGGTTGGTAAAGCTATTACGGGGAAATAATGCCCGAATTTTCTTGCTATTATGACCCTTGTGTAGGAAAAGGCTCATGGTGTACATTTTTAACGCTTATCGCTTCATTCGCTTAGAAAAGGTCCATTAGTAGGCAGTGTTATAATCTAATAATAGACTTAGAAGTGTGTCCAATTTTAGCTTCGGTAGAGTGCTATTTTTACCGACTTCAAAAAAGGAGGAGGTACTATGTTCGGGATGATTGTTTTTTTTTTTTTTTTTTTTTTTTTTTTTTTTTTTTTTTTATGTATGTTCACCGATTACTCCGCCGTTTGTGAACCGATTTAAAAAATTCTTTTTTTGTTCAAAAGCTTATACTTTTGAGGTGGTCCCATTATCACCAAGTCAGGATCTGATGATGGGATCCTAGAGAAATCGAGGGGAACTTTCAAAAATCGTAAGGGCAACTAGTGCATTCCTTAATTTATTCATTAAGTATTTTACAGCACTACAATTTTATGAAGGCCTGGAGTCGATCTGATGATGGAGCCGAAAGACAGTCAAGGGAACTCCTCAATGGTTTACAGCAGATACCTCGTGTTTGGGCTTGATTAATTTGTATTGATAAAAACTTTACACTTTGATGGGTTGTGACTGTCGTTAGGGGTCTGATGATGAAGACGAAAGACAGTCGAGGGAACTCCTCAGTGGTTTACAGCAGATATCTTGTGTTTGGGCTTGATTAATTTGTATTGATAAGAACTTTACACTTGGATGGGTTGTGACTGTCGTTAAGGGTCTGATGATGAAGACGAAGGACGATTAACGGAACTCCTCAACGGTTCACAGTAATTACCTTGTGTTTGGACTTAATTCATTTATATTGATAAGAACTTTGCAACCATATAGGTTGTAAGTGACATTACAGATCTGATTATGGTCACCTTATAATATGATGATGAGGGGAACTATACAGTGTAAGCAAATGTATAGTGTTCACCCTTATATTCTTGAGAAGGCACGGGAGTCTCATTAGCCAGCCGATTTCGTATAACATCTAAACGATACTTGCGCTGTTCAGACGACTCGCCACTTAATCGTTTTTGAATAAGATTGAGTCGGCAGATCTTATCATATTTTGGCGACTCCTGTGACAAATGAGAATGCATGTAATTTCTCATCTGAGATAACCTAGCATGACAAGCTAACGGTGATTCTTGGGAACCGGACATAGCACTCCGTTTGCGATTCTTAGATAGGCGTTCTTTTTCAGCAGTATTAGTCTCTTTAATTCTGTTTTTCTTCATGCGGGTGGCTCCTTTAGTTGGTCTACCCATGATTACAAAAATCAAATTACACAAAAAATGGAAAAATAATAAAACTTTAAAAAAAAAATTGACCGACTTCAAAAAAAAACAAAACAAAAAAGGACTACTGTACTAAAATCCAAAAGACAAAAGTACTTCTTTATTAATAAGAGAAAAATAAAAAAATAACTTTAATTTCGGAAGTCGGTGGCCAAAAACTAAAATTAAAAGCAAAGACACCGACTTCCGAAATTAAAGTTATTTTTTTATTTTTCTCTTATTAATAAAGAAGTACTTTTGTCTTTTGGATTTTAGTACAGTAGTCCTTTTTTGTTTTGTTTTTTTTTGAAGTCGGTCAATTTTTTTTTTAAAGTTTTTATGATATAATATTGCCTTAGGAATAGAGATTAATGATTGAACAAGATTTACGATACGAAGCGGAACGCTAATGTTTACCCAGATCTTAAAATTAATTAATAATGACCCGTGATTATTTTTAGCTTTAGATGATATTTTAAAACTACGAGTCGTTGTTATGTACTATGGTTATTGTAATAAATTATAACATAACATTACGCCTGTATTTCCCGAACGAAGGGTTGGGCAGACGTGTACCTATAGTACACCCTCATTTCGCCAGTAATAAATTATGTCAATTCATCTTCCGCTATCATCAAAAAATCAAATAATTCGCGAAATTCGAAAGAGGCGCCAACGAAGTTATTACATCGAATAAAAACAGAATTAAATTTTTTGTAAACGAAATGGTATCATAAACTTTCTAGGAGCCTGAATAATATTGTGTCCATCCAGCTGGATTATGTGGTGAGGCTATTTGTTCAGTGTTCAAAAGAGGAATATTGAATTAGGGTTTCTTTGATAAAAAGAGTATTATTTTATGATTTCCTAATGTAATTAAATGTGTGGTAATGTTATGGTTTTATGCATGAAATGAACTGTTTGAGAGATCGCTTTGTCAATATTTGTATGCTAAAATAGCCGAATTTAATGCTGATGGCTGCGTAAAAGTCATTAATAATATAGCAGGGAGTAAATAAATCTATTAAAACTGGCATGTCAGAATTGTGCCCTTAAAAGCAGTGCCTGTCGGGTTTGTTTGTTTTAGTTCTGTTATCTAGTTATGTTTATGTATATACATTATGTATGTTTAGGTTGACATGTAAGTAAATAATCATGTGGCAGTGAGCTAACCACGATCTCACGTGATGGCGAGTGTAATGTAAATTCTACGTAATTATAGAAATATTCCATGCCCATTCAGTATTACCTATTGTTTACGTGAGGAATATCTTAAACCTGACCTGTAATTATTTTTAAAAGATTTTTATAACTCGAACCATAGTTAGCATTTTATTGCTGAACTGTAACAGACGCCAGTCAATAGTTTGCATACCAAATACCATACCGTGGTAGATCAAACGGCATGTCATACATAATTATAATTACAAATGATATGTTTACAATTAGACCGGATATTTTGTTAAGAGAAAGTACCTACCTAGAAATACATACCTATTTATATTTATTCTACAAGCAAGGTAATTGCATCACAATTTCAGCTGAAAGACGTCCACTGCTGGACATAGGCCTCCCCCAAGCACCTTCACTTCGACAGGTTCTGTGTTTCCCGCATCCAGCGGATTCCTGCGGCCTTCAAAAGGTCATCGGGCAACCTTGTTGGAGGACTTCCAACGGTATGTCTTCCAGTACATGGTCACCATATCTTTCGGCCCCATCGGCCCTCTGTTCTGCGAGTAATGTACCCTGCCCATTGCCAATTAAGAGGTCCTACTAGAGATAATTTTCAGAAAATTGAAAATGGGAGTTACCTACTCGTATTTCAATCATTACATAATAGTGTCTCTTCAACCAGTCTTATCAAAGCATATCGTGTTACCACTGGGTAACACTCCACAGCTCAGTTACTGAACTGGACTGTGGAGTCGAGATAGGCAGTCGCTCTATGTAAAGTACTAGTATTCAGTTGCATTCGGTTAGATGGGAAGCCGACCCAAACTTATTTGGGAAAATGCTAGGTAGATTGACATGTCGTTGGGGTTGGCATTCAAGCCTTTATGAAATAAATTAAATTGCTGGGCAGGATGCCACACATCATATTAGCGAATTCCTAATATTTTATACAGTGTCATGAGATCTTTTCAGTTAATAAATTATGTTAATTACCTAACTATTTGCAAATGAAAGAATAATGAAAGTGTGTCTTACTTGGTATCCTGTTGATGGCTCGTAAGGGTCTTAGCACTCGAATAGTCCTGATCGCCGATAAGTTGATATTTTCCACATTCAGTGCATATTCCAGTGCTCTACAAAATACATGCATTTTTAAACCGAAAGGCAGAAATACCTGTATAATTTGTCTTATCTAATTCCTAGGTTTATATACGTTACTTAGGTAGCTTGTGCTTTGACTTAGACATGTTCCCGTCTCTATCTTGCACTTATGCTTTAATAGTTGTGCAACAGTGACAGGAATAACGCTTAGCCAAAGTAATAAATATCGGCGTAAGAGCTTTGAAAGTATTTAGGTACCATTTGAGTATAAAGCCAACACCGATTATCCATCAAACCCTGAGGCAAACTGTTACGAAATAACATTTTGATTTCAGCATAACCTTTAAAATAATTTTACATACCCGGCCATCACGATGAAAAAATCCAGTCTGTTCCATGAGTCCGCTAAATAAGTGCCGTGTCCATAAATTCCCATAGCCACCATTTTGATTGACAGTTCCAACGTGAAAAATGCGAATATTATATCGTCGAAAACCTGCAACAGATGTTTTATTAAAAATTACCATTTTATGAATATAATAAACATTTAATTTGAAGAATTCTAATTAAGTAGGGAAATAAATAACGTTCGCGTGTAAATAAAAGTAAAACAAAAGAAAATCACTTCAATAAGCCTTCACAATTTTTTCTCGTTGGCCAGTTCTTTTTTTTAATCTCGCCGAGTGCACGCGTCAAGACAGAATTCATTTTTATTAAAAACCTTTTTTTTGTTTTTTCTTCTGAGAGCTGTCTTTTTTGAAAAGTTCGATTTTCAAATTGTTAAAGCTGCTTTATTGTTATTGCATTCAGCCTTTTTAGTGACAATTAGTAAAAAAAAACATTTATAAATCGATAACAATTTTATAATGGATTCATTGCTATATTCTAGATAATATTTCACATGTTACTCACCTGTAATATTTTGCATCTATTCGTAATACACTGATCGTCGACGCACGGCTGGTACATGCCCAACGTTACGCAGTTCAGCAGGATTACCAACATTGATATCCTTTCGAACCACGTGCAATGATAGTTAAGGAAATTATTCTCATTAAGAAATTTGTCTAAATCAACATGGATAAACACTTGATTGATATATAATAATAAATGCGTAAGAGCCTACAGAAATCCGAGTATTTAATCAAAAGAAAATATTTGATTTAATAATGTTCGTTAGAGAAATAACTAGAATGTCAAAGAGAAAGCTCTGAGTATAAATTAAATGTCGACGGTCCACCAGTCCCTTGATAGATTTCAGAGCCGCTCTTAATGATCGCTATCATTTTAATTGATTTGAGCTTTGTGACAATACAGTTTAACTGCGTGATAAAATTACAATTTCATTTAAAAAGAAGAAAGTCTTCATATGATTAAAACGATATGAAATGGTTTTCATTTTCCAAACTTTCATAAATTTAGAAATAATCTTTTAATTGTGTCATAAGATAATTGAATACACATGTAAAAGTTCAAAAACAACATCATAAACGCTCATTTCACGAATATCATTACGCATATTATGTAAAGTTAATTTCTGGACAACAAACGGATTGCGTTTAAACCGCGGCCAACAATGAAAATGTGGCAAAAATTCTCTATGATACCTCTGGTTCAGTATGTGGTCAGCTTTGTGGTTCAACCTTGACTTTTTTGACTAGGGCACGATTTCAGTGGTATGTAACAAAGCCGTTTTGTGGTCGGGCACTATTCCGTGTGTTGTGGCTTCGGTCTGATTAGCTCTAGTGTTCTGTCAGAACGATTTGAAAGTGTTACGTCGAGGTACTGGCGGTTTGAGCGCGTTTTATGCATGCTGTGGTCAGAATTAGCGTTCAGTTTTGAATGTTACGATGTTTGAGGAATAATGCTTTATTTATGTACGTTTAATCAGCTTTGTAGTTTGTATCTAGTTTTACTATCGATTGAGGTACTTTGAAAGTGATTAACCTCTTTGTCTTTTTGGTTTATAATATCAAAGCAACATAAATGTTAAAATCAAAATTTATTTCAGCAAATAATGTCATCACGTTTTCATGACCCTATTTCACATTTAGCACCCATATCTCTTGAAATTACCTTTATAACAACACCATAAAAACCTAATCAACAAAAGCCAAAAACATCTTAAGGCTCCTACATACTGGGGCGATTCGTCGCGCGACGCGAATTTTAACAAATCAATTTCTCACGGCGAACAATGCGAGTCGCTCCAGTATGTAAGAGCCTTTATTCATTGGCTTTCAAAAGTGGATTCTTATATGTATTTAGTATTCTATTACAAAGGAAAAAAAACTGGCACAATAGTGGCCGCCATTACGGGCCCGGTATAGTGATGTTCATTATTTTGGGCCGGCTCGGTCGCTTGCATTAATTACAGGATACGGAAAAGCGGTTTTGACTCTCCGTGTTTGTGGCCAGTAACAGTTGCATTGGTTAGTGATGTGGTCTGTGTTTGTCGAAAACCGTTGTTATAAAATGGCGACATGATAGTTTTCAATATTTTGTAGGGATTATTTGTCAATGAGTATGTTATCATTTAATGTTGTATAGGGGAATAAAATTGTTTGAACATTTTGTATTTTTTTTTTGAAATACTTCGTATTCTAGCCAAACATCTTAATCGAAGTAGTAAGAATCTCCCGAGCCGAGGCTAGAAAGCGCGAATCACCGTGACTCGCGTTTTCCATTATACTTCCCATCTGCTTGTTAAAAGGCCTTTACAATAGTATGCTCTGAGCAAAGGGAATTACGTCAATGTGGCTTCATAAATCAGCTCACGCTAATTTGTTTATCATTGTTATGTTTGTAGGCCGGGTTTTATTACACTTAAAACAAAACAGCTTTTGAACGTCTTAAACAAGACATAGCGTAAAGTTAATGGATCCTTAAGTGCGTAAATAAGGCGAAAATTCCGCCGTTTCTGGTCCAACGCTCGCAGATAAATCTGTACTTTATTTTCTCGGAAGAAGCTACTAACATGCTACTCTATTACCCATTAGGAAGAAATATATCGTTGATAATGGCCGTAATCACGTGGTATCGTCGGACTGATGGCATCCTGTGACATACAGTCTTATTACAAAAAACGAAATAAACCTTGCTTTAAACCTGTCCTATCAAGTCCAGGCTTATCTGCAAAACCATGGTCTAAATTTGTCCGTATTAAAAAACTAAAAAAAACCGTAGTCTTCTTAGTACCGTCATTTGAACCGTTGTCTTTATACCAACCACAGATTAATACAAATATTATTCGTTCACCATGATATCATTCAATTGCAACGTTCCGTATGCTCAGAAAAGAATACTTTTTGTTAATATGCTAATGATTATTATGATGTTTAGGAGTGTTAAAAATATTGAGATTGTTATTTTGCATGTAACATTAGTTATTTCGTTGATTGCAGTTTTGTTAAAGTTTAAGCACATTACTTAATGTCGTATTAATTACTAATAATACATCTTAGTACGTGTAACGAAACGTAACATTTTCGCGCGATATATGAAACCATAACATTAAACAAAACCATCGCAAGTTGAACAAAGTTCATTTAGCGTTGAAATTTTTAAGTTATCGAAGTCTTTAATAGAACAATTGCCTCTTTGTTAATAGTATTACCTTGTTTAGTAATTTTAATATTATATTGTGATGTACCAACAAAAGAAAAAACGGTCTGAGAATTGGAGCACCGAGGAAAAAGTAAGTAATTATAAATTAGGTACTTCGATGAACTTGAAATCCGTCTTTAATTTATTGATTTTAACCTAAAAGAGAAACTTTGATAGATACGATTTAGACCACCGTTTGATCGTTTAAACTAGGGGCCGCCGAGGTTTAGGGTTAGACCATGAAATGGTCTATGGTTTTTCGAAAAACCACGATTTGTAATATCATTTTTGTTTAAACCGTAGTTTATAGAGGTTTAAACCTGGGTTTTTAGTTAAACTGCTTTTTGTAATAAGACCGATAAAGTCCCGTGAGGCAATTTGTCGTACAATAATTAGATACCTAGGTACTATTTCTAAGAAAAACATGAATTAAGATTCAAATTACTAGATGATATAGTTATGGAAGGTTTGAGATTGGTTCGTGGGGAATTTCATCTCTGTTCGTAATTGAAGTGTTTAAAGCACACAACTTAGAGTTGGGCGTTTAATATCCTAACGATAATACTATAAATGCGAAAGTGAATTTGTTTGTTTATTACTGGAATACGACATAGGATACTTTTTACCCTGATATTCCCACCACGGGATCGAGACGTACGTGGATGAAACCGCGGGGCGCAGCTAGTCTCAAATATAAACTACAGAGTTAAATAGGAGCAGACTCTGAACAAATCCAGCCTTTTTTTTTTTTTTTTTTTTAAGGGTGGGTAATCATCCAATGACTTCTCCCGCTCTGGGCGGAGCGGAAGGGCGTGTCAGACTTTTACTGACTAAAACCCACCCGTGTTCCTTCATTTGCCTGTTGCCAAGGTCCCGGTATCCCTTTCGGACTTTCCCGCAACCCTGGCAGGCATCGGTCCTACCGGACCCCGTCCATTGTGCTGACATCTCTTTGAGGCGCGCGTGGAACACGACGCGCCATCGACCCGGGCCTGGTCTTTATCGGACGGCGAGCTGCCCGTTGCTCGCCGTCCGCAAGCCCAACAAATCCAGCCTAATCCACTTATACCGTTTTGTGTCGTCGAGGTCATATTTTCGTTGCTAATTAGTTTACTGCAGGATCCTGGATTAGTGAGGAGGTTGTAGTTAGTCGTACAAAAGGAGTCTGTCTTACCACATTATACAGTAGACAGAATGGGCCTAATTTTATTTCTCTTAAACTTACAAACTTACTTAAAGCATTGAGACGGTTACACAGTTCTACTATTTGCTTCGCCACATTGTTGTTTATGGTTCACTAAAGGTCTAAGTTGATTTAGAAAACAAAGAGATCCAGTCTTATTACAAAAAACGAAATAAACCTTGCTTTAAACCTGTCCTATCAAGTCCAGGCTTATCTGCAAAACCATGGTCTAAATTTGTCCGTATTACAAAACTTAAAAAAACCGTAGTCTTCTTAGTACCGTCATTTGAACCGTTGTCTTTATATCAACCACAGATTAATACAAATATTATTCGTTCACCATGATATCATTCAATTGCAACGTTCCGTATGCTCAGAAAAGAATACTTTTTGTTAATATGCTAATGATTATTATGATGTTTAGGAGTGTTAAAAATATTGAGATTGTTATTTTGCATGTAACATTAGTTATTTCGTCGATTGCAGTTTTGTTTAAGTTTAAGCACATTACTTAATGTCGTATTAATTACTAATAATACATCTTAGTACGTGTAACGAAACGTAACATTTTCGCGCGATATATGAAACCATAACATTAAACAAAACCATCGCAAGTTGAACAAAGTTCATTTAGCGTTGGAATTTTTAAGTTATCGAAGTCTTTAATAGAACAATTGCCTCTTTGTTGACAGTATTACCTTGTTTAGTAATTTTAATATTATATTGTGATGTACCAACAAAAGAAAAAAACGATCTGAGAATTGGAGCACCGAAGAAAAAGTAAGTAATTATAAATTAGGTACTTCGATGAACTTGAAATCCGTCTTTAATTTATTGATTTTAACCTAAAAGAGAAACTTTGACAGATACGATTTAGACCACCGTTTGATCGTTTAAACTAGGGGCCGCCGAGGTTTAGGGTTAGACCATGAAATAGTCTATGGTTTTTCGAAAAACCACGATTTGTAATATCATTTTTGTTTAAACCGTAGTTTATAGAGGTTTAAACTTGGGTTTTTAGTTAAACTGCTTTTTGTAATAAGACCGAATGAGTTTTCTCAGAAGTTTTTTCGAACAGCGGCCAGAAAATAGGTTTCGGTTTCAAGTATTTATTCTCATAAGAACAATACATAGGTTCACTTACAATGAGATACAAAGTAATTGTTTATATCTAAATAAATACATTTTGCCTCCGATGCGTGTTGGTGAAGTTATACACAACAAATATTTAGGATCTAGTAATTGCTAACATTTAATATGCGGTATGATTACATTTCATAAACGTAATTTCTCAGTTTTAGTTTAAATCTATCTATACTAATATTATAAAGCTGAAGAGTTTATTTGTTTGTTTGAACGCGCTAATATCAGGAACGACGGGTTAGAGCTGAAAAATTATTTTTGTGTTGTATAGTCCATTTATCGAGGAAGGTTATAGGCTATATAACATCACGCTACGACCAATTGGAGCGGAGCATAAATGAAAAATGTTGCAAAAAAGGGTTTTCTTTTTCCTTTTTGAGAGCTTCTGTTGCTTGCGCTGCGTAAACGGTTTAAGTTACGCAAATATTATGCATGATGGAATTGACCCTCTTTAAAAGTTCTAAAAAAAGTCCGCGACAGCATATGTCTATCTTTTAAGATTGACTATTTTTATGGTAATCAAATTTGTTCGAAATTAATGCATTATTTGCGAAGGAGTTTTGTCAACATAATATTAACTCTTATTCAAATAAATAGTTTCAACATCAAGGGTATTTACGTAGCAGTAAAATACTTTTTAATTCATTCGAATCGGATAATTAATTTCGAAGTTATCACGAAATGCAATACGCGAACCGTTCGACGCCGGCGCGCCGCGACGTCCCCTACTCTAGAGAGGATAGGATGGGCACACGGGTAGACCATGACCTGGAATAGGACATAGGATACGTTTTATCCCTATATTCCCACGGGATCGATACCTACGCGGGTGAAACCGCGGGGCACAGCTAGTTTGTTAATATTATCACAATCTTTTACGTCATTTGGTAGGTCGTTAAACAGCTGTGCTCCTTCGAACAATATGGTTTTTTTTACCGTAGTTTGTCCGAGCTTTTCTTCGTTGTAATTTTTTTATTTATCTGTATTTTTTTCCTTTGAAGTTACTTACTGAACCTATTTACGGTAGCGAGTGCGATGAAAACTGTAGTATATTGTAGTAACTTGTAAGAAAATTACGTTTCTTCTTTCTTTGCTTTCTCCTACAATTTACATAGGTAATGAGCAGATCGTGCAGGTGAACAGTTACGAAGCGCAAGAAACGTGTGTTTCAATTATAAATAACTCTCGTCCTTCGTCATGCACCAATTTTTCCGCTTCAGATTAAATTAACTCGTTTACATTATTTCCCGGTAATGTAATAATCTTAAATTTCTTTAATCTAGAACGTTATTTTATAATAACACTTAATGCATTTTAATGATTTACGATGGGTGCAGTGCAAGTCCAGTGTGTTAGAGCTCTGTGCCGTAATTGATTTGTTCCTGTAATCGTTTTTCGCAGAGGTTATGTAAGGGTGGTCGTACATCGAGTACGGCATTGAGTCAACCCGGCTCCAGCCGACCGTAAAACTGTCGTTAAATTTGTGGAATCTCGGTATGCCTACACATATGTATAGTGACGTTACATCTTACACCGGTCCATGACGTTGCGTCGCCGAGTCACTGCTCAAACCGTATCTTTATGTGTTTTTGATACAGGAATTCGATTCTGTGTTTTATTTGTTTTATAGTAACACCTAGGTATATTAAACGTGTATAGGAATAAAAGAGAGATTTGCAATAAAAAAAAAATACTGCTGAAACAACTGTGAAATCATAAAAATTTAAGGTATACCCATTGCGCGTATCCAAAAAACACCGAAGCTAATTAAAATGTCCTTGAAGCCTTAAGCAGCGAACGTTGGATGACAATTAGAAATGGCCAAAGAAAACTGTCTGTCTAATTACTGAGTAAATTCTTCGGAAGACACATAACAGATTCTAAACTTGCCAATCTATTTAGTACCAGGTCCAAAAAGTGTAAAAGCAAAAAAAATAATACTCCAACTTTTCAGCTCAAATACATCTGTAGTGTAAAACGGCTAAATTGTCATCTCGGTATTACGTCGTCGACATTATTTTCCCTTCTTTTTGTCGTCAACAGCCGCTCAAGTGGCGCGGTGGGCTCTACTACGTAGTGACTTATGTATCCCTGGTACTTTTGGTTGTCGCGTTTTAAAACACGGTTCAAGGTTTTGTTTGTATATTTTAGTAGGTCAACACAGCTAGGTTAGTAGAAACTGTGTGTAATTTTTCATGAATTCGCCATGCTTAAAATTTTTTAATTCACATTACTACGCCGGATTTAAAAATGAGGTACAAAACCTAAAAGTATTATGAATATGATATAATAAGTTGTCATTCCTTGTACATGTTAAACAGAACTAAGAAAGAGAGCAAGCTATAACTTTTCTCTGAAGAACTCCAAAGTATTAAACTATCCTCATAAAACAAAACTCCGAATCCACTTTCCACGGGAATTCTCAACTAATTAAAGAAGCGGGATTAAGCGCATTAAACAGGAACCGCCGACTTAAACCGACGTTAAACTGCAGTCAAGCTCAATAAGAGACGGCGGTAAATAAATCCGAGTGTGGCGTTCGTCATTACTGAAGGAAGTTTATGTCACGCGTGGTGGAAGTGGGCAGTCAGTGTATGAGACTCGACATGGCTATAGCCGACTTGTGTAGCTCGAATATAGGAAATGCAATTGTGGAAAACGTATATTAATGTTTTGGTGGACGGAAATTATTGATTATGAACGGAAAATGTTGAAAATTGAGAGGAAATGAGCTGTAAGTGAAGGGCGTTAAACTTCATTATTACGTGTAATTTTGTACCACGTATAGGTACAGTACTGACTAAGTTTAAGAGTACGTTTTTACGGACCTTGTTTCTCTAATAAATTTAAAAAACACAATATGGGGTTTTTAGCCGACTTCAAAAAGGAGAAGGTTCCCAATTCGCCTGTATGTTTTTTGTTTTGTATGTTTGTACGCGATTACTCCGCCAATTATGAATTCATTTTGTTGATTCTTTTTTTGTTTGATAGGTCATACTTCAGAGATGGTCCCAAATATTAACTTGCCTTGGGTAGTTTTTGAGTTAGCTTCAATAATTTTCCCACTTAGCCTATATTTATGGATGATATTATAAGTTCCTGTCACTGTTATTGACATAGCAGGTCACATATTTGTATTCGAATTTTTATGAACCATAGCTAAAAAGTGAAAAATAAAAACTTTTTACAACAAAAAAAAACAGCCATGAAGACATTATTGTTTTTTTAAACATTTACTAATGATGCGTTGGTTCTACGGAAAACCTGTAGGTGCGTTAAAAGAGATAATGCAATACTTCACAATATTCCTTGCCAGGTATGATAAATTGATAACTTATGCAAAACTAAACTGTAAAGTTGTAAGTTACAGAATCTTAAACTACTGTATTTGTGTAAAGTTGAAATTTGAGATAAAATTTCGCATGAAGAAACTCACATTCATGGACGTAGATGTTAATATACGGAAGTTGGTGGAGTAAACTCCCCCAGGTTATACTTATAGGAATATATGTACATACAGCTACACATCAAGCTATACATTTCCAGTTTATGCTGATCTCTCATTGTATAGGATTTTCGTACATTGCGAGGTCAGCTTGTACTGGAAATGTATAGCTTGATGTATAGCCGTGTGTACCACGACAGAAATATTCTCGATTTAACCCCATCTAATAACCAACATTTTTCGACGTCACATCACTTCGTTATCTAAGTATTCTCATCTCCATATTACTCATTTTTATGCCTGTAACACAGTAAAAAAGAAATCATTTCGTTATAAACGAACGAAAGTCGTCGCCACAATTTTGTTTACCCCGTTTTACTCTAATGACCTGTAAAATGAATACGCCCAACGACCCTTTAACGCTTCTTAAGTTACGTCAGGGAAAAATATCCAACCTTTAACTCTTATTGAACCCACCCTTATGCACCTGTCCCACAGCACGAGAAAACGACCAGCTAATAACGATTTTCTCGCTCAAGAAGCGTACAAAATATGGTGGGTCAAGTAACAGAAATACATTATGAATAGTTGATCGCTGACTGTTCACACCGCCAGCGAGTATTGGTTTGCTGCAGCGACAAGAGCTAGTAAAGACAGTACTCGCTCAGCGAAACTCGCTTGGGGAGGAGACCACTCGCTTAGCGACGCTCGTTTGGGAGGGAGAGCAATCGCTCAGCGATCCTCGCTTGGAGGGAGAATATTCGCTGTGAGACTCACGCTTGGTACATATTCATACCAGCGTGTAATCGCTCGTCGCCTTCGCGCATTCACTGCTCGTTGCTCGCCAACTCCTTTTTATTAGTTGCTAGCTGTATTCACTTCTCGTAAGGGGCGGTAAGCTTAAGAAACATACTTGACAAATAGGTGCAACTTTAACATTCTGGACTTAACGGGTAGCTTAGCTCATTATAATGATGACAGGAAGGTATAGAGCTGAGATTAACATACTAAGCAGGGCTTTTTTATAGTTTTTTAGCAGGAGAATTGTATTTAGAATTAAATTATTTTGATTGGTTTGATGGTTAATAGATCATGTGACTGTACATTTTTTATTAGTGATTACCGAGACCCCTCCGTGTCTCGGAGAGCATGTTAAGACATTGGTCCCGACTGCCATTCGTAGATCTTTGAGAACCGTTATGAGTAATCAGAAGACCGATTGTCTGACAAGCAGTTTTGCCAAGGGGTAGGACCATTTTACCAGTAACTGGGTTGTGGAGATCAGATAGACAGTCGCTTCATGTAAAATATTGGTATTCAGCTGCATCCGATTAGGCTGGAATAGTTGCGGGGGCAGATGGTGGTATTATGTTGTATGATTTATTGAATTTGTTTGTAATTTTGATTTCGAGTTCGTTCAATTTTTTTACTGCGGACGTGACAGTGTTTTATGTTTCATTTGAAAAGTCTTTTTATTTTGAGATAGATTGTTTGAGTTATTTTCAGTTCTTTATTATGATAATCATAATAATTATGTAGCCATTCTTGCTGATCAAAGATAAACAAAAATTGTGTCTGGAAATTATCCTATTACCTACTGTTATATCGTAACGATTTTCTTTTGAAATTCAAATTCAATTGGGAATTTGAATTTCAAAAGAAAATTAAGTATACGTATTTTGTCGCCAATTTTCGATACCTTTGATATTTTACGAATTCGTTTTGAATTTCTATCGGGGACGACCGTATTCGGCGAATTTAATGAGTAATCTCATAGCATTATGTGAATCGGGCCGACTGCTATCACAAAAGGTTTGTGTTACGAGAGGAAAACGCCACCGGCCTACCCATTGTCCCGACAAACGACTACAGAAGCTTGTTCACACTGCTCTAGTGGCAAGCGAGTGTTCCGGCTAGTCTTAAGATTTTCTGGGTACCTACGATATCTTGAAAACTGTCTCTTCACAGCTGTATTAGTCAATTAAATATCCCGGTACAAATACCTATAAATTACAAATTGGGAGTTTCGGCGGTTAAACTGCGGGTCTAAAATAGCCACTTTGGCAGAATCGTAATAGGAAAATATTATGAATCATCGTAAAATGTCACAAACTGACAATTCATGTTATGATCTGCGTGCTGATTCATATTACGCAATAATTCATCTGTTTGACAGTTTTATATGGAGATTTGTAAAATGGTCCACAAATGATGAATTGCTTTTGTGTCAAATTACAGGAATTGCTAATGTGACCGTTTTAGGCCCCCTGATTTATCATAATTATTATACTGGAATTGCAATAGGAAATGTAAGTTTATAAGTTAACAAACAAAATCTTTTTACTGTTTTATGCAAAACTATATTAAATCAAATAAGTTTGTTAAATTTAACGATTCTAGAATTAGCTATTCACGTATACGTAATGGCGTCTATATCGGTTTCCGCATTTTCGCTCAATGATTGTCATTGATTGTGCTTGATACGTATTTTATTGACCGTAAAACCGGCTATAACCGTGAACGTTCCAACCGTCTTTTGTTTACGCAATTGCTAGTTTTATTTTTGCGAATGTCCGTAACATAATATGTTTAGTCATGCAAAAAAACATGATGTCTTTATTGACGACTCTGCTTTTGGTAAGAAAAATAAACAGCACGTGAAACCAAACAAGTTTTATTAGAAATACATAAGATGAAACAAATTCTAAACTAAATTAATAAGATATTCTTATAACAATGAGAATATCTAATGTAGTAGCTTAGAAGTTGATAGAAGTTTTCGAAAGTTGCAGCTATCCGTCCATCTGGACATGAATTAACTATTACCAACGTCTCAGGTCTCGTAAAGTTCGGATGTCATGAACTTTCAAAGCAACTTACGTATCAGATAGTATCTATAGTTAGTAGGTATCTCTAACTAACAAATCGAGCCAGTTGCATTAAATATTGCAGTGGCAAAAAAAGACAAAAAAAAAATTATAAGCGCAAGTAACAATGAATACGTTTAAACGAAGCACCATCTTGAAGTGAAGAAGCGCACGATAGCAGCTCTGATTTCAAATCATCGAGTCTCTCGCTTTAATATTTCATTCTTTACAAATGGACTGACATTTCTGAACGAGTTCTGTTGGAATGAAAAACTGAGTCAACACCATTATTATTTGAATGATATTATATTTGGCCCTTAAAAGCGCCGTGATTGGGTACTCGAATTTTATGACAAAATTTTAGAACGAGATTCCTATTTTATATTCAAGGATTTTTAAGTGTTATTGACAAGCAAGAGAAAGCTATTTATTAGGAATTAAACACAACAAAGGCTTTTGTGAAAATATAGGGTCAAATTAAATTAGCTAGCTTAACTCGGCAGAAATGACGGGTAAAGACTATACTACTAGACTACTATACTAAGACCATGATAAAAAAAAAACAAGTTTTTTTTTTAGGGGTCTGCGACTGTAGTTATTGTTGTTACTTGAAGTATTAAAGGGAAAATCTGTTTTATTTTATTTAGAGAGTAGGTTGCGATGCTACGGTCACGTGAAAAGGACACCGCCAGAATACGTAGTGAACTTGGCGCTACAGCTTACCATTCCCAGTCCAAGACCCAGAGACAGACCCAAAACAAGATGGAAGGCTGTAGTGCTAAAGAACATGAAGGAGTGTCAGGTATCCAAAGACGATGTCGAGGATAGAGCGAAGTGGAAGAGAAAGACCAGGAAGGCTGACCCAACCACCATGTGGGATACATAGCTCTCTGTCTTCCTAGACAGAGAGAGAGATATCGATACCATCACGTCTGTGAAGTTTACACATAAAAATACTGATTTTTTTAAACGGACATTTCAAGTGCCTGAACTGCGATCGATGAGCCCACAAAAGACATCATCAATTTAATTTCTTATTTGTTTTATTATGTTTCGATATCCATACGTTTCGCTAGCTAATTTAATGTGACCCCGTATGAAATGAAAAGCAATAACTACGAGGTAACAAAGTTGGAATTCACAAAAGAAAAAGAAAACTAATTAATTTATTTGAGCGGATCAGTAAGTTAAAAGTTAAAATAAGACAGTTTGAATTTCAATTTAGAATTAAATCTCGGGATAAATCTATTGACAAACGGCGAAAGTGACTCAAAAAGTTAATTGGATTGGTTTCAGAGCCACTCCAGCCTCCCCAATCTGGGCTATTAATTCTGAATCGAGTTTTTATCCCCGTTTTATTGGATGCATAGTTCAAGACGAACGCTCTTCTTTGAAGATGGTGACAGTTATTAACCGACTTCAAAAAAAGGAGGAGGTTCTCAATTCGGTTGTATGTTTTTTATGTTTTTCACCTCATAACTCTGTAATTTATATACCATAATTTAAAATAATCGTTAAAAGGAAATATTGGTCCCATAAAGAGTGGTTTTTGAGCTTCAATAAAACGTATTTTTTCCACTTAGTGTATGTTGACGATGTTATTATTACCTTCTTGTCACTATTATTTACATTTCAAGTAGTGGTACGTATACATACGAATTTACGTGGCGTAGGTACCACAGTACCTAGAGCGGCCGGTTTTTGCTATTGCTTGCTTTATGGTTTTAGAACTTCATAGCCTTGCGTCTCGATTTTGAAAATGAAATTAAACTAAGTAAATAAAGTTAAAAGATGCTATCGTTAAATTAAGCTTCTAAAGCGCTCAAGGACATTTTAATTAGCTTCGGTGTTAATTGCCTTAGCGGACAAATTGAATGAACTTGCTTTAAGAATGTTTAAACATATTTATACAAAGCACTTGAGCACCCAAATTGCCTTGCTTCACGCGTGTAAACAATAAGCTCATTTGCCGCGAATTTCCCTCGTAGCATTTCAAAGACTGCCGCACAAGCAGCGGTGCTTTGTGTCACCACGATTTGGTACACAAGTGTAGCTGCGCACTCTCGTGTTTTATCTTCTACTTTGAAATCTGAGCCCTATACAGTTGACTTAAGAGTGGATAGTATGCATAAACGACTTTGCCCACATTTTGTTTTCTTTCTCCTTCACGGTAAATGCTAAAAACGAAATTACAAAGCCACGCGATTCCACGTGCAAAACTGGAGTCGTTTCCTTTCCCGTTTTTTAAACTGATACGATTTGATTTTCTTTGTGAACAAAATAGAAAATAAAAATCAGAAAACAGACAGATTGCTCTCAGAAAAGTGCAGAAAATGCTTTTACACAGAATTGGATAAGCAAAGAGCACGAATACAGTTGTTCAGTGAAACGAGACGGGTAAGAACCTTGAAGGCGTGTATTTTAAGTAAAAAGGTTGGAAAATGTGTCAAAGGAGTCTTTATGATAGTTTTTTTTTATTGTTGGACTGCATCAAATTACTTCTCCCGGAGCGGAAGGACGTGTCACACTTTTACTGTCTTAAACCCACCCGTGTTCCTTCAGTTGCCCGTTGCCAAGGGTCCCCGTATCGTCTTCATGATACCTAACAATGCATTACAGCGAAGGGTTCGTTCGTTCGGCGTGATACGCTCCTACATTTTAATGAAGAATCTCACTTCAATTGTGGGGGTCATTATACGAATATTCGCGTTACATAAAAACGGTGTTGTGAAAGGGAACTTTTTTAATTTTAGTTAGACCGTCTGCTGGGAGATGTTCTGTAAGCTGAATGTGACAAGAGGGCGGGATATAACTAAAAGCATCCACACAGTGTAGATATGTATACATATTTTATTATACGAGTATGTATACAATGTGCCGCTACAATGGCGACATTAATTTAACATACACACAATATATGTAAATATCTATGGCTGTAGTACTTATGCAATAAGTTATTCATTCTGTGTTGTATTTAAATAAAGTTAATCATACTTTTTGACTTGATGAAAGAAAGTGGTCAAGTTTGACATAGCAAAATACTATTTCTTCGTTTGGGGCTATGTGCTATTAGACAGATTGTACCTTAGTTGTGAATGTGGCGTTGTGTTACAAACCATGGCCCATCTTACATCTTGTTCTGATACTTGCCTCGAAAGGGATTTATGAGTAGATAATAATATATATTTTAGTGTTAGCTTTTTTATCTTAACAAACTATCTCTCTGTCTAACCGGATGCAGCTGAATACCAGTATTTTACATGGAGCGACTGCCTATGTGACCTCCACAACCCAGTAAATGGGTAAAATACGATACCCCTTGGTAAGACTGGCTGTCAGACTTTCGGGCTTCTGACGACCCGTAACAACTGTGAAAGATCCACAAATGACAGCCGGAACCAATGGCTTAACGTAATTTCCGAGGCACGGAGGAGTCTCGGTATGTAAAGATGGTCACCCATCCACGGACCAACCTCGGCAAGCGTAGCTTAACCTGATAGATCGACCCATGCGGCTGTTATTACGTAGCCAAGAGCTCCTCTCCTTTCCGTATTAGTAACCATTTTTCAAAAAATCCCTTGATGTTTGATAATTATTGCTCATTTAATCTGATAAAAAAACTATCTACTATTTTTATTAATATGGTAAAATATATACATTGGGTAAACTTATTATACTAAATTAAATAAAGTAACGAAAGGTAGTAGATACCTAACCTATGTAACAACTGACCATTTCTAATGTTATCTAATTCTAAGGGACCATATAAACATGTTTACTTTCTTTGTCTACGCAGGCGTAATTATGTTCTATTCGTTTTCCGTCTGGAAATTAATTGAATCTTATACATGAATCAGTTGCTAGATTGTGCCTGTTCGTGCGTTATTTCTCTCAAAATATAGGTACCGCTATGGGAAACAGAATGTGATCAGAATTTTAAATTTGATAATAATTATTCTACTCTTTGGTATCATGGCCATTCCAGTTTGTTTTTCATATTTAGTCAAGATTTATGGTGCTTAATTTAATGTTATTCAATGCTTGTGGACTTTGTCTTGATTAATACTAAAGTAATAATGTTGTTTAAAAAATTTAATTTTAAAAGTAAGTACCTATCGTCGATATTTCAGAATGTTGAATTTATTTTAAATGTTTGATAAAGGTAAATCACTTTTCTTCTGGAAAGTACACATGTTGTTATATCATAGGATTCAATGAAAATAGCAAATGGGACCCTTCGCTAATATCTAAAAATGGGATCAAAAACTGGGATCCAACGAAAATAAATCTCTTTATAGTCCGTCTCTTGGGTTTAAGCCATTGTAAGACCTTTAAAAAATATGGAAAACAAATACAGATAATATGAATATATAAACACAAATGGGAACAGCAAAAGAATAAAATTAATTCTTAAAATAAAAATAAAATTAGGAAACAATAAACAAGTTATGAATAATTTTAATAACATTTTACTTTTCGGGTCCAATGTAGGTATTATTTCATAACAGCTGTTACGCTATTACACTATGCCCAGGGGCCGTATTATGAAGTATTAATGCCATCATTATTCCACTGCGAAATAAAGATGGTACTATCGGCCTTGTATGGCTCCGTCTCTCACTCACACTGGAAAAATGGTGGCATTAATACGTCATAATACGGCTCCTTTAGTTGAAAACAAGATTTTCCTAAAGCTCATGTTAAACAATCAAAATGAATACTTCACTTTAAGCGTCAGGTCGGAGTTCCTAATAAAACCGTTTTTGCCTTGTCATGTACTAACGATTTCTCGCCTTTCCATCTTGTAAACTATAGGGTCAGGGGTGCTTTTACATTAATAAATCAAAGTTCAATGATCGTGCAAATACAGAGACTGCGGATAGATTTAGCAAAACGCGAATAATATCCGTAGTATCTGTAGATATTTAAAATAGTACAGTGTCTGATTGACTGGCAGATAATGCACAGTTTACGAATACACTTTAATGTTGAAGAATTTTCTTAGCAGTTTCAACCAACCCAGAGCTCGAAGATTGTATGGTAAAGAAAACGCGACAAATCCGAAGAATATCATTATGGTTAGGTGGAGGTATACATAAAGAACCTATACCCACGATCCCACATTCCAAATACGTCTATAATAAAATATAAAAAAACAGGTAAGTTTCAGCACAGAGAATAAACAGGTGAAACTTGGCGGGACGCACTGGGCCGTGAAACTACATATACCTACAATACTTCTAATCTGTGTCTCTCCAAGCAGTAACTTTCCCTACACAAGGTTTCTTGGCACCGAGGACACATTTATAACAATATAATGCTCTAGGCTGCAGCAGCACCGTGGCAAGCTGCCCGTGACCTAGCAGCACATTTACCTACTTTCATTCTTCCTTCAATTATCTTGTTTATAATCTGCATTTTGTTTGGAATTTTTTTTCTGGTTTCGAGGTTTTGGTTCGTGTGAACTGATATAATTTCAAGTACCTATGTATATCTAACATGTGTCTAGTGCTTTTCCTGTCCGTGTAAACTTATCTTTACAATTTCATAAACAGTTTAATTGTTCTTAAATAAAGCTACATTTTTGAATAGTGTTAGAAGGAGCCAGCAAACATTACCATCTTAAATTTTAGTGATAACTCTGTTTCCATTTTTACATTTATACTTGGATAGTGGAATGAAATCGGTTTCGTTTAATTAGCAGGATTGCACGAAGCAAAATTGGTTTATTCGTATTTGTGTAGCTAATTGGTGAGACCGGATCTTGTTCAATATTTGAGAATCATTCTTTTTTCATGGAAGCCATTATGAACCGCATGCAATGTTGGAAAAAAATATTTGAAACTGAAAGAGATATGCTTTTTTTAATGGTTTATCAAAATGTATGCTTTGTATCTATCGATGTAACACGTCATACTTAATTATTCAACAATTATTAAAACGACATCAAACCATACAAAATTCACGAACATCCAATTTTCATCACGGTTCAACTTCGACCTTTAGTGCCGTAAATCCAAATTTTCTAGAAATAGAAATGAGCAAAACATTGCTTCGGATATTTTCAGGTCACACGTCGATATCATGACATGTAGGTGGTTATTCATATGTAGGCTGGTAGGTATTTACATAATTGTGGGGTAGTGATAACAAACAGGTGCAGTCATTTTGGCGTCCGCTCGAGCCGGCAACAATTTGTGTTTCGATCTCGGCACGGCTCCAACGGGCCCCACTATTACCATGGCCCTTGTTATCTAATAGATGTCGTTACGTTACGGACACCCCGGCTTTGATTAAAGTTTGGTTTTTTGGATGTTTAAATGTTGATAGTTGGCAGTGTTGTCCGAGGTTTCATTTTATTGTACGAGCTGTTTACGCTGGCCAAAATTCCTTTGCATGACATAACATTTTGAATATTAACTACTATAGTTTGCGCTAAGCAGCTTCATTGTATCAAATTAGCTTTCCACGATAGATATAATGATATCACTTATCTGACAAAGGCAGGAGCTAGTGGCATTTTTGACCTACCTGTAGATATCATAGATGTTTTAATTGTAACTAAGCTGACATAAAGATGAAAGCAACTTTAAAACATAAGACTAGAAAAATGAAACTTGAGAAAATATATTATAATGTTCATTCTTTTTATTTATTCAAGAGTTATTTAGGTTTACAAGTAATTGTCAGGCGTTTATTCACCCCTAAAACCTGCAGTCACTAAAATGCAAGGTGTTCCAGCAATTTTCTAGCTCTTTGTAACAATATGCGTGACTGAAACCAATTGAATGCCACTTCGAATATTGACTTCGATGTCATAACTCTAAAACACTAGGTACGCGCATCGTTCGGTGTGAAATATTTATAGAATTGGTAAAATAATGTGAGAATGACGCAATACTTGATCGATTTAACACCGTCATTGTCTCTACACTTCAAACTGGTTAGAGTTTCGTTTCAAAACAGGTGTAATGTACAGCATTAAGACATTAGAAGTGTCCTTTATAGAATTGGAATAAGATTTTTTTTTTAAGAGTTCGGATTCGTTCTTACCGCTTTTGAAGTTTGTATGCCAACGAAGTCACAGACAGCACCTAGTTTAGTAATGCCAACAAAGCAGCACGAGATTTTATTATACACTTTTGCCCGCGGCTTCACCCGCATTTATGTCGGATATCGTCTCACGGGAACGTACTACCGGAATACTTAATTCTTCAAGGACATTCTAATTAACTACAATGGTTTTTGGTACGCAGGTGTACCGCGCGGGGGAAATGCTGGGTTTCCTATACAAACTTTCATCCCCTATAGGATAATTTTTTAAACAAAAAGTAGCCTATGTCCATCCCCAGGATGCCATCTATCTCCTTGCCAAATTTTGTGGAAATTCGTTTAGTGGTTTAGGGGTGAAAAGGTAACATACAGACAGACAGACAGAGTTACTTTCGAACTTATAATATTAGTATGGGTTGATTTTCCAATCTAAAATGTACCCTTACCTGTTATTCCAGTTATTATTGTAGCTAGAAGTTATTTGCAATTCTAATTTAAATTGCATTGCAGTCTGTCACAGGTATTTCTCATAAATGCTGTCTAGACAAAGGCAATAACGACATGCATGATACCTACCTTGATATCCTACTAATATTATAAATGTGAAAGTTTGTGATGATGGGTGGATGTGTGGTCTCTTTCACGCAAAACCTTTTGAACGGATTTGGATAAAATTTGGCATATAGATAGTTTATAACCTGGAATAACACATAGGATACTATATAGTTTTTATCCCGATATTCCCACAGGATCGAGACTTATGCGGGTGAAACCGCGGGGCGCTGCTAGTAGATAAATATTGCAAAACAAAGTTCTTAGGTGACACTTGTAATTTTTAATAATATTATCTACAACAGCTTTTATGAGATGATTCACAGATATGATTTGAATGAGTAAATATTAAATTAAATACAAAGCTCCATTTTCCGACCCAGTCTCACCATTTCATATTTTCTAATTCGAGAAGCTTACCATACGTGCAAATATTATTTAAAAAGCACCACTCAAAATTAAATCATCTTCAAAGTTAATTAACTCCTAATTAAAACGTCAGTTTTTAATTAGCACGGAACCCGGGGTGTTTTCACGACAACCCTTATATCAAACCTGTTATCGCGAGTGAGAGAAATGGTGTCAATCGTTGAAACACGACAAAGCGAACCACTAGTTTTCTACTTACCTACACCCAACTTCACCCCACTGTAACTGAAGAACCTAATTTATTCAGTGCTTCACAAGACACAAGTGGTCTGGAGTGGTCGACATCGGAATTTAACGTGAATTCTCGAAAGATAATTGCGGTAACAGAATTCATACTTTATTCATAAGTACTAGAGTTTAAATTTGCATGGGGGCCTGTTTTAACTTGGAGAAACATAGAGACCCTATTTGTAGGTTTTAAATCTGAAATGTATGTAGATGGAAATATCATATTTCCGTCAAAGTCTATTTGAACGTAGACTTAAGGCTCTTACATACGAGGGCAACTCGTTGCGCGACGCGACGCCGCCGCCGCTGCATTGTTCGCCGTGAGAAATTGTTTTGTTAAAATTCGCGTCGCGCAACGAATCGCCCCAGTATGTAGGAGCCTTTATGCTTATTAGGAAGGTATTATGTGATTCATATTTTCAAAGCTGCTTACCTATCCTACTACATCTGCCCGACCGTGTCAGCTGTGACTCACGATACGCCATACACAACAATTCATGATTCAAACAGTTTATTGATTGTTTGTTTATAATTTTTATTTAGAACCAGTCCACTCCTACCGCAGAATCCGTCTGATGTACGAGGATTTACACAAGCATGGCAGAATTCGTAGAATAATATGACAGTGAGCAGGGTTCGTGAGATTTGCTGTCGACATTTCTGAATTATTATAATATTAGTGTTCAAGTACTGGAACAATGAACTATCTCTAAACGTCTCTGGTGAAGACGCTCTTAATAAAGTTTCTGCCTTTGATTTCACATCTGGGGCGCAATAAATATTAATATTAAAAGTTAAATGTATGGACACTTTTTGTGTTAATTTATAATAATTATAGTTGGTTAGGATAAGGTGTCTTTTTCACTTTTTACAGAGGAGATTACAGCAATTACATTACTTCAGGCTGTTAAACTAACTTTTGTCATTACAACATTAAATTTTTCACTTTTTACAGACGAGACTACAGCAATTACATTACTTCAGGCTGTTAACCTAACTTTTGTCATTACAACATTAAATAAATGAGTCAAAAATTACGTCATCAGAGATACTCGTAATTAGGATAAAAATGGAAGGGGAAAAGTGCTTTAATACATTTCACACATTACCTTAATTGTTAAGCTTTGGAATTAATGAGTCATTATGAGGCCGTAAAACAAATTCCAGTCATTTTCATTACGACTTTAGGGCTTTGAATTGAAGATGAAAGAAAACCTATGAATGGCCTACAAAAGAACTCACCTACATCTCGTACCGAAGTATGTGGGCATGAAACAATTTAGATTCATTACACACACGCCACACAGTTGAAACTAACCAGATCTGTTTTTCATAATTTATATGATAGTTAGCCCCGGCTGTAGTAACACGATGATTTTGTTTGGTATTGTTACTTTGAACTTTTGTTTGTACTATAAAAGAAAATTAATATCTGGTAAAAATGGTTTCTAGCTGGAATGATTAAGTAGCGAAGTATTGCGTTTCCAACTAAATATGAATAACGTATTCACCCCGGTAAGCAATAAACTGGCAGACATATTTATGTTGATTCAACAAATTCAATAACTGCAAGGGTAAAGGAAATTGATGGGAGTTAAGAAGGTTGCAGTTCAAATTGAAACCATTTAAGTGCTATGAAGAGGAAAAATAAAATTTTTTGCTCAGGGATTCAGGGAAAAACCGCCTCTATTTCAATTGATTAAATCATTACGATAGGATGGCATTGGTTAACTATTGCGTCCTGATTTTTAAGTTTCGGAGAAAAGGAAGGTTTTTATGAAAATAGGTAGATAATTATCATTGTTAAAAATTATTAGGCACTAGATTCCGCCAGCGGCTTCGCCCGCGAGATAACTTTATAGCCTAGGTGAAAGAATTTTTTAAATTGGTCCTGTTGTAGTTTTTGAAATTACAAAAATACAATTATTTTCTCTTTATAATTATTATTATCTAGTGTAGATAAAATTAACAAAAATATGATCAGATCTCTCCAATGAAACATGAATTCAGCAAAGATTTACAATGTGTATTACCGAAAATGAAATCAAAATAATAACCATTTGAAGCATATTTGGACAAAGATATAAAATCAAGAGCAGCGTAGAGGTTGGCGGCTCTTAGCCTGATTGTTTGTCTACCCCTCAGGGCATAGCTCCATAGCAGGCGAGTCCATATGAGCACAACCTTGTTATCTGCGCCAAAATATTATACCAAATTACTTAAACAGACAATATATTTCGGAAACTCGTCACAGTGAAAGGCTTAGGCAAATCTTGAGTTAAACATAATCTGTTCGATTTATGTCGCCGTAACACGTGTGACTCCGGATTTTTTATTTGTCTGTCTGTGATGTCTTGTTTATACCTTTTTAGTTGATTTCCTTTTTGTCGTAGTTGGGTTTTAGTTTTACAACTTTATTTTATTTTATAGAGGTTAAAATATACATATTTTCGAAATGTGCTAATTAAGCCCTTTCATTGGCTACCCATCAAGGTATGATTAAAAAAAAATATTTTAGTTCATGACTTTATGTCATGTAGAGGGCGCTATTTTCATGTCTTGTCAAATTGTGATGAGTCGTTTAGAAGTTATGAGGGAACAGATGAACATACATACATAGGTACCGGTCAAAATCATAACCCTCCTTTTTGCTTCGCCGTAGTCGGGTAATAATAATACGTACTCATCTTAACGGGAAAGTTATATTCGAAATGAGTATAAATTCCCTTTGTTTGAAGGAAAATTAGTACTCGTTTGAAATACATACGTTTCATTCAATTTACATAATCATTACGTGCCCTTACTTCGCAACAATGGCGGTTGTCTTTGCTCGATTATGTTTGAAGGGTAATCGGCTGAAGTGAGCTGATTAGTTATTTATGTTGCGAACAAATAAAATCTAAAATCAGCTTTTATATTTTACCTGATCGCCATTTGGAAGTCTGGATGAGATTCTGAAGATCTCGAGACGTCGCCGTCGTTTGTTCCATTTTTCATAACAAACGAACTTTATATGCTTATGAAATTCCTATATTTATTAAAGATAGTTTTTTAGGTAACCTCTATTTATACAGACTTTGATGTTATAAGGTATTTTTAATGTCCTTACTCTTTTTTGCTGATAGTAATGATTGAATATAGAAGGTCAAACAAACCTTCATTTGAATTATTAAGTCCATGTCAAAATAAGAAGAAATCGTCTAAAAATTATTGAAAAAAACTGTGAACAACACTGTTCTTCTAGTACTTACTGCTTCAGTGAAAAAGCATATCGCCGTATCGATGTTTAATCAGAAAGTAGACTAAGACGAAGCCAATTCTGACCTGGAAACGGGGACCAATTGATGAACATTGACCAGTCATGACTCTTATATATTTATCTTCTAGCTGCGCCCCGCGGTTTCACCCGCGTGTCTCGATTCCATGGGAATATCGGGATAAAAAGTATCCTATGTGTTTATCGTTAATCCAGGTTTTATACTATCTGTTTGCCAAATTTCATCCAAATCCATCCAGCCGTTTTTGCGTGATTGAGTAACAAACATCTAAACACACAAACTTTCATATTTATAATATTAGTAGGATAGGAGGATCTGCAATCGCATTTTAACCTAGTCAGTAAGTATCTCCAAAAAGTATAGTAACACTTTCTACCGAATCGTACAGTACCGTATTAATTTTCATATTGAACAGTCGTGGGCAGAGACGTGACGCCCGGGGCCACACGATTAATACATGCGCAAAGCTTTGATATTCACGAGCGCTGTCAATTATTCACAGGCCGAGTGCCTCTGTATGCTGCACCAAGGTACGGTCACCGCACGTCAGTAGTCACGAAAACCGGACTTACTGCAGAGGAGATAAAGACGCTCGATGTCAAACTGTTATCATATTGGCAAGCGGTTGATGGTACATTTTGTATTTGTAGGAAAACCTTGCTGTTTGAAATCGGAACAGTTGAATAAGCATTGTTCTTTGGGATAGAACTAGTGTAGCAATGAATTGAGGTGAGGATTTGATGATCTCAGTAAATGGAATGTACTGTATTGACTATCGTGACAAATTTTCAATTTGAAAATGTATCATTGTCCAATAGGTATAAGTAACACTTAGATTTATGAAATACCAACTTATGGTTCTGTATTAAATTAGGAAAGTCAATAAACCTAAGTTAACTAATTACCGTAGGAACATGACGCTGTTTTAGGGACTTTGGTGTCAACATCATGAAATCATTTCGGTTTTCTTTAATTCTGCATTTAAATCAACCCAACCAAATTGAAACGAAACCACAAAAGTAAACCGTCAATTAATTACCAAGTTTTAATTAGTGTTTAGTATATAAAAAGTGTATATTATAAAGAGTATACTATTCTGATCAACCAAAAAGAAAAAAGTATTTTGTCTTTCAACACTACAAAGATAGTTTGAATATTCATTAACTCTGCTACAAAAAAATCCGCCGAAACAAAGAACGATAGGCACAGCTCTTCTCTACCAAGTGGTGCTACAAGTCTTTCAGATGACCACTCGACCTATGAATCCGTCCTTAAATCCAATGTTTGCTATCATTCACTCAAGTGGGCTTCAACAATTCCAGTGTCTACAGTCTGCTTCTGGATTAGTATTTTGTGTACACTAGCTAAATATTTGCAATACTACCTCTTTACATATTTTATTATAAAACAAAGTCCTAAGTAAATGTATCATAAGTTTATAGCTTCTTATACTGTAAAACCTGTCTCATCTATGCATTATGATAAAAAAAAAAAAATCTCTTTGTTCGTCACAATCAGAGCACCTGCCATCTAATCTCTACACTACCCTTGGTTGACTGGTAGAGAATGTCTAAGGCATTAAGTCCGCCTTTGTACCTCTTTTTTGAGTGCGAAAAGTTTAAATAAATAAAGTCCGCCGCGTCTGTCTGTCGTCCTGTACGCGATAAACTCAAAAACTCTTTCACCGATTTTCATGCTATTTTCACCAATGGATAGAGTGGTTCTCGAGTAAGGTTTTAGTATATAATAACCGACATCCACGCGGGTGGAATCGCGGGCATCAGCTAGTTCTTAATAAGAATAAACTAAATAATAAAACAGAAGTCTTATTATTTATCGTTGGTACTAATAACTTATCACATGTCGTCCCAAAGCTACCTTGAAAGTAATTTTCGTCACGATAATATTCAGTGTGTGTAATTTCATCGAAAATAGTGCTATTATTTTTTCAAGTAGGTACGAATTTCTGTACCTACGAACTGCTGCATGTTAGCTATTCATTATGCTCACTTTGCGCTAACGCAGCTCTTTCTTCTGTTATCTTTTAATGTCATTTGACCAAAAAATTGAAAAGTTATGTATACAGGGTGTAAGGGACAGCCCTCCACAAATTAACATTCAGGGGCATTAAGCTCCTTATTTTGAATCATATTCCACCGGAAATTTTCTCAGGAAAGTTTTCATTTTTTTTATCGTTTTTTTAGTTGCTATTCCTTTATTTAAATGTAAAATTACATTCTCTGTACACAGCACTCCATTTATGTAAATGAAACAGCTAAAATAAAAATAAACAGCAATGGATGTTAAAATACTCGAGCGCGCCTCCCGACACGGGGAGTGCGGCTACGTGGGTTTTGCCGCGGTAACGATACATTGCGCGTGAGGTAATAATACAAATCAGGTTTATTGGATTCCCATAACGTTCCTGAAATAATTTCATGTACCGGTCGTCTTAGTATGATATGCTGAATTCATCCCATCTGTCTGTGGAGGGCAGGAGGGCTGTCCCTCGCACCTTGTATTGATTTTAATTTTGGTATACTACACGCCACATGTTTGTGTGATGGAACTATGGTTTTAGTCATTACGAACAGCTCTGAAATCTGATTTTATAAACGCCGACGGAAACTGCATGCACACATCTTATTCTTTAAAAGTAGGACATATTAAAAAGGATATGGATTAGTGATAAGTTTGAGGCACCAGCTCCTTGGCCTCGTTTCCTGCGTCAGATACCGGAGGGCGACCGGAGTGAAGCCGGGGAAGGGTAGGCCTTGCCCCACAGTACTCTCAGTACTCAGCCCCCCCTCAGAGTCCGAATCCCCTCCGTCTGAGTCCGAGCAGGCGCCCTCTGAGTCCGACTCCGGCCCGCCCTCCCGGTACCCGTAGTAAGGCATCCTCTCCCGATCACCCGACATTCACTTAAACTTATAAGCTCATTGTATCACTTAATTGTCTATTAAACACTACTTCACCATCTTAGCCACGGGCTCAACTATACAAATACGTATCGGTTATCACCGGGAGCGGGTGTGTGGATTGCTCCGTCACGACATTGTCAACAAACTCCATCGTCGGGGTATTTCAACGAACAACACTTTATCTGAAACAAAAGAAACACGTTATTAGTTTCAAAGAAGTTGACACTTTAGAGAAAATAGTCCAGTCAATCGACAACGTCTTTGTTTATTCAAAACTCGCATTCAAAGGAAACAAATATAAAAGTGAAAAAAACTTATTTAAAAGAAATATAAAAGTATAAAATACACTTTTCGCCAGTTCCATTTGCTTCGCATTCAGACTATTTTTCACTGCCGTGAAATTTTCCTTTTCATAAGCCTTTTTTAAGGAAATGCTCTTGAAAGTTTTATGTACTGCAGAAGTTTTACTCAGCAATATTCGTATAAGGGACTGCGTAAGAGAAGTTTTAAAATGAAAATAAATTATAACGGAATGGTAAACAAACACACCGCATAAATCCCCTTTCGTCCAAGCAAGCATTGCGAACAGACGTGTTATTATTTTAATCCCAAATACTAATACTTTACATCACGCGATATTAGTGCATATATCCAAGTGACCAAGTTATCATTCTTCCACCAACAAGTTATTTGGCCATCTAATTAGCGGAGGTGCGCCCCTGTTCACCCGCGACCCGCGAGGAAAAGAGACAGGTGCCATAATTGCTGTCCCGTTCTGATTCCGCTGCCACGGACCACGGAACGTCACCAGCGCACGCCGTCAGCGCATGCTACGTAAAGGGAGAGGTGATATACTTGCTGTCCCAGTTACCCTACGCTGGCATTTTGTCACCGCTTCAACCGCTTGCTACAATACCTTTTTCTACGAAGTTGCTACGAAGACGACTTGCTACGCTAACATCACGCCGCTGACTACGCGGGTAAGCGAGTGTGATAATATCATGTCAGTGTCACGTACGCCACCTAAAGGTACTAAAACAACCGCGGATGATGTTATGCATGTTCCACTTGATTCCGACACTGCATCCGATCGAATCCTCTCTGACAGCGATTCAGCTGGTAATTTTATTACCTCGCGCAAACTAAAGCGCAAACAAGGTGACCTGCATCTGGTTGAACTAAGGGAATTATTCGAGGAATTCTCCAAGATCCAAACATCGAAATTTGATGCCCTGACTGCCGCCATGACCCTGTTAAAGGAAGAGACTGCTGACATGAAGAAATCAGTTGCCTTCATGTCCCATAAATATGATGAAGTACTAGTGAGTCTAGGTAAAATGCAGAAAGAAAATTCCTCTTATAAAGTTCAAGTTGGACTACTTGAACAAAGAGTCGATTTTCTGGAAAGGAAAGCAAAGTCCACCACCATTGAGCTGCGGAATATCCCTCAATCTACAACGGAGACCAAGGAGAATATCACGCAAGTAATAACTAAAGTCTGCGAAGTTATCCAACAACCGATACAGCGTTCTGATATCAGAGATACATACAGATTGAAAACTAAAAATAATAATATTTCCCCCATCATAGTTGAATTTTCATCAACAAATTTAAAAGAAAATGTGATTCAGAGGGCTAAATTGTTTAACAAAAGTAACAAGGAGAATAAACTTAATAGTTCACACTTAAAGATTGATGGTCCAACTAAACCAATCTATATTTCCGAGTCCCTTACTCCATTTGCAAAAAAGTTATTTTATCTTGCTCGTCAACATGCTAAAAAGTATTCTTTCACGGGTTGCTGGCATTCTTATGGAAAAATATACATGAAGAAAAGTGATGTTTTACCTACATTTCGCATAGACAATGAGGAAGATATTCTTAAACTTACCCAAACCTGACTATTTCCCCCAAGCATCAGCACCTTAATAAACTATACTAGTATCTTAATAATGCTACGTTATATTTTAGTTCATAATTTAGTAATTAATCATAAAATTGTTTTGTATCTTGTTTGTATTGTATTGACAATCTCTTTATTCATGTTCACACACTTTAACACACACACCAAAGTAATGAACACAACATCCGGTCTAATTCTTAATCCATTTAATGTAATTTTGGATCTTAACACCCTCAGATTGACATGTCCTATAAATTATAATTCGATAACTTAAACATTCTAAATAATATATCTACTGATGTTGATCTAATATCCGTGGCTAAAACATCTACTTGTGCCATCGACGACTGCGCAACCTTAATTCCATCCGCTGAGAAATCTTTGAAAATCATTACTCAAAATATAAGAAGCATTAACCGTAATATGGCTGGTATGATTACTCTGTTAGCTAGATCCCGTGTTGACTGGGATATGATAGTGCTAACGGAGTGCTGGTTGCTTGGTGTCCACAACCCTCCTACATTAGATGGTTTCAAATATTATGCTACTGCTAATAACCAAACTCAAAATGAAGGGATAGTCGTTTTTATGAGAGAAGGCATTAATGCATCTGTAAAGGAGCAATCCATCATGGACTGTAATAGCATACTAATAACAATCGAGAAGCATACTGCGATTTTAGCTATTTACCGGTCACCCAGTGTTAGAAATGTTGATAATTTTTTGGAGAGTTTACATAGTGTACTGCACAATTTTGCGAGAAAATACAAAAACTTTATCCTAACTGGTGATATTAATATCGACATTTTAGATAACGCTTTGGACACACGTAAACACAACTATCTAAATCTTATGGCGTCGCATGGTATGCTGTCAGCTCACTCATTTCCGACACATTCAAAATCTTGTTTAGACCATGTCATACTTAAAACCAATCTTCCAGCATTATGTTTGGTGGCAGAAACTTCTCTAACGGATCACTATAGTGTCATTCTTTTTATGGATATGTCGATTCCTGCTAAACGTCATGCAGACATTAAAGCGGACGGACTACACTACCCTTGATAACGTTATCACTGGTATTAACTTTGTACCTCTCTATTCACTGACTGATGTAAATGATGCTGTGGCAACTTTTACTGATTCCGTAAGTGCTGCTGTTAAATCATGCACAAAAATAATAACTCTGTCAAGAAGAAAGATAATTCTTAAGCCATGGATAACCCCAGGTCTTTTGAAATGCATGAGAAACAGGGATAATATGCATCTAAAATCAAATAAATCTCCCAAGGATGAGACTCTCAAGTTAACCTATACCAGATACAGGAATTTTTGTAATGATTTACTAGGAAAATTAAAAAGAGAACATGAGAAGAATGAAATTGATAATGCAGGAAATAATTCGAAAAAGCTGTGGCACGTTATCAAAACGGTCACTAACACTACTCAATCAAAAGAAATTGCTTCTAAATTGGTATCATCAAGTAACCCTCAGCATTCTGTTGACACTGTAAATGCTTTCTTTGCAAATGTCGGAAAATCATTGGCAGAGAAACACTTATCTCATAACCCTTCGTCAGCCTCTCCGTTACTTCATGTACCTGCTTGTCCCCATTCCTTCGTGTTACTTCCAACAGATGAAAGTGAGATTAATAGCCTGATACTGACTCTAAAAGTAAATTGCTCTGCTGGACGTGATAACATATCAGCAGCTGTTCTTTCACGTTATAGACGTATATTGGTTCCCCCGCTAACTTTTATTTGTAACTTAGCATTTTCAACTGGATCTTTTCCTCACGCTTTTAAAATATCGCAAATTCTACCTATTCATAAGTCTGGTGATAGGGACTGTGTCAATAATTATAGACCGATTTCCATTCTACCCACCTTGTCAAAGATTTTAGAGAAACTTATAAATAAAAGACTGCTCAACTACCTAGAGAAGTACAAGCTACTCTCTGATACACAATACGGTTTCAGATGTAATAAATCTACTAGTGATGCAGTTCATGAAGTTACAGACTATGTTGTTAATAATATTGATAATAAAAATAAAGTTCTAGCTATTTTTCTTGATCTAGCCAAGGCATTTGACACAGTCTCTATCCCCAGACTACTTGGTAAGCTTGAGAGTGTTGGGATTAGGGGGTTACAGCTAAAACTTTTCACTGACTACCTTCGAAATAGATTCCAGTGTGTCAAAGTTGGCAATTGGACTAGTAGCGATCTACCAATTACCTACGGTGTTCCTCAAGGTAGCGTCCTTGGACCTACTTTGTTTCTCATTTATATTAATGATCTCTGTGACCTGGAACTCCTAAATGGGAAAATTGTTGTTTTCGCTGACGACACGGCTCTTATTTTTAAGGACAGCTCATGGAACAAAGCGTTCCAACATGCTCAGAGTGGTTTTGATGCCGTCAACCAATGGCTAAGATGTAACCTCCTCACACTTAATGTGGACAAAACAAAATTTATAAAGTTTTCTCTCCGAAATGCCTCACAATCCTTGATCAATTCGCATACCATCATTGCACACTCCCATAATTGCTATGGCTTTACACCCTGTAACTGTCCTTCGCTGGAGCAAACTGCCATCATCAAGTACCTTGGCGTCCTAATCGATAGTTGACTTAATTTTGCACCACACATAGACCTGGTTTCTTCTAGGGTTCGTAAGCTAATGTTTACTTTTAAAAATCTCAGACATATAGCAAATTCAGACTTATTAAAAAAAGTTTATACCGCACTATGCCAATCGCTTTTGGTCTATTGCATAACATGCTGGGGCGGTGCATGCAAAACCACATTATTAAAACTGGAGCGTGCTCAAAGAGCGCTGCTAAAAGTTAGTGCTTTTCTCCCTTTCTTGCATCCCACTACCCATCTTTATCAGATGTGTGAAGTATTAACGGTGAGACAGCTTTTCATACTCCACACTATTATAAGGATGCATGGTCTCCTGACCTACAATCCTACAGTTTTTGTACACAAACGAAGAAAGCATTCAATTTGCGTATATAAGGCATGCCACACGCATTTTGCACAGAGATTTTTCAATTTCTTAGGTGGCCATATGTATAACAAAATTAACCTAATGCTAAAAATATATCCGCTTACTAAACAAAAATGTATAAAAGTGGTTACTGAATGGCTCCTAAGTCTTGACTATGCCAGTACGGAAGAAGTTCTTAATATTCAAAAGTAGAATCTACTCGCCGGATCGCACCACAGAATCTCTCACATACCACTAACACAACCTCTCACACATTTACACAAACACACTCACCCACACCACTACACACCCTCATACCATTACACACCTACACACCTACACACGCACACACATCACTCTCTTGTCAAGCTCAATACAATATTTCTTTACTTATTTATTTAAATTTAATTTTAGTTTCCTATCGCCGTTTTTCTTTTGAATTATATGAAAACAATAAATAGTAAATAGTGTATAAAAATTTAATATTTTACACTATCCTACATCTTTTTGGTCTAATGTAGCAATTTTATTAGTGTTGGAAATGTCCTAAATATTAATGTTCAGCTTTTGTATTTTAATTCACTATAGAAGAGTACTGACTTCTGAGATACAGGTTTTACCTAGTTTGGAAGTTAGGAGTCCATATAGTTAAGCTGCCTAATTATTATATTATAAACGTGTGCCTTAGTTTTAAACAGATATTTTTGTATTAGGCTATATATAATTTTAGTCCAAATAAACGTTATGTTAAATTATGACGACAAAAATGACTAATGAGCTCTCTGCGTACACAAAGGAAGCAATAAAATATTTATAGAATACTTGTGTGCCTGTAATGCTTGCCAGAGGGCTGAGGTGGTACTAAACAATTCACGTAACTAAAGCTATTTAAGAAACAATTGGTTGTGCGACTAGTAAAATGGAAAAGAGAAAGCCTCTGTCTCCTTTCAGTTTGTCTTAAATAAAGTACGTAAAAGAAGGCCTACCAGACAAAGTGAGAGCCAAAGATATGATGGAATAACGAAGAATACTAACGATTTCTTCGAGACGAAACAAAATTATTCTATGGGTCCAATAGTAAAGAAGGCGACCAAAAAACCGAACTCATGAAAATCTACGAGCTATCGTAGTCAAATTACCATAATATAGCGTGAACTATAAACTTCACACGCCGTAATTTTAACACAATTGTGGCACTTCCACATAATACGCTCGTTATATTTAATTGGCAATTCATTATCACGTTTAGCGGCTATTGCTGCCTTCTCGATGAAACCTATTATCGGTGTTTAAGACCCATAAGACATCAGAAGATTTGATCGCCAATATTGGACATTAACGATCTGTTGGGAATTTAATGGCTTCTTAATCGATGTCTAATTGTTGGAAGAAACGAATTAAATAAGAAAGTAAAGTGAAATCACTTAATCAATGCTCGTGTCTCATGAGACCTCTCAAACCTTTGCTCTGCAGTGGGACAATAATACGCTGGTATAATTATTTAACTTTATTGTATGAGAATAACCACGGAGCTAATGGAGGAGCTCGTGGCTATGTAATAACAGCCGCATGGGTCGATCCATCAGGTTAAGCTACGTTTGTCGGGGTTGGTCTGTGGATGGGTGGCCATCTTAACATTCCGAGACTCCTCCGTGCCTCGGAAATCACATTAAACCTTTGGTCCCCGCTGTCATTCGTGGATCTTTGACAGTCGTTACGGGCCGTCAGAAGCCCGAAAGTCCGACGACCAGTCATACTAAGAGGTGTCGTATTACCCAGTTACTGGGTTGTGGAGGTCAGATAGGCAGTCGCTTCATGTAAAATACTGGTATTCAGCTGCATCCGGTTAGACTGGAAGCTGACCTCAACATAGTTGGGAAAACGCTGGGCAGATGATGTATCACAATAGCCACGGGGGACAGGGTGAGGATTTCCGGTTTATACCTAAAGTCTATCCACCTAATAGCGACTGAATAATTTAGAATCTTTAATATTCCTGAACTATTTAAGGGATAACACGTATAAAGTTTGCACATATAATGCAAAACCAGCGTAATCCCCTCTCTGGTCCTTTAATAAAACGTTGCTAACACTGCTAATAGAAAAGCGATTCCAACTTTATGCTAAGCTCTATTTGCATACGATCTATTTTATCACAACCTCTGTGTGTGAGTGGGGACCGAAACAAAACACAACGTGTTCAATATTCAAATAGTTTTAGTTTTCAAACCAGTTAGTAAATCGATTTGGTGAATTGATTTATTATTTTCCTTTGTTCCAAACTTTGATATTGCCTCATAATTCTATCCTCACAGAGAACACTAAAATATTTTCTAACATAAATCTGATTTGTGTTAGATGTCTTTACATTAACTATTCTAATATTGAATACAGCTTTATGTCAAAATCAATTTGCCTAACTGAAACGTTTTGAAACTTTGTTAGAACCATTATAAATCCAAACAGTTGACGTACCAAATATTCATGGGAGGACTTGGGGTAGACTCATTAAAGAGCCTTACTCAATATCGCGGGCGTCAAAACAAAACCTTTGAAGAAAATAAAAATTGAATTTCGGAACGACCAAGATGAAAAGCGCTTTGTAGTGCACGCGAATGCAGCTCTCATTTCTTCAGCGGATGCCGACCGATTCGTACACAAACAAAAATTTTACAGTCGGCAATCAAACGCGACGGCCATCGGCCACATTACTGCGCGTTAATTTTATACGTACTCACCGATACAAGCCACTCGGCAAACTTTACCGCTTCATCTTCATTAAAGCGATGTCGACAGCTTATTAACTAACGTTTATACCTCGTTTTGATAGGCGCCCCATGCCGTTTGCGGTCGCTTAGGTTTTCTGTAATGGACCTTTAAATTCACCCCGTAAACACAAGACCTACGTTGAGATACGCTACTTTATTAGTACTCTGAACCACATTAAAATTTTACGAATGTAATCTGACTACCGTGTAGCGTGTAACTGCAATATTTTCACATTTAATCCCGTTGATTTAGAGGAGATCGTAAAAATGGATGTAAACATGTATGTTATGTACTAATAAAATGTGTTTCAACCATAACATTTTCTACGTTTCCCTGAATTATGGACTTTTCTTATCTTTTATGTGTATCTCATTTACTTACATGTACAAAGATTTACTAGAGTGATTTCTTGGTTGTCGACGCGTGTCAATGTGATAAAGATAATAGTGATATTGTTTCAGCGGGGTTTGGTCTTCATAAAAATATTCTGCTCAGTTATTTATTGAGTACTTTTCTTACATAACAAACGATCTTATCTGAAAGAGAAAGTAAACGAGATGACTGCTGTCACACAAAACAGAATTTTTATAGCCAGAATAATTCTGCCCAGCCTTTTCCCAACTATGTATGTTGGGGTCGGCTTCCAGTCTAATCGGATGCAGTGCAATACCAGTATTTTACATGGAGCGACTGCTTATTTGACCTCCACAACCCAGTTACTGTATAACACGAAACTTATTGGTAAGACCGGCTGTCAGACTTTTGGGCTTCTGACTACCCGAAACGACTGTCTAAACAGCCGACCAGCCGGGACCAGCGGCTTAATGTTCTTTCCGAGGCACGGAGGGAGGGGTCTCGTTAAGTAATTAATATTCACCAATCCGCTAACCGATCGTCGCAGCCGTAGCTTAACCTTCGATCGATTCGTGCGGTATTTAGCCATGAGCCCCTGCCTGTATCTCATCTGAAAATATTATAAAAATTTTAAAACGGTTTTTTTACAAAGTTTTCTCCTAAATACTGACTTATTTTCAAGGCAGGGTCTTAGAATCAGTTCGGGTTCAATGACATCATCCATTACTACAATACAATAACTTCAGAACGTTCCTAAGCTTGCCTGTAATATTGAATTGTTCTAAAAGAAGCTTTACAAAAATGTTATAGATATCAGATGTAGTCATCACAAATAATTTGGCCCAAACAAATTCAATTGGAGCCTCGTGAGAACATAAAGACTTGAAACGACGGTCATATTTTAGCAACCACAGTACGATCGTAGCCGAGTTCTTACGAACGGTCTGGATCAAAAAGACGTTTACGAAAAAGGAATCTCGTGCCTTTTGTCATTTTGATCTACGACGCTATTGACAATAGATAGAAAATACTGGAATACCTACTCCAGAAGATCTAAATCCTACTTCGTTTTGTTATTGAAGTGCTTCCGCGTTATTTGGTAAATAAATATTTATGGTTGACCGTATTTCCTACACCCTTTTCGATTCATTTCAATTTTCCGAAGAATTGACTTTGAAAATGTGGCATTGTGTGCTTTTTACAAATATTACGGTTTTATTGTTAAATTCATTTATTCGTTGGCCCATAAAATGCTTTTATTTAGGTATCCTTCAAAATAATCTGATTTGATGCCTTAATAGCTTGTGGTTTTTGAACAAGAGCGAATACCAATACTACTACGGTATAATCACTTTCTTCAGTAAATTGCAGACGACAAACAGTCTCACTATTCCCACAAATTACTTAGAGTGACCTATTCAGAAGAGAAGCAATAAAAGTTCAATACTAGGAAATAGAAATGTGGAAATAAATAGAGAGAGACACACGGACAATGGCACCAACAAATGTGAAGAAACACGACACTAGTAGCCCGTATTAGTTGCAAGAGAACTGTGTAGTACTGAAGGCAATCGTCTCGCTATTTGTCCCGGGTATCGATTCCCGCAACTACACCCATTATTCGAGAATTTTCACTTTGTTTTCTCCTATAGAATGGAACTTTCGCTATTGTTTTTAGAAACTTGTTCTTTTGTTTTAGAACTGTTTGTAAGTAAGTTCAGTTGTTTATTATTTTTTTGAGCACTGAAATGCCTTGTTTAGTTTAATGATTAATAGTTTTTAACGACTTATTTTATTACGTTAACTTATTTGTACTTTTTTACAATAAAATTTATGTTTTCGTTCGGACCCTCGTATTTTTATTTGTATTCTATTTGACTGTTTGTTTTAAAATATTCTTTATTGGTGTGCATTTTAAAACACGCATCAAACATTCACATGATTACCCAAACATGCCACGCGTTTTTATAAAAAAATAAACATTTTCATTTCATCTATCGCGCAATGCATTTTATCTATGCTATTTTTGTGGTCCTTTCTCGGCTTTAGAAATTGAATTGCTTTTAAAATCCCTCCATTACTTTTTAAGAGTTCCACACAAACACAAGTACGTACCCGTTGATACTCTTTCCTTTTGTAGACCTATATAAAAGTATTTTCATTATAACTTCCAATAAAGATTCGTATAGATTACTCTGTGACAAAAGAAATTTCGCTCACATACCGAAATCTTTTTCTTTTGATGACCACAAACAAGTTAGGTTGCCTTAAGTATATTTATAGGGGCTGACATCGGCAGTTTCATATTAAGAGGGGCAGGGATCGTAAACACATTTTTCTCACAAAATGTTTTGTGGAACGGAAGGAGTTATTTTGTGGGAATGGACAACAGAATGAAATGACGTCTAGACTTTGGTCGCGTAGTGTTCAAGTATATCGTTGGCTAGGCAAGTACGTCTGAAGACTACTTTATTACTGATTTATATCGTGTTAGCTTTACCATCTGTCTTAGTTGCTGCGACGTTTTGTCAGGGTTAGGTCTGATATATATTTTGTTAGGGTATGTGACAGTCACTTTCTTACATATTTATGAAGAAAACCATATAAGGGAATTCTGGTTTAGCCGAAATTAACCACCAGAGTTTTGTATCACAATCGTATTTATCGTTATCAATTGCCTTACCAAACTGACCGGCCTTTCAAATGTCAATAAGAACATACATAACAATAAAACTTTTCATTTCTTTTAATGGACCCAACACAAAAGATACGCTCACCGTTACAAACAGTTCTAAAAAACTGTTAAACCAAGTATTTTGGCGAACGTCGCGAAGGTAGGGCAATTAACGTTACTGGCACACTTCCCGCCGTGTGGGGAAGGAAATCCCTAACTCCGGAACCCAGGTAACAAAGGTTAATACAAATAAATATATGTATATCAGAATACTTAATTCAATGGCATTGAAAGCGAGGTCTATTGTAAGTCTGATGGTATCGGAGAAAAAGGTAGGGACTTAATTCTGGAACTCTTTTATCGCTGTGCTGTATTTTTGTAAATAGTGTGGCTATTGTCCATTGAGTGACTTAAAGGCAGCTAGAAGATTAACACCGTTTTCGGCATTAGAATTTGAGAAATCTACTTTAGCATTAATTAAGTGGGATGCGCTAAGGTAGCCCGCGAAATTCAAATTTTTCTTACGTTTTTTGCAATTTGCAGGTCAGTGTCAGGTTGTATGTTGATTAAAATATGATTCGCGCCCGTAACAAATATGGCTTTACAAAATTATAATCATTAGAATCATTTTTTATTATTACTGACCTGCAAATTGCAGAAAACGTAAGAAAATTTGAATTTCGCGGGCTGCCTTTGCGCATCCCCCTTATGGCGAAAGCTTCAGGGTAGCCCGCGAAATTCAAATTTTCTTACGTTTTCTGCAATTTGTAGATCAGTATTTTCAGCTTCAGCAATACTAAATAAAATAGAGTTTGACAAGTTCTCAACTTCTAATTCTTAATTCAGAAATCGGGTGACAGTGTATATGAGGAGAAATGTAGTACCAGGACCTATAATTCGTACTGTGATTTTTCAAACAATTTCTATTGAAGTTGTGTAAACACACAACACACACAGGCATACAGTTATACAGTCATACAGTTGTAATAGCAATCATGTCATTTGCTTTAAATAGGTTTTTATCTGTAGTATCTTATTTATCGTATATAGATTCCTTTCTATCTTGTGAATGTGAGAACGTCGTAGGCTTAGTGAACTGTAGACTTTTATTTTTAATTTTAATTTAATTTTAATTTATTTTATATCTGAAACTTTTTGAATGGCCTACACTGTCCTCCCATAACTATTAACACTGTAATTCGAAATTATTGTAAAAGCCAATTATCTTTTAAAAGAGTAACCATGGAGTTTCTTGCCGGCTCTTCTCCATAGGAAACGACCAATTGGAACCGTGCACCTAGCTTCTGACGTTTCATAAGTGCCCATGTAGGCTTATGTGAAATAAAATATTTTGATTTTGATTTTTTTTTAAACTTCATCACTTCTAACAGATTTAAGCTTGAGGATGTGAGTTCTCTTCCTGTCGATACAATCTTGTGAAGTAATAAAAATTTCAATATTATTATGTGCAAAAGGCGCCTTAGCAAAGAGCGTTTACGAAGGCTATGTGATTTGCATGTCTATAATAAGTATACCATTATTAGCTTTTTATGATCCATCACAAGTTTTTAACGTCGTCTTACCTACTATTTCTTAGTCGACAAACATTAAGTTATTCACAATCGTACTATAATAAAGAAACTGGCTAACAACATTTAACTCATCCATGAAAATTAAATTGCAGTAAGTAACGGTAGTTCTAAATACATCAATGTCAACTGTCACTGCATCAATGCATTCGCTGGAAACAGACTTTCTAATGACACCATGCAATATTAATCGTACAAATGTCAGAATAACAAAGTCCATTACTCGTGTTACACGTTGAACTCGTAAATCATGAAGTAAAGCGCGGTCCCACAAAGCCGTAGCTCCCGGCTGTTGAGTAAAATTCTAATATTTTATTCAGCGTCGCCATATTGTTTTCTCGATACTTCCATTCGGTAGCTCAGTGCCAGTCACGGACTCCCTAACACTTATAAATCGGTTTTATTGGAAACATTACTTTCAACACCGATGATAACAAATCGCCCTTAAAGTTTTTTTTTTTGAAGAAAAATTTATGATAATCGACTTGAAAAGAGATTTTGATATTTCTTTTATATTCTTTCAGCGCGGATTGTTAACGTTGACATCGCCAATTAATTGCTTGAATTTTATTATGATACCTTTGTTTGATGTTGAGTTGTTTGAAACAATATTCTATTTATTCTTCTCCTTTTCATCCTCGTCTCTAGAAATAACCAGAAAGGAAAATAATTTATTCGAAGCAATTATCCAATTTGCACGGAGTTAATGATTGAGTACCGACGGACTTCCGCAACCAACTTGGTAAAATAAGATCTTGAAATGTTTTCTGTCGGTTCCTATAAGGATAGATAATAACGCCTATTTCATTAATAAAAATAAATAATAAATAAAAATAATGTTTATTTTTCTTCCACAAATAACACTTATTACCTAAAACTTAAAAAATGGAAAAAAAAAATGTGATGAGGATAATGTTCATTTGTGGGAGACTGGTGCCTAAACTAAGCCGTGACTTGTATTTCAGGACACCAGGGACTCCCCCCTACAGGTAAAAATATCATCAAAAACATTAATAAATTAAAGGGCAAACTATTTGTTGGAAGAGCAGAAAAATCAATTTAAAAAAAAAAATATGTGTAGTTGAATTCAAGGTGCATGTGGGATGAGGGTGAGGGTGTGATGTGATGTATTTTGTGTTTGTCTGTGTGTGTGTAGTGATGAGAGGGTATGTGAGTAGGTTCATGTCCAACTATTTTGACGAATAGTTTTTATTACCTTTTTACGACTTTTGTAGTTTAATTTTAGTAGCCAGTTAGTCAATATACGTTTACATTTAGATTTATTGAATTTAAAAATACCTAATTCTTTATTTATCTTATTATAGAGTTCAGGTCCGCGGAAAGTACAAAATGTTTGGGCAAAACCTGTTTTAGATTTGATGGTGCTACATATTGCATACTGCCTCCTCGTTGTTAATTTAGAAAGATCGAAAGAGGATGGATTTGAATGTTGTCGCAGAATAGTAAAAAGGATGTAAATTTGTCTAACAGTTAACACCTCAGTTTCCTGATACAGTGCGTCAGTGGGATAGAGTCGTGGTTTTGAAAGGCCAACTTTTAGAATCAGCTTTTGGGCTCTTTCTATTTCCAACATTTTAGTTTTACCGGCACCTCCCCAAGTTGTTACACAATATAACAGAATAGATTGAACAAGGCTTTAAAAACATTTTAAGCGTTTCACCATTTGCTACCGGTCTAAACTGTTTAAAAATATAAGTCAGTTTCCGTACTCTTTTACATAAGTTGTGAATGTGTTCACCAAAGGACAACCTTTTATCAATGGTTATACCCAAATAACGAATACTTTGATTGACTTATATCGGATATTGAAGGAATATGAAAGTGAGGGAAATATTATTAATAGCCTGAGGATTGCATTGATTTGGAATACTACTATATTACGCGTGGTATTAGTTTATGCTATTGATAATTAAAATTATTCCTTACTTTAAATTAATATAGGTGCAACAACGGTCATCATCTGCCTAGCCTTTTCCCAACTATGTTGGGGTCGGCTTCCAGCCTAACCGGATGCAGCTGAATACCAGTATTTTACATGGACCGACTGCCTATCTGACCCCCACAACCCAGTAACTGGGTAATACGATACCCCTTGGTAAGACTGGTTGTCAGACTTTCGGGCTTCTGACGACCCGTAACAACTGTCAACGATCCACAAATGACAGCCGGGACCAACGGCTTAACGTGCTTTCCGAGGCACAGAGGAGTCTCGGTATGTAAAGATGGTCACCCATCCACGGACCAACCCCGGCAAGCGTAGCTTAACCTGATGTATCGACCCGTGCGGCTGTTATTACGTATCCACGAGCTCCTCAATGGAACGGTGCAACAACGGTAATGAATATAAATGTAAATCATAGGTAAAGCAGAAATATTCTCATATCGTGACGAACAAACTTCTGAAAGATTTAACCCTTTTTCAGTCCGTTGGCTTGATTTCTCTTGAACTAAACACACAAATAGGCACACATTGTCCATTGAAAACGGCACAACTAATGCAGGAAGTCGCTTTGTTTGTTTGGAATGTCGCCTGTCACGAAAATCTTTTTGTTCAAGAGTAGTCGAGTCGAGCCGAACGCGAAATGGCATGTCGTGAATGATCACCCATAGCCTAACCAACCCGAGTGCAAACAGATCAAAGCTGACACAGGGTTGACGCTAGTACCGGTATTTTAATGAACATGCCAGATTACAGGTATTTCGATATTAAAGCGGTAATTGTGAGGTTATTGGAAAATTGGTTGAAGGCACGAAAACGCTAAGCAAAATAATTAGGAGCACACTATAGATCGTTCTCTGGAATTTCATCCGATAAATAAATAACATGCTTCTGAATTAAATATCTGTAGTAACGTTTTATTATAAACAAGCGTCATATTTTATGCTCCTTGTACGTCATATGTTTTTGTTTAAGCATCGTCACTCATTTTTATTCCGAGAAGATTTTGAATGTTAACCTGTTTTATGTTACGAATTGGCTGTTCTGATTGAAAACAAATAATTTTAGATAAAAAAAAAAATGTGTTCGATTAACTCTATGTATGGCAAATTCTGTTTAAGAATTATCACGAGGCGTCTTTTACCTGACTTTATCAGCCCATACGGGACATGGGATCCTCACAGCATTAAAGTACAATGTTGAAAGAGCTACCCATCACGTGATATAAACCCCTAATCACCCGCGATGCCCCCGAGACGAAAAGAATGGCCCATTGTTACCAGGAACACGGAACCTACGCTGTATATCTTTCCTTTATGCCCAGCAAGCCCGTACCGATGGTATCAACCCTGTATCAATGTGAAGTGTATTGAGATACACGGGCCCGTGATGTGTGATGTTCGTCTCGCTCGGCACAATAGGTGAGCGTTATTTCTGTTCGTCTGCCTTGACTCCAGACGCGGTCGGGCGTAAGTACCAAACGTCTGTGTTCCATGTTACCACTATCTACATATTGATTGTAAACATCGGTGGGCACGCACGGTTCGATAAATTTCGTGTATCCGTGTATTCTCGGTTTAGTGTCGGAATGTTTTGTGAATTTTGGCCGGCAGTGAATGGGTTTGGTCAGGATTTTCATTTGTGGCTGCCAATCGAATAGTAAATCACTTTGCTAATACATGTTTTAGATAGTTAGAACATTTTGAACTCCGATATGCGCTTTAAAATGTTGTTAATAGGTACCTATATGTATTATAGATACAAATTTTTCATTTTCTAAATTAATTCGACGTGAATCCAGAGACGCTTACAGTTTTGACTAGTGTTCTGTTACCAAGTCCAAATATGGATCTATTTGCTCGACAATCGTAGTGTTTGGCAATATCTCATTGGTAGTTTACGTTAACCATTAAAACAATTACTTCAATTTTGGCAAAGATGCAAGAGTGAGTCTAAACCTCTCGCGGTTGGTAACACATAACCATAAGGCGTAACTACTCGGTAAATTCCTTTTGCAAAGACAAAGACAATTAAACAGTCTTCATACCTCATCAAATCACAGTTGGGTTTGTGTCATTAAGGAATGTGCTAGTGTTGTAACATTAGCTGAAATAGACATGATTTTGATCGATGACTTCACTGTGTTGGCATTTCGATTCTAGACATCTCTAGTTTGATGTGACTGGTCGGCTACAGGGGATATTAATAACGATTTAGGACTTAAGTTTGGTTATTGCATGGATTAAGTTGATTAAATGGATTAATAAATCGAGACCTAATTAGGTACCTAGATGAAACTATAGCCACAATAATCATGTAGATAACTGTCCTTGATAAGATTCCAATTCTTTGTCCTTTTATAATCATGCCCTCACTTTCAACTTATAAAGATTTTGTAGAAACTATTTTATTTTAAGTACAAGACTTAATAATCTTGTCACTGGTGAGACTTTCAGCTTAATTCAGCCGAAACAAAAGACGAAAGTCTAAACGTTGAACATTCGTAACTAAATGAACTCACTGAAGTAAAACCTTAATTGCAATTTTTCTTCATTACCGTATTGTGTTCAGGTGAAGGCACCCTTTTAGTGGGAAGGGGGGCGTTTTAATTAACTAATTTATTGTTACGTCAAGTAATAATATCTCAAGTTTCACCTACAAAGGGAGACAGACGGCTATAAACAACAAATTGTCACAAAGTTCAAGAAATTGTGAAAGGGTTTTCTAGTGAGTCGAACAGAGGAATTGTTAGAATATATTTTATGTTATGTCTTGAACTTGAAAGCTTGATAAAGTGTAGGCAATATAATTTAGACACAAAGAACGTCATATATTATGTGAAGGGTTGTGAATAATTTGATATGATTTTTTTTTATACAAGCATTATTATTTATTTGCAAATATCTGTGACGTTAGAGAAACATATTTTATGTTTAATCAAACCGTTTACTTACTGTATTTATATTTCGTAACACAAACAGAGACAGGCGTAAAAAATAAGTGGTATATATTTGAATAGTGAAACGAAATATCTACATAATAAACATATACATCAGGAGCACAGGTATACCAAAAGGGTTTCTTACAAGCAGTTGGTTAAGTGAACACAACATATTACTCAGAAAGCTCATTTGATGAACGTGCTCGAGTATTTGTTTCATTAGCTAAGTGATTCCACAAGACTCCGGGATTCGGGGCCTCAATCACAGTTTCTTATTTGCTTTATTAGAACATAAAATATATGGTCAATGTATTCAGGTAGTGATTAAGGGCCTCAGAGCCGACACAGGTGTGTCAAAAACAAAAATTACCCGCCATGCAGGACGAGGCAGGTAATTTTCTTTGTTGTAACACAAGAAAATTTATTTGACGTAATATTATATGTACCGTGTGACGGGTCCCTAATTAATCTAGAGTCTGATACTGTAATATTTCAAAGCTGCTACAGGCGCGACGCCGCCGGTATTGTACTGCCGTGAAGTTTCTCAGAAATTGTTTTGTTAAAAGTCGCGTCGCGCGACAAATCGCGTCGGTATGTAAGAGCCTTAACGTGCACGTGCGTGATGCACGTTCGGCCGGAATAAACCGTACACTATGGTGAGTTTACATGCACATTTTAATAAAACTATTTTGGCCTTATAAACACGTTGCTAGCTTCAATAACAGAGCGTAGCGACGACTAAATCTCCGCATTAGAAATCGACGCGTGGATCAGTATATTAATTTCCGCTGAAACATATAAAATAAACAATAATTTCGCGGCGTGCTAATAACGTTATTCGTAACAAAGTTGCTGAGAGGTTTATTTTCAAAGCAAATACGTCAACAATAACTGTTTGTTAGACGGTTCCTTGTAAACTCAATCTGCTTCGTACTTTCCGCTAAGTAATAAATCAGTGCGTATTATGATCTATGGTAGATATTTCTTTCCTGGATATTCTATACACTTCAGAAAAGGGATATTCTTAAATAGCCACTGTTTATGAAAATAAACGCCGTGTCATCATCAGTAAACTGAATTTCCAACTTATTAATATAATTTGAAATACTCAAGTGTTCCGGGAGTGCACGACAGTTTTGGACATAAATGAATGAGCTGCGAAAATTCATGGGCTCATTAAAAAAAAAAACTTTTATATCAGACTAGCTTGGGCCTTATTAAAGCAGCAAGTTAAGCAGTTAGTTCGACCGATAAAAATATATGCAATTGCAAATATGAATGTGTCGCACACTTAGGTTAGAACCTATACTGTGTCATAATTTCTTGCTCTTATCCCAATTTATTTGGGATCGGAGCAACATATCTACTTCTCTATTAAGTAAGACGTCATCTCAGTAATGTCCACCCACTTTTCAACAGGCCATCCTTTCCATTCGTCGTTTCTTTGGTTGAAGTCACGGACTATAGAAAGCTCCGTGCTTAGAGTCATCCACATTCATAGTGTTGGGAATCGAACCCAACACCTTGCGCGCGTTTTGCAAAAGCAGGCTGCGTGATCGACAAGCTGAGGCGCGGTGCGGCGGCGACACGGCTCGGCCCGATGACCACTCGCTTCCATGAACTCCACCGCGATGGACGATACTTATTTAACTATTTTAATTGTTTGTTCCGGGAAGGTTCTAGTTGTAAAGATCAGGCGGCAATAAACCATTGCCTAAAATACAGTCCACTCTTTTATTGCTCCCCGCGCTAACATATACTGAAATTTTCCTCACGTGATTTTCATGCCTATACCACCATGACAACCGATTTCCACACAACTTTTCCGTCACCGCTGCCTTAGATATTTGTTCAAAACAGCTCTTCCAGAGAGTCTATGAAAGCCTTAGTTATATTCCTTCAATCTTTCTTTTCAAGTAAAAAACTCGAGGAAAAGGGTCGGAGTAATTGATGGACGAAGGGCCTGGCAACCCGTCATTTATTGGGCAATGTGTCAATATTACGAACCAATCTTTCTGGGGTCAGTAACAACTGGGCCCGTGTCAACTCAACCCGAATAATAATAAATAGAGGAAAAGTGAAAACTTACAATAATACTTAATTAGTTTTTTAAGCTACAAATGTATCAATAATCCGATATTGGACGTCAAATATTTACGCAGTCTTGCCAAAGTCAATATCTATTATCCTAATAAGCGTTTTATTATTCCATACTTTTGCTTCGATAGAAAACAAGATAAAAGTTATAATAAAACCACCAATCAATTGATTAGAATCGAACCTGCTCTAAAGAGTCCCGCAGACAGTAACGACGCGACAGCGGACTCGACTCTAGTGGAACAATTTCTATGAAAACTTTATGGAAATTGTTCTACCAGAATCGCGTCACGCCGTTGCGTCGCGCCTGTCTGCGGGAGCCTTAAATTGCGTATCTTAATCGCCACTATTCAATACCTTCGATTATCTTAATGAAACTTTTTTGTTAAAAGGCCTTTTATCTTTATCTGTTTTCGTTATTAGAAGTTCAAACTTTGATACATTGACCACTATAGAAAAACCCTTCTCTTCAAAATACGTTACTTAAAATCTTGATAACAGGAGACACCAGAATGGTATCTTTCTTAGCAATCTTGAATGAGCTGATTGTATATCTCATTGTGAAGAAAATAACAAAAGATTCCCTTTAGGTAACCTGAGGGCCTAGACAAGTGACAATCGCTTCGAAAGCGTTTCGTATTTCTACAACGACTTTCAACAGGATTGACATAAGCTTTTCGATAGCTTATGTCAGTCCTTTACATTTTTGCCTTTTCCATCACCGTTATCGCTGATAGAATGACACTTTGTCTAGGGCCTCTCATTTGATACCTTTTTGAAACCTAGCTATTTTATAGCTCCTTCTTGTTGAAACCACTCCCGGTTTTTTAATTGAGAATTTGAAGACTCCTTCTTATCATTAAGGTGAAAGCCCGCGAAATTCTAAAGAGGTGAGAAGTTTTAAATTTCGCGGCAGGCAACTTGCCAGCACTGTATGGATGAATTTGGATAGAAATCTTAAGTAACACGAATAAAACGTTCTTTATCCTTGATCTAAATAAATGGTACCCACAAGTTTGACATATTTTTTCATAATAAAGATCTGAATGTTATCTCGCCTAGTTATTCTCGCCTTTTATCCGTCACAATTTTAGTAGGTATAATTTGTGTTTTAAAGCTTTTCCAATCGGTATATAATTTCTACTTAGTAAATTGGCTAGGGAATGTTTAATGGAGTTGATAGCTCCCGTATCATAATTTCTATCTTGCCGTAAGTTATATAGAGAGTCAAATTAATTAGGCGGAAAACTTCAGAGACCTGATGAGCGTGGATATCTAAACGCAATAAAATATAATAAAAAAGGTTTCGTTAAATCATACTTCATGTAACTACAGCTGATTACGTGATCAACGACCGCGGGTTGTATAGTTACCTACTTGAAATTATGAGTTTCGATAATAAGTTTTTTTATCGAGTTCAGATTACATTTCAATTCCCATCACGTCTTGGAAATTTTGCTAACAATCTATAGCAGATACATAAACGTCTTTATATAAAGGAGTCTTTAATAAATCAAATAAAACGCGCGCAATCGTTACCTGTATTTAAGAGACTTGTAAAGGAACATTACTTGTTGTTGTGATCTTGTTCTCGTAGCTGTAATAATCTGTAGTCGTCATTTATTTTTCGTTGCTTACATAAATATTCTTTTAAAGTCAGTATGTATGTATTTATGTATCTATTATATAGCATATTATACATATACATATATATATATATAGTATATCTATTAAGTATAGTATACTGTATCTATTGGTAAGTTTAAGTACCTACTTATTATTTTGCACCAATGACAACCCCATTTTTTATGTCCACGCAATCACTGTCCATTCTAAGGTTGCCTGGAAGAGATCGCAGAAAGCGATAAGGCCGCCCATTGTATGTTTTGTAGTGTTAAATATATTTATTTTCGCTATGTATTTTCTGGTGTACAATAAAGTATATATAAATAAACTATCAAATAAATGGTTTACTTACTATCGCGTAGCTTGATACACATAGACTTTTTCAGTCATGTGCGGTCTCTTTACGCAAATTATCTGGCTTCATTATTATAATTTTTCATAATTATAAGTAGGTAACTGAATCATCAACCATGCTTTAGGTACTCACATCAAAAAGCGCTTTCATCATCAGCCAACAGCAGTCCACTGTTCGACATAGGCCACTGCCATTCAGCTGCTCAAAAAGCGCTTTAAAAATCCGTAATTGTATCAAGTGCAATTAGGCGTGCGGTATGTAAATACACGTACATTTATGTACATACATAACGTAAGGCTGGTCGTTAGCGCTGGATTAGCTGGATGTCGCTCCGTCGGTTTAATTGCGTCTATTTCAGACTGTGTTTACTAAACTTGGCGGTGTCGGTACTGATCATTATGTGGGTTAAAATATTAGAGGTATACTTAGATTCTTTAGATTTTATACGTTTTGGGACATTTTTCTAAAATATGTTTTTGAGACGTTCCTTTATCATCAGCTTAACGAAAATTTATATAACTTACGCTTACGCAATTTTAGCGTTAGCGCAAAGGCTTGGATAATTATAAATTCTTTTTTTAATTTTGTCTGCTTACTTTCGCGTTATGTACATAGGTAGTTCTAACAGCAGTGCTCATCGTAACAGCCTTCTATTAGATTTACAATAAGTTATCAACTCAGCCTATTGCAGTCCACTGCTGGACATAGGCCTACTGTGCCACAACATCCTGTCCTCCGATTTCCACATCCAGTTTATCCCAGTCACAACAAGTTATATATAACTAAAATTGCATGTAACTACAACGTGAATATCAAATTATAAGTGGTTTTTCCTGCGAATAATAATATTATTCGTGGAGTTTTTCTTTATGACCGACTTTCAATAAGGAGGAGGTTCTATTTTCGACTTTATGTAGGTTTTTTTTATTTTATTTTTAGTTCCATACAAGGCTTGTAGCGATACTTTCAAACAGCAACGAGGTAACAAAAATTCAGCTCTGGAACGGATTCTACCACGATTGTCGGTGAGTGATCGATCCCGACTCGGCATGTAGTACGTAAGACTCGTTATCGGTTGTTGTTACGTCACTGCCGTCAACGGTTCGTCCCCGCCTCCCGATCCCTAATGAGTGACAACTCAATCAAAGCCACACGGATTTCGTGCAGCCGTGGCCGAATCAATATTTCAGTGTGTTTAAGTAGGCATAAACAATTAGGCAGAGACTAGTATAATATGGCAATAGATTATACATAAGTTATTATTCATGTCAGTTTGTAAGCAGCCTAATAAGGGCAAAGGTCTCTTATCAAAAAGAGAAGTCCTTATGAGAAGCGAACGAGCATTAAACAAATGAAGATATCCCTGTTCTTAGCATTTCGATGGAAATCAAAATTGTGTCGGTTCAGAACGAATTACAAGTAAGTATAATATGAACAGTTCAGTACGTTTGTTTAACCTGTACGAGGATTTAAAAAAACATCATATATACTGATGGCGAGTTAATTATGAAATGTCCGTGTTCAAAACGCAAGCTAAGGTTAAACTGGTTATGGCTGGCGTTTCATAAATACCAGAAACGCCTTATACTGCCATACTAACAACTGTTTTGTAGTCAGAACGGCAGTTAGAAAATTTTAGAGGAAATTGCAGAAATTCAAACACACTGCTGCCGCTCTTTATGTAAAACTAGCTGATGCCCGCGGCTTCGCCCGCGTGGGTATCGGTTATTATATACTAAAATCTTTCTCGAGAACCACTCTATCCATTGGTAAAAACAGCATGAAAATCGGTGCAGTAGTTTTTGAGTTTATCGCAAACAGACAGACAGAAGCGGCGGAGGACTTTGTTTTATAAAATGTAGTGAATGCATCATGTCTTTATCTAACTCAGGCAGTTACGCAGAGAAACAAAATTACCACCAACATCTAATTTACCATTTATAATGGATGTGTGTCCAGGTAATGGAATGTTCTAATTGTTTACCATCGCTAGTGCTAGCTATTGCCATCAGCTGTTATGACTTATGAATAGCTTTGCTCTATTTTCATTACAATTCTGATCACTCCATTAGTTTATATCAGGTACGATACGTAAACATTTAAATATGTTCTAGGCTTGCAAAACTATGCGCGTGAAGCGAAATTTTACAGAACAGAAGTTGCGTGTGTGCAGATCATACTTACTGTGAGTTCATTTCCACGTAAAGTATTGCGTAAAGATAGCGAAACACTTTGCAAAACAACTCATGAGCATAACCAAAATATACTTTCAAGTGCTCCCGTATGTTAAACGATATTCGCTCACAAGAACCGAAAAATGCTTCCTCATCATAATTTATGCATGACGAATATTACAAATCTCTCATGCATTATGAGATTTAATGTTGCTCGGTACAGTGCACATGAAAACGCTGAGAAAGCGTAACAGCTACACATGACAATAGCGTTATCAGCATTTACCATTCAATACTCACGTGCAGCCCGTATGACGGTATGACGTTACAGGATATCAAAGCTAGTTCAACGTTGGTTAATCTCACCGCACCGACGACTTCGCAACGCGCTTTGTTGCCAATTGTTTACTTTACATTCTATTTTGGATGTCCATCATCTGGGCATTGTTAGCGTGTGTTTACGCCGCGCTGTGAGAGGACCGATCGAACGGGCAGCGCCTGCGGCCGAGCACGCCTTTTGTGGGCGGTATTTACCATTACAGAATACACTATCTTGGATTTTTCTCGATACATATTCATTATAGGGCCTTTTAGCGGTAACTACAAATAGTAAATTTTATGATTATAACATTGGAATATCATGATACTTCATGAGCATTCCAGCGTTAACAGGATGGAAGTTCAGACCACGTAATCGCTCAGTGCATTCCGATGTGTATAATTAAAGAAAATTCAACATGTAGTATCAATGAAGTGGCTCGCTCAAGGGAACTCAGAAATAGAACTAAGGGGAAACGAAATGCTACTGAAAGATGTGAATCAGCTAATAATACTTCGTGATTGGATCAAGATGTTGATCCGATCTTCTGTAAACTGTAAGTGGATGGATATGACATACCGAGACATAATATTATGAAAATCAGAATGATATCGATATATTTCAAGTAAAGATATTGAACATTAATCTGCAAAATATAATTCAATTGTAATCTAGAAAATGAATGTTTAAAATACGTAAGTATTGTACATTTACATTATTATAACGACAAGCGAATCAATACCGATGGTGATGATGTCAGCAACATTTTGTTTGACTTAGCACATAAGCCATAGTTAAAAGATGAAATCCATGTTTTCGCCACGGCTCACATAGCTTTAGTTTTTTCTATGAACATTACACAACCCCATGAAACGTGAGTCACTGCGAAAAAGATCTTGCTCAAATATTTGCTTTATATCACGTTGACTTTTATGATTTTAGTTGCTATTATAGTGTGGAATATTGTTTGGAAGATTTGGCTTCATACTTTTAGAAGAAGGATACGTCCTGATTGATTCATTGCCTGTTCCTAGAACACGTGGATTTTATTAGGACTTTTATAAGAGCCACATTTTTGCTAGAAACATTTCTTGCATTATTGCGAATTCTGAAACTTCACAGGAGTCTTTTTAGGTACTAAAAATATTGTATTGAAAGATTGTAAGCTAGAATAACTATTGCAATCAACACAAGTCATATTTTCCCTAAATCTGTCGATAAGTTATAGTAAAGTTTATTTTTATTTCAAAACAAATTCAGAAAAGTTGAATGACAGAATGTTTTCCGTACATTAACAATACTACCGCGGATGCTATTCTAAGACGCTGGCATCTGTGTGTTTTCAATAATGCATTTAAATTGATTGATGACTTCTGAAAAAACATTAGTCTGTAAAGATAAATCTTGTTTCTATCAAACTTTTTCTTTTTCCGCGATTCTAATGTACAATTCCGTTTTTACGAATGAAAATGTTGGAAATTGGAGCAAAAAATCCGTGTTTTTTTTTTGTCAATAACGACGATACAAAAAAAATATAAGCATCCATAGATACATGTGCATAATATGTAAATAAAAGGTTTTTGAGTGAACTCAGTAAAGCAAATCGCACGGTAATTAAGTTTGCAAACCTCAGCACTTGGCAGCGTGCCGACGGACTCAGGCGAACTAATAAAGAGCTGGTGGTCGCTCGCATGCCTGTACCAACGACATTTTGTTTGTGATTGTACACCACGCACCCGATGAGATTCTGTCCAACTGTGCTGTTTGTGTAATCGATTTTGATTAAGTGCTATGTGGACTGAGCTAAGGTTAGTGCTAGCGATGTTAGCTGTGGCAACTAGCTGCCAGTAGTTTCTGAAAAAGGGTTGGGTTTATTTGCATGAAATGAAAAAAAATGAAATGAAAATGAAATGAAATGAAATGAAAATGAAAAAAATGCATGTGTTGTTGTTAAAAATGTTTTTCTTGAAACTTTGTAACTGACGAACCTATTTCGAATACGTGTGACAGCAATGCGACTATTGTTGGTAGTGTATATTCAAGATTGACCAAGACCTTTAGTAGTTCATAGGTATCGTCAGGGAGATGCCTATCTGAAGACACTGTAAGTAGGTACTGTCCTAAATAGTTCAAGTCCTTGCCACCAATTCATAAGTCCTCGTCTATCAACGAGTCCCTAATTTCCAAGTACCTACGTGCATAATTAACAACACCTTCTCCAGTGTATAAGTTTCAATCATTACGTAGTTCATTTCTGGTTAGTCCCTGAATGTAAACACCGGTACACCCGACCGCTCGGCATATGTTTCTCCAAGGTTACGGACATTTTTCGTTCGTCGTTCATAATTTACTTCGGCCTGTTTCGATTGTTATGATACTTGATTTATCGAGTGCATATTTTGTTCCGATGAAAGCTCTCCGTAGAGCAGGGTTGCCATGAATCATATTAACGGTCCGTCGGGATAAATAAACATTTGTTTTTTACCCATTGAAAAGGTCAAAACTGATGTTCGATTGGTTATTTTTCCCTTGATTATAGTATTTGGATTTCTTTTAGGGAACTACTATGGAGATTAGTTTAATTATCTAGTGCATTTAATTTATGAAATTTTTAATAAACTGTGTAAAGGCAAGGTGAACTTGGTAACTTAAATATTTTGATAGAAGAAATATCCTAATTTTATATAACCCGCTAGCAGTGGAGAAGTAGTGTTACAAGTCACTGATCATTTTTTTTCGTCACTCTTTTCATTTCAATTAGATAAAATGTATCTAAAGTCAATATTTCTTCTTAAATATTATTCTTCTTTTAAATGAGGGTCAACTATAGGCTCACCTCTGCCTAACCCTTCGGGGGAAACAGGCGTTAAGTTATGTTATGTTATTTTATTCGAAAACACGTGGTTTGTTTTAGCACCATAATAGCGAAATAAAGCCTCAAATACATGTACAAGGGCTGTTACAATAGTAATATATCTTGTGTGAAAGGGTTCGCAGAGCACTTATTAATAATATTAATGACTTACGAAGTAAAACCAATTTGTCTAATTTATTAGCGAGCTTTTGGTAATGTATCAAGTGTGGCATTACGTCTATATTGACCAATGATAATTTACGAAGCCATTCAAATATTGCATGTATTTCTAGCAGGTACCTCCCTAATCTATATTTGGGTTTATGTAAATAATTATCCAATTATAGAATTAAACTTATTAAACCCGCCCCTGCTTCGCACGGTTTTACGACTGGACAAATCGAGATTTCTTTAATAAGTTTAATACTAATGTTTTATTCGCATACACCTTCCAATGGAATTTAATAAGTGATGGTGAAAATCACATCAAAATCTATTGCGTCGTTTAGAATAACAACGCGGTCTCACAGACATGCAAAAGCGACTTCAATTTATAGATAATACAATTTTAATAATAAACACTAAGAATAAACAGAATTATCGTTAAACACGTCGTTTTCCTGAACCAACAAGCACTACCAAGTCCGCACTAAAAACCCCAAACCCTTTCAGAATTTGTTTTGTAAATAACAATTATTCCACTTAATGAAGAAGAAAACAGAGTAAATTGCTCATTACTTCGCATCGTAAACCTAAATACGAACTCTGCCAACCTCGAAGGTATCCAGTTAAAAGTTACCGCGATGAATCACTAAGTTTCACTCTTATAAATAAAACACGGTATGGTAGAAATTGAGATAAACCTGTTCCAACCGAGAAAGCCGCAATAGATAACGACAATTAGACAGAAACTATTTTTCACAATGTTCTGTACTAAAACGAAAACACGTTTAAATGTTCTCAACAAACTCGAATTTATTGAACGACAAATTAATGAATATTGCTTCTAATTATTCAAATGGTCTTGAAGAACAGATTAGGCTAATAATGTCGAGGGTAATTTTCTTTATCTTTTTGCTTTTCCTCATTTAATCCTAAAACCTAGTATAAATGTGAAAGGTTGTATGTTTGGATGTTTGTTACTCAATCACGCAACCACGGCTGAACGGGCTTAGATGAAATTTGGCACACAGATAGTTTATAACTTTGATTAATACATATCATACTTTTTATTCTGGTAGTACTTTCCTCTGGGATAATTTCCAACCTCTACGCGGGCGAATCCGCTGGAAAAAGCTAGTGGGATATAATGTTTGACAATAGGTTGCTATATGGAGTTTTGTCTGGACAATGTCTTGTTATCGGATGTAATTCTGGCTCCAGACTTAGCTGGCCGTATCTTTAATTGTTCAACGTCGACGTTACTGATGGACGTTAGGGCATTGAACCGAGGTTTAGGCCTTTCAGTTGCTTCTGTGATCCATAATTAGGCTACGTTCTGAATAAAATACATAAAACAGCCCATTAGACCTGCTATTAGATATTCTATTTCTATTTATTAAAATTACTTTGACAATAATAAGGAACATCAGCATTGCTATTCTGTAAACATCGCACCGTGAAAACTTAGGTGAAGTGAGCGTGGAGTGAGCTGTCATTGTCATCGATACCTACTGATGCTAAGGCAGTGATAATTCACTCCAAGCTCACTTCACCAAAATTTTCACAGTGAGATTTTTTACAGAATAGCACAACTGTTCGTTATTATTGTAAACATGATTTAATTTTGATTTTGATTGATTAAATGAATCCATCTAAGTCGAAGTACCTAAATTGATTTTGTGGATTATTCTCCTTCCACAAACTGCCCCAACCTGTATCCGATAATTATGATCGATGGGGGATCCATTCTCTCTTTTGGGACAAAATGAAATTCAATATGGCTTGGAAAGATTTCAATGGACTACGATTAATTTTACATTTTGTGAGATTTGATATTAGTTTCAATAAAAGAGACCTTTTTTGGTCAAAGGGAATGATCCTTTGAAGGTACGTTATTACTACACTATGTCAAAGACTAGAATTGTTTGTGCCGAAGAGACTCTCCAGAATATAATTTTCTTGGCTTTCGGAGATATTTTATATTGGCAAGACCGAAGAAAGAGGAACATTTTCTAAGATTCGTTCAAATTAGTGTTATTCATTATGTCAATCAGCTTGTTTCCTTCACGGTGAAAATGATTAAATACGATCTGTTTAGTGACAGTTGATAGTTTAGATTGACTTTTTATATTAAAATAATGTGAGTCTTGAAACAAGTAGGCAAATAAGAAATTGGCTTAAAGTTTTTCTTTGAACTATAATTTTATAGGAAGAGTCGGTTGCCAATGTAATAAAACGACAGGAAGGGGTGGCTGTATAACATTAACGATGAAAAACAGTCAAGTGCGAACTTTATGGATATAAATTAAGGTTCCGACTGTGAGGGGACTAGCAGGCGATTTTTTATTCGTTTGAGCTCGTCGGGCACAAGAAGCTTGTGAAGTTTACATATTTGTTCCCTGTCTGACAAAATGTTTGTAGGCCCTGTCATCTGTGAAAGGCTTTTAATCATATTTGGGACACGATTAAAAGTTGCAAATCCTAACTAATATTGTAAATGCGAAAGTTAGTTTGTTTGTGTGTTACGCTTTTACGCTAAAACAGCTCAACGGATTTAGATGAAATTTGGCACATGGATAGACCATGACCTAGAATACTACATAGGATACTTTTTATCCCGATATTCCCACGGGATCGAGACTTACGCGGGTGAAACCGTGGCGCGCAGCTAGTACCAAATAATTATTTGACTGATCGTATTTCCTGTTTATTAATCGAGAGACTACTGTTCGTTCTAAGATTTCGGTTTCGAGTCATGCAAATTGCGTAATCAAATACCCATCCATCTGGTATCACCGACACCAAAAGAATCCTAGACCACAAGTCAATGATCTCAAACATTGAACCGACTTTAAAACAACGAACCAGTATAATAGCCGCTGTTACTCTTGAATAAGGACGAGAGCACATATAACTAGATGACGTGCCATCGACCGCTGAATGTCTTGAAAAGCGGCCAAATAGATGTCCGACCTCGGCTTGCACCAGCGTTCCCGGAAACATATGGTGGGAACAAAAATTTCGTGTAAACAATTGAATATTTCAAAATCACATATTGGCTTACAATCGATTAAATTATTAATAGCCTACTTGATTGAAAGCGTACGCGTCGGGAGTGTGTGCGAATATTTTTTATGAGGAGAAATAGTCTAAATATTTATAGGTACCATCACTGGCGGTGGACCACTTTTCAACCTTATTACTAAGAGCATAAGGGTGCAAAAGTAGTCAACCGCCATTGCTCGCGGTTGTAAGTACACATACATTATTCAACGATAGCACTCATCATTTGTGAATAAATTAGAAATATAAAATAAATCAACTTTTCCTAAATTGGCTGAAACTTCCTTCTATGACCTAGCAACATAACAAAAATCTATCCGATATTTATCAGTTAAAATAACGAACTGTTACGGACGTAATAATCTGCAACCGTCAAGGAAGGTTTATTTCCCGTAGTAACTCGTGCAACAGCCAATTTGTATTACCCAAGGTAATTAGCTCCTAACGTCACAGCATTTGTAGACAGACAGGATTCTACTGCAGAGATTTTCATGTTACGGGGATAAGTTTGTTTAATATAAATTTCATAGTGTTTTAATTCAAGTAACATTGTACCTTTTAGAATTGAATCAAAAATTTATATTTGGAACTGGACTATTGAACCCTAATTCAAATTTGGAAGTGGACTATTGGGCCCCTTTTTCAAACTTGGAGCTGTACGTACTATAAGTAGAAGTATAAAATTGAAATTGGACATACAATTATAACCTAGTTGCGTCAAAACATTGTTTGACCTTTCGCCCGTTGACTATAAAAAGTCGCATTCATTACGTCTAGCTAGATTGAAGCCATAGATATCAAAGAGTCGAATGAAATATTAAAGCCCGATCTGCATAGGATAGCTGGCAAAGTCATGTCGCTCAAACTAGAATCACAAAGGCCTGTTGTGTTCTATCCATGTTTTATGTACGTAACGAAAATAAAGTACTATGTGCTGAACGGATAGTTCTGTCACATATTATTATTTGTGTCGAGAAACGGAGCTATATTTTGATGAATTTTACTTTGTGAGTAGGTAAGTATTATAGTAAGTAGTAGTGTAGTATTGTAGTAAGTTTTATTCTTTATAGATCTGTGCTTATGGTTGTATTATTATATTCGCAGTAAAAAATATTTTTATTAATCATAAACATTTATTTGTCAGAATATGGTACATTATGGTACATTATGACATTGATACTTATTTAATATTGACATAAATCTTTATTTCCATTCATTATTTATACTCAATTGTTAATGTTTTTGCTTGTTTTTTCTCTTTTTAGTTATGTTGTGTTTCGATGTAATTATTTTAATTTATTGTGTTGATTATTCTTTTTTTATAATAATTACTAATTGATGATGATGATAATGATGTGAAAGAGTGTACACCTTTAAGGTAGAATTTTTGAGGAACCAATTATTTATTATTAAGATCTCATGTAAAATGTACCAAAAATTACACCAATAAATGAATTTGAATTTGAATTATAAATAGGGTCTTAGGTTTAGACAAATAGTCAATGGTCTCGTCACATTCTGCCACGTGTGGCGTGCAAATATTAGGTAGGCAAATATATTTATTTTATTGTACGAGAAAATAAAATTTTCGTTTGTTTATGTATCTAATATTAACACTCGTTGCGTCTTTTGTTTCTATTAGGTACATAAAAATATCGTGTACTGTTTTTATGCTGTGAAACTACGTTTCGTTATTGGTAGTTTATACAACCAGGCGTAATTTCAACGGATAGCTGTTTGTCTTTGACTAACATCCAGAAGTCCAAACTCAAGGTCTGCCAACGAGCCATAAAGCGCAGTATACCAGGCGTTAAATTAGTGGATCGTGTTCGAAACACAATACTGCGCTCCAAAACAAAGTAAACTGACGTGACTCAAAAGGCTGCCTAATTTAAATGGGATTAACGGACATGCTATCGCATGATTAATCTGTGGGTTTAAATAGCATAGACTTGGTAGGTACCCTAAGACAGTGAGACGCGGTCACGGCAGACCACGTATGATATGATGGGACGAGCTGGATGGATTCCGTCAAAAATGGAAGGAGGACGCCCGTGCTCGCGACATATGGAAGGAGTGAAGGGAGGCCTTTGCCCAGGAGTGAGACAGAACAGGCAAGTAAAAAAAAAAACCTTTTGGCACGTTGGTTACCATTGCAGATCTTGGCCCGAAATGATAACAGAAACGGAAATGTGTGATAGGGTGTCAAGTTGTCAGGAGAATTCTTGCCAAACAAACATCACATTGATCTTTGTTTGTTCACGCCATCTCGATTGTTCCCTCCAAGAAAATAAGCAGAATATTCCCGCTGGTTCGTAAGTAAACATACTATCAGTCAAGTGCCACTACTGGTAACAAGTCATCATCTACTGATCGTTGTCCGTCGTTCATATAAACGGGATGTTCGAACAGACAGACACTTCAAAGAAAATTGTTTTACATGCTATGTCGAGATACAGCTTGTTATTAAAAACTTCTTGATTTTTCGTCATAAATATTTATTAATATTTTCACAGTTTATTCGGTTTTGATGATTATGATGTGGGTCTGAAACTGTTCGATTTTTAATATTCTCTAATATATGATTCATAAGATGATACTGTCATTCAGAATAGGTGTAGGTAATTTATTTAATATTTATTTATTAATCCTCCAAACTTGGCGTTTGCATCTTGGGATTCAAAATTCATATTGTGTTTTCTTTTTTCAATTGGTATAAAAATTTAAAAGCATTTTATTCGTACCCTGTCAGTCTTTTCAGGATAATAACTATTCAATTTTCCGCAGTATTAAGGCTCTTACATACTGGGGCGATTCGCCGCGCGACGCGAATTTTAACAAAACAATTTCTCACGGCGAACAATGCGGCGGCGTCGCGTCGCGCGACGAATGGCCCCAGTATGTAAGAGCCTTTATGTGCCTGGCTGTTGTAACTTATCATACCCACTGTCTCATTTCCATAATAATACCTACTTAAAGTATTTTTATTTTATTGTTTACTAGAAATATTCAATTTTAGCACAAGTATGTTTATTTATGGTGGATAATGTAAATGTAAAGATATACTCGAGTGCTTGATGCACGTGTTATCACGCCCATGTTTTAGAAGCATGTGCATCTAAACACTTGAACGGCTATTACAGAGCACGTGTCTGATTCTAGTGGCAAAACACTAATATATTGTAAAGTAGGTTATGAAGCTCGGTTGCAGGAATGCACGTTTGTATGGCGGCATGTGTATTGCATACAGAAACATGTTACGTATGTGTTTCTACGTAAATAATTTGTATAGACATTCAAACTCGGTGCATATGTACGGAATTCCATGTCGGAATTCTTGTCACAGATGAATTTTCATGGCAATTTACATCTATCAAGGCAGATTTTCTTATTCATGTAGGTATCCTATAATAGATTTGTTTTAGTTTCTAGTTGCAGGAGGAACTAATTACTTTCAAGACCAAGTTCGCTTTCTAATAATATATTTATAGTAATACATAAAACTGCCAAACTTATGAATAATAAAAATGTAGTAGAAATGCACTCCTAGAATGGAACTAAAAACAAATAATTCCCAACTTACACTCAACTAAACTAATATCAACTTTTAATTAATTACATATAAGAAAGAAAACTTGAGCTGAACTTACAAAAGTGAATGTAATGCAAAAGGAAATGCATTCGTTCCACTTAGTAGTTAGAACCAGGCCACAACCCCTTTTTTTTTTTTTTTTTGAGGGTGGGAAATCATCCAATGACTTCTCCCGCTCTGGGCGGAGCGGAAGGGCGTGTCAGACTTTTACTGACTAAAACCCACCCGTGTTCCTTCATTTGCCTGTTGCCAAGGTCCCGGTATCCCTTTCGGACTTTCCCGCAACCCTGGCAGGCATCGGTCCTATTGGACCCCGTCAATTTTGCTGACATCTCTTTGAGAGGCCACAACCCCTTGCGGGGTGTTTTACTATGCATCTTAACTCTCTCCCTAGCTATTGTCTCTGCTGGGAAATGGCGAGCAGATTTTCACAATTTTTTTGCTTAGGTACTGTAAAATATTGGTAAATGGTTTTCCATATCAATTTACGTATTTCTGGAGGAAAACCATTTTTAAGTTTTACGGAGAGACCGATTACATTAAAATAACATGATCTAAATAGATTAGTAAATCGGTCAAGTGCGAGTCAGACTGCGACCTCATGGTGGTGCGTTTAGGTACTAATAAATATGTAAAATAAAGCCTTACTAAGAGTTTCACCATAAAATTGAGGAAGAACCAATAACGATTACTATAGGCTTTGGTTTCGAAAGAAAATGGTGAATGGTCATACAATAACGGCTATCCAAATACATTGCGGTTTTTGACTCCTTAATGTCAAATCCTGATGAAAATGACAGATTTTATTTTTAAATGATCTAATTATTTTCTCTCAAATCGGCTTATTATTATTATTACATTATTAAAAAGAGAACGAGGAAACCTGTCCCACCGTAATACAGTTTATAACTAGTAGGTACGGGGTCAGGGCGAATCGCTTGCGTAACAACCGGAATGTAATAATGAGAACTGAGTTATACTAATGGGGTATCTAAGATTCATAGTAAATAAGTTCCTACTAGTGTATTTGTTATAAGGTTGTTATTGTTCCCCCTGAGATACAGGTTACCACCTAGTTCAGGGGATAGCGTCAAAACTTCTTGGCAACTCTCACAGCCACCACAATTTTATTTATACTTATATATATAAAATATTGCTTGGTATTGTGTAGAAATTAGGTTCCTAAAATTGTAATTTTCCTTAGTGGTGAGAAATAAACAATTTTAATTCTTTTGCCAAATAAAGATTATATTATTATTATATTGAAAGCCGCTATAATGTGCCGGAAACTTTTTCCCAGGAAACCAAAGTTTAGCTATTTTATAGGTGAAAACGTATGGATAGCTTCCTTCGGGTTTCAGTTTTTAATTTCAACACATTACCTATTACAGGTCAAGAAAAAATATTTTCACGTACGTGCCACATTCCAAATGCTTATGCTACCTATCGTTAAGAAAAAAATTGTGTAATAAATCAAAGAGAAGTGTTGTTTATTCAAAGAGGGAACATTCTGCCGTCGTAATAGATCGCCCCAAGTTTTTATAACAAAGGGACGACCTTTTCGCTTGATAAAAACTTGGGACGTCCCTAAACGGGAAGGAAAAGAAAAGTAATTATCTTCTGTTTTATACATCAAACATTCTCTTTTTCAATAAATATTACGATTGATTTATCTTTGTTTTACTTAGTTTTGGCAATGGAAATTCAGGTGGAAAATTGTTTAAACTTTTAAGGATGAGAAATATAAGGTGCTTTAACACAGACAAAATGACAATCATATTTCTGAACCTAAACTTAAATAACCTGAAAAACTTTGGGCAGGTGACTTCTTCTCTAAAGTAACAAACAAATAGTAGACCATAGGTAAGTTTCATAAACTTGTAGGAATAAGATGTTTTCTAGGATGACCCGGTGTTACTAGACCTTTAAATTTTCGGAACTTTTCTTATTTAAGAAAAACTAAAAGTGCCAGAGAAAACTTATTAAATCAACTCGTATTGTTTTGATGTCTTGTTGGAATTAAACATGGAGTTTATAATTCAAAAATATTACTAATTCCATCCAAAGAAGTGTTTGCAACCAAGTGCGTGTTTTTTTGTGAATGTATTTTATTTTTTAACGTAGTTTTAATTAATAAAATTTTAATACTTTAGCGGGTGTTGCGACCACCACAGCTTGAATGAATGAGATAAAAAACTTCAACAATTAACGCGAAAAAAATTCATAAAGTTTGTTTTATTTTATCAATTCTCTGCAACCATAATATTATCATTTTTATTTCGATACTTATGTAGACATTAGTCAACCTTTTTTCGTAAAATGTGATGGTGTTATGATTTTAGAACACATTTAAAAACATTATGTCTATTAACTTCTTAAATACCGACACTTTCCTAACCTTAATGTTAGAATTTTCTGCCTACAAAACTAATATGCCAGTAACTAATGTAACTAATGTACCAGTGCCTTCTCTAAAATATTTCATCAGTTTCACTAAACCGTATCTCTGAATAAATAGAGTTCAAAATAAGTCTCATCTGACACCCTCGGTGCATACGGGAAACTAAATACATTTGTAATGAACTATTTAATTACTTATATATAGCGTGGATCATTAGAACTAATTGCAAGTTGTCATGAGCATTGGCAGTTTTATGTTCTACTTGGAAGCTAATTCAAATAATTATTGTAACAATATGTATCGTTGTTGCAACTGATGTTTACTCCAGAAATATTAGCATCGCTACTCGGGGGAGGCCCTATGTCCAGCAGTGAACATTTTTCGACTGATATGATGATGATAATGATGAATAACCTGTTTTTAATTAAGCGACTTCTTCAAAAAGGTGAAGGTTCTATGTTCGTTTGTATGTTTTTTTTTTGTGTTTGTTCATCGATATTTTCTCCAATTGTTAACCGATTTACAAACTTCTTTTTTTTTCAATTAAATTGCCCGACAAAATGCCTTCCAAAAAATGTAAAAAAATGCCTTTGTAAATACCGCGATCACTTTCTTGGCTACAACGACTACATTAACACTTATCAAAATCAAAAAATCAAAATCAAAAGTCATTTATTCAAACTAGGCTGAGAATCAGCACTTTCGAACGTCAAAATTACATAAGACAGTCCCCTAAAACGCCCACCTTTCACCACTTCCTAGTGCTTTAGTTGGGAAGAAGAAGTGGCGCAACAAACTCCCCAGCAGCACAGCTGTCTGTTCAGTTAGAAACAATTGATTCTATATAAAAGTATGCAAAGTCATTTACATTACGCAACATAAAATATAAATCTAATTATTAGCCATATGTCAGCTAGCACACACCAATATACCACCCAAAACAAAAAAAAAAAACGATTTACATACAGATTGAAAATAATGTTCCATACAATTTATACCCTCCTACTTAACGGATTTTTAAACCTTGAGGGTTTAATTAAAATGGCGACGACGGGAGATAAAATAAAACAGTGCACTTCATTTATTAATGGCGTACCTCATTTATGCATCTCGTAATATAAAGCTTTAAGTACTCGGTAAAACATTTTTGCTTTGGCACTATCATAATGTATTATACTTTGTATAAGCAGGTAGGTAACGTTGAGTTGAATGAAATGTTTTCTAGCTAAATGCAAGCTTATGTTATTATTTTATACGCAATGCATGTATTAACATAACAGCACGGCTTGTTTCCCCGAAGGGTTGGGCAGAGGTGTGAGGGCGCCAGTTATGTTAAGTCCCAGACCCAGTTGTGTTGTGTTTTAGGGGGCAAGCCTGTTGCCATCAACCGAGCACAAATCTAGACTCCAGGCTGCTACTGAGAAATTGCATACTACATAGAAAACCCAATAACACTTTGCCCGACCTGGGAATCGAACCCAGGACCTCATGCTCAGCAGTAGCGCTGGCGACCACTAGACTGACGAGTTAGTCGGCATTATGGGAAGTATTTACTTTACTATAAATGCTCATTAATATTGAATCAAATAGATGATATTGATTTGGTCTAGAATGATTCCTTAATTCCTGCTTTTTCCATTTGGCTACGGAACCCTAACAACAGGTATTTATGCGAGTCGGAGTCGCATATCGATGCGAGGTCTTTGTACCATGGTAGCAAAAACAGTTTTCCAATATTGTTCAGCAAAACTGTATCAACTTAAATACAAAACTTAATTTATTCGAAAAGAAATCTCTTACAAATTTGTGAAGACTTTCTCCATAAGTCAGACTTAATAAATACTTATAAGATTATATCAATTCGATTTTATTTCCCCGTGTTTATGGGGGAGTGGTGACCTTCGATTTACGTAACATGTCGAATTTGTATCTCTGTGCCGAGATAAAACTCAGAGATAGAATTCGTTTTATGGCATTTCTGTTCGAAAGAGGGGAAAATATCCTTTTAGGGGTATTTAGGGGTATGAGGAACAGGGTGTAAAGTTCACTCATCCACCATAGAAAAGGGAGGATCCTCCGACCAGACAGGTGTTGTGTCTGGCGGGCAACTGCCCAACGATTGATGTCGGGTTATTGCATATATGTCCATTGCACGGTAAACTTTAATTGCGCGATGCAGGATTTATGTGACGTCAGGATTTTTGTGTGACGTCATGTCTTTGATGCGTAGTTCGCATGTGGCGATGTAGATACCGACACATCCTAAAGGTTTCGGAGGACAAACGTTTGTTCTAAGATAAAACATTGACTAAAACATGCCTGATGAAAACAGACCAGTTCGTGCCCAAAAGTGAAACAGCAGATCAGCCAGACTATTCTGTAAGCATCTCACCACGAAAACTTAGGTGCAGTAAGCCGTCAATCGTGTCAATCCCTAGCATCGGGTGACTAGATCGACACAAATTCCAGTGACACAAATTCCAGTGACACAAATTCATAGTTAGTATAGGGTTATAATTCATCAATCAATTAATGATTTACTATTTGCATTTAAGTTTGTTTCAAAAGGATTTCAACTCAGACTAAAAGCCAATAACTGTAATACCTACTAGAAAATGCCACTAAAATAATAAATACTTGCAGCATTTCATGGTTAATGGTTTCAAAATCACACAATCTCAGCAGAGCTCTTAATTCAAAATCAAACGATATTGCAATATTATTAGCAAACCTCGCTAGATTTATCGGTAGCGTCAATTTCTTACTGCAATTTTCCTTGAGCAATATTCCCCGAACGTCGTGTCGTGTCGTGTACGTGTCGCATGTTTAAAACGGAACCGTCTTATCTGACTTCCTATGTTTCGGTTTACGAACTCCCGAGATCGTTCGCGATCTGCCGTCGCCGGATCATCCGACCGTATAATTCTGCACTTTCGCTATGAAGAATTGGGTCAGTGGGTTGTGTTTAGGGCTGTCATTGTCAGTATACAAACTTCTACATATTGCAACAGTTTCAGCGGAATCTGTAAACAATGATGCTCTTGTCTAGTTAAAAAAAAGATCTATTTTCTCGGTCGTGAATAATAAAGACGTTGATATGACAGCCCTGTGCAGTGACAATAGTATGTTTACTGATAGCGCGATATCGGACTGTTGGCTTTATACCTGACTGTTCATTGCCGCGAGTGTCATGGGGGGAAGGACAGCTCGTAGATTACTGAACCGAAAGTATTGGATCGATTTCAACGTGGCTTCGGTAATTTGTTTGACGTAAATAGTGTTTGTCGTAAATAGCCCTCAACATTGTTTTAGATCATATTTCGTTCGTTTTAACAGGAAACTACATGGTTGTAAATTAAAACGTTTCAGGTAAAACTGAAGTATGAACTCATTCAGCACACTTTGTTTGCTAAACTATTAACTAGGTATTTCTATAGAAATCTTGAAACTATTCAAATGGCAATATCGGGTAGGTACTATTAGCAAGTCTGGCATATCGATCTGTCAAAACTTTATGCTCCATAGCGATTTGAACCCAATATGATTAATATACGAGGCTTCGAAACAGCTCAAACTTGCTTCAAATATGTATAATTTAGCTTCGTTTGTGGAATATAGAGAATAGTTTACATATAGTAGTTAGTTTCGCAATCAGTACATTAGTGAAACTCGTGTCCGTGATTGAGTCTGTGTAACTTTTTTATTGCAGTTCACGCAAGCTCGGAAGCGGAGAACAAACTGTTTGTTGCCGAAAGTTGTGTTATTTTCTGTGATATGAAGGTCAATTGTTTTTGAATGATTCTCCAAGTATAGTTACAACAAATGTATGAATATGTAGGTATCTACATAATTTGCTTTTGGGGCCTTGTTTGTTGGTTTTTACCTGACTACGGCGAAGCAAAAAGGAGGGTTATGATTTTGACCGGTATGTATGTATGTAAGTATGTTTGTATGTAAGTGTGCATGTATGTTTCTATGTATGTTCATGTGTTCCCTCATATCTTCTAAACTCCTCAACACAATTTGACACATGAGGTATCGTTGGAAGCGTCTTGATCGTCCGCTGGTTATAGGCTATGTGACGTCACATTAAATTGAATATGGCGCCCTCTGGAGGACAAAAAGTCATGAACTAAAAAAAAAAGTTTTTTAGTGAGGCCACGTTCAGTATCAAATGAAAGGGCTTAACTAGCACATCAAAAAAAAAAAATATAACCACAAAAAAAAAAAAGTTATAATACTAAAACCCAACTACGGCAAAAAGTCAAATAAAAAGGTATAAAGAAGAATCACAGACAGACAAAATAATTTCAATTATGCACTCATTGAAAACAACGTTTCTGATTTCACTGTGTGAGAACCATTAAAAGTATGTAATTACTCGGATGCACTAGCACATTCAGAAGGCCTGCACGTTAGCAGTTAACAAGCAAACTGCACTTGACTGACCGCAGTCGACTAGTGGAAGCTCTCTTTCGCAGAACTACAGTTCTACGAAAGAGCTTCACTAGTACTTAATTCCTACGTTACAACCTGAACTGCCCCGCTACTAACTAACTGGTCATATTTCCACAGTGAATTTACCTATCCTATACAGTTTGGGTCGATTCAAGACAAATTCCTTACCAACCTTATGGACTGACCACATAACATCTTTTCGCCGCATCCATACTAATATTATAAATGCGAAAGTAACGGCTGATCGGATTTCGATGAAAGTATAGGAATATATTTCGGATACTATTGGTACACCTCTGCCTAACCCTTCGGGAATTACAGGCGTGGTTTTATGTTAGATGTGTTACTTTCCCGTGGGATATATTAACCTGTTATATCTATAATACATTATGATATTATATAGTATATACTACTAATATTATAAATGTGAAAGTTTGTGTGTTTGTGTGTTTGGATGTTTGTTACTCAATCACGCAAAAACGGCTCAATGGATTTGGATGAAATTTGGCAAATAGATAGTTTATAACCTGGATTAATATATAGGATACCTTTTATCCTGATATTCCCACGGGATCGAGACTTACGTAGGCGAAACCGTGGGGCGCAGCTAGTAGTATATTTTTTTTTCTCATTGTTCCTCTAAAACAGATCACCTGCCATTTAATGTCTTCATAACTCTTGGTAGACTGATAAAGAATGCCTGAGGCATTAAGTCCATCTTTGTACCTTTTTTTGAGAGCGAAAAGTTTAAATCCTACTAATATTATAAATGTGAAATAAATATATAATTTCCAAACTCAACGCGGGCGAAGTTGCGGACAAAAGCTAGTCCTTCAATAAGTTTTAAGTTTTCAAGAGAACACGTTAAATATTAACGTCTATGCAACTCCTTAACAAGCCGAGCACTAACAATCGAAAGTATCTCTAACAATCTAACCTGTTAGAACAATAACTGCGAACAACATAGTAAACAAATGAGCACACGGTAAACATTATCCATAAACAAGAGTGCGCTATCTACCGTTTCCTGTTTAGAGTTTATAGATGCATTTCCATTCAGCCTGCACGCCCCTTTATTGGGTGCACCTTATGTGCTATGGAGGAAGATGTAAATTTTAATATGTAGGTAATAAAATCGCCGCACGGGTCGATCGTTAAGTATGTGGCGGTACCTACATCGCCACATTCGAACTACGCATCAAAGACCTGACGTCACACAAAAATTCTGACGTCACAAAAATCCTGCATCGCGCAATTAGAGTTTACCGTGCAGTGAACATATATACAAAAATCCAATATCAATCATTGGGCAGTTGCCCGCCAGACACAACACCCGTCTGGTCGGAGGATCCTCCCTTTTCTATGGTGGATGAGTGAACTTTACACCCTGTTCCTCATACCCCTAAAAGTAAGTTAAGCTACTCTTGCCGTGTTCAGTTCGTGGACCATCCATTACACAAACATGACCCCTCCGTATCTCTGAGAGCACGTTAAGCCGTTGATTCCGGCTGTCGTTTATAGATCTTTGACAGTCGTTACGGATGGTTAGAAGCCCAAAAGTCTAACAACCGGTCTTGCCAAGGGATATTGTGTTACCCAGTAGGACGAGGACAGATGGCAGACGCTCCATGTAAAATACTGGTATTTAGCTGCATCCGGTTATACTGGAAGCCGACCCCAACATAGTTGGGAAAAGACTAGGCAGTGTATAGATGCATTTCCTTTCAGGTTGCCCGCCCCTTTATCGGTGCACATTTTGTGTTATGGTGGAAGACGTAAACTTTAATATGTAGGTGGAAAATTTTCTATTAAACGAATGGTGCTGACCGCGATTCGGCTGAACTAAGCCAAACATACAGGTTTATTTTTCTCCTGCACTTTTAAGTACGAAAGTAAAAATATGAGAAGAATCCAAATTAGATGACACTGCAAAACTTGCTTCATAGTGACACGCTGTTTAACGAAAAAACATTTTACAAAAAAAAACAACCGACTTCCAAAAAAAACACTAAAAAGTGAAAAATAACTTTAATTTCGGAAGTCGGTGTCTTTGCTTTTAATTTTCGTTTTTTGCCACCGACTTTTCCGACGAACTCGAAAGTTATTTTTCACTTTTTAGTGTTTTTTTTGGAAGTCGGTTGTTTTTTTTGTAAAATGTTTTTATTTTTCACTTTTTGGTGGTGGTACCTACCCCACACAAATTCTAATACCATTACCTGCTATATATAAATAACAGTGACTGTGTCAAATAAGATGTCTACATAGACCAAGTAAGAAAAATACGTAATTATTGAAGCTAACTCAAAAACTACTGAAGCAAAGTGAATAAAATTTATATATGGGACTACATGAGAAGCACCAGCTTTCAAATAAAAAAGAATCAACAAAATCGGTTCACCAAGTCGAAAGTTCTGAGGTAACAAACATTTAAAAAAAAAAAAAAAATTGACGAAATGATATCCTCCTTTTTTAAGCCGGTTAAAATTCTTTATTTCTATTTATTGTTTCTTTAACAGATGCATTGTCGTTTAGTACAAATAGGTGTTAATGAGTAAATTGTGTTAATTTTATGAATAGCATCGTGTCATGTCCAAGATTTATGTTACACTATAGGACTATAGTGACCAGCTGCTGCACGCCCTCATTATTTTTCTCAAATAAAAGTAGCCTAAGTTTCTCCTTATAACATTAGCTCTCTGCCAGTGAAAGTCCCGCCAAAATAGACCCACTCGTTTCGGTGAACAGATAATCAGACAAAAATGTAAAAAAATGATTTTTGTTCTAAATACCATAATATTATACTTTCATATGAATTTAGTAAAATGCTGTTATTTTAACATTACAAGCAGGCACTTTATATGCATAGATTTTTATGTTCAGGTTCATATACAATGTTCAAAACATACAGGATGCTAAATAAATTAGTGTTAACATAACATATTTATGCGATTGTACTGTTGTAAGCCTTATTTTGTGAAGTTTCAATGTTTTATAACATTTATTTAATAGTGTATTGGTAATTAATCGCTTATTAATAGTTAATGAGAGATTATCAGGCAGCGCTAGCCTGTTGAACGCAGTCGGCCGTTGATTAATACTGATACATTATTTATTGAACACGGGTATTATTTACAAAGAGATGAATTGTATAATGTTATAGAGGATTGATATTTTGCTGTAGCGGTCATACGTATGGCTGAATGGGGAAATAGTGATACCGCTATATCCTTATTCATCCATACATGTCCGTTTATTTTATTTTTTGCCCGATAAGAGTTCCCCTTGGCAGAAATGATGAACTTCCATACAAACTTTCATCCTCTATAATTGAGATAGTTAATTGATTCAGGCGTGACCTTGCGAAAATCCATTAAAAAATACAGTAGACGTAGATAATTATATTTAATAAACTATTCTTCAAGAATCATAAAAAACCCTGTAAGAAATCGACACGTGTTTCACCTCTCAACGAGGAATCCTCAGGAAGACGATTGACCAGTCGCAACCAGTAGGTACACGACGCGAGCGCTGGACGCAGAGACGCCAGCGCGTCTGCGTCCGTCCGTCAGCGTATACGTATATAAGCCCTAATCATTTCCAGCCAATTCATATTTTTAAGTATTCTTCAGTAATTCAAACTAGATTTTTGATAGTAGTCTAGAATTAAACAAAGCATAATTTTGTTAAAATTGAATAAAAATAAATATTATTTGAAGTTTCGGCTGCATTTTCGATTTAATGGCGACGACCATTGAAAGATTCAAAGTTCATTCCGTTCATTCGGTCAATGTGATCAGATGAGTGGTTGGAATACACCTTGTTTTTGAGGTAGGATAACAACAGAGGCCATTTTGCAGAGAAGTTTAATAGACTACTTAACTTTAATAGTTGGTACCTAATAGTAATAATTACATATATTTATTTATTAATCGCTCAACTATTAATCACTTATGTATTTAGTGATACTTATATAATTGTCAAAATGGTGTATTGTTTTTGTATTAAATATGGGTCAAGGACTGAAATACTTGTTTTTTTTTAATTGTAGAATTTGTATACAGAACTCTTCTGGAAAATTTCATGCTTCTATACCCAGCCGTTTAAGCTGTGCGTCGTCTGTCAATGAATGAATGAATCTAAGATTTTTATTAACTACTAGAACGTACTTACTAATGCGCTTATCCAGGTTTTTAGGGTTTCTCTTCAATGACCTCTATATTAATAATCAGTATATCACGGTAGGCAAATCCGAACAAAACACACAAAAAAAGAAATTAATTTAACACCTACATAGATATCCACTTATTTGTAGGGAAAACCGCCAATTGCGGTTTTATAATAAATAATAGAGAACATGAAAATTCGTCGTCATTGGAACACATATTATTATGTAATAAACATTGCTGATTAAAGAATGTAGACGTTATTAATTAAATGTTGAACGTCACGTATGTGTCTACCTAGTAGGTACTTTAAGACTTTTCAAGTGTTTCATATCTTTAAAGTGTTTTCCTGTACTTTGCAGTCTCTATAACGTTCTCAGGTAATAAACATTGATGATAAGAGATTGTAGGCGATAGTCTGAAATTGCTTCTAAAAGCATCTACTCTACATTTTCTCTCTAACTTTCCAGCAAATGGCAAAAATATCCTAACTATGTATAATAATATTATAAATGCGAAAGTGAGTTTGTTTGTTTGTGACGCTTTCACGCTTAAATGGCTGAACGGATTTGGATGAAAATTGGCAAATGGGTAGACGATGACCTGGAATTATAGGATACTTTTTATCCCACTAGTACGTTCCCGTGGAATAATTTCCAACCTCCACGCGGAAAGCCGCGGGCAAAAGGTAGCTACCAATATAGCAATGATAAGAACTGTCAAAGCTCTTTTACATTATTTTGAGCTGTATTTTTGCTACAAACGCTAACGACAGGCAATGGCCGTAAAGCAAAAATGGTCAGTAAAAGAAAACCGCTCCGCTACTTCTGTAGGTTCAGATCAGTTGAAAAACACCGTTTCGCTTCGTTCCGCTACCGCCTACGGCAAAGCAGTTGCAGCTCTGTGTGACGCATTTTAATGCAAACATTCATTAGGAAAGCAATCAAGCATGCCTATGAAAGTCAACTGACGTATGACAAAGAGTGATGGTCTTACGTCACTATAATGACGTCACACTGAAGCAGTAAGCAAGATTACAACTTCAACGTTTTTAGGCCCAGATACCTACCTAGGTAATTTTGTCGTTATTACAATCATTATTACATCAAAATCGTCAGATTGGTAAAAAAACCTGACTGGCTCGTTGCTCTAGTGGTCACAAGCGCTACTGCTGAGCATGTCCTGGGTTCGATTCTCAGGTCAAGCAAAATGTAATTGGCTTTTTCTATCTGGAATTTCTCAGTAGCCGCCCGGAGTCTGGATCTGTGCCCGGTTGATGGCAATAGGCTCACCTACTATTACATGAGCGTTAAACGAAACTGGCGGAATGTGGATGTACTATAGGTGCACCTCTGCCCAACCCATCGGGGAAACAAGGCGTGAAGTTATTTTATGTCTATTATTATCATTTGGCTGAAACTGTGTTCAGTGTATGAAATGTTATTCTACATACTTACTAGAACATATCGAACCCAGAACCTTGCTCATACAACATATTGAACCCAGAACCGAGCTCAGTAGTAGCGCTTGCCACCACGAGACAAACGATAATAATTATCAAGTATTAATACATGAACACTCACACGCACGCCTCTATTAGAAATGACGTAAGACTAAGTGTATTATGGTAATGCTGCATAATTTTCTATTTTGTCTCTGTATCTGATTGTGTCACTCGCAAAGCCAACAGCAGCTTTTGATGCAGTATTTCTATTTCCGCACTAGACAGTTTTACATTATTTTATCGGCTTTAGAAGTCAACTGCAGGCCTCGCGGGAGCACAAAACGTTTGCAGAATTGCACATGAGACAAGGGAACAAACGGAACATAGAAATAATATCCGCATTCACAAAAACACAAGTGTATATTTCTATTCATCATGATTTTAAGCTTCAGTTTAAATTCGGATAAAATGAGCGGTATTTAACATACTTAATGTGCATAAATGTTCTCAGAAACATCAAAGCATCTATTTTAGTTTTAATTATTCTTAAAACTAACTTCGTATCCTGAACGGTTCCAAGAAAATGACTGTGTACATAGTTGGTATATAGAAAATCTTGTTTTCTGATTACAGTAAATTGCGAGTTAATATATAATTTCACGTTAAAAAAAAAACTGAATGGCTGTTATTATCACAATTTTCCATCGCGGATGCTCGTTTACCGATAACTTTTCAATAAAATGAGGAAATTACTTTTAACATCGGGCTATTACCGTGACCTGCACCATTGGCTTTATTAGCCAGATAAATAGTAAAAGTTAAAACGATTTTGCATTAAAAAGCTTATTATTTTAGTTTCTATATGACATCATTTGCTGAATACAATTCCATTTCTAGAATATATCGCCTAATTTAGATTCATGTTGATATTTCTGGCAGCGAAAGTAGAAAATAGATGAAAACGGAATCTAGATATCCAAGGTTGCTACTGTCGTTATAACTGCACAGGGCCATGGTCGGACATTTTTGTTCATCTCGACGTATTGTCTCTGTAACTGTGACTATTCAGCGAAACTTGATTGCCGTACATGCATCAACAATTTCGTGCAGCTGGCAGTGACGAGTATTTGGGCTTCTGTACCACTGCCGGCGATTAACGAGAAGCGAGTAGAGCTAGCTGCTAAAAACAAGTTGGTGGGCATCGAGTTGGTGAGCAGCGAGTTCCCGACGGCGACGAGCGATTACTCGCTGGTATGCGTATGCACGATGCGTGAGTCTAACAGCGAGTATTTTGCCTGAAAAGCGATCTTCACTGAGCGAATAGGTATTCTCTTTGATAGCTGCTCTCTTGTCGCTGTGACAAACGAGTACTCGCCCGTACAAGATTTTGGACGTCGCTTCCTCGTCGGCGGTAGGACAGGTGCCATAAAGCCTGTTACTAAACTACTAACATAGTCCTAATGTTAGTACTTTAGTTCAGTGGCGAGTAATTTAGTAACTTAACGTTTAGTAACTCACGAGAAATCGTTCGCACTACGGTTAAGTTACAGTACTCAAGTTTAGTGGTAATTTGCAAGATGAGCTTATGGTAATTGCTGTTTTAGAAGAGGCGAATGAAGAAATTTGTTTGATAAAGAAAAAAAGCAGGCATACGAATAGAATGAATGAATGATGAACTAAGAGCTACAAATTGTCCTTTGAAGGAATTAGCATTAGAAGATCCCAAAGAATACTTCGATAGTTTGAGAATGTCCAAAAGTGACCTAATGAACTCGACTAATTTCTACAGGTTCAGAATTGTTTAGTCGAACATCCCGTGAGCACTGAGCAATGAAGCAAGTTAGGGGGCGCTACTCACCCAAAAAATAGAACAAAATGGATTGACTCGACTAAATCACTTACTAAACTACTCGACTAAATCACTTACTAAACTACTCGACTAAATTTTTGTTGTTCAGACATATTTAGTTACGAAAGTACTCGCCACTTGACTAAATTACTTACATAGTCCGAACCAGGCTTAAGCCATTGAGAGCAACGCTGTATTGTTCCGGTTTTTTGCTCCTGAAGCCGGAATTAGATCAATTTAGAATGTTCGGAGTTGTTGATGCTCCAGAAAGTGGAAGTTTGTTTATCGTTTGTGTTGATTGGCGATTTGCTCGACACGGCGGCATAACGTCATGTTGATTCAATGTTTGTGAACGCGCGTCTCAGTGGCTTGTTTTCAGAAGCTTGTAGATCGGATTACCGGTCATCAACCAGCAGTGTGTCTTATTAGACATTTCCCATAGACGATCAGCTACTAAAAAGAAACGGGTGTCAGATAATGCCCTTAATACTTCGTTAGAAAATCTTTAAATCAATGCTGCTGTTTCAATATGGCATTTTGGTCATCACAAACATGCTCCAAATAAAAAAAAAACAAAATCAAAATATTTTATTTCACATAAGCCTACATGGGCACTTATGAAACGTCAGAAGCTAGGTGCACGGTTCCAATTGGTCGTTTCCTATGGAGAAGAGCCGGCAAGAAACTCCATGGTTACTCTTTTAAAAGATAATTGGCTTTTACAATATTTTCGAATTACAGTGTTAATAGTTATGGGAGGACAGTGTAGGCCTTTCAAAAAGTTGAGCTGAGCTGATGACCCGATCAATTTTACTGAGTCGATTTGAGCTGTGATTAAACTGGATACCTATGAATATAATCTATACCAATACAGTTAGACAATTGTACACATGATACATGCATATGGTATGTGCGGATTGTAGAAGCATTGAACTAGGCCAATACAATGTACGTTGATAATGTGAGACCGGCCCAGACGGCTATCGGCACCGACCTTTGTGATGTGACGTAACGATCCGTCTTGCAACTGATTACACTCGTATGGTATGAGATTTTGATCCAATTGTAAAGGCCTATATTTAATTCTGAACGTTGCCCTATATTTTATCCGATACAGAACAATTACTTTGAGTTTTGAGTGTGTTTGTGTACTATAGGTGCACCTCTGCCTAACCCTTCGGGTAATACAGGCGTGATGTTATGTTATGTGTTACTTTGAGATTTTTCGGACTGCGATGCAATTGTTGTGAAAATTCACGTGTGCGTTTACCATTTCCCGGCTCGGCCAAAAATTGTATCCAGGCATTAACATTTATTTCAAGAATCTGGGTTAATTTATACACGTAATTATGCTATTGTACTAGGTACCTTCATTAAAACATTATAAAAAGAAACGGAACAAAAGCGCGTTCCCATTGTGTTGAAAAGCCTAAAATATTCATTACAACCTCAATAATTTCCTTATCTACATACGAGGACTAAAAATGCGGCCAATAACCTCTCTCTTTAATTAAGAGAATTAACACAAAGCACCAACGATTTTAGGACAATCCTGGTGAAAACATTATACTGTATACACGTTGAAATAACCGCAAAGAGCATTTCATTGTATTCGAGAGCGACCTTTTTCGGAGCAGCGAATCATTTTTTTAACTTTTTTTGGGTCAGTCTGCTGGTGGGACCGTATCGGGTAATAAACGGGATGTATGGTGACTGAAACTTTACTCAGGTTTTTTGAAAATGGTTTTCATGGAACAATAAGTTTTGTACTTAAATGTTTCGTGTTTTTTGTGAGCATTTTGCCACATGAGAATAGCATTATTTATGTTCTACCGGGCAGGAGACGTCTGCCGCATGCCAGACAAGCTGTGGGCCCAAATAGCACAGAACTGGTGCCCTGAGACAGTGAGACGGGGTCGCAGCAGACCATGTAGGAGATGGCGGGACGAGCTGGATAGGTTCCATCAAAACTGGAAAGAGGGCGCGCTGGCTCCCGAAAGATGGAAGGAGTGGAGAGAGGCCTTTGCCCAGGAGTGGGACAGAGTAGGCTAGGGAAAAAAAAATGTTCTACTGATGCCTGTTTATGTGCTAATTGCTAATGAAAGGCATGCGGTAAAGAGCCTTTTTTTTTATAAGAAGCTACTTATTAAAGTTTCATCACAATCGGTCGAGACATTTTCGAGTTTTGGCGAGACTAACGCAAGGTAATTATTTTTTATATACATATACATATAGATGATATCCTTACTTATTATAAAACAAAGTCCTCCGCCGCGTCTGTACGCGATAAACTCAAAAACTAATGCACCGATTTTCATTCAGTTTTCACCAATGGATAGAGTGGTTCTCGAGTAAGGTTTTAGTATATAATAACCGACATCCATGCGGGTGAAGTCGCGAGCATCAGCTAGTCGATTATGAAAGCTTACCCTGATGAAGTGCAATAACAGGTTTTTCTTATCAAACTAAGGCTATTCTATACCTTTACTTACTACTATTTCTTTGCCTAATGTTTTTGACGAAACAATTATCATCAGTAAACATTCTATTGCCAGAAAAAACTATTTTATTTCTTTTTCTCGTGCTGTTTTGAATAGGGCAACAAAATGATCCATATAAAAATATGAAACAATTTAGCACATCCACTTAATAATGCCAAACAACTCATTTTAAATTATTTATGAATATTTCCAGCGTAATTTATTAAAGGCATTCATATTTCTTAGAGCATTCCAATGTTATAATACCAAGGCCGGCCAATTTATTTGTCAATATTATGGCATGATTCCAACAATTCCATTTATTTTGTGAAATAAATCCAGTAGTTAACGATCTGTAGTACGCACTATGAGTTATAACAATACGCTAACTATTCTATATTTTGTTACGAGATTGACCGCTTGTGAAGTATGTGGAATAAATTAAATTATAAGGCCCGTGTTACACTGCTAAAGCCAGTGCTATGTAATATGGCGGCGATTATTCTGCACTAATTTGTATTTTGTACTTGAGTTTGCCCGCGGCTTCATCCGGATATCGGAAAATATTCCCCGGGAACGTACTATACCGGGATTAAAAGTAATTTAATCCGAATCCGTTCAGCCGTTTTTGCGCCAATCCACAACATACATCCAGATAATGTCCTTGACAATTTAAAAGTGCCTGTAAGTGGTTTTATTTAAATAAATGCTTTGAGTTTCAATGTCAGCTAAAGCTTGTAAGCCAATTTGCCTTTCGTAACGCCATACGTCCGTGGAATTAGTATGTAGTAGAACTACGTAGCATACGTCATACACGCGTCATGCAGTGTTATTATGACTCGTCGCTTCGCATCGCCGACTGTGTGTGACTCAAAGCTCTATGTTGTTTGAGTACAAGCTTACACGCGAGTGTACGTCATGCCTTGAATAGAAATGACGTTGCTTGGTAGCGAGAAACATAATATACTTTCAGGGCTTCAGGGCTTCAAGTACGCAATGATGCATGTTACAGTTTTCTTTTACATACGAAATATTAAAAGTATTTGTGCTGATCTATTTATTTATTATTATCACATACTATTTAGTTTGGCGAATGGAGTTAGAATATTTGATCAATATTTGTCAATGCAATTATAATAAAACAACATTTTCAAGCACAAAAAATGTTCTTCAGATAAACTCGTTTAGGAACTGTTTCAAAATCCTAAAAACTTTCCAATGAAGATGGATTTTATACGTTTCTCGGATTTCTTAAAAGCAATAAAGAAATTGCTGTTTATTTCTTACCGGCTTAGGAGTTCTCTAACGAAAACGACTATTTTGTAGGTATTAGAAATCCAGAAACGAAATCCTAATCCATTCCACGTTGGTTGGTGCACAAAACCTCAATCCTTTGACTAAGGTTTTGTGCACCAACGAATAAGTACCATGACTGATTGGGTAGTCTGGTAGTTAGACCTATTCAGGTCGATTTAGTTGTGAACGTGCGCTTTGATGGCTTATCGGGCTTTTCGAGCAGCTTGAAGCGCTTTTTACGACAGAAAAAGAGGCTGTACGGCTTTCTCAAATATAAGGTAAAGATTAAAATTGGTTCTAGTTTAAGTCGCATCATGGTATTAGCATAAATAGGATACGAGTTATTACGAGAAAAAAGAAGAAACAAAGAGAGCAACCAGGAACATACGATCATCTCCTTTTTGGTGTGGTTAGTGACTAACCTGGTGTCAGAGTTTTAAAGCCGCCTAAGGGCCTCTGACTTGGCTTAACATGCCGTCGAGAGAAATATCTCTCTGGCATGCCCGTTTCCTCACGATGTTTTCCTTCACCGTTTTTAAAGCAAGTGATAATAATTATACAATACGAACATGAATCAGAAAAGTCAGAGGTGCGTGGCTTGGGTTCGAACTCGAGACCTATGACTTGGCAGTCCTTTTCTTTTTTTTTTTTTTGATGTTGGGAAATCATCCAATGACTTCTCCCGCTCTGGGCGGAGCGGAAGGGCGTGTCAGACTTTTACTGACTAAAACCCACCCGTGTTCCTTCATTTGCCTGTTGCCAAGGTCCCGGTATCCCTTTCGGACTTTCCCGCAACCCTGGCAGGCATCGGTCCTATTGGACCCCGTCAATTTTGCTGACATCTCTTTGAGGCGCGCGTGGAACACGACGCGCCATCGACCCGGGCCTGGTCCTTATCGAACGGCGAGCTGCCCGTTGCTCGCCGTCCGCAAGCCCGCGCCTATGGTGGCCGGGAATCCGCCTGGGATTCCCGACGCCCAGGGCGTCTCCAACGGCGGCGGTTAGGGGCGTGAGGGCGCAAACTTTGCCTTTCCCTCACGCGTTCCGCCTCCTCCTTCGCGAGCATTACTGCTTCGCAGAAGGAGGTGACGGCTTCCCATGCCCTCTCGCTCCGTACCATGGCCTGAACCAGGGCCGGACGCGAGAGGTCATTGCCGCCAATCGCCTCCGCGAGGACACGGCGGTGCTCCGCCCAAGCAGGGCATACCTCAACCGTATGCTCCACCGTGTCCTCCGGGCGATCCGCACAGTGGTGACACCCGGGCGTTTCCTCCCGCCTAATCCTACACAGGTACCTCCCGAAGCTGCCATGTCCCGTGAGGACCTGTGTCAGGCGGAAGGTGAGGACGCCGTGGCGCCTCTCTAGCCACTCCTCAAAGAGGGGACTTATCGCCGCTATTGTGGCGTGCCCAATGACTTGGCAGTCCTACGGTCTCACTGCTATCACTGTTTTCTTGCAAGCTTGAAATAAAAATAGGGTTATTTGTCACAGATACCTACTAATAAAATAATTAATTAATAAAAAAATCCTAATTCGAAAAAAACGACAAATTGATCTATCGGGAGAGGCTCAGTGATTTTTCACACGGTTATCTTATTTTCTTTATTTACGGGCGATTCCAAAAATTTATGATAAACCGACGACTTACCTTTAGGGGTATGAGGAACAGGGTGTAAAGTTCGCTCATCCACCATAGCAAACGGAGGATCCTCCGACCAGACGGGTGTTGTGTCTGGCGGGCAACTGCCCAACGATTGATGTCGGGTTCTTGTATATATGTCCATTGTACGGTAAACTTGAATTGCGCGATGCAGGATTTATGTGACGTCAGGATTTTTGTGTGACGTCATGTCTTTGATGCGTAGTTCGCATGTGGCGATGTAGATACCGCCACATACCTATTTCTATCTTGTACTGTAAGTTTTCTTTTTCATTATCGTCATAACGTGCTCCCACAATTACTAACTCAATCCTACGTCAAAGTTAATCAAAATTAACGCAAACCTTTCAACGTATTCCGTAGAACCGTGGCTTTATCTCTCTCTCCTATTAAATATGAACCGTTCGCAAGTACATTGTAAAATACAGCGAGTACATTATAAATTGCCATCTATCGGCTATCGCCTGGCTGGTTACTCTCGCCGGGATGAGCCTCCTCTCAACCGCGTTTCTTTTTTATTTTTAAACAACGTAGGCCCCCGGACCGGTTTCTGAAGCCTTATAAATATAGATACGATGTATAAATAATGGACAGGTTTTTTTTATTAACCTTTGTTGGAGGACTATAAATCGGCCTGTTAGTAGAGGTGGAGATGAAAATAGGTCGGTCGTAGATGTTTTTTCCACTATTGAAGCAGCAAAGGTGAAACTATGTCATATTATCAGTTCCGTGGCTGAGAGACAACCCCCAGCTTTAACGTTTGAAAATGAAAATGTTTATAGAAAAACACAACTCCAAGCTTTTAATTAACCGCTTGCGTCCTGGTGATGCAAAGTTACAATGTTACAACACGATAATATTGAAATGTGATGTTGTATAAAAATTAAATTTAAAACCACAATAACATCATACCCTGTTAATGTGGCTGTGAATTCAATATTTATAATAATATCCAAAAACGAATGGAAGCAAACTCAAACTCAAAGCATTTATTTCAATTAAACCATTTACAGGCACTTTTGAATTGTCTAGGAGTCGGTCAGTCAGAAATATGAAGCTAGTTGCCCATTCCAAAGCGTAGTAGGTACCTATGGAGAAGAACGGGCAAGAAACTCCATGGACACTCTTTTAAATCAAAATATTGTTACAATATATGGGTTACATCATTTATGTTGAAATTATACATGTGAGAACAATGTAGAAAGCAAGCTAATTACGATTATCAAAGAAGTACTTAATAAGATAGTCCTATAACTACAATTATCTTAAAGAATATCAGCAGATCTTCATCAGTGACAGCTGTACTTAACAGTCTACATTTCAGCTCCAACAATCCCTGAGATAAAATTTCCCTGAATTGTAACTCCCGAAAGACAAGATTAAGTTATTACTTCATGTGGAAACTTATTAATCTCATAATAATTTACCAGCATGACGTCACTCTACGTCAAGTGATCCAGCACCTGATGAGTGGTTACGTAACGGAAAATGAAAGTAACGTGTACTTGAGTACATTTTAATATTTTAGAAGCAATAAACAATGTAGTAACGTAGTGCCTTAAGTAACGGCCTAAGGGTGAGATTCCACTGAGAGCAAGGCGAAAGTGTAGCTAAAACTTACATTTTCCTACATCCTTATCCTTACTTCCTTACTAATATTATAAATGCGAAAGTAACTCTGTCTGTCTGTCGCGCTTTCACGCCAAATCTGCTGAACCGATTTAAATTAAATTTGGTACACAGATAGTCTAGAGCATGAGAAAGGACATAGGCTACTTTTTATCGACATACCAAGCGGGCGAAGCTGCAGGCAGAAGCTAGTCCGATTATAAATGTAAAAGTAAAAAGTTCAATTCGATTTTGACTACTTGCATGCACTCTTTCTTATCCCTCTCTGCGAGTGTAGACAGACGAATCTTCGCGAGGTGGAAAGGTACGCAATAGCACTACCTCCAGATTGTCTGATTTATAATTCTTATTAAAAATATTACTGCAAAGATGTATTTTTTGCCTGCCTACATGTTCTCTTGATATTAATCTAAGAAGCGGAACTTCAAATAATTATTTACAAAACAAACTCGTAAAGTACAAACGCAATCTTATATTTAATGACATGCGTGCTTTGATATAATTTTATTACGATTTCCTGTTGTCTATGTCAACAAAAGTTTTACTACGAACGAAAAATACAGTAGTAGCAAAAAGCAATCACGTTACTGAGAAAAAAAGTGTTTTTTTTTTGTGAAAAAGATTTGACATAAGCGGATTATCTTATTCATATGAAACAAAAATTGTTTTTTTGTTCCGAACTGAAAATTCGCCCTAGGAGCTCACACGAGATTTTGAAGTGATTAATCGCACAGCTTAGCTATGTCGTTTATATTATAGCTTTTGGTGGTACGTCGACTCTAACTGGAGCAGTACCGCTTAGGTTCAGTTTACACATTTTGTTTCAATCTGCTGGGATTAAATCCTCTATTCGTAGCTATATTACATTTTTGTTATTTATTCTCCGGGGATTACTCCAAAAGAGCCTATTTAATGGATATTTCATAAAGTACTTTGCTATTTGCTTTACCTCTCAAATAAGCTGTTTTTGTATTTATAAACATAGGCATATGAAACATCATTTGTTTTCCCATTACGGGAAAGTATTATTTACAGAATAAAAATTGTACGTAAAGTTCTAATTTACTTTGAAGTCTACAATCATCATTATCTAACCGTCTTCAAAAGAATCCACTAATTGTTTATAAGTAGTTACAGAAAAGTTGTCAAAATAATTTCAACTTTGGTTAAAACAATGCACGAAAATGTCAAACATTGAGTGTGATTTTAAACCAAACAAAACAAACATTGGTAATGAGTAAGTTTTAGTGAATCATTAATCATTACAATTAGTACATTTTCTAAAAATAAAGATGTTATTAAAATGATAAACGTTTGTAACATTAAAGATGAACGAAAGTCCAGTTTAAATTGTTCACGAACTTCTCATGTCATTGTTTTACGTTTTTTTTTACCTAAAAATAAACTTTTTTACTTATACCATATCGTGTTTTCGATGTTGTTACGTCAGAAAATCAATCGTACTACGTTTACTCGGAAAATATGAAATTCTCACTACATTGTATTATTTTGAAACCCTAATTACATCTCTATCTGCTCGAGAGGTTGTTGTGCCACTTCTTCTTCCCAGTTATAGCACTTGGAGGAAGTGGTGAAGGGCGGGCGTTTTGGGGTACTTTCTTATGTAATTTTGTGTGATGTTCAATGTCTCAGTCTTGAATAAATTAGTTTGAATAAATGACTTTGATTGATTGATATCGCCTGCCTGATTATGATAATAAAATGTTTGTTTCATTATTCCAATTTATATTGACACTTGCAAAAATGCCTAAAATAGTTGGATATTCGGGTACAGTACTAATAAAGTTGACATTAAATTCCATTGAAAATCCGTGTAACTGCCAATAACTGAACAGCGATATCCTCAAACTCAAACTCAAAGCATTTATTTCAATTTAACCATTTACAGGCACTTTTGAATTGTCAAAGAGTCTGTCAGTTAGTCAGAAAATTGAAGCTAGTTGTCCATTCCAAATCGTAGATCTCTATGGCGAAGAATGGGCAAGAAACTCCAAGGACACTCTTTTAATTCTTCAAGGACTTTCTAATTAAACTACAATAGTTTTTGAACCGCGCGCGGCCCGGCTGCGGTCATACAGGCTAAATATGGATAATTATAGATATTACAAAATCCTGGGTACAGTATTCTTGTTGCTTCTATAAGTTAGAACAATGTAAAACAAAAAATAATCAAGAACAATTCAAAATATAAGATTGAAAGGGTTTTTATCAGTTCAACGAAAATCAAATACAAAAGCTTTATCAAGTAGGATTCTATTGAAATCTGTTGTATACTGTATTTCAGTATTGCTTTTGTGGATTTTGAATGAAAATAGGTACTTCAGGTTTATTGAAATCCCTAGCTGATTCAGAGTTCCAGTGGAACTTAATAAAATATCATTAGGGACGGATACACAGTAGCTGTTTACAAAATAAACAACAAAATGGAACAGTATTTAGGCAAAAGTCTTCTATCAATTTAGTTAAATGGAAATCATCCAGAGATGATAAAACGCCTGCTTTATCATTTGAATACTTGTGGCCCGTTTTATCACCTGATGATGAAATGGGCCATAATTATTCAGAAGGTCGTATCGATACCTACAGCTTAATTGCCTAGCTGGAGTCACACGGAATCTGTACGATTTATGCCCTAATTACATGACTTAGTAATGATGTGTGACTCCGGCAATAAGAAATCAAAAAAATATCGATATCCATGTCTTGTTTTCCCTTTTTATTAGAACTTTTTATTAAACGGTTTTGTCGTAGATGGGTTTAAAGTTTTTATCTTTCTTTTATATTTCAATTATTTTGGAATTTATGTATGAATAATTACTGGTTATTTTGATAATCAATACATTTTTAAAAAGTACTCCTTAATATCTTTAATTCAACTGTTCATCCGATACGATAGGAAAAAAAAATCTGAGACCCCCACTTTTTTTAATGTAACATCCGCCAAATTGATTTTGTTCGTATAAAATGTAGCCTGTCACCCTGACCATAATAAACGATTGACACCTCATTCATCCAAGTCGGATGAGTAGTTTAGGCGCTACTGTGGGACATACATACATAGACTGACTAAAAACATAACCGTTCCTTTTGGCTCCGCCGTAGTTGGGTAAAAAGATGATACTGATTTAGAAAATGGATTGGTATTGCGATATATGAAATAACGCTGGAAGTAACGATGTGTTGTGTCTAACTCGAAATAAGATGCATCAGTGCAATCACGTGCACTTTTACAATCAATCTCGAACATCCGAATTGCTACGGATTTCAGTCACTGCTGATGACGTTAATATTCCACGCAAACGTGGCAACGGCAACGAGTTTTTCCAACGACAGGTTTCCACAGGAAAATTGCTCTCGATATTATATTACTTATATCGAGTGAGATTGCGAATAAACGTTATCGAATAACTGCCACTTCTCGATAGTCGATTTTCTGAAATATTATTCAGATACTGTTAAGCAAAACTGCCAAATAGCAATATGTATTAGTCTTTTATATTTATTGGAATATTTCTCGATTGAATTTTAGATGTAAAACGAGAAAACCGAAAGGTAAGGAATATGAAGATTTAAATAAATGAAATAAAAAGTCAGACTAGTCGTATGCATGCTAATGAGACTCGAGCAGTTGCTTTGAGCAAAGCGAGAACCAGAACTGGATCAGGGAATAATCTTCTGCAGATGATGAGAAATTCTCAATTGGATTTGCTATGGAGCTTTTTATCTACCCTGATTAAAAAAGTTTTGTTGTATTTTATAAATAAAAGTAACAGAAATAATCAGTGCGTTTATTTGTGTCCAAGCATATTCGGGCCGTCTTCGTCGCGGTCGTTAACTACTTATTTTGGGATTGTTTTTACATATTTTTGGGTTACAAAATTATGGTTTCTGTTTACGAAACTATATTCCCATGAGACGTAGATCGTACCATTGTTGATAAGTGAAAGTAAACAGTCATAAACAGTTTGACTTCTCTGCTTAATTCCTTCCAACATACAAATAATCTGATTAAACTTAGTAAGTAGTAAGTTTTAGTATTCACTCAAAGGTAAATCCTCTATAAATCACCCTAACGGAAGTTAGGGAAGTACTTAGGAATTCACTTAAAATAAGTGAACCCTTAAAACAAACGTTTTCTACTCCATTAAGCCACCGTTTAATGTAGTAAAAGGAACTTGAAATAGTTAAGGCACTATCAAGTTAGACATTATGTCACGTCATTTGGAAATGTTTTCACGGAAATTTTGGGAGTTACAACAATTTTCGAAAAAAGTATGAGTTTGTATTGTCAAAGACATTAGAGACACATGTTTCAAAAAAAAATTATTCGTTGGCATCTCGATATTATCAATTTATAATTATGATATTTATTGATTGATCCAAGGGGCATCGTATTCTCAGTGATTGATGAAAATAAAAAATCCAAATATTGAATCATTGTGCCGACAATTTGCATATTGTAAGCATTAATTTATTTCGAGCCACGAAGTTTGTCCAATACCTGTAATAAAATCGTGGCTCATGGCTAAATCGCTGCACGGATCGAAAGTTAAGCTACGCTTTCCGCGGCCGGTTCGTGGATGGGGGCTCCATTACATATCGATACCCCTCCGTGTCTCGGAAAACACGTTAAGTCGTTGGTCGCGGCTGTCATTGGTAGATCTTTGACAGTCGTTACGGGTAGTCAGAAGCCCAAAAGTCTGACAACCAGTCTTACCTAGTGGTAGCGTGTTACCCAGTAACTGGGTTGGGCAGGTCAGATGGGCAGTCACTCCATACAAAATACTGGTATTTTAAATTATTACAGAAATCTCACACTGTAACGGCACCATATTACTCTCATTAAATAAAGAATTCAAACACACAACACTGTATATCATTAAGGGAGCTTTCTCAGAAATCAATTCCACATTCCAATAAATGGGGCAATGATTCGAGTCATATGCTTCATACGATTTATTCACACTCGTTAGAGCAAATTGTTCGCTTGCTCGTTATAAGAAGTGCCTTATTACATGAGTATCGATTTGAATCGACGAGCTTTATCAAAGAAAAACGTTTTCGGCAAATGTGAGGTGTCGTGTTGTTATTCCGCCCCTTAACTGTGCGATGGGCTAAACGGTTTCGAATTAGGTTTTATAGCTCAGTGCGTGTGGTTTATGGCGTGAATTTGAAGATAACATTGCAATTTGATTTTTAATGATGGGATGATTAGGCTGTTTTTCGCAATCACTTGGTTTTTTTAACGCGTTGATGAATATTCGCCTTATCACATTTGCTTGAGTTTGTTTAAAACCTAAAAACAAATAGCTACTCTTGCAAAGTTATTGTTACCTTGAAATAGTAGTTTCCAAGTTTTTTTTAAATAAATAGAAATCTCATTATTCTAAATATAAACAGTTTTCAATTAAATTTATTTCATTTGAGATTTTCAAAACATGTCGCGGGTGTTATAAAATTAAACTTTCAAACAAAAACTTACGGAGAATTTTTCAAGAAAATGTTAATTGCCACTTGCCGGTCCAAGTTTTAACGTTGTTATTTAATAACGAGCTGTTAGGTTGTAGACGAAGCTTATTTAAAGTGAGTTTTACTTTAACTACTGAATTTTAGTTTACTTATCTAAAATAAAACATCGTTAAAATAAAGCTTTCATTCGTTTATGACTGTAACATAATTATAACGAGATAACTAGCTTCATATTTCTGACTGACCGACTCCTTGACAATTCAAAAGTGCCCGTAAATGGTTTAATTGAAATAAATGCTTTGAGTTTGAGTTTGAGTTTGACTATTTACAACTTAATTTTAAACAATAAGTCATTATTAGATTTCAGTCTAAGGATGTTCTATGTGAAGCCATCAGGGTTTGCAGTGCTAGAGAGACTCAGCCAGCTTCATGTGACGAGATGACATTATTATTTTTAACGTTTGTAAATGATGCAATACTAGCAGGGTTGTAAAAAATCTAAACTAACAATTATGGACAAATAATTAGTCTGAAATAAATGAATTTAAAATAAAATAAACTTAAAATTTAATTTTTAATTTAGTTTAATTGTGATAATTATCTATTTACAATATTCTTTTAAAATAATTAAAATTAATGTGCAGGTGCTGTTAATTTCTTCAATAAAGTAAGTGGTTTTAAATGTTGACTCAGTATGCCACGCCATCATACGTCAGTGGCTGACATGATAAAACATTAATAATAGCTGAATGGACAGACTCATCAATTTTAAAGAGTGTCTGTCTATTAATTTCCTTCATTCAATAAATCTAACAATAAGTATTAAGTGAAATACTACTTCTTGACGTAAAATTGTATAAAATCGAAAATAAATTACTTAATTGAATGAAATTGAATTGAATTGTCAGGACTTGGAATTGCCAGGTTGGGTAAGAGAGCACGATAATTTGGACGGCTAAGGTTTTCGTTCTAAACTAGCTTGACAACGGCCTCGCCCGCGTGGATGTCAGTAAATATCCCTCGGGCACGTAGGTACTACCGGGATTCAAAGTACTCTACGTACGTAAATGTGTGGCAAATTTCATCCAAATCCGTCCAGCCGTTTTAGCGCCAATCCGGAACATACATCCTAATAAACAGACGAACGGACAAAAATTCTAAAAACTATATTTTCGGCATCAGACTCGTTCCCACACTTCGTAGCAATTACTTTTTTCAATTATTTTCAATGTACAGTTTTGATTTGTTACTATTTTATTATATTATAGATGAAGAAAAAGATGAGACATTTCACTTCATAGGAAGAAACTTTTCAATAGCCGATAGCCTTTCTACTCAATATTCTCTATAGAGCACATAACATGTAAAGAAACACTCTCTTACAACATTGAAGGCAACATTCATTTAGTCAAGAAAGCCTTATTCAACGCAGTCGCTGCAGGAACGGAGGGGGGTGTAAACTAGGCCAGGCCCACTATATACGCCTATCTCGGCCTTATCTCGCGGTTCCGTGGCGATTATGACGTTAACAATACACTTTTGTTCTCTATCTCACTCTAGCTACTGTCCTACAGAATGCTGGAGGTACAAAGTTTATAGGTGGAGAAATGGTATAGTAAAGGGTGAAGCTTCATCTTTTTAAAAAGTATCCCACATTTTGGAGTTTAGGAATTAATGATTCAGAGCGGTAACCAAAACAATTAGAAAAAGAAAAAAAACAGTTATAGAAAACATAGATAAATAAACAAACAACTGTATTATTTGAGAGGTAAAGAACACATTCAACACGAAACCCAATAACGAAAATAATCATTATTCAAAGTCAAAGTTGAACTCAATGATTTGCATTTATTCCAAGTAGGCCATTAAAAGGCACTCTTGAACGATAACATTTACAAGAAAATAAAACTATTCTAGGTGCCCCTTCCAAAAGGTAATTTCGTATTCGTTTCTCTATAAGAAACAACAACTATACAATGGGCAAGAACCATAGTTACTCTTTTAACATGTTTTATAACATTTTGTGCACATTAATTATTTATTCTTGTGTGAAAAGATTTCTGTTTAACATTACGTCTTTTGTTCCGAATACATAAGATACTAATATGTCAACGAAAATAGAAGAAAAACAGAATAGCGTAATCCCGAGAAAGTAATACGTCAAGTGAAAAAACCTATTGTAGAGGTGATGACTCACCCATCCATCTCTATTTGTGGACAATCACGAAGGATGCTTTGTTATGAATGTGGGCCTCAGATGGCCGACATACCTTACGTTGACGACACTTGGAATTTTATCCGCGAGAGAAAATCACGTACATACAATACATCAAAATAATGAATGTATTTTTTTGACGTTTCTGAGGGTAAAATGTGGTTATGGTGGTATCGATACGTTACTCTACAGGGGGGGCCAAGTCTACTAATTTACAAACGTGTCAATGGTCTCACAATGATAAGTTTTTGACAGATTTGCCATACAAAATCTGTCAAAAACTCATCATTGTAAGGCTACTGACATGTTTGTAAATTAGTAGATTTGGCCCCCTGGTCGGTAGGTCACACTTCAACAGTCTTGATATAATTTAGAATCATTACGTCAGTTTGCATACTTGGAAGTTTTTTCTTTAAATGGTGTATCGTATTCTCATAAAACCATTTTATACTTAGCTCTACCTACCTTATATACATATATTTCAATCAAAACCTTATTTTAGATGCCCACAAAATACACAAAACTAAACAAATTCGTTATAAAATGCTCAAGTATCAAATAAAAGAGTTGAGCACTCGATCGAAAAACGTACAAACTTTGCTGACCCGATGCTTAGTGTAATGTTTTGTTTTATTCTTGTTATTTTGCTTTTCGCTGTATCAGGGTATATTTGCGAAAGCATACCGGGGGTAGTAACACCGAAATTATTTAAAAAACGGGACATGAGCTCATGCCGTCCGCGGAATATACCTAGAAACAGGAAGTATGGAAAATATTTTGTGTATCATTATATACGAGTATATCATTAGAACTCAGTGCTCATCTCAGCTCAGATCCATCGACACGCGACGGCGGCACGTTGTCGACAACAGGTGCCGTCATGTCGACGGCTTCAGTTGCCGCTCATATGTATGAGCACTAATGAATAATAGATTGGACAGCGCAGATGTATGTTCAATCGGGTTTTTTCCATTACTGAATTATTTCTTAGAACACTTTTATGATCCCATTACGTACATTGAAATTTCTATAAGGTAGATATTTTATCAAAGAAAAGCTGCACTATTGCTAGAGTAATAGAGATAGATAACTTATAGTATCTAACTTGTTGCGCCACTTCTTCTTCCCAGCTAAAGCACTAGGAAGTGGTTAAGATTGGGTGTTTTGGGGGACTGGCTTATGTCATTTTGACGTTCGAAAAGTGCTGATTCTCAGCCTAGTTGGAATAAATGACTTTTGATTTTGATTTTTGATTTAACATACTATACCCTACTTCGTAATAGACTGTAGTGATCCGATTGGTAGATTACTCGTATGCAAAAAATACAATAGTACCTAGTGAAAAAAAGGAAGTGTCGTGAGACACCCGGTTGGAACGAAGTTCCTTTCGCTGTATACTGTTTGCAATCGCCATCTTGGATTTACATTTAAACTTCACGATCGGCTTTAGCACCCTCAAAAACCATAAAAACCATACCCACGAAGAAAAATTAAAAAAAAATCATAGCCATAGTCTTGGATTTACCTCACTATCGGCTAGCGCTCTCGAAAACTATGAAAACGAGACCAGTAACGAAAAAAAAAAAAAAATTAAACTTTTTTTTTTTTTACCAATTTCACCGTTTTTGTCTCTCTGGCAGTGTACTCGGGCTGATGTGTACAATTTTATCCCGCGACACTGTAATCACTTTCCTCTTTTCTTTTCTTTTGAGTTTGAGTTTTAACACTTTTAGCATTACATTTTCTGAAAGTTTACAAGCCGCGTAAAAGAACTTCGTTCCCATAAACTACACGATCATGGATAATGCATTTTAGACTAAATACGTCAAATGTATCTTCGAACGCTTGCTGAACGAGTGCTTGCGGTTAAATTGACTATACCCCATTAGCTAAAACAACCAGTTCTGAAACTAAACCCAGTGCATAATGAAGTGTAAACCGCGGCAGAGTAAACGAGGCACTCGCCTAAACGCACGGTCGATTGTCGGGCCGAGTGAGACAACCGCACTCGCTCTTATTTGTCATTCAACAAGAAACTAAGCGTTTGCATAGCCGATCAGCCGTGAAACACGTGTCACGAGATACGGCGTGAGATATCACGGATGAAATAATGTATTTGACATAATACTCCAACAAACAAATGATAACATAATACTCATCAAAAATCTTCAATTACTCACCTTCTAACGTCCGAACTGAACAGCTGTAGAATTTAATCAAACTTCTTATCCAAACACAATGAACCCGATCCAAGAAACTTTTAATTTAGTTAGCTGCTATCACGAAAAGACAGGTATCTGAAACAAGTAGAGAAGCTTTTGTCTATTATAAAATACAGAAATAAAGCTTAAAATTTTCCAACTCAATTTTTAAATACAAATTAGGGCGAAGTTTTGTAATTGATTTTTAGAAGTACGAGGGATTAAGCCTATTGTCTAGATATTATGGGTCGATAGTGAGACGCTGATACTTAATTGGGGGGTGTCAGTTATCTTGTGTTTTGAATATGACAGGTAGTTTGCTGGCTTGTTCGTTGTTGAAACATGATATAGTGTCTATTGTCATTGTTATCATTACATTACATATCGATACAGCTAGTTTGAAACATTGTTAATTATGTTTATTTTAAATTATTTATTCAGGTTGTTATTTCAATTTCAAGAACATAAGGTATGCATTGGTACACACGGCTACACGTTAAGCTATACATTTCCAGTATAAGCTGACCTCGCATTGTACGGAAATCGTTTACAATGCGAGATCAGTATAAACTGGAAATGTATAGCTTGATGTGTAGCCGTGTGTACCACCTTAAAGACGAAACTTCAAGCTTTAATCAAATATAATTTCTCATAAATGGAAAAGTACTTTTTGAAAAAAAAGAACTACTTTGTATGCTCGGTGAGGCAGTGCATACAAAGTATTTTTTTTTTTAGATGAGTTTTTTTCGGTTCGTAAATACTGGCAAGATTTTGGAAAACAACATTTTTGCTTTTTGTTAAAGCTCTCCATTCATAGGTAGGTATTTAGGTTTTATAGGTATAAAAAATATTTGTTTAAAATGAAATGAAGCAGTGAAGACCATTAGTAAAGACAATCCCTCCACACAATTTATCAAGCTTTCAAGTATTTGGAGCTATAATTTGTTAGGTTTAAGATATCACCCTGTGCAGTCCGTGTACGCATTTTAATGTATTGCAACAAAACTTTTTATATGAAGTCTCATTTTATAAAACGTTATTTAATAGAAGCATGTTTTTTTTGTATTTCATTTACTGTGAGTTTATTTCAGTGTTCCATTGTTTTATTTAAATGCATACCTATGCTTATTTGTATCGGGTATTATGTAATTATATTAATACGGTGCCCGCACTCAGTATACTGGAAATAAGTGTAAAGCGTTGTACAACGTTAATCACTGCACACGTCACATAGTTTATTTTTTAGTTTTAAATTGTTTTTCTAATTGGAATGAACTTTAGAACTTAACTCTAGAACTATTTCAATTTGTGCTCGGATTCACCAAAAACACAGAGCACGGAATCGTCTAGAGATGGCAGTACTAATAATATTCGTGGTACCGAAATTGCGTTAAACACATATCTTCCAAGCCGTCAGTTTCTATATGTCTTTGTCTATGATTAGTGTCGTAGTGTGAGCAAATGGTGACAGGTTTGGTTTGAAAATGTTAACAATGCGGCACTAGCAGCGCCCGGAGAGGCGTATCCGTGTTCTTTGCAAGAGCAGAAGGTTTAAAACGCTGTTTCAGCAGGTAGCCTCATCTACTTCTCAATAGTCAAGTTGTGTAAAGGTAGATAACACTAGAAGTTTAGATTCATTAGTCATAATCTAAATGTATCATAAGTTTATAGCTTCTTATTCTGTAAAACCTGTCTTATCTATGCATTATGATATAATATTATATTATTATTATTATTTTTTTTCTCTTTGTTCGTCACAGTCAGAGCACCTGCCATCTAATCTCTTCACCACCCTTGGTTGACTGGTAGAGAATGCCTAAGGCATTAAGTCCGCCTTTGTACCTTTTTTTTGAGTGCGAAAAGTTTAAATAAATAAATAAATAATAATCTAACAGCAGCTGGCCGAAAGCATAAGCCAATTCGGGAGGCTTTCAGGTGCCGTATTATGAAGTATTAATGGCACCATTTTTCCAGTGTGAGAGAGAGACGGAGCTAGACAAGGCCGCTAGCATCATCCCGTTTTCGCACTGGAATAAATTAATACTTCATAATACTACCCCAGTACGTTGGATTTACAAGGAAACTAATCCGACAGTTAGTATGTATCTGTAAAATTGCCGAGAGTTCTATAAAACTCACGGCAACAATCTAATTTATAAAATACTAGCTGATGCCCGCGGCTTCGCCCGCGTGGATGTCGGTTATTATATACTAAAACCTTCCTTGAGAACCGCTCTATCCATTGGTGAAAACAGCATAAAATCGGTGCAGTAGTTTTTGAGTTTATCGCCAACAGGACGAAAGACAGAAGCGGCGGAGGACTTTGTTTTATAATATTTAAAGAAAAAAAATCGTGAATTTGCTCCTTAAGATTTGTTTTGAATTGATACTACATAGTAAATATGTATACCTAGATAGTTTGGAACTACGACTTAAATGCATCACAGTTAGACGATATTAATGAGTCTTTAGGGGTATGAGGAACAGGGTGTAAAGTTCACTCATCCACCATAGAAAAGGGAGGATCCTCCGACCAGACGGTTTTTGTGTCTGGCGGGCAACTGCCCAACGATTGATATCGGGTTCTTGTATATATGTCCATTGCACGGTAAACTTTAATTGCGCGATGCAGGATTTACGTGACGTCAAGTGTTTGTGTGACGTCAGGTCTTTTTGATGCATAATTCATATGTGGCGATGTAGGTACCGCCACAAGTCTTTTTAGTATCAAATTGCGGGTGTGTTTTTTTAAGTAATAGTATTTACTTAGTTATTTATCCGTCATTTTCATTTGAAACACTATTAAGGCGTAAATCCTATTCATGTCTTCAACATTTGTGAATAAATACTCGTATTAAGCGATAGTTAAATAGTTACTGGAAGTAAATAATAGGATTATAATCAACGAATTACGACAATTCAAAGACGACTTAAAAAAAAATAAAAAATAAGTAGGTAGGTACTTCTAAATGTCAGAGTAGTTTAGCAACTTCATTGGAGCTAATTATATTAGTCTAGAGCAAATAGAATGAGTCAATGTGTTGACATAAATATGTCATCAAAGCGCTTTCCTTTGTGAGCTGGCCTCTGAACGACTTCGTACGATTTATTGTTTTTGTTGAACTGACGTGGATTGGTTGAAGTTAAAAACTGCAATAACAGTTTATGAAGAATAAGTGTCTACCTACTATTTCATTATTATACCTATTTCTCGGTTTCTTATAAGTTTATTTATTGTTTTTAATGTCTGTAACTGTTTTTCTGGAACCCTTTACACATAAAACGTTCCACACATTTTCGTCGTATATTTTTCATCGGATTTTATTTTCCGACTTTCCTCAAGAACATCTCATAACAGAACTAACAAAGCTCGTTAACTCATTCTCACCTTCACACCTTCATAAATATTTGAATACAATATCAATAATTATGAACCGTACGAATTCAAACAAATCAAACAACTGATTTACAAGAACTATGCACTTCTCACTGAAATTACACATGCCCATTCTATTTTCACTCGGAACCCATAGACATTCCTGTCTAATATATTAAAATAGACGTATTACAAATACACACTGGAGCATAAATCAAATTATTGTTGAAACAACAGAACGCTGCGCGAGAGTATTGCGCAAACGCAGAATTGAGACGCGGCGCTGATGATTAGGATTTAGTTAAATGTAGAAGTTTTTAACACCTTACTGGAAACATAGACAAGGCCTTATAAATAATTGTTGTTTATAAAATAAACCGTTTATATTGCGTTGACTGAAAATATGCTTTGTAGTTGATATCAGTACTGAAAAAACTTGTAGATACTCGAAACACTGGCCAATATTATTGTATCTGTCTTCATTATCCCACAAGACAATAAAAACTTTTCGCGGCAAATAAAAATAAAACCTTCATGTCACATCACTGACCCTTTCATCACGATACAGTAACAAATGATGAGGTAGACTAGTTAGCTAAGATTGCTGGGACGATTGCTCTATCTGCTTTTTGAAAGGGACGAGCTTTCTTGTAAACCGATAATATCCATACTAATATCATAACCTAGCTGTTGCCCGCGACTTCATCTGCAATCCAGGATGAAAAGCTTATGTCTTTATTCAGGTCAAGTTCTACCCCCGTGCGAAATTTCATCCAAATCCGTTCAGCCGTTTTAGCGTGCAAGCATAAGAAACAAACAAACACACTCACTTTCGCATTTATAATATTAAATTGGCACACAGGTAGACCATGATCAGCTGACCTACCTGGTAGTAAGCTCCCATGGGATAATTTCTGACCACCACGCAGGTGCCACGGGCAAAACTTTGTCTCATATATAAGAATGACCTACTTAAAAACTTAAAGGCATATTTTGAGTTACAAATCGGAATGTTTATTCTCAAAGAATGGCAACTGCTTGGCCATCAAGCCAGAAACAAATTTGTTGAAATTATTAAGGCATGAAATAATTATGTAGTAAAAATACTAAATTGGTAGGAAGTAGAAAAGTGGTATTTTTTCGGCCCAAAACGAAATACTTACAGCATAATTGTAATTTTCAAAAATAAATCGTTTTAGATATCTATACCAATTTTTTTAATTTGGTAAACATAAATGAAATGCTGTGTCAATATTTTTATAACTTTTTTCAACTGTTTAATAAGTTTAAACTCTAAAAATTATGCAAAACTTTGCTTCTTGAACATAAATAATATTAATAAACAATCAGATAGGCGAGACAAACAATTTTTTGGACAATTTCTCAGTTATTGAGCTTTTGACGGTTGTGACTATGAATATTCTCTGAATATGAACGTACAAAATCAAACTGGTTGCTAATTTAGTTGTATATTTTATTATTTGTATGTCATAGATTTTTACACTCTGTGATTGCTTGGAATCACGCACTGACTTATTAGTATTACTTGTAAAGATGTTAGGAATATTGTAATATCGTATACTTTTACAATGTTTGTAAATATGTGAGCACCAGGTACCTATCACATAACGGATTTATTTGTCATTACTCCATTTATAATTTTTTTTGCCTATTGTGGGACAGTAATCTTATTTTAGGTGCATCGTCTTCACATATAATTATATAATTCATGTATACAAAATATTGTAAAACATTTTTTGAAAAGAGTAACGGTGGAGTTTCTTGCCCATTCTTCTCCATACGAAAGCTACCTTTTGGAATGGGCAACTAGAATCAATTCTATTTCTTTGTTTTTCATTGACGTTCAAAAGTGCCTTTTATGTGCCTATTTGAAATAAATTATTTGACTTTGACTTTGAATAAATGAATTAAAAACGTTGATTTACCAGCACTTTTTTTTTCAGCCGAAAGCGATCATCGCATTCTATTACCGAAAACTGAAAACGAAAGCAAACTTGCTGTCGGACTCTAGGAAGAAGCCAAAATACCTACATTAGGAAATTAAAGATAACAAAATATAAGTACGCCTAACGCCCATAAGTAGGTACTGTGTCACGGTCGTCATACACCGTACTGCGTCATTGACCACTTTTGTCGAGCACAGGTATTGTTATTAGGTCCCCAAGGAGAAAAGCCTATTGCCTTTTATCAGGCACAATGCTTTCCAATCCTAAGCTTTCAACGATATTATTTCTACGAGAAAAACGTAGTTGGGATTTTCTTTAGAGAGTCTAACCCTGTTTTAGAACATTTATTAGCTAAGTGTTATGTTCCATAAAAGATTGCTGTTACCTTAACGGGTTAGCCTTTGAAAACCTCGATACAACATGACAAAAAAATGGGTGGAAAATAGACTAACAGGAAACATAGTATACGAACGAAGCAAGTTAATGAAAAGCTTGTATAAATTAATGGTTCGTGCTACCAATTCCCATAAGTCAAGTGCCAAGTACTCGTAGCACTATTAGCCTTTAGCCTTGATGATACAATTTATTATAGTCCGCGCCACCACTCAAGTCCGATAGACGCGGCGCTAGTGTCTACGTAACTACATAAAATTGCATTTAAAAACAATGTGGTTCCATAATTTTCCGCCGGACTTCAGTGGTGGCGCGGACTCTAGGTCCATTTTATAACATGACGTTGTCATAATTTCTGTGAAGCCTAAAAAACTATTTTGTTAAGCTTTGCTGCCAACTTAAATTGTCGGTATATTCAAATCACAACTGACATTCTTTGAGACTTGTATGAAATGGCTATAGCACGTAGGATGTCAAGACTACTTTATTCTGCTAGATATTACTTCTAGGAGTCTAAACTACTATCTACCACGTTTCATTATAACCCGGTTAGTCTCACTGTCAGTTGTAAGACTTTAACTAAAGAAACTATTACTGGCAACAGAATTTATGTCACTTTCATTTGCAGCTCAACTGTGACACAGAATAAACTGGACAAAGTAAATAAAGAGCTCAAAGGCTTTACTTTGGAGGTAAACATTTATTTATTTATACGTTCGGACGGAGCGAGAATACTAATTCAGTTTGGAAACAGATCTAAGGAACTCGGACTTCACACGAGCTTGATTGAAACCTACATTTTATATTTTTATCTTGGATCTAGGAGATTGGGTTCAGTCTTCTAGTCTATCGGTTGCTTTACTTACGTTGTTTGATTTTAACAACATTGATTTAATTTTTGTTTTGATTTTGGAACTGCAATTTGTTGGCTTCAGCTGTTTGTGTAATTAAGTACAAACGAAGCGCTGTCATACATTACCTTCTTTATTAAAAGCGTGGCAGTTTTCTCTTTTTCGGTGAAGTAAGTGTCGTATGCGGCGCTGGGATAGGAAACTGGAAGATGGAGTAGCCTTCCTTAGAACAGCTTCAAATTACCTATCCAACTTACACCTTGACCGAGGGTAACTTAAGAAAAATCTAATCAACTTGTCTTTTGTTCAAAAGTGACTTAAAAAGTTCGGAAATGAGAAGTACGTACCTACTTTTTTCTTCAGTAATACTCGAACACAGTTTAAAAAAGTCTTGCTACAAATTAAAATGTCTACCAAAAAGAATAACTGATCGAAGAAAGCTTCACAATAAAGAACACCAAGAGAACATTTTCCACGGAATGAACGACTATTTGTGTAAATGCAATATTGTTTGTCCTCACCCGAGCCCAATACAATGGCAGCCGTGGACTATTTACTGTGGCTTTACAATGACGTACACAAGCTTTTAGTTATCAAGTTATGCATTAGCTAGACCCGTTTTTAGTTATCAAATACGCGTGTTTGCTGAGATTTATCATTGCATTCCCGTATCTCTGTGCGAGTAATGATTTTCGAGCGAATCTCGAAACGTGTAATGCAGGGTTTGGATCGTAAAATAGGTGTAAGGTGGGAAAAACAGATGTATACAGACAAGACGCCGTTAAAAATTATACGAAAGATGCCATATTTTGGGTCAGAAGAATGAGAAAACCATCTTCTTTAAAATCAAAATTAATTGCTTCAATTATGTAATCTTGAATTTACTGCAAAATGATCATGAAGTCGCACGCTTGTCATGTGCATATAAATTGACATTTGTCATTTTTGTGTTGAGTTGTGTCTTCGGCATAAAATAACACACATAAAGTACCTACTCGTTGTTTGGCATTGACAGTATAATGAACTCTTTTGCTGCGTGTACTAAGGAGCCTAGAATAGGTACGCGGATTGGGTGTATGATAAAACGAATGTTACTAATACACTAATGTGTTTGGTTTGGATACGAAACAGGTGTTTTTAGTTTTACACTTCGAGAATAAGAATGTAATAAGGTAGTGGTTTTATGTGTTAAATGCAGTTCTCATTGGGTTACCAGGTGTAAAGTGTTTTCGTCACGTGGGTATATTCTTAGTTTGTTGTTATAAATAAACTATTCTTTTCCTCAATTAAATGTCTGTCTACGCTAAAAGTGGACGGAGAAACAAAGTAAATCAGTATATTTTATGTTCTTCTAATATTGTGCTCATTACTTTAGATTGAAATCACTTGAAGATTTCACACAATGAAGATTCTAGATTCCAGTTTCCAGTTTAAAGCCAGGCGATTTTACACAGAAATGGTAACTCAGTGTATCACAACCGCAATGTCCAAGTTTCACGTGAAATAACCATCTTGTGAATACAAAATCACTGCTTTAGTTCTCAACTCGGTAACGGGACAATAGTTTGGACCAATCGTATAGCACTACCGTAATCAACTGTGATTACTTAGCTGACAATTGTTACCATACATTCCTAGTATCATATGACAAGTAGGTACAATTTGCCTGAACACAGCTATTTAGACTTCCGACCATAGTGGGTTCATGTGTTTGACCTTAGTTTTGTGTATAAAGGTCCGGGCACAGGTAGCCTTTAGTGCTGTGGTCTGAGGTGGATTAAAAGGTTAGTACATTAGAACATTAGATAAAGTGGTACCTACACTGTGGTAAGTTTTGGCTTAGAGCTTTTAGGGCTATTGACAACGTAGGGTTTAATAATCGTTAACGATGGGTGGGCCATTCGTGACGAAGTTAGGGTCGTAAGAGATTGTAGGCAACATATTAACAGATTTAAAAGTTTGATATGAAAATTGTACAGGACGGAGGAGGACATAAGTCCAGGTTTTATAAGATGACTAGTTGTTGCCGATAATTTTGTTTGTATGGAACCGGCAACCAAGAAGGCTTGGCGTCGATTATTTTTGTATGCACAACTTGAGTTACCCTCAAGTACTTACGTAAGTAATTATGCCAATAGATTTAAACGAAAATTTTCAGCAGTAAATGCTTTGATTATTAAAGAATTTATTGTTCAGTATTTCACATTAATTTTAAAATTTAAGGCTGTTTGCAACTTATATTCATATTTTCAATTTATATTTCGCAGTAAGTTGGCAAGGTTGTCTCTTTCATAAGAGCTTTGTATGAAATTCAAGCGAACTGACTAAACGATGTCAACTTAAACGTTGAAATGAAAATAGTTTTACGAATTATTTAACTTTTGATATTTGCTGACTTTTTGGGAGCTTTTTGGGTTGATTGCGTTCATACATAAAATTTTAATTGGAAATAGTTTAACTTAAAAAAACACGTTTAACTGAAGGATTTGTTTATGACTGTTTAATGTTGGAAACAAGACTAGTAGCAAAACTCTTAAATACTCATTTCTGTAGGTATTCGGTGCCCCGGTAATTAGCAGCAAGTATTAAATACTCTGACATATCATAAAATTACACCTGTTTACCCTTGAGGTTAGGCAGAGGTGTACCTACCTAAAGCGCACTCACGAAAGTGAAAGTGCTATATTATTATTATTTGTATTTATTTGTTTAGTACCAAAATACTTATTTTATTTTACAATTGGTTTTAGCGACTCAACGAAAACCTCTCAGGGTTTTTCTGATGGAATTAACATATGAATGTTATAAGATATCAAACAATCTTTCTATGTACTTCGGGATAAAGTTACGTCTTCTAACTTTTTAAGAGCTTTGGAACACTTGTCATCTCAATCATCGATCCACGTGTGACTTGTTTCATCTCAGCGTCCACTGATGAAGTCTAAACAAAACGGCTAAACATCCGCCACCCAGCACATATTGGCTAAATTGGTTAAATTGATTTTAGCCTTTGATACCTTTTGCATTATGGATTTATTTGTTAGGAAACTGCCTCGTTGGTCTACTGGTTGCAAGTGCTACTGCTGAGCACGAAGTCCCGGGTTCGATTCCCGGGTCGGTAAAAGTGTCGTTAGGTTTTCTATCTGGAATTCCTGAGTAGTAAACCCGGAGTCTGGATTAATGCCCATTTGATGTAAATAGGTTCGCCCCCTATTACATGCGACTTAAACATAACTGGCGAAATGTGGGTGTACTATAGATTCACCTCTGCCTAACCCTTCGGGGAAACAAGGCGTGATGTTATGTTATGTTGTCAGGAAACAGAAAAAGCACATAAAATTAAGCTCAAAAGTCTGTTTGTTCTAAAAATACATAGAAGCACATACGGGTGTACATTGCCACGTCAATTAGCAACGCAGCTTTTCACTGAAAATCAATCGTCTAATTACGTAAACTAACGAACCGAGCATAAACAGCGCGCTTTCTCCCAGCTCCCAATTATTCTGCACTGTAAATATTTCAAATGAAATTATACTTATATACTTTACACAAAACTCAAAAGATAATAATTCAATATCGGATATGTTTTTTTATTACCTAATTTCTGAAAGTGACAGAACAATATTCGAGCCGGATTGCCGCTCCAGGCATTCCGATAGCTTTATACATGTAGAATTTGTATTGATAATTGTTTCACGATGTAAAGCTTGTATAAATAATATCCTACCGTACGCAATTACACAACCTACAATATATACGTTACGGAACCAGACAATAAGTACCTACATATTTAAATAAAAATGTACATACTCGTATAAGCAGTGATTTGTTCTTCTCAATCATTCACACAGAAGCCGCGTACTCATGGTAAACAATAGTAGCGCAACACTGTTGCAGAAAAATCGTTTTGTGTTGTTGACAACATAATTTATTTTACCCTCAAAGTTCTCTATGAACATCCCGCAACACAAAAAACATGTGGTTGAAGCAACGTTTTTTATTTTTTGTTTTTTCATGAATACGGACAAACGACCGGGTTTTTCGAAAAACTTACTCACGCTGCGCAGTTATCAATACATTTTCATTAACATTTAAATGTATGCGGTGACTGTAGATACAAACAAAATAAAATATAAGTAAAAATCTTACTTTTAATGAACTAAAAAGTTTTAAATAAAACTTACGTAAACATAGAACTTTAATATTTTTTTAACAGTTTGAGGCTTATTTTTAGGAGTAAGTAGGACCAAGAAGAAGAAAGTAAGAAAATATTAAAGTTCTATGTTACATAAGTTTTATTTAGAACTTTTTAGTTCATTAAAAGCTTGTTCTTAAAAAGATTTTTACTTATATTTTATTTTGTTCTTTTTAGCATTAGAATTTGTTTAAATAACTGTTCTATCACCTTCAAAAATCCAAGGAGCCCAACACGACAGGGCTTTGGGCTGGTACACAAAAATGCGTTGCAACGTCGCATCGCAAAAATCAGCGACGGTACCCTAAGATTTTCTGCGTGCGAGCTCGCAGATATTTGCGATGCATTGCGAATTCGCAGTTACGTGTCGGAGGAAGCCCTTCCTTGTAAGGTCGAGGAGTTTCGGTGGCCACATTCCGCCCCTATAATCAGATCCTGCGCTACGTCTTAGTTAGGCTATAGTTTTCTCCAATAAGGATAGTGCTATCTTGTTTGGTTGAGGAGTTCCTATAGCCACCTTCCAGCTCCATTATCGGACTCTGGATACCACCTAGTGTAAAAGTACTTGTCAATACATAACCAATGAGTCCAAACATGATGATGCTATCTTGTTTTATTGAGGAGTCCCTATGGCCACCGTCCGGCTTCATTATCAGACTCTGAACACCACCTAATGTCAAAGCACTTGTTAATACGTAACCAATGAGTCCAAACACGATGGTGTTATCTTGTTTGATTAAGGAGTTCCTATGGCCAACTTCCCGCTCCATCATCAGACCAGCTCAATGGTATAATTTTTTCAAAATGTATCGGTAGTTATATATTTATGCGGAGCTCGTAGCTACGTCATGACAGCCGCACGGGTCGATCCATCAGGTTAAGGTACGCTTGCTGGGGTTGGTCCGTGGATGGGTTACCATCTTTACATACCGAGACTCCTCCGTGCCTCAGAAACTACGTTAAGCCGTTGGTCCTGGCTGTCATTTGTGGATCTTTGACAGTCGTTACGGGTCGTCAGAAGCCCGAAAGTCTGACCACCAGTCTTACCAAGGGTTATCTTATTACCCAGTTACTGGGTTGTGGAGGTCAGATAGGCAGTCGCTCCATGTAAAATACTGGTATTCAGCTGCATCCGGCTATACTGAAAGCCAACCCCAACATAGTTGGGAACAGGCTAGGCAGATGATGAGTTATATATGTATGCCAAGTTTCAGCTCAATCGGATTCCAGGAAGTGCTTGAAAAATAGATGACAATTGGAGTAGGTAACCGCAAGCTAATATAAAGCTTGTAAAAATCGCATTAAAGCATTCGTTTGTTTATAATATAAAATCATCGGACTCAGGCAATAAACGCCACATTCTCGTTTATTTATACTGAGCGCGAATTCAAAAATTTGCAACAAATGGTACAATGGATCGTATCACTCTCTCCACTCCTACACAAAATACATAAACTTGCTATATGACCAGAGAATTCATCTGTTTTAGTTTGATTTTCAACTGTATTTCAAATTCGGGCTTTTTGATATTGTCAAGGTATTGACAAAAGTGTAAAATCACTTAATATCGGTGAAGATAAACGATAAAAAACTCACTGAAATTGTGTAATTGGCACGAAGTTCCTTATCGCATGTTATATTTCACTTGACCGAAAAAAGTGTAACATTTTGGCTGTCACGACACTTTGTCAAAAAGCAAAAGGAACTTCGTTCCAACCGGGTCACTCATGAGCGCCCACGACATATATGATTCTCACTCATCAATCTGCTTAGCCATTTCCCAACTATGTGGGGGTCAGCTTCTAGTCTAACCGGATGCAACTGAATCCAGCATTTTACATAGAGCGACTGCTTATCTGACCTCCACAACCCAGTAACTGGCTAAAACTTTACCTCTTGGTAAGACGGACTTGGCTGGCTTGATACTTTTAGGCTTCTGTCGATCCGTAACGACTGTCAAAGATCCACGAATGACAACCGGGACCAACGGCTTAACGTGCTTTCCGTGGCATGGAGGAACCTCGGTATGTAAAGATGGTCACCCATCCACGGACCAACCCCGGCAAGCGTGTGTATGTAAAACTATGTATTCTAAGGGAGCATCAGTAACAGAAGTATCTATGTAACATCTACTGTTTTGTTAAACAATTTTTGTCTCATACATTTCCAGACATCTGAATTGGCCTCGCGATAAAGTTTAGTATGAGATAGATACATTGGATGCTTGTCGTGAACTTGTGCCTCTGAAACTTGTGCCTCTGAAAGCTAATCTACTAGAGGAAGATACATTGTAGTAAAATAATATTTATACTGTACTAACTTTTGTTCGTGACTGCGCTCGCGATGCTAGGATTAAAAGTAGCTTATTCCCACCATCGTTTCACAAACTCTACATTTACCAAGTTCTTAGAGTTGGATAAACGGCTACTCAATTTCAGACCAGTTAGGTCTCTGTGAGTGTTTTATGGTAGTTTTATGCCTTTCCAGAGGCAGTCATATACTATAATGAACACTAATATTACAAAAATGTGAAAGTAACTTTGTCTGTGTGTCTGCTACCTTTTCAGGCTTGAACCACGGAGCCGATCGTTATGAAATTTTAGAGATAGATAGCAGAATGTCCTAGAGAAGGACATACGAATTTTCATCCTGGATAACTGTTTTAGTAAAAATACTTGCCGACGAAGTCGTTGGTAGTAATCCTACCTTCCTAACTATAATAATTATTATAAATGCGAAAGTGAGTTTGTTTGTTTGTTACGCTTTCACGCTAGAACGGCTGAACAGATTTGGATGAAATTTGGCAAATGGCACCAAGACCTGGATGGACATAGGATACTTTTTATCCCGATATTCCTACGGGATCGAGACTTAATGCGGGTGAAACCGCGGGGCGCATCTAGTATATAATATGGGTTAGAACAGAAGCCTATTGTTAAGCGTTGAGTAAAATAATTTCGTTCGATATATCGATAAATGGTGACGCTAAGCATACTTACCAGTACACCTCTAATCTTTTTATGACAATAATACCCATGACAAATAGAGCAAAAGTAATCTGATGTTTTGATAAAGTTGTTCATTCATTTACATTCAGCTTAACAGTATCAGCTTTTTGATGTTATCTACTTATCTTTCTGCTCTTTTTCTCTTATAGGTTGAGTAGAATTTCAAGTGGTATTCACATTATCTAGTTTACTACTTTGGTACAATATGGGTTCATAGTCGCTTTCGAATACGTAGGAAACTTGGCGCTACAACTTTCCATTCCCAGTCCAAGACCCAGAGACAAACCCAAAACAAGATGGAAGGCTGTAGTGCTAAAGGAAATGAAAGAGTGTCAGGTATCCGAGGACGATATCAAGGATAGAGCGAAGTACTGGTCTTCCACAAAGACCAGTACGTCGATTCTGTAAAATTCAAACAACAACTCACATCTCACTTCGCTATTCACTCTCACTTCGCATAAGGTTTAAAATATGTTCGGGTTCGAGTGCGAAGTGAGCGTCGAAGGGACGGGGGAATTACCTTACTGAATGCCACTTCTTACGTCATCTCATACTTTATCTGTCAAAATCTCAAGGTCAATTTAGTTCAACTCGCTGACACGCTCGCAAGGGTAGCGCTAGTGTATCAACTGAGTTTTTAAAATGCCAATCAAGAAAATCACAGCGGATTCAAATTCGAAGTTTAGAATGAGGTCTTACAGAATCACACCTCAGGAAGGCTGACCCTACCACGATGTGGGGTATATAGCTAGGAAGAGAGAGAGAGTCGCTTTCGAAAAGTGTGCGTGACCAAAACTACCTGGATGAACATTTTTCTGCTTTTGCCAACTAATTATTTCATAAATCTGATTTTTTGTATATGGGCAAGCGAAGGAACTTGTTGGTGGACCATCTGATACACTACGGCAATCTCTGTTTTTTTAACATTGCCTCTTAAGGTTCACTATCTCTGCATCATGGTTTTGTGGTCGTCATCCTTCGTATTTTAAACTGGAATACAAAAAAATCAATTATCCCCATATTAATTTGATAAAATTAAAAAATAGAAAAAATAAAAAATCTACGTTTATTAATAAGGAGGTAAATGCTTAACGCAACTAGCTAGTGTATTCTTCTTTTGAATTCTCTTCTTAATTTGAAAACTTAGGTGAATGGAGTTTGAAAGAAGCTGTCATTCCACCTAATGAGAGGGAATTTACACTATTGACAGCTCACTTCATGTAAACTTTCACGGTGGGATTTTTATAGAATAGATCGATAGTAGTCCAGCACACCTTGTCTATAAGACCTTTAAGTGTTGAAAACCCAATGTTTTCTTTTCACTTTTCGTTCTTCACCGACATTAGTAACATATTTACGAGGCAAAATGTGAAGTACGAGTACCTACTTAGTTCCCAGTTTTTCCATCCATTAATTTAAGTTAAGACAAACGCGACGTTGAGTGGAGAGCGTTCACGCAAAAAATAGACCACGCCTCGACACAGAAAACCGTGTGTTTTTGTGTTTGTATGTGCTTACATCTGTGGTACTTATGGTTATTATTAGGCGCTTAGCGCACTACAGATTTGACAGAAGCTATTTATGTGAAATGCAGAAACGGTACAAGTAAACCTACCAAGATCTTAGAACACGTGCAAGCTATCTTTATTCTGACTTAATAACCATTCAGTAGTACATTTTGAAGCAGATCAGACACTGAACTGCTGTAAAATTACAATAAAATATTAAGCTCCGAAATTGTAAAGCAGATTAATTTCAAACACCAACACACATTTCACATTTACAACCTTCATTAAAACCGAAAACAACAGAATAACAACACAAATTGCGAATACATCCCAATCAAAACTCAATTCTGTTGACATGACATCCTTCCGCTCTAGTATCATCTCTGTTAATCTCATAACGGAGTTAGAGGATCACATCAAACGGGCCCTCAGAGGAAACAATGAAGCTGTCATTGCTCATTCGCTCCACTGAGTCACGTCGACGTCACACAACGGAGTCGTCACGCTAACGTCACGTCACTGTATCGTTGCGTAATGACTAATGATTCGGAAACCCGTATTGTGTTGTTATGACAATTTCATGTTGTAGTAAAATTTTATGATAAGCGGTCAGTTTTCCTTATGTTTTAGTTTTGGGCAGGAGTAAGATAAGAAAATTTTGCATTGGTGAACACCAGCTTCGCAAGCAAGTTAAATACATGGTTTTATTGGAAAAATAGCATTCGTTCATTGAATTGAATTACAACATTTCATTTTAGTAATTGTTAACATCAAAACTAAAATAGAGTAGGATTTGATATGAGAGGAAAACTCATCCTAAAATATTATTTGTAGAGTTAGGATGAGCTACATTACCAATCCATTTGCTTAGTTATGGTATATAGTATTCCATCTGCTAGAGTAAAAATAAAAAATAAACTATTTTATTTATTTATTTATTTATCTGCTAGAGTGTCCCAAATGTCCCTTCACCTGCACCCTTGACGATCTCAACAACGCCTCTGACGCCGCAATAAACGTGGCTATCAACTTGGTCCAAACGGTGTAGATGTAGCGTCGAACCGAAACAAAGAAGACCTATTATTCTCTCAAGATCATTATATACATTTCTCTTGATTTTATGTAAGTTTGACATTCGCAGAACGTGGAAGTGCCCATTATATGCCATAAACATTCCTACGCGACAGAGGATAGGTTGATAATATTGCGCAGTTTTGAATAAATCGGTCATAAAAGTAAAATATACTTACTGATAAATCACAGGTTCCGTTAATATTATTATTAATTCTAAAGTTATCGGGGTATTAATTCTTATTATTGAGCACCCTGTCCTACTGCCTTATTTTATAAGGGTGTATGCATGTAGAACGCTGGTAGCCGGCGCCGATATGCCAGCGCTTCGCGGCGCCGACAAGCGCTGGTTGCCAACGCTGATCGGCGCAGGCAGTTTTCATACTTTTAGCAAATTAACGCGAACCAGCGCTAACTACTCAGATAGGAACTTGTCAGCACTTATCGACGATGGGCGTAAGAAGACACCTAACGAACTCGAGAGCCATTTGTTCTTCATTTTTTTGAACTGGAAACCCTCTACTTACGGGTATTGAAAGGGTACCCACACGTCTCCTGCACCGTGTATGAACTCATATTATGTACAAACAATGTTTTGCGGGCATTACATTGCGCGCTACCGTAAACAAATTTTTCATATCAAAAATAATTATTGCGGGGCAATTATTCTTAGTTTGATGTACAGAATGCGTAGATGACGACTTTTCAATAGGACTTTTTATTGCACCCTTGTAAGCAGTAAAATGCTAAAAAAAATTCAAACTTTCCTTAGCAATTTCCCATATGCTAAAATTGTAGGATTTCAATATGAAGCACAAGTCTTTATTAAACTCTCTATGTAGCATTTTAAATTCATATAAATTTTTGTGAAGGCTAGCGAGATAGTTAACATTTTAAAAATTCCAATTATGCTGACGTCGAACTTGAAACTATCGTTTGATTTTCCAAACTTTGAATGTTGGACGTTTTGCCAATATGCCTGTACCAACTTTAATATCGAGCTTTTATATTTTTAAATGAACAATGAAAATTGGATTTATACCTATAATACCTACAATTATTATGAGAATCGCCCTCATAGGTAGTGGGGTGAGATGAAGACTCACAAGTATGAATTGTCAAAAAAAAAAAATGTTTTCCTTATCAAAACTACCCTAAAAAATGTGTTTCCTTATAAACCTCAAATACCACAGTGTAGCGACAATCAGTTTCACATCCTTGCAAACGGGCTTGTAAGACGACACGACTTCTTCACGCCTCGTTGATTTCAGTATAATTTTCTTTTGCCCCCACTTACTCTCAAACAATTATTCTGCTTTGTGACATTGTTTTGACTTTTCCTTCCTTAGATAGAAGAAAAACTTAAGCTATTTTTACCGGCCTCTGTAATAGTCATTCTATGTTGCTATTAAAGTATAAGCGTTGTTAAAATTTGATGAATAGGTATTTATTTGGTCAGCAGATTAATTAAACGTGAAATAATTATTAATAAAATAGCATTTGGTGTTGAAATGGTTACTAAATAAAAATACGTTCTAAAATGGTATCATTAAAATGAAAAATAAAGGGTGATTCTCATAAAAAATTATCAATTTACTTTCCATTATTTTCTCATTAGGTGTCATTCCGGACTATTACAGAACTGTAAGAATAGCCAACAATCACCTAAAGAGGATATATTCCAATAATCAAAAATAAAAATAAATATTAGTCTAAGTTTAATATCTAGTCTCGTAAAGCCATGGAAGCTTAGTCTTTAAGATAAAAGTCACGTACTTCATACGGAGAAGAAAGACTTTATTAGGAATTAGATGCTTACAGATAGTAACAGGCAAATGAATATAGATGGAGTAATTTATATCAATTCCATTTTTCCGTACAGCTTTTATTTTCTTTCTCGGTCATCTCAAACGTAATAAGTGTTCTTTCGTAGCTTTTGTAGCTTTAGTTCTAAATAGCTTTTTATGAGTGTAACTTACTTTGCAGACATATACTACAAAACACAAACACACACAAATACTCTTTTGTTTATAATATATTTTGTTAATGCTTTTATACAATAAAAATAATAATAATATAATTTTACATTTCAGCCGCCTTTGTTTTTTGGGAATATTGGAAAAAAAAGTATCCTATGTACTAATCCAGATCATGGTCTACCCATGTGCCAATTTTCATCCAAATTTGTTGCGCCATTTTAGCGTGAAAGCGTAACAAACTGACAAACAACCTCACTTTCGCATTTAAAATATTAGATAGGATTTTATTAATCAAAAATAAATGAGGTGTGTTAGACTAAATATGTCATGTCTACCATTTACACAAGTAGCATTAAAGAGGTAGCAATGAATGAAACCACAACATGAAAGAAATTTAGCACTCTGCAATCTCATAATTAATCACCAATTTATTCCATGAATAAAATTAACAGTATCTATCCCAAAAAGTCATTCCTCTTAATCGTCGGGGAATCCATAAGCCATATCAATTCACATAATGTGTTTCCATTATGGCCGGCTGTGGACCGTGGCCGTTTGGATGGACGGACGGAAACTACGCCATTACCCGTACCGCGGCGACGAAATGTGAAACGGACCTCAAGAGGAAAAATATTAATACACAATTGTGTGCAGAAAAAAACTATCAAATGTCTCTTTAACATTTTGCTAATGGATTTTCGCTTTTCATCTATGGTAGGTTTTTGATGATAAATCGGAAAATGATGATGACGGACGACCACAAAAATTATAAGGGTTTGTATTCTTTTTGCTGTATAGTGAAATTAATATCAATAAGAGGTCACTGAATCGACCACTAAAGTTACTTACTTATTAATTTTTGTTATCTGTAAAATACATCTGTATCACCCTAAACTGAAAACTATGAATATATACGAAACACATAATCTGCCAGCTCTGAAAGTTGTAAAAAAAAAAACTCATTATACTTACGTACGCTATAAATTAATCACAAAAGCTTATCTGTTAAGCCTACACTTAGTTTATCAAGAGCTCGCGTTATGTCCATAACTGAGTCACACAAATACGTTTTGCATAAAATGCGTAATTGAAAAGCAACTGTCAATGAACGATAAATCCAGGCTTTTAAGAATAACTTTTAGAATAACCCTATGTTGTTTTCAATGGTGACGTGTTGCGTTGTAGTTAGTATTATACAGTGGTTTTTCTATTACCACATTATAATTTGCCATAGAATTAAAATAGTCACATTTTTGTTTCTTATAACATGTTTTTTAAACCTATCCAGAAAAGAAAATATAGGTAGGTAATGCTACTGACACATATCCTTACATATTATAAAACAAAGTCCTCCGCCGCGTCTGTCTGTCGACCTGTACGCGATAAACTTGAAAACTACTACACCGATTTCCATGCTCCTTTCACCAATAGATAGAGTGGTTCTCGATTAAGGTTTTAGTACAATAACCGACATCTACGCGGGCGAAGTCGCGGGTATCAGCTAGTACATCATAAAATTAACGCTGTGTGAAAGCCTCTTCACTAACAATGAAAAGTCTCTTGAATACCGAATGTTGAAGGGGCTTTAATTTCCATAATATACGGGAAAATGAGCAGTGGTACAGTGTAATAAAGAATAATTATTATAAAAGTGTAAATTACCTATAAGTTGTAATAATTTTGTAGATAGGTACCTGTTTCAATATATTGTTATATAATATTGTATGTTGATCCTGCATCGAAGCCAGATTATCTACGGATTCTATTTTATAAATACTGCATTTTGGAGCTACAGGTGGAACTCGTAGCTTTGAATTCAGAACTTGAATTCATGAACGTGGAATGGAGAATTTATTTAGGTATACTTATTGCGTATTTCTATTTTATTTCAGGAAGGAAGCGAAGCCAAGCTTATGTGCTGCATTAGGTACTTTCTTTCACTGAGTGAATTATTTATATTCTGTTTATGTTTGTTCCTCGCCTTTGCTACGTTATAAATTACTAGCTTCCGCCTGCGGCTTCGCCCGCATGGTATGTCGATAAAAAGTAGCCTATGTCCTTTTTTAAGGGTCTAGACTATCTGTGTACCAAATTTTATTTATTTGTTTTTAACATAATATTGGGTATTAAATGAAAGGGCTTAAAATATTTTTTTTTTTTAAATCTGTTCAGTAGTTTTGGCGTGATAGCGCGACAGACAAACAGGCAGACGGAGTTACTTTCGCATTTATAATATTAGTAAGGATTAAAGTTACTATCCAGTAAAGACAAAATAACTTCATCCTACGATTAACTTATGCGAGAAAAGCATTTATCATTCCAACATGACTTATATTTCACCTAAATACCTGAACCAGATACGACAATTCAACTATAAAAAATATTTCCTCTCGTTTTACGAGGTCGGAACTCGGAACCACGAACGATTGCTAGTCAGAAAAATATTCACTTACTGCGACCCTCGAGAGCTCAATCACAATAGATCAGCGTCATACTGGCTGGAGCCCCATCTCTTCGCGACAAATCACGTAGAAATCGCCCGATCCTATCTCTGACCGTCGGATTTGGACTTACAACTTTTTATTATTGAATTTTTCCTCCCGACATATTTTCCGGCTGAATGAAAGGGTGTGGTAAAAGGCAATGGTGACCTTTTTTTTACTTTTATTTTATAATGTTCAGTAGAATGTGTTATCTCTGCGGATTCTTTTCGCATATACCGTTATGATATTTACTTAATTGCTTCTGTATGAATGGTGGGATATTCCAATTATTTTTAATAAAAATTGCCATTTCTATTTTCTTTCCAACGATGTTTTATTTACGGTTCGGATTCTGAATAGTGCCCGGCTATTTTGTAACCACGTTTTTATTAATTCATATTGTTAGAGTAGAGATTAAAACATGAATATTCAATGTAGATTGTACCTACACATATGGTACTGTCAGAAATATATTACAACTCTACGCCCTTTAAAATAGCTGAAACAAAGGAGAGAAAATAAATAAGATTTCTATCAGTTTATGTAGAGTTAGAAACTGAATTTGTGCTTGGTTTTCAGGATAGATGTATCGTGGAACATAATTCTTTACAAGGCGAGGTGAGGCAGAAATCTTGGGACCGATCTAACAGACTATCATAATGAATTCGAGTCAACTACTGAAGTGCTAGAACCCTAATCTGATTAACTTTAACAAAATCATCACTGCTAAGACTGAGGTGCTTCGAAATTTGAAACCGGAACTTTTTGTACAAGTTGTGTCCAGTTCCTTGTTGCCTCTAATCATCTTCGACATGCTTTCTCACTTTAAAAGCGAAGTAAAAACATTACGCTAAAGTAACGCCAAGTTATACTAACTTTATAGTAATAGTTTGAATAATATACAGTGCAGTCCGTACCTACTTAGTTATTTCCTATCAATATGACTATTCCAGCATCAGGCAATCAGATTTTATAATAACCATTTCCATTTGCAATAATAACATTCGCATGAAATCGACAGCCAGAAGCACAATAATGGAAACAGGATTTCGTCGTTCCATAATCAGTCAATTCACGAGCATCATCAGCTCACTCAATATGGCTGCGAGCGAGCAAAGAGCATAATTCTGCTATTTTATGATTAGTAAACATCGGTACGCGTAACGACCGGTAGCCATCCAGAGCACGCGCACTCGAACCCACAACTCTTGACCCGAAAACCTTGTTCGTTTGTATCCCAGAAAATAATCCAATAATATATATCTGAAGCATTCTTGTCTGGCTGTGAAAGGCAGCAATTGTTGCCGATGATTTACTTATGTAGGTACTGTTTCACAGGTTCAGAACAATCAAGGAATTTTTCGGACGCTTGATTTTCGATTACGTTTGTACAATTTTCAATTGTTTTGCTGAAGGGTTCCTTTGTTTGTGTTATTTAGTACTAAATTCGTTTGATTCGAATCTCACTTTATCTCGCCTGCTAGGAAGTATGTAGGTACCTATAGTCACGAGCATAAATATATGTATTACTATGGACAGCTCGGCAATAATATCTGATTGCATGATTCATCCATTAATATATGACGGTAAATATATGTATAAATTGAGGAAGGTAAAAAAAAAATGTGATCAGTTATATACAAGTGGCAGCAGAAATATGTGGGACATCGAAGGAACACCAAAACTATCTGGCGAGACAAGCGACGGCAAAATTTTGTATCGGCTTCATAAATATATCTTAATGCAAACAGACATGTCTTGCGTCGTTATATCCGTCTTTTATTTAAATTCAGAAGAATTTGATACTTCGTTCTGATCCAAAATATCTGACATCACTTTGGTACATAACTACATTTTGATATGTTCGATTATAGATACATTACAATTATTTAAAATCATCATAACTGACCAGTTACGAGCATGAGTAATCATAGAACATAGGACTCTGTGCAACATGCTTTTGATAACAATACATATCATAAGGTTTAATGGGTTCTAGAGATGTTTTACTTCATAACAAGATCGCTAAGACACACAAATAATATTTACAAGTACAACATAATGTCTAGCTAACTTTTAACGAGTTCTGTTCCTGAATGTCCGTCTGAGCTGAACCATTTGGAGTGGCTGTCTTCAAGTTTAAAATAATGGCTCTTCTACGAGGGCTGACTCAATAATACATACTGTGGTGTCCTCCAAAGCGAAGTTTATTAGTAACGACCATTCATTTCTTGTCGTTTGTCATTTTACAAGACTCGTTAGCAGAAAAAACTAAAAAATATGTTACGTTTCTCATACTTATTTTTATTAAACGAAATAAGCTAAGTAGGTACTAAACTGACACTTTTCAGACTACAGTAGATTCTTAAAAGTCAAAATATTATTTTTGACCGACCTTAATGTAACAAAAGCACACGTTAGTAAACAATTCTATGTACCTATTTATACCGGATTTTCACCGAATTTGCCCCGTCGTATATAGTTCCTCCAAAATATATTTCCGCGAAACAAAAATCCGCCTACATTTTATTAGAACCAGGATTCCAAAACAACCCAGCATCACAGTTTATTTTGATAAACCCAATGTGTGAAAGCAATCATTAATCATTCGCTACACAGAAGGCCCGCGATGCGTCAATCTATACGTTATCCTGGGACGCCTTGTTGATCTGTGTGTGTTGCCTGTTCTGCTAAACGACGCTTGATTGTTATGTTTTAGTGATGTTGCTAGACTTAAAAAGAAAATAGAAATACTATTTTGGTGTTGGAGGAATATAGTTTGAAGTTCCTCCATTGAAAAGACAGGATCCCTTGACCGGGTGTTGTGTCTGATATGCTAAGCTAAGCCACGACAGGTGAGCAGGACAGGAGATCTGACTACGACATCTCTCGTTAGTCTGATCTCCTGCCCTTATGCGTCAAACGATACGATATGCTGGGAGGTCTACCACTAGGAGGCCTTGTTGATCTGTTTTCTGTTTGTGTTGCCTTTTGTGATTGTTGTGTTGGGTTGCCGGGTTTTAGTGATGTTGCTAGGGATCAATTATTGGTGCTGGAGGAAGAAAGTGTGAAGTTCTTCCATTGAAAAAGGAGGATCCTTCAACCAGGCGGGTGTTGTATATGGTTGGCTACTACCCAACGCTAGTCAGATGTTTCAGTTCGATGGCTGACTCTGACTTTAACTACAACGAATAATAATTGTTCTCCCGTCCGGTCAACGATTCTACAAACTTTTGAGGGCTATAAGTTTTTTTTTTGCTACGGGAAATTCCGAAAGGCATACCGGGACCTTGGTAACAGGCAACTGAAGGAACACGGGTGGGTTTTAGCCAGTAAAAGTCTGAAACGCCCTCCCGCTCCGCCCAGAGCAGGAAAAGTCATTTGATGATTTCCCAAATTCAAAAAAATTAATAAAAGTGTTATAGGTTTCATGATTTAGAAGTAAAATTCTCAAACCCTAAGGGCTCTTAACCTTAACCCCAATTCTTCAATGTTGAACCTGCAATTATAAGACTCAGTAGGTGGTTGTTTCTTAGAAGTATTTTACTTTTATTTTACATGCCTAGTAAATTGTTCCTAATAAATCAAATAAATTGGGTAACATAATGTTATAGTTTACTTGTATGTGTGTGTATGTCTATGGGAGCTAAAATAGAGTCTTTTCTTTCGCGCTATGATAGTAATTTCTTTACGGAATCGGAATGTTTGAAGGAAATGAAATATAACATAAATAATTCAAAATTAATAAAGTAATTTATCATCGTCAACAGATGAAATACCTGTCGGGAATTTTAAATGAAGTAATCCGAACTTTTTGACAATTCTCGAGAATTGATCGCACAAGTGATTAATTATTTATCAATTAAGTTACTTGAGAACTTGCTCAGATAGCACTGAACATTATAAAGTCTATTATTTAATTGTTGAGCATGCCCATTAACTTTGAGAAATAGTGACGGTTAATTTAGATTCAGAACTTCAAACTTCTTTGATAGAGCGACTGTTTCAAAGGCTCAGCCAAACTGGTGGAAAATTCAATACTATTGGTTTGACTAAATCTCATAGAGCTACGGCCAACATGGCGTGGAAAATTAATTTATCTTGTTAGCGCGTAAAAGTCAACAGTTGGACATGAACTTCCCGTGCAAAACGTTATATCATACGTTTGTTTGGAAATATTGACAATTCTGTTATATTGACATCTGTTTTTTATATTTCTATGATTGACATAATCCTTACTAATATTATAAATGCGAAAGTAACTCTGTCTGTGTGTCTGTGGCGCTTTCACGCCAAAACTACTAAACCGATTTAAATGAAATTTGGTACACAGATAGTCTAGAGCCTGAGAAAGGACATAGGCTACTTTTTATCGACATACCAAGCGGGCAAAGCCGCGGGCGGATGCTAGTAATAATATAACATAACATTACCTACGCCTGTTTCCCAGAAGTGTAAGATAAATGTGTACATATAGTACTCCCACATTTCGCCTGTTATGTTTAGGTTATCGCATCAACCAGGCCTTTCTAACGGAAAAACCCAATAACACTTTGGTTGAATTGAGAATCAAACTCAATCAATGTTATAATGACGCATATGTTATAAGTGCATGTGCACCAATGTATGCTAATGTCATTTGTCTTATTTGCAATATTTCTTGAAGATAAAATAAGTCTATTGCAGCTTGTGCCTGGATTTATTCAGCTGCAACTGATTGAATTACCATTGAATATAGCGTTGAGACGGATAAATTCCTGTTGATCGTGTTTTTCCTGTCTCTTTTAAAATGCAAGAGCTACTTTGAAATACAGAAAGAATTTCTCTACAAAATCTTGCTCATTTTTCCAAAACAGTTCTTTGTAAAGTCTTCACGGCTTAAGAAAATAATCAATGATTAAATTACTCATGGCAGCTTTTCGTTAATAAATTAAAGCGTTAAATATGAATAACAAATAAGGGGTATCTACCTAAATATAATTTATACTCATTGTTGTGTTTTAATAATAAACAGCCCATTAAAATTTCTCAATGGCGTACGCAGGCATTACGTGAAATATGTGCCACCATAAAAAAACATGAAAATAAGATTTTTGTGAATAAAATTTTTGAATGCGAGGCCCTTTTCAAAGCTTCTCTCGACGAAATTGTCCTTTATTATATTCCTGGGTTTGTTTGTATTGTGAGTTTAAAAATAGGTAGCTTTGCCCCCTGTGATGAATCATTCGACCTTGGCAAAATATCGACGTTTCTGAACGTCTGACAGCGTGTGTGAACGCGCCATACAAACGAAAATAGAGTTGCGAACTGGGTATAAAAAAAAAAAAAAACACGCGATATGATAACTGGAGTACTTACCCTTGTTATCATAGCTTCAGAGTTCATAATTTAGTTTGTATTACGTTAGTAGGTACCTAAATATGCAAAATAAATATAAGGTATTTTCCGGAAGCTTTTCACACAGCCTAATTGCCTTGCTACTGAAGCAGGCCAGCCAAGCCGATTATCTTCTTGCACGTTTGTCAGGGTTTGAAATATTTTTTACTCTACAAATCGAAACAGTGGCTTCGTCTCGTTAAAACGGTTTGTAAAAAAAAAAACAGAAAAACCACACTATCTGCTATGCAGACATTTTATTGGCTAATCATTTTTATTGAAAGTCAATTGGATGAATAAACTATTTGAATTAATAATGTAGTATATCTTTAAATGTGTCATAACATAACCCTTTTTTTGTTCAAATTAACCTTGTTTTTATGAAAACCTACCCACTTCGCTTCCATGATTAAGACCCCCGCAGACATGCGCAACGCGATGGTGCGACACGATTCTTGTAGATAATTTTCCATGAATGAAAACTTCTACTAATACCGGTGTCGCATCGCGCCTTTCTACGGGAGTCTTAAAACAAAATGTCAACACAGCGGCGCACAGACAAATTCCAAATAAATAATGAAATGATAAACGCATCGTGTATTCAGCGCTGTTGCGGTTTACTAGAAGTCGCGTAAATTCCTCTTGGGAGCAATAAAAAGCCTTGGTTTCAGTGCTTTGTCCACGACTCGAATTTTTTTACACAAGGAAGAAAAAACACACATAACATAGGATAACACTACGCCTGTATTCCCCGAAGAGGTGCACCTATAATAAACCCACATTTCGCCAGCTATCTTTAAGTCCTATGTTACAGGGGGCGAGTCTATTGCCATAAACCGCGCACACATCTAGACCCCGGGCCAGGGCTTGAAAACGTTACCAATTCACATTAAAAGTAACGTTAAGTAACGGTATTTCCGTAGAGATACCTGGGTATCGGTACGATTTGGTAGCGTTACTTAGTAGCATAACATAATAATAACGTTAAAAATTGTGGTAAAAATTACCGGTATTTTTAACGTTATTGTAAAAATAGCGGTAAAATATTACCGGTATTATTTTTGTTATTTTATGCGACGTTACCGGCCCGTTTTTACCCGACTACGGCGAAGAAAAAAGGAGGGTTATGATTTTGACTGGTATGTATGTATATATGTATGTATGTATGTAAGTATGTTCATCTGTTCCCTCCTATCTTCTAAACCACTTATCATAATTTGACAAATGAGGTATCGTTGGAAGCGTCTTGATCGTCCGCTGGTTATAGGCTACGTGACGTCACATTAAATTAAAAATGGCGCCCTCTAGAGGACATAAAGTCAGGAACTTAAAAAAGAAAATTGTTTAATCGTACCATGTTGGGTATAAAATGAAAGGGCTTAATGAGCACATTTCAAAAATATATATATATTATTATTATACCAACAAAAGAATTTAAAAAAAAAAGGATATCCGGAATAAGAATAAGTAAAATCCGGAGTCACGCGTAATCTGTTCGGTTTATGCCCTAACACGTGTCACTCCGGATTTTTAATTTGTCTGTCTGCGGTGTCTTGTTTATACCTTTTTAGTCGTAGTTGGGTTTTAGTTTTTGTTACATATTATACATATTTTTAACGGTATTTCAAGCCCTGCCCCGGGCTGCTATGGAAAAATCCAAACAAAAAACATGCAGCGAAAAACCGACAAATGTTTTCTCTCAAGTTTTCAACAGGTACGAGTAACTCCAAACACATTATGGATATCTCTTTCGGAATAGGGGAGCAGAGCTTTGTCGACAAATCCTTACATATCCACTAATCTCTCAGATTCATGCGAATGAATACGCCTCTACTGAAAATGCCGACCGAATCCAAACCACATACGACTTCAATAGGTAAGTATTATTATTATTATACTAGCTTCGCCCCGCGGTTTCACCCGCGTAAGTCTCGATCCCGTGGGAATATCGGGATAAAAAGTATCCTATGTGTTAATCCAGGTCATAAACTATCTGTTTGCCAAATTTCATCCAAATCCATTCAGCCGTTTTTGCGTGATTGAGTAACAAACATCCAAACACACAGACACATAAACACACAAACACACAAACTTTCACATTTATAATATTAGTAGGATTTCCTAGACTTTGTAAGTCTCATAAAAAAGTAAAAGTAAAGCTGGTCGCGCTCATAAAAAATCTTGAAGGAAAACATTTTTTTTTTTTTATTCAACCTTTTTTATTTTGGAGTATTTTATCGTATACCTGCTTCGCCCGCGACTTTACCCTCCGAGGTCGGAAGTAGTCGAAACTTATCCCACGGAACGTCCTATGCTACCTGTGTGCTAAATTTCATCGAAATCCGTGCAGCCGTTAAGGTAGTAAAAGGTAACAAACATACGGAAAGAGTTACTTTCGCATTTGTAATAATAAGTATGGATCAAGGTATTTAATATGATTTCAGAAAATTCTGAAATGAAGTGAAATTGTTTATTCTGTAAATAGCCTAATGGAATCACAGGTCTTATTTAAAAAAATAAGCTAGATCAGGTCGGCTTTTCGTAACTGACTACTCTGAGAAGAAAGGCCGAAACAAACACAGAGGTTGCAGTCTCTTTTAAAGTCTCGACATAATCTTGGTCAGGCCATATAATGATCCTGAAGAATGATTGTAGATTAGTAGTGTCTGAAATGGTGTTTTGAGTAAAGGACCACACAGAATTGAGTGGAGTCTATAACTGGAATCCTGGAAGAAGTAACCAGACAATGTGTACGTTACTAATGGAAATACTGTATTTGACTTTTAATAAAAATGAATACGGGTAAACAGCAATATTTCTTACGCGGCAGATATTGAATATTTCCTTTTCTGTAATTCATTTTTAATAAGACTTGAAAAAGGTATCTAAAAATGCCAATAAAACTTTCAGAGGTATTTAATGTCGCTGTCTTTAATTATTTTATCTGTAGACGTTTTTTAATATTTGCCTTGTAGACTGGAGAATTTCGTGGTAATATTTTAGATAGTTCAAACATGAACAGCAACCAAATGAAAAATCTAAAAATAAAATTAGGTACATCGTAGCTATATTTACGTGGAGTTTTCAGCTTTCGGGCAACCATTTGACAAATCTTAACTAATAATATAAATGCGAAAGGTAGTTATTTACGCTTTCACGCTAAAACGGCTGAACAGATTTGGATGAAATTTGGCACATGGGTAATTGGGTAGACCATAAACACGGAGAAGGACATAGGACATACGAAGGACATACTTTCACAGACGAAGTCGCCGAAAACAGCTAGTTAATAATGAAATAATATTTGAATTATAAATCTAGTCTTAAATAGACTCGTACGCTTATATATAAAAACACAATAAGCATATTTTAAATCCAAAGTGACAAGAAAAAAATTGGGCAATACTTAACTGATCCTCTAAAAACTTATTGACCTTCTAATGATGCACACTTTTTTTTAATGAATGAACCTCTAAATAGTTTTTGGGCTTCTAATGAAGTATATTTTTTGAAACGAAATTTTTTAACGCGGATTGCGGTATCAGTAAACTGGCAGAATTCTTCACGTAACGAAAAAGCGTTATGCTCGAAAAACTCTGGTTCAAGTGTCAAAAATTTTGATTGTGTATTAAAAGACAAAAACAAATGTTTTATAATAAAGAGCCATCTAGTATAAGTTTTTAGCTTGCTTAAAACTTATACTAGATGGCTCTGTATTAAAAACAAAAACATTTGACACTTGAAACTTGAGACCATACTCTAGCTAGATGGCTCTGTATTAATACATACATAATACAGAGAGCCTCTTTAATGGCAACATTAATTTAACACACGTAAACAGTTTCGCGTATTCGTTTTATTAAAATATTTTAATTTCATTTAAACATTATTATTTATTGAAATAATTACAATTTTCTAAAATAGCATCTTGGGGCAACCTGTACTCATAAAGAACTGTAGCGCAGAGGGCATTTGCCGGAGTCACGGATCATAACATCGCATCAATAAAAATTTGCATAAAATAGGCGAATTGAAGGAATGGCGCGCGATTTTTTTGAAATTATGCCGTCAAATGATCGAACCGATAGAACGTAAGCCAGCTGGTAAGTAGCTTCATGAATGAATCTTTTACACAGTGTGATACCAACTTTGGTTGTTGTTTTATAACTTATTTTATTTGAAAATTTTAATCTTTCACGAATTCTTTTATTTTATTATATTTTTTATGATAACTGGCCACTAGCCCATGTATCAAAATAATTTCGTCGTTGTAGCGGCACATTGCATACAGCGAAAGGAACTTCGTTACAACCGGGTGTCTCACGACACGACTTTTTTTATAAATGAGCCTCTATTTAAATTTCTTGGCCTTTGTTCACAGTTAGTCACAGTAACTAAGCTAGGGCACCCCCACCAAATAGGTTGGTTATGGTTCAAATGGTTAGGTTAGATATGTGACCAACCGTGACATTCAAGCTGGTCGCAGTTACTTGGCTATTTAGTATTTTTAGGTCATCAAGTTAGGAACTATTAGAGGTTCACAAAAAGAGGCGCATTAATTATATTAGAGTGTTCAAATATCTTTTTAGTAAAGCAAAATGGGAATTATTTGAGATTCTATGAAACACATGTCTAATAAAAATACAATATTTATGTATGTTAGTTAGGCTTCAGAAAGAAAAATTGTTTCAATCCAGTCCAGTCACACGAAAATATTCCGCATAAAATGGTGAATAAGCTCAAAATACCAGATAGCAACAGTTATTTGCCACATATTATCGGTCTATTTTGGCTGCAAGTTCCAATGTGGCTGAAATGTTGAAGAACTGGAATCCGACATAAAACTTTATAGCCCCCAATGATATATTATGTTGCGTTATATAGCTGACCGTGAAACTGTTATAGTTGTTACATTTCCCGAACGCGCGTCAATCATTGCAATATATACCTTATCACAATGACATAGGAATCACATGACGCGCGCTTGTGAGATGCAAGAACTATGCCACTATTATTGTGGACTGCCATCAAATTTATCAGATGTTTGCTTTTAGTTTGTTGACTTGCCCTTCGTTGAAGGTAGGTCTGTCCATGATCGGTGACTTCGGTCGCTAGGTCATGATAGACGATACCTGAAATATAGGCTTTGTGGTTGTAATGACCGAGCAGATGGAACTTGATATAAACAATATAATACACATGTAGGTAGGTATATAAAAAGGGGGGGAAGGAATCATAGGGCATCAGATAACTCGTCCGCGTCGCTGTCGACCGGAAAAATGCCAGAATTCGTTTGAAAATAAGGCTAAGTAAAAATTAAAATAATTAACTTTAAATTCACGGACCAAGGACAATTAATCAACCCAAGGACCGGTTAAAGGACCTCCTTGGTGGCGCTTTACTTTGTGTAAATTATTTCAGTACCACTGCTCTCAAAACGGTGAAGGAAAACATCGTGAGGAAACTGGTGTCCTAGAAACAAAAATTCGAAGACATGTGACATCCACTAACCCGCACTAGGCCCTCGTGGTGCATTACGGTCCACTCCCTCTCACAGAGAGGAGGCATGTGTCTCAGCAGCGGGAAAAATATAGGCTGATTAAGATTATGTTGAAGGTCCTCCATATTAAAGCATTTAAAAGATTTTCTTTCTTTCTAAGGTGTGCAAGGTGAACTTTACTTTCTTCCACACCACCTACTTTATTATACATCACCTACCAAAACAAAAACAATATAAACTTTCGTAAAAAAATCTGGCCAACCAAGAAAAGTCATTATAAACTTTGACTAGCGTAATTAACTGTTAAGAGCTGTTCAGGTCACCGCTTAAATCCGGCTGAGCAGTAACTAATGTAACAAAGCTGGGTTGAAACCTCCCCCGGCAATCCCCGGGTTTCTTTACCTCAGTTACAAGTAGGTAGGTACCGAGTCGCCCCAGGCTACTGCCACAAAATAGATAGATACAGAAGGTTAGCTTCTTCCAACGAGCGGAAACGCCCGCACACATAAACGCCTAAGCACACAAATCTCACTGTCTCAAACAAATGCCAGCCGCGAGTGCACTTGCACTCGCTGTACATGAAGCATGTCTATGTGTGCGTTCGTTTTTGCTTGTTGTTTGGAACTGACCTTCTCTACCACCTATCTATTTTGTGTTACGGCTGTCTATAAATAATTCTCGACTAACTCCCGACGGGAAAAATCGAAACGTTCGGCCGAGTCGAGAATCCCCGAAGATTCGCACTATCGTTCATAATTTAGCCATCATGGAGATTAACGGTAAGTTGTATTGTTTTGTATCCTGAATATAAATAAAGCTAGAAAAAGGTTGATTCCTTACTGTTTTTAGGGAAACAATAATGTTGTTTGAATAATTTAATACAGGAACTCAGCATAGGATATCACTTTCCTTTGAAGCAATTTAGAGCGAATTATGTCTAACAGATGAGCTTGAATGCTCAATTCAGTTTCTAACCATTTGTCCGCTGGATGCGAGAAGTATAGAACCGGTCAAAGTAGCGGTGCTTGGGGGAGACCAATGCCCAGCAGTAGATGTCTTTCGGATGATGATGATGACTTTTGTCGAAGTCATACTGTAATTATTATCACCATTTAGATCTTGCACTTCTTCTATCGATCTTATAAGTGCAGCCAAACCATGTCCCATATCCAGGAAAGTCCAAACTGTCGACACACCTGCACTTCTGATGAGCGAAAAAATGCTACTGATGCCGCGATTGGCGTGGCCACTTTTAAAGTCAGTTCAACAACTTATTATACACTAAAGCGTTTTGATCGCAGTAGAATAGATAAATTGCATTCCCCAGAGCCGTACGTAGTTTCAATGCATACTTTCAATAAAACCAAATTATAGTTTAGAAGTCTTTGTTTCCCTGCCAAATTCGCTGTTCACAAGTTTTAACAACTCGAAATTATTCAAAAGTTCTTCCATAAGATAACTTTCTTTTTATTTGGACTAGATCCTGCTTACTTAGTTTTAGTTATGTTCATGAAAATGAGGACCATGAGAGCAGTAATGGCAGTTGGAGTAGAAGTAATGACGGTAGTGGAAATAGAGAGAGACAAAACTATGATCTCTTTCTCTCCTTGGTCAGCACGAAAAGACTTGTCAATAATAATGACAAAGAGTTAGAAGATTACTTCTGCAATTATTATTTTTTATGCGAGTTATTTTTATGATATATAAATAGTAGCTATAGCTACATTTGAAGTGTGTGGATAGTGCTCGTTTTGTAGATAAATACAGGCTCATGGGCAGGCGAAATTACAGGGCGGTAGGTAGGTATGGTGGATATTTTAACGACTAGGTAGACTCTACTTTCATGTAGTTTTATTAGTAGAGGTAATTAGTATTTATTACCTATAAAATTGCTTGTACTTTACTGTTATGTATTTTCCATTTTTTTTCTATTCTTGTATAAAAAAGTGGGTTAAAATTATAATTTCTTCCTAAAGTCTAGATAATTTATGTTCCCATAAATACCGGCTAATAAAGCTTTGAATGTCGCTTCAGTGAATTAATATTTTTTGACTTTGCAAATAAACTAATTGCCATCAAATAATTTTACTTAAGTAATTAAGAAATGACAACAAAATCCAAAAAAAAATTAAGGCCTTTTCTAAAATGCGATTTCATAAAGCCATTAAAATCTTATTTTAATATGATTACGCGAATAACTCGCTTTCATATTTCAACCAGAAAGACTTCAAAGCTTTATAAAATAAAAGAAGAAAGGGTAAAGATCTAGAATATTAATTATTTTCTCTCTAACTTACTGAATAAAACATCAAAATTTCAGGAAGCGCTCTGGGAATGAAAATAATCTAAGCAATCATTTTTGTTTTCAAAATCTCAGTGATTTTCACAAATCACAAAATATTTATTAGACAAAGTAAACAGAGATTTTAATGACGGAAAAGGGATGATACCACATCACATTACATACACTTATACAGTGACACACACACCGTACATCGCATTACTGCTTCTTTTTTTTGTTCACCTTTATGAGCAAATGGGTGCAGACAAGACAGACAAGATGTTCAAATGGGTGCAGACCAATGACAGACAGACAGACAAGATGTTCAAATGGGTGCAGACCAATGACAGACAGACAGACAAGATGTTCAAATGGGTGCAGACCAATGACAGACAGACAGACAAGATGTTCAAATGGGTGCAGACCAATGACAGACAGACAGACAAGATGTTCAAATGGGTGCAGACCAATGACAGACAGACAGACAAGATGTTCAAATGGGTGCAGACCAATGACAGACAGACAGACAAGATGTTCAAATGGGTGCAGACCAATGACAGACAGACAGACAAGATGTTCAAATGGGTGCAGACCAATGACAGACAGACAGACAAGATGTTCAAATGGGTGCAGACCAATGACAGACAGACAGACAAGATGTTCAAATGGGTGCAGACCAATGACAGACAGACAGACAAGATGTTCAAATGGGTGCAGACCAATGACAGACAGACAGACAAGATGTTCAAATGGGTGCAGACCAATGACAGACAGACAGACAAGATGTTCAAATGGGTGCAGACCAATGACAGACAGACAGACAAGATGTTCAAATGGGTGCAGACCAATGACAGACAGACAGACAAGATGTTCAAATGGGTGCAGACCAATGACAGACAGACAGACAAGATGTTCAAATGGGTGCAGACCAATGACAGACAGACAGACAAGATGTTCCAATGGGTGCAGACTGATGACAGACAGACAGACAAGATGTTCAAATGGGTGCAGACCAATGACAGACAGACAGACAAGATGTTCAAATGGGTGCAGACCAATGACAGACAGACAGACAAGATGTTCAAATGGGTGCAGACCAATGACAGACAGACAGACAAGATGTTCAAATGGGTGCAGACCAATGACAGACAGACAGACAAGATGTTCAAATGGGTGCAGACCAATGACAGACAGACAGACAAGATGTTCAAATGGGTGCAGACCAATGACAGACAGACAGACAAGATGTTCAAATGGGTGCAGACCAATGACAGACAGACAGACAAGATGTTCAAATGGGTGCAGACCAATGACAGACAGACAGACAAGATGTTCAAATGGGTGCAGACCAATGACAGACAGACAGACAAGATGTTCCAATGGGTGCAGACCAATGACAGACAGACAGACAAGATGTTCCAATGGGTGCAGACTGATGACAGACAGACAGACAAGATGTTCAAATGGGTGCAGAACCTTGACAGACAGACACACAAGATGTTCAAATGGGTGCAGAACCTTGACAGACAGGCACACAAGATGTTCAAATGGGTGCAGACCAATGACCTTGCACCTTACCTTCAACATCTTAACCATCTCAATCAAAATCAATTCAAAATTATATCAACCTTAATAACATCCGATCAAGAAAAAAAAAAGAGGGTGTCCTAAAAAACTGAAAACTTACGACTGCAGCCGAGTATACGCGATTCAGCGCCGAATGAACGCGATTCAGCGTCACCGATCGACTGGAGTTGAATATACCCGAATCAGCGTCACTGACCCGAGTGACGGTTCAGTTTCGTTCATTAATTGTTCAGAAAGAGCGCAAAGTGTGCCTAAAGAAGATTTCACTTCAAAAATTCGAATATATGTCTAAAATTTCCAACTTGCAATGCTCATGCTTTCTCTTATAAGAAGGGGCCTATAACCTGCAGTAGGACAATATGGTATTATAATTATAAGAAATAAAAATCGTTCGCAAGATTTTCCAGCCCCTCCTGTCTATCATAAATATGTAGTTTTATAAGAAAATCATAGGCAAGGACTGCCCCCCTATCAATATGATAATTTTCCTCACACTGACCTAGAAATGCAAAGCGTTTTGGTTTCTCCGCGAGCAAGACACGGAAGAATTCGAGGGAATTGGATTACTAGGGCGGTAGTGGTCTGAATATGTGTGATTTATCTAAATGTGATGCTTTTCTTTATCTGAACGTGATATCTTCAGGTGATGTCGAAATTAATTTCGCGGTAGTTATGATTAAATTAAGTAAGTATTACTTGATAATTATCATTTAAAACAACAATACAGCTCTCAAAATTATACCTAGTTGCTGAAAAACTTTAAATATTTTCACTTATTTCCATCAAAAAATAATTTTGATCAACAGACAACGTAAAACAGCACTGCAATTTGCAAGAAACGTAAGAACTTTTGAATTTCGCGGGCTACATAGATGGAACTCCATAAATAGACATAAGACTTTGGCTTATTTAAGAGTACTGGGCGTGCTCACGATCGGTTTGTTAATCAATAATGGCTAGTTTGTCCACCTGATGAGTCAGCTGAGCTAGACCTTAGGGAAATTACAGTAGTTACAGCAGTTTGATATATGTGGAAGTTGGATACTCCTTATTTCACCATAATATTCATAGTCAGTCGATATTAAAAAACAAGGTTATCTTTAGAATCACGTTTAAATCATCGAGCCCTATTTGAATATCGAACAATATTCTGAGAAAATTAAAGTTCTAATTACAAAAACTAACGTCAAACAGGAGTCTATGTTGTCAATTTTGTATTAAGAACTTTTTTTTTTTTTTTTTTTTTTATGTTTAATTCACAAAACTGATGTACAATCACAATTGCGATAAAATAGATAGAGACAATATGACTGATTGACATCTACTAGATGTGAATCTAGCATGCATATCTTAAGTAACACTTACAACTGACACGTATTATTTAAACAAAAAAAAAACCATAAAAATAACTTGAACAAACATATCCTAAAAAAAATGAAAAATGTGAGAGAAAAAAAAAAAAAACTTATGCAATTACACAATTAGACCTCTAAGTTTAGTCCTTACTGAGGCTATGGAACCAGCAAATACATCTATATCGCCACGAATGGAATTGGCAAGAGAAAGCATGCGGCAAATGGGTGAAAAATTACCAATATTAGTTCGACTATGAGGCAGGACGAAAGTTCTACGGTTAATTAGGCGGCTACTACTACGTGGGATACAAATTTTTACTTTTTCTAAAAGCTCGGGAGAATCAATTAAACCATTTATTAATTTAAACAAAAACATGAAATCTAAACATTTTCTACGTGAACCTAAAGATTTCATTTTATAATGACTCAGCTTCACCGTCGTCAACTTTACCGTGCTTTTTCTTTATCTAATACATCTATACACACTATTATAAATTAAAGTCACTATTAGTATTTGTATGTATGTCCGCGTTGTTCTTCTAAACTACGCAACAGATTTTGATGAATTTATTCCAGAAGGTTTACGTGTATAATGCGATAATATTAAAGTTACATATAACTATGAAATCTCGATGTTATGTCAAGTTTTAAAAAAAGTGCGAAGCAGGTGTGGGTCGCTAGTAAGTTAATAAAAACAATAGCAAGATCGATTTGTAGCGAGACGGGTATCTCAAACCTGTCAATCATAATGGTCAAAGTTAATTATTTTATAAAGTATTCCTAGCATATATCTTTCATCGGATTAAACAGTAGGTAACTCACTTGTGTGTGAGAACTATATTTCGTGGAATATGATAATGAAGTTCATGAAACACAAACTAAAATCATAAAACTAAATGTTCAACCCTCTCTGGCCGCGATTAAAATCGGCTTGTGACGAAACAGGATTGTGTAGTGACAGTCTAAATACGAGAATTTTGAATAATCACCTCTTTGTAAAGGTTTTATATGCTCTGAATATTGCTAATCTCCAGTGGGGTTGGTTATGAATACGGAAACCCATATTTTAATGAAAGGAAAGATACCCCATTTTTATTTTATTTATTTATATATACTTTATTGTACACCAGAAAATACATAGCGAAAATAAATATATTTAACACTACAAAACATACAATGGGCGGCCTTATCGCTTTCTGCGATCTCTTCCAGGCAACCTTAGAAAGGACAGTGATTGCCATTTTTGCACTAGGTTGACAACTCTGAGACTAGCCGTCGACCTTGGAGATACATTACACAAGTGTGTGCGCAGTCACAGGTGCACCCTCTCTTCCCTCACTCTCATAGTCCCAATGGGACGGCAATCCGTAATAACAACAATAATTATAACTAACAAAAGTAACATAGTTTCGGTACATACAATGGAATGACTGACGTTATTCTTTCTTCAATAGTGTCGACTGAAAATAGGTAGTAAAGAAGTAGAGTGGTGGTGGTGGGGTGGTGTAGTGTGTTTTATGTTATAACTATATATTTTTTCTCAAACATGCTTGGAAATTCGAGCATTATTTTGACAACCTTCTTCGAGATACATCAAAATTGCTGTACTGGTAAAAAACAAGTGACGATGCGGCCAGCAAAGTTACTATGAAAATCTATATCTGGCGTGTTTAGTGGCCAAATAAATTACTATGAAAACTCATATCTGTCGTGTTATTTAAAAATGGAACGAACTTTTTACTTCAACACACGGCAACCAAGGAAGTAACTTATCAAAGATTTTTTTAAAATTTCGAATTGGCTTGCAAATAGAACAAAGAAGAAACAAATTAACATATTGGCGCATGAAAAATGATAGTTGCTCGTCATTGATTCTGGAATTTCTATTTAATTTACTCGGTTTGAATTTCCGCGCGTTGTTTGAGAAAAGTACTATACAAGCCTTGGCCGCAATCAGGAATTGATGGACTCACGCATGAGTGCTTCGGCTTCGCCTCGGCCCTCATTTTCATGATCGTCCATCAATTCCCTTATTGCTGGCCGCGAAAGTAATGTACTATTTAAAGCTTAACGTTACCCTGAATATGTAGGAGCCCAATTTTGTTTCAGTGCATTTGATATATCGGCGAAAGTTTACTTGACGCATTCGTTTTTGGCAAAAATCTGTTATTGTTTTTGTAAGTTTGTTTATATGATGTATAAAAGTATTTCAGTTGTTTGTATGTTGAAGTAATCATTTTCTAAATAATCATCTCTTGCCTAATCTATGTATGTAGCACATAATTATGTGTCTTTTCTGTCAAACGTCTCTTGTCCAACATCTCAGGTTTCACTTTCACAGCCAGACTTTCACACAATTCATCCGATTACTTCTGGTCTGACTCTATTCTTATAAACCAATCACTCTCATTTCACTTTTCCATATCTGTCAAGTATAACCAAGCAACGTACAGTTAATTAAAATACCCATTGATATTGTTCTGGTAAATTGTCAAGACAGTGTCAAGGGCAAGCGGGTTTCCAAAAACAATGAGAATTGAGCTTGGCACATTATGAATTTCCAATACCAAAAAAAAAAAAAAAACTATTTACATTCCTGGAAGAGTTTGTTATAGCTATCTTCTTAGCTTAGGCTTTGTGCCAGGTTTAATTTCCAGTTAAAGTTTCTTCCAATTTGTCTTGTCGACGATATAGAGAATTAAATGTTCGCCCAAAGTTTTGGCTCGACGCCTTAGTGTCCGTGATGAAAAGTTAAACTTTAAAATATGGTGCATAACTTTAATATAGTGTTATGAACAAGGAAATGTTTTGGTAGTGTTTTATGAAAATACTTGCAATAAATCGTGAGCTTTAAAAGATGTGATAGCTGGATTTACTCATTTTACTTTTAACAGATTTGTATAATTCGCGGATTTGAAAAACAAAAGAAAAATCTGACTGATGCATACTCCATTTGTATTTTTAGTCAACTGAGGGGTTCATGCACATTAAAGTTTCAGTTCAATGTTAAGCGTTTCCTTTATCATAAAGACCAGATCTTTAATATAAAACAACACACATTTTTTTATCAGCTGTTGTTGTTGATGTTTCAGCACTAAACCTGAACAATTTTCAGTTCTCTCTCAGTTCCAAACTCACAAAATGAATCATCATTACACCGTTGACCGTTCACTGATGTTTAGGAATCTGCAGATTTGAAGCTGGTAGAGATACAAAGTTAATGACAACAGCGGGCTCGGAGAACCATTGCCCATATCTAATCTCTTGGGAGTTGGAACATCGCCAAAATACAGATTAGCAGTCCCCTAAGAATTATCCTTTGTGACCGAACTTTGAATCAGGTACAACTTTAATAACTTGATTTGGCTTTGGTTACTGAAAATTGTTATCGCAACTATTTTGTACTATTGTTTGATTTCTACTGTTTGTAAGGTATAGTTTTGGTGCTCTGAGATGACCTCAAGCGGTGCTATACATTTTAAGAAATCAATTTAAGTGATACCTCCACGTACCTATTGATGTGAAAGCAAACCTAAAAATGTAGAAAAATCGTATCTACTCGTAACGTCACAGAACTGAAATGAGTTTGTCTGTTAAACGTTTCAATTTGAAAAAAGTGAACTTTCACTATGGAAAATTTCAATCCCTTTCAAAATTTTGATTGCGTGATACAAAAATAGTGCCGTTGGATTTATATTCGACGTTTGAATTTGACGCAATAACTTGCATTTTTTTTTGTTTTTGGGCCAGTCTCTAATTGTCTGTGAAAAATAGTATTTAAATATTTCATTTCATTTATTCATAACAATTTTTACAATATGTCGAATATTAAAGATTTTACAATGAAAACAAAAAAAATACAAAAATTACATGCCACTTAATTACTATGAAGGAGAGTAAATAATAATAAATAAATATCATTTAAATATCCAGATTATCAATGTCACAAATAATTAAATAAAGCTATGTCAGATGTTCAATGTCAAGAATGTAATTAATCTTTAAAAAATAAATTACAAAATATACCAATAGTAGTAGCAATAATAATCCTGATAAATTTCTAGTATAATAATGTATGTTTACAATTTAAATGTCATTAATTGAATAATAGCAGCCTTCCAGTAGGTAACGCTTCAATTTAGTTTTTAAGTCACGTTTGTAAAGAGATAGTTTTACATCATCGGGGAGTTTATTGAAGATTTTCACTGACATGTGACCGGTACCGTGCGACTATATTAAGTTTAGGAATATTTGTGCTTTTAAAATCTTTTCTTCTCGTACTCTCTCTATAGGTATCTCTAATAGGTCCCATTAGCCTGAAAGCTTTTATACGTAGGAGGCACAAAGCAATGTTGGTCGTTGTAAATCCGAATTAAAAATAAACCTTCGTAAAGGAAATGAAAATTGCAATATTTTGTTACACTTTGAAATAATATTCAAGCGGATGTTTTCATTGAGACAATGTAACGAAATACTAATTGGTGCATCTTTTTCCATTAAAATTTCCTCGCGTACAATTACGCCTTCTTCCATATTTAATGAGTAAAGTTTGATCATTGTGCTATTGGAGACATATGCATTTCTTTATCAAGATAATGGTTGCATGACATGTTTTTTTTTGCATTTCTTTTCTATTATTATTATCTATTAACTGGTTATTTCTTGGTAGTCCACGTACATGTCACATTAAATCCTTTTTCGTTTATTATTCCACCCACACTGCGGTGGTGGGGTGCAACATAAAATACGTTACATTTTACATCAACTTACATTACCACCGAACGCAACAAGTTAAGCCAGGGCTGACCCCGAAAGCCTTTTGTTAACACGGTGTGATTATAAAATTACATCCACTAGTGTGAATTAACTTTTGTTTCAGCCAACCTTATAAAAATTATAATTACCATTGTCTTATTTGTTAAGCTTCAATTATTTGAATATTTCTTTAATGGCATTTCTTGTTCTGGTCTATTTGAAAGCTCGGTTTTTCAGAACAAGATGTTTGCAGGCTGATGTTATAATGATGGTTGATTCCTCTTTGAGTATCGGTTAGAATCATTACCAAACACTCATTAAATCATGTTTATTCATGAAAAAGCTTTCCGAAACATAAAAGGTCAAACGGGCTTTCGGGAAAACTTTTAATTTAATTCATAATACGGGCGTATTTAATAAGTAATTGAATTAGAAATAATGTGGTCTTATTGTGCCTAAATCTAAAAGATTATAATTTAAATTAATTGTAATAAATAATTAAAATTAGATACATACCGAAATAATTAACTTACGCAGAATTCGTAGCCGAACGTAAACCGCTCGGTGAACAAAAATATCAAGAAGAAAAAAAAAAAAATTCAAAAAAATATCACTTGAAATAAAGATCACTATTAGAACTGTTCACTTGTCCACTATATATTGTGCATAGAGTCGTAGACGCGTGTTGTACCGGGAGCGCGCGAGGCGTCCTCAGTGGGCGGAGGCGGCGGGTGCACTGGTCCTGCGTTCCCCGCCCTGCCTTCCCCTATACCTGTTACAGGTACGGTCTCCATACATCCAGAACTAAGTAGCTGCTATTGATGGACAAACCGAATTGATTTTCGCGCGCCGCGAAAACCGTATGTTCGAATTTCGAATACTTCAGATAACAACTCTATAGCTACATTTTTCTCGCTCACAGTGTAACGCTTCCCGGAATTTGCCGGAGATTCATAAATTCTCGACTAACGATAAACATCAGCTAGACTGGTGGTATTTACCGAAAAATCTTCGGTTATCACAAATAAGTACGTAACTATAACGCGATTCTTATCCGTCATCGTCTGTTTGTGTTTTGTAACGTCTATTTTTGAGTTACTATTATTTTGCAGACGGGCTTTCTGTAACCTCATAATATTTTTTTAACATTATTTTATATTTTATTTATATTTTTAAGTGAGTGTGAACTGAATTCATAATTAGAAATTCGCCATTGACATTATTTATATGACCGCGTAGGGCTTTCGTCGTAAGCGTCACTTTTGCCGCCAAAATAAACATTTTCGAAATTAAATTGTCTTAGAGCTTTTAAAAAACATAACAATATTATGACAGACAAGATGAAATTAATCAACAAAAATTTTATTTTTAATTATGATCCGTTAAATTCACATAAAGTCGCTAGCATCGTATTTCAATAAACAATAGTTTATGGCGGAAGTTTTCAGCAGATTGCAGATAACTCAAAATATTATTATTTAAAAATAAATTCAAAACTTCTGAAAATAGCAATGCTAAGATGAGGTAAGGACTTCGATTGATAAAGTTAGTTCAACAGAGCAGCATACAATACAATATAATACGAATTTCAAACGGTTATCACTTTAATTCTAGTGTTGATTTTCAGGCAGTCAGAGATTATAGTTATAACTATCTTGTTTCCAGCATGCGTAACATGACCATCGTAGAAATGGGTTTTGTCGACGGAAGAAGACGATGGTTATCTGGCATTTTGTCCATTCTTCCGTCGACAAACCCCTTTTCTTATGACGGTTATGCTACGCGTGTCGGTAAGCACCTCCAAAGTATCTAAGTTTGACCTTCTTTAATAGAAATAAAGTAAACAATTTACCATTCCAATTACCATTATAATTTTTTCGTCTGCTATTACAATTTCTTGGCTTTTTATTTTAATATTTATCCGGTATTTTCCTACCCCATGAAAGACATTTTCAAACCACTAAATTTCTCCGTTATTAAGGTAAGGATTTAAATAAAAGGAACCCACAATGGTGGACAGAGCCGACCTTTTTAAATCTTGTTGTTCGACTTAATAAAATTTACAAGGAAAACTCGTGTAATATCTGGAGTAGCGTCGAACTATGGTGTCCTTAGAGGTCGACTTTAGACATTCCTACATACTCACACATGCATAAAGGACACACCGACGTTAGGTTTTGTAGAGCATCATTTTGCATCATGATAACCATTGATAACATTAAGTAATACCTTCTATAACTTTTAGTAAGTTTACTAAATAACTTTTTGTTTTCCGTTGTTGCATTGATCAACAAAACGTAACTTTGATGTGTGGATGCACCTTAAGGTTGGGTTTCCACCAGACCTGCTGCGAAGAAGCGAAGCTGTGAGGAAAAATGCACCAATAAAATCGTTGCCTTTTGAATTGAAGCAATTCTACTGTTGGATATTTGGATCGTTAACCGCTCCGCTTCCTCGCACAGCGCAGGTGGAAAGCCAGCCTTAGCAAGATAGAATCACGAGTTTTTCCGACGTCGCCACCGCCGACGGCGCGAATGCAAATCGTTCCCCTGCCGTATATTGAATCCAAACCATTGTGCAAATCAAATTGTCTAATAAATTGCACGAAATCCGTTTTTGACTTTATTCCTTGCCGATATTTGGCACGATCAATTGACCCGTCTAAGTGATTTTCTTCAAGGGATTTTGTAGTAGAATTTATGCCTTTTGCTACGTTTCGCTGGTGTATGGAATATGATATTCCGAAATTCTCTTATTTATCACGTACTCGTAGGTCCTAGGTGATAAAAAAGTAAAATATGTAAAGTAAAATAAAGGTTTTGAAAAGAAAAACTAATATCCTTATTCCTTACCATTATTATAAACTAGCTGATGCCCGCGGCTTCATCCGCGTGGATGACGGTTATTGTATACAAAAGCCTTCCTCGAGAACCACTCTATCCATTGGTGAAAACAGCATGAAAATCAGTGCAGTAGTTTTTGAGTTTATCGCGAACAGGATGACACATAGACGCGGCGGAGGAATTTATTTTATAATAATTATGTAAGGATAAGGATGTGACAGTGAGTTTGTTTGTTACGCTTTCACGCTAAAACGGTTGAACGGATTTGGATGATTGTGGGTAGACAGTGACTGGTTAGGAAAAATAATACTCTTTATCCCGATGTTCCAGAGGGGTCGAGACTTATGCGGGTGAAACCGCGGGGCGCAGCTTATAATTATTAATAATTGGTTTTCTACAATAAGTGCGGTTTCAAATTAAAGATACTTATATTCATTTCTTTGTTGTTTCGAACCCAATTTCCAAATTTATTTATTTACCTAGACTGGTAGGAATTATCAATGATTATAAAACAAGAAATTGTGTAATATAAAGCGATAAGCGATATGAATCAATACTTTGTTGATATTAATGTTATTGTATATGAAAGACAGACCTTTTTAGACGCTGTTCGACTTTTTTAACACAAAACCGCGTTCGTATCATAAACCGAGTCGACTTGAAAGGAAACCTGTTGCAAGTAAAGCAAGACCTTATTTGAAGGATTTACATTTCTTTGCGAGCTCAGATTTTCGAGGCTTTGTTATTTTTTTTAAATTATTGTGCTTTGTTTTGCGATACCTTTTTGCAATATAATCCATTCAATTTGCATAGTAGTATAATCTCACATAACTTTGCATAAAAATATATCTTCTAAATATGGTAGTATGAATGTGGACGGATATCAATGGTATAGAAGGAAAGGGGAAGACGAGACCAAAGAACTGGTGATGGCTGGACTGTGTGAAAGACGATCTGGCTAGAAAGGGGATTTTTGTTTTGTGTGTGGGAAATCATAAAATGACTTCTCCCGCTCTGAGCGAAGCGGGAGGGCGTGTCAGACTTTTACTGACTAAAACCCACCGGTGGTCCTTCAGTTGCCTGTTGCCAAGATCCTGGTATCCCTTTCGGACTTTCCCGCAAAGAAAGGGGGTGACTATTGAGATAATAACTAATCGAGTAGTAGGAAGTAAATATTATTTATGTATTTATTTAATACTTTAAGCACATAAATGTACAGAGGCGGACTTAATACCATAGGCATTTTCTACCAGTCTACCTTTGGGTGATGCAGAGACAAACAGTGGTAGGTGCAATAGCGAAAATTGTGGAATAAATATTATTTAAATACGTTAACCTATTAAAAAATATATATATGTCGTGGATTGATGGCGCCATAGTGCAACAAGCAGCGCCATCTATCAATTATTACTGCAAACTAATAATATCATTACCGGAAACGCAAGCGCGCCCTACCGCTTGAACACGATCGTCGGTAGAGGGGATGCAGCGAGGACTGGAGAACGAACGGAGTGTTGCGACAGTTGAACTCCGACAGCCTTTGCAGACGCTCAGTACCAACGCACGTGTTTGTTTCTTGTTTAAATACCATTAGTTTAAATAAAGTTATTTTAATTAGAATTATCTTTTGTTCGAGTGCCCACGGCAGGCCCACATTTACGTAAAACTATGTCGGATTGCGAAGAAGACCCGAGGCTTCGCATCTCGGCCACCCATGATGCGACATCAGAACTGGGATTCACTCGAGCTGAAGAAAATACGCAGAATGGAGCGATGACGTCACGGTGCGATGAGAGTTTACTTCGTACGCTGCTGGCGGCTCAAAATCAAAACATGATGTCTCTGATAGAAGCCATCAAGGACCCGGCAGGTACGAAGCATATTTCTTTGCCAGAATTTGACCCGGATAAGCCAGATGTAGACGCACGTGCCTGGTGTACTACAGCGGATCTGTGCTTATCGGAGGTACCACTTCAAGGAAGTGCTTTGATCATCACCTTAAGCAAGGCTCTGAAAGGAAGTGCTTCACGTTGGCTTGCGCAAGTATCGTTTGCGGGTATGACATGGTGCGACTTCAAAAGCTTGTTTTTATCCCGGTACGATTGCGTGGACACACCAGCTGCTACTCTTGTCAAAATGATGAGTAGCAAGCCTAAGGAAGGTGAATGTTATGCTGCGTACGCCGCCCGATTGTTATCTACGCTCACATCACGCTGGCAAAACATGAGCGCTGAGCAGATAGCCATATCTACGGTGCTTGCTCATATGACACAATTTGATGGGCGTATTCAGAGGTTGGCGTTTACTACCGAAGTCAACAACAGAAACAAGCTGCAGTGTGAACTTCAGGCGTTCTCGTTCTTGAAGAGGAAAGCTTCAACGGGTAACTCAACCGACGCCGTTCCAGAGTTCAAGCGATCCAAGTTTCAGTCGACAACGCTGAAGTGTCATAGCTGCGGTAAACCAGGTCACCGAGCAATTGACTGCCGATCAAGAAGTGAGGTGAAAGGCAAGGCAGCCAATGCTGCCACCTCTGCGTCAAGTTCTGCAGGGCCAAAGCAGCGTTCGGATATCATCTGTTTCCGATGCGGCAACGCCGGACATTTTGCAACAAAATGTCCACGAAGCAATGGTGGAGGCACCCGCGCGGCAGGCGGACCAAGCAGTTCCGGGGCAGCGCCTGCAGCAGTGACGAACAGTGAGCGACGCGTTGACGTTTGCTATGTCAGCAATCCCAGCGGTGTGCTGATGAATACTGGTGAGTCATACCCATTTTATTATGATTCTGGTGCCGAGTGCTCTCTCATCAAAGATTGTGTTGCGTCAAAGTTTAGTGGCAAGCGTGTAAATAACATTGTAAATTTAACCGGAATCGGTCATGGTAGTGTGCAAAGTACCCTACAAATTTTATCTGAGGTTATGATTAACGATTTACGATTGGAGATATTATTTCATGTGGTACCGGATAGTTGTCTTAAAAATTATATTTTAATTGGACGTGAGATTTTAGATCAGGGATTTAACGTTAGTATGACTTCCGATAGTATTGTCTTGTGTCGTGATAAGGTTGTTAGGTTATGTGATGTTTCAAATACGTTCAAGAATGATTCTAACTATCAAATTGATTTAGACAAAGTTGACACAGATGTTCCACCAGTATTTTGTTCCCAATTAATTGGTCTTTTGTCAGAATATTCATCTTCGTTTTCTACTGGTGTATCTAGATCCCGTGTTACTACAGGACAATTGCAAATTAGGCTGGTAGATCGTAGTCGAACTGTTAATCGTCGCCCTTATAGGCTTAGTGCAAGTGAACGCGAAGTTGTTACTGCTAAAGTTCGTGAGTTAGAGGAAGCAGGTATTATTAGGCCAAGTTGTTCACCTTTTTCTAGTCCAGTGTTGCTTGTTAAGAAGAAGGACGGTTCAGATCGTATGTGTGTCGACTACAGGGAACTGAACGATAACACTGTGTCGGATAGGTTTCCATTGCCTTTGATAGAGGACCTGGTATCCAGGTTAGGTGGTGCTACATGGTTCACGTGTTATCAGGCTATCATCAAATTCCAGTACATCCTGAATCTATAGAGCGCACTGCATTCGTCACACCTGACGGTCAGTGGGAATATTTGACCATGCCGTTCGGTTTGAAGAATGCAAGCTCAGTTTATCAGCGTGCGGTGATGAAAGCATTGGGTGATCTTGCTTATAGCTATGCTGTGACATACGTCGACGACATTTTAGTGATAGGATCATCTGTAGAGGAGTTTAGCTCATCTTCGCACTGTACTCGATAAATTAACAAAAGCAGGATTTTCCCTTAATTTTGTTAAGTGTTCTTTTCTTAAGCGACAGGTTGAATATTTAGGCTTTGTTGTTGAGAACGGCCAAATCAGACCCAACCCAAATAAAATTGTAGCTTTATCTAGACTTCCCCCACCTAAAACTATCACTCAGTTGAGACAGTTCATAGGGCTGGCCACCTATTTTAGACAATTTGTGCCACAGTTCTCAAAAACGATGGGTCCCCTGTTTCGTTTAACGAGTGGCAAGAATAGGTCCATTGGTTGGGAACCGAGCCATGAGGCTATTCGTCAGAAAATCATTTCTTACTTAACCAGTGAGCCTGTTCTGACAATATTTGACCCTGCGCATCCAATCGAGTTACATACCGATGCCAGTGCTGAAGGATATGGTGCCATTTTTATTCAAAAGATCAATGGGAAACAACATGTGGTTGCTTATTATAGTCGTCGTACGTCCCCAGCCGAATCGAAGTTTCATTCGTTTGAATTAGAAACGTTAGCTGTCTTCAACGCCATAAAGCATTTTCGACACTATTTGCTAGGTCGTAAGTTTACCGTCGTGACTGACTGCAGTTCTGTTAAAGCTTCTAAAAGCAAAACAGACTTGTCTCCACGAGTTCATCGTTGGTGGGCCTACATGCAATCATTTGAGTTTGACATTGTCTACCGTGAAGGCAGTAGGATGAGCCATGTAGACTTTCTTTCTAGAAATCCCCTCCCTACACCTAAAGTAGCTTTTACTCGTGAAGAACAAAAGCGTGTCGATTTAGCTGAGCTTTCTAGTAACTGGTTGCAAGTTGAACAGGAAAAGGACGGAGAGATCAGTAAGATTGTGTCTGATCTTCGTAATGAAGTTTTTCCTGAGGAAACACGGAAAACTTACGAAATTCGTAAGAACATTCTGTATCGCAAAATACAGCGAAACGGTCGCACTCGATGTCTGCCTATTGTACCTAGGTCGCTTAGGTGGTCTGTAATTAATAACGTCCATGAGTCCGTCATGCATTTGGGATGGGAGAAAACTCTCGAAAAGATTTACGAGCACTATTGGTTCGAAGGCATGTCGAAATATGTAAGGAAATTTGTGGACAATTGTATCACTTGTAAAATAGCGAAGCCCCACTCGGGTAAAGTTCAAGCAGAACTTCACCCAATTCCCAAGTTCAATATCCCATGGCACACAATTCATATTGACGCGTCTGGTAAACTATCTGGTAAGAACGACATCAAGGAGTATGTGTTTGTCATCATAGATGCGTTTACCAAATTTGTGCTGCTGCGTCATTCGCTAAACATCGACACTCACAGTAGTATTTGTGCTATTAACTTCTGTATAGCTTTGTTTGGTGCACCGAAACGCATAATAGCAGATCAAGGTCGTTGTTTCGCTAGCAAGGACTTTTCTAGTTTCTGCACTTCTCATAACATCGAGTTGCACTTGATAGCTACCGGAGGCAGTCGCGCAAACGGTCAGGTCGAAAGGGTAATGAGTACCCTCAAGAGTATGCTGACAGCTGTAGAGACTAGTCGTGACCGCTCTTGGCAGGATGCATTAGGAGAGGTTCAGCTGGCTATGAACTCTACTGTTAATAGGGTGACTAAATCTAGCCCTCTAGAATTGATGATAGGAAAGGTAGCACGACCGCTTAGTTTAGTGACCGCTGATGATGATGATGTGACTGACTTTAATTTGGATGAGATTAGAGAGCACGCGACACAGAACATTGAAAAGAATGCCAATTATGATAAAAATCGATTTGACCAAAATAAGGCTCAGGTTTCTAAATTAGCTATTAATGATTATGTTTTAATTGAAAATGAGGAAAGGAATCAAACGAAATTAGATCCTAAGTTCAAAGGCCCTTTTAAGATTATTGATGTCTTAGACGGGCATAGATACCTACTTAAAGCGCTTGACTCTAAGCGAACCTACAAATACCCCCATGATCGTGTGAGGAAGATCCCTGATCACCAAGTTCCTCGAGAATTAGATGTCATAGTTGATGACAGTGGTAGTGAGACCAAATCTGACTAAGAATGGCTTGTATACTCATACTCGAAACTAGACCGCACCTCATAAGTAACATGTGGCGATGGGTCTACAAGGAATCGTTGGTGCGATTTCTGTCTGTGTTGGTGCACAGAGCGCTTCATGTGTTGTAGCACATATTGCGCTAGATTTTTGGGAATCGTTGGTGCGATTTCTGTCTGTGTTGGTGCACAGAGCGCTTCATGTGTTGTAGCACATATTGCGCTAGATTTTTGAGAATCGTTGGTGCGATTCTTGTCTGTTAGTGCACAGAGCCCCTCATGTGTTGTAGCATATGTGGCGGCAGATATGTAGGGAATCGTTGGTGCGATTCTGGCCTGTGTTGGCGCACAGATTGAAATGAAAGTTTCATGAGTTGAGTATGCATTGCTTATGAATTATGGTAAAGAGAAACAGAATTGTTAGAACTACTGTGTTGCAACTTGTTGATCGGACCTTTTCCAATGAATGATGTTGTGTAGAAAGCAATGTGTGTGAAGCCTTAATAACGTGGCATTGTCAATCATGACAGTTTGATTATTGTACTTAGATTTAGAAGAAATAAAGTACTATTGAGAATCAACCTTTGTTTCTACTGGCAGGATAGCCGAGCTAGATTACTCTCTGAGCACATTTTGTCCACAGGTACTACACCCGAGGACGGGTGCTAGTCAGGGATGGCCGTGTCGTGGATTGATGGCGCCATAGTGCAACAAGCAGCGCCATCTATCAATTATTACTGCAAACTAATAATATCATTACCGGAAACGCAAGCGCGCCCTACCGCTTGAACACGATCGTCGGTAGAGGGGATGCAGCGAGGACTGGAGAACGAACGGAGTGTTGCGACAGTTGAACTCCGACAGCCTTTGCAGACGCTCAGTACCAACGCACGTGTTTGTTTCTTGTTTAAATACCATTAGTTTAAATAAAGTTATTTTAATTAGAATTATCTTTTGTTCGAGTGCCCACGGCAGGCCCACATTTACGTAAAACTATGTCGGATTGCGAAGAAGACCCGAGGCTTCGCATCTCGGCCACCCATGATGCGACATATATATAAATATAAACCTAAATACCTAAATATATAAATAGTAAGTATGGAAGAAAAATAGAAAATTTGGGAATATACTTAGTTATACAAAGCCCTCTTGGTCACTGAAAGTTCAGGCTTCTATGTTATAATTAATGTTAATCATAATTTTACCTTTTTGTTTTAATTAGATTTTTTTATTTTTTTATTATTCTAGCTTTATCTTTAACGAAGTTACCGGGGTCGAAGATGTCCTGAATGAGTTCGAGAAAAGATGGTACGCTGTGCCTTTGTGCTTTTTTTTTTCGGCGGGGGCACTGCCTTGCCCCCCTTAAGTAATTGAAGTGAAGGTAGGAGAGTGATGATGAATAATATAATTACCATGAAAAATAAATAATAATAATATGGTAGCAACTCAGACCAAATAAAAAACCAAGACAGAGCGATGTCAACAGTGACGTCAGGCCAGTTTCGTAAACATGTGTGATGTTAGTGAGGTGTAGTTTGATTGTAAATAGTTGTAAATGTGTGCGTGTTAGCGTGTATGCACAGAGCGGAGGTGTAGTTTTGGCATGCTTCACTGTATTGTTCGCAGCGCACTGTCTTGGTTTTTTATTTTGTCTGAGGGTGGCAACGAATAAAATATGCATTAACAGCTAGCTAGAACCATTTAAAATTCACATACAATTAAACAAATGACAATCATTGCTTAACAAAACGCTTAGAATTTTATTAGGGTCTGAGATCGTTCATATTTTAATTTAATGTGTTGAAACACAAGAGATCTGGCTTTTTAATATCTCTCTCAGTATCTAAATGCGTTTCATTCGGTATGGCCAGATGGTACGCCAGGTGAATTATTGTCCGCAATTTGGAACCTTAGCCTCGCCTGACTTTTTTTCTTTTCACTTATCTCATCTCGAGACTAATTCGGGCTATATAGACGTAAAAGATATTATTATGATTTTATTTGGTAGAATTTTTACCGTTTTTTTGGGAGCGTTTAGCAATTGTGATCTATTTGGGCAGCATGAAGATTACTTGTTCACTTCATCATCTGGAACTATGAGAAAATCATAGAATACTTTCCTGAAAATAACTTGAAAAGCTGCATATTTTTATATGCACCGATTTTATCCACACCTTTGAATATTTTACTATGCCATTACACATTTACGCAAGTTGATAAGTTGGTGAAACGGTCTTTATTTTTATTTTGTATTAATTTTATTATATACTAAAGGCTTTTCAAATATTATAATTAAAATATTACGCATTCAAACTTTGGTGTATTAAGTTGTGGGTAATATTTTTGAAAATCTCGCTTAGGATCAAATATGAGCTGTCAAAATTACAGCGTTTGAAAATATTTTATTTTAAAATATGCAAAAGACTTACCATTAGCCTGTATCCTCCCAAAGGCGTCTTCCAAAGACTTTCAGTGCTTGCGATCCAGTGTAAACGTGGACGAATGGTCGCTTGGTATGCCCGGTCCCGAAAAAAAAAAATAGATTGCACGGGCATAAAGAAGACTTTCCTGATTTGTGTTACGCTATTCGATATAAGTCTTGCAGAACAAGCTAAAATACCAAATTGGTGTTGTAGCTGTAACAAAATCTTCATCTCTACGTTGTAGAACTAACTCTGTATGTAAATAGAATATAGTTTCGTAAATAAGTCAGAGAGTAAATGTGACAATGTCCACATTGTACTAAACTCCGTTACGGAGCTTATAAGTTAAAATACTGAAATATTCCAGCTAAAAACAAATAGAGGGTTGCCAAACTAGTTCGACTGTACCGGACGTAGCACTCAGACTGAAACCAATTTTAGTAACAACATAGTCATGACTACTTCTTTGGTCTAGTGATTGCAAGTGCTACTGCTGAGCATGAGCATGTTTTTTTTTTTGAGGGTGGGAAATCATCGAGTGACTTCTCCCGCTCTGGGCGGAGCGGAAGGGCGTGTCAGACTTTTACTGACTAAAACCCACCCTAGTTCCTTCAGTGGCCTGTTGCCAAGGTCCCGGTATCCCTTTCGGACTTTTCCGCAACCCTGGCAGGCATCGGTCCTACCGGACCCCGTCAATTGTGCAGACATCTCTTTGAGGCGCGCGTGGAACACGACGCGCCATCGACCCGGGCCAGGTCCTTATCGGACGGCGAGCTACCCATTGCTCGCCGTCCGCAAGCTCGCGCCTATGGTGGCCGGGAATCCGAGCATGAGGTCCTGGGTTCATATCCCAGGTCGGGCAGTGTTATTGAGTTTTTCCATCTGAAATTTCTCAGTAGCAGCCCGGAGTCTGGATTTGTGCCCGGCTTATGGCAATAGGCTCGCCCTATTACGGACTTAAACATAACTGGCGAAATGTGGGTGTTCGTGTACCATAGGTCATAGGTACACCTCTGCCTAATTGTAATTACCTACGTTAAATCTATCTATCTATCGATCTGCCTAACCCTTCGAGGAAAACAGGCGTGATGAGTTATGTTATAATCATTGTATAAGCATAATATTTAAACCGTAATCAAATAAAATTCAAACATCAATACATACCAATAATAATTCTCCAGCTTTTACGAAGCGGTGAAAAGATTAAAAGCTTTCGGATGTTATTGAAAACATGCTTTGAGCTTTGGTCCAAATAAGACATAAAATTAATGATATCCGGTCAAAATCCCGACATGTGGTAGCCCTTATTACAGCAGCACATAAGCGCAAAGGGGTGAACATATTCGACATAATATATTTGTCTATCCGAATAAAGAGGATAAAAAGGGACAACAGGCTTGTTCGACATAAAACAGACCGTATTAGGCTTTATCTTCACTGTGGGGCAACCGTAAACAGTATAGTGTATAAACGCGAGGGTTTTAATTAGGCTTTGTGTAGACTCGGCTTATTTCAGAAGTGTAACTTGAGGGTTTTAAAGTTGTTACTATTTTCATTTCTAGTTAGGCCCTTATTTGCTCAAAGTAATAGAAAGCCTTTGCAAAATATTTTATGTAAATGAGCTAGGGTCGGAATTACAGAATTTGTGTCACTGTTTTTTTGAAATATTTGAATGTTAAAATATAGTAAGACTAGAATAATGTGGTCAATTGAGCTATCATGTGATAATTCTCATGTTTATAATGTAAGTTAATACTTAAATTATAAACATGAGTATGTCTGGCAAAAGGAATAAAGTACCTAATTACTATTATTGTAGTCTCGAGGCTAAATTATAACAGCCGCATAGCTTAACTTTCGATCGACCTGGATCGAAAGTTAAGCTATGCTGGCCGATGTCGGTTCGTACTCGGTCACCATCCATTACAATATATCGAGACGTCTCCGTGCCTCGGAAAGCACGTTAAACCGTTGTTCCCGGTTGTCATTCGTAGATCTTTGACAGCTGGTATAGGTAGTCAGAAGCCTGGCAGCCATGCTATTGTGTTCTAACTACTGTTTGTTGCCGTGGCCCAAAAAAACTTTGGGGGTTACAATAAATGCGCATGTTTAAACCATGAGCAATGCTTCATACTGTATTTAACACATAATAGATAAAGTGGTTTGTTTGTCGTATTCTCGTTGCATGTTTTACTCCGTCAACGAGCGCATCTCTGTTACTCTTAAACCCCGGAAAAGAATAAAATTAAGCAGAGAGAGAAATGTAGTCACCTTTTTACTTTTAGGTAGTAAGTACAGTCACAAAGAGAAAAACATTAACAGTATTTTTCTTCGTTTTCTGTCGTGCACGAACTGGTCAATCCAGCCAGCAGTAGAAGTGATGGCAGGGCTGACAGCCCATGGGTGCACAGATCATACACGTAATGATCGCCACTTATGGAGGCACAGATGACTCCGGCCTGGAGTTTAATCGAGGTGCTGTTCCACAAACAATAGGACACTTAATATCGTGTCCAGCGTGTTCAATTGTCTGCACGTTACAGGAACTCATGGACAGTACTGAAGGTGCCAAACTTGGAGCCAAATTCAGATTGCCATCGACACGTTAAGAAGGTATAGGTACCTATAGTATATTTATGATTATGTAATTAAGCTTTATGTATTTATTTAAGTACGTATATGTTAATTTTTTGCTCGGAGGAGCTCGTGGCTAAGTAATAACAGCCGCACGGGTCGATTCATCAGGTTAAGCTACGCTTGCCGGGGCTGGTCTGTGGATGGGTGACCATCTTTACATATCGAGACTCCTCCGTGCCTCGGAAAGCACGTTAAACCGTTGGTCCCGGCTGTCATTTGTGGATCTTTGATAGTCGTTACGGGCCGTCAGAAGCCCGAAGGTCTGACAACCAGTCTTGCCAAGGGGTATCGTATTACCCAGTTACTAGGTTGTGGAGGTCAGATAGGCAGTCGCTCCATGTAAAATACTGGTATTCAGCTGCATCCGGTTAGACTGGAAGCCGACCCCAACATGATTGGGAAAAGGCTAGGCAGATGTGACGATGATGATGATGTTAATTTTTTGCCGTTATATGTGTATTTATATTTAATATTTTAGTTAAGACTTCGCATAATCATACTGTTTTTCTCTTCTTGTTCTCACACACTATTGTCTACATTTCTGTCTCATTTCTCCTTTCGCAGGTCTGCTGGGATACATTTCTTAAGAAATAAGCAGTACCTTTGTACTCATATTATAATTATATCGTATCTTTTGTATTTTACTGTGGGTACATGAATAATAAAATAAGTAAATAAAATAAATAAGATGGAGGATATTTTAATGGACCCTTGCACTGATCATTTAGTATTCTTTGTTAGAGTGCAATTGTTTTTAAACTCCCTGGAAAAGTCAAGTTAAAGATTTCACTAGGTAATCAACACAAGTAGCACAGCACACAAAAAGTACAACTCGGCCGATATAACTTGGCAGTTCCGAACTTCGCGCAGAACAAATGGTGGCATGAGGCGAGTGTGAGTGAGACAGTCTAACCGGATGCAGCTGAATACCAGTATTTTACATGGAGCGACTGCCCATCTGACCTCCGCAACCCAGTAAATTGGTAATACGATACCCCTTGTTAAGACTGGTTATCAGACTTTCGGGCTTCTGACGAAACGTAACGACTGTCAAAGATCTACGAATGACAGCCGGGACCAACCGCTTAACGTGCTTTCCGAGGCACGGACGAGTCTCGGTATGTAAATATGGTCACCCAGACACGAACCATCCTCGACAAGCGTAGCTTAACCTGATGGATCGACTCGTGCGGCTGTTATTACTTAGCCACGATCTCTTCTGCGAGTGTGAGTGAGACAACATGCGCGAACGTTATATGCGCCATGTTCAAACCTGCCAAGTTATATCGGCTGTATTGTAGTAGCAAATTTTTGCCTGTAAACACATCGCTTGTTTTAACTGTACATTGCGTACCAGTGAACATAGAAAATATTAATGTTTAAAGCGATGCAGAGAGCTATGCAGACGAAAAGCTTGAAGCGTGCTATGAAGTGGTGCCGTCAAAATATTAATGGCGCTTGAATATTTCATCGGTTTTAGATCCCGTGTTGTTGGAAATAAGTGAACGTGTTAAAATGGAAATTAAGCAGAATAGATGTTGTAGAACAAGCCATGAATGTGTTTTACTTGTGTTTTCTTTATTCTGCGTCAAAAAAACCAAGTCTGGTGCTTCTTCAGGTGGAGATTCTGAATACCGGTAAAATTAGGAGTTCCCGAAAGACACAATAACATTTTTTTTCATACACTACGAGTTTACTGTTCTAAAGTTCGTTGTGTTTCTTTCGGAGTTCTGAAGATACTTTTTCAGAGAAATAAAATACTCCGAAATGATAGGTAGCTATTGTCCAGTAAAATATAATTTATAATAATAATATTAAGTCCTTTTTATTCTGAACATCATCGCATTGTGGTATTTTTCAGTATTTTATGGAATGCCTTCTAGTTTAGTGTGCCTCTTGGCAGAAGCCTCTAACAGCTTCCTCTGAGTTCCTATCTCTCGCAATTCTTCTCCCGGACGACGGACCGTGGGAAGTTGTACGTGCGGGTTATCGCAGAAATCGGAAGCACCTCGGTGCGCGGTGCGTGGCGGTCTGTGGTCGTCTGCCGTGCGTGTCCGTCTGCAATATTGCCGATAGTGGGATTCCACCATTATAGCGAAATCCCACGATCCACGATCCGTGATTTTGCGGACGGACCCCTACGAGCCCGGACGACGGACCGTGTGAAGGTGTAGGTGCAGACATCGGAAGCGCCTGTGCGTGGCGGTTTGTGGTCGTCTGCCGTGCGTGTCCGTCTGCAATATTGCCGATCGTGGGATTCCACCATTAGACTGATCAATCTCGCTTGCTGTGACAGCGACCGTCGGATCGGAATGGCCTCGAAACCGGACTATAAAATTAGAGAAATAAATAGAACAAGAATAGATTAGTTTTTCTTTCGTAAAACGAATATAATAGAAAAAAAAAAAACATTAAGTCAAAAATACGTTTACATTAGGTCTTTAGGGGAATTTCCATTTAACGTGTATGACCGCGGACGGGCCGCGCGCGGACCAAAAACTATTATAGTTAATTAGAAAGTCCTTGAAGAATTAAGTAAGAAATATACTTGTGTTAGGAAGTTCTGCTCTTCCACTAGTTACAACTTATAATAAGCCATTATCATTGTGGCATCCTTTATTAACACGTAATATCACGCCTGTATATCCCGAAGGGTAAAGCAGAGTAGTAGTCCATCCACCTTAAAATGATTCCATACTATCAATATTAAACTCGTTTTACTTACATAACGAATGCAAGCAAATCTTCTTGAAGCATCAATAACTTATCGGTCCTACAAAGTCTAAAGTCCCGTGAAGAATACCGTCTCTCAATTCCCCGGGCGCCCTATAAAGTAGCAAGTGATTTACTTCGACGAACTTGCTTGCATTCTACCTGATTACGAAGTCTATTCACGAACCATCTACTTACACTACGTTTTTTACTTTTCTCTTACATAGTAAATCAGAGATTTAAATAATTTAATGTTTTTTTTGTAAATAGATGGTAGGTAATATCTGTAAAAGAACCTTAAATCATGCAGGCTGCTAGAAAAATGACATTTCATCACTCATGTTAATTTAGACTCGATGCAAACGAGCCACCGACCACAGGTACCGGTGGCTGTCGCCTCTTGCTGCGATGTTGGGTGCTGCTGTAGCGCCTGGCCTTCACCGACCACACGTGTGCGATGAATCTGTACAAAACGTATTAAAAGGATATCGCGGGGCTACCGGCTACCGCTTGTCGCGGGGCTACCAGTGGCTGTGGTCGGTGGCTCGTTTGCGTCGAGCTAAAGAATTCGTTTTTAAAATTAAATATGAAGCAATTGTCTTCAAGAAACAACAGTTAAGTGATAGGCGGAAAAAATAGCGAAAATTTAATATTGCTTCTTGTTGTTATATGTAGCGCTGACTCCTAATAGGTTCCGGTACAGTGCGCCCAGCGTTTACAGCACCTACCTAGTGGATGTTTTGTGAGGGGAGCCTGAATTTGTGTTTTAAACTTCGTTTTTATAAGGGAGACTCCCGGCTGACTGTTTGCTTACTGTTATGTCAAATTAGGTACCTACATTCAAAATAAACGTCAATATACCTAAATCTGCGAAATTGAAAACATAATTTATTTATCTTTAGAATAAGATTAAAATCCTGAAAGTTTATAGAATAGAATAATCTTTATTACGTACATCATAAAAAAAAAAAAAACAGATTCCAATGTAGAAATTTAACATAGGGTGACACAATGGGCGGTCTTATCGCTAAAAGCGATCTTTTACAAACAACCTTATATGCGCTTTGCATAATCATGATGACGACCCGAAGTCAATGTCACGATGTGTCATGATGATTTGGTTTAGCCAGCATTTATGTCTCCGACTTTCTATTCGTACGAAACTTTCTGAAAAACATAACAGAAGATGACGCCTGTAATACCCGGAGGGTTAGGTAGAGGTGTTCCTATACTATACCCACATTTTGCCAGTTTTTAAGGCACATAAAATAGGGGCCGAGCTTTTTGCCATCAACCGGGCACAAGTCCGGGCTCCAAGATGCTACTGAGAAATTCCAGATGGAAAAACCCGAATAGGTACCAAAGTGTACTTGGGACTTCTGAAAAAGATGCTCCCAATTTAAAGGCTGTCTAAAGGTACTGCTAGTAAAGAATTCTGGTGATAAATCAGGCCGTCACCCCTTCGTGTATTATTTTTAACGGACCCAGGAAGGGTCGGTCCGATGACACAACAATTTACATTGAAGTTTAAAAATGTGGACACGCATTGTTTAATCACGGCTTATGTCCGCCTTCATGAGGTTGTCATTCTGAGGTAATAAAGTGATGGTGCTTTTCTTGCATTTTTAATGGTATCTCTTATTTTTTTTGGGAAACATAAGTAGTAAGAGTTATTCTACTTATGTGCACAACCCAAAATCAGACCATGGACATTATCACAATCCTATGTCCAGCTGTGGACGTCTTTCGGCTATTATGTGGGTAATGATGATAAAATATGGTGATGCTCTCTATTGATTTTTTAGCTTTTAGGATATATTTATTTATTTTATTTTAAAGAAGGCTTACAGACTAACAAACCAATGATATAAAGAAAGAAAATAAAATAATAGTTATTTATGCAACTGTTATATAATAAGGGGTATTAAAACACGAATGTGGGTTCATATCACATGAGTGTTTTAATACCTAATTATTTACAGTTGCATACAAGACTTTATCTACACCCATGATATGAATCTTCTATAAACGGTTTGCAATACTAATATCGAACAAAAATGGAGGAATACGACGCACATGAATTCGAATTTTTCGAATTAGAATAACCTATAAGTTTTTTTTTAATTTTTGTTCTTTGTTTGTAAAACGCGCCTGCATGACAATGTTCTTTTTTTGAAATGAGTTGTATTATAAAATTTAATACAACATTATAACACCCATTTAGATTATATTATGGTTACTATGACACTGGCTGTTTTAATGTTGGCAATAAGCTAACTGTTTTAGAAACTTTTATAGAGGATTTATAGCATGGGTGTAAGTAATAATAATTAAAGCATAATATATCATTTTGGTTCAAACCCTCATACATTATTTTCGTTTCTCATCTTCCATATTGTATTAAACGAATGTATTTAAGAATATCATCCGGTTTTACTACGAAATATAAATGGATCAGATGTATTGAGGAACTGAATAATTAATAGGAATAGTTGGGCTAATGGATTTTCCATGGAAATTAACATTATGCGGGTAGATCTCTGTAGCACATTTACTCGATTCAGCGAGGTTGAGAGATTGATCAATTTCTGAACTCTTGAATGAACTGAATTCGTATTAATTTGATAATAACATTATTTTTTAATCTTACCTAAATAAAAACTGTACGTGAAGGTTTTTCATAGAAACCACTATGGGTTTAAACAATGAGGTATCCCGATTAACCCCTTTATTCATAAACGTTGCTTAAAATTAAGTAATGATTAGCGACTGTTTAACCATACATTTTTGACGTTTGAACGTCACTAAACTTTAATCATCGTTTATGAATAAAGGGGTCTATCTCCAACTGCCACGAAATATAAATAAAACTTGGATTCATAGCACAACCCATAATAGGTATTATTTTCTGGATCAGAAAAAGGTAAACGGGAACGATTCCATTTTCAAACGATCAACCGGTTCAAAGAATAAAGGAGACAGATAATGAAACGCTTTCATAAATAATGAGGTACGCTTATCATCAAAATGTGTAATAGCTTAGTTGTGTTCTCACAAAAGGGTAGCGGCACATGTCGTTGGTACACAATACTATAAATTATATCAGAGATCGTAATGGAGAGGAGCCGAGTAAATTAACTAGATATAACTTCTGAAGGATTTCAGGTATTTCCGTCGGTAACCTCAGTTATGTAGTATACTTGAAATAATATAGTCGCAGTCTAAGATCATAATCATACTTACAACAGAGTTTTTAACCGACGAAAAAAAAAGGAGGAGGTCCTCAAGTCACACTTTTTTTTTTTTTATGACCACGCATAACTTTTTAGTGAGTTGTCCGATTTGAAAAATTATTTTTTTATTGGGAAGGGTATTCCTCGAAGTTGGTCCCATTTAAAATTGGAAACTATAATCCACCCCTAAAGGTACAAAAAATGGGGTTGATTGATTTTTCACCAACTGAATTTTCAACTGTGAACCGATTCTGTTGAAATTTCGCACACATACATAGATGACACAACCACTCATCATCAACTCCAGGTCTTTAACCTGGAGTAACCCCCTGGAGTACCCTGGAGTGGATGGTACTCAAAAGCGAAAAATAAAAAAACTTTTTTACAAAAAATTAAACCGAAGAAAAAAGAACTGAAAAGCGAAAAATAAAATAACTTCAATTTCGGAAGTCGGTGGCAAAAAACGAAAATTGAAAAGCGAAGACACCGACTTCCGAAATTAAAGTAAGTAATTTCTTTTTCGCTTTTCGGTTCTTTTTTCGTCGGTTTAATTTTTTGTAAAAAAGTTTTGTGTGTGTCTACTGTGAGTTCAACATCTTGAAGAAATAGGTTGTAGAAGAATGTGCAGAATATTGTCATCCATTTTATTATGTCAGCTGTGCTCAATCTGTTTACAATAAACAGTGATCGGTTGCCAAAGAATCACACATTGTTATAACTTGCCTTTGACTTGAGCGAAATGCGTGGGATATGGAGACGTTTTCTATCTTATCTTCTAAAAGTGGGAAACAGGAAAAGCTTTGGATAAAATCAGAAGCTTAAAGGCTCTTACATACTGGGGCGATTCGTCGCGCGACGCGAATTTTAACAAAACAATTTCTCACGGCGAACAATGCGGCGGCGTCGCGTCGCGCGACGATTCGCCCCAGTATGTAAGAGCCTTTAAACGAGCCAAAAATTTATAAATATTATGCGAGTGTACTTACACTACTTCAACCGACATCGTCCGATGACGTCCGATAACTATAGGTGTACGCATTCAGTTTCTTTTACGTAGGTATGTTTGGTTAGATCGGCTAAACTCGGCCGACGGTATACGAACATAATTCGTCCGATGACGGAGTCGTAAGAGTAAAATGAGACAGCATTTCATTTGTCTCGCTTGTTTCTAACACTACCGATTTTCTAAATTTACGAGAAAATCTAACCTACGTGTCATCCTTGATTCTCCTTTTTAAGCACCAACAATAGCTCCACTTTCCAACAAACCGGCAGGGATGGCACAAACAAACTTCCTCTCTTCAGATTAGGCCACATCCAGTCACCCAACAGTGAGTGCCTACTAAACAATGCAGTTCGAAGTTCGTTGCGGACAGTTCCTCTTTCGTCTGTTCCCCTCGTCACGGCAAACTTTGGTATCCCTTCAAGGTTGGGTTATAACACCACTGTACGTGCCAGACCCCAAAGTTTGTACGTAACGAGCCCTAGATATCTACGGAATGATTTGTGTGTGCTCCTGAGCGTACAGTTGGCGAAATAAGTATGTAGGCAGCTAATTCAATTAGGTAGGTACTTATTTTATCAAAGTTGGCGTGTACTCAGTAGTAGTCTATGAACCATATCGAATGCCAGATCAAGTCTTTTTAACTACCTACACCATCAATGCTGACAAATCTGATCTTGGCTGCAGCTCTGAATGTGATCGTTTGATGAAATTACAATAGCCAATCAAAATCACTTGACGATGCGATTTAACAACTGATAAATTTCGGAAATCAGACTTTAGTGTGTGTCTTATTTTAATTACCCGACTGCCCCAGAAGGAGGGTAATGTTTTTTCAAATATTTTTAGTACTCCAATACAAAGTATTAATAATAATATTTCTCGCTAGTAAGCTGATTTCTTGCCTGCATACCGACCTCTTTTTCCATGTGTACGTTTCAGGCTGGAAGAAGCCTATTTGTCTGAACGTAGTGTCGTTTGCATCCCGTGTGAAGGGGAACAATGAATCGTTTGAGATAGATCTTACACCCCAGGATCATATTACCAGCAATTCATGTGAGACCCCTCGTTCGCGATGTTTGCCGACAACTTGTGGGAGTTATTGCTCGTTTGTTTTATTTTGCAGATGATATACCTACGTGAAAACATTTTTGAATTCTCTTGATTTTCTAGTTTAGGTTCACGGTAAGGTGTTTTATTATGCCGAGATCCGACGATCGGCGATTTTGCGGACGGACACCGACGAGCCCAGACGACCAATTTAGTTACCTTTTTAGTTGACTTTTTTTGTCGTAGTTGGATTTTAGTTTTATAACTTTTATTTTTGGCGATTATTGAGTCGGTCATTCTGTAATATCTATTCAACAGTAGACACTTACAAAATACTTACAGGCTGAAATAAACCTTATTTACTTCTGAATTTCCGATAAAACTGAAAACAATTGCATCAAAATCATTTGCGAGGGTTGTTAAACGGGACAGACGGACAGTCGCGGAAGTAATTCCGTAAGTATTCCGATTCAATATTATTACGACCCACTTTAAATAAGTGGGACACAGCCATCAACATTTGTTAAGGGGACAAAATGTTTGTACATTTACAATAAAGTAGTACTTAAAGTCTGTTTTCTAATCTCGTAGACTAATTTGTCAGGTGCAAATGTCAAACTCCAAATTGAAAAAACAAAGAACACTCACTTAAAATGTCCAGATATTCTACGAGTGCGGGAAAGTCCGAAAGGGATAGCGGGACCTTGGCAACAGGCAAATGAAGGAACACGGGTGGGTTTTAGTCAGTAAAAGTCTGACACGCCCTTCCGCTCCGCCCAGAGCGGGAGAAGTCATTGGATGATTTCCCACCCTCAAAAAAAAAAAAGATAGTCTACGAGATTGAAAAAAAAACTTAAGATACTTCGTGGCAGACAGGTAGGTAGTTCGTGCATTTTTAATATCTATTTTTAAATCAATTTTGTTTGAAAACATTATTCAATTCTCTAGATAAACTTACAGAGTCATCTGAAAAAATTGTCATAAGTTTATATTTTTTCAATATTATAATTCAATAACAACGCGGTCTCACAGACAGACACGAAAAGCGACCTTAATAAAACGAATATTATAATTATAAAGAGAAAAGATTTGAATTTTTGTCTATTTGTTTATTTTTTTGTTACACTCTCGCGCTAAAACGGTTCAACGGATTTGGATGAAATTTGGCCCATGACCTGTATTAGGACATAGAATACTATTTGTGCCGATATTACTGTAGAAATAATACCACGGATAGAATATATTAAAACAGTATATTGTAGGAAAAATAACAAATTGCACTATAACATGTGAACGCGGAAAATGGCAGAGAGGAAGAAGAATGGCGCACCAAGCGTACGAAAAAGAAATCAACGTAACTTTTTCATAAAGGAGGCTAGATAGGTAGTGTTTGTGTTTACATAGTTCCAACAATTATCACGGGATCTAGACTTATGCGGGTGAAACAGCGGGGCCCAGCTAGATAAGGGCTATTAAATAGAAGAAATTGACAGTTTTTTTTTTTTTTTGTTGTTGGGATATCATCAAATAACTTGAGGGAGGGGGGCGTGTCAGTCTTTTACTGACTAAAACCCACCCGTTTTTCTGCAATTGCCTGTTGCCAAGGGCCCCGGTATCCCTTTCGGACTTTCCCGCAACCCTGGCAGAAACTGACAATATCTCTTATGCTTTAATAACTAGTATAGTTTCTAACAAAAACTTATCTCTTACCGCACATAATCTTAATACTCCAAGACGAGAAATGCCAACTAAACAAGGAATGCCAGTTAATTATAACGTTGCATCTCCAGAACTAACCGGTATTAACAATAACAGCCGCGAAATTCACTGGATTTCAAACAAAACTGCAGCGAGTTGGCGTGCGAAGCTCTTGCACAAGTAGACAATACTTGCTAACTTTTAGTCAGTGCTAATGAATATATTAACGAAGAAAGTTTGCTGTAAATACTATTATTCGTAGTGCTTCCGGGCATTTGGAATTTTGTTAGTTATCTTCTGTAAAAGAAAACAAAAGAAGAATTACTTAGAAGAAAATTTGAAAATTGCTGTTTGCTTTAGGATTGGCATCTTTAGCCCAGGTTCGCACAGGCTCTGCCAGGGTTGCGGGAAAGTCCGAAAGGGATACCGGGACCTTGGCAACAGGCAAATGAAGGAACACGGGTGGGTTTTAGTCAGTAAAAGTCTGACACGCCCTTCCGCTCCGCCCAGAGCGGGAGAAGTCATTGGATGATTTCCCAACCTCAAAAAAAAAAAAAAAAGTTTCGCACAGGCTAACACATTGTTTGACTGTCAAGTCTCGACGCTATTCAGTGCGTTGAAAACACAGTGATACGCGAAAAAAAATTGCCACGACAATAAGAACGAGGGATTAGAATGATATTACTTCTAGTAGGCAGTTTCTGTTCTATAATGACTTCAAAATCCACATCTAGATACGTTCAGTAGGCCTAGACAAGTGACAATCGCTTCGAAAGCGTTTCGTATTTCGACTTTCAACAGGATTGACATAAGCTTTTCGATATGTCAGTCCTATACATTTTGCCTTTTCCATCATCATTATCGTTGATAGAATGTCACTTTGTCTAAGACCTCAGGTACATAAAATTACATGTATGTAGGTACATGACAGATTTTGATGTTGATTCATATTCCCTGGAGGTTTATCCACTTTGTGAATGAATCTTAGCTTAATTAGGCACTCGCTAACTAAGTTTGTGATCACATGATAACGTCTATTAAACCTATTCAAAGTTTTAAGTTAATTTATGTAATTTCTCTGAGCTTTAAGTCCAATAATCCAGTAATTGTTGTTATACGTTTAAATACCTATCACTTACAGTATTCTTTTTTTATTTATGGATAGGGCTAACTCCATACATTACCGTGTCGTGTCGGTTACTTTATTGCATAAAATTCTAACGTATATTTGGAGTTGTGGATTCGCCTACAAATAAATTAACTTCGTGCGAATCGCCTCAAGAAAAATAATATTATTGAAAAGTGTCGATTCACCGGCTGCGGGCGAGTAAATTCGTGCGAATCAACCAATATGTCAATAGAAAGGGTTAAACCCGTCAAATTGTGGGTAGTATATTTTTAGTTATTCTAATTTGGTGCATGTTGAAGTACTTATTTTAAATTTCCATTCACCTGGAGTATCGAGAACCTAAAGAACACCACCAATGCTGCAATTAACGTGACCACATAAGTAACAAACTATTGGGCTCAAAAAAGATTTTTTGGTCGCCAGTACTTAAGTAGCATAAGCATACGCATAATCAGCCTATAATGTTCCCACTGCTGGGACTCAGGCCTCCTTTCTGTGAGAGGGAGTGGGCCATAATCCACCACGCGGGCCCAGTGCGAGTTGGTGAACGTCACATGTCTTCGAATTTTTGGTTCTAGAACATGCCGGCTTCCTCACCATGTTTTCCTTCACCGTTTTGAGACCAGGTGGTGATGAAATTATTTACACAAAGTAAAGCGCCTGGCTGAGTTCAAACTCACGACCTACAACTCTAAAGTCGGGGCCATTACCAATGGGCCACCACTGCTCTCAGTACATTAGTAAGGGACTTCAATAAAAGAAGAATATGTTGCACTATACACTTTACAAACTTATTTATTATAAATGCGAAAGTGAGTTTGTTAGTTACGCTTTCACGCTAAAACGGCGGAACGGATTTGGATGAAATTTTGCACATGGGTAGACCATGACCCGGAGAAGGATATAGGCTACTTTTAATCCTGAATCACAGAGGAAGTCGCGGGCAACAGCTAGTATTTTGTATAAGATAAAAGATACAACATTCACCTGACCTTATAAAGTACTTTTTACATCCAGACGAATTCCCACATGTTCAATTAATACCAAAATACCCATCACATTTGTGTAGCATCACTCATAAATCTCTCTCACTCGGTTCAAGGCTACCAATTAAAACATACGGGAACGCGGGGATAAATTACACTTAACATAATTCAAAATCATGTAGGCTGTTGTTATAATTTCTGTTCGAAACAGTTTTCCCGTTTATTTTGTACATAAACATATTTATTTCTTGTAGAAAATAATTCATGTTTTTTATGGAATGAGTAATCAAAGGTTTAAGAACCAATTGGTTGGGTTGGTTAATATTCACACATTTGGCAGGTGATGCGGCAATCTTAACGAATGTCTGTATGTACAATAAACTTACATGCTTCGGTTCTAGGATAGTTTAGTAGCTATTATCATTATAATAATACCCTGAATGCGTTATTAAATATACTCTTTACGAGCTTACGAAGTAATATTAAAATTAAAATAATTCATAAAATTATAATAATAAAGATTAATAAAAATATTGGTCTTGTAAATCAAAGTTGAGTAATTTAATTTAAAAAAGAATGTCTATAACAATAATCTCCAAAATGATTATTTTCATGAATCCATTCTTTTAAAATTTAAATACAATCATACATATTAGTAAATTAATTCGTCAAGCACTTTCTAATTAGTTTAGGTAAGTTCTGGCACTCGCGCGGCCCGTCTGGTAGCTTAGCGGTTGGAAGGATTTTATTGTTCCACATAAATACTAGTTGTCCCCATATACATAAAAATTATACAACTAAAACCCAACTATGAAAAAAACTCAACTAAAAAGGTAAGGTATATGTTGTCTTGTTTGTACATTTTTAGTTGACTTTTATGTCGTAGTTGGGTTTAAGTTTCATAACTTTTATTTTTATTAATTTTTTTTGGGTTTCTAAAATAAATATTTTTGAAATGTGCTAATTAAGCCCTTTCATTTGATACCAAACACCGCCTCACAATTTTTTATATTTTTTCTTTCATTGTCCTCTTGCGGGCGCCGTATTAATTCATTCATTTTATGTGACGTCACATAGCCTATAACCAGCAGACGATCAAGATGCTTCCAACGATACCTCATTTGTGACGAGCAGTTTATGACGGAACACATGAACATCCATACATACGTACATACCGGTCAAAAACATAACTCTCCTTTTTGCTTCGCCGTAGTCGGGTAAAAACTAGCCCCAATTTATGTTTTTACAATTTACTTAATTCTAGTACCTACCTATTATTATAATAATGCATGTTTTTAGCTATTACTTTTCATTACTATGTTTTATTCCATAAGTGTTAATCCAATTCAAATAAATTAGTCGAAGTCGATGACACATAGATACGGCTCAATACCTACTAAAAGTTGACAAATCGAAAAATACAGTTTGTTATGAAAATGAAAATCTACATTCGTGTTTACTATAAAGTACCAAATTGTAAAGTTTGTTTTATTCCATAATCGACAAAGGGTCACATGAAAAATAAATCACCAACGGTTTCCCAAAAAATAAATTAAAAAATAAATTCAAATACGTCAGAACAAAGATCTCCAAGTGGTATAGCTTTTCATTACAATCATTCTGCGTGTTAGTATATGCTTTTTTTTAAATTAGTTTATTTGTATTAGTCTGTCAGCTTTCTGAAGAATAAATAAATAAAATAAATGTGAAACCTTCAGGATTTTAAATTTATTTGAATTAAAGGTACCTACTTCTCTTCTGCTTTTACTACTATAGTAGGTACTTTCGTCCTAGAAAATATGTCTAATTTATTTTCACGAGAAATATATTACTAAACTATTCCATAAGTACTATTATATACTTTATTTATATTTTATTTAACTAATTTATATTTGTTATTCTTTTCAAAGTATTGATTTCCTGAGCATCTACTTATATCAATATGTCGGAGCGGCCGAGGCGGGACGGGGCTCACAATGATCATCAGAAGGGTAATAATGAATTAAATTGTTCATTATGTAACTATCTGTCTAATTCGTGGGCAAAAGAAACGCGTATAATCACTCTAACTAGAATAGTCTAAAATCTAAATGAATTAGAAGGGCGCAACGAGTCCGCGGGTCGCGCTCAGTCTCGTGGTCTGAATGGAACTGACTGCCTGATCCAGGCTCCTCTGATGCTAAACTCTTTATCGTCTAAAACGTTCTCACGGGAAAACTAAGCCGACCCCCGGCCACGTTCGACGCAATAAGATTTACGTCGTCGCCTTTCTTATCGGACACAATTATTCATTATTTAATATCAATAAGCTCTTGGCTCTAACAAAGACCACATTGATCTTGAAAGTTAGACGAGGTGTGACTGACGCCTTCGTCTCACGCTGATAAGAACTGAACGAGGTGTGAGTTGACACCATCGTCTCGCGCCACGACAATACATATTATAAATCGTAACCTTCTTTTGGATTTTCCGTAATCGGGTAATTAAAATTGCTTTCGTGTTTGTCTGTGTGACCCCGTTGTTCTTCTTAACTTCGCAGCGGACTTTGATGCAGTTTTCATTCACCATCGTTAGAGAATTTATTCCAGAAGGTATATGCGCATAATATATACACAACTAACAACATAACATATATAACATACGCATACACACAGATACATACACACAGACACACACACATACTTGTATATTTAACTAACATTTAGTACAGAAATCTCTTTGTTTTAACATGTCGACTCTTCAGTACATTGTTGCACCCGTGGGAAGCCGGAGCGGGGAGCTAATTAATATACAAAACATACCTACATTGAAACTCAAGACAATATTCAAATGTAGAACATTACCTAAGCTCCAAGCTTAGCTAGATTCGACACTCCAGGTGATTTATCGCACGAGTGTAATAATATAATATTAATATACACATCATTTACTCAGTATAGAGCAATATTGATGGAGTGTGCCTAATAGCACCATTATGTCTGTAATCTATTCAGACTTCAGCTCAGATTTAGACACAAATGAATTTACTAGTGTTTCTTCTATTGAGCAGACTGAATGGAATTGATTATAAGTTTGTTATTGTTTCATGTTATGTAAGATTGTGAAGGTGTTGAATGCCTAAGTACATCACCACCTATCACTTCTCTTGTTGTCAAGAAATTGTAACGATGGATATTGTTTATTTATTTATAGGAGAACTAACAGCTATAACATACGGATAAGCATTAGATATGAATCATAGAGCCAATTACAGGTTCTCATGGGTCAAAACAGAAAAACTAGTAGAAATCTTAGGATCACTATCAAATTAATTTAATTTTTTATTTTAACAAAATTGTATTGTATATTGTTCAAATATATCATAATTTCTTTGTATGATTGCCACTTGGTTAACAATTTGACTATCTTTTCAACAATAATGACTATCTATTCAAAAGCTACCGTCGAAAAGAGAGAAAACGTATTTCAATTAGTATCTTGTACTTGAAGATGATTTCAACTCCATCCATCATTGAAGACTTCAAAATGTGTGGTAGAGCCTCTTCAAATAGCTCCTGATACAACCATCAGGTCCCAAAAAAGCCAAACAAAATAAATTGTAAACTGCAACAGTTAAAAGCAAAACCCACGTAAACAATTAAAGGCCACGTATTGGACACAGCCCATTTTACGTATTATTAAACTTTAATTGCGAATTATTACAATTCAATTAGTACGCCAGTGATTTTATGGGCAATAAATTATTTCCACATTCATGATGTTACCCATTCCACCGGCCATCATCCCACTAAGTATAGCCCGTTAATTTATATTGAGAAGATAATGACTCCTACTTGGAACTGGGCTATTTTTGGCAATGGATTTCGAATTGCAGTTAATTATTATTGAATGATCTATTTTAACATTATCGGCAGATTTGGTCTGCAGTATAATAATTATGCAATTTCGATGAGGACTATGTTAAGCATTAAACTGTTATTATTACTTATGTGTTGATGTCGTAATGAGTTGAAAAACTATCAAATAATAATGTAAATTTTTGATAGTAATTTGTTGGCACATTTACTAAGAAAAATCGTTCTTGTGTTCTATGAAAACCCAATCAAATAGAAAAACGAACAGTTAAAAGCAAGCGCAGTCATTTTATAACAAATCCTACTATCCTATCCTACTAATATTATAAATGTGAAAGTTTGTGTGTTTGTGTGTTTGGATGTTTGTTACTCAATCACGCAGAAACGGTTGAATGGATTTGGAAGAAATTTGGCAAACAGATAGTTTATAACCTGGATTAACACATAGGATACTTTTTATCCCGATATTCCCACGGGATCGAGACTTGCGCGGGTGAAACCGCGGGGCGAAGCTAGTACTTATAATAAAGTCCTCTTCACCGTATCCGGCGACAGCGACCCAGACTACGTTTGTTTTCTTTCGTGAGCTCTCTGATGACTGGTCTTGAAATCCCGGTCACTCCAGAAAGGTTGATTAGCATCGTTGTTTGTATAGGTTTAAGAAGGGCTTGGGTGACTTTTGTTTATTGGGCGCCCTTGATCTGGGGCCCAAACGAGATCATTAACCCGGCTCCGAGGTATCTAGTCTCCTTCTCTAGGTTCCATCTGATAGATTCCTGTGGCAGATCTCTTCCAAATATTACGTCTTGAACCAAAAATTACTACTCTCCAAGCAATATTGAGATAACTTAGATAAAGACGTTTTGGTCCCGGTCTATATTCGTCGCGGCGGCGAACGTTACTCCTCGTGGCGTGCAACCTGTGTCGCCTGTATTGCCGACCCGTCCGCCGCACCGCCGTTTGCGACGTCTGTCCCGTTGCCAGGCGGTTAAAGACCAACGGAACAAAGAGTAATACTAAAGTTTCGTTTTCATAGTAACAATGTTGCTGCTACAACGTTGTGTAACTTTTGTTTATCATGAAAGGCTTTAGACCTAAGTCCTTGGTCCTACCAGGAATTCCTTCATTCTTCATGCGAATACGCAATGTTTAGTCGTAAAACAATATTCAAACGTGTTTTAAACAGAATAATCATAAAGGACCTTGTCCTTCATGTATACGACCCCGTAGGGTAACTCGGGATTATTATTCATATTCTTATGTACATAAATGCCCGGATAGAGCCATAAAACTCTTTCTAATAGATTAATAAAAAATGTAACGGAATTTTCATGTAAGTATCTGCCGAAAATGTTCACTACCAGACTATAAGTTTTACAGACAGGAATAATGTGTGAAAATTCCTCTGCAGGGCTGCGTAAAAATATGTGTTAAAAAGCTTTATGTAATATATAAGATTAAGTCGATGTTGACCTTAAGCTTCTTTCTCATTAGTATGTGCTCCGCGCCAGATCGAGGCTGCTATTACCAGAATATCACGAAGTAATTACACTGTATTCGTGACGCGACTCCGATAGTATCAATAGTGAAAATACGTTGGAACATATGTTCTATTCTGCGCGTTTATAAGGGCAAGTTCAGAACGGGCATATTATAGACACTTTCCCGAATGGTGCCGTTGTGTGTTAGGGCTTCGAAATTATGGACGTGTAGGTACTGGTACAAACTTGTTGTATTCTGAACTTCTGATACAAAGTCTGGGTCTGAATAATCTGAGAAAATTAGCGATAGCGCCGTCTGCCATGCGATTCTGATGTCTATTGAACGCGCGCGGGCGCTGCGGCATGGCAATGGTATGTCCTGCCGTGCGCCATCTGGCCGCGGCGGGGCCGTAATAGACATAGAAAAAAAGGCTGTCAGGATCAAGTGGAATCGGGCGGGTAAAGTCAGCCGCAAGCACAATAACCGCTGGGAAAAAGACTCCACACAATGGGTGCCTGACGCGGCAAAGACGCCGCTTAGACCAGTCTAGAAAGAAGTGGATGACTTAGATGCGTAGCGTGAGGGCTGGTTCGAGGCGTTATGGTAAAAGAATACCTAGTGGGACTTGGGGGAGGCCTTTTGCCAGGGGCATAATATGGACTTTATAAAAAGATAAGTTCATACTGGCATGTTCTAGTCGACCGCACGTCTGTGGTACCACTTTGACCTTGAGCTAGCCTAGCATAGTAGTTTCAATAGAATACGACGCCAGCTTAAACTGGTATCGCTGCTACTGACCTGCGGTTGACTTTACTAATGTGACTCCTTCATTGATTATAATTATCATCTTTATTCTATGAAATCACTGACGTATGAATTCTGGCAGTTTCAGTCATGAGTTCTAGTTTTAGTTTTGCTTCTGACCAGCTATAAAAATACAGCTGATAACCCCTTATTCTTGAAAGTAACTACGTTTGAAGAACCGCTTCTGTGGCCTAGTGGTAAAGACCACCTGTCTCAGACCCAGCCGGAGTAAAATATTCTGCTCGGTTTGGTGGATGGTGGTAGGGCTTGTTCTAAGTCCGCCTGGCTAGCTCCCACCATATATCTAAGGCTGTCGCCATAACAACAATGTTAACATCTTTGTTGTGTTTCGGCAGGTAGAGGTAAGATAGCCATCCCTCTATGGTTGAGGAGTCCGGGTGAAGCTCGCTTCCACCTTCAGCCTGATCATCACTTACCATCAGGTGAGATGCAGGTCAAGAGCTTCCCCGTTGTGGTAAAAAAAAAGAAAATAAATGTCGACCTGTTTCTCAGTCAAGCTTTAGGCTCGGCGCAAACGAGCCACCGACCACAGCCACCGATGGCGGTCGCCTCTTGCTACGGTGCGAGTGGCCGCCACCCGTCACACGAGTGCGTAGAATCCATACAAAACGTACGAAAAAGCATGTGAACTGCTTGTCGCTGGGCTACCGGTGGCTGCTCATTTTAGCCTTATAGTCAAGTCCGGGGTAATTTTAGTTATAAATACTTGAAATTAACTTATTTTATTTTATTTTATTTTATTTGTTTGGGACAAAATACAGTTATACATTACAGCATTTACTAAAAAAGTAGTTAAAGTACAGTTTTATTTTATTTAACTTAGTTTGCCTTTCAACTTAAAATACTAAGAAGACGTCCAGGAAGTTGGTTTTAGTTTTACCAGTTAACGTTAAACCTATTTACGTACGCTGCATGTATTTTTAGAGTTATATTATTCAATCAAATACTTTATGTTACAGAGAAATATGCATTTATTTTGGAATATTAAAATAAGCAATGAATTTTAAGAGTAAACCAATTAAAACTAAAATTGAAAACGATTCCAATTCTTCAAATTAATTTGCAATTTGTTAAATGAGTTGAAATGTAAATGTTACGAACAACTTTAAGTACTAAATATACTCGTAAATATACCACGAGACGGAATATCACTGACCACTTTTTAATTAAAATTGAAACATCTGATATTTTGGAAAAGGCTTGGTGGTTCCATTTTGAAGCAAAAAATTGTAAAGAATATTCAAAAATAGTTATTTAATATAGTAACCTATGAACTTTATGTACATAAAAGCTATTATCTAGTATCAAAGTTGACAGAAATATCTACCCTGTGCAACTCTAATAAAATTAAAAAGTTATTTTATCAACGCTCATTTCGTAAAGTTTTAATTATGAAATCTAAAATTGTACTTTAATGACAGACCTCGTCCATGTACAACTCTAATAAAAATACGTATTTTTGGCAATAGCAACTGATGTTCAGTGTCATGCTCTGGACTGTTTCCACTGGACAGGACAAAGTTCTAATTCTAATTCATGTCTGAAACAATTATTGCGTTATTGCACCTAATGTGCTTTGTCACATTTTTGCAATGCGGCGCGCTGCGGCCCGTCTCAGCTATTATGTGCGTTTAGCTTTATTTATTGATATATACTTTATTGTACACCACAAAAATATATATTAAAAAAAAAAAACAAACACTACAAAATATACAATGGACGACCCCTATCGCTTTCCGCGATCTCTTCCAGGCAACCTTGGAATGGACAGTGATTTGCCTGGACATAAAATGGGGCTATGCGTTTAGCTTTTTGTTGTTTTTTTTATGTGACAGTTTCATAAACTACTATTCAAACTGCATACACATGTAAATAAAAGGTCTCACAGTAGTCTAATGACAGGCTCAATAATTCCGATAAAGTTTTTAAACACATTTCCCGTATCAACATAAAATTTATTTGTAGTCTATCGTTGCACTCATGTTCAATGTTCATAGTTTAATATTGACCTACTGACATTAATTTAAGCACCTGTTGAGCAAATCGATATCTTGTGATTAATCAGTCATTCATTACTGAACACAGCAAACAGCCTGTGTTTGCTTGAAGAACCTTGTCCTAAGGTATACCTAGATCATTAGGTATTTGACAGCGAGGACTGACGAAATATAAGAGGTTAGTAGTTTTTAAACTGAAAAGCAGGGATTGCTGCAAAAGCAAAGATTGATTACCCTATGAAAAAAGCGGGAGCAGACTTTTGTATTTCAAATATATAAATTACTAGCTGCGCCCCGCGGTTTCACCCGCGTAAGTCTCGATCCCGTGAGAATATTAGGATAAAAAGTATCCTATGTATTAATCCAGGTTATAAACGATCTGTTTGCCAAATTTCATCCAAATCCATTCAGCCGTTTTTGCATGATTGAGTAACAAACATCCAAACACACAAACTTTCACATTTATAATATTAATATTTATTTTGTATATATATATATATATAGTAGGACTATCTTCCGCCCGCGGCTTCGCCAGCTATGTCTATAAACAGTAGCCTATGTCCTTTCTCAGGCTCTAGACTATCTGTGTACCAAATTTAATTTAAATCGGTTCAGTAGTTTTGGCCTGAAAGCGCCACAGATAGACAGAGTTACTTTCGCATTTATAATATTAGTAAGGATTATTATCGTGTATGATTTTTATTGTGCGTTTTATTTGTGAAAATAATCACATCTTTTTCTTTTCTTTTTTCTTTCTGTGTCATAATTCTGCAAGAAACTCGGTCGCAATGTCAGAGTAAAGATTACCTACATATGAACTACCTATAAACTCGTGATGAGATAAGCCAATAACAGCGTAATTCTGCTGTAATCACCTCTTGTTAGGTTATTATGTAAATTACCTACGAGACAGGTAATTTGAGTCAATTTAATAGTGTTTCTCTCGCTCCGGATCTTGTACGGAGGTATTTCTAACTTGTTGCCTTGTTAAGTTATATTTTAATGTTTCGAATACAGTTGGAATTTGCATTGAATGGAGTTTAAAGTTTCGGGATTTCCCGAAAAGTTTCAGATTCAAACGAAGCCCCTAATTATGACTGAAAACACGGGAAGCTCGTGAGTTGTATTGGCATTAGAGCGTGGAAATCTGCTAAACAATTGACGACCTTTCTGAACTTAAAAGAATAGACATAATAATAATATCTCTTTAATTAAAGTAACATTTCTTTTCTCCATATTGTGTTTCGTTTCTTTCTTTTCAACGGTGATCATGCTTTGCGTGCTGTTCGAAAATATACGACAAGAGTTTTCTAGTTTGCTTTGATTCAAAATACATAGGTGCATGGTAGTTAAAAATTAAATCATGAGAAAATAGCCGCTACCATGTGATGGTCGTATAAAAATAACGAGAGTGTCGGTCAGCATTTATTTAAGGCGACAATTAAACGTGGTTTCGGTATCGGTATCGGTCGTTACGGCCATCTGCCCGGACGCCGCAAGGAAAATAACATTATAGCCGTGAGACGCGCTCGGGGATAGGGCGGCCATCTGTGATGTTTGAAAATTGGGAATTTGGGGTAAAATTTCGTTTCTTATAATTCTATGAAGTTCTGAAATAATATTTTTTATGTTAAAAATCTTCAGCATGTATCAGAAAGGTGTGGTCATATTTAAGGGTATACAGACCATCAAATTGAAAAACTTTCTCCATGAGACTAACATCGTAATCGCGAAAAAATAATTAATCAACTGTCCCATACATTTGGGTCGAGTAGGTATTGAAGTTTTGTATGGGACTATTGATAGTTTTTTCTTGATAATGATGTTGGTCCCGTGGAAAAATTGCTTCAGTTTGATGGTCTGTACCACATCCTTAAATAATTATGACCACACCTTTCTATTACATGATGTATGTGTAAGTATTTAATAAACAAGAATAGGTGACCCGTACTGCCGTCGTGCTAGCGGTAAGTGCTGTGAGTATGTTCGTATGCAGAACATACTTACGGCACTTATCGCTAGCACGGCAGCGTAGATGAAACAAGACCGAGAATAGACCAGTTATCTAAGCTAGAACTTAAGTGGACTAGACCGCGACGAAACAAGTGATTTTGAGATTGATCTGTTTACCTACATCTGTGTCTGATCTATAGACAATGCAGAAAGCAAAGAAAAGCAATCATAGTTTAAGTAGCAGGCACTAAGCCAGTGTCCAATGAATACCCAGTAAATCGTTTTTTTTTTAATATACATCGGCACGCAAAGTTAATTCTTAAGCCGAACGCTTGGCCTCCCTACTGGCAACGTCGTTTCAGAAGTCGTAAAACAAACGCGGTACCACAATTTAAATATTGCGATATCATGTTTTTCTCTTCGCATTGTACACTTGACCTGTTTCAAGTGACAATTCCGGTGTGCTATCTTTTACTCTCGTGTTAATATGCGATAAACTGCTTAATGGTACACTAAACGTTAGATAAAAATGGTTTTTATGGACACTGCAGCTTTCAACAAACAATTTGTATAATGAATTGCAAGAAAAAAGTAATGACATAAATGCAAATTCCGTTTTATTGTTTGTTTTATTTTTTGTGCTGGAATTCTTTCAGAATAGACCTGCGGTTTTGTTATTCGTTTAGAAACTCATTATATTATTATTAATAAGAACCTATTCTGTACCACAGTTATTCGTACCAGTAAGTACGGTTTTCATAGTCCAAGAGTTACTTCTAACGTGTTGTTAACCGTACATGGCGTACACAGTACTTCTACGTAATATTTAATTTGGCGCATCCATTACGTTAGTACATGCCTCTGATCGGGGCTATAAAATCATGTACCATAAACATACGCCGACCGGGCCACCGCCGCGCCGCGGCATAGATAAAAAAACTTAGCATAGACACAATAGATGCGAAACTCCCGGTCAAACGCATTCTAAATACCAAGTATAGCGCTACAAAATAATTTTGGCGCGTGGCCGTAATCGGAATTAACGACGTCATTTTGTTTTTTGAGATACTTCTAGCAGTGGAAGTACCTATCAGGCATGTCGGAAAAGAGTGACAGCGTTGGTCAGGATTGGACAATATGGGCAGAACTATGGCATAGACATTGGACAAGCGAGTCCTAATAGGCTGGTGGGAGAACCATAACATTACATAGCACCTATAAACACTGCGCCGACAAACAGAACAGGTGTTACAGCGGTGATCTAGATACAGGAAACACGATTTTCACTTCTTGAGGGTTTTATTATTTTATGCAAAATGGGTTTCACCAAAAATCGCCCCGTTCACACTCAGCTTAATGTACGAGCACAATTAAAATATAAAACCTTTTTTTTGTTAAAAAAATTGTCCGTGTTACGTTTCCCCGTAATTAAAGCAGAAATTGTTCTGGCTTTTGCTAGTGAAAAATATATTCACAAAACATAGTCACTGTGTTGCTAAAGATTGTAAATCGACTATAATAATAAAGATGATAAAGTAAATGATTTTTTTCTTTTTTAATGGAGTTATCTAATTTTGTAGACTCCATGCATGTACAACAGAGCATGAAAACTTATCTATGCTACAAAGTAGGTAGGTACTTTTACAGTAGGTATCTGATATTGAAACGAAATGATAACAGATGCAACGCTTCCCCCACGTTCGCTGAACAAAGAATGCCTTCACTAAGGAAAAGAAAGGCATCAATCAAATGTAGAAGAAAGCTCTAGTGAGACTCTGACAACTGACAGCTTTGTTCAAGATGCTAAACTGCTGCTATACTAGCACAAGGAGACTTCCTGACGTTATGATGATGAGGTTCCAATTTCAGAGAAGCTATTTCTATTTAATTCTTTGGAGTCATAATAAAATGAGCTATGCTCGATCAGACAACCAACTAATGTGAATTTTCATTTCATATTACGTACTTTGTAACTCCTCCGTGCCTCGGAAAAGCATGTTAGGCCGTTGGTCCCGGCTGTCGTTCGTGGATCTTTGGCAGTCGTTACGGGTCGTCTTACCAAGGGATATCGTATTACCCAATTAATGGGTTGTGGAGGTCCGATAGGTAGTCGCTCCATGTAAAATACTGGTATTCAGCAGCATTCGGTTAGACTGGAAGCCGACCCCAACATAGTCGGGAAAAGGCTAGGAAGATATATATTACTTTCTAAGTTTTTCTTGGACATCGTGACATCGGTGTAGGAAAACATCATGAGGAAACCTGGACTAATTATAATTATTAAAAGTCTAACAGTGCCAATCCGCCTTAAGGAAGCGTGGTGATGCTCATACTTTATATGATCAGAAGAAGCCTATGCTCTGCAGTGGGCCTTTGCTCTGCAATTTATTATAGTTCGAGTCGTTACTTGAGAAGACGATAATAATTATGAAATCACTCAACAACATCGCTATATTTCAATTAGAAGAAAGTTGGCAGATTAGAAACTTTTCAGCTTTGTAAGTTTGTGAAATCAACGGCAATTTAAGCCTTTTGCTGCCGCAGTTGTCCAAAACGATTAATTTTAGATAACTATTTCCTTTAATTAACCAAATAAAAAACGTTTTTTTTTCACTTTTTATTTGTGGTACCTACCCACCCCACACAAATTCGTATACCACTCTTGTTATGTAAACAACGGTGACAGAAAGTTTTCTATTATAATAAACATACCCAAAATGCATTAAATCCGTATAAGTCACCCAAAGGTTGACTGGTGTAAAATGCCTACGGCATTAAGTCCGCCTCTGTACATTTATATATAAAAGTATTAAATAAATAAATAATTACACTAACTCAAAAATTACCCAAGCAAAGTTAGTAAAATTTATATGGGATCATCTTGGAAAACTACTCTTTCGAACAAAGAAGCATCATCGAAAGTTTCTAAATCAGTTTACTTAGCTTTTACGCTACGGCTGAACGAATTTGTATGAAATGGCTCATGGGTAGACCATGACTTGGTTAGGGGGGAATATGTAGATCGCGATACTTGTGCAGGTGAAACTGCTGGGCGCAGCTAATATCACATGAAAAGCTAACTGCATTAAACTATACCGGCCACAGATGATTAACGGCTAATGAGAGCACAACAGGCTTTGTTCATAAATAATGCAATTTGCTACAACATTGTTAGTTAAATTGTGCCAATGAATGATTGATAGCCGTGTATCGAATGTTTACAGACAAACACATTGTGTTTGAACTCGTTATGTATTTAACGTATTGCTTCTTTCTAGTATTTTTTATATTCGCCTAATATAGGGTGTAAAAAGACCCATCACGTAGCCTGTACATCAAATTAAGTAACATTGCACAAACATAATTGCTGGGAAACGACTTTCATTTTTGATAGTATGCTAGTAGCACAAGACGGGTTCATAAGGATCCGTTCCATGAAGGACCCGTCTCCAAACCCTCAGCCTTCGCATACGTGTGAAAAATCACCGTTAACGGTAGTGCGCAATGTAACGCGCGCAAAACAATGTGTTTATGGGTGCCTGCAACAGTTCAGGGTTTGTGGGGTATTTAAAATTAAATTATAACATTTAAAACTTGCTTTCTTTAAAAAACGTCTGAAAAAGTTGGAACTTTGAACCTTCTCCGTAATCAGAAGGTCCCCAGGTATGGCCCAGAACAAAAAAAAAATAGAATGGCGGGAATAACAAGTGACTTTCGGCTTCATTAGGCGTCTTTTTACACTCGACCCGTTATGTGTTTATTATGTAAGTACGTGAAGCATGAATTCGCGACTATCGAAGATAAGTTCTGGGTTCCATCTCTGCCTAGGTATTGAGTTGTTAGTTTTTTGAAATTCTCAGTAGCATCCCGGAGTGTAGATTTGTGGCCATATAATACCAATTGAGTCGCCCATTAGCTGTTATTATTGGGCTAAAACATAACGGGTGAAATGTGGGTGTAAGTAGGCACATACAACGTCAACTACATAGTTACACCACCAAAAGACACGCAAGTAAAATCTGACATAGCTGCACCAGCTCTTTGTGTATTTTACAAAAATACACAAGAACTACACTCCGTCCACTACTTTGGTGAATTGAATACACATGTAATGTTCTGTATAATAAAGTAAGTCTTCGCTTCGTCGGTCAAAATATTTTCAGACAATATCAATTCCACGTAAACTCACGCTCGATTTTAAATATTCCGTTTGCCACCAAAGTTACTTTGATGTTTACATTATGACGTGTGACATGCAAAACCGCACGGGATTTTATTCCTGGCCAAATAATTTTTCTTCTTCGAAACATTTTTTTTTTTACCGGATACTAAAAGATCTGGATTATCTGCAACGGTATATATGTACTGGTCTTGAAATTAGGTTTTTATTTTGGGAGATCAAAACACTGTTAGGAATACATACAAATATTATTAAGATTTTATTTATCTTTTAGTTCGAGCACGTCCGTGTTTTCCACACGTTCCTTTATCTAAAGTAGATCGTACCCTCGTCATCACATGGCACCCTGGTACCCTGGCGGCGCCGCGCCTGATTATTATAGGTTTTGTACGAGCCATCTGCTGTCAGGGTATCAACGGTAGCTATATTTTTCAAATACAGGTACCCAGTACGTCATTTATTAGATTTTTGGTACCTGAGTTCAACTTCAAGAGATCTTAAGTTTAACAAGTTAAAGAAAAGTCAGATCAAGACATCATGGAACAGAATAAGTAAAGTATTTTTCAGTCTCCAATATACAAATAAATCCTGTCGCCACAACTGCCTATAACTTACGAAATTTTCTTACGCAGTGTGTAAGAAAATCGCTGAAACTTCAAAAACAAGGCCTTAACCATCCATAACCCTAGAACAAAACAGACAGAGCAATAAAAGGGACCAAAAATAATGCCATCATTTGTAACTTTCTGACTTTTATTCTCTCGAAAAATGTTTATCTAGTTTTATAACAAACATTGGCACTCATAAAATGTTACAGTTTGGTGATCATCGTACAAATAAAATTGTTATTACAGTGATAATGCGGCTTGCATGCTTGGCTTTCGAGATTGTGAAATCTGAAATGCCATTTGTCAAATAATGAACGTTCGATAGCATTATGCGCAGCAAACTGTGTAATTTCTTTCAGCCCATTATTTCGAGTAGAAAGTAAAAAGTAGAAAGTATAGAGTAAAAACCTTATTTTTGTTTTTGCCAAAATCTTTAACTTAGTAACACAATAATTTATCATATTTTGCATAAGAATTTCCAGTAAAGTTCAACAAATAAAAGAGTAAATGCAAATTCAGTTTCTAGTATACCAGCCCTTGAGCTAAAGACAGCTGTGCACACCCAGGTAAGTATATCTGACCGGAGTGTCCTAAAGATTTCTTTGACTTTGAATATTGCTTTTACTTAAAAAGTTGACTCCAATGTGCAATAATAAGTATAAAATAACGAGGTAGAAAATTCGCCAGTATTGACGATTCACAGGAGCAGACTTCCTTTTAAAGAGAATCCTGTTTTAATTGCTAGGCACCTGCCCCACCTCCAACGAGGAGGCGACTAGCAACTGACTATTTTCTCGCTCAAAGAACGTACCAAAGATTATAGATCCCGAAGTATAAATATATTAATAGTTGATTGCTGACTGTTTACAAACTTCCAAGAAAAAGCGGAAAAAAAGACGTGAGCCATCAAAGAGACTACTCGCTCAGCAACGCCCGCTTGGCGGGTAGAACACTCGCTGAGAGACTCACGCTTGGTCCATACCAAGCGTCTCTCAGCGAGTGTACGCATACCAGCGAGTAATCGCTGGAGTACGTCGTCGCCCGCGCCGCCGCGCACTCACTCTACTCGTTAATCGCCGGCGGTGGGACAGGTGCCTACGGAATACTAGTATTGCATTTCTTACATTATAATAATTGACCTTCCCTGTCATAATAATTCCTATTACTACGTTACTAAACCATTCCCTATTAATAATAATTGTAATTTCACCCAATAATTTGTACCAATCACCCAGGACCCAGACTTGCGATTGGCAATTACAGATCTAGATTAAAATCAGCTAATTTGTGTTAATCCTAATGTCTAAGTATAATTGCGTCTAGCAGACAATAGGCAAGGTCATCGTCAAGAATCTAGGTCGAGAAATAAGATAAATAAGATTTTCGTATAAACCCCTTGTAATATTAACGGAGACAGTAAGAAGCAATTATTTTTGTTTTCGAGGACCAAATCATTTTAGGTACTACGAAGCTATAATCCGGAGAAGTGTTACACAAACACTCAAGAAATCTCAAAGGATAACAATTTATTATACTATAGAGACTTTTCCAACAAAAATAAATAATAGAAATTATAAAAGGTGAAGGGGTATAGTATGGTTGGTAAGAGTAGGTATGTAATGATCGTAGCAGGTGGCGTTCTGTAGTATCTGCCTACCCCCATGGGAAGAAAGTGTGAGTATAAGTGTATGTGTAGCAAGCATGGAGGCCAAATTAAAAGATTCGAACCCAGTAAACAAAACTTATTAATTTTCTAATAATATACTACTGAACTCCATTTGAAATAATATTAGACATTTAAATAAACATTTTTTACAGTCCGTTCAACCGATTTTTGACTTCTATTGCGTTGGTGGCATGACAAATGGCAGCTGCAGTAGACAGTTGGTATTGTTTAACCTTTTTTTGCTTTTAATGCCATCTTTATGTCTACGGTATAGAAGTCAAAAACCGTTGAACGGACTGTAAAAAGGTTTGTTTAAATGTCTTAATCTTATTTCAAATGGATTATACGTATATCTATGATTTCGAATACAGTTAAGTCTTAATTAAAACGACTTTACTTTCTGCTTTCCCTAACGGCAAGGTATAGGGCAATGATTTTAATCTCAAGATCGTTAAACCTCAGGGGCCCAAGACTTCCAAGTTCGAAGGGCCCTTATCTTTTCTTCAACAGAACTGCTTATCCCATAGGTACTGTTATCTGCTAACGATATCAAGCTGACTTTGGAGCCGAAGCTGGGATAATTGCAGAAAATGCCGACTCTGGTCCAGATTTTGGCCGATAGGCCAACGCTTGGGTACCTTACCTGCCAACTCACTTTAAAGTCAATGGAACGATTGGACAAAACGTAATAATTTTCGTAATTACTAACCAATTTCTAAAAAAGAGGGAGATTTTGCATTCGATGACTCTTTTTTAATTTATTTTAGGAAAAACAAACATTAGCACTATAAGATACAATCATAATGTCTTAAATATTACATTTAAACAATTATGCTACCCACTACGGTCTCCACAGATTTAAAGTATTTAAAAACTAGCTAGTACCTACTACTTTTTTCATGTATGTACACCGTTTTCCGAGTAATTACTGGGTCGATTTACGTACTTAATTCTTTTACATTTGGTAGAAGACGCCCGCACAGTTGGCCCATACCTATCTATTTTATTAACTTTGCTTGATTCGTTTTTGAATTAGCTTCAATATAGGTTTTTAATCTCGTTTGTTTATGTTAATGGTGTTGTTATGTTCAAATAGTAAGTCATGGTACTATATTTTATTACAATTCAAAAAGAAAGGCGACTAAAAGACAAAGTGAAAAATAATTTTTGAAACAAAACAAAAGCCTCCGAGTGGCCTTCCTAAACTAAAATTACTTTTCACGAGTCGAGTTTTTTTTTTTATATTAAGTACATTCTTATAAGCGCTCAGTGACCGTACATAACAAATAAAATATAAGTTTTTTTTTTAAACAAACTATATTCAATGTATGTGCGCCTAATTTTTTCATGGTATTACTAAAGGCAATAGAGATTAGGGTTTCAAACTTAGATCTACTATATTAATTCATCTTTTTTGAACGAAGGTGGCAAAATACATAATAAATAAAAATTTGCAAAACCACACTTGTACTTCAAGTAAACATCTTAAATCCCAATAATTATTATATACCAAGTTTTATAAACCCAACCTCAATGATGTAACATAACCATATAGCCGTCAAATGAATGATATCTAAGCTAAAACACCATAGATATAGGAGAAAACGAAAATAACACCAATATTTGGTGCTAGCCCGTCTTTGCGGATCTTGTATAATCCCTCTTGTTTGTGTTTACATGTTTCGCAGCTTTCCTATTAATTGAAAACAAACAAGCTGAATGATATCGTTAAATCCCTACTCGCAGAGGGATCCAGTATTGGGACTTTGACCTTTTTGCTGGATAGGGGTGAAAGTATTTATAATTATTTTCGTTGGATTAGATTATTCGAGCGCAGACTGATATTTTATTGAATGTGAGTAAGAACATAATAGTGTTCACAAGGAACTGTTATAATTATCTACTCAATATAACTATTGAGTAGATAATTATATTGAGTAATATTTATATTGAGTAGATAATTATAACAGTTTTATAGTTACCGTAATTATTATAAACTATGACCTACATTAGTACATTTTGGTTTATCTTATATTGTTTGCTAAACCTATTATAAATTGTTTTACTTTTTATCCATTAATCCAATAAGTTTTTAAGCCAATTTTCGTGAAGTTTTATAAATTCCTCAGCTAAATTAATGATGTGATTCCCATTGGCATCTTCTGCTATACTATTTATTGTTGGATGCAAACCCGAGGTCATTATTTATTTTAATAAAATACCGAGGTATTTTCCCCTTCTTTATGAAGGTCATAAAGTTCATTAAGAACGTATTTTCCTTGTTTTGGGTATTTCACCAATTTTCCCGAATGGCGTCTTCATAATTTTACTGCCGGCTTTAGATAAAATTTCACTTGCAATATGACACTCTATATAAACCAGTTCATATCACATTTAGAGACAGTATTCAAGTGACTTGTGAAAATACACTCTAAATTAAAGAATACATTGACTAGTGTAAAAAATACAATTAGATAATATACCTTTTTCAAAATGTCACCTCTCAAAGTGTGGTCGAAATTCACTGCGAAAAAGGGTGGTGCTGCTATTAATTTACGTATAGTGGATGCACCTGAAAATCTGCTTGAGGAAGTCATTAATCAGTACATGAAGTATTATGCAACTGAAGACGTCACTTTCAAAGCTGCTGGTAAGTTCTATTTTGGTGATACAGTCTTTCTAACCCGCAAAGGCAAGTTGTACTTAGGTACACGTGTACAGGTAAAAATTTAAAAGCAACGCTATAATAATATTATGTAATACAATCATATATTATAACTTGAACATACATTTTTATTTTTCTCCCTTTTAGTGCAAGCAAAAACGTTAAAAGAAAAGAAAAATTAACGTTAAAAGGTGATGCTTATTTCTATAGAAATCTCTTCCAGCAGTATGCTAGAGAGGAAAGTAGATAAAAAGAGATATAGACACCGTGTATAAGAGTAGAAAAATACATAAAAAATAAAATACATTAAAAAAAAACACGTATGCTAAGAATTAAATAACGGTTGTCAATATTGTCTAGAATGTAAAGCAAATGTTGTACTTGATAAATATCTACATAAATAAATAATTCATAATAAATTATGTGTGATTATCTATTGCAGGAGTTCCAAAAAGTGCAACAGCAATGGAAGAGCTACGTGTGCCTATGCTTAAAGCTATAAAAGAAACAGGCTTTCACACTGTGGTTTGTTGTTTAGACAACGGTGATGACCAAATTAGAGAGGTCCTTGGAGCATCCATGATGGCTTTATCATCGAAAGGGGATCCAGAACCAGAGGTAAAGCGAAATTTTTCATCAGTATATTTACCTACAGTAAACTATAATTATGTTTTTTTATTTTATGTGTAAGTTAGTGCATATTTTATGGTTTGTCCCAAAATGATCTAATGAAAAGGTAAACAAATGAAACGTACCACTCGATGCCAATTTGAGTGTTTTGATTTGATTACTTGAATACATAGACCCAAAATTTTAATCACCTTAAAAAGATGTTTCATAATTAATAATGTTATTCAAACAATAAATGTTGGAAAAAGAGGTGAGATATAAAGTTGAAACCTACAATTCCCTTTAGTGAGTGACTGAATAAGTATTTAACCTGAAAATGGTTTGTTTACATTTTTACCAGATACTTTTTGAACAGACATTAGGTATTTTGTATGTATAGATTTTTGTGATTGGGATCTTGAACAAATCTAAAGCAGAACATTTTTAGTCACTACCAATGACGTCACTTAATCCAACATCGTAGAAAGTCGATTTAAAGGTTCCTGAAGTTAACAATCGGGCAGTGTCTTGACAGATAGGTATTTATCGAGTCACCCCTCGTTCTTCTACCCATAATTTACTGTCAAGTTTTTTACTCGTGTAGTCTTTGGTCTAGCCTCATTCAGAAAGCTGTTAATGCTCTTCGCGTTCAGTACAATAATGCATTCAGGATGCTGTGGGGCTACCACGTTTTTGAAGTGCCTCGGGTATGTTCGCGGATGCGCAAACTGACGGGCTCGCTGCGATCAGACGCAAGCGTGCAGCATCCCTGTTGCGCAGAGTGCATGCTAGCTCCAACAGTCTCCAGGGGTAGTATTATGAAGTATTAATGCCATCATTATTCCACTGCGAAAACGGGTTGGTGCTAGCGGCCTTATCTAGCTCCATCTCTCTTTCACACTGGAAAAATGGTGGCATTAACACTTCATAATACGGCACCTGGTTGTCATTGCTAACAAACTGGATTGTCTTATCATTTACTTTCAAGCCAGTTACATATTCCTGTAAATAGAAATTTAGGTGTGTGAGCAGGAAACCTGTTTGTTTGTTGTTTAGTTGGCAATGTTTTTGTAAATATTACTAAGATAGCTTGTTACTAACATTATGAGTCCGTGTTACTTGAAAATAAATGTTTTATTATATTATATTATATAAACAACTAACAGCCGACAACAGAAACAATAAAATTGAATGTTACTATTTCAGTTTGACTTTAAAACGGAGGAAATGAAGAAGTTATTTGAAATGTATTATGGAATGGCGTCTTACTATGACGAAATGAAGGCGCTCAATTCTGACCGTTTCTTCAGTGACAGAGGACTCTTTGTCAGTCCTGAGTACAGAAAGCTTGGTGTTGAGATGGAGTTCCTTAAAGCCAGGTTAGTTACTCTTTTTCCTATCATATTTTATTATAATTCAATTTTACCACCTACGATGTGATGATGTTCTAAGCCAACAAAATTAAAAATCTCTAATGCCAATGACACGATGAAGAAAACCTTTTCTGTATAAAATCACAACTTCAACCTCCTATGACAGAATTCCCGTACCTCACGTCACATTGGTAAAGAAACTTGCCATAATACAGGTTCAGGATGTCGGGAAAGCCAGGGTTGCGGGAAAGTCCGAAAGGGATACCGGGACCTTGGCAACAGGCTACTGAAGGAACACGGGTGGGTTTAAGTCAGTAAAAGTCTGACACGCCCTTCCGCTCCGCCCAGAGCGGGAGAAGTTATTTGATGATTTCCCACTCTCAAAACAAAAAAAAAAGGATGTCGATGAAATATGAAATCGGGACAATTATTATTTACATGAACCCATCGTAACAGCGAATCAATTTTCAGACCTAAGCCAATGATTTTTTTATATTCGGACAGCTCATGGCCTAAGCCTATGGCCTGGTGAGGAGCTCGTGGCTAAGTAATAACAGCCGCACGGGTCGATTCATCAGCTTAAGCTACGCTTGCCGGGGTTGGTCTGTGGATGGGTGACCATCTTTACATACCGAGACTCCTCCGTGCCTCGGAAAGCACGTTAAACCGTTGGTCCCGGCTGTCATTTCTGGATCTTTGACAGTCGTTACGGGTCGTCAGAAGCCCGAAAGTCTGACAACCAGTCTTGCCAAGGGGTATCGTATTACCCAGTTACTGGGTTGTGGAGGTCAGATAGGCAGTCGCTCCATGTAAAATACTGGTATTCAGCTGCATCCGGTTAAACTGGAAGCCGACCCCAACATGATTGGGAAAAGGCTAGGCAGATGATGACAGCTCATGGCCTAAAGAGATGCCGTCATACTAATAGGTACTATCCATACTTATATTATAAATTCGAAAGTAACTCTGTCTGTCTGTATGTTACCTTTTCACGCCTAAACCACTGAACAGATTTCGATAAAAGGAGATAGATGGCATACCGGGGAAGGACATAGGCTACTTTTTATCGACATACCGCGCGGGTAAAGCCGTGGGCTGAAGCTAGTAAAGAACAAGAATTAAAAATCTAAAAAAAAATTAAGTAATTAAATTAAATTAAATATCATTTATTTCAGGCAATTATTAAACCCATACCATACAAACACATTAGAATAATAACAGAGATAGAATATAACAATATAAAAAATACAGTACCTAACTAAAAATCTATTATTAAAAGTCTTTTGCCTCTCTTGCAAGATGGACGACACGGTAAACGGCTTTTATAATTTCATTCTTACTCAGGGTTACCCTTGTGTAGGATGACACTCTGAGCTTACTTAGCAGCGCGGAAAAGCCGGCAACGTTGCTCTCGGCGAACATGTCAGTCGCACTACACTGCCAGGGCAAGTTCATCATAGCCCGATAAGCATTATTATACTGTACACGAAGAGTGTTATACGCACTCCTCGTGTACCGGTACCAAAGTTGGCTGGTGTATAACGACTGACAGTAGGCTCTGAACAGCGTCACCTTAACTTGATTCGAGCAGTGATAAAAACGTCTAGCCAGCATATTGCTTCTACAAGCGATATTGCGTCTCTGTCGTTCCAAATCATCAACATCCGATAAGTTTTCTGTTACAATATGCCTGAGATATTTAAATTTTGTAACTATTTTTAAATTAGTTCCACCTAAATTAATAGGGAGTACTACATCGGGGCCTTTCTTATATTTAAAAATCATGACTTCCGTTTTATTTACATTGTATGTCAGGTGGTGTTGAGTTGCGTACCTCTCACAGATATCTAATAATTTTCTTAAGCCGTTGACCGACGGGCTGAGCAGCACAAAAACATAAAAACTAAAACCCAATTACGACTAAAAAGGTATAAACAAAACACCACAGACAGACAAATAAAAAATCCGGATTCACACGTGTTAGGATAAATCGAACAGATTACGTGTGACTCCGGATTTTTAATTTATTTAATGTGACGTCACATAGCCTATAACCAGCGGACAATCAAGACGCTTCAAACGATACTTCATTTGTCAAATTGTGACAAGTGGTTTAGACGATAGGAGGGAACAAATGAACATACATACATACATACATAATGGTCAAAATCATAACCTTTTTTCTTCGCCGTAGTCGGGTAAAAAGAAGTATTCAAATCCGCGTTTCGCAAGTTAAACCTAGTAGCTGACAATGGTTCAGTGCCTATTCTGCAAAACAGATGTTCTATTTTTTCTTTGTATATTTCCAGGCGATTGATTTGCAAAGAACATGGAATACCAGTAATTGGCGCCTGGATGACGTCATCTGACACCCAAAAAGCTGCTGAGCTCGATGGATGGGAGACTGCTTACGAGGTCCAGTTTGAAGAGTTGGGAAAGAAACTAGGAGTTACCTTCGAAGGCGACCCTCCGTCTACTAAGTTCATGATCGCTAAAATACAATAAGTGATTAGAACAAAATATATATTGTGGAATCTCGTCCAGTTCTTTTTGCTATACATTTGTCTTGTAATGTTATACTTATGTTTAAAAATAAATGAATGTGGAAAGTATGTAAATTAAATAATTTATCGAAAAATAAAGAACACTGTGATTAAAACTTGCGCATTTTCTTTCGAACGGTTAATCAAATTAATTGATTAAACTTATTTTGAGAAACTATCAAATTAATTACGCTATGTTAAAATAATTCATGTAGATGCACACGGCTACACATCAAGCTATACATTCCCAGTATAACCTGACCTCTCATTGTACGCAAATCCAAAGCAAGTTCAATGCGAGATCAGCTTAAAATGGAAATATATAGCTTGATAATTGTAGCCGTGTGTACCATGAGACTAAGGCGTGAGTTTATGTATATAGACTGAAATATAAAGTGACTCAAACGATTATTTAATCATTTAAGTATTTTGTCAATATTCCCAAATGAAATCAACAAAATAATAACTTGCCCAACACTAATGACTGATAAGATAACCGGCTTGCTTGTATTTTGATACGTATAATAGTCACATTTAGAGATAGTATTGACGTTACTAAAGACGCTCAAAAATTTACTTAAAATAAATTCAGTATAACGGAATAACTGTTTTAAAACTGCTCACGTAGACATTGCAATTTTTTATCTACTGGAGAAAATTTCGCATATTTTTCCAATGTCAAAGTCTCTCAAAGTGTGGTCTAAATTCTCGGTGAAAAAAAAAGATGGTACTGTTCTTAATTTACGTATATTGGACATGCCTAAATATCTTAATGAAGAAGTTATAAATCTGTACACAAATCATTTTGTGAAAGAGGAGAACACTTTTATAGCTGCTGGTAAGTAGATCACAATTTTGATTACAATGTTGATAAGATTTATATACATTTAATCTTAAAGTCAATGACAGACAACGCACAGCTTAAGGGTCTAGAAACATGATTAGGAAGGATAATCCAAAATGTATTCCCTAAAGAAGTTAACTGGGGGATGAACGTTTGTATGGAAGTTCGTAATACCTGCCGATGGGGAATCCCATACACGGCTTATAAACAATAATACTCCTAACTATTATTGTAAATGCGAAAGTGAGTGTTTTTGTTTGTTATCCTTTCACGCTAAAACGGCTAAACAGATGTGGGTGAAATTTCGCACATGGGTAGACCATGACCTGGAAAATGACATAGGCTACTTTTCATCCTAGATCGCAGACGAAGTCACGGGCAATAGCTAGTATAATTATCTATAAATGAAACTTATTAAGTATTATGATTTGTTCCTTTTGTTTTTTAAGGATTCCTAAAAAATGAAAAGGCAGTAGAAGAGCTACAGGGGCCTTTATCAGAAGCAACAAATGAAGACGGATTTCACATTGTGATTTGTTGTGTAGACAACGGTGATGACAAAATTAAGAATATCGTTGGTGCATCTATGATGGTATTAGTATCGAAAGATGATCCACAACCAGAGGTAAATTATATTGGTAATGCCGAGCATAATCAAAGAAAATATCTTAGCTGCAAGAACTTAATGTCAAACTCAAAAGAAAAACCTAGAATATTGTATTTTCTTTTTTTTTTTTCAGTTTGACTTTAAAACAACAGAAATGCAGAAACTATTTGAAATTATACACGGCTTGGAAGCTCACTACAATGAGATGAAGGCATTCGATTTAGATCGTTGCTTCAGTGATAGGGGACTCTTTGTCTGTCCTGAGTACAGGGGGCTTGGCATTGCGCAAGAGCTCCTCAAAGTCAGGTTAGTGGTTTCAATAATCAAAATAATTCCCTTTTTGATCCGCCCTTTTTAATAAATATATTAATTAATTATTATAAATGTGAAAGTTTGTATGTTTGTAACACAATCACGCAAAAAAGGATGATTGGATTTGGATTCAATTTTGCACACGGGTAGACCACAAGCTGGATTACGACTTATACATTTAATCTCGGTAGCACGTTTCTGTGGGATCATTTCCGACCATCACGCGAGCGAAGCAGCTGGCAAAAGCATATCATTCGGTATTTTTATATATTTTTCAGGCGACTGATATGCAAAGAACACGGAATACCTATAAACGGAGCCTGGATGACGTCATATGGCACGCAGAAAGCTGCTGAGCGCGATGGATGGGAGACTGTTTGTGAGCTCACATATGAAGACCTAACAAAAACCTTTGGAATTACATTCGGCAAAAATCCTCCTTCTACTAAATTCATGATCGCTAAAATACAACTTTAAAACTTATTTTATTATTTTATTGCTAAAGGACACTATAGTTCTAAAACTAGGGCGGCTTGGTGGTATGGCGTCGTCAAAAAAATTAAAAATATCCATCAAAATTTTTTTTTTTTTTTTTATTAGTAGCAACGAAGCGGTACATTTTGGATCCCGTAACGTTAGTTCAGTTGTCGCAAGCGCTTCTCTTGAGGTCCTGCTGGGTCCGCTTCCCAGGTCGAGTAAAGTAGTATTTTCAACTTGAATTTCTCATTAGCAGCCCCGAGTCTGGATTTGTAGTCAATAGGCTCGCTTTCTATTACATAGGACTTAAGCATAACAGGCGATATGTGGATATACTACAGCTACACCTCTGCCCAACCCTTTGGGGAAACAAGGCGTGATGTTATGCTATGTCCCGATACGGCACAAATGCGATTTTTTTAAGACAAAGACATGACAACAAAATACTTTGAACGTCAAAAAATATCAAGAACACGTATCTGGGTTTTGAAAGAAAGAAAATACATTTATTCAGCACAGACTAAAAGGCACACAATCTACATAATTTAAAGCAGATAACAAAATAAAATAAAAGGAACAAATAAAAAGTGTAAGTAATTAGTGTAGGACATTATCAATGGAGTGTTACTCACGGCTGCGCCAAAAAGGCCCAGAGGCCGTAGACAAAGTGACAGTCTATCAGCGATAACGATGATGGAAAAGGCAAAAATGTGTAGGACTGACATAAGCTATCGAAAAGCAAATGTCAATCGAATCCTGTTGAAAGTCGTTGTAGAAAAACTAAACGCTTTCGAAGCGATTGTCACTTGTCTAGCCCTCAGTTCAGCAAAAATGCCAGACAACGAGTGCCTGACGCTGGTTTAACGCACACAAGGTTGTCTACTTGTTGGATAAGGATTTGGTAGTCATTACGGTCATGTTGTCTATGATGCAAAGAGTTTCGACCATCATTTACACTATTTCCAGTCTTACCTAGTATAAAAATATTATTATAGTTCTACTTTGCCTTGCATATTTTAAAATGGATACAAGTTGTCTTTCACAGTCTACTGGTGCCTAATGAGATGTCTTTAGCAAGTCTACGTAAACAAAGCTAACGAAGTGCGTCAACGACTAATAACTCAGTAGGTACAGGATACATAGGTAAACAATGTCTTTCAGTCTTCATAAAATATTTCACTGAAAAAACGTTTACATATCTTAATGATGATAAATGATAAATGATTTTATTTCTGTAAATAGGTTTGTACAAACACTTTTACACGTCAATCACATTTTTAAAACTAGATGAGGTCGCCGTTTCCTATCCGACTACTCTGAGAAGAAAGGCCGAAACAAACTCAGAGGTCGCAGTCTCTTTTAAAGTCCAGACATAATCTTAGTCAGATCATGTGAAGACCATGTAGATTGGTGTCTGAAATGGACTTTTGAGACCACACAGATTGAGTGGACCTGTCCAGTCAGTGCACGCATTTGTCAATAATCGTGCAGCTCAACTCCAATTTAAGGAGCTCAACGATTTAACGAACAATACCAAAGAAAGGACATTTGGTTAGGCCGCATAAATTACTCTAACTGCCAGACCATGATTAATTAAAACTAAGAAAAAATTAATAATAAAAAAAAAAAAAAAAGATCCACATAGTCTTTAAATTCACAATTATTATAATAATATAATACTTTACAAAGTAAATATTCATGTCATTATTTAAATAAAATGTCAATGTAAATATCAAAATCCGGAAATCCGGAAATAATCTTGGTCAGCTCATTTGAGGACCATGTAGATTTGTGTCTGAAATGGTCTTTTGAGGAAAGAACCACACAGATTGAGTGGACCTGTCCAGTCAGTGCACGCATTTGTCAGAAATCGTGCAGCTCAACTCCAAATTTAAGGAGCTCAACGACTTCGCTCAACTTAATACTACGTTGCTTTATTTCACCTAAATAGACTCTTTAAATAACCCTTCTTTGGCAGTCCGGGTAAAAAGCTACTAAAGAGCCCAAAATCCGTTAAAGTATGGAATAAACCCTGAATAGGTACTATATTTGCCCCCAAAGTTTTGTGTAAAGAACACAAAAAGTTGGGGGAAAATATAGTACGTTTGCGTCATGTTTACCGCAAATAAAAAACTTTTTTTTTCTTTCTTTCTTTCTCATGCCGGGAATAAACATCACGCCTGTAATTTCTGAAGGGTTAGGCAGAAGTGTACCTATAGTACACTATCCCCCCACATCACCACCAAATGTCGCCAGTTATTTTGTTTAAGTCCCATGTAATAGGAGGCGAATACCAGGAATCAAAAGGTGAAAATCAGTAAAAAGCCTTAAAAATCTTTATATAAACGTTGCTCAAAGTTAAGTACCTAATGATTCTGCTTAACCTAGCTTAACCAAACATTCTTGACGTTTAAACGTCTCTTTAATTAAAATATATAAATCCCTAACATTTTAAACTGTTTACTCGCTCTAATATTATAATGATTTGAAATAAGAAAACAGTCCCGCAATTTAAATTGCATGTGTGTTCAGTTGTTCACCAACTTTCTGTACCTTGAGTTACACACGTCCCGAATTTGCGACTCTCGCGTAAACATGTTTACTCGGAGTGCTAACTTTCATTCATTCCTATAGATATTTCAAACCTGTCTGTATTTGTTATAAATCTTTTTTTATTTATTTATAAAAGGTTCTTCACGATTATAGTTTTTGCCGTCATTTAGTACTAATGGCAAAAACGTGTTTATATAGTTAATCATCTGCCTAGCCTTTTCCCAACTATGTTGGGATCGGCTTCCAGTCTAACATCACTCTAGTATTTTTCATGGAGCGACTGCCTGTCTGACCTCCACTTTCGGGCATCTGACGACAACTGTCAAAGATGCACGAATGATAGCCTGGACTTAACTTGCTTTTCGAGACACATTGGGGTCTCGGTATGTAAAGATGGTCACCCATTCACGGTCTAACCGCGGCAAGAATAGCTTAAAGGCTCCCAAAGACAGGCGCGACGCGACTCAGTTGGAACAATTTATTTGAAAACTTCACGGATTTTTTTATAAGGGTGGTCGCGTCGCGCCTGCTTTTGAGAGCCTTTATCTGATCGACAGACTCGTGCAGCCGTTATTATTAAAGTACTGTACGTAATAAAAAACGTAGTTAGTTATACCATGAAATATGTTCGTGGTAGGTATATAGGATTTAGAGTAAGGCCGCGGAATTGACTAGTTTCTTGTAAAAATTACATAAGAACATTGACCGCTGAAAATATACGTACAGAAGAATGAAATGAAAAAATAATATGTGACAAAAATATGACTAAAAGCACCCCTACGTTCTATTTTTCAGATCAGCACAAAAACAGTCACATCTCACTGTACTATGATAGCTCTATGAGAACTTTCATTCGTAATCGGAATCATAAATTTTTGGAGCCCTCGACATTTACTTCTATTCCTGGTTATTTTACGATCAGCTTTCTGAAACTTCCTTGGGATGTCGCAGTGCCAATACAAACATATAAATTCCCGAGATAACATCATCCTAGTTACAAACTCGTTACCAAGAATCGTTCATGTCTTGACTATTTTCTTAACCATGGTAGATGAATGGTTTAGTTATAGGACTTTTGAACTATAGAGGTCATAATCGTAGCTTGACTGTCTATTTATGTTTGTTGTTTGGATAAAACAAAACACTATCATTATTGCCAATTACGGAGAGTAACGCGAATCGTCGATATAAAGCACTAGGAAGTGGTGAAGGGTGGACGGTTTGGGGACTGTCTTATGTAATTTTGACGTTCGAAAAGTGCTGATTCTTTGCCTAGTTTGAATAAATGACTTTTGATTTTGATACTAAAGTGTACTCGGCTAACGCGAAATACATGCAAATCAAACGGAAAATCACGCTAAAAGACCCGTACGTTGGCCGAGCGACTGGCTCGCCCAACGTGTACTGGGGGCTTAAGACTGCAGTGGCCGTCACATAGCGTCCGCACGTTACCGGTGATAGACGTCGCTGAAACGTTATTTATGAAAGTAAGTTGGTGTGTTTTCCTAGAGAGCGTTTATGACAACGTAAAGTCAAACCCTGGTGCCATCACAGTGGCCGTTATGTGGCACCCACCGCTCTTCTAGGCAACCGTAGCTTAAATAAGATCATAGATTCAGCAATACTATTCTGTAAAAGCACCCTATGAAAACGTAGAGAAAAGTGTTCGAAAGTGCAGATGATCATGAGATTTAATCATTGTATCCAAATTATCTACTATTAAAGACATAGTAGTCACGTTAAGCTAGCTACCTAGCTAAGGGAGTGAACAAACAAGCTTAAGGGTGATGCGCCAAGGTAGCCCGTGAAATTCAATTTCGCGAGCTACCCTGAAGCTTTCGCCTTAACGTGGACAAACTAGCCTAACGCGTGAAAAAAGTATCGTCACAAGTGGACAAACTGCTGCCAAGACGAGTAACAGGAAAAGCTGTTCGATAGACGTCGGATTTGTCACGGCTTACGTCGTGACTAACTGCAACATGAATCACACGTCACACATATTAAGAAGCTTGGTCTCGGTTTCATGTATACCTACTCCAGTATTTGTAGGCTCTGAAAATCCGGCCATTTTGTACGGCGCGTGCACTCGATGGGCGCAATTACGTCACAAGCCGCGTCTAACGGCTCACTCGGTGTCACCTAGCGTGTGTTGTGGAGTCGTCGACTTATTGCGTGCCTCAGGTAGACATGGATTTATGAATATTTTGTACTAAGTCTTATTGATCATATACGATACCTCTGGGCTCAAAGGGCGTATAGCACATTATTTTCATTGTGCTATACGCCCTTTGAGCCCAGAGGTATCGATATGTAGTTTTATGTGTATATATAATGTAGGTAAGGTCAGGTCTTGCCGTAGTACGGTTTGTCGAAGTTCCGCTTGGTAGTCAAGATCAGGAGATGTTCCTGATGTTTTCATGTTGGATCACTTCAAAGTTTTATACCATCAGAAACATGGACAACAGGGGTTAATTATGCAATGTGATTAACATAACCTAACTGATCCCAAGTTCAAAACTCAGCCTGACAAACAGATAAATAAAATAATCATCTGTTATTTAACTATATTACTAAGGTACTTAGGTATGTCCAGTACCAGTACATAGTCAGCCCTTTGTTTGAATGTGGCTAATATTTGTGTAGCTATCCTACATAACGAGCTTACTGATAAGATAGTCCGTTCATTGATACTTACCTAATAATATCCAAATAAAAAAATCGTTTAAATGAAAATGACTTTTACTACTTAGACTATAAGACACGTTATCTGTGGATGGAAATATATGTATTTATCAACAAATATAATTATCTTTGATAACGGTGTGTAATGTTTAGTATGATATATCCAGCTATACAGGACACCAGTGTGTGGGATATTCAAATTATAATAAGTTAGAAAAAATGTCTAATTCTCCAAAAGTGTGGTCTAAATTCTCAGCAACTAATAGCAGTGGTGCTGTTGTTAATTTTCGTATAGTAGATTTGCCAAAAGATCGATATGGAGACTTCTTGGAACAGTACATGAATTGCTTTCCGAAAGAAGAGTCTACATTCAAAGCTTCAGGTACGACTATTCTTGTTCTGTGCTTGTGTTTATATGTATATCTAGTTTGTATTTGGAACGAAGTTCTTTAATGTGTCTTGCGATAGGACTTGATTGGTACAAATCATCACGTAAGGAAAAAGTGTTATTCCATGCGAATTTCTCTCTCTATTATATATAATAGAAAGAGACAGAGAGATAGAAAAAGTGTGAATTTTATACTGGGGAAAATCGTAAAACAATAATATTATGCGAGGTAAAAGAAATTTCGAAAGAAAAGTCAGTTTCAAGGGCTCAAGTGTCAAAAGATTTTGTTTTTTTTTAATCATACTTCGTTATGAATCATATTATGTCGTTCTTGACCCCCAGACGCACGCGTTTTTTATTCTTTCTTTGTTATTCGAGGTAACTGGGGGCCTAAGCCGGCCACATCAGCAATTCCTCTAAAAGCAGTTCATTTCCTGAATCCCAGTTGTCATTAGCAATTCCTCTAATTTGACATAAAAGCAAATTATAATTTGTGGACTATTTTACGAATCCCCATAGAAAACTGTCAAACAGATGAATTATTTCGTAATATGAATGACAAGCAGATCATATTATGAATTCTCAGTTTGTGACATTTTTCGACGATTCATAATATTTTCATATTATGATTCTGCTAAAGTGACCGTTTTAAGCCCCCTGATCTATTTGTATGCACGTGTTTCTGTCTATCTATCAACCTATTTTTTTCTTTCTTTCTAAATATTTTTAAGTATATACTTATACTTACCAAAATATGTAATTCATAAAGTAGTACAGTCAACAGGTAACACTTGCATTACGAAAATCGCCCATAAGTGTCACGACACAATGGAGCTATCAATGCCAAATTCATACTATTAATATGCCGTTGACGATACTACAGCAAAATCCATGGTGATCTACCACTAGCTTAGAAATTTCAAGGCATATGACCTGATCAAGTCAGCTTAGAACCGCATCATAAACAGTATAAGTTTTTTTTCTTAAGGTGTACCAAAAAATGCAGAAGCTATGGAAGAACTCAGGCACCGTATACTAAAAAGAAGAGATGATGGAGCAACTCACACAGTGATTTGTTGTTTAGACCACGATGATGACGAGATACACGACATCATTGGAGCGTCTGTAATGATGTTAGGTACACCAGATGAGGTGATACAAGGAAAGGTATACATGTTGGAGTCTATTTATAAACGTTGCTTAAAGTTAAGTAATGATTAGCGACTGTTTAAGCATACATTTTTGACGTTTGAATGTCACTTAACTTTAAGCAAATCAATCTGCCTAGCTTTTTCCCAACTATGTTGGGGTCGGCTTCCAGTCTAACCGGATACACCTGAATACCAGTTTTTTACATGGAGCGACTACCTATCTTATCTCCACAACCCAGTAACTGGGTAATACGATACCCCTTGGTAAGATTGACTGGCGGACTTTCGGGCGTCTGACGACCCGTAACGACTGTTAAAGATCCACGAATGACAGCCGGGACCAACGGCTTAACGTGCTCTCTGAGGCACGAAGGAGTCTCGGAATGGTCAACATTATGGTCATCCATCCATGGACCAACCCCGGCAAGCGTAGGTTATCCTGTTGAATCGACCCGTGCTGCTGTTATAGCTTAGCCACGAGCTCAACTTAACTTTAAGCAACGTTTATAGATAAACCCCAAATAAAAATAGGTGTAAATTAAAAAAAAATCGTGATGTGCCGTAGATTAAACCAGCGCGGCGGGGTAATTGCATTACAAACTAACAATTCCAATGCCTGTCATTATTTTTTTTAAATGACAAGCATTGGAATTGTTTGTTTGATTATTTGTGTTTCATTTTAAAAATTCGACAACATTCATTTCGTTAATTACGTTCATCGTTATGTGAAGCAGATGAACTTTTCAAACTGAAGCAATGGATTAGGATTTTCAAAATCCTTCGGATTGAGAAAGAAAGTGTGTTACGCCATTTGTGTGCGGTGTTACATTCAAAATATAATAATAGTCCTAATATAGATTGGCGGAACACGTTAAGCCATTTTATTTTGTCACTGCTAAGGATAAAACGTACTTCATATTATGTATGGGCCTGGATTGTTAAATTGTTAGGCCTTTGTGGCGCCACTTCTTCTTCCCAGATAAAATACTAGGTAGTGTAGTGTAGTAGTGAAGTGGGGTGTTCGGCAAATGTCTGTTAAAGTTTATGCTAACGTTTAAAATGTTCAAATTCTCAGCATAGTTTGAATACTCATTGTTTTGTTTCGTCTTTTGACTGCTTCGTTTGGCTCGATTCCCGGGTCGAGCAAAGTGTTATTGGGTTTTTCTTTCTGGAATTTCTCAGTAACAGTCCGGAGTCTAGTTTTGTGGCCGGTTGATGGGAATAGGCTCGCCCCCTATTACGTGGGACTTAAACATAACTGGCAAAATGTGGGTATATTATAGGTATACTTGTGCCTAACCCTTCGGGAAATACAGGCATGATGTTATGTTATGTTTGTTTTGATTTTTTTTCCTGTTTTGTGACAGGCACAGTTACAGCCTAAAACAGAAGCATTAAAAAAAATGGCTGAAGTTTATGGTGGGATGTTGTCTGCATACGATAGCATAAAGGAATTTAATCTGGAACGACACTTCATTGATCGAGCCGTCTTCGTGCGTCCTGATTATAGAGGCCTTGGAATTGCGCAGGAGTTTCTTAGAGTCAGGTCAGTAACCACAACCATCTTCTAATCGTATCAAGTTATTATCTATATTTATACATAACTAGCTGATGCCCGCGTTCGCCCGCGTGGATGTCGTTTATATAATACTAAAACCTTACTCGAGAACCACTCTATCCATTGGTGAAAACAGCATGAAAATTGATGCAGTAGTTTTTGAGTTTATCGCGTAAAGGACGACAGACAGACGCGGCGGAGGACTTTGTTTTATAATATGTAAAGAGTTATTATTATAAAGAGGTAAATTTTGTGAGTTTGTATGTAAGGGGTAATCATCGGAACTGCATATATATTGGATTCCGAAAGTCTTTTACTAATGGAAAGCTACAGTATTGCCGAGTGTCATAGGATATATTTTATGTTGTGTGCGGTCAGAAGCTAGTTATTTGTAAAATTGTTTTTTTTTTTTTGTAAAGCTTATAATATAAAAAACTCAAAACATTTCAATTACACAAGCTCTTTAGAATCGTCACAGATTGGACAGCCAAAAAGATAAAGTTGCCCATTCCAAAGCGCAGTTGCTTGAACTTAGAGAAGAACGGCAAGAAACTCCATGGACACTCTTATCAATAAATATAGTCCCTCTGTTTCTCCTTTCACCAGCTAACATGCAAAACTCGATCAGCGTGACAACTGAGCTTGAAGTGACCTGTTAGTGTCATTCCCTAGCACCAGCCGATAATTTATCTGAATACACACTTGCAGAATGGTCGACATCGGCTTTGGTTGCCATTATAAAAAATAGAATAGAATATTCAAATTAAAAATCTCACAGTGAAAACTTAGGTGAAGTTAGCTGTCAATAGTGTCAATCCTATGACAGTTCACTTCAAGCTTACTTCACCTAAGTTTTCACGGTGAGATTTTTAAAGACTAGTATAGCCGGTCTATTCTGTAAACACCTCACCGTGAAAACTTAGGTGAAGAGACCTGTCAATCCCTAACTCACAAGCTTCCAGCTGTGGAATGACAGCTCACTTACTTTATTACTAACTTTATTTTGAATTTTTTTATTTCATATTTATTTATCGATTTATTTTATGTCCGTAGGTGTGCCCGTGGTATCACAGTGGGCCCTATCAGAATACCAGCGCTGCGATATTTGTTTATTTTTTCTCAAATATCGTAGCATTATGCTGAGATAGGAGCCTTTTTGGCCTCGCACGGGTTTAGTTTTCTACACGTTGTTTTATTTTATTTTATTAATTTTGTTAGTTTTAATGTTTGTTTGTTTTTATTGTTATATTTCCTGTGCGTGTCCCAAATAAAATATTTTTCTTTCTTTCTTTCTTTCTTTCTTTCACTTTGAGATCACTTCACCAAAATTTTCACGGTGAGGTTTTAACAAAATAGACCGCCTGGCTTTTGAAATCAGGGATTGTTGACGAATGATAAGTTTTATCAAAATGATATATGGTTTCAGGCGAATTATATGTAAAAAATACGGAGTAGCAATGCATGGAGCCTGGATGACGTCATATGGCACGCAGAAAGCAGCTGAGCGCGATGGATGGGAGACTGTCTGCGAGATCCAATATGAAGAGTATGGAAAAAAACACGGGGTGACCTTCGAAAATGCACCGCCTTCTTGTAAATTTATGGTTGCTAGGATACCTTTATCCTAAGTTCATTTATATTCCTTATGTATGCAAAGCACCCTTTTATACACAGTGTAAGAAGGTTAAAAACGTTACCCCCCTTTGGTGCTCCACGGCAGTCGGCTAAAAATTCACCGTGAATTGTTCATTTACAATATCAATATATTTCATCAAAATTTAAACAAGTTTAGATTAGTTTAGATCTTAAGTGAGTTTTGTTTCATTACATTTTTATACAAACCATGCTTTTATTGGTAAGTGACCTTTAACAACCGGCCGAAGTGCGCGCATACCTATCCAATTAACACCGAAGTTATTAAGTTAGGATGTTGACCATTTATTTTAAATCCTCAATCACTTTAGGAATAAATAAATGTGCAGAAAAAATGGTTCACATTACAAGTTCATTATATACATCGCCACATGCGAACTACGCATCAAAGATCTGACGTCACACAAAAATCCTGACGTCACATAAGTCCTGCATCGCGCAATTAAAGTTTACCGTGCAATGGACATATATACAAGAACCCGACATCGATCGTCGGGCAGTTGCCCGCCAGACACAACACCCGTCTGGTCGGAAGATCTTCCCTTTTCTATGGTGGATGAGTGAACTTTACAACACCCTGTTCCTCATACCCCTAAAGACCAGTAATTATTCTATGTAATTACTGTATAGTTAACTATCTAATGCCCGTAACTTCGTCTGAGATCCTGGATGAAAAGTATCCTATGTCCTTCTCCAGGTCATCGTCATCCAAGTAGGCCAAATCAGCCGTTTTAGCGCGAAAGCGTAACAAACAAACATACACACTCACTTTCTTAGTTATAACATAAAATGTTAGGATTAGAATAGCTTTCGTATCTTGAAGGCTCGGAGACTCGTGCCTTATAACATAACATCACGCCTGCATTCCCCAAAGGCTTACGCAGACTAGAGGCGCACCTTAAGTATAACATATCAATATAATCTAATAATATATTTTTTTCCCAACAAGTTGACAATCTCGTGTGCGATACTGTTGTGTGCGGAAGTGTTCTTGATATTTTTTGAGGGACAAAGTTTTTTATCATGTCTTTATAAAAACGCATTTGTGCCGTAACGGGACATAGCATAGCATCACGCCTTGGCAGAGGTGTACTTGTGGTACATCCACATTTTGCCCGTTATTTTTAAATCCCATGTAATAGGGGGCGAGTCTCTTGCCATCAACCGAGCACAAATCCAGACTCCGGGCTGCTATACAGGATGAAATTGAATTCATAGGCATCCTCTTAAGAGGCAATTTTACTCATCATTATGAATAACTTCCACTATTTATTTATTTATTTATATCACATGATCCATAAGTTGTTAGTAAAGTTCTTAACCTAATGTTAGTAAGAACCACGCTATATACAAAATTGTAACGTCTTACACCTACGTGTGCAGCCGTATCCAGTGAGCCAGCATGGGGCTGTCCCACCTATCACACAATACACTCAGGATGCTGTGGGAGCTAGCACATATTCTACCGAGAATAGAAGCGCACCGTTTCCGTATAATGGCATGAAAACCATCAATCCTGGCCTCGGCAAACATTCCGGAGGCGCTAAAGCCTGATAGACCCAACAGCATCCTGAGTACTATGGGACCAACCCTGAAATCGCGAAAAAAAATCAGCTGTACCCTACATTTATGTTCGCATAGCTTGTTTAAATGTAGGGAATAGCAGATTTTTTTCGCGATTTCAGTATCGTATTTGACTGGACAGGGCTTTTTTGTTACATGCTGTATATTACACATCGAACTTGGGCTTGTATCTACAAATGTGCAACCACCAACGTTCTCCACAGATACAATACCTATTCTCGCACATTGTGATAAAATCCTTTACACGATAATAATAAAATGCCACACTAAACCACGACGTTATTAAATAAAAAAAATAAAGTTGTAAAAACTAAAAAGATGAAATATAATTTTGCTAGTGCTTTATCCCACGAAGAAAAACCAAAAACCTACTTTTTAAACAAGTGTGTACGTACGTAGGGGAGGTTGTAAAAGAGTCAACTACTATGTATTCATAGAGACTGTGATCTCGTTACACAGGTTTATTCCGATTTGTAACTTATATCCATGTTGTCTGGTAAAAAAGAGGCATAAAATAAACATTAAAAAAAACTTACATCTATTTAGTCTTGTTAAAAACCTAAATAATGTCTGAACATGTACAATGAAAAGTGAAAAACCACGCGAAATAAAAAAAACGTAATTCCAATTTTCTGTTCTCCATTTATGCTCAATTTAAGACATCAAATGAAAACAACAATGCAAGCAATCTCAAAAAAACCACTGAACTCAGATGGTTTCATCAATGGCTAGTGTATCTCGTTAGGGGTTTTCAACAACGAAGGATGGCTGAAGTCCAAAGTATTTTTAAATAAAATTTGTTAACTAAATAATAATGGCATCGCTAATCTCCAAAGGCTTAAAATAATGACATTAACGAAAGCGAGAAAAAATAATCACCGAAAAATTTAGAAATGTGGAATCTCTGGATTTTAATTAGTGATCCTAAATGTAAAAAAATGTAAATGACATTATTGAAATCACAATTATAGATTTCAATAATGTAATTTACAAAAAAAAATATCAGAGCGTATGACACAGTTTACAAACTTCGCATTTTTAACAGCAGGACTGAGCGAAGTCTTAGGCGCAAATCAACGTAACAAAGAACGCCCGAGCAAACTGTACACACGGCTACACATCAAGCTATACATTTCCAGTTTATGCAGATCTCGCATTTTAAAGGATTTCCGTACAATGCGAGGTCAGCTTATACTGGAAATGTTTAGCTTGATGTGTAGTCGTGTGTACAAGCAACGCGAAACAACAAGTAATTGAGGAAGCTGCAGAAGAAACACGTCGTTGACTACTTGAAAACGCTTTTATATTGTAGCAGTAAGGGTGGGTTTTGTAATTCAAGAGCTTTGTTTGACTAACGAGCAATTGAAGAGAACTAAGCGAGATTTTTGCGTAGGTATTTCTAGTGGTACAAGCGGGAAAAAACGATTTTTAGTGAGAGTAAACAAGATAGTAACTGTGTTTTATGGTGGTTTGGTCTTTTTAGTGATGGAGGTATATAATTTACAACATTAATTATACTTAGTTAGGAACGTGTTGACTTGTCTAAAATTCTTATTAATCATAATTTACGGATATCTCGTTCTTACATTTTATGTAAAACAAATAATATAGGTAAATGTAGACGCCTAAGAACAATACCTAATTTCGATAAACAACTAATAAAAAGATTTAATAATGATAATAGATACATAAAAATATTATTCAGAGCACACCATATAATATATATAAAAAAATAAAAATAAAATATTTCTCATTTTCATATCTTAAAAATGTATGTATTTGACTGTTTCAAGCAAAAAAGCACCATGACATTCAGATGCAAAGTCATCATTCTATTATCAAAGAATGGACCTACACAAAAACCACAGGTAGGTACAGAGGACACATTTTATTAACATTAGTGGATATCAATCTTCAGGGAGGTCCCTAAGCCGACCTCACAAGGGATCCACGGTAATAATACTCGCCAGCTATTTAGTTATAAGAAACTAAAATGCTATCATAGAGAAAATGTGATTTCGTTATTTGTGAGGTAAAAAAAAAGTTTTCAACTTTTGGTGAATTAAAACTTTTTGGATCATTGAAACAAATGACACACAAGAAGTACTTACAATATGGAGTCGTTAACTTTGTGTTCCGTATAAGTTAATTTTAACCCCTACTCCGCTATACATAGTTATTGGAAAAAGTTACATACTTTTTAATAAACTAACAAGATGTTGTGTTAAATCTTCCCTTTTAAATAAAGTCTACTTACTTCAAAATCGATAGTATTTTATCTTATTGAGGTATAACTAAGTTGGTGCCCTCTTTATTTTGGGTAAACATGTTTATCCACGATTCGTGACGCGTGAAACTGAAAATGTCGGAAAAGTTAGTGGGGTGTTACACGACCACTTACAACTTTCGATAGAAGACAGTTGCGTTGATCGAATCGCAAAGTAATAAAGTATTGAAAAACTTACCGATTGGAGTCATGGGTCATATTATAAACTTGTACAGGTGTGTCATGAATAGTAAATAAGTCTTCAAAAGTCATAGGTACTTAAGATGTTATTATTATTTTTAATTGAAGTGAAAATTTCTTAAACTTATGGATTCGCGTAGTGCTGGGCTATAGAATACAGATGGCGCTATTTTCAGTTTTAAGTTTTCACTTCTGTCGGGAGTTCCTCCACCCTTTTGAGAGCAGTAGTGATGAAATAATTTACACAAAATAAAGTGCCTCCCTGGGTTTGAACCTACGACCTACAAGTCGTAAGTCGCGGCCGTTTCAAATGGGCCAACACTGCTCTGTAAAAAAAAATGCAACAATTTTCCGAAGGTATTAACGATAGCTTTCTGTTTCCAGTGGTCTGAAACCTGCAGCTAGTCACAGTTTCGTGTGGTCTCAAGTATTTGAAGTAGCTCGTAGTAATTAGATCACGAAAGTACGACATCTACTTTGATATGATCATCATGTTGGTAACTCCTGGTGACCGTGATTTATGAAAATTCTAGTTGGTTGTCGATTTACTGGGATTATGTTTGACAGTGATTTTATAGAATAGAATAGAATAGAGAGATATATATTTATAGAGAGGGAGTTGCTGGGAGTGTACACACGGCTACACGTCAAGCTATACATTTCCAGTTTATGCGGATCTTGCAATGGATAGGGTTTCCGTACAATGCGAGGTCAGCTTATACTGGAATTGTATAGCTTGATGTGTAGCCGTGTGTACTACGTGAGCTCGACAAATGGATGTGCGATTCACACTTGTGCGACAAAACCTGGAGAGATGTGGCGCCACTTCTACACAGTCCAAGTAAAAGGAAGTTCTTCGGTTTGCGTGACTTTATCGGTAACTTTAGACGTTGAAAAAGTGTTAAATCTAATTCAGCTTCCTATGAGAATTTCTCAAGATATGTGCCCGGGGTATGGCAAGACGGATGCTCTCTATTACATGGGACTTCAATATGCACCTACTCACACTACTGCCAACACTTTGATGGATACAAACGTGATGTTAAGTCAAGACAAGCCAGATTTCTATTCAACACTCGTTAATTAAAATAAGGTTGGCACACTTCGGCTGTCGCATTCTGGATCCCGTAATATCTCAAAGAGGTGTCTCTACAGGTAATCCTATTATGTAGATGAGGCACGTCTCTAGTACTCCGACGACATCCCGCCCGCAACTTGACGACGTCAAAGCCAACTTGTTCAGCCATGTTGCTATTTGAAGGTAATGTCGGATTTAAATAGCTGTTATCTTGTTTCGACCGCTTTTCATGTGCTTTGAGTACGTAGTTGCGGGTTGGTAATGTATTTGATGCTAATAGTGTTTTCTAAAGGTGTGTCCTTACATTGAGCGGCGAGAGTGTGCCAGCAACACGCGGCGTTTGCAGCACGCGTAGCATGACCACCGTAGAAACGGGTTTTGTTGACGGAAGAATAGACAAAATTACTGATTGCTTATGCGCATGCAGGACACATTTCTGCCGCGCTCTAGTTAGGACTAAACCGACGAATGTTTGCGCGGCAGTACTGAGCAGCATATCCGGCATATGACCGGCATGAAAGCGGTTGCGTGAGTCGTAGCTAGCTCTGCTTATAATTCGACGACAAAAAATTACTGACGAATTCTTTATAGAAATTTTTGTGCGCGCAAGTAATCAGAATTGTTTGCGCGCGGCAGTCGTCCAAACATAGCGCGGCACGCCGCGCGTGCTTCAGTGACGCACGATTGTCGCTTAATGTTTGGACACCCCTCTAGAAGTCATATTTTGTTTATTACCCGTATTGTCTAAGAGCGTGGTTTTTCCATCAGGAATTTCTCAGCAGAAGCCTGGAGTCTGGATTTGTGACCGGATGATGCAACAGGCTCGCACCTTATTTTTTTAAATTTATTTATTGCGTTCGGACAACAATATGGTCCAATTCGTTACTAAAATACCTAATCACTAGTGTTAGTAATACCCAAAACATGGACAAGAAAAGCTGGTAACTGCGGCAAGATGGAACTAAAATATAACTAGCGAAATGTGGGTAGTACTATAGGCACTCTACTACCCCTGCCTACCCTTTGAGGATTATAGGCATGTTACGCTAAGTTACCACCTGAATTTAAAAATTACTGAAAAAATTGGCCAAGTGCGAGTCGGACTCGTACACGAAGGGTTCCGTAACACTGTACAATTAAGACTACGTTTTTTACTTTAGTAAAAAAAACACTCTTCTTGTATGATTCTTGTATAATTTATTTATTTTTGTAATTTTTTGTTACAGCGGCAATAGGAATACACAATCTGTGACAATTTCAAATGTCTACCTATTACGGTTCATGAGATTCAGTAGCTGGCAAACAGACGGACGGACAGCCGCGGAGGCTTAGTAATAGGGTTCCATTTGGCACTTTTCGGGGACGGAGCCCTAAAAAGACACAATCTTTATAAATGAGTTAGTTCAGCCCGACGCAATCGGCCTACATTTTCAATTAAGCCGACCTAGATGAGTAGAAATCGTTTATAATGCTAATTGGATTTCGCCGATCGGTAATAGATTACAATACGGCTCACACCTGCTCGGCCGTATTCATACATTCAAGCTGCCAATAAATATTGATGTATTAAATCTGCATTATACAAAAAACATAGACGCAGGCAAAAAGCTTCTATTGTATGTAATAATTATTTATGCCAAAAATTCATATAATTGGAAAAAAATATTAGTCTGCGAATTTATTGGTTGGTTGGTTTGGTGGATAAACTGGTTTGGTTGATTGGTTGGTTGATTGATTTGGTATGGTTGGTTTAATTTACACAGCGTTCAATCGAACACGTATAAGTAAATTATTGTAAATAAAAAAAACCTTGAAAACTATTTGAGTTTGATTACAACTCAACGTTTTCAGTTGATATTTGATACCCTGGCACCAGTAGTACCTAAGCTGTAAGATTATTAAAAATGCATTTATATAAACATTAAATACCGCTGTTTCGCTCGTGTGGGGGTCCGAAATTGTCCCACGGAAATATATAATATCGGGAGAATAACCCTATTATTAAATATATATTTATATTCTAAATTAAATATATACATATATTCTAAATTAAATATATACATATATTCTAAATTAAATATATATATATATATTCTACCCGTGTCGAAATTCGTTCTGGGACAAACCGAAGGAGTTACTTTCGCATTTATAATATTAGTATAGATTAAACTAAAATAACAGTTATGAAATAATTTTTGTTTGTGTATGTTTTAGTGAGTAAGTCATTGAAGTGCCATATTAATAAATAAATAAATAAATAATAAAGAACACATCACTCAGTAGGTAAATCCCTTGTTTTGACAACAAATACGTTGGAGGGTAGTCCAGTTTTTGCTCACATGAGAACAGTTGGGATTGCTGACATAATACAAAGGGTCATGTAGTTTGTAAACGTGCGTAATTAAATGAAAGCTCCCGAGACACCTTTCATGTGGTTTGTTCCTTTAATTATAACGTCACAACGGCTCAATGCCTTTATGAAAGGGTTTTTGTTAATCGTTTCAAATGTTTCTCATTATATTTCAGAAGTAAAGATTATTTTGCTGTTTGTCAAGATTTTTTATGAAATTCTACAATTCCAAAATCAGTACCTATCTCGCTCTTCTATCTTTATAATTTTTCTCTATTATGTGTTTTGTGTGTACCTATATAAATAAATGAATATCTAAATAAGTTGCAAAAATAAGTTAGAATTGTTACAACCTTTTTAGTAAAGAGTTCTAAATGTGTTCTACAACTGTCTGGTTTTGGTCAAGTAAACGCAAAACGCCATATTAGTTTTCTTTTAATTAATTTATTTTTAAATAGTTGTGTGTTGTTTGAAACCAGTCTTTATTGTTGTTTTATGAGACAGACATTCTTTTTGGTTTATTTATCTAAATAATTTTCAAAAAATGGTAAATGGAGTATCTGAAGGTAGTAAGGTACCCAGAAAAAAAACCCGTTTAACAAATACAACGTGCTTACTTAGTACGTCGTGTTGAGATAGAATATTAATAAATCAAAATGGTTACATACAAGCAGTTAAACCAAGAAAAAAACCGTCACAAAGTTTTCGCGCGAATTCCAACAGTTCTCGAAGAAGCCTCGAGCGATATCTCAAAAAGTATTTGCGAAGTGGTCGATAGATATTCAGAAAGTTCAATCTGAAGCAACAGGCGGCTCTTGGCGGTTCTTGGGAAGATGGTAGGTTCCCTCAAAGTTTGCCATTTTTATTTATTGCTGACGGAACACAACTCTGATGGAGTGAAAGGTGCTGCTGCGAGTTTTATTCATAAAGTTCCACATGAATAATCTTCGTCGATGCTGAATAAATTCAGAATAATGTAATTTTACTTACTTGCATTTTTTGCCTCAAAGATTACCTATTACATTGTAGGTAGGTACCAGATACCTTAATCGAATTTGGTTTCTCTTATCTTTCTATGAGGTCTGCAAATAACCACCACAAGTAAGTCGGAGATAGTGCCATCCACGAAGACGCGCCGCACTCCACTCCGCCCCGTACTTAGTACCTACAGCTTACAGGTGCCGTATTACGAAGTATTAATGCCACCATTTTTCCAGTGTGAGAGAGAGAGACGGAGCTAGACAAGGCCGCTAACACCATCCCGTTTTCGCAATGGAATAATACAAACGTTTTACCTGAAATAAAACGTGAATTAAATTACTTACCTAAATTTGAAGCCTAATAATACATGAGAGAGAGGCCATCGTTCTGTCCCTTTTCCGTATCCGTTCTCCCTCCTTGTCGCGTACTATTGCCTTCTCTGTTTCTCCTACCACCACCACTAGCAGTTGCAAACGTCGGTTTGCTTTTGGATTTACCTCATTGAAGTCGTTGTAGAACCAGGCAGAATTTAAGTTATTAGGCTTCAAATTTAGGTAAGTAATTTAATTCACGTTTTATTTCAGGTAAAACGTTTGTATTAAATAACTTGACCGTAAATTTGAAGCCTAATAATACATGAGAGACGTGTTTGTTATCGCCTGGTGGTGGTGGAGACGTCAATTTGACTATTAGATTGAAAATTTAGATCACACAACAATGAAAAGGAATGGTCCCTTAGTCAAAAAATATAATTATTTAAGTAATACTTATGTTATTAACGCACAGGCGGGTTATGAAATATATATAGCATACTTGTAACTAAAAGAATGGTGTTACAGAGGTGCTAAAAATAAAAATAAGGTTTACAAAATACAATAGTTTTATTTCCAGAATAAAAACAAAAGTAAGTATCCTCTATAACTTAGGTAATAAATGGCCGGAAACCAAGCGACTCGCTCAATCATTTTTATACATGTGCATAAAGTAGGTACACAAGCAAATCGTAAAAACATTTTGAGTTTTAATAAATCACACTGCATTAAACAAATTAGAAACAGAATTTTGAGCTTCATTTTTCTTTATTTCTTTACAGTAAAATCGCCTAAATGTGTTCTCTGATCTCCAATTGCCTCTGCAGAGAATTCTATCAACTGGGCAGTTTTCATTCCAACTTTTTGAAGCTACAGCAGACCTAAAACTTCCAGCTGGTGCTTCAATCCCAGCATCATTTAATACTTTTTTAACCCAATTAGCTATAACACAACGTGAAGCAGGTTGAGCTTTACCATACACAGTAACAAATAAATTATCACATTTAGCTTCACTTCTCCTGTTCTTTCCAACTGAAATCAACTTTAAAATCCAATGTACTGGATCTAAGCATTTGTTTTCTTTATTGATCATTAATTTCCAACCTGATTGACGATAATTTGCGGAATCAGTTTTGGAGCCGAATATTGGCCAAAAGATAACATAATCATTCGTAATTTCGCAATGATTAGAATTTATGCTCAAGAGGGTCAGGTCATGGACCCTACGACCAGAACACAGTAATAGGAGGCATGCTGTGTGTTTCGATACCTCATAAACTTTATCTATATGAGGATTCTGTTGACATAGTAAAGATACAACTTGGTTAACATCCCAAATTGGGGTTTTTGAGGGTTTTGGAATAGCTAGTGCTATAGACTTTAATATTCGCTTAACCAAAGGATGCCCACTTAGCCGTTCTGATGACTCTGGACAACATAAAGTTGAAACTACGGCTTTATGGACAAGTATAGTGTTGTAAGAGAGCCCATCATTTTGGTAAAGATCAGCTAAAAATCTAGCCAGCGCCGAACCGGTTGGCTCGCTTACAGAAATATGATTAAGCTTAGCCCATTTTATCCAACGAGCCCAGGCTGGATTGTATGTTTTTATAGTAGATGATCGCCAGCTTTTCATGAGAAGATGCTTTTGTTGGGTTGTCCAGTCACTCAGTTTTTCGTTCCACCCCCACATCTCCAAACCTCCAACGTCATTTCGTTGGCCTTGTGAGGAGGTTTGTTGGTTGAAGTGTCTACTAGCACTTGACACAGGTTCCTGATCGTCCAAGGGCGGTCTGTTGCCCGATTCTTCAGGTCCGGTCTCCAAAAGACTTGGTCCCATTTCGGGGCCACTATCAGAAATATTCCTTGACATTTGTTCAGATGGACCAGCACTTTGGGTATCAGGAATGGTGGCGGGAAAATCCATGCCAATGGGTAGTCCCAGATCTGGCTGAAAGCATCTTTAAACTCGGCTTGCTGATCCCGATGATCTAGAGTGCAGTACCTGGGGACTACATGTGCTCGCTGAGATGCGAACAAGTCTATCACCGGGGCTCCCCATCGGGTAAATATTAGGCGTGTTACTTGGGGGAGTAAATGCCACTCTGGTAGTCTCTTCAGTCGAGATAGTCTGTCGGCTTCTGCGTTGTATACGCCCGGAATGTGGTAAATGGTGAAGTGAATCTGGTAAGAATCTATGAGCTGCAAAATCTGGTAGGTCAGGTCTATAAGGGCTAGAGATTTTGTACCGCCTTCGTTCCTCAGATACGATACCGCGGTCCTGTTGTCGCACTGAACGTGTAGAATGGCTTTGTACAGGCTCTGACCACAATATTGAATCGTTTTTAGGATCGCAAGCATCTCCTTTTGGTTGCAATGTAGAAATATTTCTTCTGCTTTCCAAGTGTCGGACACATAGGTGTTGTTTATGTAAGCACCCCAGGCGTTGTCTGATGCATCGGTGACAATGTAATGTGTTGGATGTGAGACAAGGATAGGAGATGAAGCCTCGAGATGATTTTGCCACCATTGCAAGTCCCTCTGGGCAGCCTCGGGGAGTGAATTTTTTGTAGTAGGTTTCAGGTGCAACATGCTGATACATAGCCTTTGAAGTTGACGAAAATTTAGCCTTCCCCGAGGTACGACAAAGCTTGAAAAGTTCATCATTCCTATGATGCTTTGTAATTCCTTTAGGCATGCTTTTTGATTGTTGATCAAGTGAGCGATCATGGTTTTCATTTTCAGGCACTTTTTTATTGGAAGTGTTTTTATGTTCTTCCACGGATTCCATATTATGCCCAGATACTCTATTGCTTGCCTTGGTTGTAGGATAGACTTTTCACAATTTATCATCCATCCTAAATATTTTAGGATGTCCACTGTGGTTTTGACATGACTCACTAGTGTATCGTAATTTTGATCGACTAGCAGGTAGTCGTCTAAATAAATCACGACACGTATACCGCGGTCTCGAAGAGTTTGGGCAATCCAATTGCTCAAGGAGGCAAATGTTTTCGGTGCTGAACTGAGCCCGAAGGGAAGGCAGTTCATTTGAAGCAATTGGCCTTGGTAAACTAGCCGTAAGAATCTCCTGTGAGCCTCTGTAACTGGAAGATGAAAATATGCTTGTGATAGGTCTATTTTCACCATCCAATCGTTTGGTTGAAGGAAGTCTGGAATTCTGAAAATATTGATCAGCCGGAAGGTGGAGGCGTCGACGTATCGGTTCACGGCTTTGAGATTGAAAATGGGTCTGAAATTCCCGTCTCCTTTGGGCACCAGAAACATTGGTGAAATGAAACTTTGGGTGAGTGGCACGACTGTGAGCACCTCTTCTGATATCATTTTGTGAATGATCTGGTCCATTTCTGGGGAATGAGGCGTCGACTGTACTGAATTTTGTAGATTGGGCATATGAAGTGGAGGCTTTCGTACAAACGGAATTCGGTAGCCGGATATTATTTTTAATATGTAATCTGGTGCGTCCATTTTCCTCCACCGGTCGTGAAACAGCCGCAGTTGACCGGCGCGAAAAGAACTCATTGAGTCAAAATTTGCGTGAATTTCCTCTCCTATCCCGGTGGGATGAGGGAGAGGCTTTGCGTCTGGTATTTGCATCATCATTGGATCTGCGGTAATTTGATTGCTTACCGCCCCGGCCCCGAAAAGGCTTGCCGCTGTTATAGAAAGGTGTATTATTTGCCCTTGAAGAGGTATGCCCCATATGTTTATAGGTCACCTTTCTCTGACTCGGAAGTGATAACTTTCGCTGAGTCGTGGATGTACTTGGATCGGTCTGCTGCGGTGCAGTAGCGCGATCCTTGTCACGAGGCCAGAATACTTTATTCACGCCTCCTGCTTTTTCTAACGTAGAAGTAAGTTGCTCAGCTCCGAAAAGATTGTGACACGACGGTGGAATTTTTCTCATTATGCTCTTATGCAGGGGATCCTTTACACTAGCCAAAATAGTTTCCCTTCGCTGCTGAATACATTCAGCGCGGTGTCCGCAAATCATTTGTAAAGTATCGCTAGAAATTCTAGCGTACTCACCATTTACAAAAATATCCGTTATTTTTTCATTGATCGTGTCAGGGTTTAAAGTATCAGTTTGCCTAGTCCAACTTAAAAATGAGCGAAGCTCCGTTTGCAGCTGTTCTTTTTGCTTAATAAGTGCGAAAGACAACGACCCAAAAGCTTTTTCCATATTAATTAAAGAGCGCGAGGCGTCATAGCGTTTCAATTCATCATTCGCATCGAGTTCCGTGAAACCGGGGGTATGTCTATAATTTTTTTGTACTTCGGAATACCTAACATTTGTCCAATCGGGATCGTCTAAACGTTGAATATTTTTCAATATTTCTAAATAAGCACTGGGTGTCTTTAAGATATCAGGATCTTTTATTTTCGTCCCTATTGACAATGAAATTTCCGGGCCTAATTCAGAATTATCCGGTTCATCTATAGATACATCATCGCAATACAACTGGCGGCTTACATTATCATCTAAAAAATCTTCACGATCATGTTCATATGTTGACCCGCGATCAAGTTCACTAGCACGATACACAAAATTTTTCTTAAGATCGGCTACCTCTTCGAATAACTTTTCTAATTTACGGTCTCTTTGACTACGTTTGTTTCTTTTACGTGAACGACGAGAACGCTTATGGTTTGGTGAACTATCAGAGCTACTAGAACTTGAACTAGAACTTGATGTTGAGCTACTTAATTCACGAGCACGGCGTTTTCTTTTTCGAGATTGCACGTTACTATCTTGACTTATATTTTGAGTGCTCATATTTAGGTTTGGTAAGATATTTTGATCACTCATTATTATAATTAATGCGCTGAAATACAATTCAAATAACTTTACGCAAAAATAAAGAAAATTAATAAAAAGGAGGGTACATTAATAATATTCGATATTACTAAAAACGAACGGTAACACCGTTAAGAGTTTATAAAATAATCTTGATAATTTAAAAGATTCAACAATTATAGTTTTATAAACTCTTGCAAATTTCACTTTAGCACTCTATAGATAGGTAAATATTGTTTTACCTGCTATAACCGGTGTTGTCAGGACAGGAACAACGACGTCAATGTGGTAAATCCAAAAGCAAACCGACGTTTGCAACTGCTAGTGGTGGTGGTAGGAGAAACAGAGAAGGCAATAGTACGCGACAAGGAGGGAGAACGGATACGGAAAAGGGACAGAACGATGGCCTCTCTCTCATGTATTATTAGGCTTCAAATTTACGGTCAAGTTATTTAATGATGGCATTAATACTTCATAATACTACCCCCGTACAGTAATCGCGGAGTGGGGCGTGTCTTCGTGGACGGCACTATCTTTAGCGATATTTAAATTAGGTGCTAATTATGTCCGGTGACAAAAATAGAAAAGGTTAAGATATCAGAAAATGTTGTCAAATGAAATTTTTTACAGGTTTTTAACTGAAAACTACTTCGCAGCATTTAATTAAAGAGCGTATTCCAATTGGCTTATTTAAGTTGTTTGAATTCAGTCGTCTTTTTAGGGAAAGAGAAGATATTTAAAACGCTTCTGATCACACAACACTGAAATCTTTCTTCTTTCTTATATGGTTACTTATACAAACTCATACAAACTGGCGCGATATCGCGGGCACGGCAGGCAGCGCAACCCTTGTCGCGCCCGCGGGATCGCACTAGTCTGTACGAGGCTTAATATATGGTGAATGCGATTACCTACACTCGTCAGAATTCAGTAACTTAACCAATTGGACGACTAACTTTAGCCAACTAAAAAAAGCTCGTTATTACATTAGCGTCTCACTTGTTTCCTTTCCCTTCGCCGTGGATGTGTAAAACAGAGCACTCGTTTGCTTCGTTAGTCGATATCCGCTGCCAAATGAACGAGTAGATTGACAATTATAGTTCAATTTCCACTACCACCGACTGTCCAAGCGCCCTTGGTACTAGTCCCCATGTCATCTCTGTAATAAGGACAAAAATTTGTCTGCTCGTTTCTGAAAGTTGAATCTAACCATATATACATCTTATAAATTAAAGTCGGTTTTCGTGTTTGTCTGTAAGTACGCGATGTTCTTCTAAACCACGCAACAGATTTTGATGAGGTTTTCACCATCGTTTATAGAATTTATTCTGGAAGGTTTGTGTGTCTGTTACGTTAGTATTAAAGTTACATATAATTAAGAAATCTCGATGTTTGGTCAAGTCGTAAAAACCGAGTGAAGCCGGAGCGTTCGTTAGTACCTATATTTTAAACTAGCTACCGCCCGCGGCTTCGCCCGCGTAGTATGTCGATAAAAAGTAGCCTATGTCCTTTCTCAGGCTCTAGATTATCTGTGTACCAAATTACATTTAAATCGGTTCAGTAGTTTTGGCGTGAAAGCGCGACAGACAGACAGACAGATCGACAGACAGAGTTACTTTCGCATTTATTTTATTTATTTATTGCATAATGTACACTCAGTTACAGACTAGGCTAAAACTTTTGAGTACATGACCCTGTTAGGGCACAGCAAGTATTATTACATGTATCTTAAATCTAGGTTAAATATTTAGAAGTTAACATTTATAATATTAGTAAGGATTGAAGTCGCTTTTCGTATCGATCTGTTCCGCGTTGTTCTTCCAAACTGCGCAACAGATTTTGATGAAGTTTTCACCATCGAGTAGAGAGTTTATTGATGGTTCTTGTGATAATACATTCAGATTATAACAAATCTCGATGTTTTGTGAAGTCGTAAACACCGTGCAAAGCAGGAGCGGGTCGCTAGTAAAGTATAATTACGAGTATGTAACTTTCAGCACTTAAATAGCTTTTAACAGGCTCATATTTGATTTTTTTTTTGAAATTCTAGTTTAACTCAAAGGTTTTTTTTTTTAATCAAGGTTTTTTAATTTTAATATGACGCGGTTAAACGAAATTGATACACTTTGACGGGCGCAGACATTAATTGTGTCCAATGGAATAAATGATTCACTTTTATGATTTCCACGTTTCAATATGACAGCTTCATCTAAAATTAAAGAAAAAACGGGGTAATTAATAAGACAAAAAAATAAATTAAAGTAATAAAAACTAAAACCCAATTACGCCTAAAAAGGTCTAAACAAGACACCACAGACAGACAAATTAAAAATCCGGAGTCACATATGTTAGGGCATAAATCGGACAGATTACGTGTGACTCCAGCTCGTGGCTACGTAATAACAGCCGCACGGGTCGATCCCTCAGGTTAAGCTACGCTTGCCGGGGTTGGTCCGTGGATGGGTGACCATCTTTACATATCGAGACTCCTCCGTGCCTCGGAAAGCACCTTAAGCCGTTGGTCCCGGCTGTCATTTGTGGATCTTTGACAGTCGTTACGGGTCGTCAGAAGCCCGAAAGTCTGACAACCAGTCTTACCAAGGGGTATCGTATTACCCGGTTACTGGGTTGTGGAGGTCAGATAGGCAGTCGCTTCATGTAAAATACTGGTATTCAGCTGCATCCGGTTAGATTGGAAGCCGACCCCAACGTAGTTGGGAAAAGGCTAGGCAGATGATGAGGCGTAGTTGGGTTTTAGTTTTTATTACTTTATTTTTTTTCTAATTCTTTTAGGGTTATAATATATATATTTTTGAAATTTGCTCATTAAGCCCTTTCATTTGATACCCAACATGGTACGATAAGACAATATTTTTTTTTAAGTTCCTGACTTTATGTCCTCTAGAGGGCGCCATTTTTAATTTAATGTGACGCCACATAACCTATAACCAGCGGACGATCAAGATGCTTCTAACGATACCTCATTTGTCGAATTGTGATGACTGGTTTAGAAGATAGAAGGGAACAGATGAACATACTTACATACATACTTACATACATACCGATCAAAATCATAACCTTCCTTTTTTCTTCGCCGTAGTCGGGTAATGAGGTTGCACAGTCCTTAAATAATATAATTTAACCATTGTGGTACCTATTTGCAGCATCAAAGATGCAGCGTACATACCTAGACTACTAAAGCATTTCATATTATGAGTATCTTATAAAGCTAGGCAAAGTTTCAGCCTTAGACTAATACCGGGTTTAATATATACGAACTTACGGCTTCACTCACAGTCGTAAATCGAGATTGAGAAACTTTGGCGCACCTCTTTCTCGTTCATTTACGTCTTGAAACACTAGGATTAACCACGGTATAGGTACTATTCCGTACAATATTATAGTATTTCGCGTACCTTTATTAAAATGCATATCCCTGGCTTAGTACTATTTTATCCATGTAGATTGTAGCTCCTATAAAGATCAGTACATCAGATCCTTTAGTTGGTAAAATTACTTACATAATTAATTATAATAGTTACAATAAGACAACAGTACCTATGCTGATGAGAAAGTATTGCAATCACCAGTCATACTTATTCCTAAGTCTAAGCACCATAAAATTTTCCTTCCAGTCAATTTCAAACAAAAAATCGGTGTGTGTATATGACCACACTATAGAGGTGAAAACTTACGACTGGAGCCGAGTATACACGAGAAAGCATCACCGATGGACTGGAGCCAAGTAGGTATACCCAATTCAGCGTCACCAACCCTAGCGTGACGGTTCAATTTCTTTCACTTTTCAGATAGAGCGCAAAGTGCGCCTAAAGAACTTTTCACTTCAAAAATCGCAATGAAACGTAATATTTATTTCATTGGGCAAATTAGAGAGAAGTACTGGACACATTGTGCCATTACCGGCTAATACGATTTAGTTTATACACTCTAGTGAACTAATTAGAATTGACCATCGTTCATCATTTGTGCGACCACAATTAATTATCAGTGAACGATGGTCATTCGTTTAAAATGAACATTGTGATTGGTTTTGTAGTTATAGCTGTAGGTATATTGTACAAGAATCTTTTGGCGTGTGCCCAAAACCGGAACTAACGCCGCCATCTCTTTTTTCAGTACAATAAAAATAAAAACTCGTATGTTTACCAACAACGCCCCCTGTCAATGTCATTTAAGAGCCAAAAGATCGTTGTCGCATTGTATCAACGTCTTTCATCATCATCATCATTGAGTCGCAAGATGTCCACTGCTGGACATTGGCCCAGACAATGCCACAACGACTTATTATGGGCCTCCCGCATCCAACAGATTCCAACGATTTATTCCTTGTGCTAAAAATATAACAGTCGTCTATCCATTTAAAACTTAAGTTCTGGGCAATTGCCATTATGAACATTGGGTTAATTGGCTAAACACTACTTTAAACTGCATAAAAGTCTCTCTCTTCACTAGCCTTTTCCTGTATCGTAGGTATTCTAAATTAATTCATCCACAAAGCGATGTATTACTAACTCATATTTAAAATCATGATATGCTGCCTATTCTATGTAGCCTACCTAAATTGATGGACGATTCCGCGTACAAGTTACCCAGTTCTCGATAATTGGAATTAGCTCTCATGCTCCCGGGTATATCGACGTATCGGCGTAAAGGCCATTGCCAATTTACGAATTCAGATGGCACTAATTTGCCCCTGGGACTTGCAAAAGTGACCGCTTGTGTGACGTCACATTTGCACAAGGGAATGCCGAGCTTGGGACAATTAATTATTGATACCTAAGTATGGTCTTTTTAGCCCGAAAGTCTGACAACCAGTCTTACCAAGGGGTATCGTATTACCCAGTTTCTGGGTTGTGGAGGTCAGATAGGCAGTCACTCCATGTAAAATACTGGGATTCAGCTGCATCCGGTTAGACTGGAAGCCGACCCCAATATAGTTGGGAAAAGGCTAGGTAGATTGATTATTACCTATATCAAACAAACTTAGGGGACAAAAAATTACAAATTTATAATTACATTTAACATTTTGGTGGTTTGACATTGGCATTTCATTCCAGTTCATAAAATGTTATTTGTCCATCAAAATATGGTGAGTCATTGCGTAATTAAAAAACGCCATAATTGTTCATGTTTAATGAACAATAAGCAAGAATCCTAATTTGGAGGCGGGTCCCAATTCTATGGGAACATGGAACAATAGGACTCATTGTTGGTGCTCATTTGTAAGGGTTCAGACTTACGAAAATGTTAACCATTTTGTTAAAATAAAATGAGAAGAATTTTCTTTAAACTATATTTTGTATTAAAACTGTTTTTTATTTTTATTTTGGGAATCTTCGACGCTTTCTGAATATCTCCCTTAAGTAAAAAATTCTAAAACAACTGTCGAGTTATTATTTTTCCGAAAAAATTTTGACCGTGTCGATGATTCTTTTTTTATTATTTTATTGTACTTGCCTACCACCAGTAATACACCACCATTCTTCACCAATTTTTGATATAATGCTTGAAGGAATCCCAAAATTCCCTAAAACCCAACGAAATACCAGTGCTATTCGTTTTTGGTATTAGAACCGAATAAATCGCCTGTTCTACACTCGTTCTGATAGATATTTTTCTCAAAGTACCTTTTGAGAACGAGTTTGATTTTCCGAACAGCCTGTGCGTACCTATAATATTACAAACTCCTGGTATGTCTGTAATACTCCTCGATAATAGGCCTCACCTGATTGTTGTGGCAAACTTCTACTAACTTGCCTTGTTAAATGTTAGGCAACTTCTTTTCTGAACGCCAGCCAATTTATTGAGTTTTATAAATGTTTCCATGGAGATCTTGCAAACTTTGTAAGTATCTACGCTACTATTTCTGAGTAAAGATATTTTTTTATCATGCTAGTTTTCTGAAGACTTTCTTTTGTTTTCAATGCGTTCATTTCCAGCAAGTTCTAGGAAAGCAGTTCCATCATTAGAAAGGTCGTTATGAAGATCTATAATTTTTACCAGTATTTGACATTGAGGAGCTCGTGGCTAAGTAATAACAGCCGCACGGGCTGATCCATCAGGTTAAGCTACGCTTGTCAGGGTTGGTCCGTGGATGGGTGACCATCTTTACATACCGAGATTCCTCCGTGCCTTGAAAAGCACGTTAAGCCGTTGGTCCCGGCTGTCAAGATGCAATAGGTATCTTTTGCGACCTATCTAAGGCTTTTGATTGCGTGAATCACGAAACGCTGCTCTTGAAACTTGAGCATTACGGACTGGGTAAACTTGCGCTTAGCTTAGTAAAATCATATTTGAATGATAGACTGCAGCAAGTTCAAATAAACGGTGTGAATTCATTGGGTTTAAAAGTCAAAATGGGTGTACCACAGGGCTCGATATTAGGTCCATTCCTCTTTTTAGTATATATAAATGATTTACCTCATCTACTAAAACACCGACCACAAATGGTGTTATTTGCTGATGACACATCACTGATTTTTAAAGTAAATAGACATGCACAGGAGCTTGACGACGTAAATAACGCTATGTTAAAGGTCCATAATTGGTTTACTAGAAATAATTTGGTATTAAATGAGAAGAAAACGAAATGCATAAGATTCACTTTACCGAATGTTAGAAGTAGTGAATGTCACGTTGTACTGAATAGGGAGATACTAGAATTCGTCGAAAAGACAGTTTTCCTGGGGATCACGCTTGATTCAAAACTACAGTGGGGTCCTCACTTAACATCACTTGCAGGGCGACTAAGTTCAGCCGCTTACGCTGTTTGGAAAATCCGCCAACTAACAGACGTGGATACCGCAAGACTGGTCTATTTTAGTTACTTTCATAGCATCATGTCTTACGGTATTTTGCTGTGGGGACGGGCTGCAGATATTGATTCAATCTTTATACTGCAAAAGAGGGCTGTCCGAGCCATCTACAACCTCCACAGACGCGAATCTCTAAGGGAACTGTTTAAAAAAATTAACATCATGACGTTTCCTTGTCAGTATATATATGAAAACATTATGTATGTTCGGAAAAATCTACATCTTTTTAGTAAGATAAGTGACAGGCATAACTTTAACACTAGAAATAGGAACAAATTAGATCAACCACGTTTCAGATTGTCTAAAGTACATACTTCTTTTATGGGGTACTGTGTAAAATGTTATAATAAAATACCACCCGATATTCTTCAACTAAATGAGAAGTAATTTAAAACATGCATTAAACGCACACTATGTAGACAAGCACAAAACTTGCAATGGGTAATAAATCAGTAATAATTTGTGGTGACTTTAATATTAATATTTTGGAAAATAATTCAAATAGCAGTAGATTATTAAGTCTCTTTAAATCATTCAATCTGTCAAATGTGTTTTTGGAACCAACGCGAATTACTACGACTACTGCTACATGTATTGATAATGTTTTTTGTAGCTGCGACTATTTAGATAAAGCCATTGTAAATTATCTCCCTTCTGATCACAGCGGTCAAACTGTTATTTTTGAATCCAACACACCACTACAAAAAGTGCAGATACAAACTAGACCAATAACATCGGGTAATTTAAATAGGTTTAATAGCACTTTATTTAGTAAGTTAAGTACTCAGGGCCTAAGTATAAACAATGCTGATATTTTGTATGAAGAATTCTTTTCATTAGTGCAAACAGAGTTCAATAACTCTTTTAAGAAAAAGACTAAAACTATTTGCCCTAAGTTTTTATTCAGTGACTGGGCAACTAAAGGCATCAGGAAAAGTAGGGAAAGATTATTTGAACTGTATGGCCTTAAGCCGTATATTAACACGGAAACTTTTAATAAGTATGTTGCTACTTACTCTAAAACTTTTAAAATAGTATGCAAAGCAGCTAAAGCTTCTTTCATTAGCAACAAGGTTAAATCAGCAGACAATAAAATAAAGACAGTTTGGAAAATTATTAACAATGAAACTAACAAGAACAAAAGACATAATACTAATTACACACTGGACACTTCCCGCGGTCTCATTAGCGCTAACATCGATGTTGCTCAAGAATTTGCAACTTTCTTTACCAATATTCCAACTAAAACTACGGAAACTTTAAATTCCTCGCCCTCACTTGCTATTGATTTATTAAGAGCAAGTGTTTCAGCCTGTCCTGTGGAATTTCAATTTAAACATATAAACCCTGTGGTCGTTGTAAAAGCTTTTAAGCAACTCAAGATCAAAATTACCGAAGATCTGTGGGGCATGTCTACTAAAGTTTGTCAATCCATTATTGAGACAATTGCACCCTACTTAGCTTTAATATTTAATTTGTGTGTAGATCAAGGGGTATTCCCAGATTTAATGAAGTACAGTAAAGTTATTCCACTTTTCAAATCCGGGGACAGCAAAGACACTAATAATTATAGACCCGTATCAGTTTTGCCGGTTTTCAGCAAGGTGTTTGAAAAAGTAATGTTAAATCAAATGCTCAATCATTTTAATCGTAATAACATCCTACACGATCAACAGTATGGTTTCACCAAAGGACGTTGCACAACCGACGCCGGTGTCACCTTATTAAAACACATCTTTAAGGCATGGGAAGAGGCACAAGATGCTATAGGTATCTTTTGCGACCTATCTAAGGCTTTTGATTGCGTGAATCACGAAACGCTGCTCTTGAAACTTGAGCATTACGGACTGGGTAAACTTGCGCTTAGCTTAGTAAAATCATATTTGAATGATAGACTGCAGCAAGTTCAAATAAACGGTGTGAATTCATTGGGTTTAAAAGTCAAAATGGGTGTACCACAGGGCTCGATATTAGGTCCATTCCTCTTTTTAGTATATATAAATGATTTACCTCATCTACTAAAAAACCGACCACAAATGGTGTTATTTGCTGATGACACATCACTGATTTTTAAAGTAAATAGACATGCACAGGAGCTTGACGACGTAAATAACGCTATGTTAAAGGTCCATAATTGGTTTACTAGAAATAATTTGGTATTAAATGAGAAGAAAACGAAATGCATAAGATTCACTTTACCGAATGTTAGAAGTAGTGAATGTCACGTTGTACTGAATAGGGAGATACTAGAATTCGTCGAAAAGACAGTTTTCCTGGGGATCACGCTTGATTCAAAACTACAGTGGGGTCCTCACTTAACATCACTTGCAGGGCGACTAAGTTCAGCCGCTTACGCTGTTTGGAAAATCCGCCAACTAACAGACGTGGATACCGCAAGACTGGTCTATTTTAGTTACTTTCATAGCATCATGTCTTACGGTATTTTGCTGTGGGGACGGGCTGCAGATATTGATTCAATCTTTATACTGCAAAAGAGGGCTGTCCGAGCCATCTACAACCTCCACAGACGCGAATCTCTAAGGGAACTGTTTAAAAAAATTAACATCATGACGTTTCCTTGTCAGTATATATATGAAAACATTATGTATGTTCGGAAAAATCTACATCTTTTTAGTAAGATAAGTGACAGGCATAACTTTAACACTAGAAATAGGAACAAATTAGATCAACCACGTTTCAGATTGTCTAAAGTACATACTTCTTTTATGGGGTACTGTGTAAAATGTTATAATAAAATACCACCCGATATTCTTCAACTAAATGAGAAGTAATTTAAAACATGCATTAAACGCACACTATGTAGACAAGCACAAAACTTGCAATGGGTAATAAATCAGTAATAATTTGTGGTGACTTTAATATTAATATTTTGGAAAATAATTCAAATAGCAGTAGATTATTAAGTCTCTTTAAATCATTCAATCTGTCAAATGTGTTTTTGGAACCAACGCGAATTACTACGACTACTGCTACATGTATTGATAATGTTTTTTGTAGCTGCGACTATTTAGATAAAGCCATTGTAAATTATCTCCCTTCTGATCACAGCGGTCAAACTGTTATTTTTGAATCCAACACACCACTACAAAAAGTGCAGATACAAACTAGACCAATAACATCGGGTAATTTAAATAGGTTTAATAGCACTTTATTTAGTAAGTTAAGTACTCAGGGCCTAAGTATAAACAATGCTGATATTTTGTATGAAGAATTCTTTTCATTAGTGCAAACAGAGTTCAATAACTCTTTTAAGAAAAAGACTAAAACTATTTGCCCTAAGTTTTTATTCAGTGACTGGGCAACTAAAGGCATCAGGAAAAGTAGGGAAAGATTATTTGAACTGTATGGCCTTAAGCCGTATATTAACACGGAAACTTTTAATAAGTATGTTGCTACTTACTCTAAAACTTTTAAAATAGTATGCAAAGCAGCTAAAGCTTCTTTCATTAGCAACAAGGTTAAATCAGCAGACAATAAAATAAAGACAGTTTGGAAAATTATTAACAATGAAACTAACAAGAACAAAAGACATAATACTAATTACACACTGGACACTTCCCGCGGTCTCATTAGCGCTAACATCGATGTTGCTCAAGAATTTGCAACTTTCTTTACCAATATTCCAACTAAAACTACGGAAACTTTAAATTCCTCGCCCTCACTTGCTATTGATTTATTAAGAGCAAGTGTTTCAGCCTGTCCTGTGGAATTTCAATTTAAACATATAAACCCTGTGGTCGTTGTAAAAGCTTTTAAGCAACTCAAGATCAAAATTACCGAAGATCTGTGGGGCATGTCTACTAAAGTTTGTCAATCCATTATTGAGACAATTGCACCCTACTTAGCTTTAATATTTAATTTGTGTGTAGATCAAGGGGTATTCCCAGATTTAATGAAGTACAGTAAAGTTATTCCACTTTTCAAATCCGGGGACAGCAAAGACACTAATAATTATAGACCCGTATCAGTTTTGCCGGTTTTCAGCAAGGTGTTTGAAAAAGTAATGTTAAATCAAATGCTCAATCATTTTAATCGTAATAACATCCTACACGATCAACAGTATGGTTTCACCAAAGGACGTTGCACAACCGACGCCGGTGTCACCTTATTAAAACACATCTTTAAGGCATGGGAAGAGGCACAAGATGCTATAGGTATCTTTTGCGACCTATCTAAGGCTTTTGATTGCGTGAATCACGAAACGCTGCTCTTGAAACTTGAGCATTACGGACTGGGTAAACTTGCGCTTAGCTTAGTAAAATCATATTTGAATGATAGACTGCAGCAAGTTCAAATAAACGGTGTGAATTCATTGGGTTTAAAAGTCAAAATGGGTGTACCACAGGGCTCGATATTAGGTCCATTCCTCTTTTTAGTATATATAAATGATTTACCTCATCTACTAAAAAACCGACCACAAATGGTGTTATTTGCTGATGACACATCACTGATTTTTAAAGTAAATAGACATGCACAGGAGCTTGACGACGTAAATAACGCTATGTTAAAGGTCCATAATTGGTTTACTAGAAATAATTTGGTATTAAATGAGAAGAAAACGAAATGCATAAGATTCACTTTACCGAATGTTAGAAGTAGTGAATGTCACGTTGTACTGAATAGGGAGATACTAGAATTCGTCGAAAAGACAGTTTTCCTGGGGATCACGCTTGATTCAAAACTACAGTGGGGTCCTCACTTAACATCACTTGCAGGGCGACTAAGTTCAGCCGCTTACGCTGTTTGGAAAATCCGCCAACTAACAGACGTGGATACCGCAAGACTGGTCTATTTTAGTTACTTTCATAGTATCATGTCTTACGGTATTTTGCTGTGGGGACGGGCTGCAGATATTGATTCTATCTTTATACTGCAAAAGAGGGCTGTCCGAGCCATCTACAACCTCCACAGACGCGAATCTCTAAGGGAACTGTTTAAAAAAATTAACATCATGACGTTTCCTTGTCAGTATATATATGAAAACATTATGTATGTTCGGAAAAATCTACATCTTTTTAGTAAAATAAGTGACAGGCATAACTTTAACACTAGAAATAGGAACAAATTAGATCAACCACGTTTTAGATTGTCTAAAGTACATACTTCTTTTATGGGGTACTGTGTAAAATGTTATAATAAAATACCACCCGATATTCTTCAACTAAATGAGAAGAAATTTAAAACATGCATTAAACGCACACTATGTAGACAAGCATATTATAAGTTGGATGATTATATCGTAGATAAAAATGCTTGGCTTAATGCTGGTCCTGCTCCACAGGCACTTGGGCTCAATAGTTAATTTTTTTTATATTTGGTAGAGTGGCTTCCCCTTATTTTTTTTTTATTTTTTCTGACTTTAGGAACTTAATGTTTATCTTTTATTTAAATTCTATTATATTAATCTCTCAAGTACATTGCTAACTATAGTTTTGTATAATTTAGAAGCACTTTTTCAGTTTTGTAAATGTGAGTACCATGGGGCCGTTTCATATGATATCACGTTGTATGTTGACTTGAAAGAGCCTGGCAGATGAGAGTATGTCATACTCACTTAAATGTCTCGCTGATGGCGGCGCGTGTGTTGGATCATTCGGTTCCCTACAAAATGGTTGAGCTGGATGGTGCTGATCCACGTGTCATGTTCGTGAACGGGCGCCGTCAGTTGAGACTGGTCATCTCTTATCTGCCAGGGCTTATTTTTAATCTTATATTTTGAATTCTTTTTGATTATTTTTCGTTTGACATTGTTCTCACATATAGAAGCACGAAGAATACTGTACCCAGGATTTTGTAAAATCTATATACATTTTTAAAAGAGTGTCCTTGGAGTTTCTTGCCCGTTCTTCTCCATAGAGATCTACGAATTTGAATTGGCAACTAGCTTCAACTTTTTGACTAACTGACCGACTCTTTGACAATTCAAAAGTGCCTGTAAATGGTTTAATTGAAATAAATGCTTTGAGTTTGAGTTTTGAGTTTGAGTTTGTCATTTGTGGGCCTTTAACAGTCGTTACGTGTCGCCAGAAGCCCGAAAGTCTGACAACCAGTCTTACCAAGGGGTATCGTATTACCCAGTTACTGGGTTGTGGAGGTCAGATCGGCAGTCGCTACATGTAAAATACTAATATTCAGCTGCATCCGGTTAAATTGGAAGCCGACCCCAACATAGTTGGGAAAAGGCTAGGCAGATTGATTTTTATTTGACATTGAGGTGTAAAAACGCTATCTGTCGCTATACAGGAAAAGTTTTTATCCACTGCGGAAGTTTTGACATATTAACCTTAAACCAGTTTTATTAAACATAATTTTTTTATTTTGATGCGTCTTCATACACAAAAATAAAAAAATCGTTAACGAAAGATGTTTATTTTAAAAGTGGTTGTATGGCTAACCGGCGCCGGAGGCGCGCGGCGAAGCGGAACGCGCGAAAGTACCTACCTATCAGCTGTGCGCTCGCTCGATTCGCCAGCGTAGGTATTTACGTGGGTTACTGGCCCTTGGATCTCGCTCAAAGAAATCAAAAATGCTTTCTTCGATTTCGATCGCCAGTCGGGGTCTGCCAGACCCTCGTGCATGATTCGGGGTTCTGAACTGTCCGCGATCAAGCAGCCTTTGAGTGGCCGCTAAAATGGTCCTTTCATTAGGGACCGCGGGGTTAAGGATTCCATGGGCTCGCATTCGAGGTATGCTCTCCGTCGCATACATTCTGCGAGCTGCTCGCAAACTTTCACCACTCAGTACATACACTCGCACCATCTTGTAAAACTCGCGATTACTGAAGTCCGACATCGTGACCGGTAGGTACAAGCACGACACGTGCGGCGCGGCGCTTGCGCGGGAAAGCGATTAGACGCGACGTCACACGACAGCGCGTGCGATGAGCGAACTGTCGGCCACAGCGCCCGGCGCCGCCCGGGAGAGGGTTGCACCCCCGTACAAAACCGCCGCTAGTGCGCCGGCCGCCGCACGCACCCATTGATATTATTACGAATAGTTTGTGTCCATATTTTACTGATTTTAAGTAGGATAAAAAAACAAAAAAAAATATTGAATAAATAATGGAAATGTGTTCTATTACTGATATTGAACCACCAAAAAAAATTTGCGCACTGGTCACAAACTTTTTCTGTATATCGCTAATCTGCATTTGGACAGCCGTTATTATGTGACCGTTCACCGCTTTTTTTGGAAACGAAAGCTTAAATGGGAAATTCCGTGGTATTTTGGTGAAACGGAGGGTTATATCACATCGCCACTTTCTATACACCTAATGATGTTACTATTGCTATCATGAGTTGATCCGAAACCAAAAAATTAAATAATCCTTGTTTAATTTTAACATTAACGAAATAAAAATGAGAAACTTCAGTAGGTACTGACGCCTCAAACCAAATAAAAAACCAAGACGCTACAAATAATAAATGGTAAATCATGCCAAAACTACTCCTCCGCTATGTGCATACACGCTCACACGCACACATTTACAACCATTTACAATCAAACTACAAACAACACCCCACTAATCGCACACATGTTTACGAAAAAGACCCAACACCTCACTAATCATGGGGTCATGCTGTGGGGTAACAGTACAGATTCACAAACCATATTTATCTTACAAAAGAAGTTAATTCGAATAATAACCAACATAGAACAAACAGATAGCTGCAAACCACACTTCCAAAAACATAAAATACTCACACTTCCCTGTCTATATATCTTAGAATTATGTACATTATTTTGTCAGAACACACCCAGAGTTTTACACCACTTGCGAAGAAACACAAACAAAATACTCCTTTCGACACAACAAAAACAAAATAAACATACCTCAATCCCGACTCAAAATGCACTCAACCAGCCCTTTAGTTATGTCTATCAAAATTTATAATAAATTGCCAAATGACATTAGAGAAGTAGGCAAAACAAATATATTTATTAATAAACTGAAACATTTTTTGAAATCCAAGTCATACTACTCAGTAAAGGAGTTTTTGGATGATAAATTGACTGCAAAATAAAATTATTTACCCTCATAAACACCAAACATTATGAAATATATATAATATGGAATATAGAAAATCAAATATAAATATGAAAATATGAATACATAAATAACAAAATAATTTAATAATAATGAAAATACTTCTACTTATTAATTTCATAATAATTACCTAGATTATTCTTATTCAATACATAAAATAAAAATAACTAATATACTATACCTATTTATACTATCCTAATAATATATTACCTACATAATTAAACACATCTAATAATTTATAATAATATTACATTTCTGCTTAGCCCTCTTCCTCTCTCCTAATTTTGCTGTGCCCGACAGGGTCCATATCGATCTTTTATTTACTGTACCATCTATGTAACATATGGAATGCAATAAAAATTGAGTATTGAGTAATCGCACACATGTTTACGAAAAAGACCTCACGTCACTGTTGACAGCGCGTAGTGCTATGTCGTGGTTTTATAATTGCTCTGAGACTGACGCCTGCGAAATGCTGCACAATGTTTATACTGAGCCATGTAGCTACCAACTTTGCTATTGGTTTGCAGCAGGCTCAACTTACATGCATCCAAAATAAATGTCTGCAAATCAGTAAATTATTATTTTGTTTCTTTAGACAAAGTGGCAACACATTGTAATTATATAAAATACTTAAGAATAAAGTCCTTGTACAGCGTACAAGCCTAAAGCCGGGGAAATTAATTGTTTAGCAATTTGACTAGAGACCAAACTTAATTGTCTTTTAAATCAGAACTGTCATTATTTGACAAATCAAATTGGCGTAAGTACTGTGCCAAATAATTGATTAACTATTAACTTTCCCAAATGCACCAGAATGACTTCCATAATCTTTGAGCCTTCTCAGAAAAATACGGGGATATATATGTATTATTAATGAAATATTCAGAAATGTTACGGAGGCTTGCGTGACCTTACCCCGGATAGCAACAGGTCAGGGACGGAAGTGACCCTGTTTCATGAACGGAGAGTAAACGCCGCACCTCTCTTGTTTTATTATTTGGAGATGTAGATTTTATTGTAATTCATGTCCAAATACAAGGAAACGAAATATATTTATTTTGTTACTGTAATTAGCAAGGTCATATTCCTAGCCCTCTGTAATTGATTTCGTAGTTACTAGCGTAACTTATACATCTTTTGAATAGAAAACTAATTTACAAAACCATAACATTATTTGAATCATAACTGATTACTAATTGCATAAATATACCATAAAGCCTGGCGCACATTACAGCCGTAGCGGACCGCACCGCAACGCATTTTACAACGAATACAAAAGCGGGGCGGCCCCTTAGGGCGTTTGTGCACTACAAGGAATTTTACTGTCCGGCAGTAAAAATGTGAACGCAGCAGTATTACTTGATGTACGAAAACAGACCTTACTGCTTCGAAATAAAGGTGCTATCAACATCGGACAATAAAAAATCGGACTGCCGGACGGTAAAATTCCTTGTAATGCACAAGCGCGATAGTTCATACACAATGAACGAAAGTGACATAGAAGGATTTAGATAATGCGGCGCGGCGGACCGAAAGCGCGTTTTTTGACGGGAAGCTAGATTGATGCCAGCAACCGATGAGAGGGTACCTTAGCCGATAGTAGCAAGCTCATCAGCTCACAAGCTTTCACCCCCTTTCCCCCGTTCCCCCGTTCCCCCGTTCCCCCTTTTCCAACGATTCTACCACAAAAGGTAAGCCCACAAACAGCTGACCAAGCTTAGATAACAAGAAACTTTGATCTTTATCTCAGCCTTCAGCGACTATTTTATTTCTGGAAACTAGCTCACAGATCTTATCTATCTCTGCCTACCTACCTACGTACGGAGGTAATTTCATTCTCAGTTGACATGACTGACATCACCTAAAAATATGAGTGTTTAAAGTTAAACGGCTTTCTTGAGCATAAAAAACATACTTTGAAATGTCATACATTACTTTACTATACCCACAGGCTTAGTGGCTAAAACAGCCACACGGGTCGATTAATCAGGTTAAGCTACGCTTGCAGCGGTTGGTCCGTGGATGGGTGACCATCTTTACCTACCAAACCCCCTCCGTGTCTCGGAAAGCACGTTAAGCCGTTGACCGGCTGTCATTTTTAGGTCTTTGACAGTTGTTACTGGTCCTCTGGCGTGTGAATCCAAAACACTATATCTCAGAAATACCAATTTCGAGAAAACGGCTTTTAATACTTTTTTTGTTTTTAGTATGTTTTAGTAAAGTGTGTTGTAGTATGTGCTCATATCTCTTTCTACATAAAACAAAATGAAAAAAAAAATATAGGGATATGTAATTGCCTTAAAATAATCAAATAAGCTCTATTAAGGCAAAACACTGTAACTCGAGTTACAGTGTATTTACCTCAGAAGCTCGAAAGTCTGACAACCGTCTTACCAAGGGGCCAGTAACTACGTTGTTGCAGTCGCTACATGTAAAAGACTGGCATTCAGCTGCAACCGGCTTATCTCGGGAACTATTGATCCTAAATGAATCTTAAGATCTTTTGTGCAGAATTTAATAAAGAATTTTGTTGCAGCATTAAATAGACGACCAAACAATACTTTATGAGATTTCTGCATAACATACATTTCGGAGCCTTTGACAGCATTTTTTTATACGCACGTGGTTTCTTTATGGAATTCTCCACACAGCATTTCTGCCATCGTATTTAACATAATTCCAGTCAAAAACCTTCACTAGGATTTCTTCTCAGATTTGCCTCTAATTGTTAAAATTTTCCTCGGCTATATTACTATCAAATCATTTATTTGCTTGACTAAGGGTACATGACGTGATTCATACAACAAAAGATCTTTAAACCATATCCTACCTAAAACAGGTGTGCAAATATCTAAATAAAAATATTTCGTACATTATTCAATAATGTAACAATTACAAATATCAATATTAGATTATTTATGAAAATTAAAACAATCATATTTTTTTTTTTTTTATATATTTTATAATTAATATTTTTAAGTTAAACTTACTCACCGAAATTCTTTGTTCTTTGAAACAAATGAAAATCTACATATTATAGGGGTTGTAAAGTCGTTGTTTGAAGTTTTAATATCTCATGTTCCAAAGTTTTGTGCAAAGATAACACGGACCTTGGGGCTGTTTTCACCTGGTTACGGAGATGCCAAAAGAGGGTAATGTATTTCGTTATTGTTTGTAACAAAAGTTTTTTTAGAGAGATTGTTGCGTAATTACATACTTTCACTGCCAGCGCCAGTTCAAAAGTAACCGCCTCCATAAATACATATATATAGTCGCCTATGGAAACATAATGTAACAGTGTTGCATTTTGTGGTTTTTTAGTACGTACTCTAACGTCACTGGGTCCAGAAAAGTCTTGTTAACCAATTGATGCAGTTACAGTACGGTTTTAGTTTTATGACAATAAAACCTATTTATGAACTTATGTATGTATTTTATTTATCTTTTTAATATTTTTTCTTTTTTCTTTTATATCATAAAGTCACTTATAAATTACATTTTTAATATAAGAATATAAAAAATTTAAAAATATAAAAAATTGGAGTCCGCCGGTGTCGGGAGCAGGGAATATTTTTTTATTATTATTATCTCCTTTCAAACAGACCACCTGTCATCTTATCCACCACCTTTGGTTGACTGGTAGAGAATGCCTAAGGCATTAAGTCCGCCTTTGAACCTTATTGTGTGCGAGAAGTTAAAATAATTAAATAACTAAAACGTGAGAATTGACGCTGATTTACAGCTGACGGTAACATTTTTCCAAAATCTGTGAATGTAGTTAGTTAATAATAAAAAAGTTAAGAATATTCTTCAAATAACGTTTTACTTGTAACTATGACGGTTAAGGAAACTACTCTTACTCCCCTATCTCAAAAATCCACCCTATATATACAACGTGTAACGGAATAAACGCAAGAGCTCATACACCTCAATTAGAATATTAAATTGTAAGACTCAAATAATATCTGTAATTTAATTTAATTAAACCACACCTTAAATTAACTATTTTATTTAACGCGCACGACACATAGGATAGCTATGAGCGTATTACAAATTTGGTTATACATTTAAATAGGCTTTATTCCTTTGAAATAAGGATTAAATTTCCTTAAATAAAATATCTTATTACCTTGTCATGACGCAGTGGTTCTAATTTCAGTTAAATAAAAGATTTTTTCATGAAAAATTAACATATATAAATAATGACGGAAATCGATTCAGAAGCCGATTCTGAGCAAACTACTTTCAGGTCTTGCGCTTATTCTGTTACACGTTGTATATGCTAGCAACACTGCAGGGAATCGACGAGTATGATGTCAACACTATTACTTACTGTTTCACACCGTCAGCATCAGATTGTCATGCCACCGATAAGCACGCCTGTCTTCACAGCTTAGGCTAACTACAAACTACAGCCTTCAGTAGCCATAGCATTTTTTTTTAAATGTTTCATAGCGTAATCTTCCTAAAATGTTCCCACTGCTGGGACACAGGCCTCCTCTCTGTGAGAGGGAGTGCGCCGTGCCACGCGGGCCCAGTACGGGTTGGTAGATGTCACATGTCTTCGAATTTTTGGTTCTAGGATATGCCGGTTTCCTCACGATGTTTTCCTTCACCGTTTCGAGAGGTGATGAAATAACTTACACAAAGTAAAGCGCCTGTCAGGGTTCCAACCCACGACCAGTCGCGGCCGTTATCACTGGGCCACCACTGCTCCCTAATGTTTATTTGATCCATATTGTTGCAGAGTTTTATTTTTACACTAGCTTCTGAACGCGGCTTCGTTCGCGTGGAAGTCGTAAGACATCACAATGTAGTAAAATAACAGCCACATTTTTACAAAAAGGTGCCTCGTTGTCCAGTGATCGCAAGCGTTTCTATTGAGCATAAGGTCCTGTGGGTCAGGCAAAGTGTTATTTGGTTTTCCATCTGTAATTTCTCAGTAACAGTCCGAAGTCTAGATTTGTGTTTTGTTATATTAATTAAGTTAGGAATAGCTCGTGGCTAAGTGATAACAGCCGAATGGGTCGATGCATCAGGTTAAGCTACGCTTACCGGGGTGGGTCCGTGGATGGACCATCTTTACATACCGAGACTCGTCAGAAGCCCGAAATTCTGACAAGTAGTCTTACCAATGGTATCGGATTACCCAGTTACTGGGTTGTGAAGGTCAGATAGGCAGTCGCTCCATATGAAATACTGGAATTCAGCTGCATCTGGTTACACTGGAAGCCGACCCTAATATAGTTGAGAAAAGGCTGGGCAGATTGAATTTTAGGATAAACTAGTATATTCAAAAGCGATAACGAGGACGACTATATACGCAACCGTGTGAGGAGTTCTAAATTCGTGATTGCCAAAGGCGTGTATCAGTTAGGTACTAATCGGTTATAAGCATCGATTAGCACCTAAGGCCTCATGAATTTCAATATTTCAGACTAAAGGTATTGAGCTGTTGGGCAACGATTATGCAATAAGTTTGTTTGTGTAACCTCATTTTTCATAGGCACCCTTAAAGAGGCACCAGTGGAAAATAATTTATGAGGAATCAACTCATGATTCTTTCATCGAACTATCAGAGAACCTTCCACTTTCAAAACTTAGAACTGGCTCCTCAGGTCGGCCGCAACAATGACAATCTCCACAAGTGGGGTTTGTTGTGGGAACTCAGAGAACTTGTGAGACGTTTCGATAAAATAATGTGTATGCGACGTCCCTCCGCAAACCATGACTCACCTTTCATCTTACGCTACAGCCCTGTCACCTGTACACGTGAAGACCTATTATCTGCTCCAGCGAATCGATCGATACGTCACGAAATCGACACGCTTAGAAGATTGCAAAAAATTCGATTTTTTTTCATCTCAATAAAACTAGTTACTCCAAAAATTGTGGAAAGCCTTTACATGTCTCATTCTGTACAGAAATATACCTTACAAGCGTCTTTGATGTCTCAAACGAACTCGATATGCCTTTTGTAAATATACCTACTTACTTATAACTTGTTCACGAAAATTGCCTCTCACTTTTTCATTCTCTTTAATTTGCTTCGATATTTTTGTACCAACTTATGTTTTCAAAGCCAAGGTCCAGAATAGGACTGCACTGTTAAAGGGTAAATATTGCTTTCTCTCTTATTTACCATGGAAATTGAAGCATGGGTTTGTTTTACTACTAATAGGCAGTATTTTTCTCGGAAGTACGTACTTACCTACTAAAAGAGGTTGGACATCATTTTAATACATTCCGGGACTTCTAAATCGAGGCACCCTGCACTTTTTGAAGAGAAGTCTATAGCTTTTTAAATGGTCGTGAATTCAAATTCGGAACAATGACGACACCAAAATAATGGCCAGTACTGCGTAAAAACTTTTTCTGCGACTCATAATTATCAAAATAATGGTGAGTCACAGAAAAGTTTTTATTTCGTTAGAGGCCTTTATACCTAACATTGGCTCGATTTAGGAGCCCGGGAGGGTCTATAAAACTTCATCGTAAATTTTACATAAGATAATCGCAGTGCTGTGCTAATTGGATGCCCAATGTGGAACTAATTAGCGTTTCTATGATCGTTCTATTATAATAAGCGTTTGTATGTCAATGTTTAGCTGGTAGTTTTAATTAAACCACGACTGGTGTCGGCGATAGCCGGGCAGGTGCAAAAGTGCTTGCAATTTGCATGTTAAATAATGATTGCCACTGTGCAAGTTCAGGTAGTGGCATTGGTTACATGGACGCGACTTCACTTTGATATCCCAAACGGTAGCAAGTTTCTTGAGATAATAAACATGTAAACAAAAACAAGCGAATTTGGCGAATAAGTGAATATTAACATAAGTGAAATGAGCTGTCAATAGTGTCAATCCCTAACATCAAGTGCAATGGGCCTCATTAGAAGACTGAAAGTCAATCAAAGGGCAATGGAAAGGGCTATGCTTGGAGTATTCTACGTGATCGAATCAGAAATGAAGAGATCCGTAGGAGAACCAAGGTCTGCCAGGGTTGCGGGAAAGTCCGAAAGGGATACCGGGGCTCTTGGCAACAGGCAAATGAAGGAACACGCGTGGGTATAAGTCAGTAAAAGTCTAACAAGCCCTCCCGCTCCGCCCAGAGCGGGTGAAGTCATTTGATGATTTACCACCCACAAAAAAGAAAAGGAGGACCTAGGTAACCGACATACCTCAAAGAATTGCCAAACTTAAGTGACAATGGGCAGGGCACAAAGCTCACAGAACAGATGGCCGATGGGGCCGAAAGGTTCTGGAGTGGAGACCGCGTACCGGCACACGTAGCGTTGGAAGGCCCCCGCAAGGTGGACCGATGACCTGGTGAAGGCTGCAGGAATCCGCTGGATGCGAGAAACACAGAACCGGTCGAAGTGGCGGTCCTTGGGGGTATCATATGTCCAGCATTGGGTGACTTTTGGCTGATTTTTACAGAACAGGTTAGTTTTTGTGAAGGAACTTTTAGGGGAAGTTCTACCAAATTTATATCGCCTATCAGTGTTTTTGTTTTGAAAAGTATGGGTAGCCCTTCGTAACGTCAGGCACATTTCAGCTTTATCTTTGGAATGGCAATGCCACTGATATTGCAGATATTCATAGGTCACGATGACCACTTACCATCACGAGGAATGTTGGCTTGTTTGTCATCCAATTACAAATTATCAGTAAAATTAGTTCGAACGTGTTGCGTTCACATGAGTGGGGATTAAAGTAGTCAACAAAAGTGGCTTTTATGGAAAAACTCATATAATGCTAATGTTATCATTATGAGTTTTTATATACGTTTTGTATTATACGTTTAGGTTAGTTTGCCTGATAAGACCTTGAGGACTTATGATAATCGTCAAGGTCTCTATACATTCATATCAGAGTGGAAAAGTACTTTAAAACTGGAACGTTCGAGCTACATCAACAGGAAACTGCAGCGTATAGACTCCAGTTTTCTTATATTTTCTATAAAAATTAGAATATCGTCAAGAAAATGAGAAGGATAGTATTTGAGAAGATTGAACCAATTTAAATTCAAACTAATAATAATAATATATAAATAGTAATAATATTAATTTATAAATAGTAATAATAATAACCTGCTCCCGACACCGGCGGACCTCTACTTTTTAATATTTTTAAATGTTTTTTTAATAATTTTCATCTTAACAAATATTTAAAAGTGTAAATAGGTAAGAAGAAAAATTAAATAAACGATAATAATAATAATAATATCCCCACCGCCGTATCTCTACGTTGACGTCGTGGTGGGGCTTGCGCGCTCCGAACTCTAGGTCTGTGCTGGTAGAGTTTACTTTGCCGGGACGGGTCTAGGATGAGGAGCCAGACTAAGAGAGATACAGAAACCCGCAGGGCAGCAAGTGGCGAGCTGTTGGGCAGTAGCGACCCCACGGACCCTACCTCCCGGGAGAACTCTTGTTCCTCACCTCTGGCTTGCCTTTATTGGCCAGCTGGAGTGAAGACTGACGAGGAACAGAGCTCCCACCTCATTCTTGCCTTCATTGGCCGGCTTGAGTGGAGAATCGCAAGAGCAAACGTGCTCGGAGGAAGGAAGTATTCCAGTAAGTGCTCGTAGGGATCTTGACCATCTTCCGGGCTCTGGGATTGTTCTGAAAGCCGTGGAATACCTCTCCACTCCTCAAGCACCTCAGGAAGTGTTGCCCCCTTGTCGCTACGTCACTATGTTCTAGCGACAGTTTTCGGGGGCCCATTATTGAGTGTGCAAGTCACCCCCTGCCATTTTATCCATGTATACCATAACATTGATCAGGCAGGGGACATAGCTTTTCCATAGTTCTAGATAACCAGTCCACTATAGCCACCCAAACGCATAGCCCAATATGTTTTGTATCCATGTTCTGCAATAGTCCTACACCAACCGGGGGTTGTCCTTGGGTGCACTTGCATAGTGTATACAGGGATAATCGTCGGTTGATGCCTCATTCCTTTTGAAATTATCTAAGGGGCCTCTGCGAGTTGGCTTCGGCCCCTCGTACGCCTTCCAAAAGACCGGGACCCCATGGTCCCGAGATATATAAACATATAAAAACAATAATAATATATAAATAGTAATAATATTAATATATTGTTAGGAACAGGGTTGCGGGAAAGTCCGAAAGGGATACCGGGACCCTTGGCAACAGGCAACTGAAGGAACACGAGTGGGTTTTAGTCAGTAAAAGTCTGACACGCCTTCCCGCTCCGCCCAGAGCGGGAGAAGTAATTTGATGATTTGCCACCGACAAAAAAAATAAAACAATAAAAGCAATACAGAATTAATAATTTGCCGGCACTTTACTTTTTTCGGTCACTGTTTCGGCACCTATTACTTTCAAGCGAAAACGTAAGTTGCCAAAAATGGATATTTCGACCGAAAATTTCCGAAAACCGAAAACGATTCTGATTCGATACTCACCTTGACCGTGACCTACTTATGGGCCTGGAATTCAGTTGGCGCCTCCGGGGCTTGCGGAGGCTGCATGCTCTCTCTCTCTTGACAGATTAGTTTGTTACACTTGGCCGGGTATGTAGGAATCGTACCACGTATCGTTCCTATAGTTTCTGCCTACCTCTTAAGATAGGAATAATTCGTGAATATGTGACTGTTTTGCGCAGTGGCTGTGTCAAATCGTGTTCAATTTAATTTACAATGCAGTGAAGTGTCCATCTACATGTAATATCCGTTTTCATTAACACTAAGTGACACCTAAATGAAAGCCTAAAAAATAGGCTGTTGGATTTTCAACTTGCGCAATAATCTTTCAATCGTAATTGCTTACCATGTAGTGAAGTGTCATGTTTGATATAGGTATTACTTAGTAAACACTTGGTAGATACGTAGTCCACCCAACCTGTGGTAGACATGCAAATGTAAATGTTAAATCCCATAAACTTAATGCTTTACGTAAATTGAAGTATCTATATTTTATTAAAATAATAATATAATTACAAACTTTATAAATTATGACATAGAACATATAATTTAAATAATAATATGTGGACGTACACATATTGTTTTCCTTTTTACGTTTGAATCTTTAAAAATTGTGGCTTTGAAAATTTTGTTACATTTTAAGTATAATATGTACGAGTATATAGAATTTTGTTACATTTTGAGTATAATATATGTATATAGGCTGTTTAATTCCATAATACACAATATGAAGCAATAGAACGTGATGACGAAATTTTTAGTATGACTTGGAGCCGAAACATGTTAGTAATATTGTATCATTGCCCTCTCGTCACCCACATGATAATTGGTCAAATATGGTCATGCTTAGAAGTAGACCCCGACACAAACATTGCAGCATCCTTGTTGACACAAAAAACACGTCATAAAGTAATCCATATCTTTTTTCCGTCCACTTGATTCTACATATTAGTGGTGAGATTCGAGTCTTAATTCTCAAAGAAACCGAAAACGTGATTGTCTCGAACAAATGTATAGTCAATTTCAAAAGTATCTGATGAAAGTTGAAACAAACCCTGTTGAGGTTAAATTCTTACGCAATCATTCACTAAAAGGAATTAGCAACTCATGCACCTGTATTCGGGTTTTCGAGTTTCCGCATTGTATCAATCTTTTTCTAACAATAACTGTTTGAATAACATTAATGAATTGTAACTGAAAAAAATATCGATCAAAACTAAACCAATCATAAAACTAAAACCTTAATTGCAATGGCTACACAAACAGATTCTTAGATGACGCGTAGAAGTCGGAAGCATTGAGTGAAATCAAACCCAAAACTCTAAACTGTCTAAATGAAAGGCATTGCAATTGATTAGCATTTTATGTGTGTCACGCAATTACCCCGCAGATTAACAGTTTCACAGTATCTGTGGACGCCCTCTGCCTCATCTAGGGACATGGTATCATAAGTCAATTCCAGTCACAAATGATTGGAATAAGAAATTAAATTAAAATAAATTAAATTCATTTTTTTATTATGTAAATAGGATATCGGAATCACTTTTAAAAGACATATTTAAAAAAAAATAAGCTAGATGAGGTCGGCGTTTCCTATCTGACTACTTTGAAAAGAAAGGCCGAAACAAACTCAGAGGTTGCAGTCTCTTTTAAAGTCCAGACATAATCTTGGTCAGGTCATATGAGGACCGTATAGATTAATGTCTGAAATGGTCTTTTGAGGAAAGAACCACACATATTTGAGAGGACCTGTTCAGTCAGCGCAAGCATTTGTCAGTAACCGAGGAGCCCAACTCAGAACTTAAGGAGCTCAATGACTCGACGAACAATACCAAGGACATTTGGGTAGGCCCCATAAAATACTCAAATTGTCAGACCATCATTAAAACTGAGAAAGAGTAGCAAAAAAAAAAAAAATGATCCACATAGTCCTCACATTCACAATAATTAAAATAAAATAATACTTTACAAAGTAATCATGTCATTTTGTTTAAAATATTCGACAATGTCAATTTGTAGGTATATAAAACTGGTATATTTTAATGATTTTAGATAATAATTGAAAAGTCAAGTTCTAGGGTTTTATCAAGGCTTAGCAGAGCGAGCAGCTCAATCCCATACTTTTTTGTCTTCTAAATAATCCAAAATTTTATTGTAGCCTTTTTTACAAATGTTGGTTTTAATACAGCTTTTAAATCATTTAACCTTTTAACCGCTTACGTCGGATTTATCCGACAAATGTTTTCGTGTCCATTTCGCCAGAGTCGTATATTTACGACACTCGTTTAATCACTTTTTTTTATTTAATTACGCATTGCACATCATCTTTGTTGTAGGTATCTATTTTTCGAATTTTCTATGCCAGGCGTTGGGGGCACGACAACCGATATGAAGTCGGGCGGTTAAAAGGTTGGTAAGTTTCTAATATCAATGGGAAGTTTGTTGTAAAAGCGTATACATTGACCCATGAACGAGTTGCCTACTCTGTGGAGACGAGTGCGATGTACAGCAAGATTGTGTTTATTCCTGGTATTTTATACCATGAATATCGGAAATATTCTTAAAATTTGATATATTTTTGTGTACATACAATAGGTTTCTTATGAACCTACTCACGCACGCTCTACTACTAAGTCTTTTATGAACCTACCCACGCACTCTCTGCAGTTCTGAGTACGCACCTTTTCTTAACTGGATTCTATCCACGGGTACCTATCCGATAGAGTCCAAGTATCGGTCACCGCTTTCAATAACTCATCTGTTTTATAACTGTCGTTTTAAGTGCTATTTCGTTTTTGATATTTTTTCACCACAATTAACGTGATTGATGAATTTATATTTAATCGTACAAAATCCCTGTATATACTCGTAAGTTCGATTATTCGTGCAATTTAATGCATCATGGTTTTAAATAACTTTTTGCATTTTGCCAGGATATTATGACTGATTAAAAACGATTCATGTTATTATAAAAAGCATTTTTTATTACTTCATAAAATACAAAACCCCAGAATCGTTAATTCACGAAATCAACTATTGCTGTATTCTAAATTGACCACTACATAATGTGCAAGAAAACGACTGCGCTGATAATACGATGAGTCATTATTTTTTGCTGCTTTAAAATCAAAATAATAAAAATGAAATGATATTCGTTGGTAAGGGCATCACTTGAGAACGGCTGGACCGTTTTGTTTTTTTTTTTATTTTAAAATTTCGATAAAAATATATCGCAAGACATCTGGACTGATTCTCTCAACACGTATTATACACTTCCCAAAATTCACTGAATTCGTTATACACTGACGTAGTTTCCATCAGTTTGTCATCATTCAGAGCAGCGCACATCTTGCAATACTCATTGGTTTCGATGAACTCCGTAGTCTTATGGTAGGAGTAGTACTTCTGCCATCGGAAAAACTCCACATAGAGCGCAGGCTCTCTGATCAGTTGATCAATTAACTCTGCTAGTTTCGAGACATTTAATTCTCTGGCATTAATATAGGATCGTTCTGGCATGAACCTGCAATGAAATGTTTTATAGAACACTAGCGACCTGCTCCTTTGTCACACGGTTGCAGAAAATACATCGAATCTCTGAACTATAGTGACATATTTTTGATCGATATAACTTAGTTTAAGTATTTAATAACTAGTTGGGATATATTCTACAGATAGTTCAACTGAACTCTATTGATTTTCAGTGGCATTTAATAAGATACACGTAATTAGGAATAATGTACGATCATTTCGTTTGACATACCTGCTATAGTTAGCTCCTCCGTATACAATGGGTACTGCATTATTCTGTAAGGCATGCAACAATTTCTCTGTAACGTAATCTTCACTAAAAGAGTTCTCAAAAGATAGGTAAAAGTAATAATATTTGCTTATCAATTTTGCACAGAAATCGTGATCATCACGACTACACGTGAACTTTCCACAAGCTCCGTACACATCTATATCTAAATTATATTTGTCCATTAATTCGTATTTAAGTTCGTTTACATAATTTTCCCGCCGACTCTTGGAACGACAATTAGACACAAACCAGGCGACTGCTTTTTGTTTACTTTTGAGCTGACCCTTTAATGTTTCATTGACAGGATCCATATTCTTCCATTTTATCCAATGCATGTCTTTCTTTGGACCCACAATGTTGCCGTTAAAGTCGTTTATCGTAATGTAACCCCAACGTACATCTGACTCTAATCTGTATGTCCACGTCCAATTAAAATATCCATTAAAATTGTGAACACACAATGGATAATTCATTGGTGATTCTATGCTTGCAAATACAAACTTTTGGTATGGCAACCGTTCCTCTGGCAACGTAACATAAGAACCCATTAATTCTGGCCCATGAAACAGGACTGCGTCGAATGCCGTAGTACTGCCCAAAAGGCTTTCATTACCAGTCACTACACAGTTGGTGTAAGGACATTTCCTCCCGATAAAACCTGTTCTTCCTTGGCCCATATACACAAACGGTATGGTTTCTTCTTTAGTCCAAAGCAATATGTATTTCATTCCCGGCGTTGCTTTACTCCCGTTTAAACGAATACTTTTTTGGTCGATGTTATACTTTTTTATCATTGTTATTATAACAACGGAAAACATCACAAAAATAAATAATTTGCTAGTGAATTTTCTCATTTTACTAATAGCCATATTAATATTGTTTTAACTATTTCCGTTGATTTGGAATACTTGTTAGACGAACTAAACGGCTGGAGAGCAGTACACACGTAACGCAAAACATGAGCGTAGACCCGAAACTAAGGTTCACGACTTCTCTAAACTAGCCGAACATCTAAGTAGTTTGACACACACTTAAGACTATTTGGTTTAGTATTTTCTACAATGTACTGATAGATTGTTTCGACGCGTCTGTTTTGACGTTGACTGGCATTCTGTTATCGTTTCTATTTCAGTAATGCATGCATTTTACATATTGTATCCAAGTCCAATTTTATTGCGCGGATAAAGTTACCGATACTACATAACTGCAATTTTGTTATGCGCATAAATTGTTAAGGTACATGTTGTTATCGAAAGATTTGACCGGTATTGTCTGCCTCGTTGGCCTGAGTGTTCGTTAGCACAACTGCTGAATGACACGTTCTAGTTTGATCACTAGGTCGGGCAGTATTATTCTATTAAGAAATTCTTAATAACTGCAATAGTGGAATAGCGTAATGGCGTATTATATATAATAGACTAACCCAGTCCACTATACGCCATCATGATTGGAAAAATTTACTATGAACTAACATCTCTGTTTACCTCGTCGTAGAATAAAAGCATAAAGTAATAAATCATTTGTTTCAGTTTAAGTTTGAGCTCTGTTAATACAACTGACTGTTAATTAATGCTTGTGCTATCAGTGCTCAAATAATGAGAGCCTTTATCTAAGTCCACTTGATCTGTAATCAGTGTTTGTAATCTAGGTTAATGGTTTAAGACGTAGTTTTTACATACGAGGTACACTTTACATAATCTCGAGTGTATGTACTTACCAACTCATCACTTGTTCTATTTGCAATTTTAACTGCATCCTTGATTCCCGTTACTATTGCTGTTATTTTGGAAACTATATAATTTGACTTTAGTTTTATGTTAGGATAATTTTAAAATTATATTAAAACCAACAACAAAAGAACTAGGTGCTTACAACCCACCCGTGTTCCTTCAGTTGCCTGTTGCCAAGGTCCCGGTATCCCTTTCGGACTTTCCAGATGCCTAAAATAGAATATCTTAAAAAAGTTTGTTTTTTTATAGAATGTGTAAAAAACCCCGTTCGATCCGAAAGGGGCACATAGATACAGCGGGAAAATTACCAAAAACGAATAAAAAATCTTATTATTGTTGAAATTAAAAAGTTAATAGTTATTTAAAATTGCAAATTTTAGAACGAAAATTAATCAATTTCATAAAAAAATGCAAATTTTCAACAGAGGTAATAAGCTATGAAAGAAGTCCTGGATGCGACTAGCACCGACCAGGGGTTGTATTATAAAGTATTAATGCCATCATTATTCCACTACGAAAGCGGGTTGGTGCTATCGGCCTTATCTAGCTCCGTCTCTCTCTCACACTGGAAAAATGGTGGCATTAATACTTCATAATACGGCACCAGGGAAGCATACGTAAATAACGCAAAGAATGTTGTTGAACTGTCAAAATGAAACAGGTAAGTCGTAATCGGTTACGAAAATTAGTTACGCAATTGATAGCTGATCAGATTCATCTGTTCAGGTTTACCTCTCCGTGTAGGTATACGTTATAAGCACAGTCGACCGCACGTCAGTGGTAACACACTGACCTTGAGCTGGTCCAGCGTAGTACGGAGTGTCAATAGAATAAGAGGCCGGCTTACACTGGTTTTGTTACCACTGACTTCCGGCCTTCTGTACTTAGGTTAGTATTTCATAGTAACTTCAGACTACAAGCACCGGTATCTACCCAATATTCTACGCCAATTTTAGAAATTACCTGGGTCGTGGTTTTAGCTTTGCATTATCTAAAATACACAAATAGGATAAATATGTATTATAGCTACAAGTAGGATGTGTGTTTTATCATGGGCTCACATTGCGTTGTGTGATAATATTTTATCTGTGTGTCGATCGATCCTCTGGTTCCACTAGTACCTACCTACTGTTAATGAAATAGTGACTAACTGGCGCAGTGCGTACAGTCGGTAATGAAAGTCAGTCGACACTTTATTTTTAATATTGAATGTAAAAAACAAACACCAATAGAAAAATAATACTTACTTTCAGAAAACATAGTTTAACAAACCCTGACTTGATTCAAGTCAGCATCCATTCGGAGGTGCCATCCACCACTTATAAAAATCGTCATAAATTGTTGTCTGTTTTACCATTTCTTCGTTATTCAAAGTGGCACAAAATAAACAATAAGGTTCAGTTTCAACACTTTTAAATTGTCGATGATACGAGTAATGATTTTTCCATTTGAAGTACGTTGCATATTCTTCCGGATCATTGATCAATTTATGCATTGTTTTTGCTAAATCCTTAGTACTTTGCAGTCCAGCGTCCAGGTAAATGCCATCTGGCATAAATCTGTAAAAATATATTAGTTAATTAACCCAAATCATTTAAACTAGGCAAAATTGGTACATGAGCAGTGGTCGCCCAGCCACTGGTAGCGGCCTCATCTTACGAGGCGCAGGCCGTTGGTTCGATTCCAAGCTAGCACTTTAATTTGGGCAATTCTTTTTATTACCATTGTTCTTAAAATTTTGAAGGAACGCTGTGTAACGAAACTGTGTTCTAGAACCAAAACCTCGAAGACATGGCGTAACTTTTACTGTACCGTGCACGTGGTGAATTACGGCCCATTCCGTCTAACAGAGAAAAGGCCTGAGTCTCAACGGCGGGAACGTTATAGTCTGATATGAATATTTGTGTATTTAAACAATAAAACCAAGCATTACTCGCTTCATCAATAGCATACAATACAGACCTAGTATAATCAGCACCACCGTATACTATGGGCACAGCGTCATTGTTTAACGCTCGTAATAACTTCTCAGTGACATAGTCTTCACTAAAAGAGTTTTCAAACGATAAATAAAAATAATAATTTGATTTAATCAATTTATCGCAATCTTCTTCAGTATCCCGAGAACATGTTAGCGGTCCACAGCTACCGAATATATCTAATATCATACCATATTGTTTTAATTCGTCGTGTAATTGTCTAGCAATTTCTTCTCTTTTGCTTCTAGTTTTGCAGTTCGACACAAACCACGCCGCAGCTTTCGATTTCGTTTTAAGCTGTTGTTTAAATTCGTCTCTAACTGGATCCATATCTTCCAACTTTATCCAATGCATTTCTTTATTTGGTCCAACTATAGCATTATCTTTATCTCTAATAGTAAAATATCCCCATCTTACTTCAGAATCTAATTTAAAAGTCCATGTCCAGTTGAAATAGCCATTAAATCTATTAGAGCAGATCGGATAATTATCTCCAGATTCTATACTTGCAAAAACATACTTTTGATGGAGGGATCTATGTTTAGGTAGTCGTGCAGTACTGTATGTTACAAGTTCTGGCCCTGCGAATGCAATAACGTCAAATTTTGAATAATCGCCGTCGAGGTACGAGCGGTTTGCAGTCACTATACAGTTTGTGTGAGGACATTTTCGTTCAATGAATCCATCCCGTCCCTTGCCCATATACACGAAAGGAACATTGTATGACGACGTCCATAGTAAAATATATTTTAACTCCACTTTTTTTTTTGTGTTTGTTGTTGTTTGATTCACATCACTGTTTTTGTTGCTGTTTGATTGATGTGTTTTTGTTTGATTCACATCACTGTTTATTAACGTCGAATCACTTATTAACTTGTCACTGTCTAAAAGTATTCGATCATTGCTCATTACTGTTCTAGTTGCGTAATGCAACACTAGTATCATTATCAATGTTAATATGGTAAAAAATATCGTCTTTTTTCCACACAAGGCCCTCATTGCCAATTATTGAGATTTTTTTTGCCTATAAAAAAAAAGTGTGTGAGTCTGCCGCCAGTGTTAGGAAGAACTGACTATGAAGAGCTTCATGTAGTATGTCATACACGTAATCGAGACCGTTTATCAGCGCGTCTTATCTATAGTGATTTTCTGAATGCATTACGAATGTGTTGACCGAATCACAACAATCATTTTTTTTAAACTACTAGTTTTTAGAACCTTTTTGTTATTGTATTTTTACTTTATTTGTATTAAGTACCTATTTATTTCACATCACTATTTTCTCAGGCATAATGACCATGGGTTTGCATTGGCCAGTTATTCCAAAATAAGCTATTAAGAGCCATTCACCGTAACGATTATCGGCACAATGATTGCAGAGTCCACGTCCCACATATCGACAACCTCGTGTGCTAAGTCAAGATACTTGTTTTTTTTTATCTTTCTCAGCTTTCACGAGATTCTCATCATGAGGGACAGCCATATCAACAATCATTGCACGGCGCTCTCGTCGATCTATCACCACAATATCAGGCTTATTGGCTACAATAGTCCTGTCAGTGATGATAAATTGATCCCAGTACATTATGGCGTGACCATTTTCGAGAACTGGGTCGGGCACATACCTATAGTATGGTACTTCATACTCCACAAGGTTGTACTGCAAGGCAAGTTGCTGGTGGATAACCTTAGCTACTAGATTGTGTCTGTGCAAATACTCGCCGTTAGCAAGACGAGAACAACCGGAAACAATATGTCGAATTGATTCACCGGGACAGTGGCATGCCCGACAGATGTCCACCGTACCGTCCTTGACAATGTATTTCCAGTAATTATTCGTCATGATGACTTCATCCATAATGGCACAGACAAAACCTTCGGTTTCCCCGAAGAGGTCGCCGAAACGTAGCCAGGATACAGACGCCAGAAAGTCTACTTCAGGCCCATGGAGTGCCCGGAAAAAGCGTCCATGTAGCTCTTTGCCTTGCCATACTTCCCTACGATCGTTAGTATCAAGTACTGTAGGTTTGCGCCAGTTCTCTTTCGTCAAGGAGAGCGGAGTAAGGCCCTTGTCCACTGCGACCACATCTCGGTGCATCCCCACGTTAGTTTGAAGGAAATATTCCCTGAGACTGCAAATCTCGCGGTTGAGGAGGGTTTTGGCATTTAAGAAACCTCGACCCCCACACTTCCGCGGGATGTACAGTCTCATCATTGATGACCGTGGGTGATGCATCCAATTTGCCGTCAGCAGTGTACGGACCTTCCTATCCAAGGTGTCAAGTTCTGTCTGAGTCCATTTGAGTATGCCGAAAGAATACATCAAAGCAAAGTTTCACGATCTATTTGAAGTATTTTTTTAATACCAGTAGTTTATAGTTCTGTTTAGAGGTAACTTTGGAAAAAAAATCTAGCAAATTTTATGTAATCGTGTTTTCGCCAAACATAGGACCTAGCATCAATCCTTAACTTTAACATATATTTATTTCAAAATTAATGCTGCAGTATTTTCGGCATAGCGGAGGAACATGCTAAGCAATTTGAGGTAGGGTACGCCCTTAACTCGTTGTTGAAAAGTCGGATCTCGCTCGATGAAATGTTACACAAATTCGCTCGTTTGATTGCAAAATCAAGTTGTAACAAAGCGTCGAGTGTCGTACTCATTGTTTGTTCCATGAAAAGGTGATAGCGATAGGTGAAGGTGAGAGCGGCTCGATGTTTTGTTACAAGTAAACCTCTAGTCTATACTGACCTTTAGAGTTTGAATTTAGCTCACAGGTATATCCTGCCTAGATTAAATAAATTATAAATACAAAGGACACTCTTTATCCGAGTCCATGAAGTAGTTTCCCTCGGATACGAATGAAACCGCGGGCTATTAATATTTATTTTCGTTCCATATCACTAGTGATGTTAATTAGCGTACCTTTTTATCCAACCTTGTGCTGCTTTAAAAATGGGTTACATCGAAACAAAAGATTCGTAGGATGTAATCGGGTTCCCTCTATCTGGCAGAATCTTGATGCTCCTAAATTTATTTGGCATAACACACTTGGCATAATCTTCTTTAAACGAATATTTTTATGGCATAAAAATTGTTTAATATAATTATTGTTTGGCCGAATGTTTATATATTATTATATTTACAATGGCATACTTTTAAGATGGCAGACGTTTATTTGGCATATTAAGTAACTTTGACAGGGGTGTGTAACTTTAGAAATAATAACAAAAGTTCTTATACTTTTTTTAAATATAACGATGAAATGATATAGTGAATTATTGATATAATTTCATTTTACCAAATTTTTTTTTATGTACACACAGTAAAATACATAGAGATATGACATAATTATATACATATGAGTACAAAGGTACTGCTAATTGCAATTTGAAATTCACATTTTTAGTACCAAAATTACCCCAATTTCATTATAAATTAGCAAATTTTTTGCAGAGTTTATATTTTATGACTTGTATACCCCGCTAGACGCGACGGCAGCCCGCGCCCCATGTAATAACCACGTAAAATTCCCAGCCTCCGCCTCGACATCATCGAGGCGGAGGCCGGCCAGTGCTCAAGCGCTGGCTCGGGAGGAGGCACGGCTTCCTGTCGTTTCGGGTGACGCAGGTGCTCTCGGGGCATGGTTGCTTCGGGAAGTACCTGTTTCGCATAAACAGGGAGCCGGACGCCCGGTGTCACCACTGCGTCGACTGCCGGGAGGACACGGCGCAGCATACGCTGGCAGAGTGTGCCGCTTGGGAGGGGCCGCGCCGTGCCCTCATCTCAGAAGTAGGCGGTGACTTGTCGCTGTCGGCCATAGCGAATGCCATGGTCGGCAGCGGGGAGTCCTGGGACGCGGTGGTTTCCTTCTGCGAGACGGTCGTCTCGCAGAAAGCGGAAAGGGAGAGGAAGATCTCGTCCACTCAGCCGGCCCGCAGCAGGCGCACCGGGCGTCGGCGGAGGGCGGATAACGCCCTCTTCCAGCCCCCCTAAATGGGTCCAGGGGTGACGGACTCGGGGACGTCCATCGCCCCCCACACATCAGGACCCAAGATGGCGGCGCGTAGTGTTCCACGCGCGCCCCTCTTAGACGTCACGGGGGGAGTCAAACACCTCACTCCCCCCCCTGACCCGAGGAGGCCCGCAGTGGCGGCCGGTGGGGGTTGCGGAAGATTTTTACGTACCCGTAGGTGTGAGTCGGAACACCGGGGTGGTTTTTAGTCAGTAAAAGTCTGACAGACTCCTCCGCCCGCCCCAGGGCGGAGGACATCCATGAGAATATTCAAACCCGGAAAAAAAAAAAAATGATATAACAGTGACCACTAAACGAGCGTGTCGCGGCAGCAGCCACCGAGCGCCAGACCCCCTCTATTGTTGGTGAATCATTTGGGTTAGATGAAGTTATAACAATATGATTTTTCATGATATTTACTTATTAATTACAGGATTTTGGCTGAAAATGAGTAAATATGAGAATTTAGGGCAACTGAACGTTATATAAAAAGAGCAATAAACAAATTGCAAATTATATGAAATGAACGTTATACTGTAAATGTTATTAGAGTATAAAAAGAAGGTTATTATGAAACATAACATTATATCACGTGAAATTAGGTTATTTTGTTTTTATAGCGAAAATTATATCATGTGAACGTTATTCCAACTGATATTATACTATCTGTTATTATGCCATATATTACACACCCTTATAAATCATCGTCTATGTCACTAAATAAATAAAAACTAGATAAATTAATACTAAATAGGTTAATAACTATACTTAATAGCATGCATATTAGCCACGCGCATCAACGAGTTCGAGCCGTCGCGTCGCGTCGACTAGTGCAACCCTAAAGATACAATTCCGTAGCCGAATGCAGGAGGCAGCAGCAGGTGACGTGTCCCCGCGACACTACTGGTTTCTATATATTTCTATGTCGTGTCGTGTTCATAGAAATACATAGAAACTACGAGTAGTAGTGTCGCGACTCGTCGCCTGCTGCTGCTCCCTGCAGTCGGCTACAGAAGTGTACCTACCTTAACATTTTTTCAATTTACCTACTCTATCTGCCCTGTTATTACCTACTTCAATATTCCAATAGTTAGTCTAGTTTTTTTTTAATAGAATATTAGTAGTGTTTCCCACAGTAAAGTAAATTGTAAATTTTAGTGAATCAATAAGCGTAAAAAATAAAGCGTATCGTGAAAATTGCTTGGAGCTCTTTAAAATGTGGTAGGTACCTACTTTTAGACACCATCTAATTTAGATCTACTTAGTTTCATACTTATTAAATCATGCCACGTACGTTTTTGTCCATGATTTATTAAATTCATATTTTATAACATTTATTGGTTACTGCAAGGAAGTACAAAAACGTATTATCAAACCTAACAAATCTCTCCAAATCATTGTAATGGTTGGTACATTTTTTTGGCATACCTGGGTCGTAAATTATCACCTCAAGAGATTTAACCGAACACAACACTATACGTATCATTTGAAACATTACATTGTACATAAACTATTTAAAAAAAACTGTACTTACTTACGTATTGAAACCGTTTTCCTTTATCAAACAATAATAATGTTTAGTTGGAATTCCATAAAGCAATAATAATAATCTTATAGAACAAAATATAATGTTTCTCAAACATGCTTGGAAATTCGAGCATTACTTTGACAACCTTTTTCGAGATAAATCGAAATTGCTATACTGGTCAAAAACAAGTGACGATGCGGCCAGCAAAGTTACTTTGAAAATCCATATCTGGCGTGTTTAGCGGTCAAATAAGTTACTATGAAAACTCACTGTCGTGTAAAAATGGAACGAACTTTTTACTTCAACACATGGCAATCAAGGACGTAAACATAACAAAGATTGTATTTAAATTTCGATTTGGCTTGCAAATAGAACTGTTTAAAGTAAAGAAGAAACAAATGAATATATTGGCGCATGAAAAATTATATTGTTCGTCATTGATTCTGGATTTTTTATTTAATTTACTCAGTTTGAATTTCCGCGCATTATTTGAGAAATGTACTATACAAGCCTTGGCCGCAATCAGGAATTTATGGACTCACGTATGTGTGTCTCAGCTACGCCTCGGCCCACATTTTCACGATCGTCCATCGATCCCCTTATTGCAGGCCGCGACAGTAATGTACTATACTAAGGGCGAATTCGAACAAACTTTTATCCCTAGTATAAGTCTAATCCAGCGAATAAATATTAAATTTTTGACAGATTTTCTATATAAAAACTGTCAGACGTCAATTTTATTCCCCGAAAAAAAGATATCTGGCTGGCACATCAAACGTGTCCTTATCAAAAAAGCATATTATAAGATTAAAGACTACGTTGAAGACAAGGAAGTTTGGCAATCATTCCTTCTGCACATGTGGCTTCCCTGGTACCTTATTAACGGCATAATTATTTAAGAGACTATTAATTGCTCCCAAATTACCATGTTTATTTTCTTTACATTCATCCTTGACATAACCATTGTATCTGACATTATACAGGGTTACTGGTAACTCGACGTATTCCTTGCAGGACGTCATAGTAGGGTTAAAATGCAACAAATTAAGCCACCAAATGTTCTACCGAAATTCAGTAGTTTTTAAATTAGTTAAGAGTTTTAGAGCTAAAAATTACAAAAAATTAAATGTTTTGTTAGTGATATTTGCCAAAGTTTTAGGCATTATTGAACTTTTAATTATTAACAAAGGTCTGCTACGGCGTCAACTATGATAATAACTTAAATTTCAGTACAGTCGCGTCGTAAATAATTTTTAAATTGGTTTCAAATGGTTTAATCTGGGATTTTTCATTAAAAAACTAAAACTTAACTAATTCAAAAACTACTGAATTTCAGTAGAACATTTGGTGGCTTAATTTGTTGCATTTTAACCCTACTATGACGTCCTGCAAGGAATACGTCGAGTTACCAGTAACCCTGTATACTTACCTACAATTTAATTTAAACTCTTTATTAATGGCTTTTGTGGACATGATAATTATTCAATTTGTTACAGTTATAAAAGCAATCATGTTATTTGGTTTAAATAGATCCTGTTTATTATTACTTTTTGATTATTTGTCTTTTATATAGATTATTTTCTATTTTGTGAATGTGAGAACGTTGTAGGCTTAGTGGACTGTAGATTTGTTGATCATCTTCTATTTTGTTAAGTACCTGGTACTTGTTAAAAGGCCTACATTGTCCTCCCATGCCTACTGACACTGTAATTTGTCAATGTTATAAAGGCCAATTATTTATCAAAGAGTAACCGTGGAGTTTCTTGCCGGCTCTTCTCCATAGAAAACGACCAATGGAAACCGTGCACCTAGCTTCTGACGTTTCATAAGTGCCCATGTATGTTTATGTGAAATAAAATATTTTGATTTTGATTTTGAGGGAATGGTCTACCCATGTGTTAAATTTCATCTAAATCCGTTTTAGCGTTAAAGCGTAACAAACAAACAAACTCACTTTCGTATTTATAATATTAAATTAAATAATATTAATTATATTATCCTTACATATTATAAAACAAAGTCCTCCGCCGCGTCTGTCTGTCGTCCTGTACGCGATAAACTCAAAAGCTACAGCACCGATTTTCATGCTGTTTTCACCAATGGATAGAGTGAATCTCGAGTGAGGTTTTAGTATATAATAACCGACATCCACGCGGGCGAAGTCATGGGCATCAGCTAGTTATATATATATATATATATATATATATACATATGCACAGGGAAGGCATATCGCACGGTAATGAGGAAACCAGGGATTTCATGAAATCCCTAGTCCACCGACATAATACGTCTTCTTACTAAAAATTTTTTGTGATATGACAAAATGCTATTATAATGTCAGTGATATATGTCGTTTTACTAAACTAAATCTAGTAAAATGAGAAAAGTGTTGATGTATAAATATAAATAAATAATAAAACAAAATTACAAATTAACTGATGCATTTTATTAGATGCTAAATTGTGTTCCCTAACTTTTTTTTTCCATAATTTAAAGTGCCATAATTTTTTCTATGATAACTTGCCCGAACTTACTGTCTCATAATATTACATGCCATGAAATTGAAATCCCTAAATCCAATAAGCCCTAAATTTGTTTGTCATAAATATTACAAACAGTAATATACAAAAGACTTAACCGTTTCCAATAAAAGTTATAAGTCCTAAATTCAAATTATTTAACCTGTTTATCCTAATAATATTTTTTAAACAAATTTTTTTTGCAACTCAATAAAACAGTTGACTAAGAACATGTGTTTTTTATTTCCCTGTAAGAAGCATGCAAAAAAGCATACACCATGCATGCAAGCTAACATGCAGCATGCAAGCGATCATGCAACATGCAGCAGGCATGGTTTCTGTCACGGCTCCGGCGCTACGAGGCTCCGGCGGTCCCACGCGAGCTTATCGTCGCAGGTGGGTTAACGCTCACCACCTGCTCCTGAACTCGCGGGCCACCTCGCCCCTCCGCGCCTACGCGATTAAATTACACTCTAGGGGTAGGGCATTCGCCCGGAGGACACGGTGGAGCATACGGTTGAGGTATGCCCTGCTTGGGCGGAGCACCGCCGTGTCCTCGCGGAGGCGATTGGCGGCAGTGACCTCTCGCGTCCGGCCCTGGTTCAGGCCATGGTACGGAGCGAGAGGGCATGGGAAGCCGTCACCTCCTTCTGCGAAGCAGTAATGCTCGCGAAGGAGGAGGCGGAACGCGTGAGAGAAAGGCAAAGTTTGCGCACTCACGCCCCAAACCGCCGCCGTTGGAGATGCCCTGGGCGTCGGGAATCCCAGGCGGAATCCCGGCCACCATAGGCGCGGGCTTGCAGACGGCGAGCAACGGGCAGCTCGCCGTCCGATAAGGACCAGGCCCGGGTCGATGGCGCGTCGTGTTCCACGCGCGCCTCAAAGAGATGTCAGCAAAATTGACGGGGTCCGGTATGACCGATGCCTGCCAGGGTTGCGAGAAAGTCCGAAAGGGATACCGGGACCTTGGCAACAGGCAAATGAAGGAACACGGGTGGGTTTTAGTCAGTAAAAGTCTGACACGCCCTTCCGCTCCGCCCAGAGCGGGAGAAGTCATTGGATGATTTCCAACCCACAAAAAAAAAAAAAAAAAAGGGGTAGGGCATACAAGACTGCGTGGAGTCGGATTTACAGCGATTCGTTTCTGTCACTAAAACCTAATTTAGCAAATGTTTTAAGACTAATAATCAATACATAGGTATTATAAATTAAAGTCGCTTCTCGCGTTTATCTGTATGTCCTGTCCGCGTTGTTCTTCTAAACCACGCAACAAATTTTGATGAGGTTTTCAGCATCGTTTAGAGAATTTATTCCGGAAGGTTTATGTTTATAATACGTATATATTGGGCAGGTGCCCGTCTTCATCAGAATCAGCCATGATTGTCTTCAATAAATGGAAATTTGGGAAGGAACCAACAAAGAATCACTCGAGCCACAATCAAAAGTTCACAATCACACAAAATATTTTCCTTACAGAATTTCACTAAAATCTATTCACTAGTAATTGGGATCGGTTTTAATTATTCTTTGAAACTAAAAGGGACTTGATTACTTGGAACAAAAGCGATTCGTCAGATACGTGGTACGCTCGCCGTTGACATTCGGAAAAAGACCAGAGGGCCAATTCTCGTACTTAAAAAACATTCACATCAAGTCGCAATCTGTCAAACTTGTCAAACATGTTGGTAAATTGATGGTTATTTTGACAGATTGCGAATGAGATGCAAATGTGAACGTTCTTAAAAATTACGGGAATTGCCCCTTAGAAACGTTCAACATGGCCGCGCAGATCATCGCCTTGACGCTCCGCCAGACTGACAGTTGTCAAATCTAGTTCCGACGTATATCTTAACAGATGGCGCTAGCAATGCGCCGTCATATACTTTATTATTAAAGTTGTAATATAACTACGAAAGCTCGATGTTTTGTCAAGTCGTACAAACCGTGCGAACCAGGAGCGGGTCGCTAGTTTTATTATAAATGAACATTCGGAATAATACACATTATATAATACGATACTTAGGACATATTCATGACTTTATTTCATGAAAAATTAGGAGATTCAATTATTATAGTAGTCGATATTATGGCAGAATAGTTTTAGAAGTAAAGATAATTATGTAAAACAAAATTTCGAATTTTTGATCATTATGGTTAGGTACTGAAGTTTATAGAAAACGTGTTATAGATAATGATTTTTGGACAAACAATTATAGGAGAAGAAAGGGAGTACTGTTAAAGTTTCAGTTAACTTTACATTTATTTTGACAATGTTATTCTACTTTTTCTATTATGTGAATTCGTTCATATCAAAGATAACATAAGAAATTAATAATAAGAGAAAAATAAAAAAATAACTTTAATTTCGGAAGTCGGTGTCTTTGCTTTTAATTTTAGTTTTTGGCCACCGACTTCCGAAATTAAAGTTATTTTTTTATTTTTCTCTTATTATTAAAGAAGTACTTTTGTCTTTTGGTTTTTAGTACAGTAGTCCTTTTTTGTTTTGTTTTTTTTGAAGTCGGTCAATTTTTTTTAAAAAGTTTTATTATTTTTCAATTTTTTGTGTAATTTGATTTTTGTAATCATGGGTAGACCAACTAAAGGAGCCGCCCGCATGAAGAAAAACAGAATTAAAGAGACTAATACTGCTGAAAAAGAACGCCTATCTAAGAATCGCAAACGGAGTGCCATGTCCGGTTCCCAAGAATCACCGTTAGCTTGTCATGCTAGGTTATCTCAGATGAGAAATTACATGCATTCTCATTTGTCACAGGAGTCGCCAAATGATAAGATCTGCCGACTCAATCTTATTCAAAAACGATTAAGTGGCGAGTCGTCTGAACAGCGCAAGTATCGTTTAGATGTTATACGAAACCGGCTGGCTAATGAGACTCCCGTGCCTTCTCAAGAATATAAGGGTGAACACTATACATTTGCTTACACGGTATAGTTCCCCTCATCATCATATTATAAGGTGACCATAATCAGATCTGTAATGTCACTTACAACCTATATGGTTGCAAAGTTCTTATCAATATAAATGAATTAAGTCCAAACACAAGGTAATTACTGTGAACCGTTGAGGAGTTCCGTTAATCGTCCTTCGTCTTCATCATCAGACCCTTAACGACAGTCACAACCCATCCAAGTGTAAGGTTCTTATCAATACAAATTAATCAAGCCCAAACACAAGATATCTGCTGTAAACCACCGAGGAGTTCCCTCGACTGTCTTTCGTCTTCATCATCAGACCCCTAATGACAGTCACAACCCATCAAAGTGTAAAGTTTTTATCAATACAAATTAATCAAGCCCAAACACGAGGTATCTGCTGTAAACCATTGAGGAGTTCCCTTGACTGTCTTTCGGCTCCATCATCAGATCGACTCCAGGCCTTCATAAAATTGTAGTGCTGTAAAATACTTAATGAATAAATTAAGGAATGCACTAGTTGCCCTTACGATTTTTGAAAGTTCCCCTCGATTTCTCTAGGATCCCATCATCAGATCCTGACTTGGTGACAATGGGACCACCTCAGAAGTATAAGCTTTTGAACAAAAAAAGTTTTTTTTAAATCGGTTCACAAACGGCGGAGTAATCGGTGAACATACATAAAAAAAAAAAAAAAAAAAAAAAAAAAAAAAAAAAAAAAAACAATCATCCCGAACATAGTACCTCCTCCTTTTTTGAAGTCGGTAAAAATATAATAAAACCGACTTCAAAATGCGTGGTTAGATTAACACGTGAGAGGCCGTATACGAAAATTTTCCGATATTGCTAACTTACGTGATTTTGCAGTTAAAATACTGTGTTTCTATATGTTTTAAAATAAAAGCGTGATGTTATGTAATGTATTCATTCATCATCTGCATAGCCTTTGCCCAACTATGTAAATCATCTTACAATCTAAATTCCGTAAAGTATGTAGCAATTTCAATAATTGATTGATGAAGTATGATAAGATGATATATCTATAAAACTGAACATGTTTTCTACGGCTTCCCTCGTATAAATACTCGTAATTATATCTCGCCACTGATAGCCTCGTCGTGTTTGGTCTTGTCGGATTTGTCTTAATAAGCATTGTAGTCTAAGGTGGAGTCTTGGGCCTGATGATGGAGCCGAAAGCTACCCAAAGAAAATCCTCAGATAAACAATATAGCCCCGTTGTGTTTGGATTTATGACGTAACAAGTCGTGCGCTCGATGAGATTTCAAATCGGTAAAATGATCGAACTACAAACTTTCATCCCCTGAAACCCCCTTAGGGCATGAATTTTTGAAACTCCTTCCTACGTGCAAAACGTATACGTGCGCTTAGGCGAGAAAATAAAACATCCCCACTTTACGAAAACAATTTTTTTTCATGATTTTATTTTACCACTTATCGGCGTGATTAATATGTTCAACCATGTCAAATTACAGCTTTCTAGTACTAACAGTCTCTGAGCTAAGCTGCGGACAGACAGACAGACGGATATTGCGAAACTATAAAGGTTCCTTGTTGACTGCAGAACTCTAAAAAATTACGAACTTCCATACAAATTTTCAACCCCTGCTAAGGGACGAATTTTCAAAGTCCTTCCATAAAGTTCAACTTGGTTATTTATGGAACTCTTGTTCAAAATGTCATGCTTCTAGACCAAGCTTTAAGGCTGTGTTGTTCGTCAGTGAATTTAAGATTTTTATTAAGTAATATTGTAACTAAACCATTGAAACACTTTTCCAAATTTAATATTTTATTGTTATTTATTAGCGACTAGTCTACTAGACTACTCTACACGGATGAAATGGTAACAAGTACAAGAACTCAAAAACATAGAATCCATTAAGTAGTTTAGATTTAAGCGGTTACAAAGTCACACGAAAAGCGACTTTGTTTTATGCTATGTACATAATAACAAGGAATCATATAAAAGGGGTTAAATAATAGTGCCAGATTTTTACGACTAGTCTCAGAGTTGGAAAAATCGAAGTCACTTATAACAATTTTATTTTATTATACTACTTAGCACATTTGTGTAGTGGATGCCACCAGTGATTAAAATCATTATAAACACTTGTTCTTAAAAAAAAATCTTTATTATTAATTAATGCGCAAAACCTGCAATATTTGTCCGTGTCATTGTTATGTTTGCTGTTGTAAGAATAGTGGTTGTGCCACTTGAAGAAATCGTAATATTTTTGTTTGTCATTTATAATATCCACCATTTCCTTCGCCAGCTCCTTGATGCGTGACTGTTGAGCTGTCAGGTATATTCCTTCCGGCATGAATCTGGAAATTAATGATGAACAAGTTATTATTTATTTTAACCAGTCATTTTGTGTCTCTGTATGGATATCCACTAGCCGACACAGCACAGTGTGTTAACGCCTTCAAGCTCGTTTTGTTTCAGAGGGTCTTTAATTTGATTCTGGCTGGGCAGTGTTACCTATTGTGTTTTTCCTACTAGGAAAACATAGCATCCCTTGGCCCCGAGTCTGGTTAAAAGTCCAGGTAATAGGCTCAATCTATTATGCTATAAATTATAAATAAAAATATCCTGACTGATTCATCTACGCAGAGCATAATCCAGTGAAGCTAGAGGTCTTTTATTTTCTTTTAGTATCAAAAACCGTAGAGCGACGTCCTCCTTTAATGTCGTTTATACAAAAACGTTAAAACACAGCCTCTTTTTTTTGCGGTGGGTTATGATTTGAGTTAAGTTTGGGAGGAATTTTTTGAGTACTTTGTGTGATGTTTAGACAGATAGTATTTTTAATCGATCGTAAACAAGAATATAAGTATATTCGTGTAGTTATGTGTATTTATTTGTTCTTATATTTATATATATTTAAGTATTTCGTTTTATATTTATATATATATTTTTATTTTTTTTATAGGTTAACGTATTTAAATTATATTTATTCAACAATTTTCGCTATTGCACCTACCACTGTTTGTCTCTGCATCACCCAAAGGTTGACTGGTAGAAAATGCCAATGGCATTAAGTCCGCCTCTGTACCTACATTTATGTGCTTAAAGTATTAAATAAATAAATAAGTAAAGATTTATAATTTAAAAAAAATCGACACAGAACGAAAAAAACATAAAAGTCAAGTGAAAATTTCCCAAAAAATACTCAAAACCGTCTAGCTCCTAAACGTTTAATAATCACTGAACATACATGGGGGTGTTCCGGGGAACCCTTGGGCAAGGGAATGATAAGTAAATAAAGTTTTAATGCAAGTCGATGTACGTACCTTGAATAGTTGGCGCCACCATACACCACCGGTATGGCATAATTATTGAGAGCATGCAACAACTTCTCTGTCACATAGTCGTCAGCGAACGAGTTCTCAAATGACAAGTAGAAGTAGTAATCTGTTTTCAATTTCCGCAAACACTCCTCCATACTACCCCTAGGACACTTCTTCGTCCCACATTTACCAAATATGTCAACCTGCATGTCATACTTTGCTAGTTCAACTTGAAGCTGTTTGGCAATTAAATCTCTTCCACTGCGCGCACCACAGTGAGATACGAACCAAGCCGCTGCAATTTTCTTCGTGCTCAATTTTTCCTTCAAAGTGTCGTTTATAGGCATCATTGCTTCCATTTTCTCCCAGTGCATCTCTTCTTTAGGACCTATGACTCTCCCCTCTTTATCTATAATGCTCATATATCCGTAAATTCCGTCAGAATTCAATTTGTAAGTCCAAGTCCAATTAAAATAACTATTATACATTTTATTACAGACCGGATAGTTTGCTGAGGACTCCATGCTAGCGAAAACATACTTTTGATGAGGTGAACGAGACTGAGGTAAGAATGAAGCTTTGTTTTTAAGTTCTGGTCCATGGAACAGTATCACATCGAAATCCGCTACAGTTTTGAGCAACTGTCTGTTTGATGTCACGTAACAGTTAGTGAAGGAACATCTTCTGTTTTTAAACGTATTTGTGCCTTCACCCAAATACTTGATCGGATCAGTCTTGATTGGCGTCCATACTAATAAGTATTTCAAATCTAACGACTTTGTTTGTTGCATTTTACCCCGAAAGCTTGTTTCTGAATCATAGCAATTCAAATTATACAAAAGCGAAAACGCAATGATATTGAGAATCATGCAAAAGATGAAATATTTTGCAAAGTTACTTATAACCATCTTAGTAACTGTATTAACAGTCAACTTACAAAGACAGTCACATCACTCACGCATACCATATTATTAGAAAAGTTTATGTAATGAGCTTATGAATTGTTCTTTATGCTGAAGTATGAAATTTTACAATTTCATGTACCTACTTTTTTATCGTATTCAGTAGGAATTCACTTTATCTGGTTTCAAGGTGCCTATAGTATCGCCCATCACTAAATATTCACAGTTAAAAATACTACCTAAATAGGATTAGGTACATAATTTTACATAGCTTATACACTCTCGATTAAAGTCAACAAGACCTACCAATGAAACCCATAGTATTGTACTAAGTACGGAACAGGCGAACAAAGAGCTCGATAGTGTATGAGTACTTAAGTGTACTTGAACTAGTAACGTATAAGTATTCTAGTCTCTAGATAACAACTCCTGCAACACATGGTTTTCAATCGTAAATGAAACTCTAAAAAAAACTTCGGGTTCTTTTCTAATTGTGACCGAAACTGTAACGGCCCGGTCCGGTCGGTACCTACTGTCTGTCCGTTCTGTGCCCGATTGATGGAAATAGGCTGGATCCTTACTAATGTACTACTTACTATTGTAATAGAGGTCGAGCCTATTTTGGGACACGACAGGAGATGTGGGGTACATCTCTGCCCAAACCCTTCGGGAATTACAGGCGTGAATATTATGTTGTAATAGGGGGCTTAAAACGGCCACTTTGGCAGAATCTTAATTGGAAAATATTATGAATCATCGTAAAATGTCACAAACTGACAATTCATTTTATGATCTGCGTGCGATCAAGAACATTGTAGTTGAAAAACATGTTCTCCTATACATTCTAACTGTAAATGTAAGTTTTTATGCATGTTATTTTAAGACCACAAACTTCGTTAAGTAGTGGGAGTAAAATAAAATGCCAAAATATTACGAGAAGTCTTTAATAAATGGAAATAAAATAGTCAATGAAAATAATTTATAGACAGTCCTGTTGTGGACTCCACCACTGACTAAACTCTTCGTACACACTAGTTCTTAAATTTTGTTCTTTATTATTAACTAACGCACACAATTTGCAATAGGCGTCTGTGTCGCGGGACTCTCTCAGGTCGTGGTATGAATAGTGGTTGTGCCACTTGAAGAAATCGTAATACTTTTGTTTGTCATTTATAATATCCACCATTTCCTTCGCCAGCTCCCTGATGCGTGACTGTTGGGCTGTCAGGTATATTCCTTCCGGCATGAACCTGGAAATTATTTTAATAAGAACCAGAAAATAGGTATAACGTAGAGGAATATTTAGCTGATGATGATAACGATTACTAATCAATAAGTAAAAGTACTATGAATATGATGATTACTGTCATTTCTGCAGCCAAATTCGATTTTGCAAGACACGTAAACTCGCGTGCAAGGGGCTTAAAACAGTCACTTTAGCAGAATCATAATACGAAAATAATATGAATCATCGTAAAATGTCACAAACTGACAATACATAATATGATCTGCGTGCGATCATATTACGAAATAATTTATCTTTTTGACAGTTTTCTATGGAGATTCGTAAAATGGTCCACACAATTTATGAATTGCTTTTGTGTCAAATTAGAGGAAATTCAGGAAACGAATTGCTTATACAGGAATTGCTAATGTCGCCGTTTTAAACTCCCAAACATCGACCGCTAATGGTTTGCTACGTATGCCTCAGGCTGCACGGACGGGTGGTCAAAGTCAAAGTCAAAGTCAAATAATTTATTTCAAATAGGCACATAAAAGGCACTTTTAAACGTCAGAAAAGAAATAGAACTGATTTTTGTTGCCCCTTCCAAAAGGTAGTTTTCGTATGGAGAAGAATGGGCAAGGAACTCCACCGTTACTCTTTTAAAAATGTTTTACAATATTTGTATACATGAACTATATAATTATATATGAGAAGACGATGCATCAACAATAAGATTACTGTACCACAAAAGGTAAAAAGAATTATAAATGGAGCAATGACAAATAACATGGTTCACTGTGATCATTGAATTTTTGGTGAGGAGCCGATTTGTTGAGCCTGTGGCATTCGCGGCACAGGAGTCGCGATGTCAATACGAAATAAATACATAAATAACCAGGCCTATTAGAGATGAAAACAACATGACTGTCTTTAATTTTTCTGTGAGGCCATACTGCAAGTAAACGCAGCAAGCTTATCTTGTCCGGTGGCTTTAATTATTTACAAAAAAAATCACTTAGATAGATCGGTTATTTTTTTCACTAAGCACTGCCTTCACCAGTCCGGATACGGACCACGCACAATGAAGGGTTCCGTAGTTGGGATGAATTTATCCCATGAACAAAGACCATAGACTTCCTATAAGTTTTCCTGTAATCTATAAGTATAGAACTATTTTCTGTATTTTTTTTTCAAAATTTTTGGCTCCTTAGTTTCGGTCAATAATGTTCAATTTTCATCAATTTTCTTAAATATCTTTAAAATATTTTTTTTTAAATCGGTATGTCACACGGTATAGCATGAAAAACTTTTTTTTAAATTTTCTAATTTGCCCCCAAGAGTTATCCATATTCAAAATTAATTTATTTTCATTACACATCCGTGTTTGGGTCACAGATATTATGTATACCAAATTACAACTTAATCGGTCTATTGGATTCGGAGCAAATTGGCTATGTCAGACGGACAGACAGACAGACACACGAGTGATCCTACCCGTTTTTTTCCTTTTGAGGTACGGAACCCTAAAAGTGTCACCAAAAAAATTATAGATGGAGTGAAAGATAATTTGACTAGAAAAGGCTGACTACCGAAATGATGACTAATAGAGAAGTATGGATGAAAATGACGTGGTGCGCCGACCCAAATAAATCGAGATAAGAGCAAGAAAATGAGTAAATAAAGTCGAGGAACCTTGTATAATTGGCGCCACCATACACCACTGGTACAGCATAATGATTGAGCCCATTCAACAACTTCTCTGTCACATAGTCGTCAGCGAACGAGTTCTCAAACGACAGGTAGAAGTAGTAATCAGTCTCCACTAGCCGCAAACACTCCTTCATACTACCCCTTGGACACTCCTTCGTCCCACATCTGCCAAATATGTCAACCTGCATGTCATACTTTGCTAGTTCAGCTTGGAGCTGTTTGGCAATTAAATCTCTTCCACTGCGCGCACCACAGTGAGATACGAACCAAGCCGCTGCAATTTTCTTCGTGCTCAATTTTTCCTTCAAAGTGTCGTTTATAGGCATCATTGCTTCCATTTTCTCCCAATGCATCTCTTCGTTAGGACCTATGACTGTCCCTTGTTTATCTCTTATACTCATATATCCAAAAATTTTATCAGAATTCAATTTGTAAGTCCAAGTCCAATTGAAATAGTTATTGTACATTTGGTTACACACCGGAAAGTTTGCTGAGGACTCCATATTGGCGTAAACATACCTTTGATGAGGTGAACGAGACTGAGGTAAAAGTGAAGCATTGTCCGGAAGTTCTCGTCCATTGAACAATATTACATCGAAATCTGCTACACTTTTGAGCAATTGTCTATTTGATGTCATGTAACAGTTAGTATAAGAACATTTTCTGTTTCTAAACGAAATATTTCCTTCACGCAAATTAGACTTAATGGGTTCAGTCTCATTTGTCCATAATAATAGGTATTTCAAATCTAACGATTTATTTGATTGTATTAAAACCTGAAAGCTTGTTTCTGGACCATAATAATCCAAGTTATAGGAGAATGAAAACAGAGTGACGCTGATAATAACGCAAATGACGAAATATTTGTTACATTTACTAATAACCATCGTTTTATCTGTAGTATCAGTCAACTTACACAAACAGTCACGGTACCATGACCACGGTTATGAGAATGGTTTTCAGACTTTATAGTAAGCAGCTAATTAATTAAAATTGGTGCTGCTAACTATATAAAATATGTCATATATAATTTTACCTTATTTATTAGTAACACACACACAAAATAATTATTCTAAAAACAAATACTATCTAAATAATTACTAAACTAAATTCACGTCAATATCACCTAAGAGACATTTATTTATTATGCTATGGAACAAACGGACTAAGCGCTGAATAGCGTATGACTGCTTAGATACCTACTGCACCTGAATTACTGACCATTAGTACCTATCTAGATGAAAACTAGAGTTCGGCAAAACACGATTTTTAGCTGATACCGAATCCCAAAAGAATATCCGGCGCTTTTTCTAGTTTTTGCCGAAACTGCTGACATATGTAGTTAAATTACATTAGCATTTAGAGTTTATGTAAGGCTTAGGTCTAAAAGGACTATTGACTGCCGTCTGTCTGTCCATCATAGGGCTATATATATTTAGAAACGTAATTAGCTATGACGGTTCTGAGTCAATGATTGCCGTTATGTTGGCAACTACTATGGGTTATTTAAGTCGCAATTAGGCGGTAGGTATTCTTATTAACATACAGATCTATCCATAGTGCTTTAAATAATTTAATTCTACATATATGTCTTTATCTTTTGGAAAACATCCTTAGTTGTGGATTTTTATGATGAGTAATAATTTATTAATCTTTTCTGTTTCTTATTTTAATCTGCGCGATAGCACATCTGTGCCGCATAGATTTTATTAAAGTGGCTCCCAGCAGCTAACCGGTGCACCCTGAACAAAGCTAACGAGGCAGTCAACGTCTTCAGTTATCTATCATACATAAGTCATTAAAGCTCACGAACACAAGCTTCAGCGGATTCGAGTCGTAGATTCGAACAATTGTTGGCCGAAACACAAACGGCGGCCGAATCCAAAAAAAATTGCCGAAACCGAAACTTTTGTACAGCACTTATAAGATTCTATATTCGATTAGGTGCCTACATATCGATAATAAAGTACAAGATAATCCAATTAGTCGTATCATACAACACAAAAATATCACAAGATACATTCCTACTTCCTATTAATGCTAAAGTACACTGGCTGTCAAAACTTAGTACCACACTTAGAAACTCCAACACTAAAATTGCAATAACTTTTAAATTACACAAGCTACATTTTCGAAATAAAAAGCATTACAAAAGGAATTTAATTCTTTATATAAAAAATTTATAGCCGGTAATCGTCTTTTAAGGAATGGCTAAAAAAACCTTAGAAACAAAAACATATTATTGCAACTTTTGGCTCTATTTGTTTCTGTTTTTGTTTTCACATTTATTTCTTGATCGATGAATTTTTAATCAAAAGCCAAGGTGTCAAAAAATCGTAAATAAGGCGTAAAGCTGTAGTTATAAATTATATTTGAGTTTTTTGCCTGTAAGTTAAAAATTGCTATTTTTTGGTTTAAGTTAAGAACGTTACTTGTGTATAATTTACAAGAAAGCTGATGAAAGCTATAAAACGTTTTTCGTTTCTACAGTTTAGGAGACATTGCAATTTTAAAAGTGTGTTACTAAGTTTTGAAGGCCAGTGTATTATAAAGGTAAGTATGTAGTTTTGATGTTCGTTATACACTTACACCTTCACAAGGAAACGGATTTGAAGGTTTGGCAGACAGGTAGACTACGACTTTGATTTTGTAGACTATGATTAGGACTTAAAATTGTTCCCGTGAGATAGTTTTCGATATTTAAGTGGGTGAAGTCACCGATAAAAGCTATAAGGTAAGCCATTCACAGTGTAACACATATCGTAAGGATTCTTGTCCTTTCAAAACCCTCTTTACTGGTAACCGAAATGCTGCGTCCATTGTAATTGTAAACTTTGCCTGTAGTTTGATCCGTTGATAAGCAAGTGCACCTCTTCATCATCCACTACTGCTCATAGACCTCTCCAATTGCACGCCATTCACTTTGATCTTCAGTTACTCTCATCCAGCCGGTTCCAGCCAACCTGTGAAGAACGTCGCTCCATCTAGCCCAAGCCGAAGGCGCTAACTCGCGGTCTCCCCACCCCCCCACCCCAATGGACATTAGTTCTACTGCTGCTTTGGTGGCCGGCCTATTGTCACTTAAACGTGAAATAGGACATTGCTGCCTTCGCCATCTCGTCTTTATGATTGGCTCTGTTCGCCTTTATGATGACCACTGTCTACTAAAGCATTAAAATGTTATATAACGTAAAGGGTACAGACCTGGTGTCCTGAAATACAGACCCCAATCCTAGCCAAGCACCACTCTCTCACAATACACTTACCGTATCCTCTTTTTCCCTAGAAACCATGTATTTAATACATTGTTTCTAGGGAACAAGTAAATTGTGGCGGAAAAACAAAGTTTAATCTTATTCTTTCTATCATGAATATAAATTACTATTTGGTTCAGCAACAATACGAACATGTGAGTAGGAACCAACATTGATGTTGTTACGATTAATTAAATATCATGTAAGTTTCGTGTAAGTAAAATATCGTGTAATATTATATGTAACACGATATTTGCATATTTACAATTAGACATAGCACAGAAATCTCGTTGCTTAAACATGGTGCCATTGCACCCGTATTATAAGTAGCGCATTCACGATCTTTGAATGACGTACTTAAAACCTTTTATCTACACCCATGCTATAAATCCTCTATAAAAGTTTCTGAAACAGTTAGCTTATTGCCAACATTAAAACAACCAGTGTCATAGTAACCATTATATCATCCAAATGGGTGTTATAATGTTGTACTAAATTTAATGCAACTTATTTCAAAAAAAGAACGCTGTCATGCAGGCGCGTTTCACCAACTAAGCTCAATCATTTAAAAAAAAACTTGTAGTTTATTCGAATTCACGTGCGTTGTATCCCGCCATTTTTGTTCGATATTAGTATTACAAAGAACCTTTTATAGAGGATTCATAACATGGGTGTAGATAAAGTCTTCTATGCAACTGTAAATAATTAGGTATTAAAACACTCATGTGATACTATTATCACACTCGTGATTTAATACCCCTTATTATATAACAGTTTGCATAAATAACTATAATATATCTTTGCAATGTAACTCAATGATAAAAAGTGTAAATTAGAATGATTTCCGTGACTTCTCGGCAATCATTCTAATTTATACCTTACTTTACCGTGATAAGAGTTAAAGTTAAGTTAAGAAATAAATAAATAAAAGTTAAGTACATTGCAGTGACTTATTAGTGGTGTAAAACCATTATTAAGTCTATCGTGAAAGTCCTACCTAATGTGAAAGGGTGTATATTTGTAAGTTTGTGAATTTGTTATTTGTATGTCATGAAGCGTCTGCGTCGGTGCGCTTGCCAAAACCGTACGTGGATTTTATCAACTTTTCAAGAGGCGGAAAAAATTGTTTTATCTCATAACTAATAAGTTTAAGCAAAACCTAAAACAGAATGCTGCCAAAGTTATCTTATTTTTATACTGTGGTAAAAGTTATTTCCTTATGTTAGCCCTTTTTTGTATTTTTCGTGCACATTATCAGATTTTGTTTGGTCGTGCAAAATACGCATAGGTTTTTGTTTTAAAAGTTTTCTAGGATAATTCTTTGGTTAGGTATATACTTAAATATCTTTCAAGTACTCGAGTTTTAGTATTATTATTATCTTGTTTACAAATAATAAGAGTCAAAACACTTACCTTGCCAAATGTCATGATTTCATGAAATAGTCATTCAATACACTTATATGAACTTAGAGAGTTGTATTGCTAATTCTAATGATTATAATGCTGTAAAGCCATATTTTTTACTGTCGTGAATCATAAGGCACAAGGCAAAGTCGCCACAGACGACTGCATGCACTGTGGCCCACAAATATGAGTAGGTATAGTTTATGAGCAATGTGCAAGGAATTATATTTGTAAATTTAGGTACATAGAGCAGACCAAGGTGGACCGATGACCTGGTGAAGGCCGCAGGAATCCGCTGGATGTAAGAAGCACAGAACTGGTCGAAGTGGTGGTGCTTGGGAGAGGCCTATGTCCAGCAGTGTTACGTCTTTCGGCTGAAATTATGAGCGGGATTAAAATAAAAACCCCAAAATTCAATTCGAGAGATTTTAAGTGTATTTAAATATCTTTGATAGAATAGAAACAAACAACAAATAAAATATAAAAGCATATTCTATTTACATTGACTATGTATAACTATTACATAAATACAACGTGTGCTACGGATTCCACCACCGTATAAAATCTTTATATACAGTACTTTTTACATATTGTTCTTTATTATTAATTAACGCGCACAATTTGCAATACGGGTCTGTGTCGCTAGACTCTCTCAGGTCGTGGTAAGAATAGTGATTGTGCCACTTGAAGAAATCGTAATACTTTTGCTTATCATTTATAATATTAACCATGTCCTTCGCTAGATCCCAGATCCATTGGTGTCGCGCAGACAGGTACATTCCATCCGGCATGAACCTGAAAATTAACGGCGAACAAGTTTTTGTTTCATGTAACTAGTAGGTATCTCTGTAAGTAATGTGTTGAAAGTAACCACTTGGAATTCCTCAGCAACAGCCTCGGGTGTCGTGTCAGATTTTTGCCATTGGCAATAAGCCCAATCTTACGAATGGCCGGGGTACTTTAAGTACATACATCTGCCTATCCCTTCGGGAAATATCCATGTTATGTTTTTAAGGTAATATTATTGAAACCCGTTGGCACAGTATAACGAAGTAACAGTATTATGTCTCCGCAGCGACTTTGAAATAAATACCTACGGCCGCTCGGTAGATAAACCTTCGTCCGTGAGTAACCACCGGCGCCGCGCACTGAAGACATAACACTGTTACTTATTTATACTGAGCCGTAGGCTCCTATCACAAAACGAAACATCGATACAAAATCATTTAAATAATCATATTTGACCGTGATTTTGACTTTGCTAATCAATGATGTTAAGTATCAAAAACTGTTTTCTTTTTAGCAGTTTCAAAATATTATAAAAACCAGGGAACCTTGTATAGTTGGCGCCACCATACACCACCGGTACTGTAAAGTGATTGAGAGCATGCAACAACTTCTCTGTCACATAGTCGTCAGCGAACGAGTTCTCAAACGACAAGTAGAAGTAGTAATCTGTTTCCAATTTCCGCAAACACTCCTCCATACTGCCCCTAGGACACTTCTTCGTCCCACATTTGCCAAATATGTCAACCTGCATGTCATACTTTGCTAGTTCAGCTCGGAGTCGTTTGGCAATTAAATCTCTTCCACTGCGCGCACGACAATGAGATACGAACCAAGCCACTGCAATTTTCTTCGTGCTCAATTTTGCCTTCAGAGTGTCATTTATAGGCATCATTGCTTCCACTTTCTCCCAATGCATCTCTTCTTTAGGACCTATTACTTTACCGTCTTTATCTCTTATACTCATATATCCATAATTTTCGTCAGAATTCAATTTGTAAGTCCAAGTCCAATTAAAGTAACTATTATACATTTCGTTACGGACCCTATATTGTGCTGATGACTCCATACTCGCGAAAACATACTTTTGAGAAGGTAATCGGGACTGAGGTAAAGATGAAGCTTCGTTTGTAAGTTCTGGTCCATGGAACAATATCACATCGAAATCCGATACACTTTGAAGCAACTGTCTGTCTGATGACACGTAACAGTTATTGAAGGAACATCTTTGGTCTCTAAACGTATTTGTGCCTTCACCCAAATACTTGATCGGATCCGTCTGATTTGACGTCCATACTAATAAGTATTTCAAGTTCGACGATTTACGACGACGTATCAAAATCTTAAAGCTAGTTTTTGAAAAATTATTATTCAAATTAAAGAAAATCGAGAGCAGAATTAAGCTAGGAATCACGCAAATTATGAAATATTTCGTAAAATTACTAATCAGCATCTTCATAGCTATAGTATGTCAACTTACACAAACAGTCACCTCACTCACGCATACCATTGATATTACGGGGTGTCCTGCGTGAGCGACGAACACGACGCGACAGGACACGATGCAATGCAATGCGATGCTACACGTGACAAATTTCCTACGTGATTTTGGTTATTACTTCTCGAATCATGGAGAACTACAGTACAATTTTGTTTGAAGTTCGTGGTGGCACGTCTGGTCGCCCTCAAAACAAGTATGCGTTACGTCGCGTCTCGCCGCAGACTGCGATATAGGCCGCAAGCAGGGTATCCCGTTGAGTTGACGGCTTTCGTCGCGTTCGCAGCGTCCCTTTGCGTCGTATTCGTCGCTCATGCAGGACGCCCTGTTACGGTACGTAAGTTATAAATTAAAACTACCGCAGTTATACATCGGTACATAATATTAGGAATTCACATTTTATCATTTTCCAACGTCATGGTTGTCAATCACTAAAATATTTACAAAGAAAAATGCTACTTATTCTAAGAGTAAAAGTTTCGAATAAAATAAAGAAAGAGTATGAGCGTATACGAGACGCTTTTAAAGCTCTACCACAGTTATTGACTTAATAATGAACGTTTACACTATGGCACGTTTACCATATATACATACACGAACCGCACTACTGCCTAGAGAACCATGAAGGGAAGGTGGTATACCAAGTAAGTTTCTATAGCTTCATTTTAGTGTTCCGCACCACCTTTGGAAAAACGAAACACTAAGAAAAGACATAAGTGCCTTTCTGTCCGTCTGTCACACGCAAATTTTCTCCGAAGATAAGAAGTAGTTTACCAATTATAAATAAAAACCGGCCAAGTGTATGTCGGACCACGCACAATGAATGGTTCCATAGTTGGGATGAATTTTATTCCAACAAACTTAACATTGTAGTTGAAAAACTTATTCTCGTTAGAATATGTTTATACAACTGCAAATTAAATTTAAGTTGGTCGATTATTACTCGGTAACTTGTGGAGCCTACGTAGCGGTGATAGTTTTCCTTTTAATTTCGTTATATATTCTACTGCCGTGATTTTTTTCACATATTCAAAACCAACCATTTAGCTGGCACGGGGGGGGGAGGCAGTTGACTCTAACAAAAATTAGCACTTTCAAGCTTAATATTTCGCAAACGGATACCAGAATCAAAAATGGTTTTGACAAACTCAATTATTTTTAAACGACCTTTCCAACGATATCGCCCACCATGGGATCGACGAGAAAAAAAAATACCATCCACACTTCAAAAGTAGGGGAGGTACCCTCAAAAAAAAATATTTACGTTTTTTGTTTTACCACTTTGTCGGCGTGATATTTTTATATATACCCATACCAAATTACAGCTTTCTAGTACCAACAGTCTCTCAGCTAAGCCGCGGACAAACTGACATAGCCTTAGTATTAGGGTCCCGTTTGACCCTTTGGGTACGGAACCCTAAAAATTAGTTTTTTTTTTTCGATTGGGTAAAGTTTAAAGAGTAAAAAAACCAACATCATTATGTAGGTTATCAAAAGCACGCCCTCAAATGTATCAAAATATATAAGTTACATTTTTCGAATGAACGCCTATCAATGGAATAAAAATTATCAGAATGGCACAAAATTTGACCAACATATTATTTTTCTTTGTTTAGTCAGGGAACATCATGGCGCGTAGTACGACTTGCACTTGTCCGTTTTTTGTAGGTGAGTTAATTAACCGTGAAATGGCCGCGAGGCTAATCGCGATTCAGAAGAAATTAGCATTTATTCGTATTGTGTACATAGAAATGCTAATTTGTTCGTCATGTTTCGGCTTACAGCTGAGAAGCAACAACCAAGATAAAGTGTATTTTTTTGGTGATTAACATCATCGTCATTAGCAGCATCATCACTAGGTATACTTCGAAAACTTAACAAGTTTTCGTGGGCGTTGATTGTCATCGTGTTATAAAAAAAATGTTTTGATTAATTTATCTTGTTAGGTTTGATTTTAACATGGTTGTTGACTTGACAGAAAAGGTACCTAAAGGCACTTCCTCACTGAGAGCATTTGCCTGTGATGTAACAACACAAGATTCGATTTTGAACATTACTATATTACCAACTATTACCTCGGTTCTCTTCACTCACTATTGTAATGCTCGAATAATTATGCACTGTTACGTTGTAGGCGAATGCTCCCGGTGACGCAGGGCCTTAATAGTAAGCTACCCATTCACGGTCGATCGTTGATTCACGAACGACGTAAAACAATTGGTAAGTCATTGCAATGTTATTCTAAACTCATTGTTATTTTAGGAGTATGAGGAACAGGGTGTAAAGTTCACTCATCCACCATAGAAAAGGGAAGATCCTCCGACCAGACGGGTGTTGTGCCTGGCGGGCAACTGCCCAACGATTGACGTCAGGTCTTCTGATGCGTAGTTCGCGTGTGGCGATGTAGATACCGCGACATTATAAAGTATAAACTAGAATGATTGTCGTTACAACTCTCGGCAATTATTCTAATTTATACCTTACCTACCTTTCGGAAAGAAGAGTTACCTACATTACGTCGATCGTGATTGTCCTACCTTAGAGTTGAGCCACAAGTTATGGACTTGAAACACAAAAGAAAAAAAACTGGAAACGCGAAACAGCAAGATCATAATGTCTCTAAAAATTCATAATGAATCAATAACCTGAAATATGACGTAACTTTTGTTTGTTTGATTGTCTGCAATAACTTACAAAAATTTAAGTTCAATGCTTGTTTTTCTCTTTTCGGTTAAAGATTTTTGCAGTCGGGTTTTTTGTTTTTTAAATATTTTTTAACTGTGACAATAGAAATGAACTCAAAGCGTGGAATTACTCTACTGAAGTTTTCTTTGAGATGAGAGTCGGTTACTATAGAATATAGATGATGAAGGGAGAGATTTCATAACCTCCATTGCAGATAAGTTAAAAGTTGCTGAGCAACTTTTAACTTATCTGCAATGGTTTCATTCCTCATACTCCTAAATTGGTGACCCCGAATATGAACAACTACTCCAGCGTGACGTCATCATCATCACTCCCGCAAGCGTTCGTGAGGCGAGTCACACAGCCAAGCCAACATCCACGGCTTCAACGGGTATCCTGACCACCCGCATGCAGCGAACGCGCATTCCTGATCAAAGTCAAAGTCAAAGTCAAATAATTTATTTCAAATAGGCACATAAAAGGCACTTTTGAACGTCATCACTACTCATCATCCTCAGCCTCATAACCCCGACCCACTGGGGAATAACCTCAATCACCTCATCACCCCGACCCACTGGAGAATGGGGAATCACCGCAATCACCTCAGTCACCACAATCGCCGCAAACAGTTCCGACCCACCGCGAACAATGCGGCACCCAGTTCCAACTCACTGGAACCACAACTGGCACTGGCAAGCATCGCAAGATGCAAGACTAAAAAGTGAGTATTTCGAAAGCCATCAATAAAATACAAGATTTTACTTCTCCTAGTTTTAATTAACTGCAAAAACGTACCCACAATTATTTAATTAATTAACTAAAAAATAAGAAAGGAAGAAAAAGTATTTATTGATAACTACTCTGCATAGTTATGTGCTTATGAGTAGTTATCAATAACTACTTTTTCAACGTATCATAGGAACAGTAAGGTCTCGGAGGATCCCTATGAATCTGTATTATGTTTTAATAGTTTTCTCATCCCATTTTCATTCTACTTTCGTATCCGAATATGACATCATGACACAATGCAAGTAGGAGCCGATTATTCATTCTTATACACCTGTGACTCGAAGAGGAAATTACGCTGTCGGCCTTATGGAATACTAATAGACTACCCTTACAAAACAAATCATTATTTGTCTTATTAGAATGTATTTTATGTTTTGTGGACGTATAAATGTGACGTTGTAGCTTCCATTGTACTGTAGCGTTCATAAGTCCATAAGCAATCTCACAAAGCAATAGACTGATGCGTCAGTTTGACTTACGATCTTCTTCTATAAGTTGTTTCAATACTATAGACACGCACACGCACTCACTTTGTCTGCAACTAATAGTAGTTTATTATTTCAACTTTTACTTATATTTTGATTTTTAATAACAAAATTACTATTTATAGTTTTTGTTAGCTTTTTATAATACCTATTAGTATTTCGATAATTAAATAGAATTTGATTTTTTTTTTTTATAATCTCCTGTAGGTATGTGTAGGATCGATAATGTAGGAGGATCGATAATCATTAGTGTTTTGTCTCGTTCGTCTTGTTCACATAAATATTTTTTTTGGAGGTAGACCACATAAAACTAACTAAATTATTGTTAATAATATAATAATAATATATATTATTAATAATATATAATTATTATTATAATGTAATAAAATAAAATTATTATTATGTGAGGTAGACATGCAGCTCGTTTTATAAAAGTATTCACCTAATAGATCGTTGTCGGTTCGTGGTTATTGAGTGTTTTAAATCTACTAGTGGTTATTTTCAAAATGCTCACATTCTTTCTAGCGAGGTGGCACGTTTCTAAACCCAACCCGACTATCCCTGTTCACAAATTTAGAAGAAAAAACCAGTCGACATGCTAATGGGCCATATTCACAAAAACTTTTGATGCTATTTGATTCTGTTTCTTATAAGGATCCAAAAACTCTATTGGACCATCAAGAGGTTTGAGTACTACGTATTATTAGAATAAGTATGTACCAGAAAAGCCATAAATCGCAAAAAACTTTTACCATACATACATTTCGTAGGTAATGAGACTTGTAAAAGCCTGACAACCAGTCTTACAAAGGGTTATCGTATTACCCAGTTACTGGGATGTGGAGGTCAGATAGGCAGTCGCTCTATATAAAATACTGGTATTCAGCTGCATTCAGTTAGACTTGAAGCCGACCTCAGGCAAGGCTAGGCAGATTGATTGAGTAGATGTCTCCTGTGTAGGAAATCCTTATTATGTTCCCTGACATGTCAACTTACATTTCAATGTACAACCGGATTTCAGTCAATGAAGAAACTAAAAATTCTCATTAAATATTACAAAAACAGAATGAACATTTGAAAGCAATAAGAAATATGTCAGTGCTATAAACAAAATCACTTGAAATGCAATATGGAGTGTATTAGATACCAATATCATTATCATGTGAGTGGAATGAACATAATGTAGGCTGTAATTAAGGCCTGAATTCCTCTTACGCTGATGTCAAACGCGTACGATCGGTCGGTCGCGTACGGTCGGTCGCGTACGGTCGCTCGCGTACGCGTATCAACGTAGTATGCGCCGTGGACCGTGCTGTTTACTACGTGGATACGGCGAAGGCTGTAGTGAAGGCTAAATACTGCGTGACGGTATAACGGATAACTAGAAAAAGTAGGTATACTACGGGTTCAGTTATCAACTCTTGATAAATCGCATGGAAACAGGGAATAGTAAAATAAAACAATTACCTTATCTGTTGTGTTATTTCCAGTTTAGCACTTAACACCTTATCAATGTGCTTGATCTTGGTAGGCAAACAAAAGAATGGAATTTTTCCGACTAAACACCGTGTAAGCTTTATGTGACAGACGTACAAACAAACAGCAGAGATACTTGTTTCACAGAGGATTCTCACTAACTACCTATAACATTGATTAAAGAGCTAATTAATTGGCTGGCTCATCAGTGATTAGCGAGATTTTTATGAATAAGGCTGTAAAAGTTTAAAATATATATAATCCTAACTAATATTATAAATGTGAAAGTGAGTTTGTTTGTTTGTTTATTTGTCACGCGTTCACGCTAAAACGGCTGAACGGAGCACATGGGTAGACCATGACCCGGAGAAGGACATAGACTACTTTTCATCCAGGATTGCAGACAAAGTCACGGGCAACAGCTAGCTATCTTAATCCTAACTATAATATTATAAATGCGAAAGTGAGTTTGTTTGTTTGTTACGCTTTCACGCTAAATCGGCTGAATTTGAAATTTTGCACATGGGTAAACCATCACCTGGGTTAGGACATAGAATACTTTTTTCCCGGTATTCCCACGTGATTGAGACTTATGCGAGTGAAACCGCGGGGCGCAGCTAGTAGTGCAATAAATCACAGTGAACGCATCTCATCGATCTATCTCTTGCCCGCTGACATGACGGCGCGACACGTGAAAAATATTGCCCGTTTTATCATGGATTATGGAAAGTAGGCAACAATATGCAGTCAGGCAGGTCTGCGGACAATATTGTTGCGTTTACCGACCATATTGCATTTGATTGCTTAATATAAATCCGATGAAATTCGCCAAATATAAAACGATCGCATCTACGAAATATATAGGAGATTTTTGTATTTAAATAAAAGGAAAATTGATGCTGTTTGATAATTCATGTCTAACCTTTTCCCAACCATGCTAGGATCGGCTTCCAGTCTAACCAGATGCAGCTGAGTGCCAGTATTTTACATAGAGTGACTGCCTATCTGACGTCCACAACCCAGTAACTGGGTAACACGATATCACTTGGTAAGACTACCAAGTCAGACTTCTGACGACCCGTAACGACTATCAAAGAACCACGAATGACAGCCGGGACGTGCTTTCCGAGGCACGGAGTGGTCTCTCTATGTAAAGATAGTCATCCATCCACGGACTGACCGCGGAAAGCGTAGCTTAACTTGATAGATCGACCTATGCGGCTGTCATTACTTAGCCACGAGCCCCTCGATGTAAAGGGATATTATTATTTTTGCTTGCCGATATTTTATGGGCCGGAAATCCCCTTCAGTAACGGACAGTCCGTTTAAATTAAGCTGCAGAATATCTATAACGACTAAAACCTTGAAACTGTCCCGAAATCTGACCACAAACAAATTATTCTGTAATTCAGCAATCTCTTTGGTAAAATCATTGACTTAAAAAATCAATGTCAGCTTCCACCGCTAACATGTGTAATTGAATTTTTATTAAAAAAGTACAAAAACTAAACATACTATGCGCCCTGTTTTCGTTTACAAAAAATATTCACAATATTTTAAAAATGTGAAGAGGATAGCGTGGTATGTGTGTTAATATTTTGCTTAAAATATTAGAGATGTCCTCTTAAATAAATAATAATAATATTGCATTGTTATCAACCTTTATTTAGTAAGTAATTAAGGAATTTTCATAACAAAATATACGTGTGTGTGCCTAGGAGTAGAAGTGTTTGCAGTGTCCAATGTTTTTCTTAGAATTTACTTTTATCATACTTCTATTGCCTAGTATCTTTACTTATAGTGAAAGTAGAATTCTAGGTAAATAGAATACAACGCAACAAAACCACGATAACATTTATGACCAAACCGCTTTCTAACTTAGAAATAAAAGTAAATGTTTTTTCAGGTATATCTATTACACATTTTAACAAAAACCTAAAATTCAGCCCAGAAACCAGTAAAAAAAATACAAATGTGTACTCGTATCGACTGCATAGTCGATCAACTAGAATGTTACATGGATGACATGGTAGACTGTTTCGAGGAGTTTGTCAAGAAGTCTATGCTGGTGATCTCTGTGGCAGTTGGGACTCTAGTTCTGATGGTGATGTACGTCGTCAAACTAATGTCTGAACGAGCTGGCAGCAGAGGGATACATTTTGACACGACAGGTATATAAAATTATCAACTTATTAAGCTGTCGCCAAATTCAGCTGCGGCAGAAGGGGAAAGTAATATAAATGCATAGCAGATTCCAAGACATCAGCTGGATGAGAGAAGCACAGTCTCTACCGGTCCATGTGGCAACGCTTGGGGGACGCCTATGTTCAGCTGTGGACGTCTTTGTTTTGGCTGAAATGATGACATTAATGATGACATTGCAAACTGCATTCAGTGTTTTATTAGCGAACTTCGAATGTGAAATACGTTGCTTCCTAGACACTTTAGTACACTGTGTTTCATGCATGCTGCATTCGGAGTTACCGAGCCATGATTCGCCTGAAGAACATGCTCTTTGTAGGTTCAGCTTGATTTAAGAGACTTGGCCCACAAATGATAACGTATTTTAGCGATCGCAGTTTAAAAGAAGTTGTAAACGAAGCTGTTGCAATTTAAAAGAAGAAACTCTTTCCATTGTAATTAAGTTTTTCCAATAGGCGGTACCTACGCCTTGGAGGGCAAAGCTCATTGATAGATTATTTAGGATTTCAGTGAATCCTTTTACACAAGATTAGTGATGATAAACGCATTGGTTCGAGACCCATAAATATTGTTCTGAAAATCGATAAAATATGGACAAAATTTTGTTTGTTGTTTTGAATTAAATTTAAAAATTGAAACGGGTCGTAAATTAAAAATATAATTTGCGGTTTTTACTTGTAACTGAAACATCAGAAACCAATTAAAACAACCCAGCATTGGAATGCATTGTGTTTTGTGTTGTTCTTGTATTGTGTTGTTGTGTAGGTAATGGCATTAACTTTTAGTTTGTAACGTCATGTTATGATTTCTCACTCTGCAACAACTTCCAGCATATTAAGTTCACCTTTGACGACCTTTGTCACCTTTAAATACAATTTTTTTTTTTCTTTTGGACATACAAGCGGTGTAATAATTACATATTTTATAATAACGTTGGTGTTACAAGGTAATCCGCAGTACACATGGACACAAGATAAACAGAAATTCGAGAAACAACTGTTAGAAACTCGAGTTATGTTTGAGTTTTTGGAAATTTTCACCCGACCTCGAAATTTCATGAAATACTCGTATATATTTCTGTCTTGTTTAGAACCAGCGATTGCACGATAAATAACTTTTATAGGTGAAGTGAAAGCAACAAAGACCTAATTGGAACAGAAATACGTAGGTACTCTATCTGTAAACGATTTTATTATACATACCTATAAATGATCAAATACAATAGAAGATATATTTAGTTAACCGCTTAACTATTCCTCAAGAGTTATAAATAAAAGTTATAAAACTAAAACCCGACTATGACAAAATAGTCAACTATGTCAAACTACTATGTCTAAAATTAAAAATCCGGAGTCACACGTGTTAGGGCTTAAATCAAATAGATACGTGTGATTTTTAATTTGTCTGTCTGTGATGTCTTGTTTATACCTTTTTAGTTTACTTTTTATCATAGTTGGGTTTTAGTTACATAAATTTTATTTTTATTTAAAATATATTGGGATTATAATATATATTTTTGAAATGTGCTAATTAAACATAAGCCAAAAAATTTTTTTTTGTTCGTTACTTTTTGTCCTCTCGAGGGCGCCATATTCAATTTAATGTGACGTCACATAGCCTATAACCAGCGGACGATCAAGATGCTTCCAACGATACCTCATTTGTCAAATTGTTATGAGTATTTTAGAAGATATGAGGGATCACATGAACATACATACATACCGGGCAAAATCACAACCCTCCTTTTTGCTTCGCCGTAGTCGAGTAAAAAGCCCTGTAAGAAATCGATACGTGTCTCTTACAGGGTTTCTGACTCTTGAGGAATAGTTAAGCGGAGTAGGTTACTAAATATATCTACGTCTATTGTATTTTATAACGGATGGATTTCCGCATATTCAGGCCTGATATTAACTAATTAACTATAATAACGATGGAAAAGTCATCGTTTGATTATGAAATTGATTGTATAATTTCAGTGCAACCTCAAATTCTTTAAAAGTTAGGTACCTACCTACTAGGTCCAATCGAAGGTCCTTGTGCTGTATCATGTGGAGGAAGGAGTTAATTTAATGAAGAAGGTTCTTCACTTCTCAGTTACGTTTTTTAAAGCCGTATCAAAGATGACTGCATTCATTATGGCTTCTTGCATTAAAATTGTTAATAGTTCATACCGATCGAAGACATGAAAGTGAATCTAACTTTCTTTTTTCCTCTGTTTCAGCTGACACTGTGTGCAAATACTGCCAAGTCAGTAGACAAAATCTCATGCACACAGAAAGCACACCTAATGTCGAAAATCTAAGCACAAACACAAAATCTCACATCAACACGAGCTTACCCAGTGCAAACGGCAGTAGGACGAATTCTTCACAAATCAATCCTAATCCTAGTACTGATGACAATATTACAAAGGAAGTTGAAGTGTGTATCATTTCTGAGGTATATTTGTAGTCATTTATAATACATGAAATTGAATTCATGAGCAAAAATCAGCTGTTCCCTACATTTTGACGAGCTATGCGAAGATAAATGTAGGGAACAGCAGATGATTTTTTCATGATTTAAGTGTTGGTCCTACTCGTATAGTGAAAGTTGTTCGTATTGATGAGTACAAAGACCACAGAGGATGCTCATGAATTAAATTTCACCCAGTATAGTAGGTATATGATATAAAAATATCAGAGCAAGAGTTGACAGATCCCTGGTTTGATAAGATGATTAACACATCAGGAGCATTCCGAGTCTATAAGACCAAGTAAAACACAAAGAAGAGAAACAACCTCAGAATAATGATGGGGACAATATTACGAGTCACTGTCTCATAAACAAACACCTATTCAATGTAGGCGCCATAACCATCCCACTATAAGAGGCGACTTTAGCGCCGAGGAATCAACCGCCCACGTAATCCTAAAAGGCGAGGCTTCGTAACGCGAATATAATATCCTTGAAACAGTGAGGTCCTGTGGAACCCCAGAAAGCTTCTGCGCTTCTGGGCGGAGCTAGGCTGGCTAATGTTAGGCAGGACACACCACGCACAACGGTCCGAAATTTTGACTACATGCGGGAAAGGGAGTCCACTTACTACTTACGATAGTTCGATTCAAACTTAATGAAAGTTAGCTAGCTACTCTCTGCGCAGTACCCCACCCCTCACCGCCGCTGACACATGAAATTGTTACTGCGCAGCGACTCGCTTCATGTTCCGAGCCGCCATTAAGTTTGAATCAAACTGTACCAAGTGAAACAGTTGGTACCGGTTGTTATAATAATACAATATGTGGCAGTTGTAAAGTTGAAAGCCAGAAAGCTTGAAAGTCTGTCTTCTCAGTAATTTTGTTGTATATGTATATATATATGTAGTTGGCAATTCATATTTAGGAAAAGCTTAAAAGTGCTTGTAGCGTTGTAGGTATTTTAAGAGTAGCCAAGAAAACCCATGATAAAAATATTATGCATACTAATTTATATCTGATTGTCCACCAAAGCTACCAATAGAGAAAACTCCATTATCATTATTTTAAACACAACCAACTAAAATATACTTATTTCATAATATCTAAGTTTATAGGAGCTCGTGGTTAAGTAATAATAACTGCACGGGTCGATCCATCAGGTTAAGCTACGCTTGCCAGGGTTAGTTAGTGGATGGGTGACCATCTTTACATACCGAGTCTCCTCCGTGCCTCGGAAAGCACGTTAAACCTTTGGTCCCGGCTGTCATTCGTGTATCTTTGTCGGTCGTTACGGGTCGTCAGAAACCCAAAAGTCTGACAACCAGTCTTACCAAGGGGTAAGACTGGTTTCAGACTTTCGGGTTCTGACGGCTCAGTAACTGGGTAATACGATTGTTGGGAAAAAGCTAGGCAGATTGAATACATCCAACTTTATAGACAAACCCAAAAACGTGTTTATTTTCTCAAATCACTTAACCTGAAAATTAGGTTTTACTTGAAAACGGATGAATTATTTCCATAATTTTAACATGTACTTTACATACATTGTTCACACACAACATACCTAAAAGGAACAACAAATTAGAGACCGATGCAATTCAGTAGAAAAGAGAAATAATGGATTCTTTGTTTTCAGCCCTGTGTTAACTGTAAACAGGTTCAAGTGAGTGACGATTTGAAAACTGCGAAGTGAGTTTATTTTTTGGTTTTAAAGTAAAATAAATGTAGGTATAACAGGTACCTAGGTTTCGTAATTTTTCGAAATGTTGAGATTTGCATCAAAATCCGTTTTGTAGTTTTGTAGTTTATAAATCTTATATGCTTATTTAAATATATAATCTATTTAAATATAAAAAAGTCGGGTTGTTACGTCATTTATAACTCAAGAACGGCTGGACCGATTATTATGATCTTTGATTTGTTGGATTTGTGTCCGCCCCGAATAGCAGAGTAAGTACCTAATAAAACATCGGAAAAATCGGAGCAGTGGGTTTGCTGGTTACGGTTTTTCATCATGAAGTGACATTGCGGGTTTACTATAGGAGCCCTTTCTGGAAAACCGGCTTATTCGAATTACTTTACAGATAAGGTGGTACATATCAAATCTCTAAAGCTGTTTCCTGCTGGGGAGTTTGTTGCGCCACTTCTTCTTCCCAGCTAAAGCACTAGGAAGTGGTGAAGGGTGGGCGTTTTGGGGGATTGTCTTATGTAATTTTGACGTTCGAAAAGTGCTTTAGTTTGAATAAATGACTTCTGATTTTGATTTTAATTTTGCTATCTAGGGATAACAATAGGTATTTGTACCAATATTTTAAATACTTTGAAATAAAACTAGGTTAATTTTTTTTCAGAATCGAATACAAACTCTCGACTACTACTAGACAGCCGTGCATACCAAAAAGTGAGTTTAAAGTAAAAATATAATAATAAAAATCCGATATACCTAGATACTAAAACTTGTAAAAAGCAAATCTATACAAGAGGTGGCAAGAAGGAATAGAAAAAATCATGTCGTAGGTGTAAAGCGAATGATTTAGCGTCTGGAAAGATATAGGGTATAATAGAAAGGCAGAGATGAGGCCTTTCGCGTAGAAATTTTGCAATTTTCATTTCATAAAATATTTGTTGACATAATAAAAATGAACTATCAATAAAACTACTAATTTGAAGTAAATTTTTCATAATAAAAGCAAACGGATAAATTATCAGAATTAAAAATGTGCAGAAATAATAAAATTATAATATTGAAACGGCTAGGCAGTTTGATTGATTGTAACATCCACCCATGAAATTGAAATTCATACTACCACATCAGTAAATCAAATAAAAACAAACTAAATTTCGAGAGGCTATTGTTGTTTACATCTTTGATAAATTTTGAAACGCCAGGGATTAGCTTTTATAATAATATTTATTGTTGTCCTTTTTTTGGGTGATTCCCAGTAGCAGCCCGGAGTCTGTATTCGTACCCGGCTGGTGGCAAAAGATGCCTATTGCCATCAACCGGGCATAAATACATACTCCCTATAACATGGGACTTAAACATATCTGGAGAAACGTGAGTGTAATCTTAATCCTCTGCACATAACACCACGCCTGTATTCCCCGAAGGGTTCCCTTCACATAAGGCCTGTATTCCCCGAAGGGTTCCCTTCACATAAGGCCTTTAGGCGTATGAGGAACAGGGTGTAAAGTTCACTCATACTTCATAGAAAAGGGAGGATCCTTCGACCAGACGGGTGTTGTGTGTGGCGGGCAACTACCCAACAATTGATCGGCATCAATTGTTGGGCAGTTGCCCGCGGTTCTTGTATATTATTATGCATATGTCCATTGCACGCTAAACTTTAATTGCGCGATGCAGGATTTATGTGACGTCAGGATTTTTGTGTGACGTCAGGTCTTTGATGCGTAGTTCGGCGTAGTGAGTTCATGTGGCGATGTAGATACCGCCACAGGCCTGTATTTCCTGAAAGGTTCCCTTCACGTATGGCCTGTATTCCCCGAAGGGGTCCCTTCACACCAAATTAAAAAAAAATGTTAATGTTATGTTATGTCTTTAATGTTATGTATGTTTTTATATCTTCAGACCACCAGTCTACTTCTCGACGTAGCTCCAAGGTGAAAATAGCTGAAGATCGAACCTCATGTTGCTCCATTTGTTGTGGGGATGAAAGGTACAACAAGACATAAACATCCAAAGATCCACAAAACAAATTGCTTTGCCCCTAAACACCACACTATTTTCATAAAAATATAAAAGAGACCAATTTGTTCTTTTATAAGTTTTTATATTTTATATTTTCTGTACATTTTAACATTCATTTTTTTATTTGTTATTTGATTACTGTATTAAGGTACAGGGTTTAGACCAAAAAAACATAGAACCAGAACAAAAGCTACAGCATTCTTTAATAATTGATATTCTTATCATTTTAGTAGGGAGAGACCAACGAACGAATGTTCTGTCCCTGTTTACACAAAATTTGGTAGAGTGGGCATAGAACGTGCATTGGCTCGTTTGGTCTAAGGGTCAGTTCACACCGAGAAGTAGCGCGACGCGAGGCGGTGCGCACTTTTTAAGATAGTGATACCAAATAAATAACCTTATTTACTACACAAAAATATACGCATTTTATTGAGATAATTCGAACTCGTGCGGCGTCACGCTGCGTCACGCGGCTTCGCGAGGCGCAGCCTGAAGCCGTCGTCATGGTAACTAGTCTCTAAGAGTTAGTTTACACCGAGACGTGACGCGACGCTACAATGCTTGAAGAGGCCAATGGTTTTGGCCGCCACGATATGCATCGCGACGTCACGAGGAGCATCGTGAAGTTGCTGGCAGCGCGACGCGTCGTTGCGCAACGAGACACCGCGGAGCGTAGCGGAACGGGTCTACGGTCGCCATGAGCACCCCCGCATGAGCTCCCACGCCCTGCCGCGTCCGGCCGCAGTCTGCCATTTGCAAAGTCGCCACGACGACTTGAGGCTGCGCCTCGCGGCGTCGCACCGTTTCGCGAGGCACAGCGCCGCTTCTTGCACACCGCACCTACTGACGAAGCACCGTTGCGTCGTGCATGATGCATCGCGCTACGCCACGAGGCATCTCAAGGCGCAGCGCTGCGTAGCGCGACGCCGCGGAGCATTTTCGAATTATCTCAATAAATAAAATATGTATCTTTTTGTGTAGTAATTAAAGTTATATTTTGTATCACTATCTTAAAAAGTGCGCGCCGCATCACGACTCGGTCTGAACTGATCCTATTTTCCGTCCAGATTTCGTTTAGACTTGATGCAGTTCAATCTCGCTGCACCGCGCGGTGTCTCGTTACGCAGCGAGGCGTCGCGCTGCCTGCGACTTCACGATACGCCTCGCGACGTCGCGATGCGTCTCGCGGCGGCGCGCTGCGCAGCTCGAAACCACTGGCCTCTTCAAGCATCGTCGCTTCGCGTCATGGTGTGAACTGACCCTTAATCGACATCAACGTGCGCATAGAATGTTAGTTATAAGTTTGGTAAACAATAATTATGTAATGTAATTCCTATGTCTTGTTATTAATTTAATTTATACTGTAAATGGTCTATTATAACGTTATTTACTTAAAATATTAGGGTTCTAAATTTATTTTCCTTTTCATTGTCAAATGCATTTTTGATTTTACTATTTGCAATTATATGCAAATTAACCGACAAGTTCAGCCATTTTTAATAAAAATTAAAGTCGGACGTGACGTATTCATTTATTTAATCGTCGCAAATACAACAAATTTATTTTTCAAGAAGCGTAGTGTGTGATTCCCCCCTGCTAGACGGACCGACGAGCTTAAGAAAGTGGCTGGGACAGACTGGATGCGTAAGGCGGAGGACAGGGTGTTGTGGCGCAGCTCACAGAGTACATTTGCGCAGCTTGAGAGAGGCCTGTGTCCAGCAGTGGACTGCGATAGGCTGAGTTGATTGATAGTCAAGAAGCCGATAACGATAGGCAATTGGAGTTGTTAGACATAACGAGCATGTGAATTACTGTAGAACCATTTTAACCAAAGGTGTGCAGTCTAACCCGATTCCCGGCCACATATTGCGGCTAGTTATTGCTGCCATCTATCCAAACATTTCAAATGAGAATATGAACCGATTGACCAATCGTCTAATGTAAAGTAGGACATCGTCAGACTAGGTGGTACGACGATCTTCGCAGGGTGGCTGATAGCACTTGGATGAGAGTTAGAGATTGCAGGTGTGATTGGAGATGCCTATGTCCGGCACTGAACTGCTACGGGCTGGTAATGATGATGATATTGATAGATTAAAGATGCTGGAACGACAATTGCCTGACAGTGGTTTACCTATTTCTACACTCACGTGGATGACATTAGGTCATGTAGGTATTTGCCATACTGGTTTGAAGAAGTGTGGTGGCCGCCACATAGCGTCTGCAGTTCACCGACGAATGACGTCACTGAAACGTTATTTATGAAAGTGGGTTAGCTGTTTTCCTGTAAGTGTGTTGAGCTAGCAACTAAAAACGAGTTGGTGATTACTCGCTGGTATGCGTATGTACCAAGCGTGAGTCTTTCAGCAAGTGTTCTGAGTGTTGATGCAGTTCAGACTCGTTGCAGCGCACGGCGACGCGTTGCGCTGCCTGCGACTTCACGATGCGCTCGCGACGTTGCGAAGTTACGAAACGACTTCCCTTCGTTGTGTTGTTTTTGCCCGTCAAGAGAGTATCGAGCGAGCTTTTGATAGCTTTTGTCTCTGCAACACACGAGTACCTACTCACCGGCGCGCGGTGTGTGAATAGTCAGCGATTAACTAGTATAATATAATTTTATTTCTTTTTACATTATACGGGAACTAGAATCTTTTGCAAGTATCTTGAGCGAGAAAATCGCTGATACCTGGTCGCTTCTTCATCGGCGGTGGGAGAGGTAACTGATGATAAATATTTGGATTGCCTTAAGTTTTTTTACGTAATGGACACGATTAGGAATGAGCATTATAAGAGGAAGTTTGCAACTAGCGCTGGTTAAAACATAGTTGAGGAGTAGCCGATCGTCCTGATGTGGACATCATTGTAATGAAATGATGGAAGGGCAAATGAAAATAAAATTTTTAATATAAAATGTTGACGAGTAAAGAGGCAGACAATAGAAAAAAAAAATGCATTGTGTTCTGGCTAGGAAGGAATTTAAAACCAAAGAGATGACGACTAATAGAGAGGTGAAGAAAGAGTACTGCAGCAATTCTAAATCAATTGAGATAATACGGGCAGGAAGGTGATGGGAGATCTCTACCTTTGATCGGCCCATTAACCGAAAAGTCAACCTATAATGCTCCCACTGCACTGCTGGGACGTTAACCTCAGCCTCAATGAGAGGGAGTGGGCTGTAATCCATCACGCGGGCTTAATTCGGATTGGTAGATATTTTTCGGATTGTAGATATTAGCTTGTGCCTTCGATTTTTTATACTATGACACGCCGGTTTCCTGACCATGTTACCTATGACCGTTCTGAGAGCAGTAGTGACGAAATAAATTACACAAAGTAAAGCGCCTGGCTGGTTCGGGCTGACGACCTACAACTCGTAAGTCGAGGTGGTTATCTTACCACTGGTTCACTGATTCACCCCAGAACCACTAAAATAACTGAATGTTCTATCAAAGATCTGACCATGACTTTCGGCAGTCTCTTGCCATGACTTTCGGCAGTCTCTTGCCATGACTTTCGGCAGTCATAGCAAGTAGGCCAGATCCTTGCCAGTAGGCCATTGGCATGGTAAGGCCTGGCAAGTAGGTCAGGACTGACGACCTTTGGAGCAGACCTGTGCTACCCAGATGACCCTGAATGGTTGAAAGCAGAGAACCTGAAATTGAACCATTAAATCGGGTTAGTGTTAAAATGTATAACTTTTGTGCAGCAATCTACTGTTATACTGAACCAAAGGATTTACATAACATAACATCACGCCTCGTTTCCCTGAAGGGTTAGGCAGAGGTGTACTCACATTTCGCCAGTTATGTTTAAAGTCCCATGTAATAGGGGGCGAGTCTATTGCCATGAACTGGGCACAGATCCAGACTTCGGGCTGCTACTGAGAACTGCTACTTTCTAATGGAAAAACCCAATATCACTTTGCTCGACCTGGAAATTGATACCACGACCTGATGCTCAACAGTAGCGCTTATGCCCACGAGATCAACGGGGCAGCCAGAGGACTTATAAAACCAAAAAGCGTCCACTTGACTCAAATGAAGTCTCAAATGATACCTTCATAATTATAATAGCAAGTCTATGGGTTATTTTAGAATATCTCAAAGAAATTACAACTCATAGTTTATGGCTAGGTTTATGCTTCATAAACTCTGTGTTCATAAATTATTGTCAAGCACACAACATCATCTAAAAATGTTTTAAAAATAAAAATATTAATATGCGAATATGAGGAAACGTTATTCTTTTCCGGGTAAGTGACAATATTTTTTATGGCAAACAATGCACTGCATGTGGATTGAAATTCAAATAAAGTCAAAGAAATACAGCTTTGATGATGTCATTCGTCGTAAAGTTTATCTTTAATTTTTTTCCAACCTTGCCTAAGATTCTTGCACCGTTGTGTAGTAACCCATGCCGAATAACTATTAAGACAACTCATGACCCGAACTGTCTTATAAAACCTAGGTTTCTACCATCGGACACCTACCAGAAGAATGCCTTCCTGTTCCCACCAAACAGCGGTGGCTCCAGCCATGACCGTGTACGGCGAATGGGAGCTGTTCACCAAGACCGCCCTGCACTACGTATGGACGGGGTACTGCGCCATGAGCGGGAACTATATCGCCATATGTACTGTCGTGGTGGTGCTGATCCTCAGTTTCCTGCTCCCCGACATCACACATAAACTCCACGCAACCCAAGATCTCAAGTCCGTGAAAAAAGTTTTAGATAAGATGTCGGTAAGAGGCAAAATAAAATTACCTTTCTCTTAAATTATTACTGTGTTGGATATTATTGAATTAAAAAATAAGGCCCAAAGAAAGTCACATTATGTATATAAAGAGGACTATGCTGAGATTCGTATGCTTGGTGGATTCAATTTCTGACTCCTAAGTCACAGGAATCCACACCGAGTTTAGGAGTAAGAGGAATACGAGGCATTTGGTTTAAGAATAACATTCTTTTATTTTGTAATGTGCGTTTAGTTTGTGCAGAATAAACAATTTTTCTTTCTTCTTTCTTCTTTTTTATTTAAATATTAACTTTTTTATTTGTAGGCATTTAATGTTTTTAGTCCTAAGGATAGGCTTTCGGTGAAATAAAGAATTATCATATAATAACGATTGTTTTCAGAATGACGTGAAACGTGCTGAAGTGGCATGTCTAACTGTAGCTGATGAAATCTGTTACCTTCAGTGCAACATGCATGATGACACCACGGGAACTGTTAGTATCAGGTCATTACAAAGGTATAGTATCCAATCAATGCGTTTCTTATGGATATGCTTTTTATTCATGTGAGTTTATTTTGAACTTTATTTCAGTCAAAACAGATGCTGCAGGACCTGTCCGCCGGCACCAGCCATTGCATACGAATAACACAGTCGGAACCAGTCCAAACTGAGAAAAAAGTTGGTTTCTTTCGGCGCTTATTCTTCCCCAATAGAAACCTCTCTAATAAGGTCCGTCGGATAATACTGAATGTATCATATTATGGCCTTTTTACCCGACTGCCGCGAAGCCAAAAAAAAGGGTTATGTGTTTGACCTGCATGTATGTCCGTCCCTATCAGTTTCCTCGTACTACTAAACGGGTGAACCGATTTTGATTAATGATAATAACATGTCGTTAGATTCGTCTTTATTGCGCGATTGTCTAGCAATCGGTTGTAAACCTTTAGCAGATTTTTTGTGTTGATATTGACTGACGAGGTCCATTCTTCCAGCGAAGAATCTGCTTTTCGAAATTGTTTAAGCTCTCAGTTTTTCATTCAGTAAAGTCCCTTATACAATGATGGCTTTTAAGCTTTTTCATGGTTACCTATTGGTTTACCGCTACGGCTAAGGTGTTGGTAAGTATTATTCGATGTTTGTGAGAATGTATCCTGTTTTATATTTCCTCTTTTATAATTCTCATTTGTAGATGCTCATGTAATTCTGATGTCTCATGAACCAAGGAGCATTCAATAATATTCTGAGAGCTTTATTTTGAAATCGCTGGTGAATTTGCACATTTGAGTTCCTCGCAGAGCACTGGGTTTATTGTCATTATAAAAATCTAAATGGCGGATATTTGGTGCCATTTTTTAATTACTTTTTAAATATTAAAAACCTCCCAAAGCTATCGAGTTGCATTATTACAAAAAAATATAAAAATTATTATGTGTTATTTGGAATGAGAAATAATTAAAAAAATGAAAATAAAATAGTAATTACAAAAAACAAAAAAACCGACTGCAAAAACATGCATTATAATCTATAAAGTCGCATTAGAATCTAAAAGAGAAAAACAAGCATTATAATCTTTCGAATTTTGTTAGGTATTGCAGGCGAGGACAAAAAAAAGTTACAACATATTATTCAGATTATTGGTTCGTCCGATTGCTGATGATGATTTTGATGCTTTGATGTTACATCGCGTTTTGGCAACTTGTTGCGTTTGAGCGCGGTATCAAAACTGCGTGTTTTCTATCGGTTGCTTCTCCGTCAGGCGTTGGATTTAACTTCCGAAAAGCGATTAAATCGCTGATTGACGATGCTAAAAGTAGCACGTCTGGTATACTAAGAAGAACCTAGCAGATCTAAAAATCGAGTTCCATAAATGGTCATTATTTCCAAATCTAGCGTAAAAAATACGGGACTCAAAGGATTTCTCATGTAAAAGGTTTCTTTTGTTGGTCGAAAAATATGTTACCCGCTTCGGCCTCCACGCTATGGGTTGTAAAATGTTTTTTTTTTTCCTGCAGGAAGTCACGATCATGTCATACGTCTACACCGATTCGTTCGACGATAAAAACAAAACGGAACTACAACGGCAAGTGATCTAGTAACAAGTGTCGATTCAAGAAAATATTACTGCAAATAAATAATGATAAATGAATATGTTACTCAATACATTACTCCTTCGTAAACATACGCTACAATAAATTACAAAAACTTGCACAGTGCAGTTTTTATTTTAGATCTAATTCTGCAATGCATTTGAAGAAGGACTTTATAAGGTGCCATCTCCACGGGCGAGAGAATTGCGACGATAGTCACGCCACAGACGCCGCGCGCCGCCTTGCCTTCAAATTATCGCCGCGAAGCCATCGCGCGTGTGAAGATTGATTCAAGGAGTTTCTATTGAATTTTATCGCCCGTGGAGATGGTGCCTAAGCACACTCAATACACAAAATTATATGCCAAGCATTATGAATCAAGATTGAGTGGAGAGCCAACGTTCCTTGGTTACATTATATCGATCTAGTTTTACTTGATTCCAGCACTGGATTTAAATAAATAATCTGTCTTTCAGTCTCTTTACCTAAGGTGTATCTTTGCATACACGAAAAAATAAATCAGCTGCTCCCTACATTTATATGTTCGCATAGGTCGTCAAAATGTAGGGAACAACCGATTCTTTTGCGCGATTTCAGGCTTGGTCCTATAGTGAAAGTTGTTGATAATGATGAGTACAATGACCCCTTTAGAGATTTCGCGTATGAAAAGATACACCTTATATGTATAATTATAGTAAGTACTTACTAATTCCATGATCAGCCGTAATTCGCATGTTGGCCTCGCCGTAGGTGAGTATATGTTCCTTGATGTTGGCACCACAGCTGCCACTCATTAGACGAGTCAAGTTAAATCCATAAAAATGGTAATGACAAAAAATTGCTAAAAATATATTTTATAAATTCACAAGTAGGTATAATATACCTAGGTTTATTTTTGTAGATAAAAATATAAGTGCAACGCAAATATTTACCCAAAATGCCACCGTCATTCCTAAGAAAATCTTTCAAAACTGTTTGTGTTGACACTGTTCTTTTCTTTGCAATGTTTGCCTTAGTGGGTCATATAACTATAAACTATTGGGAAAGATACACGATACAAAATGAATTATATTCCATGAAACATAGCTTACACACACTCAAGGTAAATAAAATATAGTATACAATTTTAATTTGTTTATTATTGTTCAAACAAAACATAGCATCTATGTTCAAAAGTTCTAAGATTAAATTTTATGTTACAGGATAGGATAGCATCTATGTTCAAAAGTTCTAAGATTCAATTTTATGTTACAGGATACTATAGGAAATATAGGCAAAGCTTACGATAATCTTCACACTGAACTAAAAGACTTGCTCTATGCGGTCGATAAAAAACAGATACACACGGATACACCAGAATGTCGGAACAAGGAAAACTTAGAAGCTAGATGTAAGGCCGAAAACAGAAACCGGCGGGATTTTGAAGTTCAAACAGTTTTAACAACAAATAAAATGAAAATTGGTGTAGGAGTAGAGACGGATAATAATAAAAATTCACATGATCGGGGAAATAAGGCAACAGGGCCCTCAGGCGTAACCGCTTCAACTAATACCAAGAACCCTCCTAAATCTACTGGAACTTCATCGGACATATCGAACGAAGAAGACTACGTCCGTTGCCAAAAAGACATAAATCATTGCAGACATGTTTGCCACGGTAGTGGTGAGACGACAGCTAGAAAGACATAAATGACAGATTCCAATGTGTATTTTTAAACACAACTCACTTTATTGCAATAGGTACATACATAAACACATGTCTTCTTCCCATGGGGATAGGCATGCAGAAATTACAGAACGCCACCTGCTACGATCCTAAGTACTTTTGTCCCCTGGAATTACACCCATTTAAGCCAATTTTTAATGTAAAAACTTTTCAAAATTTTAAATTCAAAGAATATCAAATGGTTTTCAGATGCTGTGTGAGGTAAAAGTGAGAATTGGAGAAAATAGAGAAGATACGTTTACTTTATTTTTAATAAATATTTAAAAATGCACTTTGCTGGACGTTTTTCTTTCACCTAGTTTATTCATAAGCTTATGATCTAGTCATTCTTGATGTCTTGACTATGCAGTACATGTCGGTAAAGGCTTGAATCGTTGACGGTGACATTATTTCCTGGTTCACAGGGGTTGTTTAGAAATGCATCGACATTAGGTAGAGGCAAACTTCTTCTTGGATCCCAGCCTGATTCTTTTTTCTCGATTGCACATGTAAGTGCTTCTATAAGTTCAAATTGTCCTTCTAACTTCGGTATTTCTTGAGAAAACCGTGAAATTTTGAATTCTAGTTCTTTGTACCTATGCTTCATGCAAGCTACATTTTTCTGTAATGACATTTATTTTAAACAATATCAGTAAATAAATATGGGAAAAAAACGAAATTTATAAACTTAACCTTCTATTATAAATAGGTAGATAATTAACAAAAAGTATTACCGCAATTTCTGAAATGCTCTTATGAATGTTGTTCAGATCACAACTAGAGTTGCAAGTGTTGCAGTGATATTCCAGCATTAAATAAATGAGTCCTATGAGAAACGACAATATTAGGAAGCTACTGAAGCTGTCCACAAAGCTCCTAGGTTGGTACGACGGAGGAGTGAAACTAGAATAACAAGGTCGTCCTCTGCGACATCTTCTTGCACGGCAATCCATTCTGATCTTAGTCTGCCGTTTTTTACCAAACGATTTAAGGCCGCGGCGAGCCACGCTTACTTATTAGTTTAGTGTTTTTCTATTTTTAGCTCACACTTCTTCAATAATTTTGAATAGTTCTTACCAGTTCATAATTTGGTGTTACACATTTTGTAACTTTTGTAGTTTCCATGAATGTTTATAGCACAGAGTAAATTATTATATAGGGTCACAGAGTACTTTTCTATATTAGGGTAGTCTATAGCACTTGTCAATGTGCCAGCCAGTATTTACGGTTGTGATACGAACGCCATCTGCTCAAATTGAGCCAGACTACCAAAGCAAACGATAACCTATAAGGAGTGAGCAACGAATACAGTGTCTGTAGCTCTACTGTAGCTTGCTGCTTGATAGGCGGTTGCTTGCTTATGGTAGATTCCAAGAGATGGCAACCCTATCAAAGCTGACGCTTCAGCGACTTAAATATTTAACTTCTCATGTCTACAAAGAATGAGTTGGATGGGTTAATTCCAGTAATGTACATTGTCGTTACATGCTCATAATTATATTAGCTAACACTGTCCACAGCTAATTTTTGACCGTTTGGAGTTTATCTGCATGTTTATTTGTATACTTTAAAAAACTTGACTTAACTTGACTTATCTTTTGCTATCATATATATGTTTACTGTTATCAGGAATCTGGGATCTAAACACAGGTAACGTGCACGTAGGTACTGATTCATGTTGTTGTAATTTTAAGTATATTTACTGACCGTAAGGTATATTATACAGTAAGTACTGGAATAAATAACGGATGCTGAATTATGGGATGAAACGGTCCGATCTCATTTTATAGGTTCTGATATGGGTATAAATTTGCTAACAGTATAACTTAAAAAAGCACAAATATAACATATATAGGTTTGTCTCATGCATGATTAATGAATCTATTAATGTATATGATGTATAGTAAAACGGAGATGCAAGAAACATACATAATCATGAAATGACGTCAGACTGGAGAATAACGACAAAACCTCGGTACCGTCACCCGTCTATTATCAGACTATTGTAATAAACATACGATTTTAGACCGTATATCCAATTCGATAGCATACAGATTAGTATATCATCGCCAGGTAATACCTTCATTGTTGCATTGGTTAGAACTTATTTTATAGTCAATATACTTCTACTTGTTATTAGTATTGACCAAGGAATTGACAGTACTCCATACCTTTCTAGATATTTTAGGTAAATTCGATTACATGATTAAACAGATATAGGCTGTTTCAGTTGTGAGTTAACCCAACCGGTTATAATGATAACCGAACGAAGTTAGAAGAAATGAATGGAGGCCCTTGATCTTCAAACATAGAGAATGCTTCATTATTACGTCAGGGGCCAGTCGGACGTGCTTAATCGCTTTCACGCCTTATCAAACATTTTTTTTTGCTTTCATTGTTATAATAGCTAGTATTGCTGCATTATTGTCCACCAAAAGTCTAATACCTCACAGAATTTATGTATTGAGAACATTGAGTTCTATATGTACTACATAATACCTACATTTAACTCAATGATTGGGAACGGTTTCCGGTAAATATTGTCTACAGCTTATAGCAGTTAAATAGCTAGGCTAGGCATTCTAAAGGTCTCTCAGAAATACGTATAAGGAAGTAAGTGACTGGTTCATTAACTTCTTGGAAATGCATAAGTTAGAGGTTTAGTTGCGTTAGGCTGTTGTGCACATTCAAACCACACCGTACAAAGCCTCCCAGACTCCTTAGCTGAGGTCGGATCACTCGGTAAGTTGCCGCCATTTCGACGAGACGTTAGAGAGGGACGGGTTTATGTTGTTTACCCGTTCGCTCTTATTGTATTCCCTACTTGGTTTTCGTTTTACATTTCGAGCTTTTAGTGTTGGGCTATATGGTATCGATATGTAAGTTATTCGTTTTATTTTTTTATTGTAATAAACTGATTCACTTTACCTGAGTGAGAACATTGCATAATACGTTTTCCTCTTGAATTCTTCACTGTCAGCCGTTATCATCCATTCTCTTTTCATTCCTATCACTCTCTAACACTGTCCACTGATCTTTCTTTCTCTTCATAGTCTTTGATATCTCTCTCCCCTTCTATTGATCAACATTTACATTATTCACTCTCGTAGCCTGCGTGTCATGTCTTTTCATCATATGCCCATGCCAAGACAAACTGGAGTTTTCTTTCAACTTTTTTGTCAGTGACGCCTTTTAACTTCGTCTACGATACCTACTCATTTCATTACTTTGATCCGAATGGATCGTTTATTGGGATATTTGTCTTTATCTTATTGGAATTGCAAGTTTTTATCGACACGGTACCGCCAGGCCTAGCAAGCAGCTCGCTCGTACCGGCCGGCAGCGGCGCGCCGCGTTGCATGATGCCATGATGTCATTGATACACACACTCACACATCGGACTTCGTGTGACTTGGTCGTGTCGTGTTGACCCGCGTGCCTGTTTACATTCTGTACACAGTGACTTCACGGCGTACACCCGTGTCTGTGATTTAATTTATTATTTATATTAGCTAGCTATTAGATAGTTCACTCAACATGGCTAACAACAGGGCTACCAAATCAGGATTTGCTGCCGAAGCACAGAGAAAGGTAAGTTTTGAACTTGTGATTTTCAAGCTATAACCCGACCATGTGCTGTAGTTCATATTTTATTTTATAGTGTGATGTGGGATTGGCTCTTCGTAAATAGGTCGCGTTGCACGGCTAGATTATTGATTGGGGATGCTGTGAGGTCCAGAATTGTGTTACAAGGACTCAGCCGTGACCTACTTTAGAGAACAGATGGTGTGACCTCGTTAGCGGAGATACCAGGTCCAGATGGTCTTGAATATGAGACGTAAGACTGTACTAACGAGTATATCAGATGTTTGCTTAGTTTCTATATCCTTAAATATTTAATGTATCATTTGCCCATATGTAACCACCTTCAGCAATCAATTTTTATTCGAAACTTAAAATACCTGTAAAAAATGTTCACGGCGCCTTCTCAAGGCGCCACCACCGTCAACGAGGGTAGGGTAACGTTGCAGGTAGGTACAAATAATGACTACACGTGTACGGTACTCTAAGCAGTCGAGTAAACAGGTTAGGTAAGCCTTAAAAAAGAACTCAATCACGCATTCAGAAATACTTATTTGACTGTGCCTTTGCCATTGTTGTAAAAAAGATTTAAAAAACCTAACGGCGCGAGACGGTATGTTAGTAAATGGACTGTTTAGTATTTGGTCATATTGTAGCAGATATTTGTAGAAAAACTAATTCTCATTAGGACTTGGTTTCATTTGTACTTACTGGTGAAATTAATTTCAAAAAGTAGGTACGTGTATCTTGTTATTGCCGTTATTGTAGAATCTACAATAGTGTTTAGAATAAAGGTTATGTGATGTAACTATCTACATTCCAAGGAAATTTAAAGTAGATAGGCAGTATTGTATACAAATGACTCGGTTTAGCATTTAAATACAAGTATAGTATAGTCGTATCACACGTTTACATTGAAACAAGGTTGCAGATGAATCATTTAGTCACCTTTTTTATTAAATAAAAGTTGCACCATATAAAAAGCAGTAACCTTTTTTGTTAGCAACATAATGTACACGTTTCCAGGCCATAAATAGGCTTCGAGGAGACTAGATCGACGCGTTTAATTAATTAAGCAATTTATTTTATTGTCTATTGTGACGTCTCATTTATAGAGAACGTAACTATCATCATCATTGTTCTAAAAATAGTTCTCGAATTATGATTTGCCATCTGTTTAGATCTATATCGCTTAACTGCAACGTCATGTAGATGATTATTTCTAAGTATTTATTACTTACTAAGTACCTCCATCAAATAGGATCCCACTCAAACTTAACATTCTCAACAATACCTAAACGGTCATTGCTCCAGCAACGCTCTGGCAACCAAGCTTACTGTCGTCTTGATAAGTACCTAAATAAATATTAATTATGTCTTCACATAATGTTTAAATTCATGGCACCGGGTTTAATTTACATTCCGTTATCTTTAAAAGCGAACCCAAGATCTGTGAAGTTTTATGGTCTTGTAATTATCAGTCAGGACACCTTTCTTCCTGCACTCGTCGCCTGCGCACCGGTTGCATGTGGGTCAAGGAGGATCAGTTAACGCAGCTTTTACAACCGGTTTTAGTTCATTTTTTGTGGGAGTCCTTAACCGCACTCAAGTGGAAAGAACATGGAAGATTTTCTTTAAAATTATTCATATTTTACAGGCCGCCTTTCCAATGAATACCAAAATAAGTGTGTTTTCTGACTGACAAACAGCAGGTACGTGAGGCTATGCGCCTTATCAGTAAAACGAGTATGCAGGTCAAACGGATGGACGTTTATATGTATTAGTTACTCTCTTCTTCTAATTACGGAGTTACAGTTAGTTTCAATAAGACTAAATACATAGTACCTACGTACGATAAAGAATGTGACAAAACCTTGCGCTTCGTTGATTATATTCACTACATTGTTAAATGTTCAACTTGGATTAGCCACGACTCACGAATAGTTTCGTGCCCGAATCCTCACAAATAATTTGGACGAAACAGATGTTCAATTAGCTCAAAAGAATTTATTTTATACTAATTCACCGAGACGATGACTCATATAAGGCTTGGTTCAGTTACAACACACCGTACCCCACCATATAAGGTATGGCCTTTACGCAGGATTCATTTATATGGCTTAAATGCAGGCCACTTTCAACCGGCCATATGTTCAAGATTGACACTTGACCAAATTTCTCTTCGATGTTTAATTTAAAATGGTATTCTATTTTGCTTGCACACGCAACATGGCTAATATGGCTTTGTTGGTGAAATTTAAGATACATTTATTAACGAAAAGGTGAAGATCGTATTACAACTTGTGTGGCCTGACTTGAAATATGATACATATATATGTAAATAGTATTGCTTCACTTCGTTGTCAGTCGTTGTTTTTACTATGAAACTATCACATGTAGCACGTAGGTTCGATATTACTATGACGTAACTTTAATTGAACGAGTGCATTTTCGTTTTAACTTGAAGTTATCCCCATTTTTGCGAATCAATACTGGTTGCATTGCATTGACCGCGACTGTCAGCTGGCCTCGCGCGGTGACCCCATTCCTGTCGCCTTACTAGTCAGTCTTGGAGCCATTGTTGACAATGGCCTGCGACACTGGATATTTTTACACGATTTACCTTAAATCAACGTTGATTGATATAATGACTACTATTTACGTCTATCCTTTAACATTTCATTTGAAATATGTATGTGATAGTGTAAGCTGTATTGCCTCAAGTTTCTCATTTCTGTAGCTTTCATCTATGATCTGACGTACATAACTTCGAGGACGTGCTGTTTCAAAAGACTGAAACCGTTGACATTGAATCATACTTATTTATGGCCACAAACGTTTTTGTTACCGATTCCTTGTATGGCCGTATGGCGATTAGTAGTGAATGAACGCTTTAATATCATTACATCAGTATTGATATTCGCAATCTTATCCTTCTCGGCGCGTCCATATTCGCATCTGCTTATGACACGCGTTAGCTTAAAAAGGGAAGGGATCAAATGACATGCCATGAATGTTACCATCCAGTCCAAAACAAGACATATTTGTTCATTTTCATTACCATTTGTATTCATATCAGTGAAATTAACTATTTTAGTTCCCAAACTAACGAATTGATAGCTGCCATAGTTATCAAAACTAACCTAATTCACCCAATGACCTTTTGTTTTAACTTGATAATGACGTTAACTAACAACGGAGTTAATTAATTGAATATAGTAAATAATGACATTATATATTGTTTAAACCTAAATGTGGAAACACTAATAAAGCTAATAAAGACTAGCAATCTGATAACTGTTCACTATGATTGGTTCTGTTATTATAATTATATTCATACACATAGTACCTTTTACTCATAAGGTGTCCTTAGTAGGTACCATTTACTTATTAGGTGCAGACGTCAGACCATTTTTTGTTGAGCACAGTGCAACAAAGTTTAAACAGGACGTTGCTTACAAGAAATCACTTCCTCTAACTTCAAACACAAATTAGACAACGCTTCGGAATATTAATGAAAGGGACGAGCCTATCGTTTCGACCCATCTGGGACAAATTAAAATTCAGATAGGTACGTTCGTTGTTTATCCAAAAGCAGACAAGTCCACTTGCATAGTAACGAATATTTCTCTGAAAGTCGGTACATCCTTAAAAGCAGGTTGTGAGAGACCATGCTTTTAATTTTTTAAGGTTACAAAGTCTAACATACCGGTCTCTGAGTCACGTTTGAATCCTTGGCTGGTTACGTCATCGTCATCGTGCGCATGAGTTGTTTTCGGTGGAATACTATGTATTGTTACAGGAAGATTTGATTATTTCATTATAATTCTACCTAAGTTATTGATTCATTAGGGCTCTTTGCTCATCTTTATTGACTAACAAAACAAATATTCATCGACAGAAATAAAACATAATTAATAATAAGGGTTTATCAATTAAATGCTAAATAACACTTCTATGTATGTCAATGCCACTGAAGAATTTAGTCATCAGCGAAATTAAACATTCTTAGCGTGCACAAACATAATTTAAAAAAAATGCGCCCATTCCTCTAGCCCTACCTTAATTTGGGTTGGTTATTTCACTCTTATCTATAAACTGAAAACTTGAAGCCTTCATTATCAGCCAGTATTCTTCCACGCCGTTTAGTAGGTAAACAGAACGGGCACATTTAATTAGTACAGCTGTTAGTGCACGTATCAAATACACGGTTACTTCATTATAGTCACGGAGACTGTCCTATCGCACACTTTCATAACAGAACGTGATGCGTATAAAATTATTTCTATGATAATACGGTCAATAGCAGGTAAACAATTTGGAATGATATTAAGTTTTCAATTCGCGTCTTTATCTACCATTCCAGATTTCTCATTCCTCAATCTAGATTTTCATATACCTGTGACCCTGCTTATACAATTAAACACCAGCAAACCTGTATGACGGCGGCCGGGCCGCGCGCGGACCAAAAACTATTGTAGTTTAATTAGAAAGTCCTTGAAGAATTAAAAATCAGACATTTTCAAACCGTTTCTTGTCATTTATTACACGGCTATTAAGTATTTGCATTTATTTAATTATAATTTATAATTTTTGTCCCTAATAAATATATAACAATTTGTTTGCTAATAAATACAAAACATTTAACTTAAAAAGTTAAACATAAGCATCATTTTAGAATCATTTGAATCCGGTTATCTACTGAGATTTTTGTTTTTGCGGAAGTGTAACAACAAGTGTCGTACAAGGAACACGCCATTTTGTTGCCATGCAAAATCAACAAACGATGTGCAAAAAGTGCCCGGAATCCTACTATCCTACTAATATTATAAATGTGAAAGTTTGTGTGTTTGTGTGTTTGGATGTTTGTTACTCAATCACGCAAAAACGGCTGAATGGATTTGGATGAAATTTGGCAAACAGATAGTTTATGACCTGGATTAACACATAGGATACTTTTTATCCCGATATTCCCACGGGATCGAGACTTACGCGGGTGAAACCGCGGGGCGCAGCTAGTAGTTTTTATAAAAATGGCTTAATTACAAAGATGATTTTTATGGCTTAAAGATTATTTTTGTTTGAGAGTTTTAACCTAGAGAATTAAACATTGAAATATATCCTACACTCAAGCCGGCTATTCTGGAAAAATCTCACCGTCAAACTTAGGTAGCTTGAGCTTGAAGTGAGCTGTCATTCCACCTCATGAAAGAAAGAAAGAAAAGAAGGAAAAACTGTTTATTCTCCACAAAAAAAAAGCATGCTCAACAATAAAAGACGTAAAATATACCTAAACAAAAATAACCAAAATGCCAAAATGCTACATGATGCTTGAGATTTGCCATGAATTATGTAAGTAAGTAAGTAAGTCATTTATTTGTCCAAAACACGAGTATACACACACAAGGCATGCAAGATGTTACAATAAATTATGTCACAGTCATGTTTTGCCTTTGCGGCGTACAAATTGCGGTGTACTATTACTAAAAAGGACCCTATTGACGTCTCAGTCAGAGTCAGAGGTGCGTGCTTTGGATTCGAACTTGAGACCTATGACTTGGCAGTCTGACGGCATTGACAATATTGATAACTCACTTCACCTAAGTTTACACGGTGAGATTTTTTTCAGAATAACACTACACCCGGTGTATTCTGTAAATATCCCACCGTGAAAACTTAGGTGAAGTTAGCTTCTTGTGAACTGTCGTCCCATCCGATACTAGAGAATTTACACTATTGACAGCTCACTTCAAGTGCTATTCTGTAAAACATCTCACCGTGACAACTTAGGACAACTCACTTCAAGCTCACTTCATCTAATTTTACAGAGAGACCGTCAGATCTGCCGTTTAGTTTAATAAAGTAGGTAAATAATATTGCTATAAAAAGAGTGCGTATGGATACCTACATAATAATTTTATGTAAACAATAATCAAGCAGAAACTAAGCGGCAGTGGCTATAATAAACTATTCACTCATTTCCTTATCAGCACGACCTTGGGCACACAGTCAGTTGATGTTCTCTAGCTGCATAACATGGTTATGTGATTTCCCGGCGTTTGTAACATATTAGAATATTATATAGGGGGCTTAAAACAGCCACTTTGGCAGAATCATAATAGGAAAATATTATGAATCATCGTAAAATGTCACAACCTGACAATTCATAATTTGGTCTGCGTGCGATTCATATTACGAAATAATTCATCTGTTCGACCGTTTTCTATGGAGATTCGTAAAATGGTCCAAACATTATGAATTGCTTCTGTGTGAAATTAGAGGAATTGCTAATGACAGCTGGAAATTCAGGAAATTAACTGCTTTTAGAGGAATTGCTAATGTGGCCGTTTTAGGTCCCCAGATCAAAAGGTTACAGGAATTAAACTTGGTTCAGGATTCAGGTAGACGGTATTATTGGCTCATTTAGACGGTCTTGGCGAACTTTGGTAGTTTTTGGCGCAATAATCTTGTATTAAGTGCTACACACAGTGACATGTCCGGGTCGGCATGATTCGGCACAGCTGGCCGGCAAAATTGAACAACAATATTATATAGACCATGTTCGAGCCGACTCGAACATGATTAAGCTAGGCCAGATGCCGAACGAAGTTTGCCGGTGGGCACGAGCCGAATAAAAGCCTATGTCTAGGAATGGCTTCGGGTCAGCTCTGTTGTTCAACAAATACTGCCAAATTGGATGTGCCGACCCGAACATGTGTGAAGCACCTCTTACACGGTTTCGGAAGCTTCTACAGATTCTACCTAAGTAGCTTTGTGGTTTTTGAGGAGTTGAGACGACATTCCAAGATGCCCTACTGAGTACTTTTAAAAGAACGCAAATGGGCTTCTCGTAATATATTAAAATCCTCGGTATTTACCGTCTACCTTTATATTTCAAAATAGTTTTACCATAATAGAATAAACAATGATACCATTGTAATGCCTGATGATATCACAGTGTAAATGCATAAAAATGGTGCTATTTTCTGCACCGCCTGTTATTTCATAATACTGTGCATCACAATTTGCATTTTATCTATTGGCGAAAATATTTTTTTGTGAATATGCATCATCCTCTCAAACTGCCTTAAAATGCAAAATTTCGTAAAATGGCGTGAAAGGTGGCATTCTACATATTGCTGCATTTATCGGGGTTAAGCAATATTCGTGGAGAATAAATTAAGCGATTTCTCTTGGTCTCCAGTAAAATAATTTAGCACATTTAAGTATAGTACTTACTTTCTATGTTTAGTTGGACATTACTGACCCTTCTTGAGCAAGCATATTGATCAATGTTCGTGCCTTCTGTGTATGAGAACAGGCTTTTGCCCTGCAGTGGGGCAATAATAGGGTGGTATGGTATTATTACTATAGTTATATGGGACAATACTAGGCTGGTATGGTATAATTATTATAGTTATACCACCGCCAAAATAAGTTATTTATGATGATTAAAATTTAAATTGAGAGCAGTGGTGGCTGATGAAATGATAACAAGGGCAAATTACTTTATATAACGAATTTATTTAGAAAATTATTGTACCGGATAATGTTAGCACACTTGACAGATCGAACACAAGAGAGTGTTCCATTTACGACTATATGGCAGATAGAACTAGTGCAGGGTCCATACTTTCATCAGTGGCCCAGTGGTAACGGCCGTGACTTACGAGTTGTAGGTCGTAGATTCGAACCCTGACAGGCGCTTTTGTGTAAATAATTTCATCACCACTGCTCTCAAAACGGTGAAGGAAAACATCGTGAGAAAACCGGCATGTCCTAGAACCAAAAATTCGAAGACATGTAACATCTACTAACCCGCACTGGGCCCGCGTGGTGGATAACGGCCCACTCCATCACACAGAGAGGAGGCTTATGTCCCAGCAGTGGGAGCATTATTATTATTCAAATACAAATGATTCCAACAATCAGAATAAAACCAAAGATAGGCGCAACGCGACGTTGCGACGCAATTCTCGTAGAACAATTTCCATTAAGTTTTCATAGAAATTGTTCTACTAAGGTTGCGTCGCGACTGTCTGCGGGAGCCTTAAAGTCTGCTTTTACCGTTAACGTGTAACAAAATACGTTTAGTTAACTACTTTAAAAAATGGCTAAAGTTTTATAACTCTGACGAATTGATTTGCACTTGGATTAACTGCTGCATTTTCCAGTAGGGTAAACCAGTTTCTTGTTTGCTTAAAATGCTGCTTTTACTGCTTGTACGGAACCCTAATGTAGCAATGACAGATAAATAAAATTATGATCATATATGTGATTAAGTAAACGTTTCGTTATTCACATAGGAACTAGACAATAAACAACAAACCGAAGTACCTAGGTAATATCCTGTTTTCAGACAACCAAGTATGTACAAACAACAATTACTTGAAATGTCAAATTAGTTTTGATTAAAAAACAGACTTTAGACATGTAGATTGTAGAAGTGGGTCGATTTTAATGGATATCGTAAACCTCCTTGCAAATAAACATACATTTGCGTTGCAGATAGACGAAACATTATGTTCTATGAAGTTAGAAATGCCTTTAAAACTTAATGTCCCATATATTCTTATAACGATATTAAAACTATAGAATCTATTTGTTATTATCGTATTTATCAAACTTGCCTATACCTACCTACCCAGTTTTATGTTTTTGGCAACTCAACAGAAACCTACGTTTCCAAAAGGCACCATGAACATCAGTCAGGTACATAATCACCTTTTCAGCCACTCTCACTGAACTCTTGAAGTACACCAAGTATACCTTCTTAGGACTTATGCCTCTGCGTTCCCAAAAAGGCCAACGAAACACATTTAAAAATTATTTTCTAACGATATCTTTCGTTTTGTTTGCAGATCAACAGCAAATACAGCGAGGAGCTTGCGCAGGAGTGTCTAGAATGGATCAACGCGATCATTGGCGAGCCTACCAACACCTCCGGGGATATGGACAACTTTTACGAAGTACTTAAGGACGGTACTATTTTGTGCAAGTAAGTACCAACCTACCTTAATGAAAAAGAAAATACATTTGGTTGTAATAAATTTGACGCAAAGTATAAAAAAGCGTACAACCACAATAAAAAAAAGTTAGGAGAAAATATGCCTCACATCCACGTAAAACGGCCATCGCTCAACATAATACTGTGACACTCTGCGAGACAGAGCCACAGCGCTGGTTTTCAGCGACAGCCGTATTCCCTCCTAATCCAATTAGTAATTTACGCTAAGTCTGGCCTCCTCCTTTGTGAATAGTCTCAAAAACCAAAACCCCGATTGCGAAACACATTTTCAATCACAATCTGAAATTTTTTGAAGGAAATTGCTAACTCTATGCCTCTTAAACCTATTTGACAAATAAATCACCTGCTCGACAACTTAAATGACGCAATGAATTTTGAGGAATTAATAAAATGCAAGGCATTGCCATTGTAAGTGCTTTACGCAATCACCCCGCAGATTACGTATTCATCCACCATCACCTAACTCCATATCATCGAAATCTTTGGGAGATATGTAGGTATATCTTTCATATAATGTCAAAGTAAATCAGATCTATTAGAAATATCTTAAAATCAGCGTGCGTCTAGTACCGTTTGTCAGTCAGAATCGACCATTATGACTATTATATTTGCATGGCAACCGACCGACGACGGCTTTACGTCTCTCGAGTGAAGATCGGTCATCCATTTCGCTGTTTACGGCTATTCGAAGTCTTTATTGACTGAAAAACAGCTATATTTTATAGCCAACATTCTCTCACTATACTTTAGCATTACAAGCTGAGTTGAAAACGTGTTATTGATAAATAGGATTAAGCGTCGCCTTGGAAGTCTTTTGGCTGAAATTGGCAGTTTGTCCCAAGGTTGAATAAAATGTGTACCAACGTCATGCTTAACTGTAGGGTATTACTTCAATCATATAAAGTATCCGAGCTCGGTAATGCCGGGTTCCCCTCAAACGCAGCACATAATGGATCATCCAATACCTGCTGTATTGTGGGTGTGTGTCACGTGGGGTAACGATTGTATTATGTGGTTTATTATATACTTACTAGTTACTTATACCTAATAGGTATAACATAGCCTTTACCCGTTCTATACTCTACTCAGTGAGACGATAAATAAAACCAGAACAAATTTATCCTCAAAGTGACTTCGAACACACATGATTTCCCAACGTCAAACGTTGGGAAATCATGTGTGCTCAAAATCACTTGTGCGAGTTACACTGGTTGGTGCTGGACAAATACAAGTTGGAAAGGTGCACTAGGGTCCCGTACCAAAAAAACTGCGACAGTTTACTTTCTATTTTCTATTTTCCATGATAGAAACGATAGTAACATAATCTGAAAAAATTTCAATTGGCCACATACATACCTACCTACCTTCTTACCTACGATACTACGATTTAAAAGATACAGCTCTGAGATGCCTGAGACAGACAGACGGACAGATGGCGTAGGCTTAGTAATAGAGACACGTTTACACCCTTTGGTTACGAAACCCTCTAAACTAAAATAATAGTATATCACCACTTACAAATATTTCTCGTATCATTGCAGGCTTGTTAACGACATTCAGCCAAACATGGTGAAGAAGGTGAACGTATCCAAAATGGCATTCAAGTGCATGGAGAACATCAACGCGTTCCTCGAGGCGGCCAAGACCCTGGGCGTGCCCGCACAGGAGACGTTCCAGACCGTCGATTTGTGGGAGAGGCAGAACCTCAACTCTGTTGTTATCTGCCTCCAGTCTCTTGGAAGAAAGGTATTACTTAATATATTAATGAGTTATCTTAACAAATTATCATGTCCCTTTAGCTACTTTCTCATTTTTATTATGCTGCCTGTTAACGGCATTTCATGACACTCTGCAAACGCATAATCCACGAAAAATTAACCAACTCATTCCAATTTCTGTTCCAGGCTGGTAACTTCGGCAAGCCTTCGATAGGACCAAAGGAATCCGAGAAGAACGTGCGAAACTTCTCAGAGGAACAGCTGAGGGCCGGTCAGGGTGTCATCTCACTACAGTACGGCTCTAACAAGGGAGCCACCCAGAGCGGCATCAACTTTGGAAACACGAGGCACATGTAAACTCCAGTCTGACTATAAAGACAGAACCACACGCTACGCCACTTGTGCGCTTTTAAATCACATGAATTTCGAATTGTCGAAGAATTTTTTTCGTCCGTGTTCAGCAATTCGTACCATGGAGTTTCGTCAATGTGGTTCTGCCTTCAACCTGAATATACACCCGATATTTGTTGGATAGGGATGATTCGCATCAGTAAACCAACCTTCGACTAATATTAAAAGTTTATTAAAACTTTTATTTATAAATGTGCATGAATTCGTCGTATATCTATTTAATATTTAGTGTTTATTTAACTTTTATTGAAAACTACGATGGGAAAATACGCACAGTGTGTTGACTCTACAAAGATGATAGCAAAAAATAATGGTGAAAACTTTGACGTTATATTATTAAGAATTTGAAATTTCTTGATGAAAATCATCCCTGAAAACACACAAAATAATAAAATATGCATAGTGCAGTACTTATTAGATTCAAATGACTTAATGTTAGAATAGAAAAGGACCATTTCCTTGTAAAAAATCTCTTTTCGAATCTCTTTTTGGCTATATGTGCATTATGTTTTAAATTTTCCTAATACTTTCTTCCATTGAAGAAGTTTTTCTTGGGCTTTATAGTCCCGTAATTGTAACGGTGTCTTCTTCTTCGGGACTGACCCTTGCCAATGTTGCAGTCATTTAAAAATTAAGTTTTTATGTGACAAAATCATTCCAATCCATTCCAGAATTTTGTGCCGTTTGAAGTTCGTTAATTTATATTTTAATAAGTTTAAGTCAGCTAGCATTTGATATTAACTGGTTGTTCTTTAAGTTTATAAACATTTTGATTTTTCCTTCTCAACATGTTAAAACTGTGCCAATGTCATCACACACAATGTTCTTATAATAAACGTTATTAAACAGTACAATTACTAGAATTACAAATTCTTTTATAGTAATACTTGTGCCTTTGAACTCCATAGGGGTTGAGAACCTATGTATATGTTTTAAAAGTGTCTAAAAAAAATATAATATAATCGCTTTTGACTTACAATCAGGGTTTCCTTCTATTTTTATTATTTATTTAAAGATTGAAATTAATCATTCCATATAAATTTAGAATGTTAGTACACAATGTGATTAATGATTATATAAACATTCTATACTATATTTTCATATAGTTACGTATATATTTGACGATGACGTGTAATTCTAGTTGTGTAAGTTTCATAAAGTATTTATTATGCTTTATGGAAGTACGTAGAATAATAAAATTTAAGTAAACTAAATAGTGTTTTAATTACCTATAATAATTATAATGGCAAAAGTATAAAAAAAATGAATGCCATCATAATAGTAGTTACCTACTGTTGTCAAATTAGGTAGAATTACCTACCTAATTCAACAACAGTAGGTTCTTCTAAAATAATGAAAATTTGTGATAAATACAACGAAGTAGTAGTATACTTATCAAGATATGCAAATAAAATATGCAGATAAAGTTATAAGGCCATCTGTTTACACAGCGAAACAACGTGTCGTACTTTCAACACTAATATGCCTACGCGACGACCGCGACATTGACAGTACGTCAGAATAAAGTGCATTTAAATTAATAATGACCTATTTATAATTTGTATGATGGATATTTGTGTCAGTCAATTTATTTATTTCTTTTTAGACCTTTTCGACTTATGTAGGTGCCTCAGTCAAAGCTGTTTTGTTTTGGTTTTAAATTCATATATGTATTTTTCAATGTTATCTACATAATTTTTAGAAGATGTTGCTTTAATTAAGTACCTATGGAATGTAGTGTATTGCTGTAATTAGTCTATAAATCAGAACATATACCTATAACTTGATAGTATATACTGTAGGATTACATATTTTTAATAAATATTTTTTTACGCAGTTTCTACGCGACATCAACGCCTATGTTGAATACATTCAAAGATAATATAATATTTCATATAAGCGCTACTGTTTGCCATTAATATTCTCACAGGCGCTTAATTTAGCGATATCCTAGCGCCTTATCAAAATTTAAATGACTCAGTTGAGTCATTTAAATTTTGATAAGGCGCTAGGATATCGCTAAATTAAGCGCGAACAGTTGTTCAGACTGTTGAATTGGTTTGATAATAAAAAATACTGTAGGAACCCACTAATATAAACACTCTTGATTCTGTAGAAGTTTAGCTTGACTCGTATCATCTACGTTATCTATCCATTTGTACCTATTTTTTGGGAAAAATACATAGGTAAGTTGTTAAAATCTGTCTTAAAATCATAGAACGGCCAAGATTTATGAAGCTTTTTCTTTTATCGTCAGCTGTGTCAAGAGCTCATCGTGAAATGCTTCGTGTGTTCGCGTCAAGACTAGAAGCACTTAACACTTAGATAATGAGCAAGAAACATTTACCTAATATTGTGCCTGCCTATATCAGTCTGTAGTAGTCGTTGACCATTGTGTTCCAAAAACGAATGCCTTTTGCTAATCATTTAGCCACCTACGTCATTTGATTGATTGACTAATTAATAATCAAAATTAATATCTCTGAGCTACGCCAGAACATGCAACGCCCCCTTCGATAAAAAAATTAATATGCTACCGACGCTACATTATCTACCTACTCTTACGTTGGTACCTACAACTAATTACTATTTTTCAACTTTTATAATAGATAATTCACTTATTTTAATGCCCTCGTAAAGGCACTCATTCAGTTGAAGTATGGTGTCCGTTTCGACCGCGCGGCCAGGGCGAAATAAAAAAAAAAAAACAATGCCAAGATTTTGTAAAAATTTGTAGAATTTGATTTCCAAAACCATAAATTTGTCAAAGTTATGGTTAAAAAGTTATAAGGGTTTGAACGTGGCCGCGCCATTGAAACGCGGCGAACCGCGCGGCCACGGAGATCTTTAAAACTAAGCGTTGCAGAGATCTGAAATTCAGGTAAATAACAGATTGAATTTGTAAAAAATTTGTAAAAATATAGAAAAAAATCCTAGGTTTATATTTTGGGAGCTATAAGACTAAAACTCCATGGCCGCGCCATCGAAACGATGAAAAATACGTTATCGCCGATATCTCGCTGAAAAAGCATCGCAGGGGTCTGAAGTTTTTTGTAAAACGTAGATTTGAATTTGTCGAAACTTGTAAAAATACTACAAAAAATTCTAGGTTTATGTTTCAGGAGCTGTAAGACTAAAACCTCATGGCCGCGCCATTGAAACGGTCAAAAAACACGTTATCGCCGATATCTCGCTGAAAAAGCATCGTAGGGGTCTGAAGTTTTTTGTAAAACCTAGATTTGAATTTGTCGAAACTTGTAAAAATACTACAAAAAATCCTAGGCTAATATTTCAGGAGCTGTAGTACGGTATCGCGTAGAAATAAGTCGTGATTATTTATCGAAGAAAGTAATTGTAAAGCGAGTTTTTTTTTGTAAACAACACCTATTAATATGTAAAACTACCGATACTAGGCAAAAAACATGTATTTTTCGGTATTTATAACTTTCAATACGTTTTGAATATTTCGATAGGGTGACCATGGCTTTTTGTTTACAGTAAACTTTCCACCTATCGTTTTAGAAATTATATCTCAAGGATTCTAAATTCAATTAAAATGAAACGGATAAAATACAAAATCATATGTTTATTTCTTTTAAATTCACTTAAATCATTGCTTGATTTGACAATACTGTGGTTTTGAGTACACGTGCCAGAACCATAACAAATAACTTTGCACAACATTCGTAATTCCTGTAAGATAGCATTATTTGATGAATAATTGTGGAATCAAACACATAACTTATGTCTAAGACTAAATTCTGCCAGAAATAACCCCCTGTAATTAACAGTATTATGTCATAAGTAACGTGTAATTAACTCATGCATTCCAACATTGAATTGCACTAAAGGAATTAACCATAAGGCCACACACACTACAGTACACAGGAGCGAACAGAACGCGGGTGCAGCGCGGGAGACGAAGGCTGTATAACCAATCACAGCAGTCCAATATGTGAGAGATATCCCGGCCGCTGCACCCCGTCTTCCCGCCAAAGGCTTTTTTGTTGATCAGTCGTCGTTTTACTTTCAGTTAATTCGCACGGATTGCTCGTTGGTGTTTTAAATTTTGACATTCCTACGGACTTTAATTTGTGCACTGTTTCGGACATTTGTTATCTTTGGAAAACTACGTTCTGCTGTTACAACTTCGAAAGCGTAAGGCGTAAGCCTTAGGATTTGATTTCAAATTAATACTTCTTATCAAGGTAAGTTGTAAGTTTGTGAGTTTGAAAGAAATATATGTGTTAGGGCAAGTAAATAATCTGTGATTTATATGATTATAAAAGAAATATAAATATGTTTTTTGTATCTTGTCGTTTCATTTTTATTTAATTTAGAATCCTTGAGATACAATTTCCAAAACGATAGGTGGAAAGTTTTCTGTAAACAAAAAGCCATGGTCACCCTATCGAAATATTCAAAACGTTTTTTGCCTAGTATCGGTAGTTTTACATATTAATTGGTGTTGTTTACAAAAAACTCGCTTTACAATTACTTTCTTCGATAAATAATCACGACTTATTTCTACGCGATACCGTACTACAGCTCCTGAAATATTAGCCTAGGATATTTTGTAGTATTTTTACAAGTTTCGACAAATTCAAATCTACGTTTTACAAGAAACTTCAGACCCCTGCGATGCTTTTTCAGCGAGATATCGTCGACAACTTATTTTTCATCGTTTCGATGGCGCGGCTATGGAGTTTTAGTCTTATAGCTCCCAAAATATAAACCTAGGATTTTTTTCTATATTTTTACAAATTTTTTACAAATTCAATCTGTTATTTACCTGAATTTCAGATCTCTGCAACGCTTAGTTTTAAAGATCTCCGTGGCCGCGCGGTTCGCCGCGTTTCAATGGCGCGGCCACGTTCAAACCCTTATAACTTTTTAACCATAACTTTGACAAATTTATGGTTTTGGGAATCAACTTCTACAAACTTTTACAAAATCTTGGCGTGGTTTTTTTTTTTAAATTTCGCCCTGGCCGCGCGGTCGAAACGGACACGAAGTATGTGGGGAGGAATTTTATTGTAACATTTTAAACAGTACCCCATGAAAGATGAGTCTACTTTAGCTAGTCTGAAACCTGGTTGAACTAATAGGTCCCTATTTCTAGTACTATAATTATGTCTATCACCTCTTTTACTAAAAAGATGTAATTTTTTTCTTACGTGCATGATGTTTTCATAGATATATTGACAAGGTACCGTCATGATGTTTATATCCTTAAACAGTTCCCTTAAAGAATCGTGCCTGCGGAGATTATAAATAGCTCTGATCGCTCTTTTCTGCAGAATAAAGATAGACTCGATGTCTGCAGCCCGTCCCCATAGTAAAATACCGTAACACATGATGCTATGAAAGTAACTAAAATAGACTAGCCTCGCGGTATCTACATCAGTAAATTGACGGATTTTTCTGACAGCATATGCTGCTGAACTTAGCCGTCCTGCAAGAGATGTTAAATGAGGACCCCATTGTAGCCTTGAGTCGAGCGTGATCCCCAGGAAAACAGTTTTATCGACGAACTCTAATTTCTCTTGATTCAATACAATCTCGCAATCCCTACTTTTGACATTTGGCAAAGAAAATTTGATGCACTTAGTTTTTTTCCCATTTAATACTAAATTATTAGCAGTGAACCAATTTTGGACCTGCAATAGGGCGTTATTTACTTCGTCAAAATTTGTAGCACGTCTATCTACCTTAAAAATTAAGGAAGTATCATCAGCAAATAACACCATGTGTGGCTGATTTTTTAATAAATGGAGTAGATCATTAATGTATACTAAAAAGAGGAAAGGACCCAAAATCGAGCCTTGTGGAACACCCATTTTTACTTTTAAACCTAGTGAGTTGATACCGTTTATTTGAACTTGCTGTTGTCTATCATTTAAATAAGATTTTACTAAACTGAGCGCAAGTTTTCCAAGTCCGTAATGCTCAAGTTTCAACAGTAAGGTTTCGTGATCGACGCAATCAAAAGCCTTGGAGAGGTCACAAAAGATTCCTATGGCGTCCTGGGCCTCTTCCCACGCGTTAAAAATGTGTATTAATAAGGTAACACCGGCGTCGGTCGTACAACGTCCTTTGGTGAATCCATACTGTTGATCGTGAAGGATTTTATTTGTGTTAAAATGATTGAGCATTTGATTCAGCATCACCTTTTCAAACACCTTGCTGAAAACCGGCAGCACGGATACGATCATACGGGTCTATAATTATTGGTGTCTTTACTGTCCCCGGATTTGAAAAGTGGTATTACCTTACTGTATTTCATTAAATCCGGGAAGACTCCTTGATCCACACACAAATTAAATATTAAGGTTAAGTAAGGCGCTATGGTCTCAATTATAGAGGTACAGACTTTAATGGACATTCCCCAAAGATCCTCGGTCAATTTGATCTTGATTTGCTTAAAACCTTTTATTACTGTTACGGGGTTAATATGCTTAAAGTTAAATTCAATTGGGCTGGCTGAAACGTTCGCCCTTACTAAATCAAAAGAGAGCGATGGCGAGGAGTTTAAGGTTTCAGTAGTTTTAAGTGGGATACTGGTAAAAAAATGTACAAATTCTTGAGCAACTTCTTTGCTATCGGAAATGAGACCACCACCTGACGTCTCCAGTGTGTAATCGGAATTAGGCTTTTTGTTCCTATTCGTTTCATTATTGATAATTTTCCAAACCGTCTGTATTTTATTGTCTGCTGATTTAACTTTGTTGCTAATGTATAAGGCTTTAGCTGCCTTACAGGTAAAGCCTTATAAATGCCTTATGCCTGCCGACAAACTGCCACGCAGTTTGGCAGGTTTATAAAATGTGTACAATGTTTGGTCCAAATAAATGTTTTTTTTTTTTTTTACTCAATTTCATTCATTTGCTTTGCTTTATTATAGGGTGATGCTTCGAATTTGGGATTCGTATCGTTTAATTTGCAACGTCTCGCGTCTGTCTGTTTATTATCACAGGGCTGTATCCTTCTCCGTTGCAATTAAATATTATTAATATTAAATAAATAATACATATATTAACCCAATCACCTAAAGTGATGTTAAAATCAAAGACTCATCACGTGATGTTCATGCTCATTGCTCATTATTATAAGTCATACCCCCAACAGCGTGTTATCATCAAGACTTCTCTTTGTAGACAGGGCAGAACGATAACCCCGCGCAAAATATTCCGCTACTTATAATAAGTAGACATGGTGATAATGGCAGCCATTTATATATTATATAAATATATATATTCCATTAAAAGGCAAAAATAACCGTGTGTCATTAATTTTTACAATAGGTAGCCTCGAAATACCGGGAACGTGGGGTGCGGACGGGCACGGCTGTCTTTCCCATTGGCTACGCGTTCCATGGGGCCCCCTAGGGCCGCCAGAATCGTAGCTATTATAAACGCTGTCAAAAGAAAAGCTAAGTGAATCCCAGACGGGGTGCTATAATTTTCACATCCTAAATTCTCCGTATATGCCTGGCGCTCCATTATCCTAAAGTGCCCAGGCCCTCTATGGATTACAGACGAGACGGCTCGCGCATGTTTGAATGAGAAGAAGCAAACGAAACGTTGTAACGACCCTAATGTAAAGTTTTCGCGCAACAACAATAGCAATTACCAACAACCAACGTCACAAAATTAAATACGTAGGTAATTGTTTTCCAATGTAAAATCATAATAATATTATAATCTAATAAAATATATTTTTCTTTCAACTACGTAGTAGGTAATGTTATCATTAATCACTACAAAACCGATCACAAAAGACGTATTTTTTGCTTAGAACCGAAACAGTGCAGAAATGTTATATGAAATCTCATTGTTGCACAGTGTTTCATTAATGCACTGTTTTTAGGGTTCCGTACCCGAAGGGTAGAACGGGACCCTATTACTAAGGCTATGTCCGTCTGTTTGTGTCTGTCTGTCCGTCCGTCTGTCCGCGGCTTAGCTCAGAGACTGTTGTTACTAGAAAGCTGTAATTTGGTATGGGTATACATATAAATCAGCCCAATCCAAATAAACAGCCCATCAAGCCGACAAAGTGGTAAAGCGGTTTTTTTTTAGGGCATCTCACCTACCCTTAAAACTCGAACTCCCGATGTTTCAAGTTCTACTCTTAACATGGAGTAGGATAATCGATACAATTTTTGAATAGAGATGAAAATAATAAATTGTAATGACCCATGATAGGTTGAATGGCAGAGAGAGATCCCTTTTGTCGTAGGGTAGTAACACTATTTTGTAAAGCTAATATTATATTATAAAAAATACCGGCCAATTGCGTGTCGGACCACACACAGTGAAGGGTTCCGTAGTTGGGATGAATTTATCCCAAGCACAAATATTGTAGTTGAAAAACTTTTTCTTCCATACGGAATGTATGGGAGAACATGCTTTTGCAACTGCAAATGTAAGTTGGTCGATTATTACTCGGTAACTTGTAGAGCCTAGATACTTAGCTGTGATAGTTTTCCTTTTAATTTCGTTATATATACTACTGGCCGTGAATTTTTTCACATAGGTACCTATCCAAAACCAACAATTTAGCTGGCTGCGGGAAAGTCCGAAAGGGATACCGGGACCTTGGCAACAGGCAAATGAAGGAACACGGGTGGGTTTTAGTCAGTAAAAGTCTGACACGCCCTTCCGCTCCGCCCAGAGCGGGAGAAGTCATTGGATGATTTCCCACCCTCAAAAAAAAAAAAAAAAAAAAAAAAAAAAAAAAAAAAAAAAAAAAAAAAAAAAAAAAAAAAAAAAAAAAGGGGGGACACTTGACTCTAACAAAAATTAGCACCGTAAGTATTAGGTATACTTATCTAATGACAATGATGATAAATGTAGGCACTAAGTACAAATAAAAATATTTATACGAAAATCATTTTCCATAATTTGATACTTACCCAGTCACTTTTATTATTTTTGAACGTAATAATCGCAATCACAATACAAATTCACTACGATGTCAATGTCAGACGTCAGTGTTTTTCAGTAAGTTTTCTTTGGTAAGGCAGGTAAAATGGAAAAGTAAACATCGGATTCCAAGTTTCTATTGGTTGAAACTTCCAATAAAACAGCTGATAGTGACGTAAGTGTTTATAAAGCAAGTGAGAACAGTCTAGATGTTTTCCGAAATAAGGTTGTAAACATGTCTATCGATTGAATAATATTGTTTTTTTACTGATATCAGTTGATAATCTCGTCGGTGTGCCTTTAGAAGAATGATTAGTCATCGTTAAATCGAAGGCAACCAATTAAAACGTCGCACAATTCTTATCTAAGCGCCAAAACACGTAAAAATGTTAGTGAGGTTACGGCGTAATATTTTGGTTCCACATTGGTAAATAATAAGTATGTCGCAATCGGCAGCGGGTTTTTCTAATGGATGGGCGATCGACACAACGCCTGACCTGAAGAACTCTACTGATAACGACGTAAGTGGCCCCCAGCAGAGTTGTTTGTCTCACAGATAAAGCGTCCTCTATGACCTTATCAGGACGAAGTCGCGTGTTTTTGCTAATTTCAATTAACCCACAAACGTTCATTCACTATTTTTTTTATATAAAAAAGCCTATATATAATACCTATCTGAATTTATTATTGGTAAAGGAAATATTCACAATCTTTGTTTACTCATTACTCAACTAATTACTGGCTGGAATGATAACTGTATTAATTGATTAAGTATCTAAATACATAAAGATAATATAATTCACCATCACACTGTAGGTACATTCAGACATGCAAGTGCTAGAACGAACCAACTACGCAATCATGAGGCTTTCGCAAACTCGATGAAATAACATCAAAAAGATGAAAACAGGCACTTCAAATGAAAAAAAAAACTGAAACTTCATTGTTATATAAAAAAGTTTCCAAAACGTTTTATATGTTATATTATTTGTATATAATTAGTATGATTTAATAATTAAGTATATCATATTATATCTGCATTGAATTGTGATCAGTATACAATCTTAAACATCCCTGCTATTTGCAAGAATTTCAGTTTTTAATTTTGTGGGGTGAAGATGAGATGGCTCCGTAAGGCTTACATAACGTTAGGTTTTAGTAGGAGTTGAACAATGACATTTTCCACAATTGTAAAGTAACCAATCCATTACGATATCCTCTTTAAAAAAAGTGTTTTTGAAAGTATTCCAATATTATCTCAAGGAACTATTATTTTAAAACTAATAACTTCTTGCTATAAAGGCCTATTTTGGCATCCAATCTGATAAGCACAAGGAACAGTGTCATTTTGCTGACCTTTGGTCACCTCTTTTTATTTGTTAAGACCGTTTTGATGATTTCATTATCAGACCATAATTTAAACAAGCATTTATTTGTCTTAAGAAATAAGGATGATAATTTCATTAAAATATCTTTTATAAATTCAATTTGATTTTGAATGTAGAATAAGCAACAATGTTCATAAGAATTCTGTATGAGGAGCAAACTGTAGTAGGTACCTACTTAATCCCATTAGCAAAAAAATATTTTGTATTGAGGACTAAATAACCAGTTTCGTGCAGTTTCTATTTCACCAACATCTGTTAAGTATATTATTTACATTTTTTTTTTTTTTTGCGTCTTAGTGTAAGTCAAACATAAATCCACATACAATGATGGATTCTGTTTGTTAAACCTAATTCAACATTTTTTTTTTCTAGTAGGCAGTCTGACATTAATTTCACTATTAAAGCCCATTACATAATTATACAGTGTGTCCGGACATGAACTAGCAATATTCTAAATACTTAAATATAAACTATTTAAAAGTACAATTACACTCTAAGCTTGGGTCCAATACACTTCCCCACTATGGGCCAGCCATTTTGTTTTTTTGTTGAAATTTTCTCTTTGAGAGTACAAAAACAATCATATCTCTCAAAGTTTTAGTCATACTGAGATAAAAATAGGCTTATTCGAAAGGCAATAATATTGCCTACCGTCTGCATTACAAAGCAATATATTCACAATTTCATAACTTTTGAAAATAAATGTGAAAGTCGAAAAACATTACAAAAATTAATTACATGGTCCTAATGAAGAAAATGAAACGCTAAAAACCTAATACTTGCGACTGTCTTCTTCTAATTCAAAGAGAGAGAGAAACACCAGCAGAAAAAACCAAAACAAAAGAGGAAATTGATTACCTACTGTGTCGTGGGATAAAATTTTACACATCGGCCCGAGTACACTGCATGCCGCCGGAGAGGGGAAGTGTGAATTTGGTCCAAATGAAAATCCAAGATGGCGGCTGCGAAAATTTTAATTTTTTTCGTCATTTGTGTAGTTTTCATAGTTTTCGAGGGTGCTTAAGCCGATAGTGAGGTCAAAATGTTAATCCAAGATGGCGGCAGCCAAAATTTTCAAATTTTTTCAAACTTTTTAAAACCGCCAGTTCTAAAAAATGTCAAATTGGTCGTCATGGGTGTCCTTTTCATAGTTTTCGAGGGTGCTAAAGCCGATAGTGGTGTAAAATTTTTAATCCAAGATGGCGGCTGCCAAAATTTTAATTTTTTTATCGTGAGTATCTATCGTTTCTAAGGTTTTTGAGGGTGCTAAATCCGATAGTGAAGTTAAACTGAAAATCCAAGATGACAACGGCGAAAATTTTCAAATTTTTCGTGCTGGTTACCGTTTTCTTAGTTTTCGAGGGTGCTAAAGCCGATAATTTTATAATAATAAATAGTTTTATAAGGACATTTATCCTCTACTATCGAGTCTTCACCTATCAGACCATACGGGCTTGCCCCTCAAAAGGGTTTATTTTCATCGACAAACAGTACACACTTTAATATCTGTAGCCCCGTTTCCTTGATAAATTGATCGATTTCCTGAGATCTGGGGGCACAGAAGAGCTAGGTATATTCCCAAAAAAAGTTATAAAACTAAAACACATCTACGACAAAAACTCAACTAAAAAGGTATAAACAAAACATCACAGACATTAAAAGTCCGGAGTCACACATGTTAGGGCATAAATCAAACAGATACTTGTGACTCCGGATTTTTAATTTGTCTGTCTGTGATGCCTTGCCTTAAGTATACCTTTTTAGTTGAGTTTTATGGGTTTTAGTTTTATAACTTTTATTAAATATTTTTGGGGTTAAAAAATATATATTTTTGAAATGTGCTAATTAAGCCCTTTTATTTGATACCGAACACGACCTCACTAAAACAAACTCGCATAATTTTTTTGTTTTAGTTCTTGACTTATTGTCCTCTATTTAATATGACGTCACATAGTCTATAATCAGCGGACGATTCCTAACAACCTCCAACGATACCTAATTCGTCAAATTGGGACGAGCAGTTTAGCAGATATGAGGGAACACATGAACATACATACATACATACAAACATACATACATACATACCGGTCAACATTATAACTCTCCTTTTTGCTTAGACGTAGTCGGGTAATTACATTCAATTTGAACCTATAGTATAAGAACAAGTCAAAGTTCCTTAATTCTGTCACTGACTGACTCACTGATCATAAAAACTCTAAGGTACCTATTTCTAGCAGACAAAAGCTTCGTGATGATCTTTATTTCTTTAATAAATAGAATGACTGGCAATCGCTCACCGCAATAGAATCTACATACTTACAACAAAATCTACCTAGTATTAGCGCTGTGAGCGCTTTATTTAATAGATTATTCATAAGTGATTATGTTGCCGTGCGATGGCCAAGCCATTTTATTTTTTAAAGTTATAAAGATTACAAATGGGTAGGTACTGAATAAATTAACAGACTTTAAATCTCACATCTTTTTGCGGTAGAAGAACTGCGTTGCGATTGCGAGACTTGCATTTTTTACATGTCATGTTATGTTTTCGATAGGATTCCTTTTCCTTGCCATAATTGATAGCAGCAGTTCCTTTAAATTCTAATATAATAAAGTTTCTAATATTTTGCGAAACGATGTTGTACATAAGCCGAATCAAAAGAGTAGCAGAGAGAACAAGTCCAATAAACAATCCATAATCATAAGAGATCAATCACTTCGCGTAGTAATGAACGATACGAACACCTAAATTACTAGGAGCGAGTGACTGGGCGATTACACGACACGCGCGGGAGCACGCGTCGGAGACACGCACACACTGTCAACTTACACACCGGGCGGCCGGCCGCCGAGCGCTCGCAGAGCGCCAGCAATAGTTTCTTCAATTATCTAATTTTCAAAAGTCCATGTTTCCTCTTAAATATTTAGAATATCGCTAGTCCATGTCCGGACAAACTGTATAAATACCCATAGTCCATTTAAGAATTTTAAATTCTTTACAAAATTATGTTTTAGGTTTTTGCAATGCCAACCTGTCATAACCATTAGATTGTCTTGTAATGATAATATTTTTAATTATAGAATTCATTGTCATTAAGTACCTAGATGAAATCCTTTTTTTAGATAACATTTTCAAAACATATTTCGGCTAATGATATGTTAAATTGCAATTTTACCAAGCACTGTATTTGGATCGGTCCTAGTGTCCTTCCTTGTGGAGCTCCAGTTACTTACTAGAATGTAATGAGGCTTTCTTCAGCTTATTATTATTTCTTATTGCGCTGCAGGCACTGAATTAAACATTAACCACCTTTGAACTATTCCCTTATTAGCCTAGCCTACATTACATTAATGTAATTTATTTAAATTGAATTGTTAACTTTATCAAACGCGGATAAACCATTCTGAAATTAAAACAATATATTGCAACATCTTTTTTTCCATATCATTGGTTATTATTATATGTTTTTTTTTTGTAAAAATATAATTTAATACGGGCTATTTTTACATTGCTACTTATGTATAGGATCTAAGCATAAAATATGTAATTATTTATCAACTTTTTACTTTGCCATGCAAAGTTGAGGGCTATTTTATTATTTTTCATGTAAAGCTTGATCGCCGCAGCATAAAACAAAATGCTACAGAAATCGCTTTTATTATTATAACAAACAATGACATCACGGGGGTCAAGTCCTACTTCGGCACGTATATTCCATGGCCAAACAGTTAGTTCTATACTTTTTGGGTATAATGTATGACCCTACCACAATAAGTCATCAGTTCTAATCAATTGATGGTCCTTATTTCTTTACCGAATGGTCCTTAGCCTACCGCTTGCTTACAGATTTAATTCTACGATAAGTCAAGACCCCACATCGACTTATCAATATCGCATCGCATGTGACGTATATACTTGTTTTTCTTACTTAGTAATTAATATTATTTGCGTAGGTTTGTTTAATGATAGTATTCTAATTATACATGTAATGTCACTTTGATAATTATTGTACGCCTCTTTTTAATACGATAGGTACAGAATTTATATAAATGGACTCGTACTCGTCTATTCAAGTTATTTGTCTTTGAGTGCGTTGATGATACATTGTTGTGTATTTTGTGATGGTTAACAATTTAAGCGTTGTGTGTGGCGATTTTCTCTCGGTGAGTTACTTTTTAAAATACTTTTATTATTCTAACATTGTTAGTTTTCTTCCTTAATTTCCTTTAATCCTTATATTGAAGGAAAACTGTAACCTCCCACAGGTTAGAGATTTCCTTCAATATAAGGATATACTAGTAAAAGCGTCTTAAATCTTCTCATATTAAGACCAGGAGAGAAGTTAAACGCATTATATGTATTCAGGTAAGTACAATAGACGTAGATAGTATATCAACGTCTATTGTATTTTATAAGTAACTAGCTGATGCCCGCCGTTTCGCCCGCTTGACAAATTATATATTAAAACCTTCCGAGAACCACTCTATCCATTGGTGAAAACAGCATGAAAATCGGTGCAGTTGTTTTAAGAGTTTATCGCGAACAGACAGACAGACAGACGCGACGGAGGACTTTGATTTATAATATGTAGTGATGAATTTCTATCACATGATACAATTAATGCATTATATTTGTTAATCATGATCATAATGGAGGTGCTACCTATATAAAGGCCACTGACAAAGGGCAAAACGGTTGCCTCAAAAACATTGAAATACTCACATACAAGTGTTTTCTGCTGAGTTAACTGCATTGCGAGTTGCATTATCCTTCCTCTGCAGTGGCGACCCTACATTATCTGAGCTACTCGTTACCCCCTAGTCAGTAGGCACGGATACTTATTATCATGTGGGGTGCCGAGCGCGACCTTCCACCTCTGCTCACCCGCGATACCGACGTCTCTCGTCTGCCGCTGATAACGACACATATAAATGATCGCCTATAATTGCCCCGCACTATACTCGCTCAGTGTTCGTTCACCAATCTACTAGTGTGCGCGTCCTTCGTATCGCTCAACTTCGATTACTTTTATCCGTGCAATACAGTTTTTGTTCAGTTCTCTTCTGTTTAGTCCTCATGGCTAAATTCATCGACCGTGATTTTCTTTCTCCTAATTAAGTTAATCCAGTGTCTTTGAAAGTGGACTCACAAGTGCTACAAACTTTCTGTGAACGCAGTTCTACCGTTATTTACGTTTCTTTTAAAATTCATACTGGCACCAGCATACATGCATTTTACAAGCGAGGTGTTGCAAAAAATGACCATTGTTCTGATGTACCGTATCAACCCTATCTACTATTCAGACTACTCGGATACGATCTAGATTTATACCTTAAGCTCTTTCGGCTCAAAAGCTCCCTCTGTCATTGGCTATTTAACTTTGAATATTACAAGTTCGGAGTATATTCCAAAGATATTACCTGACAAAGGATATTTTCTTGTCAACCAAAAAGGATTTGACTATAACCCAAAATGGATATTGTGGCAAACGTAAGTTTCAACTCTATGATAGACTCATTTTATCACGAAGTTAACACATTCAAGACTCGTGTGAGGGTCAAAGTGTATCATTCTCTTCTGATTGAACGAACTTGTAATGCTAACAGAGATAATGTTTATTTTTACAGTACCACCCGGTGTTCAAGGCATTTCTCGCCGGTTCTTTCTCCGGGACCTTCAGTACTATATTGTTCCAGCCACTTGATTTGGTGAAGACTCGTCTACAGAACCCAACCCAACATGTTGTTACGGCGACTGTCAAGTAAGTCACATAATATAATCAACTAAGATTAAACTTCATCATCGTCATTATGATTCAGCCGAAAGACGTCAACTGCTAGATATAGGCTTCTTCTTAGCATCGCCAGAACTAGTTCAATATAAATAAAATAAAAGCTCTCTTCTCAACAGTAAACTAAGCATCGAACATTATCAAGCTTAGTGACCACCAAAAACTCACTGAGAAATAAGTTCACTCCTAGATAACAGCAGACGGTATATCTTGTTGCTACGAAAAAAAAGTAGGTAGGGAGGCACGAGCAGTGACCAACGACTGATTAGCTGTTTCATTAATTTGTTTATTGTAGGTGCCTACATTGTGATTTGAGATAGTTATTATGTAATTATTGTTAACACGACTGGACATAATATCCGTAATATGAACAAAAATGAAATAAAGGGTCATAATATCCTTAACATTGACATTGATAGAATCTGCTACTTTTCTGAGAATGCTTCCTTAAACTGCTAATGACCTGTTATCATTTTCCGTGTTCAAGTTTCACGAATATTCACGACATTTCAGTTTATCTGTTGTTATTTAATTGTTCGTATTTATATCAATCATATTTAAAATAATTCAGATTTTAATTAGTATAGTGTCTCATTATCTTACTTCTCTGAAATAGCTATCTCTAAGGCCGCGTTGTTCCGACCCAGGCGCGTGCAAAGTTGACACACAACGAACCTTCGTTATTAATGAATTATAAACAAACGATTTTGTTTATTTGATTTCCAATCACCCAGGAAGACTATCAGTGATTGCAAAAACTGCGCACAAGTCTGAATTTTGTAAACGATGAACGTCTTTTAAACCTTAAATTGCCAAGGTGTAGCACAGGACCCAAGATGCGCCTAGAGGCATTCCTGTCGTATACTTGGTAAATACTTTGTAAAATACGTAATTAGCGTTACATTGTGTCTCTAAATTCTATCAACCACTAACCTTACCTCCTCTTACAGCAGCCGAATTCAACCCGGGATGATAACGATCTTCACGAACATCATCCGGCAAGAACAAATAGTTGGGCTATGGCGGGGCATGGTGCCTTCCATTGCTCGCTGCGTTCCCGGAGTGGGAATCTACTTCTCTTCCCTGCACTGGCTCAAAGCCAAGATGGGGAAGACCAATGGCGACCTTGGTGCCTTGGAAGCCATCACCATAGGAGTCGTTGCAAGAACCATGAGCGGCGTTGCTTTAATACCTATCACTGTGATTAAAACAAGGTGAGTTGAAGATTATAATAAATTATTTCATAGAGTTGATTTGATGGATCTGTTCTTTACCACTTGGAAGATGGATGGCTTTTACACTCTCCTTTACTTCACTTGGCAGTTTTAAGTTGAACACTATGGCCAAAGGTTGTACCTGTTGATGGATCTCGATAATTTCTCCAGTTTTGTCTACCGTCACATAGTGTCACTTCATTAAACAAAATCATGTATTTTTTGTAACTGACCGTTACAAAAATAGTAATAAGTATCATAATTGACTCAATATTAATTATGAAAATACCAGAAAATTTAAAAAATATATATATCTTTTAAGCTGTTTTCTAGTAAAGTCATTGTATTTGATAACACCGATTGTGAATTTAAGTACTTAATCATTAATATTATCAAATTTACCTTGCCAAAAATGTCCCAATTACGTTTTAATCATGTGTTATTCCATGACGTAGAACTAATTACCGATAGCTGTCGGTAGGTTGGTCTGTGACATCATATTATCATATGTGTGAGCCTTTTCGTTATTGAGCACTTTACAATCAATTAATACCATGTTCATAATTATACGTGCGTTGTCCCCGAATGTGTACCTACCTACTCGATTACGTGTTCCGCTTCGTTATTGAAACACGTTGTATAGACGCTTGTTCAGGTCACTGATAAACAATACTTATGTTAATCCGAGGTTACGACGCAGTCGGGACTTTCTACGTTGTAGATACTGTCATCAACGCACTACACTTTATAATTATGTTAATTATTTAGAAATTGTATGTCTGGTCACCTGTATTACTTACGACGTAGGTCCTACATATGCTTACAACGTAACACCTTTCCAGATTGTATGCTTTCTAAATATTTTACGGAACTGCTCCTTTCTGAGGGTACCTTCTATTTGCCAACTCTTGATAACAGTCTCCACCATAACCACAACCATTATAGTTGAAACTTCAAAAAAAAATATTCAATTTTATTTCTTCCTCAGATACGAATCTGGAGTGTACAAATACAACAGCTTGGGTGGTGCTCTGAAGGCCATTTACAAAGCAGAGGGCTTCCGTGGCCTTTCCTGCGGCTTGGGCCCAACCCTAGCCAGAGATGCGCCATTCTCTGGCCTGTACCTAATGTTCTACTCGCAAGCCAAACAAAGAGTACCTAAAGGTAAGATATTTGGTCCTTTGCCGAAAAAAGGACCAGTGCCACTCGTTGCTAAGTTATACAAAGATGGTTATAGTAATGAAACATTAATTATTTTCTTTTACTATTAACGACGAGGGGTGAAACTGGTCCTTTATGTAGTTAGCTGTAAGTTACAGTTAGCTTTGAATAAATAAGTAATTTCAATGAAGCTTCTCATCAAAGCATTAGATACCTACTTACAAAAAATATTAGGCAACTTCAAATACACTGATAGAATGCTTAGTTCGGATAGATAATTTAAAGTTTCTATATGATACATAGATATAGCTATTTTATAATCTTCTTAAACACTGTAAAATTTGTACTGTATCATATTATGAACATTCGATATTCATAAGTAATAAATAATGATTAGTACTTTGTCCCTACGCGTGTTTGACTAGGTTGAATAGGAACTTATTCAAATGTTTTATTTATTATATTGGTTCATTAGACCCTTATCTGTCGATTAAAGTAAAACAATAATATATCCCTGCTACAAAAAGCCACAATTTCTCAATACCTTTCGCATCACCCGGAAGTTCCTCACTTCTTCCACAATATCATCTGCGTACGCACTTGGTTTTGTACTGTCTTTTATGAGAAGAAAATTAAAGAACTCAAAACGGAGCTGGGCCTTTTTGGCGCAAACGTGAGGCACACTTTTCTACTAATTTCTTTCATCGCAGTAACCCTTTTTTTTCTGCTGTCTATTATTTTGTGTGCCTTTTAGTCTAGGCTAAATAAATATAGGTATTTTCTTCCTTGCTTATTAAAAAACAAAGTCCCCCGCCGCATCTGTCTGTTTGTTCGCGATGAACTCAAAAACTGCTGCACCGATTTTCATGCTGTTTCCACCAATTGATAGGGGGGGTGTCGAGGAAGGTTTTAGTATATAATAACCGACATCCACCCAGACGAAGCCGCGGGCATCAGCTAGTTCTAAATAACACATGGCATTTTCATAAACTCGTTTAGTCAATAATCCTATGATAGCAAATTAATCGTAGATTATAATAATTATCATGTTTGCTTATGGTTAAAATGCGTCATCAAATGTGTTTTTTGTTTGTCAGGCCACACAATGATGACAATCTAATCGTTTTGTTAGGTACATATTCAATACTGGATCCATTTTTATCCATAAATGTATTGCCAAATACAACATTGATTATGAGTTATTTATTAAATGGTTAAAATCTGTTTTTTAATCTCGTAGACTAATTTGACATTTCAAGTGATTGTTCTCCGTTTTTTCAACTTGGAGTTTGACATTTTCACCTGTCTAATTAGTCTACGAGATTGAAAAGCAGACTTTAGTTGATTCATCAGTCTCCTGTCCATAACCAAATTTATTTGGGGTCGGCGCAGCATGTTTTTTTTTTCTTCCATACTTCTTTAAGTCGTCATCTCAGTAGTCACCCCCTTTCTAGCCTTATCATCTTTAATACAGTCCATTTATCATTTCTTTGGTTTCCTGATTATTTTATTTAAAATAAATATTTTATGCTGATAAAGTTTATTTTCTGTTTTGATAGATTTCATAATATTTATGTTATATTTTCGTTTGTAAATTATATTATTATTTAAAAAAAATGACATCACGATATATGACGACGGCGCAATGTTTTATATACATAAAAATGACGTGTAGAAAACTAGTAACGCGTCAATCATTTACTTAGTTACTGATTTATTACTAAAAAGATAACATAATTATATACATAAAAATTTAGAACACACTTATTTTACTCCCTATTGAACGATAAAATACGGTTGTAGGCACTTTTAAAGGGTTAGGCAGAAGTCGACTTTTGCAAAGCTGTTATTAGAAACTATTTTTTTTTTAATGTGCATGTGTTTATATATATATGCCTTTTATAAATGACCAAGGTGGGGCCTATTTTTTAAAAGCGTGCATCTGTGTACCTGTTATAAAATTATAGTAGGTAGTATGTTCTACATTCAAATTCCATATTAAAGTACTAGTTGATATAATTCCACCTCATACTGACCAAATTATCTCCTTTTTTCAGAATGGCTGCAGTCGCCCGGAGCAGCCAGTGCCGTCCACTTTAGTTGCGGTATAGTTGCCGGGATAGCCGCGTCGCTGGTCACCAACCCTGCTGACGTACTTAAGACCAATATGCAATTATACCCCGACAAGTTTCCTAATGCCTTTAGTGCCGCCGTATATGTACAGCAGGTAAGAATTCTTTTTTTTTTTAATGTAATTTAATTGATATCTTGAAATATTAATAATATAAAATTAAATAAGTATTTAATAACAAAAAATATTTTATACTTATATAAATTGATTAAAATACTCAAACGCCACTTAACTTTATAAGTCTTGTCGCCATTACTGTACCATTAGTGGCCTCAGACCAACAATACTTTATTTGTTGTTCTGAGTTAGTGGCAGAAACTGCATGAGGCTGGGAGACAGGGAATTTAGAATAGAATAACTTTATTTTGCGTAGAATATACATAATAGCTTCACATATTTTGACTTAATACCTTAAAATAAAATTATAAGTAACAACATTACGAACAATTTTTTTTATTGAGTAGGTAGTTATTTAGCGTTTGAGTATTCGGCTTAAAGTCTCTTGAAATAGGTGCTATGCCATCTAGAATTCGGTCTTACTATTATATTGCTAACGTTGCTACCTATTTAAATGTTGAACTCAAATGTTCACACAGTTCATTATGAATAAAATGGGTCTGTACGTACATATTATCAGATAGATAAATATCAAATATTTCTGTCAATGTTGTAATTTAACGAAGCAAATGTCAAAGGTCTTAACACGATAATAACTAAAATCAGGAAGATTTTTTACATGAGTACATACCTACAGCTAACTTTGTTAGATGCGCGTACTGTCTATGGTATTACGCAATTTTGTCTTTGGTTGCTGTTCTTGACATCAAGCAATAAGACTCAGACTGTCAAACTTTCATTGGTTGAATACGAGGCTTTTGGGTAATGGTTTGGAATGTATTTTTTGTGTTTTTTATTTTTTATTGTTGTAATGTGCGTTTTGTTTGTGCAGAATTAACAATTTTTCTTTCTTTTCTTTCTAAGATGCTCTTTTGTTTCTGAGTCATTATTAAAATAAGCACCTACGTACTTAAGTATTTATTTATTAGATAAGCAACATCCGTGGGGGCCGTTTATTTATTTTTAAATGAGTTCTATCAGTCATTCAAAGTTTGCTTGTACTTGTTTCATCATGTCAAGTTTACAAAGAATATTTTCATAATTACATGAAATTACGTATATAATAAAGGCCACAAAATCATCATTGTTTAATTTTTGAACTGTTGTGACATAAACTGCCTATTAGTTATCATTATTATTTTTGCGCAGAAAGATGTCTTCTGTCAATATAGTTCAGCCAAACTGTATGTGACATTGATGTAAACAAGTCATCCCATACAGTTTCATATTGACTTCATGTAGTATTTTTAAACTTTGGTATTAAATTATAGCCATTTTTTTTTAATTCAAGCTATTTATTAATTTAATCACCATAAAACTATTTATAGACAACACATGCTGCTTTGTTTACTCAAATAGAATGTTGAGTTTGACTACAGTATAGTACTTGCAATAGCATAATTAAATTGCTATAATGAGTTGTTGACAAAGAAAATAAAATTAATATTGTGATAAAGAGAGTTGCTATCACCGTCTTTACTCAGTGAAGGGCAAATAATGCCCCCTATCGACTAGCTTGATTACTGTTGATATTCATGAGTATATATTTTAATTAGCGATTATCAATCAAAGCTTAATAATTATTTGTATAATTCCTACTAGGCCAGATTTCAAATGCTTATGAAACGATCATAGTTTTTCCAAACTAAGTCGAGTTTAGAATGACAACCAGTATCAGGGCATGTTATAAAAAAGATTTAGTTGCAATATAAACTAGACCATATGTCATTGCTTAGGGTATCTAATCCGATACTATTATTCTGAATTTTGCGTAGAATAAAACACTTTGATCTTGTCGAACCTTAGTTATAGCAAGTAGTTTTTAATTACTATAAAGGCTCGTGTAAACTGGCGAGACAGGCAGCGTTACCCTTGTCGCGCCCGCGATATCACGCCTGTTTGTGGCCTAACATCATTTTTATTTACACTGCTTTTACGATTTTTTGGCGCTCGGATGACGTTGACAAGGGTTGGTAAACATTTGTGCAGTAAAATTGTTTTGTGAATGTATTAAAAACAAGATACTTAGCGGCGTTAGTTCCGATATTGCTCACGCGCCAAAATTACCTTGTAGCGCTATATCTCCCCCTAAATTGTTACCCTAGTATAAATCTTCCAATATTAATTTATTTTCTCCTTTGTTACAGACATACGGTGTAAGAGGGTATTTCAAGGGTGCAGTACCAAGAATGTTGCGTCGCACTTTAATGGCCGCGATGGCGTGGACCGTCTTCGAAGAAATCACCAGAACTATTGGCTTGAAATGAGATTCTATACTTTGTTTGTATAAAAACTTTTTTGTGATTCCGTTTGAAGGAGATCTTATTGGTATGATGTTCCTAGTTTTCGCATCTGCTTAGTTGTATTCGAATATTATCTATGCTTTAATTTAGTTTAGTAATATCTGTTTTTAGGCTTGTGATATGTACCTGGTATTCGGTTTTATTGTTACCTAATTTACCTGTTGTAGGTATTTTTATTATTATTTGTTATCCAATTTATATCCCTAGCCGATAGGCTAATTGTATTGTATAGATTATTCAGAATATTTTTGATATTGAAGCTGATTCTGTTGTGCACAAACGAAAAGTATTGCTATCCTTGTCTCACAGACGGAGCAAGAAAGAGACGGTGACAGTTTAAGAGCTGTCTTTGTTTTATACATGGCAGCTCGATCTGACGTTTTCTCCTTGATTTTTTGATAGCTTTTATCGACTTCTGCCTCGTTCTTGTTTTATTTACGAGGGAGATTGCAATAATAATGTTACTGCGTCAGGGCTTAAAAATCCCTTTTTTTAATTGTATGCCTTTATGTAGAACTTTTAAACAAGGAAGCAATAGTCTGCACATGTGGACCAGTGCCAATATAATAAAATACAGTTGTAAGTTTACAATGTACCTATATTGTTTCATTGAAGAAAATAAATTTTATTTAAATATTATTCCCGTCTTCTCATTGCTTATTAATTTGATAAAGTTTATGCTCAATTATCTATAAAAAAACGAGTCAATCCGATCACGAGAATTTAACAAGAAATGATTTTAATTACTAACACCAGCCACATTATTATAACGCTACGTTATTGTAACATTTCGCGCGCTTTCTTGGGCCCAAAATGTAAGACAGTGAGATTCAAGAAGACAGCACAGGGCGATAACCACAACTAATAAGGCGCTACCTCGTCAGTGACTGTCATCAGGTGCCGTATTATGAAGTATTAATGCCATCATTTTTCCAGTGTGAGAGAGAGACGGAGCTAGACAAGGCCGCTAGCACCATCCCGTTTTCGCAGTGGAATAATGATGGCATTAATACTTCATAATACTACCCCAGGTATTATGAATTAATGCCACCATTTTTCCAGTGTGAGAGAGAGACGGAGCTAGACAAGACCGGTAGCACCATCCCGTTTTCGCAGTGGAATAATGATGGCATTAATACTTCATAATACTACCCCAGGCCGCATCTTTTAAATAGGACGCGAGGTCACCCTCTTGAAAATTAATATGACATAAGTACTCACGCCATCAATCAAGAATAGAGAGAATAGAATCAAGTCGCGTTTGTACACCAAAATGTACACAAAAGATCGCGTACTCGAACTATCCTTAAAATTACCGGAGTTACCCTAGCTTGCAGAGTAAACCAACTGAAGTGGCAGAGTGCTGGCCATGTCTGTCGATGGATCGATGGCCGGTGGAGCAGACAAGTCCTGGAGTGAAGACCGCGTATCGGCAAGCGTAGCGTGTGACGCCTCCCAGCTACACGACCTTCAGAAAGTGGGACAGACTGGACGCGGAAGGCGGAGGACAGGGTACTGTGGCGCAGCCTGGGAGTGGCTTATGTCCAGTAGTGGACCGTGATAGGCTGCATTGATGAATACCATTACGAATAAAAATAAAACACAAAATAACGAAACTATAATATATTATATTTTACATATTTACAGTTACGATTTTTATGCATAATTTTCTAATAAGTAGATACACTATCATATAAACTCCAGGCCCTCATATTTGAGGTTTTCCACCAGTGTGTCGTGTAGCAACACCGTGCCATCTGTGGTAAATGCAGTTATATATGTGGCCGTCTTGCCCTCAAACTCTGTGGTCTTCAAAGCCACTATGGCTTCGTCATTCGTTCCCGGTATGAATTTGAACGATGAGAAACCATGCTTTGGTTGGTGCTTTGTTATCTGAAAAGGGATAAAGTTGCATAATCAATGAATTGCTTAGAAATCGTGTCAAAGCGTAGCATCGTTCTTTTCTTACTGTGAACACGTCTGTTTATGTAACGTGTTATAACGAAGCATTCAAACATAATATGTATTTATGGCTGATTATTTATACAACTGAGTAAACATTGCTTCAATCCACAGTACTGAAAATGTTAAAACGACGTACTCCTACTACAGTCAATTGCACGGCGAAAGTAACAATTTGACATTGACTTTGTTTGTTCCGTAGTAGTAATGCGCCATCTACATGAGAAGAGAGAAAAACAAAAAAAAAAACTATAGTTCAATGCCAACTATGCCAACAATACGGGCATTCCAAGAATTACTGCAAGCGCCCGTACCGTTGTGTAAAATGTGGATTATCTCATAAGACCTCAGAGTGCCAGAAGAGCGATCATCGTACCCCTGCAATGCTCTTTGCAATGGGCCTCATCTAGCAAATTACAAAGGATGTAAAATTTATAAAGAAACGCTCGCTGGCACGAAGAACCAAAATGCCCTCATACAAAGTTGACATGACCCGGAAGGTTCTTAACAGAGATGACGGAACTTCTACCAATATTCTTGGTAACACTACCAAGGAAAGCGCCCAAGGCGCTAAAACTACCTTCGCTGAAGTTCTGCAGCAGAACAAAGAAAAAACATTCGAGATTAAGGCCGGGCCTAGCTCGAGCCGGGACGAGATCAAAAACTTCACAAACAGATACCAGTAAAGACTGGAAAGGCACCCCAACGATCTGGTTGCTGCACTGAAAACAAGAAGTTACAGAAAAACACTTAAAAGGACAGACATCGTGTAGTCCACCCATACCTGTGTGGACCACGAATACGGAGTAGCTCACTGGAGTCACGCTCTTCCCGCCAGTTTTTTTTTTTACCTCCAACGAATTCTCTAATAGTACAAACTGAATGAGGATGGACCCAAAAAAAAAAAACTACACGAGCCAAAGTATCGCGAAGATAGTCACGCCGTGGCATAAAATTGAATAGAAACTGTATGAAGCAATCTCCACATAATGATATCATCGCCGTGAGAATTTGATGACACGGCGACAGTATCGCCGCAATTCTCTCGCCGGTGGAGATGGCGCCTAAGAGCAGATTTCTTAGTACAAGAGTAACCACTTTCGTGTTACACGAAAAAAGAACTGAATTTTCAAGTCAAGGGTATGACTTTTAGTTATTATCATCCCTACTTTGATAGTTCTTTTCTGAATTGCGTTCCAAGGAAGAGCGTATAGAGCGTACTTAGATTTTACTCAAGTACAGTAAGCGTGCTATATATTAATATGAACCTTATTTGTACAACGTTAATTTTCATATTCGTATGAAAAGCTTGTTTTCATTCACTTTAACGTACAAACATGGTTCATATTTGAATAAAACTCTTACTGTACTTACCTTGAGTAAAGTCTAAGTTCCTTTATTAGATATAGCCTTAGGTCCGAGAGGGTAAATCCAGTCACAGTAGCAATTTAAACTTTAAAAACAGTTACCTCAAGAGCATGAATATGTTTAAAATTGGCATCAGCAGTGATCAAGTAGTTGCACCCCATGACTTCATCTTTTGTCTCATTGTATGGTTCATGACAACACCTCCTTGGCAGGAAGTGCCATAATTGCTTGGCAGGTGACCATACTCCAGATTCATGGATCATGTAGCCGGGCCATTGGATGCCGATGGAACTACGAACGGCTTTGTACTGGTCCACCCAGCTTAAATGCTGCACCTGTAAATAAAAAAAGTATAGTGGTACTGGGTCTTCATTCCATATTAAATGAAAGAGATCTTTATTGTCATACGCAAGTATGTGTTAAGCCTGAATTCTTTTAGAGGAACAAGAGATAAATAATATTAAGATACAAAAATTAAGGCCGAGACCAGCAAGCGTAGCACAACCACAATAGAAACTGGTTCTGTCGACGGATGAATAGACAAAATGACAGATAAACAAATCCCGTAGAAAACCCGTTTCTATGGTTTTCATGCCACGCGTGCAGTTTAAAGAGCGAACTTTGATTTTATTCAAGCTAAGTAAAGTATCTTTTCATACGACAATAAACCTTATTCCTATGCGGTTAATGTTCATTCTCGTATAAAACGCTTAATCAAGGAATTATGTATATGCACATTAAACTTCATACAAATAAGGTTCACTTGTGTCTTAAACACTCCTGTAGTTAGCTTAAGTAAAGTGTAAATTGTGTCTAGCTGACTTTTCTGCTAAGTTTTTATCCCATTACATTACAAATCAGTCTTATAATTTGAATTTCCCCACCACAAACAAGACTGATTATCTAATATGACAAAATATTATAAATTATAAAGATAACCTCTGCAAATTGACAGAGTAAACCTTGCTGATAAGATAGTACAAATACATATCTGTTTTGCTACCGTATTCTGCAAGTACCTATATACTTGCTGCAATATTTTAAACAAATATGATAACTTTTCCTATTCACCTATTTTATTTATTTAAGTTTTTTCTCAAACATACTTGGAAATTCGAGCATTATTTTGACAACCTTCTTCCAGATAAATCGAAATTGCTGTACTGGTCAAAAACAAGTGACCATGCGGCCAGCAAAGTTATTACGAAAATCCATATCTGGCGTGTTTACTGACCAAAAAAATTACTGCGAAAACTCTTATCTGTCGTGTTATTTAAAAATGGACCGAACTTTTTACTTCTACGCATATCAACCAAGGAGGTAACATATCAAAGATTTAATTTAAATTTCGATTTGGCTTTCAAATAAAACAAAGAAGAAACAAATGAACATATTGGCGCGTGAAAAATTATAGTTGTTCGTCATTGATTCTGGAATTTTTATTTAATTTACTCAGTTTGAATTTCCACGCATTATTTGAGAAAAGTACTATACAAGCCTTGGCCTCAATCAGGAATTGATGGACTCACGTATGTGTGCCTCGGCTTCGCCTCGGCCTACATTTTCACGATCGTCCGTCGATCCCCTTATAGCTGGCCACAACAGTAATGTACTGTCACATAAAAGAATACATAAAATTAAATGTTGAAAAGCTAACAATTTGTGGTATTTTCCTTGCTTTTTGTATGAAAATGTAATTTGCTTAAATAAGTACTTATTTCATACTTAATTATTTCACAAAAACTTACATACCTATATTAATGTGAATTGTGTCTTCTATATTATTATCTAGAAACAGACAATTTAAATTCATTGTATATGAATATGACACATTTATTTTAACAATTAATTTTAATAATCTTACTTCTCCATGTATGTTGATCGCTTTCACCCACATGGGGTCATAGGTTTGGAACTCCCCGTTGGCTGTCGTCCATTCTTTACCCATTGAGCCGACGTACAAAATGTCATCCTTTATAGTGGCCCATTCGGACTTAAATCCTTTTTCGACCTGGCCATTACCATCTGGTAAAATCACCCATGGTACCATTTTATTGTTAACTATTTCAAACACCTGGAAATAAGAAAAACCACTGTTTATTATGTGTTATAAAACTCAAAGAAACACTGTTTTCGTGTTTTATTTTACTTTAACTGTTAATTAAATGTGCTAAATAACACAAAGTTTAATAAATTCAGTGTTGTTCTATATTGAAAAAATTTAGGTTTTTAATAACCAAATATGTCAATTTATAACTCAGGTAGGTACTTTATTGAATGATTGATTGTATTCTGTAAATATGTAACAAAATTTGAGGATAACAATGTGCTTACCATTCCTGATCGGTCATCAAAAGCGAGCAGTCTTCCATCATATACTATTAACTCAGACAGCTCCATGCCTCTTCCCTTGTGCGAGTATGTCGAAGACAAGAGTGTGGGCTCTCGTATGTCCCATGACACTTGCACAGACTTCTTGGCATGGTGGTAATTGAGTTGCCCTTTTTTTAAATAACTTACGTATGTGTGTTTATTACTACTGCTTTTAGAATTGGTGTCTAAGTCCGTCACTATTCCAATCCTGAATGTGACTAAATCTCCAGCAACCAACGGTTTCGTCAGCGGGTAAGTCGTATTGTATGGCCGCACTGAACTAGCCCACCTCTGGACACTGACTGGCTGGCTGCTTGTCCACCAATTATAATAACACAATACCAGAAGGAATGTTCCTATTAACACAATTAATAACACGAATTGTGGCTGAACCCTCACAGCGTTGCCAACCCTGTACGTGGCTGGAGTGCGCAGCGCTTTGCGCCAGTCACGAAGGGTACCTTTCATTTTACGATCTTCAAACTCGTAATACTCGTTCATAATAAATATAATTAAAGCATATTAAATTCATTTAATTAAATTGACTTTCGATATCATATTATGACTAGTGGAATCGAATCATTTATTTATTAGTAAACGTGGTAACTACACCCATAGTACTAAATAATATCACTGGTTGATTTCACTAACTGTTGTGTAAAAACCCTTGGTAAATGTAGAAGCTTAACACTTTTAGCTAGACTTAATGATATCCCCAACGTGTTATTACGGTTCATTTTAGAGATAAAACAAATTTTACATAATTTTATTGCTGATTAAAATTTGCTATGACTATCACACATTATGACAGTAGTGTGACTGTGTGACACTCATGGGTAATGACGTTTGACATTTATTTGGCATATTGACAGACAACGGCCTTGATTGAAAGTCGTCATGCGCAAAAAACTTTTTTACAAAAAATTAAACCGACGAAAAAAGAACTGAAAAGCGCAAAATAAATAACTTTAATTTCGGAAGTCGGTGTCTTCGCTTTTCAATTTTCGTTTTTTGCCACCGACTTCCGAAATTAAAGTTACTTATTTATTTTTCGCTTTTCAGTTCTTTTTTCGTCGGTTTAATTTTTTGTAAAAAAGTTTTTTATTTTTCGCTTTTGAGTTACCATCCACTCCAGGGTACTCCAGGGGGTTACTCCAGGTTAAAGACCTGGAGTTGATGATGAGTGGTTGTGTCATCAGAACTATGTATGTGTGCGAAATTTCAACAGAATCGGTTCACAGTTGAAAATTCAGTTGGTGAAAAATCAATCAAACCCATTTTTTCTACCTTTAGGGGTGGATTATAGTTTCAAATTTTAAATGGGACCAACTTCGAGGTATACCCTTCCCAATAAAAAAATAATTATTCAAATCGGACGACACACTAAAAAGTTATGCGTGGTCATACATAAAAAAAAAAAATATATATATATATACGGGTCGACTTGAGAACCTCCTCCTTTTTTTCGTCGGTTAAAAAAAAGTTAAATTCACGAAAAATTGTAGATTGTGGTGAATTTCTCGTCCGTCTCTTCGTTCGTTTTCGTCGTCATCGTTTCGTTTCTTCGTTTCTCGTTCTCGTTTCTTCATTTGCACTGGCGAAACATTCAAGACATGTTGAAATCTCTATTTTCTGTCAATGTTCCATACAATTTTTGACAGGAACTAGAGATTTCAACATATTTAGTCGTAAATGTTTCGCTGTAAACGCACGGTTAGAGTCTGCCCAACGAAAGCTGACCACGAATTATTATCTGTTGAATATTTTACTTCACTTCTAAGTAAAATATTACATGTCGAATTATTATACAAATATGAAATACTGGATTAAGTATCGCATATTATGTCTTGAATAATAAATAGTATCGACTGCGTCAACAGCGTGTAAAGCCAACTCTTGATTTTTAAAATTGCCGCTTTTTTTATTGGACAGTTTCTATTCGCCACATACCATAGCCATATACAGACTCAGTCTATGCTTTCCAGTGCTTTGAAGTTGTCATCTTTAAAAAAAATGTAGGTACCTAAAAATGTACTCTGTGACTTGTGTGGTTGTCACAATGACGTATTATATATAGACACGTTGTCCGCACTCTAAAATGGCAACATGAAATGAAGCCAATTGGCCACATTGCGCTCAGTCACGCACCAACCTGTCGCGCGACGCTACGTTTGTTTTTAATTTATATCGTGTGTGAAAACCTGTGCAAAATATAAAGAAAACATGCCGTCGTGTGTTTTCAGAGGATGTACAAATTATACCCCAAAAGTTAAAGACAAAAATGTGTCATTTCACGCGTAAGTTTGCAAAACTACATTATTTTATTTTATTTTGTACGACGCTGCGTCTAATGGCGGCCGGCGCATGAAGTTAGTAGTCACGTGACGTTAGGGGAGGTTGAGACACTAATACACAAGTTTTTTTTTGTTGTTAGGTATTTAAAATATTGTTTGAATATAATATGCACTTGTTATGTTATGAATATACATTATTGTTTTCCGTTTCATTTTAGATTGCCTACAGATGGGCTGATAAAAGAAAAGTGGCTTAAAATGATAAGGGTTCAAAGACGTGAAAACGATTGGCTACCAACTCCCTATACTAAAGTTTGCTCAAAGCATTTCTCAGCTGACGATATTTATGTGACGAAAAAAAATTATCGTCATTGAGAAATTTATTAATGTTCGCCTACATTTCGCACACAAAAGCTCTGAATCAAATTATAAGAGGCAAAAAAGAAATAAATTAAGTTTGTTTGAAGGAATTTAAAAATATGTATCTACAACATAAGTCGATAATATATGACTTCGATTACCATAGTGTTTGATTGTCTATCAATATGTTAATATTTTTTACATTATTAAATAAAGGCTTTTTTATGTTTATAAAGATATTTTGTTTTATTTTTAAATTTAATATGTAACAATAATTACTGTTGCGGAATACACCATTAACATTTAAAAGATATAATATTGGTATTACTTTATTCGTAAAGTAGGTAACACGGTACAATTATAAATTATTTTATTAACTCTAGAAAATCGAGTGTCCTTTTTTCCCCATATGCCTCTGATAGCTACGTCACTCATGCGCTCGACCAATGAGCATGTAATTTTACTATTACTTATCCTGTGACGTAACTGAAGATGTTTATTTATCTCCCTCTAGCAACAGGCATTCCGCCGTACGGTGTCATATTTTCTTTCCCTTTCTTTACGCGTATAAGTAGTTATCTAGTATTTTCGCCGTTTTTAAGCGCCGAGATGTTTGTTGATAACGTGTCTATATATAATACGTCATTGGGTTGTCATAAATTATCTGTCTGTACAAATTTAAAGTTTAATAAAGTAAAAATTTGGTTGTATCTCGCTATTGTTATTTCATAACAATTTTTTCAACTTTAATTATGCAAAACACTCTTCAATACTAACTGTAACGATGGAGAAATATCATGACCAAATATTCTCGACCTTGATCCGTTATCAATGGTCATCGCATATTACGGCTCAAGAATGAGCTCGGTGAAGTTAGCCGCACGATTTAATTATTATGAGCTTTTGTTAATCCTAATCGTTAGAGAATCGTTAGAGAGGGTTAGAGAGAAAAGAAAAATCGTTAGAGAGTAATTAGTTTTTATGTAAATACAATTTTAATTTTTCGTGTGAAGTTGGCCCCCCCTCCCGCAAAAATGGACTTAGACGTAATTTTGTTTTTTTAATCGTTTGCGAATCGTTAGAGAGAGATTAAGAGTTACACAAAATCGTTAGAGAGTTAATATTTTATTTGATATTAAATAATTTCTAAGAGCGTGACGTTAGCCCACCTCTGTGAATTTTGCCCCCGAATTAATTATTCTCAACTTTTGTTAATGCTAATCGTTAGAGAATCGTTAGAGAGAGTTAGAGAGAAAAGAAAAATCGTTAGAGAGTAATTAGTTTTATTTATCAACGATTTTAATTACTTTTGTGAGATTGGCCCCCATTCCCGCAAAAATGGACTTAGACCTAATTAAAAAAAATATGTAGTTTGAGAATCGTTAGAGAGAGATAGAGAGTTAAAAAAAATCATTAGAGAGTTAATGTTTTAATTGATATTAAATTATTCCTGAGAACGCGTTTTACTCTAGAGCAGATTAAAGTTTAGAAACGTGCCGCCTCGATAGGAGATAGGGGAGGGAGGAGAGGGGGGAATGGTTAGTAGATCCCCCCACTCACCCCTGCCGGAGATACAAAGTTTTTTTTAATAATTTTTAAATATGACAAGTCTTATATGCTGGGACCACACACACGGATTATCACGATAATAGACGTTAACCGTGGGTGGAGCCACAACTTATTGAATTTGTCAATTGAATAATAATTTGTTAACCATTTAATTTGAAGAAGTACTTACCTATCTCTATAAAGAAAAACTGAATTCAGCGTGTTAACTTTTATGAACTTATCTCGTAGGAGTGACTATTCACCATGTATCTACCATGACCTGTCATTTTGTTGTTTGTCTTGTCATATCCCTTTAGCATATGTAATGCCCTGTGTCGGATGACAGAAAGACGCACTGAGCGACAGGCGAGAAATGGCAGCTCATGTTAAGGCTCCCACAATCAGGCGCAATATCGCGGATGCGACAACATTAGCGCTGCCTGTCGCGCCCGCGATATCACGCCTGTTTGGACTAGCCTTTAGGCTCCCTGTGTACTTTCTTATCTTCGCTGTCGTAAAGTAAAAGTAAATTACTCGTACGTTGAATATAAAAAAAATTAAGAGCCTCACTACCAGCCCTTCCATTTAATATGTCACACTCACACTGTTAATATTATTGCGCATGCACAAGGTACTTTTTTTTTTGTATTGTCCCCCAGAAGTGACTCCCATATTCAAAATGTATTTATTTACGTTATACGTCCCATATTTGGGTCACAATAAATTACCAAATTTCAACATTTTTGTGGGAACTTTTATTTTCTCGCCTATCCTTTTGTGTGAGCTGTCGTTGGAAAGGTCATTCAAAAATATGGTGAGATTGTTTGAGATAAAAAAATTTTATAAAAAAAAACAACTGACTTACAAAATAACACAAAAAAGTGAAAAATAACTTAAATTTCTTTGCTTTTCAATTTTCATTTTTTGCCACCGACTGTCTAAGTTCCTTTCCGAAAGTTATTTTTCACTTTATACTGTTTTTTTTGGAAGTCGTTTGTTTTTTTTTGTAAAATGTTTTTATTTTTCACTTTTTAGTTGTGGTACCTACGCCTCTCAAATTCGAATACCACTACCTCCTATGTAAATAATAGTGACGGAGTCAAATAAGATATCATCTACATAGACTAAGTGGGAAAAAATACGTAATCATTGAAGTTAACTCAAAAACTGCGCAAGCAAAGTTAATAAAATTTATATGAGACCAAACAGGAAGCACCACCTTTCAAATAAAAAAAGAATCATCAAAATCGGTCCACCCACTGGAAAGTATTACAAAAATAAAAATAAATAATTAAAAAAACCGACGAATTGATAACCTCCTCCTTTTTTTGAAGTCGGTTAAAAACCATTTTTGGATTCAGGGATCCGTTTGCAAAATATTAAGCTTTAAATTGCAAATTTTTGTTACAGTCAAGTGTCTCCCCCCTTGCCAGCTAAATGGTTGGTTTTGGACATGTGCAAAATTCACGGCAGTAGTATGTATAAGCAACGAAATTAAAAGGAAAACTATCACAACAGTAGGCTATGGAAGAACAAGCATTTCAACTACGGAACCCTTCATTGTGCGTAGTACGACACGCACTTGGCCGGTTTTTATTCATTTGTTTTAGTCGCAAGAAGCCTCGCCGTTCGCACCGCGTGAAAATTCGCTGCAGTGGAATGTCCCGTGGCCAGACGGTTAAGTAATTTGGTATTATTATTATGTATTGAATCCTGCTATTACTATTGTATCTTCCGAAATAAGGTTGAGAGATGTTGTGTAACAAGCAAATAATGTATGTTTGTAGCGATGCACGGCGTTTGCCTGCGCAGGCGGTGCCGTGCAGCGCCCCGCAACACGCGCCTCACGCTGCGGGCTCGCGCTCTTGAATCAAACTCAAACTCAAAGCATTTATTTCAATTAAACCATTTACAGGCACTTTTGAACTGTCAAAGAGTCGGTCAGTTAGTCAAAAAGTTGAAGCTAGTTGCCCATTCCAATTCGTAGATCTCTATGGAGAAGAACGGGCAAGAAACTCCAAGGACACTCTTTTAAAAATGTATATAGATATTACAAAATCCTGGATACAGTATTCTTGGTGCTTCTATATGTGAGAACAATGTCAAACGAAAAATAATCAAAAACAATTCATAATATAAGATTAAAAATAAACCCTGGCAGATCAGATAAGAGATGACCAGTCTCAACTGAGGGCGCCCGTTCACGAACATGACACGTGGAATAAAACATCAGTGCTGAGCAACAGCCCGCCCGAGTGCTACTTGTATTGTGTCCCGTACCTACTATATCGAAATGCCACGGAAAGCTGCCGTTTCAGACGAAGAAGTAGTTAAATGCTTAAAAAAAAATTGAACTTATCTATAATCGCCAAAACTGCCGGGATATTCCAACACAATATGGCGCAATATAATTATGTGCCGAGTTAGACAATAAGTGGACTGCTCACCACGATCATAACAGTATGAGCCAGGATCGGCACAGAATCCTTACGATCCCCGATTGGAAAAGGGCATTGTTATTAGGAACCAACTGCCTCCTGATTCTGACCAAGTCACGTCGGTGGGTTAAAAACTACCCGACCAGCTCCCGACAAGCACCCACCTTTTGTGTGTTTTGAGCATAAATGATGCACTATAAGTACCGAATCAAATTGAAACTACAAAAAATATTTCGTATTCTTATTGATTGGTATCACTGTTAAATGATGGTTGATCAAATACACAACTTTACCACTCTTATCTATTATCGTCTCTCTGCATCATGTATCGTATCAGTAGTACTACTCACGGTGCACAATGAGAAACGTAAGTGTGGCCGCTTCATTCAATGCAATAATTCTCGCGGTAAATTTCTTTGATCTGCCTAAAATACCGCCACCAGAGTTATCACCCAACGTTAAACGCCAATGTGAATGCCGTTGACAAATTCTCGAGGTAAGTTGTGGTGTGGTACACCAACCGTTAACGTTTATTATCGGGATAATCCGTTGGTGTGGTCCCAGCCTATAAGATTTGTCATATTTGAAAATGATTTAAAAAAACTTTGTATCTCCGGCAGGGGCGAGTGGGGGGGATCTACTAACCATTCCCCCCTCTCCTCCCTCCCCTATCCCCTATCGCGGCGGCACGTTTCTAAACTTTAATCTGCTCTAGACTAAAACGCGTTCTCAGAAATAATTTAATATCAATTAAAACATTAACTCTCTAATGATTTTTTTTAACTCTCTATCTCTCTCTAACGATTCTCAAACTACATATATTTTTTAATTAGGTCTAAGTTCATTTTTGCGGGAATGGGGGCCAATCTCACAAAAGTAATTAAAATTGTTGATAAATAAAACTAGTTACTCTCTAACGATTTTTCTTTTCTCTCTAACTCTCTCTAACGATTCTCTAACGATTAGCATTAACAAAAGTTGAGAATAATTAATTCGGGGGCAAAATTCACAGAGGTGGGCTAACGTCACGCTATTAGAAATGATTTAATATTAAATAAAATATTAACTCTCTAACGATTTTGTGTAACTCTCAATCTCTCTCTAACGATTCGCAAACGATTAAAAAAATAAAATTACGTCTAAGTCCATTTTTGCGAGAAGGGGGGCCAACTTCACACGAAAAATAAAAATTGTATTTACATAAAAACTAATTACTCTCTAACGATTTTTCTTTTCTCTCTAACCCTCTCTAACGATTCTCTAACGATTAGGATTAACAAAAGCTCATAATAATTAAATCGTGCGGCTAACTTCACGGAGGTTCAAGAATGGACCCATTGGACAACTACTTAAAAAAAAAAAATCTGATTGCGAATGAAGCAGAGAAGAAAATTATTGATGCGATAAAGATGCAACTTTTCATTAATCATATTATATCATCCAAAATAAACGAATACATAAGTGAGTGCACATCATACAAAACTGCAGTAAGTACACTCAACACCATATTTGTTAAACCAATAAATGAAATTTTTGCGAGACATATTCTGGCCACAAGAAAACAGCAATGCCATGAAAATATTCAACAATATCTTCAGATCCTTAGAATGTTAAGCGAAGACTGTCCATTTAAAAATGTTTATGCAGAAAGTAATAAGAATGATTTTATAAGAGACGAATTTACTTCACATAAAATTCGTGAGCGCTTGCTAGAAAATTTTAACCTGACGTTGGATGAAGCTGCTAGCCAGCCACAAGCAATTGAAACTCCTGAAAATAATGTGTGAACATTCAAAGATCCGACCACTGGTGAATCTCTAGTCATGGCATTGCCAAAGACGGCAACGGAAGACAAAAATAAACTACTAACACCAGAATACCATTTGAGACGATGCTTTTTTGCGGTAACAAAGTTCACCCGCGTCAGAACTGCCCAGCGTTAAATGCCAATTTCCAAAAGTGTCAAAAAAGGGGACATTTTTCAAATGTTTGCAGGAGCCCTTAGACAAATATTAACGCTGCTACTGCTACTGATGTAGGATCTCCTGAAAATATATTCGATCATGAAAGGGCTATTGCTGCTCCGGCTAGTTTAAAGAAATCAGTTGTCACCATTGAAGTTATCGGCAAAAAAGCAAATGCCTTAATTGACTCTGGAAGCTCAAAAAGCTTTATTAATTATGATTTTTATTCGAATTCTTTTTTTATGAAAGCTCAATGTACTGAATCTGTAACAATGGCCCAAACAATTACTCACACAATCAATTGTGAAGGGCTACTTCAAGCAAATATTGTTCTTAAAGGCAATGTTTACGAAAAAGCTTCGCTTCTCATCGTTAAATACCTTTGCGCTGATGTTATCATAGAATATAGTCTATTGAAAGAAAAATCGAAACTTGAAATTATTTTTGATGGACTTAGAAAACCATTACAAATTATGTAGTTTGCTGTCTTCATATGTTCCACCAGTTCCTTTATTTTCGAATTTACATTCCAACTGCTTAACAATATTGCTGTAAAGTCTAGGAAATACCTAGTAACGATGATCTGAAATTCATAGAAAATGTACTTAGTCAGCTCTTAGCAGATGGAGTTATCGAAGAGAGCAGATCACATTGGCGAGCGCAAGTTCTCCAAAAATGAAAATCACCACAAACGATTGGTCATAGACTATTATCAGACCATTAACAAATATAGAAAAAATTGTGAACGACATTTCGAAATACGACTTCTTTTCTAAAATTGATTCAAAAAGTGCTTACTATCAGGTATTATAATGGAAGCAGAAAAACAATATACAGCATTTGAGGCGTGCGGGAAACTATCAGTTTTGTCGTATCCCGTTTGGCATAACAAATGGAGACAGTGGATTTCAAAGGGACTGGATAATAAAAGAAGAGTATTTGACAGATACATATGCCTATTTAGATGACGTCACTGTAGGCGGAAAAGACAAGGTAGAACATTATAAGAACTTAGAAAAAGTCATGGATGCATTTGAGAAGTACAGTTTAACTGTTAACAAAGAGAAATCTACGTTGTCAATAAACACAATTAACCTACTCGGATACAACATTTCGAAAAAGTCCATTAGACCTGATCCAGACCGACTCCAACCACATAAAAGCATGCTAATACCGACTGACAATACTTCACTTAAACGAGCTCTCGGTATGTTTTCCCATTATTCAAGGTGGATACCAAAATTTTTATCGTGAATCCAAAATTCGCATTATATGATAAAGCTATAATCTGCTTTTGAAGACTTGAAGAACTGCATTGCAAAGTCAAGTTTGTTTGCTATCGATGAAAACAAAATGTTTACAGTCGAAACAGATGCCTCTAATAATGCTATTGCGGCTACATGGACTCAAGAAGGATGCCCAGTAGCTTTCTTTTCGCGCACACTATCCATAACAGAAAAACGAAATTCAGCCATAGAAAAGGAAGCGTATGCCATTGTCGAAGCTCTCCGTAAGTGGTGACACTGCTTGATTGGAAGATCTATTCGACTGATCACAGACCAACGATCACTTTTTTCATGTTCAATCGCACACATACAAGCAAGATAAAGAACGAGAAGATAGAGAGATGGCGATTAGAATTATCTTGCTACAAATATGATATTGTTTATAGACCAGGAAATGAAAATCACGCTGCTGACGCACTGTCACGTATCTGCGCTATTCACACGGAATCTAAATGGAAGGACCTGCATAATGAACTTTGCCATCCAAGCGTTACACGGATATATCACTGGATACGAAGTAAGAATCTAACATTTTCGGTAGAAGATGTCAGAAAGATGACAAATGCATGTTCAGTCTGTGCAGTCGGGCAAACTCGTTTTAAAAAAAATAACAGCAATTTTATAAAAGCGACTTCAGCGTTCGAAAGACTGAATATCGATTTTAAAGGGCCAGTAGCGTCATCTTCGTCTAACAAGTACATACTGACTAATAGAGACGAATATTCGCGGTTTCCATTCGCATTCCCGTGCCAAGACGTTTCCGCTGCGACTGTAATGAGACATTTATCGACTCTTTCTGCACATTTGGAATGCCAGCTTATGTTCATTCCGATCGTGGCTCCGCTTTTATGTAAAAGAAGTAAAAGATTACTTACATAATAGAGGTCTATCTACAATTCGAAAGACAGCATATAATCCACAGGGCAACGGGCAAATAGAGCGCACAAATGGAACAATTTGGAAGACAATACAATTAGCTCTGAAATCCCTATGGGATTAAAAATAGAGCAATGGGAAATGGTTCTAAATCAAACACTGCACTCAATACGATCTCTGCTATGTACAGCAACGAACCAAACTCCTCATGAAATGATGTTTGTACACAAAATAATCTAATAACGGACATTCGGTACCAACTTGGCTTCTAACACCCGGTCCTGTCCTACTCAAAAAGCACAACAGAACCAACAAATACTTTCCCATAGTCGAGGAAGTCGAGTTGTTGGAGTCCAACACGGACTATTCTTTTGTGAGACTGGGCTACGGCCGAGAAACGACCGTGTCTAACAGACATTTAGCCCCAGCAGGGTTAGAGAGCGGGGAAGAAGGCGAACGTACTGAAGCTGTAGAAACAGAAAGCGACTCCTCATTTGTCTCTACAGAGAGTGCTGCCCCAGATACTCCTTCAATTCTGCAGACTACCAGGAATAGAAGACCACTGGCCTATCTGCAGGACTACGACACCTCAAGCTAGAATGAAGCGGGGGAGAATGTAGTGAACTTCTTAGTCGCCACATACAGACTCATTAAGAGTTTAAAGCCAACTTTTGGTTGTATCTCGCTATTGTTATTTCATAACAATAGTATTATTATAATTAATTATTATGTTGATCTAGGATTCTGAGAAAGAATAATTGAAATTTACTGAACGTAATATAATAAACTTACGTATTGTATGTTTATGGATTTTCATCATCACAATCACAAAACAGTCTAGCTAGATAATGAACTAAAATCAGAGTTAACAAAGTTCAACAAATGGCAATGATAAACTCTACTTTATCAAGCAAGTAATCAATTTTTATTACTATGTCATAAATTCATAATGCAGGGATCACCAATTATTTTTATTGGGGGTCCGTTTTTACAATTATTATGACTGTCGCGGTGCGTTTGGTAGACGATAAGTTATTGTAAATTGAAAAAACTAGCTGTGTGGAGTAAAGTAGGAGCAAGCTAAAACTCAACAGCTCTTTTAAATGAAAAATCTGTTTACACATAAGGTCGGCGGTCCGCCATTTGGTGCCTTCTGCCATAATGTTACCAATCTGAAATGAAATTTTCATGACTTACTTTTTCTGATAACTTGCTATCTCCCTTGTTTTGTTTCCAGAAAAATAAATGCATTGGATTTTGGTTACTTACGTCAAAAACATTAACGTGGTACGGTACGGTACGCGCCACGAAAGAAGGCTGGCGGAATAATGTGGATCCTTTGTTTTTTGTTTTATGCAATGATATAGACACTAGCGCTGCGTCAAAGGATTTCAGTGTTGGCGCGGCCGTGGACACAGTCACAGCCCTAAGATCACGTGTGGTGTGTAAACTAGCGAAGTTCTTTAAAAAACAGTTAATTCAATGAATTATATTTTTAATTAAATTTCATTTTAGTCGATTTTCTGTTTGACCAGAGCTACAACCATAGTATGTATTTTTAACCTGTACAACTATGTTTACTTTTTGAGATCTATTGCGTCTCATCAAATAGTTCATACTACCCTATATATAATAGTAATCTATGGTTCATACCGTGCGTTTGCATTGGCGAAATTTTCTGTCATAAATTGTATGGGACATTGTTCCATCATCTTAAAATAACGCCACCTAACGACGACGTATATTCATACATCATACATCATTACGACATACATCGCTAGAGCACTAACTAGTCCAGTGGTATTCTACATAGATGGCGCTGGCGGCTGTGCTAACTTCTATGTAGACTACGAATATTTTGTGCCATACCTTATCCTCGACGCTTTGGATTAGGTACGGACTCGCATCGAAAAATACCTAATCAACATACCTAATCCAATATTTATGCCTCACGTCTAATTAGTATGCATTCTCGTTAACTGTAATGCTATTTCAATATCTGTAATATTGAAGTCAATACGACGAGGAATGGCAACGGGCTACGGTCACTAATGCGATTACATACATGGAATTATCATGTACTATACACTCTTGAGTATTAATCTTCTGTGCTACTATTGTACAAGTACCTACCTACAACTGGAATGCTTTTTTAAGTTTTGTTTTTAGATGGTGTCGCACAATTTTCGTGTGTAATATTGAAAACTTTGATACATTACTATTGTCTTTCATAGCTGTTATCCATAGAAAATCTCTCGGTTTGCTACTTATCATAAACAAGGGCGGATCCAGGATTTATTTCTGGGAGGGGCACATGGGCCAGACAGATAGAAGAGTCTCCCATATCTTGTATTGGACCCTGTTTTTGGGATTCATTCATTTTCAATGGCATATAAGAATAAAGAACAAAAAAAAATTCAATTTTAGTACCCCGTCTCGAAAAGAATAGATTTTCTTTTGATCATAGATACAGAATTAAGAGTTACTATAACGACATCGTTAGTACCTACCTATAAACTTTAAGAATTATGAGAACTTAGGCTGCAAGTGCGAGCGAAGCGAGTTCAAACATTTTAGCACCCAACCAAATCGGTTTAGTTAGTTCTTCTTTTGACCATTCATATAATATAGTGTCAGCTACATATTTTTCAGGAGTTCAGGAAAGCTGTACGTATTAACTTTGGGCGCGCGAGGCCCCTCGGACCATGCTATATTTTAGCATTAGGTACTAATATGCTGAAATTCTGTCGCCAACTGAGGCTCTAGGCCGGTCGGCTTAGCAGACCTCTGGGCCCGAGTACGAACTGACTGCACCATTTTGAACCTTTAGTAGTTACGCCACTGCTGCTGAAGATACAACCCAAGTAGCTCAGATAGCTGTATAACTACTCACTTTTAGACCTATTTTAAACTCTATGCGTATTAAGACTCTTAAGAGTACACTGGTGATCCTACAGCTGCATAATAGCTGTCAGTGATATTTAAACAGCTTAGACTGATTAAGAGCTGCATTAAGGCTGATTAAGACCGACAAAACTACTATTAATACGCTAAAAGTGCTATAAAGATATATTTTCAACGACTGTATTCAGCTTTAAACCTTTTCTAATGCCTTAACCGTAGTAAGGGCTGTTTAGTGGATGAAATTACGCCAAATGCAAAGTATTAGAAGGTATTTGTGAACTCCTATTGCACTGACGTATTAAAGGGCCACGTGTGAACTATTATGACGTTAATAGCTGTATAATGGATAATTTGTGGCGCACATTACAGCTTATTGCTGTATATGTCTACCGCTAATCAGCCTTTATACTGCCTTTGAAAGTGTCTGCATAGCGGCTGTTTAAACATTCACTAGATGCCTCGCAGCTGCTTAGAGACTCACTAGTGTATCGAATTAACGGCTTCTACTTTATAGTGGTTCGCTAAGTACCTTTAATCAGACTTTACCTGAATAAAATTACACTAGTGAACTATTAGACAGCCTTTTGCAGCATATAAGTGTTTTAACTATTCACGTCGCTGTTTAACATTGTATTGTATAACCTATAAATATACTGATTTTCAACTTTTGTGATGTTTTGTATATGAATTAGGAATGTATTGCATTATTTTTACTTCCTGATAACATAATAACTTTCTGCCTTATAATTCTTTTCAAAGAACTAAAAATTGTTTATTCAAGTTTTCATCACGGCTTATTTATATCACAAAACTAATTAAAAACAGAATATTTTCGTGGCGCGCTAAAATTTTCTTAGACAATATATATGTATAATGTCAGTGAAATTACATTCCCAATCATTTTTCTTTTATTAATAAGTAAAACAACGTATAATTCACTCTACGAAACAAGTGTTCAATTGGCAGCTAGGGTTATATTTGCTTCTATATATTATGTTTGCTACATCAAATATGTTCACTTTTACACTGGCCGCAAGCAGCCTTTCCCGGTTTAAAACATGTATTAAGATCGTAGATGTGACATATTTACTGAATAAAGAGTAACTTGTGATCTTTTAGTTAGTCGATATTCAGCGCATAGTACTGTCGTTACCCTTTATAACACTGTTAAATTGCTGCTACACAGCTCCTAAGCAGCTACGTGAACTTAAGGCTGAATAATTTGTGCCCATTTAAGAGTTATAAGAGCTTTATAAGGCCCTATACAGCCCTTATGCAGCTTTTTTATGCAGCTTTATGCATGATGGGAATCCGTTATTCGGCTGATAAGCAGCCTCGTGTGCTACTTGGGAAAAGCCTTCTTCAGCGTTCATCATTGAAGCAATGTCTTGTTGACATATATGCATTCAGGCCAGTCCATTCAGACGATTCAATTTTATTTTACTTATCTTTTGGGGTATGAGGAACAGGGTGTAAAGTTCACTCATCCACCATAGAAAAGGGAGGATCCTCCGACCAGACGGATGTTGTGTCTGGCGGGCAACTGCCCAACGATTGATGTCGGGTTCTTGTATATATGTCCATTGCACGGTAAACTTTAATTGCGCGATGCAGGATTTATGTGACGTCAGGATTTTTGTGTGACGTCATGTCTTTGATGCGTAGTTCGCATGTGGCGATATAGATACCGCCACATACCTAAACCGTATCGGGGGGGGGGGGGGGGGGGCACGTGCCTCTTTGCCTCCCCCCTTGGATCTGTTCTTGATCATAAACATCACGCCTGTAATCAGCGAAGGGTTAGGTAGAGTTCTACATAGATATTAGTCCTACATTTCTCCAAATAAGTTTATATCCCATGTAATAGGGGGAGAGCCATCAACCGGGCACAAATGCACACTCCAGGCTGCTACTGTCGCTTGTTGTTAGCTGGAATTCTGAAAAAAAAAAAGATCAACTCTTAGTTAGCTAAGAGTTGATCTTTTTTTCTGTCGTCTTGCCTAGCAACATTGAAATCACTACAACTTATTTTTCAAACGCGCTCGGCTGTCATGTCGTTATTATTGGGTTGCGTTGGGCTGCGGAGAGATGGCGCAAAATTCACTTTTTCACGGAGGCAACTTGCTCAATCCGTCGGCTCGAAAAACGTATTAAAGTGTGTTTTGACTTTACATTGGTCAGATAAAAGAGTACATTAATGATTTATATCAAGAAAACTGTCGCATCTTGTATTGTGACAGTTTTCATGGCGAATAAATATTCAAAATGCTAAAAAAATTACAGAAACAGAGTATTAACTTAGTGTATGTGAATTACTTGATTATGAATTGGACGTAGTTATGCGAAAATGTTTCATTCCACAGTAAATTGAATTTGAGATAAAAGCATTTACGCGTTTCAATGGTATTCTTTTTTATTCTAACTAGTAAAGGCCAATACTAAAGGTTTTATTGTTGAATTATATTGTGTTTAGATAATCGTATGTTTAATTTTAGGCTATTCACTTTACAATAAGAAAAAAATATGTTATTGGTATTGGAACATTTTAACATAATTAATATTTACATGAACATAGCTTCAAATTAATTTTGCACAAACGTTCCAGGTACTTTTTATCCTAATTTTACTTTTTATACCTTAATATTTATGATCTAAATTTTACATATAAATTTTATTTTTTAATAAATATGTAAAACCTGAACAACAAATAAAAGAATAGTAATTGCTTATGATTTTTTTAATTACTAGGTCACAATTTAAAAAACAGTATAAAATCTTGTGCTTTTGGGGAGGCCTACGTCCAGCAGTGGACTGCTATAGGCTGATGATGATGATAAAATCTTCATACGTCATACTCATCATCTTCATCTCATCATATTCTTATTTTTAGTCACCTCATGATCTACACTATCACTAAAAGACGAACAAGAGGTTGTCGACTCATCTATATGTATTACTTTGCTATGTGAGACATAATCCGGATCTCTAAGGCTGTCATCACTATCACAATAGTCGGGTGCATTTACGTGTTTTAAAATATCATTATTTTCGTTAATGTTGTTAATTGGTTCATACTCAGCTAACATATTAAATAGTTGTTGCGTTTCTGGTGACATTGGTCGAAGAGGTGATGATAATGGCGAAACTTCATTCTGTATTTCTTGTAGTATAATAACAGGATCACAAGTATCTAAAACAATGTACATATTCACGTAACTTATCTATTGGCACAATTTATACAAATAAAAATAAAATAAAATAAATACTAACTGCGACCGACGGTGTTACGTCGGTAAAGTGTAGCAAATATATTTAAAGGTTTTAATAATTTTATCTGCATCAGGGGGGACGTGTACTGTTGGGTTTATAATGTTAAAAGAATCATCTTACCTTGTAAATTATTATCCGTACTTTTTTTTATTCATAAAATTTAGTGGAGTAAGTGGCGAATATGGTGGAGGAGAGATTGAAGGCTGCGTGTTTGAATAAGGCGTAACTGGATTAGAGTCAGCTGAAAAAAAAAACAATATATGCAAACTGACACATACCTCATCATATCCAATCCCATCCTATCCCTTGTAATATACATGTTTTTCATTTAACAGTAAATTAATTTAGTAAGCATAAGTCGTATAACCAATGCAAATAATAAAATTATTAAAAATATTTTTGATAGCCCCACCAAGAACAATAATCATGCTCGTATATCATAGCAAAGCACCAACAAGAATATACACAATACATGCAGAAGGTACGATTCATATTGCAACATGCAATCCAAACCGATCTTCGACTCGAAACGCGTTAACTCCCTCTGCGGGACTTATTATGTTCACTCGTCGACCGCTTGGATGTGTAAGACATGTAAGAATGGACCTAAGAAATGTCGATACAATAAAGTTAATACGCCGTCAAATTCATAAAATATATTATGTGCCTTTAACTAAATTCCAACATGCCTCTGGAGTCTGCAACATCGACTTGACCTTTGATCTGTCCTTGAGACATAACTTTGTTTCTGAGGTCCATTAATTTTCGTTTTTTAGCTAATAACTGTTCTAATGATGAAATCTGTAAAAATAAATAACCAGAATTAGTTAAAATCGTCTTTCGATAAAACTAATCACCATAAATATATATAGTACTTATTACAAAATATTAAACAATCCTTTAATAGTAATACTTACATCTTCATTAGCTTCCATTGTTTATTCTAATTATATTGACACACAGTTCACTACAAATTAACCACGGTTCACTGTTATAAACGTAATAAGGATAATTGCAAACAAAAGACGACGGAAACTACCTCTTCCACGACGTTTGTTTCAATAATGACCGTTGCGAACTCAAATAAGATTCAATGTCAAAAAGAAAATACTCCGTCTCGCTTGCACTAGTAAAAAGTTATTGAAAGATGCGTTCCCGGTTGGGCATAACTTCGGATTTTAATGTCATTAGTATTTTTTTTTTGTCTATGATATTAAAAGTTTCAAGTAATATTTTATTGGTAAATAACTACAAAGAAAATAAACTTTTTCTTTATGTGTTATAAATATTTATTTTTAGTGGTCGTGTATGCAAACAGTTAAGGATGAAGCTAATTAAAGCGTGTTAAAAATGAACCCTTTAAAGTTGAAACATGTTTTTTCGAAACAGGTTTTTTATTTAGGTAAATAATAGTACAAAATTCATGAAACCTTTTAAGTTTTCAAATTATGGTATTTAGGTCTGAAACATAACGTTCCACAAATTTTGGAACGTTTATGCCTCGCTATTGTAATTTTGCAAAAACGTTCCAAATATACGTGGAACATTTGTTCCAAAATAAAATGGTTTAACATGGTTTTGCTAAAACGTTACAAGATTGTTGTGGTGTTTTAACAAAATAAATATACTGTTTCGTAAAACATTAAATGTTCCTGTCCTCATAGTACGTTCTAGTTAATTTACACAAGTTATTATTTGATAAAGGTTGTGGGTTGGAACGTAAGTGAAAAAAATATTTTCTGATATAAGACTTGAAACTTGGAACCTTATTGCAAATCTGACTCTAAGTGTCATAAAAGGTAGTTTGATCACATTATCTCGATTTCGGGTGACTTGTGGGTTGGAACATTTCTGCATAACTACGTCCAATTAGAAAAATATATCTAAATGCTGGTAAATTTTATTTATTGTGAAATTTTAATAGATACCTAAATTACAAAATGAACTTATTTTTACGTATATAAAACATAGTAAATTTTCATATAATAAACAAGCAAAAGGTTTGAAAATCCAAACAAATATTTTTTCTCGAAACAGCGTTTTTTTATGATATGACACTTTTTTTGCCGGGGAACGATATATTAGGAATTCACTATATAACACTCTTTGCAATTCCTAATCACGAATAGGTACATCTAAACAACGGACCACACACTAGTTACCTACACGATAAAAAAGTATTTCAGCTTTCACTGACTGTGATTACTCTCTCGAACGGACGGGCCGTACGGACATCCTGCACAAAAAATGTAATTGAAATAAATTAAACTTAAACTATTTGGGAGACTACCAATTTATATTGTTGACTTCTTTTGCGTTGAGCTAAACATCAGTCCGGAGTCTGCAGTGCGATTCCGGAGGCTTCAATAACGCACAGCACAAAATTAGGTAGGTAGGCACCTAGTTAATTAGTCATTTAGCATTCTCACCGACTTCAAAGTTTAAAGATTATCTAATAAGTATTAATATACCCATCCCTAAAATGTCCAATATGGTATATCTCAAACTCAAAGCATTTACTTATTTCAATTAAACCATTTAGGTACAGCTACTTTTCAATTTATTGTTACGATCAGAGAGATCATGGTCAGATAGTCAGCAAGTTGAAGCTAATTGCCCATTCCAAAACGTAGATCTCTATGGAGAAGAACGGGCAAGAAACTCCATGGACGCTCTTTTACATCAAGATGACTAAATTCTGGGTACCTATTTTATTCTTCTTGCTTCAATAAGTATGGGAGAACAAAGTAAAAAAAAAATTAAACAATTTAAATTATAAGATTAAAAATAAGCCCACGCACACACGCGCCACCATCAGAGTATATCGCTCATCCAATACAACAATAACGTAATTACGTTTTAGCTATTTTTCAGGAGAACTTTTTAAAGGTTTGAAATTGAAAATATGATATATATTTCCAATGATTATGATAAAATCTATTAATATTTATGTAGGTATGTTACTTTACTATCAATAATAATTTGTAATAACTTCATGTGAAAACTTAAGGAAACTGCCGGTCGATTCTGTAACATCACGCCACGAAAACTTAGGTGAAGTGTGCGTGGAGTGAGCTGTCAGTGTCACTGAAGCTAGGGATGCCCGCGCATTACATTTACAATCATAATCGAGATTTTAATAATATTTTTATTCTAATCCGATATTCAGTCAGAAACTCAATTTTTTTTTACTTACTCATTTTTATCCTAGACTAGTCCTTAGGCCTGAGACGCGAGCGCGTTACGCACGTACCTACTTACAATAGTTAAATAAAACTAAGTAACTTCTAAAGAAAATGCGCATCGACATAAGTTTGTTATTATGAACCCATTGTTAAACTCTTTATTTATATACTTAAACGCAATCCCATGACCCACCATGAACTGCAAGCCAAGATTCCCCGCACCAGCGCCGCTTCAAGCACCGCAATACCACACTCAGTGCGGCCAAGCATTCAGTGATCGCGTGCTAAGTGTGCCTGGCTGACGGACCATACCTACAATTTAACCCCACACAAACTATGTGCCGTGGCGTGCCTAGGGGTCAAAATTAGGGCAAGCCCACAGATTTTTTACGATTTAAAAAAACTGCCAAGTGAGCGATTTAAGGAGTTTCTTTGTTGTTCATGGTAACACCATTATTATAATTTTGGTTAGAAAACCTATATAATGCGAAAAGTTCTACTTATTTCAAGTATCAGTACATAATTGTCGTAAGCGCCATCTATATTAGCGAACGCGCGTCACCACACCGCTTAGCAGAACCTTTTCACCATAATAAATTCATATTCGCTGTCACATGAGAAATTATTCAATCGAAAGCCGCTAGGTGGCCCCCAAATTATAGATTTGTTGTTCTATTACCATACGCATACTTAGTTTTATATGAATTGTCTTAGTTTTATGAATTTTATTTTATGAAATGTCGATTGAAAATGTTAAATGAGATATTATATTTTATAATTAATCATAATGACAATAGCCAACTCTAATCTTTATTTAAAAACACCTAGGTATGAAGAATATCTTTGATACGAAAATGATTGTGTTTTGTGATCTTGATGAGATGTAGTAATAATAAGATGGTTTGTTTTTCAGTGGTTTAACGAAACTACAATTGCCATACAAACAAAACTATACCTACTTTTGATGTCTTTCATGGCACCAGCTACCTAAGTTTGTCATACTCATCAACTTATTAAACAATCGAATGCCAATTTCAATAAATATTCTTCAACTGACAAAAATACTTGTTTTTATATCCGAGTAACAGTAATTTGGGGTTGATTACGGTGATGCAGAGTTACTTACTGTTAGAAAACTCAATGTATTTACATACCTTTTCGAACACAGTTTCCAAATTCACATTTTGATGATAAAAATAACACTATAATCACTTACTAAGCTTAGGGAATGATATAGCCGCAATAACTAGGTACCTATCACATCATTTTAAATAATAAAACTAATTCAGTACTTCAACACTTGGAAAATAAAATACTGATCTCAAAATTTAATTTCAAAACAATAACAAAATAATTGAGTCGCGTCGGCCGTCGCGTCGCAGACTTGCAACTCACTTTACGCGGGTCAACATCGGGGCTACTGCGTACTGCAGCTAGTGCATTAGCGCAAACTTACCTAATGCCTCTCAAAATAAAAAGTACTCTGTGCTCCCAAAAGCCCGGCTTTTCATTTCATACAAATCTGCGTAGTACTTACCAATATATATCAACAAATGTAAACGTTTCTATAGCAATTTGAAGGCGAAAACTGCTAGACAAAGAAAGGTAAGGCAAGCAGCTTTTAAAGCCGACGAGTGTGAGCGAAAAGGCGCATTTGAATGCAATGTAGTCAAAGAGAATTAAACTAATCATCATCGTACATTAGGTACTAAGTTCAACCGAAATTTTTGCAACGCGCGCACAGGCTCAGTCCTCCTCGCGCCGAAGTGAAGTGAAGTTATCAGAATCGGGTGAAGGGAGAATGGAGATTCGGATGAAGTGCTCACTCCACGCAGCGCATGCGCGCTAAGCACTCAAATATAAAAAATAATTTTCCACTGACATTTGCAACGCGCCGAAGAGGAGTGTAGTAACCATGGTTACCAGACGGGTGAAGTGAAGTGTACACTTGGCGCATGCGCGGTAGGCACTCAATTCTTTTTAAATAATTTTCCTCATTGACGGCCCTTTCCATAGGCCTATTCGTATTTGAGTTCAGACACAATAATTAGCACCTATTTATTTCAATGTCTAAATCCAGCCGCTTTTATATAATTAAAACAACAAATGAATTTTACTTGAAAGGTGAGATTGAGCAACTTCGTAAAATTTGTGCTAAACATACTTGCTTCGCACAAATTTTATGAAGTTGCTCAATCTCAGTCATCAATAATTTTTTTCAGTGATTGGTGTATTGTTCGTTCACCTAAATACATAGGTATTATGTAAAAATCCGGCCAAGTGCGAGTCGGACTCGCGTATGAAGGGTTCCGCCGTACCATTATTTAAAAAAACCGGCCAAGTGCGAGTCGGACTCACGCACGAAGGGTTCCGTACCATTATCTATAAAAACGGCAAAAAAAACCACGTTTATTGTATGGGAGCTACCTTTAAACATTTATTTTATTGTTTTTTAGTATTTATTGTTATAGCGGCAACAGAAATACATCACCTGTGAAAATTTCAACTGTAAAACTATCACGGTTCATGAGGTACAGCCCGGTGACAGACAGACTCTAAACAGACGAACGGACAGCGGAGTCTTAGTAATAGGGTCCCGTTTTACCCTTTGGGTACGGAACCCTAAAAAGCACAAAGGTAGTAAGTAATATCCATCATCTAGATTGGTAGATAAACCTTTTATACCTAAATATTTAGGCACACCAATAATCTAGTTATGGGTGCTCATATGATCCATACCTACATAAACACAAATTGCCAATCACTCTTGAAAACGAGAAAAATTAAAATTGTTATAATAAAATTCATGTTTTTATTATAAACTGATAAAATTATGTGTGTTTAGGTTGGTATAGTTTTCCTGTGTAGATACCTACTATTTTGACACACTATGTAGTCTCATAGATGTAAATTGACGCTATGTTTGTCATTCAACTCTCCTGTCACAGGTCTGCTGGGAAAAATATCTAATGATAAATCTTTATGTATTTTACTTTATTAAGTGTTTAGTGTGTACATTAATAAATAAATAGATAAATAGAATTTATTCATTTGTATCACATCAAAAAGTTTTGCTAATACATTTTTGCTACTGAGCCAGCGGCCTCTCGTCGTTCAACTTCTTGATGGAACAGAGGGGCGTTGGATGTGTGTGGACTGCACTCCACCAGCGCTGGAAATAATGGTAAGCATTTATTACTATTTAGTTTATTTCATTCCTACACTCATCAGAGTACCTATATTTTTATAAACAATTAAACCACTTTAAATAATATGTAGTACTTTCAATAAGAATTCAAAGCGGTATGATTTATTTATAACAAGTACTCATTTCAATCAATCATTTTGAGTACAATGAGTTGAAACATTTCTTAATTCCAAGGTGTGTGAAATAATGAATACTTACCACAATTGATGTGATTAAATCAAGTAGAGGCGGTGTTCCTTTATTGTCTTCAATTCTTTTAAGGCCTTAGCAATTTGCAGGATCTAATGGGCTCATCTGCTGAGAGGTAGAATATTTATCAGATTAATAATATACACTTGTTTAAAATGTCTACCAATTTTTTTTTTTAGTTATCTTATTTTGTCCTGGTACTGTTGGGCAAAGGTCTCCCCCATACTTTTCTAATTTTCCATAAGTTGTTCCTTCGCCGGCCGATCGGTCAGGAACGAGGCCAAATCGTCACGCCAGCGTTTCTTAGGCCTGGCTGGGTGACGACTCCCGTCTTCGGGCACCCACTGTGTGACGGTCCTGGCTTATACTTCTAGATAGCTACGTACTATTTTACCTGACTGACAACCACTCCTTGCAGTTAACCATACGACTGATGATCTAGTTAACATAATATTATGAACAGTAACACAGGAATTTTAGAGTTGAGGAATCCATTGCATCATCATCGTTTCATTCAGTCGCAAGACGACCACTGCTGGACATGGGCCTTCCCAAGCACCACCACAATCCATTGAGTTTCGGATAATTTTAGAAAAACTTTTACCTACCAGTACATGCCAATATAATTAATTACTACCTATTATTACCTATCACATTCATTCATAATTATTAACCTATCACATTCACAATTACACACTAATATTAATTATGTCCCTGACAAACTTATTCAAAGTAGGTACTAAATACAAACTTTCATTTGTTTATTTTGTAGATAATTTTTGGAAGGCCACAAAACTAAACGGGAATTTTGGAACTAGGGATGGCGATTTGAGATCGATTAATCGAAGAATCGATTTCTCGAGCCAAAACAATCGATTTTTTAAATCGATATGTAGTTCTGAATCTATTCAGTGAATCGATATTTCACCCTTGGAAATCGACATTCGATTTTTTCAGTTTTGGTAAAAACCGTAAAATTATTTTCAATTAGGAATTTAAATTACGCGCTTCGCGCGCTTTAATTTTTCAACCAATAAAGAATCAGGGACCATATTTTTGCGAAAATTCGATACTCAGTTAACTTTACACTTATTTTGATTTCAATACTTATTATTATTATTATATTATAAATCATATATAATATATAATATAGAGGATAGAGGATTGGTTGAATGTACTCGTAATATTACTGTGTTGTCGGTTAAAGAGTTAATGGCTCAAAAATTCGCAAGATGGCTATGTGCTTAGTTTCCAATTGGGAACTATAAGCTGAATTAGCTATTTTCTTCACTTTTTAATGTAACAAAATACATTTAGAAAATAAATATCTTCTTTTAAACCTGACCTGATACTTTAACATGGTAATAAAAATAATTTAATAATTATGAAATAATTTTCTATAATTGTCATTATCGAATTTCCTGAACTAATAAATTCCGTGATTCTACTGATAAGAGATCATTTATTATGGTATTTTTCTTGTTTTTCATAAAATGGATTTATATTTACATTGTAAAGGCAAACGTAAAAAAAACGATTTTTAAGGAATCGATCTTTTGGACCTCGATTTTTTTGTGAATCGATTTATTAGGTTACGATTCGAATCGATTTAAAAATCGATCTTTTTCGTAAAGAATCGCCATCCCTATATGGAACTTCATAGAGGTATTTACTAGACATTTAGACATTTCCATCACAGATGATAGAGATTTGATGAAGTTTAGTTATTTTAGTAATGCATTATTAAAATTAGATCGTTGTCACATTTAAACCTATCAAAGTACCTAGGTACTAAATTCAAAAAATCAGTTTGTTTAATTATAGCTGCAGTTATTTTTGAAACTTGGAACGCGTCGGCGCGTGTCATCAGTGTTGACAACAGGCAAGAATTTTAAATTAATTTGACATTGATTGAGATACGCTGGTGTGATACCTGAGATACTTATCATACTCTATGTACCTGAGTTACCTGACAACGATTTCTGATGATGTAGCAATAAAATAAATTAAATAATTAAGACCTTATGTACGTGGCGAAATAAGGAACTAGGTACATGAAATGAATGAATACTGAATTTGACAGAAGTTAGACATCATCCAGTAAGTCTTGGTGTTAGAATATGGTTGTTTACTGTGAAACAGGAAAAAGTAAGGAGTCCCCATCCGCGATGGTTATTTATATTTATTTATTTTGTTTTTTTATTTATGGTTTTTTATTATTTACTTTTTTTGGTTATTTATTTTTATTTAATTACTTGGACTTCAGACGTCATATGAAACGTAATATTATTTTGATTTTACGGTATTTTTTTTCTATTTTATAGTCTGCCTATAAAATAGAAAAAAATACCAAAGATATCAAGGAGATTTACTGCGAGAATTATTGCGTTATTTGCAGCACTACGATCAACGTCAATGCCCATCATCGCCCCTTACCGTGCGTTTATTTACACTGGCGAAACATTACAACAAAACATTATTAAATCTCTAGTTCCTGTCAAAAATTGTATGGAACTGGAGATTTCAACATGTGTTGTCGTTAATATTCGCTAGTGCAAACGCACGGTAAGACAAAACGTAAGTGTTGCCGCTTCATTCAACGCAATAATTTTTGCTCTTTGAACTGTCTAAAATACCGCTATCCAAGTATAAACGCCAATGTGAATGGCGTTGTCAAATTATCGCAATACATTGTGGCTACACCTACGGTTACCGTCCGTCATCGCGATAATAAACGGCGTTTCCCGTTGATGTAGCCCCAGCATAAAAAAATAAATTCTATGGTTGTAAAAACCATAGACAATTTTAGGCGGTTTTCGTTTAGGAAGTTTTCTGATAGTACTAATGTTCTGTGTTTCCGACTGTTTCCGACTATTCTGTGGTTTTATTTTGCCTTCGTTCCCTTGCCGCATCCGGCGTCAGTTTTGTGTTGTGGCGGTAAAGTTGCGAAGAAAGTTTGCGTTGCTTTATTTCCGTTCTTAACTTTTCAATTATATATATTATAATAGTGTATTTTGCATTAGTAGTGCAATATGTACAACAAGCACATTACAATTATAAAGGACAGCAAGTGTTGTATCGAACATGGCGGTCCTAATTTCCTAAACGAAATTATGAAAATGCATAACTACGTAATTAGTGCTTGTTTGCTGTTAATGAGATCGAACACAAAAAGTGGCTCCTGAGTAGTGCTGAGCATTAACAAGCTGAAGATCTTCACAAACTATGTGTATGCCAGAAACACTTTGAAAAAGGTACATGAATGAAGTAGGGCTAATCCTTGATTGTTTTCGGCCGAAGAAATGACCACAGGAATAGTCACAAAAGTTTACGAAGGTTCGTACATTATCAGTACTAGTTGCAATCATAATGAGTATATTTTCATTACTATCCACTGAAGTTTTAATTGCTAGCATTGCTTTTTATTTTTGCTTCTAACAGGCTGTCCAACTTTACTAATAAGTTATGAGTTATTGGCAAGTTTATTCAGGCGGACTGCAACCCTCACAATTTAATGGCAAACATTATTGATCACTACTCTTATCACCCCATAAATATGTGAAAAAAGCCTTTTAATTTAGTTCTAAGAATACTAATGTATACATGTCTTTTTCAGATGTATCTCAGAATTATGATCAAAACTTTTCTTGGAAAATGAAAGATGATGACCATACATAATATATGCCCGTCTGCCTGGTAAGACTGATATTTTAATTAATGTTTTAAATCTTTAAACATTCATCGCATATAGAAATGTTAATGTTGTCATTAACTAGCATTTAGACAACCTGTCCTAATAATTAAAATAAATCAATCAATTTTTGTTTTTATATTCTCATTGTGGTGATTTTAATATTTCTGATGTACGTATTTTCTGAAACTCACTTTAATTTTAGCTCACAAAGTTATTTTTTTTTTTTCAATAATTTACTATAATACACCAATTTAATTTAAGTGTCATTTGTTCCAGCTTAACATGCTGATGAGGGAGGAGTTAGCACAACTCTCAATGAAAATACTGTTGAAACAGTATAATTTTTTGACTATCTTTTTGACTCAATAAATTATGCTAGTTTAAATAGTAAAACATCAAGATGGAAACCCATGCACGCATATTGTACATCCACACAACTGCCACTTTAAAATTAATGCATAGATGTTGAATATCTATACTAACAATGATTATTTTTACAAAATTCAAATTAACTATGTCATAAATAAACCAACGGATTTCAATCAATTTCAATTCAATTGAATCTTATTTGGTTACCTATCGAGTCATTTTTGGAAAACACAGAATGTGACTTGTCCAGCTCTCTGCTTTGGTAGAGATGATTTAGGAGCATAAATGTTATTTTTAAACATTTTACAAAAAAAAACAAAGACTGAAAATTAACTTTAATATCGAAAGTCGCTGGCAAAAAACGAAAATTGAAAAGCAAAGACACCGACTTTTGAAATTATAGTTATTTTACAGTTTTTAGTGTTTTTTTTTGTTTTTGTAAGTCGGTTTTTGTCTTATCGGCTCTCTGAAGAGTCTGAACCGAGCCAGGCCTAAGAAACGCTGGCGTGACGATTTGGACTCGTTCCTGACCGATCGGCCGGCGAAGGAACAACTTATGGAAAATTGGAAAAGTATGGGGGAGACCTTTGCCCAGCAGCTAGGAAAAATAAGTTAGCTAAAAAAAAAAATTGGTAAACATTTTAAACAAGTGTATATTATTAATCTGATAAATATTCTACCTCTCAGCAGATGAGCCCATTGGATCCTGCAAATTGCTAAGGCCTTAAAAGAATTGAAGACAGTAAAGGAACACCGCCTCTACTTGATTTAATCACATCAATCGTGGTAAGTATTCATTATTTCACACACCTTGGAATTAAGAAATGTTTCAACTCATTGTACTCAAAATGATTGATTGAAATGAGTACTTGTTATAAATAAATCATACCGCTTTGAATTCTTATTGAAAGTACTACATATTATTTAAAGTGGTTTAATTGTTTATAAAAATATAGGTACTCTGATGAGTGTAGGAATGAAATAAACTAAATAGTAATAAATGCTTACCATTATTTCCAGCGCTGGTGGAGTGCAGTCCACACACATCCAACGCCCCTCTGTTCCATCAAGAAGTTGAACGACGAGAGGCCGCTGGCTCAGTAGCAAAAATGTATTAGCAAAACTTTTTGATGTGATACAAATGAATAAATTCTATTTATCTATTTATTTATTAATGTACACACTAAACACTTAATAAAGTAAAATACATAAAGATTTATCATTAGATATTTTTCCCAGCAGACCTGTGACAGGAGAGTTGAATGACAAACATAGCGTCAATTTACATCTATGAGACTACATAGTGTGTCAAAATAGTAGGTATCTACACAGGAAAACTATACCAACCTAAACACACATAATTTTATCAGTTTATAATAAAAACATGAATTTTATTATAACAATTTTAATTTTTCTCGTTTTCAAGAGTGATTGGCAATTTGTGTTTATGTAGGTATGGATCATATGAGCACCCATAACTAGATTATTGGTGTGCCTAAATATTTAGGTATAAAAGGTTTATCTACCAATCTAGATGATGGATATTACTTACTACCTTTGTGCTTTTTAGGGTTCCGTACCCAAAGGGTAAAACGGGACCCTATTACTAAGACTCCGCTGTCCGTTCGTCTGTTTAGAGTCTGTCTGTCACCGGGCTGTACCTCATGAACCGTGATAGTTTTACAGTTGAAATTTTCACAGGTGATGTATTTCTGTTGCCGCTATAACAATAAATACTAAAAAACAATAAAATAAATGTTTAAAGGTAGCTCCCATACAATAAACGTGGTTTTTTTTGCCATTTTTATAGATAATGGTACGGAACCCTTCGTGCGTGAGTCCGACTCGCACTTGGCCGGTTTTTTTAAATAATGGTACGGCGGAACCCTTCATACGCGAGTCCGACTCGCACTTGGCCGGATTTTTACATAATACCTATGTATTTAGGTGAACGAACAATACACCAATCACTGAAAAAAATTATTGATGACTGAGATTGAGCAACTTCATAAATTAATTTGTGCGAAGCAAGTATGTTTAGCACAAATTTTACGAAGTTGCTCAATCTCACCTTTCAAGTAAAATCCATTTGTTGTTTTAATTATATAAAAGCGGCTGGATTTAGACATTGAAATAAATAGGTGCTAATTATTGTGTCTGAACTCAAATACGAATAGGCCTATGGAAAGGGCCGTCAATGAGGAAAATTATTTAAAAAAAATTGAGTGCCTACCGCGCATGCGCCAAGTGTACACTTCACGCGATTCACGTTGTCATAGCAACCACCTCACTTCGGCGCGAGGTGGACTTAGCGGTGCGCGTTGCAAATGTCAGTGGAAAATTATTTTTTATATTTGAGTGCTTAGCGCGCATGCGCTGCGTGGAGTGAGCACTTCATCCGAATCTCCCTTCACCCGATTCTGATAATTTCACTTCATTTCGGCGCGAGGTGGACTGAGCATGTGCGCGCGTTGCCAAAATTTCGGTTGAACTTAGTACCTAATGTACGATGATTTGATGAATATTATGTTATTATTGGCAACGCGTAGGTAGGTTATCTACCTACAATAAACTACAAGGCAAGTAGGTACATATAACCCGCACGTCTTTTTATTTTAAATGACATTCACACACATCCTTTATGTATGTTCCCACATAGTTTGGGGTTAAATTGTAGGTATGGTCCATCAGCCAGGCACACTTAGCACGCGATCACTGAATGCTTGGCCGCACTGAGTGTGGTAGCGCGGTGCGGGAAGCGGCGCTGGTGCGGGGAATCTTGGCTTGCAGTTCATGGTGGGTCATGGGATTGCGTTTAAGTATATAAATAAAGAGTTTAACAATGGGTTCATAATAACAAACTTATGTCGACGCGCATTTTCTTTAGTAGGTATTTAGTTTTATTTTATTATTGTAAGTAGGTACGTGCGTCACGCGCTCGCTCCTCAGGCTATAAGTATCTAGGAAAAAGAAACAGTAAGTAAAACAAAATTGAGTTTCTGACTGAATATCTGTTTCGCTATTTTATTTAAAAACTCTCTAAATAGTACTAATGATTAGACACTAAAATACTAGCTTTAAAATAATACAAAATTATCAATAGAATTAGAATAAAAATATTATTAAAATCTCGATTATGATTGTTAATGTAATGATTGGGCATCCCTAGCATCTTTTGGGATGACACTGACAGCTCACTCCACGCACACTTCACCTAAGTTTTCACGGCGTGATGTTTACAGAATAGCACTGCTGTTAAAACATTCCAAATAAACAAACCTGACGTACACTTATGCCATTTTACAAATGAAATATAACAATTATGTGCAGTTTTATTGATCTTGTTGTTTTAATGATCTTGTGCAGTTTTATTGACATAATGACATAATTGCCAATTGCGTCGATGTTTCCGGGTGACCTTTTGAAAAATACGCCAATTCCCTAACGACAGTCACTCTATCGAAAACCACCGTAACTATAATTATGTCTTTTTTGTCATAGATAGAACTTTTGAAACGTGAACTTATGCCATTCAAAACTCATTTTCGACATTTTCGTAATTACGTCGTTGGTCTTTTGGATAAGCGATATGTAGACACCCATTTTCCTGTTGTGAGCAGTTTTCTTTTCTTATGAAATAGGTACGGGACCCAACTACCACGAAAGTTGCACGAAAACTGCACGTGAACCTCCGACATTGCTCGGTTTCTATAACTACTAACACAGTATATATTTCTATGCCTACTAAAACTAAAAGTATTGTAAAAGCCATTTATTTTTAAAAGAGTAACCGTGGAGTTTCTTGCGTCTCTTCTCCAAAGGAAACGACTAATTGGAACCGTGCACCTAGCTTCTGACGTTTCATAAGTGCACACGTAGGTTTATGTGAAATAGCTCTTTTTTTTTTTCTTCATCTGCTTTCATATATTCCTTGACAGGTAAATGTCAGTAGATAGGTATATTTGACATTTCGGCAGAAGATCAAAATGATTGTGAAATAAACAATCAAAGTTATTGATGAATAGAAAAGTTATTGAAGTATTTTATGATAAATTAAAAATGCATGACAGTTCGTAAACTACGTGAATTACAGTCCTAAAAACGACCTAAAGGAAAAAGTAAGTACGTAGAGTTCGTCTAAAATAATATTGCGCGACCCTCAACAAAAAAGTAAAACATTCGTTTTACATTCGTTTCATTAATAAATTAATATATTGACCTAGCTTTAAGGTACTTATTACTAACGTTTATAGATCTTTTGTTGTCCGAATAAATAAATTTTGATTTGATTAAAGCAAAATCCTGTAAAAATCGATCTGTATTTTCCGATAGGTACTTACGCGTCAGATGCCACCTGGGTACTATTACAAGTCTAAATGTCATGGAAATTATAGAACCCCAACCTGCGTAAGTATCTGCCTAGTCTACTTATAGTTTTCTACCTTTTGTTTTGTCGCACTGCTGGGCAAAGGCCTCCCCACTCGTCATCCAAACGACGTTCGCCCTTCACACAAGGTCCAGTTTGTCTCTCCACCGTGCAATGCCGGACTAAGTAAGTAAGTAAGAGATCTTATAAAACAGTACCTTTCTTATTTGACAGAAGACCACCGAGAACCCGGGTGAGGCGTACTCTTCTGGCCCTGAAAAACCCCATCGACACCAAGCCGTTATGCTACGACGCAGGTTGCATATGGTTTTGCGGCCTCATAATCAGCATGGTTTGCGTGGTAATAATAATATTTGGCTGGCGTAATTAAAACCAAACCTAAATAACCTAACCTGAATTCCAAGTCTTTAAATTTTTATCAGGTACCTACATCTTATTTTATTATACAGGGTTACTTGTAATTCGACATATATCCAACAGGAGCTGATGGGCCAGAATGCAACAAATTGAACCCGCCATATTATGTTAGGCCGAAATTCAATAGCTTTCGCGATATTTGAATTTTAAGGGTTTTTCGATATTTACCCAAAATTTGACATTTAATTCCAAATTAAAAAAACCGGCCAAGTGCTAGTTGGATTCGCGCAAGAAAGATTCCGTACCATTATCTATAAACACAAAACAATCACGTTTGTTGTATGGGATCCCCTTAAATATTTATTTTATTCTGTTTTTTTTGTATTTGTTGTTATAGCGGCAACAGAAATACATCATCTGTGAAAATTTCAACTGTCTAACTATCACGGTTCATGAGATACAACCTGGTGACAGACGGATAGACGGACGGACAGACGAAGTCTTAGTAATAGGGTCCCGTTTTACCCTTTGGGTACGAAATCCAAAAAAAAAACTACTTATTGAATGGTACTCATTCAATTTTGACATTTAATTCCAAATCAAAATAAAACTACGTGCATATTGAATGGGTACCATTAAAAATTGATAGTTACATATTGAATGGGTACCATTAAAAATGATAGTTACATATTGAATGGGTACCATTAAAAAATGATATCGTAGCTATATGCCCATGCCATGAATTACGTATCTTTATTAACCTTTATACTTTTTTGGATAGCTTAGATACAGAATAGCATATTTAATTATAGTATCTCCTCTTCATTGAAGTTGGATGTGCAGATCTGGATCACACTAACTTCATCCATGACATCCAGCTGGTACTGCTGGAATGCCAAGGACCTCGTTTGCCACAAGTTCTTCCGAACGCATGGTGGCAGCGGCATTTGCAGCGCTAAGCGCAAAATAATTTCCATTTACGATCGCACATCATGAAATAATGAACCCAAACATTTATGATCAACCTACGGCCAAATATAATGGGTCTTATTGTAGGAATCGCATTAGGATTGTTTTTTGTACATTTTAAAATTCTAATTACCACATTGACTCATCCCTTCCGCCCATTTTTACTTAGTAACCCTTTTCGAGTAAACAATCGCCCTTACAAGGCAAACAAATTCTCAAGACAAAGGAGATTTTTAAACAAACAGTCAGTCCATCTTCATTTTTTACATATATTTATTTTAAATCTCTCTTTGCTGTAATGTAGTCGCAAGCGCAGCCACCGAGCGAGGTCATAGATTTGAATGCCAGATACGGCTATGGATTATTCGGGTACCCATTACTTCTATTACATATTATTACGATATTTTTGATTACCTAACTGTGATTAAATTTAGAAACAGGCCCTGACCAGAAATAGTCATTGCCATTGGTGATGTTCTTCATATCTTTACGGACATCATAAAACTACTCTGGTCACCAGCGCCTTCGCACTGATATCGCTTCTTCAATATGATAAGGGTAAAGTTTCTTAGCGTCTTTGGACCTGAACATCCGCAAGATGGCGAGACAATCTTTCCTTAGGGTGCTTGCATATAGAAGCGGGATTATGGGCCGGACTTCTGGTACAGACCAATGCAGGTTGGTCTTTAGAAAGAAACGGTTACATGTTTTTTTAGCTGTTTTCTTATCTGTGAGCGCATAAGTTATTTCACGCGGATCGTTCGGTACAGACTTGTGTTTACCAGGAACCAGCTTCTTTAAGAGCGCGCAAGTACGATGAAAGGGATTCGTCTTCCCTCTCAATCGCCAAAACTTGCGGAACAAACGAAGACTCTTCCACAATGAAAGGTTAATGAAGCTTGTCATAATCACAATCCTTGGCTTGGATTTTGCAGTTGGCAAATAGTTGAATGAGTACTTCCATGGTTGTAACAGCTCTACCGCGTGTGAAAAGATGTTTATCGAAGCCGAGAATCACTTGTACTGCCCATACCTAACCTCCTGGTTACGGAGATACTTTGACCTATACGAAAACCTTTTGGAAGGGGCGACTAGAATTAATTCTATATTTTCTATCTTTTTATAGAATAGAATAGAATACTCTTTATTATGTACACCATAAAAAATACAGATACAAATGTAGAAATTTTACATAGGGTGACACAATGGGCGGTCTTATCGCTAAAAGCGATCTTTTACAGACAACCTTTGGATGGATTAAAACGCGAAGAAGAGATAATACTGCAGGTAGTCAGTGGTGTACCATTTACATATACAATAAATACATACATACATAAAGCATATACTTATCTATATAAATAAATATATATATACTAGCTGCGCCCCGCGGTTTCACCCGCGTAAGTCTCGATCCCGTGGCAATATCGGGATAAAAAGTATCCTATGTGTTAATCCAGGTTATAAACTGTTTGCCAAATTTCATCCAAATCCATTCAGCCGTTTTTGCGTGATTGAGTAACAAACATCCAAACACACAAATACACAAACACACAAACTTTCACATTTATAATATTAGTAGGATATATATAAACAATACAATAATAAACATGAAACAGGAGGAAAGAGCTATATTTATGTGCCTAATTGAAATAAATAAAATTCGTTTCCTCGCCATTTTTTCTTAATTTTACTTATTTTAGTTTGACATACAGAATGTGCTATGTTACACCCTGTATATAAGATCTCATCATCGTGTACGTTCGTATTTTGGAACATAGACGAAGATCGCTTTCACGACAGACGATCGCTTTCATCAGGCGAAAAAAAAAAAGCCTCGTTGGCCTAGTTGATCACAAGCGCAACTGCTTAGCCTGAGGTCCTGCGTTCGATTCCCAGGTCTGGCAAAGTATTATTGGGTTTTTCTATCTGGATTTTCTCAGTAGCAGCCCGGAGACTTAAACATAACTGGCAAAATGTGGGTGTACTATAGATACACCTCCAACCCTTCGGGAAAACAAGGATATATATGTTATGAAAATAAAATAAATTGCTGATTGCACATACTAATTGTAATTCTTAACTTAATATTATAAATGCAAATGTGAGTTAGTTAGTTAAATGCAAATGTAAGTTGGTTTATTTTCCTTAGGGGAGTAGGGAAAATAAACCAAACGCTGGTATTCCCTTTAACGCTGCTATGTATAGTTTTCATGGGCAATATTGCCCATTCTGCCAAAGGCTTTATCCTGGTCATCGCGTAATTAGAATTTAGTCGTTTTATAAAATGAAAACCTGTTAGGTCATACATACTAGTAAGAATATCTCTCTGATGGAAAATCGGACAAATCAATATTTCCTGAAAATACTTTCCTAACTATAATATTATTGCGAAAGTGAGTTTGTTAAGCTTTCACGCAAAACGCTTCAACGGATTTGGATGAAATTTAGCACAGGGATAGACTATGACCCGTAATAGGACTTAGGTTACTTTTTATCCCGATATTCCCACGGGATGGAAACTTATGCGGGTAAAACCGCGGGGCGCAGCTAGTCCTACTAATATTATAAATGTGAAAGTTTGTGTGTTTGTGTATTTGTGTGTTTGTGTGTTTGGATGTTTGTTACTCAATCACGCAAAAACTGCTGAATGGATTTGGATGAAATTTGGCAAACAGATAGTGTATAACCTGGATTAACACATAGGATACTTTTTATCCCGATATTCCCACGGGATCGAGACTTACGCGGGTGAAACCGCGGGGTGCAGCTAGTTATGTCATAATTGCAATTATTACCTATCCATCGTCCAGTACCACTCGGTACCTGCCATTTCCTTCCATACATTTTACCTTTTCCCCGAAACAGTTTTAGAAGCGCAATATTGCTATCGTGTTACTATCAAATTAAAATTCGTACACGATTCCACGATTATTCATACGCGGCACATAAATGGAATCACCGAGTACTTTTTGTCAGTATTTAACACTCGGGTAAGTAAAGAGTTGAGAAGCAAAAAAACTGCTTCAGTTTATTCGCATGTACGACTTACATTAGTAATTTATTCTTCCGTTCTTGTAATAGCAAATTGTCGGTCCCAAATAATTAATATTTAATGCTTTAGTGGCAGAGTATACCGAGTAAGCACTGTTTACGGAAGTTGAAGTCCAGAATTTGATTCTAGAGTCGTTTGAGAATGAATTTATTACTAGTTGTGCCTCGCGGTTTCACCTCAGTAAGTCTCGATCTCGTGGGAGAATTGGGATAAAAAGTTTCCTATGTCCTATTCCAGGTCATAGTCTATCCCTTTGCTAAATTTCATCCAAATCTGATCAGCCGTTTTTGCGTGAAAGCCTAACAAACTCACTTTCACAATAATATTATGGTTAGGATAGTATTTTCAGGAAATATTGATTTGTCCGATTCTCCATCAGAGAGATATTCTTACTCGTATGTATGACCTAACAGGTTTTCATTTCATAAAACGACTAAATTCTTATTACGCGATGACCAGAATAAAGCCTTTGGCAGAATGGGCAATATTGCCCATGAAAACTATACATAGCAGCGTCAAATGGAAATACCAGCGTTTGGTTTATTTTTCCTACTCCCCTAAGGAAAATAAATCAAAGTCCTTTCCTTAATTAAAAAAAGGCTTTTAAAGATCTTATCTAAGCACATGTTGTATAAGATACAGTAATTAAAGTACTTAGCACACTGTGACATCCAAACCGAGTCCAAAGTAGGTGCACCACTATTGCAAATCTAGTCCATATAACACTTTTAATGAATTTCCATTTAACTCGTCTCCAAAACTTTCTTAGTTAAATGTATTTAGCAGCGATCACATTGTACGCAAATTACTCACACTGAATAAGTATGGACAGAAGGTAAATATCGTTCAGTTCCCAACCCCACCATTGATGCACACAGCAATGATAAGCTTAGTGCTGTGTGCATTAATGGTGTGAGGCTTGCATCCGTGTGCATCATTTTGTAATGGCAGTAACTTTCACATTAAGGCTGCCATCAGACGGACTGCATTCATGCAGTTTAGTACGACTGCAATACTCGTAATGTACTGTTCGAATGAAACAGTTGAAATGTAGTCCGCCTGATGGCAGCCTAATTCTTTACAAATATTCCTTTTACAATCATCATCATCATCATTTCAGCCCGGAATCAGCCACTGGTGGGTGTAAGCCTCTCCTTTCATCTACCATACTTCCCGGTTCCGTGTGTCGTGCGACTTTCACGATAACGTCAACACAAAGCGCTTTTAGACGGCCAAGGTTTCTTTCTACCTACAATATTAAATTCAAAGCATTCTATGTTCTATGTTAAGGCCCGGATTCCTCTGTCGCTGACGTCGGTCGCGTACCGTCAGTCGCGTAGCGCGCTGACCATCAGCGCCAATGAAAAAATCCGTAGTGCGATACTGACCGCTCCACGGTACAGGCGTCTCCAAGTGGATTTGTTGTGGATTTGTGAAGCGGAGTTTGAATTTGGGATATTATTATGAACCCGTTTATAAATTGTTTAGTTGCTGCAGCATACTTACGCAAGCGGAGACGGCGTCAATATAGAAAAAAAAGATATATCAATGTTCATGGTGGCGGGCGAATGTACGCGCGCGTGCCGACGGTCGGGAACAGAGTGAGGACGCTCATAGCGTTCTATAGCGCGTCAGTCGACCGACGAACGCGGCGCTGACGAGCGAGACCGACGCGCGTCATAAGCGGCGCGTAGCAATTCGCGCGCCGCTGATGTCAGCTTTACAGTGTGGTGCTTCATAGAACACAACGTATATTCGTACGCGCGATCGACATCAGCGACCGACATCAGCGACAGAGGAATTCGGGCCTAAGGATTTGGTTTCCGCACTTAGTCCTTACGGTGGACTATTGTGCGTCGGCCATGGCAGCCTAATTCAATTCAAAATCAAAGCATTTATTTTCATGGTGTGCCTACAGGATGAGATACATGCAAGTGCTTTTTCGTGGAGTGGGCCTTCTACATCTACCTACCATGCGTCAATCTTCGACATATCTCATCACGATCAAATAGATAACGTCTTTCAAACCATTTGATATTATCTGCATTGAGCTAGGCCAGTCTTTGATGGGATGGATGGATTTACTTTCGATCCGACTTCATTAGATTTAATTATAATCACATTAGCTTAATTCTTTTATTCGAATAACTATTTGATCGATTTTTTTTGCAAGCAAAAATTGTAGAGGTTTTGTAAGAACATAATCACTGAAAATATTATTTATGATTTTTATTCGTAATTTTTCACAAATTATCGACACTTACGAGTAACTTAATTAGAAAATATAAAAAAATCAATAGTTCTTAACTTGATAATAAAGGAAATCATGATTATTAAGTACCTAATGGTAAGAAGTTAGGTACATAAATTTCGTTTTTATATTAGCAAAATCTTAACTTTATCTTGCCCGACCATTTATCCGACGTAAAAAACACACACACATAAAACTATACATTACACATTTTCAAATCAAACCAAACCAAACAATTAATTTCATTCCCGTCTGCAATGAGCTGACCAAACTGATTCAGACACCAAAATAGTTTATTAAGGCATAAACAGTCCAAACCTGAGTTTGGTGTCTGATAAGAGTGCGTAAGCCAGGTAGTAACACATTCCTATGGTGACGATACTGAAAATGAGGCTGCAGAACCATATGCATCCTGAGTCGCAGCATATCGGCTTGTGGTCAACGGGGCGAGAGGGGGGCGCGGTCTGAGGACGCCTCACACGGGGCCGCGCTGGCGTTCTGTTGAAAAAGCAAGGTTATAAAACTAACAACATAATCTATTTATCTATATGCACCTAAGTAATAATAATAACTATCATGAGAGTATAGTTGAATTAAATTTGCGAAGGTCGTACAGAGATGTATACTCATTGTTCTTATGCCCTAATATCCTCCGTAGGTACTACAACTATCGATAAGGACCAGGCCCGGGTCGACGGCGCGTCGTGTTCCACGCGCGCCTCAAAGAGATGTCAGAACACTTGACGGGGTCCGTTAGGACCGATGCCTGCCAGGGTTGCGGGAAAGTCCGAAAGGGATACCGGGACCTTGGCAATAGGCAACTGAAAGAACACGGATGGGTTTGAGTCAGTAAAAGTCTGGCACACCCTCCCGCTCCGCCCAGAGCGGGAGAAACATTTCCGTGTGCAGCTCATTTCAAAATTGTCTTAACAGGATCGGTAATAGCTGCATTTACCTTACTTGGCATGTACTAACGCAGGTTTAGGTTCTGTATCTTCCTTCATACTTAGGCTTGTAGTAGCCATGTGCCATCTGCCATGTATCTGAAAATTCAGATTAATGTACAGCATTTTGCTTTAAAGTCAAATAATTTATTATTTTATTAATGAAACGAATGTGAAAACATCGTCGATTTATATTCAATCATACTAATGATCTAATTATTAACAATAAAATTGTGAAAAAAATGTTTTTGTTGATGGCAAGACGATCTCTACTTACTTTTTCTTAAAGTCGTATTTAGGACTGTAATTCACGTAGTTTAGGCTGGCTAAATACAAAACGAAGTAGAAGAATGCTATCAATGTAAAAGCAAACGCGAAGAACTCCAAATACCAGAGCGTATTGGCGAATAACGAATTATGCATTTTTATTCATATATAAATAAATGTAATCGATGTTTTTAATATAACATAAAATACTTCTTATTTTTTTTTCTAAATAAATAAGTATTTAACAATAATTTTGATTGTTTATTTTACAATAATTTGAATTTTATTCCGAAATGAATCTAAGTCAAAAGCAGTCAAAATGCCAAATATGACATATTCCTGACAAGGCACAGTCACAATGATTATTTGGATGCAGATTAAAAAATCGAGGGATGTCGGAGGTTCACGTGCAGTAGACAAGGGACATCGCATCCACCATCAGTGACCTAAGTACTGAGGTAGGTAGCATACTCAAGTATCGCAGCTGAGTTTCGAGTGAGCAAAATTCGATTCGTTGCCAGCCGCTGTCACTGCGAGGGATGCACAACCGCGCCCGCCGCGTCCCCGCGTTCGTCATCGTTTGGCATGCTGTTATATTTAAATAAATGACACCTATGTATTACATGTACATTTTAATGAAAATAAATATTCTCATAATTCAGTCTCACAATAGGTCAATCAATAATTTTCGTTTGTTGCTTTTGTTTTATAAAAAACAGCCGTCAAAACATAGGCTATAGATTATTATCTATAACACAATATGCCGACGAATTAGCACGTTCACACCAAGACGAGCTTACTCGGCTGCCGTTATTGCAGGTCCAGCAAAATATTAGCGGCAACCTAAGCATACGAGGGGTGCCCAGCCGCCCTCCAAACTAGTTCGCTAGTAACAAGCCAAGGAAGAAGAAAAAGCCTGCTTGTCGCAATCCGTGCGGTACCGCATTGACTTGTCCGAAGATGTTGCTGCGTCCAGCTATTCCATTGACGGAACTGAACGTGTCGCGTGTACATCTCTCTCCACGAAGGCAGGGGATATCGTGAGGTATAATGATAAAGACCAAGCGAATTTTAAATGTTTTGTGGTGCGCGTTCCGACTCATCACCTTCATGAAGGAAAAATTTTGGCCGAAGGGTGTCATGTATCGGCGTTTTTCGCGGAAGGCTACATGTAAGGAACATATACTCACCACATGATACCTCGACTCAACGCAATACGTCGCCGAAGCAACGTACTACCAGGGGGCTTAATACGGCCACTTTAGCAGAATCGTAATAGGAAAATATTATGCATCATCGTAAAATGTCACAAAGTGACAATTCATAATGATCTGCGTGCAATTCATATTATGAAATAATTCATCTGTTTGACAGTTTTTTATGGAGATTCGTAAAATGGTCCACAAATTATGAATTGTTTTTGTGTCAAATTAGAGGAATTGCTAATGACAGTGGGGAATTTAGGAAATGAATTGCTTTTAGAGGAATTGCTAATGTGGCCGTTTTAGACCCCTAGTCATCTGCCTAGCCTTTTCCCAACTACGTTGGGGTCGGCTTCCAGTCTAACCGGATGCAGCTGAATACCAGTTTTTACATGAAGCGACTGCCTATCTGACCTCCACAACCCAGTAACCGGGTAATACGATACCCCTTGGTAAGACTGGTTGCCAGACTTTCGGGCTTTTGACGACCCGTAACGACTGTCAAAGATCCACAAATGACAGCCGGGACCAACGGCTTAGCGTGCTTTCCGAGGCACGGACGAGTCTCGATATGTAAAGATGGTCACCCATCCACGGACCAACCCCAGCAAGCGTAGCTTAACCTGAGGGATTGATCAGTGCGGCTGTTATTACATAGCCACGAGCTCCCCCCTAAACCCCTAGTACTACTTATTTATTCATAGATTACTAGTGCCTAATGTTTTTAATATGTATTAGTTTATTATTTTGTAAGAATACTATGGGTCTAACCACTAATTTCATTCTTTCGAAGCATTTAGAAAACATGACTGGTTGTTCATGTATTTAAAGCATTTATAGGTACCCAAATAATAATTTTTTTCCGTGTAAGAATCAAATAGATTCGATTTTAAACGTAAGAAGCCAATTACATGTCTCTTCAACAATAGGTTTATTAGAACCTTTAGTTTTCATTACATTTTCTTCAATTTCTTTAACCGTGAAATATTTATCTCTTTGTAAAAATCATTTTGTCTTAGAGAAATGAAAAAAAAGGTGAGGATTGTGATTGTAGTCTTATAGGGACAAAGGACCACCAATGGTCGGCTTGTCTGCATACCAGCGGAAAATATGTGACTAGGTACATCAAGGGCATTCCTTTCGAACTATTCTGCTTACAACCATTTACGTCTTGATATATTATCGTCTCTGCACTTTGTTTTGGCGTCAAATCTAGCTCCTTACACGAAGCTGCAAGATATCTAATCTACCATTCTCAATATCCGTTGGTCCTCAAGATCTAAGGGCAGGAATTTCTACAATTTATGAGCATAGATTTTATGGAGTTGTGGCTTGTTCATGCTTCTCCATGAGCTTGCGAGTTTGTAGCCTTGCAAGTTCGAATGTGACTTCTTTTATTTTTGTCATAGGAGTTTGTATACGTTGCAAAAACAATCGCGAGAAGTCTATGGGTGGAAATCAATACATACTTGAGTAAAGGAAGTACCTAATTAATGCTCGTTCGTACTCTGTGTGAGACAAGGCTTTTGCCCCGCAATGGGCCCGTTAGTATCGGTGGAATGACGGCTCACTTCACCTAAGTTTTCACGGGGGGAATTTACAGAGTACTTATATTATTAGGTACTATTTGCATAAAGTGATCTTATTTTCTCTAACCAGCTTTCTAACCAAATCTTTTATTTATTTCTCAATAGTAAACTCTCTAAAGTAAAATGGTTTCTGGCGAAAATTATTCTTAGTATTTGAATAATATCAAAATGTTGAAAATGCTTGAGACTGTTAATTCAGGTGGCCGTCATGGTCAGTGGTCCAATAAACCGTTTTATGCTACATGAAGTTCATTTTGTTTTAATTTATTTTGCTTGTTTGTTATTTTAAGCTTAACAAAAAAATTAGGAATTTATTATAATTATAGTAAGTAGAAGACTATTAGTAGCAATCTGAGTTCTTTGAACCAAAGTAAAGTCGGGGAAAGAATTTGTTAATCAAATTGGCTCTCTTTCTTTGCCTAGCCTCTTCACATTTAATTTGGGGTCGGCTCACTTCGTCATTCTTCGCCTGATGTTTCGGTTCTGGTTCATCGAGACATTGACTTGTGCTTGCTTCAGGTCATTGTTAACTACAGACAAATCAAATTGCTGGCTGCGAACCTAAATTGTCCATATAATATAATCATAATTATCATAACTGTCACAGTTGTATGAAATAGCTTTAACACGGCAAATTGGCGTAGCGTGTCAATTTGACAAATAATTTATTTTCCCTGAGTGTACAACAGCGGTTACTGGCGGTTGGACACTTTTCAGCCTTTCATTATTAAGGACATAGGTACGGTTCATCATCATCATCAGCTTATAGCAGTCCACTGCTGGACACACATATGCCTCTTTAATTGCACGCCATTCAGCTCAATTCTCGGCAACCCTCATCCAGTCACCCAGCGAAGATCGTCGCTCCACCTAGCCTGAGGGCGCGGCGTCCTACCTTAAATTTGCCGATTCACGGTCTCCACTCAAGAACGTCTATCCCAAAGGTCATCGGTTCTACGGCTAATATGGCCGGTCCATTGCCACTAACAACTGAAAAATTGCTAAGACCCAGTTAAAAAGTGTCATCCAAACACCCAACCTCTGGCGTCATATGAAACAACTTTGTTGATTTTGCTTTGTAAGAGTATGATCAAAAAGGATCTGTCCTGCTTACATGAATCTTTATTGAAAAAAGTGGATATTTACGGAGATAAGTAAAAAGTCCACTAATTAGGACAGACAAGGGTTTAAGCATAGCTAGACATCCATATATTAGTGGTAACACTTAACTACGAAAATGACCCTTATTCCTACGGCGTATAGCCGTATATACCAATGCCAAAAGGTAACCATAGACGTGCAGTTAACTGTACCTACTACGGTCGTCTCTTGATGAGCTGACGGATAGTTACTTGTGATCTAAGACCATTTAAAACCATTTAAAGAAATATTAAAGGGACGGCATAAGAAAGAAGTTACTCATTTAAGAAGTGTATAGTTAGTTTTAAAAACGGGTTACGGGTACGTTACGGGTCGTCAGAAGCCCGAAAGTCTGACAACCAGTCTTGCCAAAGGGTATCGTATTACCCAGTTACTGGGTTGTGGAGGTCAGATAGGCAGTCGCTCCATGTAAAATACTGGTATTCAGCTGCATCCGGTTGGACTGGAAGCCGACCCCAACATAGATGGGAAAAGGCTAGGATATTTTTAAAAACGGGTTTTTAACTCTACGGGGATTATGGGACTAAATCTGTGATTAACCGTATAAACTTGGAGATTTGATTTTACCTACTAGGTTTATAGTATTATTGAACAGCTGTTTTCTGACCCTGCTTTGCTCGTCTATGCGCGATTTTAGATAGTTTTTTTTTGTGATTAAAGCCATTACTGCCTTTAGGTACTAATTAGGCAGATCATAATAATATTCATTCGAGTACATAATGTATCTATTTGTCCAGTGGTATTCAAGTTCATAAAAACAGTGTAAAAATGTAGGCAACACTCAAGCCCACACAGGCACAGGAAAAATAATTGTTATGCAAATTGGCTACCAACTTCAATTGTCCGTAGGTATATTAAAATCCACCGTCGAGTTCCCAAATTACGGTAGGAGGGGTTCACATCAGCGTCGAGTCGACGATGAAGTACCTAGGACTCGTCCTGGACAGCCGGTGGAACTTCGTGGAGCATTTCCGACGTTTGGCTCCAAGGCTGGACCGGGCTGGGGCCGCCTTGAGGCGGCTCCTGCCCAATCTAGGGGGTCCAAACGCCTCCTGCCGGAGGCTCTACGCGGGGATCGTGCGGTCCATGGCCCTTTACGGGGCACCGGTGTGGGCGCGTTCCCTTAGGCTGCGGCCAGCCCGCCGGTTGAACGCGTCCCAAAGGGTCATGGCCATTCGGCTGGCCCGGGGATACCGCACGGTCTCCCGTGAGGCGGCGAGCCTCCTTGCCGGATTACCGCCATGGGATCTGGAGGCGAAGGTCCTCGCGCACATCTGGGAGTGGCGCGAGGAGGTGAAGCGCCGGGGTGTAACTCCGCTGCCGCGAGAAATCGCGGCACAGCGGACAGAGCTCCGGCAAGATCTCATGGCGGCATGGAGAGTGCGATTGTCGCAACCCAGTGCTGGGCACGCCACAATAGCGGCGATAAGTCCCCTCTTTGAGGAGTGGCTAGAGAGGCGCCACGGTGTCCTCACCTTCCGCCTGACACAGGTCCTCACCGGACATGGCAGCTTCGGGAGGTATCTGTGTAGGATTAGGCGGGAGGAAACGCCCGGGTGTCACCACTGTGCGGATCGCCCGGAGGACACGGTGGAGCATACGGTTGAGGTATGCCCTGCTTGGGCGGAGCACCGCCGTGTCCTCGCGGAGGCGATTGGCGGCAGTGACCTCTCGCGTCCGGCCCTGGTTCAGGCCATGATACGGAGCGAGAGGGCATGGGAAGCCGTCACCTCCTTCTGCGAAGCAGTAATGCTCGCGAAGGAGGAGGCGGAACGCGTGAGGGAAAGGCAAAGTTTGCGCCCTCACGCCCCTAACCGCCGCCGTTGGAGACGCCCTGGGCGTCGGGAATCCCAGGCGGATTCCCGGCCACCATAGGCGCGGGCTTGCGGACGGCGAGCAACGGGCAGCTCGCCGTCCGATAAGGACCAGGCCCGGGTCGATGGCGCGTCGTGTTCCACGCGCGCCTCAAAGAGATGTCAGCAAAATTGACGGGGTCCAATAGGACCGATGCCTGCCAGGGTTGCAGGAAAGTCCGAAAGGGATACCGGGACCTTGGCAACAGGCAAATGAAGGAACACGGGTGGGTTTTAGTCAGTAAAAGTCTGACACGCCCTTCCGCTCCGCCCAGAGCGGGAGAAGTCATTGGATGATTTCCCACCTTCAAAAAAAAAAAAAAAAGGTATATTAAAATCAACGGCTATAATAACACGAAAAATTATCGTAGGGTTTAAAGGTTATCAATAAATTTTCCTGACAGTACTAACGCCGAAGATACACAGTTAGGAGCTTCGCTTGGTCGAACGCTAGTGAGTAGCCTGGCAACTAAGCGTTACAGTGGCCATTGCAATAGCAATAGTAAAACCTTGCGTGGATTCGCTAGGAGAATGTCTTCGAGCAATATGCAGCGAAGCACTAAGTGAAGCCCCTAGCTGTGTGGATTCGACATAAACTTTTAAGACGTGTGAACCAGGCTTTATTCTACGTGAAAACAAAATAAAAAAAGTTATACAATGTTTTTAACACGTCTTTCCCGTTATTTCCTTTTAACTTATATAGGAACCGTGTAATTAAATAAACAAGGATGTTTATCAAATCCCCAAGGAGTTGTAAATGGTAATGTCCTCCCACCATTCCTCTGCCGCATTGCAATAGATTTGTCATATACGCGTTACGTACCGGTTTCTGATCGGTTTATGAGTTGTTAGTTGTTACTCTAGCGTAAAACACTCCGTTAGATAATATTAATTATAATACACGCATAGTCATTATTTAAGGCTTTGAGTATGAATGGTGACACGTGTTACTTTTTGCTCATCAACCAAAAATCAACTCAGCCTATCCACTAGTCTACTGTTGAGGAAAGGTCTTTCCCAGCGGGCTGCACCACAATACCCTGTCTTCTGCCTTCCGCATCCAGTCTGTCCCAGCCACCTTTTTGAAGGTCGTCGGTCCATTTAGCTGGGGCCGTCCCGGACTACGCTCGCTGATACGCGGTCTCCATTCCTGAACTCGTTTGCTCCACCGGCCATCGGTCCTTCGACGAACATGGCCAGCCCACTGCCACCGCAGCTTGCTTACTCTGCAAGTTAAGTCCGTAACTCCGGTTCCTTTTCCAGGTAATTGTTTAATAGCACAGGTAATTTCTGTTTCAGGGGCGTAGCTACCGTCTTATCTACTATGTATCTGAGATACTATATTTTTCTCCATCTTTGCCTACACTGTCTCCCAAATCCTTCCAAGCATCCTTTTCCAGGGCCACCTCGATCCAACCCTTGCAGTCCGCGTCTACGTCGTCTCTTCACCTCTCCCTGGGCCTATCTGAGACTAACTATAAAAACTGGGTGCTTACGTTGATTGAGATTTTTTTCTGAATTACTCTTGATCTTCAATAGCTGCACTTATTCATACTCTTAGGTTTAGAGAGGTGATTTAAGACAAATCTGGTGTTCTTTATTATTCATAACTAATCTCCTACGTTCTTAATAACAGAAACTCAGCGAATCAAAAATGCTTTTTATTTATTTTTCTACTGTTTGTTCCTAAATTACATCTAACAACAAATGCAATTATTTAAACATTCAAACCGAGATATCATCTGTAATTAGCGAGATGTAAGTTTTCCTTTTGTTACTTTTCCATTCTCTCTTTTTATTACCGTGTAATTCAGGTAGGAAATGTTTGTATTTTTCTTGCGTCTGCGCAAGTCTAGATCAGATCGATTAGATCGTCTGACAACTAGACTGTGTCAGTCAGCAGCCAGGTGCGGTTACTTTCCAGACTTCTGAGTTCGTTAATTGAACTATTGATTTACTCAAATAAGTAATAGTACTGTGCAAGCAATAGTGTTATGCAGAGGTGTACATATAACACCTACCTACACCCACATTTCACCAGGGGGCCTAAAACGGACACATAGCCATTCCTCCAAAAGCAATTCATTTCCTGAATTCTCAGCTGTCATTAGCAATTCCTCTAGTTTGACACAAAAGCAATTCATAATTTGTGGACCATTTTACAAATCTCCATAGAAAACTGTCAAACAGATGAATTATTCCGTTATTTGAATTGCACGCAGATCATATTATGAATTGTCGGTTTGTGGCATTTTACGATGATTCATAATATTTTCCTATTATGATTCTGCCAATGTGGCCGTTTTAAGCCCCCAGTTGTGTTTAAGTCATATGTAATAGGGGGCCGAGCCTTTGCCTTTACGGGCACAAAGTCTGCCCATTCTCTTTCAATTGCATCTATACATATAATTTTATCAATGAGCTGGTGCAACATTTTCAATCAACAATATTTTGCATAGTCACACATTAATGGAAACTGCATTACGCTAATTTGATGTCTGCAAAGATCTTTGTTTTTACACTTCCTTCTTTTAACAAAAGAGGCTTTTTATTAGTCACCTGAGTTTTTTTATCGAACTTTGAAATCCAAGGCCTTTCCCTATGTTAGACAAAAGATATAGAGATTCTTTAGTTAAGTATATAACTTTTTTTTTGTCTGAATATTTGATCGAAATTCAATTACGTTGTAATCGAGTCACGACGTTGCGCCCGCGCCTTTATATAGAAATTAATCGTTCTAATAGAAAGGTGCTAATTTATATTATTGTTCTTACCTATGGAATATTTTCTGTTATGTAATTGACTGTCTTTGTTGGGACCAATTTGATAAATTGCTTTGTGTTTTATTGCATTAACGTTTTATATTTGTGCCGGAACTTTTCAATCAATCGAAAGTCAATTTCTATCTTGCTATAAACATTTCACCAGTGTTCTAAGGTCCATGTAATACCCTAGGGTACAAATCCCGACTCCGTTCTGCGGGCCTTTTCCTGATCAGGGGATCGAACACAGGTTCAGCGACGTCGCACATCCAACATCGCGATAAATATCAACCGCATTAATAACATTAAATAACCGTTGTATTAGCGTTTCGTTTGTAACTTGTCACTTTGCTACTCGCTACTGATACATGGCCACAGTGATTTATGTAGCAGAAAATGTTCAGCTACCTCGAACAACATTATACTATCAATCATTCTTAGCTTGCTAATATTTTAATTTATGTGTAAACACACCCAATGCTAAATAGGCATAGAGACAAAGAATATCTTAATTAATTATTCACGATTATGACTTGATGATGATGTTACGCGTTTATTAAAAGTAGAAAAAGAATGGCCATTGATTAAAGTTAAAATGTCCCGGAACAAAGTAAATATCTGTCATTGGTAAAAGTGGGAGTCGGTTTTTCCTTATTTTTGTGATTTCCATTTCCAAACGGCTATTTTCCCGCACAAGAACCTCCCTGGGTAGAAGCATTCTTTGTTTTACATGCAGCCTTTTTGTGAGCGAAGCAGTGTTTCTGGTTTGAAGGCTACGGACGGAAGGTGTGATTCGCTGGCTTCAGATTTATCTCTGGAATAACACGCAACGTACCTGCTATGCCTTTGGTGTCACAGGTCTAATGGTGGGTGATCACTAACCATCAGTTGGACCGCCTAAGTACCTACTTATTTACCACCTAATAACATGAGAAAACATTCTCAATAATTCAAGTTACCACAGATATCAAGTTGTCATTTGTTAGACGTATCGCCTGTTATAAAATGTATGGGAAGAGATGTAATGGCTTATCCGAGGACCTCCAGCATTCACATAGTAAAAACTACATTAAGCACCTATTTTCGCATGACGAAGGAGCGTGTCAGCTATACGGAAATCTATTCAAAGGTATAGATTCCCATGGCAAGGAATTCTCGAAATACATGGTGGTTATGGTGTTTTTATTCTAACAAACGGTACACGTCCACTTAATACTCATCAGAAATACATGCCATGGTTAAGAATGGTGAATTTATAGCCTGCATTGTTACGCTCACATTATTTTATGGTTTTACGTTATTCTGATTTCAATAATAGTCCCATTATACTACATTTCGTACTGTAGATACATAATTACATAGCAATAATTCATTAAATAATGAATTGAGATTTACTGATGTGATTAGCGAAGTGGAGGCCGACTTCCCTGTGCAGAAATCACACGTACTTACGTTTTTATGGCCGGTTATTCACTGCTATGCTGTTGGTGAATTTAGCTTTGTTTACATCCTAGTTCTGAAGGAGATTTCTTGATGTTTATTTTTCACCTGGCTTATTGCAATCCAGTGGCAGAAATAGGTTCTTCCTTGGATCATAGGACAATCTAGACAAAATCAAACTGGTTGCTAATTTAAATAATTGATTATTTTTATGATATTAATTTTACATCACTACACCACTCGACCACCATCGAGCTACACCACTCGACCACCATCGAGCTACACCACTGACGTGCAGCTCAGTGAACCGCCCGAAGGTCATGCTGTTAAGTCGTGCTGCAAATACCAACATTAAGCTAAGCTGTTGGAGCTTCTCCATGGCCTGTGTACGACCGAGGCTTTCTCTCGTATTAATGCAAAGAAATCATCTGTTTTAGCCTGAAAAAACCTATCAGAATCAGGGATGCCTCAACAATGCTTTAAATACGTTATTGTACAGGATACGCAACGCATTATAGGCTGCTGGTGTAAAAAAAAAACAGGTTTAACAGAAGGCCTTGAATAAAGAGACTTTTTAACATCCACTGAGCACTTAGCAAACTTGCGAGCCAACATGTTACCCCTTACTGCTAACTCCCTACAATCTCTTTCAATAATATCCATAAATCATCTTTCAAATCTTCAGTAACTATATGATCTAAGTTTATTAAATGCTTGAATCTTGTTAAGGCTGAACGCTTCGTGTGCGAGTTCGACTCGCACTTGGCTGCTGTTTATGCTCCAATGTTATTATAATACACTTGTCAAATCAAGAAATAACACTGCTAAGGGTGGTACGTAACATTAAGTAAAGGCTAATCTGGTTAGGTACCGGTGAATACATATGTAATTATTATGACGATAAGTGACGTTTTCCGCATAGCTTGGTTTCAGCTCAATAAATATCGGATAAAGGCACCCATAAAACGCTTAACTTATTGAATAACTTATTTATTGTGTGCTTTCGTGATTAAGTCATAATTTACAAGATCATTAACCTATTAGAACAACTAAGTAAAACTTAGCACTTATTTGTGTTGGTGCAAATTCTTCCCAGCTTAAGTACTAGGAAGCGGTGTCGGGAAGACTAAGTCTTTGCTTATATGCTTTGGGAGGTAGTGAAGTATTGTTTGCCGTGGAACGAGGAGGTGCCATAATAATCCAAGAAAACCGTGACTTAGTAATAAAAACATCATTAAAAACTTTCAGTCTCTCTCGTTGCTACAGCGTTAAAAAACGAAACAATACGGCTTAAACCTGAGGGACATGTCCCTAGCTATCAACGATTTTCTCGTTCAAGAAACGCGCAAGAGACTGTAGGTCCCGTTTAAGTAAAAGAGATACGTATATTAATAGTTGATCGCTGACTATCAACACGCCGGCGAGTACTCGTTTGTTGAAGCGACAAGAGCTATCGAAGAGATTATTCGTTCAGCGGAGCTCGCTTGGCGTGCATAACACTCGCTGAGAAACTCACGCTATATACGGATACCAGTGAGTAATCTGTCGTCGTCGTCGCACACTCTCTGCTCGGTGCCAACTCGATTTTAGTTGCTCTTTACTCGCTTAACGTCTCATCTCTATCCACCCAAAAATGATGTGGATGAAATTTACCCCAAAATCGGTCAATTGTAGCGTAGGTACTTTCAGCATTTTCAGCGGTTACGAAATATGATAATACGTTAGTCTTCTAAAACATTCGCTCAGTAAAACGTTTACATACAGGAAATTAAAAATGATTCGCTTTATTTGATGTTATACAATGTTATATCGCCTATAAACATAAGAGGGTAACAACATAATGGACAGAATATAATCATTATACTGCTTGAGTAGAACATTAAGTATATAGATTGGCTACTGGTAATATGTACTACCTACCTACTACATAATCAGGACGTTAGAAGTTTCGCAAAACCTAATGCTTCTTTGTAAAAAAGGCAAAAAACCGGGATTTTGTGATATAAGAGGTTGAAAAACATGCTACACTTGACGACTGAGGGAGGACATCGACGTGGAAGTAGACCGCGGCGAAAGTGCTGTGACGATCTAACCATGTTAGCGGGGCTAATATGGCTAAAAATCGCACAAAATAAAGAGGTATGAAGGCAAAAAGGGAGGGCTTTTGCTCAGCAGTGGGGCACAATACAGATAAATAAAAAATAAACAATTAATCAACCAGTGCTGCAGTGTTATATTAATGTGTTCGCGTTCAGCGCTGCACGAGCGTTCCATTTGATTCTAATGTATCTCTATCAGTCGTCATCTCAAAGTTCGCTTCCTTCCTAGCCATTTCGTTTTTCACTAATACAATAAAACTGTGTCAGTTAGTAAAAATAATTAAAGAACTCCATCAAAAACACAGCACTTTTTCATAAAAATAATCATTAAAAAGTTTATAAATGAATGAAGTAACAAGAATCTATACAAGTTTTACAGTTTATAGTGCTTAAACATACTACAAAATCACAAAATAACACACAGCACTACTATAAAATTATTAACTTGATAGCTTTGTTTATAACTATTCTACGTCCGGCTTAAACGTAACTCATCATCTGCCTAGCCTTTTCCCAACAATGTTGGGGCGGTTTCCAGTCTAACCGGATGCAGTTGAATACCAGTATTTTACATGGAGCGACTGCCTATCTGACCTCCACAACCCAGTTAATGGGTAACACGATATCCCTTGGTAAGACTGGTTGTCAGACTTTCGGGCTTCTGACGACCCGTAAGAACTGTCGAAGATCTACAAGTGACAACCGGGACCAACGGCTTAACGTGCTTTCTGAGGCACGGAGGAGTCTCGGTATGTAAAGATGGGCACCCATCCACGGACCAACCCCGGTAAGCGTAGCTTAACGTAATGGATCGACCCGTGCGGCTGTTATTACTTAGCCACGAGCTCCTCCAGCTTAAACGTAACAACACAGTTAATAATAATGTAGGAAACGTTATTGATGGAAACTGATATTTTATTTGCTTGTAATTTGGCAATCCTGTGGGCAAAAATGGTGGTGGCTCTAGGTTATACTAGACTCACGTTTTATGTTCTGTGAACGCATCTTTAATGGTTTCTACGTATTATTAGTAGTTCCTTAGACCTGTGGCGATATCTACATCGCCACATGCGAACTACGCATCAAAGACCTGACGTCACATAAAAATCCTGACGTCACATAAATCCTGCATCGCGCAATTAAAGTTTACCGTGCAATGGACATAATTACAAGAACCCGACATCCATCGTTAGTCAGTTGCCCGCGAGACACAACACCCGTCTGGTCGGAGGATACTCCCTTTTCTATGGTGGATGAGTGAACTTTACACCCTGTTCCTCATACCCCTAAAGACCTAGGAAATGTTGCAGAAAAAAAGGCCAAAGTAAGTCTGTGTATTTATTTATCGTTAGCTGAAATACGCACCCAATCGGTTACCTAAACACTGAGACAAACCTACAAAATAATGAAAACAAAAAGATTTATGTCACTTTTTGTTTTTGCACTAAACTCCGTATAAGAGATTGGGCGTGTATACAATGATATTACACAACGTTAATGGGAGGCGCATGCGTCATTAGAGACGCACATTCTCTCAAGTTTTCTTTCGGTAACTTGACTATGATCGTTTTATAGCCTTCACAATATACCATTACATCCCCATGTGAAAGCTACCATGTCTTTCTCGTGCCTGCAATCGACACGTACTTCCAAATACGTACTCGCACGAAGCTACTCTTTGACACCATCAGTCAATTCTATGCATACAGTTACAGGCTCTATCTAGACGAGATAATGACTAGAATAGCGTGTAATTCTACGGTAAGCTATTGTTTATTGCACTGCTCAATCATTCTGTTAAGTATGTATTCACTTTTAAAGTTCATCGATAACTAGTATATCTTAGGTTATTCTACAGTATTTTTAATAAAGACATTATCATAAGTCGTTGTTCCGCGGCCATCTTTTTTTATCTTTTATAATTATTATTGCTTATTTCTTGTAGGGTTTAGTATTAAAGTTATTAAACGTTAAAAAGTGCTTAAGGTTTTTATTGTAGGCAGGTGCGATTCACTAGATAATATCTAAATCTAAAAACGATTTATATTTAAAGTGCTGTAAGCGGTCGACTTGATGCATTGAGAGTTTTATGTGAATTTATGCAATTAAGAAGCGATTGATACAGCGTACAAATGTCTATTTTCGTATGATTTGGAAAAATATATAAGCATCAAGTTTGAGCGTTGAACTATTACACAAAGGGTTTTTACATATGGGTTGAAAGTTTGTATGAAAATCCGTTATTTTTAATTCATGAGAATTAGTATTTGGTATTTTACTTAAAAATTAAGAAACTCGTAAATCAGTGTTTAGGAACTTCTACCCCTAAGAGGGGATAAATAAGGGGATGATATGCAATACGAAAATCCGACATTGTTAAAGTAAAATAAATAAAAAGTATTTCCACTCGAAACACGTGTTTTCGAAAATTCTTCTTCTAATGAGGTAAAAGTACCTATAGGGATGAAAGTTTGTATGGAAAAGTTTAAAATCTACACGGATGCCGCTGGAAAGGTTCTCGAAATCGAATATTATAATCGTGGTGCTATCAAAAAAATGACGCTAATGATGGAGCTCATGGCTAGGTAATAACAGCCGCGCGGGTCGATCCATCAGGTTAAGCTACGCTTGCCAGGGTTGGTCCGTGGATGAGGTACCGTCTTTACATATGGCGCCTCCTCCGTGCCTTGAAAAGCACGTTAAGCCGTTGGTCTCAGCTGTCATTCGTGGATCTTTGACAGTCGTTACGGGTCGTCAGAAGCCCGAAAGTCTGACAACCAGTCTTACCAAGGGGTATCGTATTACCCAGTTACTGGGTTGTGGAGGTCAGATAGGCAGTCGCTCCATGTAAAATACTGGTTTACAGCTGCATCCGGTTAGACTGGAAGCCGACCACAACATAGTTGGGAAAAGGCTAGGCAGATTGATTGGTGCTATCAAAAAAATATAGACTAACACCACCATGCTACTGCGTCTTTAAATTTAGTCAGATATTTTAACAAGACATTATTATTAAGCAAGACTTCGAACAATAAAGAGAGAGTTGTATCCGCGACCCTTACTTATCTCAATTATAGCTGCTGCTTTTCAAATTGCTTCTTTAATCCTTTTTGTTCTGTCTCAACACCACCTAATATTAAACAGACAATGGCTATGCATAGGCATCTCGTTTCTAAGCAATAAGTAGCAATTATGTATCGAGAGTATAATGAACACTTTGATGAATAATTTCTGCAATAGAAAGATATACAGAATAGGTACGTTTTATTACAATAGTTGGGAAAGGAAGCACTAAAGTATACATGTCGTATTAAATTTTAAAATTTCTCCTTTGTTGAATAATGTAAGGCATAATGTGGTGCTTTATTCAACATTGAAGGTTCATCCCATAGGAAGTAGTGGTCTTACTTAACTATTCATAAGTTCTTGTTACTTGTGATCGTGTTTTGTTTCTATTATTCTGATGGAAAACATTGTTTATACAGGGCACATTAATTTAGCTAGTGAAACTCCATCAATCAATCTGCCTAGTCTTTTCCCAACTATGTTGGGGTCGGCTTCCAGTCTAACCGGATGCAGCTGAATACCAGTATTTTATATGGAGCGATTGCCTATCTGACCTCCACAACCCAGTTACTGGGTAGTACGATACCCCTTTGTAAGACTGGTTGTCAGACTTTCGGGCTTCTGACGACCCGTAACGACTGTCAAAGATCCACGAATGACAGCCAGGACCAACGGCTTAACGTGCTTTCCGAGGCACGGAGGAGTCTCGGTATGTGAAGATGGTCACCCATCCACGGACCAACCCCGGCAAGCGTAGCTTAACCTGATGGATCGACCCGGTGCGGCTGTTATTACTTAGCCTCGAGCTAGTGAAACTCCGTGATGAGTAGTTATTAGGAGAGGCACCAAATTAAGAATCCTTTGGTGCCTCTCCACCGAAGGTTGACCTTTTACTCCGAATAACTCTCCTTGCCCTTTGCGAGGTGGGACAGTAGAGCTGAGGGGCTAAACCGGCCACATTAGAAATTCCTTTAAAAGAAATTCATTTCCTGAATTTCCAGCTGTCATTAGCAATTCCTCTAATTTGACATAGAAGCAATTCATAATGTGTGGACCATATTACGAATCTCGATAGAAAACTGTCAAACAGATGAATTATTTCGTATTATGAATCGTACGCAGATCACTTATGAATTGTCAGTTTGTGAGATTTTACGATGATTCACAATATTTTCCTATTATGATTCTGCCAAAGTGGCTGTTTTAAGCCTTCTCAACTTTAAAAATTATTTCTTCGGTCATTACCGCGTTTTCCCGCTTCTTTGCCCATCATAACTTACTTTGGGTAAGTTTAGGGATGCACGTATGCACATCCCTAAACTTACTCAAAGTACTCGAATCTAATCCTTAATCCACTCTTTCAGGCTTAACTCAATGACTCGTAAGTCATTAAGTTAAGCTCGAAATATTGGAGGCTTTAAAGGTAGCTAGGCGGACTATGTGGGCTCTTCGAAAAAGATCTGAGCTCCATCTCGTTCACCACCACCTCCATGCCGTCAAGCAAGCAAGCCACTGCGCAGCGTTACGTTGCTGTATTCCATTTTTAAATATACCCTTAAAAATGAAATACAGCAACGTAACACTGGTGTAATTACAAGCACATGCTACATACCTGCTTTGTCTCTGGGATGGAAACTGGGAACGCATCTGCTTTACCTCTGCTCTGGTACCTATTGCAGATTGTGAAAACTGACAAAACTGTAATGCGTTTGTGTTGCGACTTATCAGAGGATCTATCTAATATAGCAAAATTGTAATTGGCTTATTTAATGACTTCAATTCATAAAAAACATCTATACAATAACCTAAAGCTGCTTTTCGTATCTGTCTGTATGACCGTGTTGTTCTTATAAACTACGCAACAGATTTTAGTGCGGTTTTCTCCATCACTTAGAGAGTTTATTCCGGAAGGTTTATTGTGTATTAAACATAACTATTAAACTTACATGTAATAAATAAATATTCATGCAGGGGCGGGTCACTAGTACCGTAACAAAATATACCTACCTACATGCCGATTAATACCCGTCGTTTATACACCAAAAAGAATCAATTACGATATGTAGGCGAACTTTTTTCGCCTATTGTTTTCCATAATCGTGTCGAAAGTAAATCGTACGAGAAGGCTGAATCAGCGGCGTCATTTTGAACAGACGACGATACATCAAGCTATACGTTTCCAGTATAAACTGACCTCGCAATATACAGGGTATTAAAAGACCCATCACATAGCTGTTATGTACGCATTTTGTGCATCAAACTAAGGAACATTGAGCCAAAATGATTGCTAGGAAACGATTTTTTGTGTTGCTGTTTAACATTGTGCAGATGAGTGCATACAACGGTACAGAAGTTGTGGGGGGTTTTCACAAAAAGTTGGAACTTTGACCGTCAATATGTCCAGAGACAGAAGGTTCCAAGGTGTGGTCCAGTACAAAAAAAAATTAACAATGAGGCAACAAACAAGTAGTCCTTTATATAGGTAGGCTTTCCGTTTCATGACAGGTCAGCTTGTACTGGAAATGTATACCTTGATCCGTCGTTGCTGTGCGTACGCAGGTAAGTGATTATTTTTTTTGTAAAATTACTTCAATTACGACGGCTTAGATTAGTACTAAAGGTCATTAGGGTTGGTTTCATGTGACCTTAATAGCTTGTATAATAGCTTCACACTTTCTATGAATATTTTTTTGTTTTGCTTAAATTGAATTAAACGTGGCTGTTGGAGAGCGAGTTGCAAATTTTTATTATAGAGAATTACTCTCACTTCGTTTCGGTTAAAATTATATTTTTTAATTTACCACCAACATTCCAGTGGGTTCTGATTTCTGAATAATGATGGTCTTATACTAAGCAATAATTTAGTATAGATGGGGGATTATAGATCCCACCGACACCCAGTTCGAATGCGGTGCTCCTGTCCAAACCATATCCCATATGCTGGAGTGCCACTAATGCCACGATCTGGTGTGGTCACTTATATTATATTTAATGTAAATGTGTGTGTGTGTGTGTGTTGAGTGTGTGGCTGTGTGTGCATGTGTGTTATGTGTTGCATTCTTTGTTATGTTGTGTGTTATGTGTTATTTACCATCGACTCGAAAAGAATGAAGTATCGATCTGTAGTGCAAAAATGGCTTTGAGATCATTTGAAACTCATCGTTTGTTTACGTTCGTAAGTAAACGTCCAACATATTATTAATACGCGATATTTCATTGAGTCTCTCCGGCTCATTGCTAATTGGCTGGCGCGGATATCAATCAATCTGCGAATTATATGCAATGTTTCCTCAATCAATTATGGAGTGAGTGACACTTGATATCATTATTGAGACCTCTGTGCCTCCGGGAGGACGTAACTGTCGCATCGTCGAGCACAGCCATAACGCGAATATTTATGACAATCGTCATGTGAAGCTTGACAGTTTGACATCTTTTCCTGTAAGGTCAGTGACCCTGAATATACAGGGTATAAGGGACAGCCCTCCGCAAATTAACAGGGGTATTCAGGGGGGGGGGGGGGGTATTCAGCTTTTTATTTTGAATCATATTCCACCGGAAATTTTCTCAGGAACATTTAAATTTTTTCAATAGTTTTTCAGTTACTATTCCTATATTTGAATGTAAAATTACATTCTGTGTAAGCAGCAGTCCATTTATGTAAATAAAACAGCTAAAATCAAAAAATCTGCAGTGGATGTTAAAATACTATAGCGAACGACGCGTAAAGCACAGAATTTACATTGATAAATCTCGCGGCGCGGCGGCGCGAGCGCACCCCCCCGGACACGGGGCGTGCGGCTACGTGCGTTGTGCCACGGTAACGATACATTGCGTGTGAGGTAATAAAACAAATCAGGTTTATTGGATTCCCATAACGTTCCTGAAATAATTTCATGTACCGGTCGTCTTAGTATGATATGCTGAATTGATCCCATTAGTCTGCGGAGGGCTGTCCCTTACACCCTGTATCTTGGGTTTATCAAGTTTTAGGGGTCACATCACTAATGATTGGGAAGGTGAGATAACAGTACCTAAGTATTAGTGTTTTGTTTAAAGATTACTGTCCATGAAATTGTCAATTAAGACTAAGAAGCTTTTTACCTGATTTTGGTTTGCCTAACTCGCTCCTAATCACAATCCACTTAATTTTGAAAGGGATTGTGATTGTAAACTACATATAAACAATTGCTTCCCACATGTTTGATATTTCGTCTGCTAGACCACGTACTTAAAAATAACGCAATGAATATTGTTAAATAGACAATCCTTACTATTAATGTTATAAATGCGAAAGTGAGTTTGTTTGTTTTTTACGCTTTCACGCTAAAACGGCTGATCGGATTTGGATGAAATTTGGCACAGGGGTAGAACTTGACCTGGAGAAGGACATAGGCTACTTTTTTGTCCTGGATAGCAGACGAAGTCGTGAGCAACAGTTAGTTTTAAATAAAAGGTAAGTATTGTGATTGTGAGAGTTTTACGCAATTAGGCTGCAGGCCAGCCGTCCTCAGATCTGACCCCAACACTGAAAATCCTTCACGTCTCTTGTATTTTAAGTGAGGACTTAATTTTGTAGGTACTCACTTTGCAAAGTAAGGTAAATCCAATCAACAACATATGACTAATATTCTTTTAATTTTCTATCCATAAGGTCGTATAACAAGGGTCGTTATACCGGCCGGAGTATGCGCTTACACATGCAAAACGAACGAGTTATGGCGACTTGCGAGCAATCACTTTTATTATATATGTATATATACGCGTAATTGCGTATTTAGAAGCAGTCGTATATAATATACTTGTATAGCTACATATGTGTTTAGTTTACCTCGGAATATTTATTTTGAGTCGCTTTTCCGCGGATCAATATTGGGCATACTATTCATCTTCAAATCTGTACTGAATCTTTTAAAACAGGTTGGTTTTACACGTGATGTGTACAAGTACCTAATATTTTTAATATTATTATAGTATTTCAAGTTTAGCACACTTGAAATACTATAATAATATTAAAAATATTTTGCGAACCACAAAAATTGCGTCGACTTATTTTCAGTTTTAGTTAGAGCCAAATCCAAGATTAACGAACACACCAATTGTTTCAGCTGTCTTAAAAGTCATGAAATAGCAGTTGTGTTTTTAAAATTAAGTTTTTATTTTCAAGGGACAGACAACAATGGATTGTGTTTTTTTCTGGAATAGAAAATTGCCTAATGTCATCCCTCAAACACCAAAGTCATAATTTGGTTGTTTTAGATTCCAGCCTTGAAAATATACCGGACAGACATGGTCGCATAAGCTATTGTAAAATTACAGGGTTTAAGATTTCTAAGATAAGATTTCTTCATCCCAACTATGTAATAATTATAATATAATATATAATAATAATTTTATCTATGTATTTTTTAATATATAACATCAATATTAAAAATATATTTAATATTAAAATATAATAGGTAAGTACCTAGGTTATATTTTAATATTAATAATTATTATAAATATTTTAAATATATAATTATTATAAATGCGAAAGTGAGTTTGAATGTTTATTTGTTTGTTACGCTTTCACGCCAAAACGGCTCAACAAATTGAGATGAAATTTGGCACATGGATAGACCATGACCTTGATTAGGACATAGGATACTTTTATCCCGATATTCCCACGGTATCGAGACTTGTGCGGGTGGAACCACGTGGCGCAGCTAGTAATAAATAAACAGTAGAGCTATTCTACCGTCAATTAGTACATTCTTATTATGCTAAATAACTCAAGCCGCGTGTCTTCATGGGAAAATGATTAAAAACTGGTATATATACGAAGATAAAAGGAAGTCCCACAGGACTGGCTGCGTCATATAACGATTAGACGAAGGTCTAGACGCTCATAAAATTAATACCCAACTTCCTTGGGAAACGAGATACATTCAGTTTCAAAGCCTTTTATATAACCGACCATTTTCAGCTGAATATTATGTTTAAAAACGTGTTTGTGCGTACATTATGTTTGAATTAAACTGTCTTTTCAGAGAATATTAAGTATGATGGGATAATTTATTTTTGTATGCATAATGATGTTTCTATAATAGTGCCCTTTTCAGATACTTATATTGATCTCCGGAGCACAATAAAACAATCAACTACTTATACAACGTGTAACAGAATAAGCGCAAGACCTGAAAGTAGTTTACTCAGAATCGACTTCTGAATCGATTTCCGCCATTATTTATATATGTTAATTTTTCATGAAAAAATCTTTTATTTAACTGAAATTAGAACCACTGCGTCATAACAAGGTAATAAGATATTTTATTTAAGGAAATTTAATCCTTATCTCAAAGGAATAAAGCCTATTTAAATGCATAACCAGATTTTTAATACGCTCATAGCTATCCTATGTGTAGTGCGCGTTAAATAAAATAGTTAATTTAAGGTGTGGTTTAATTAAATTAAATTACAGATATTATTTTAGTCTTATAATTTAATATTCTAATTGGGGTGTATGAGCTCTTGCGTTTATTCCGTTACGCGTTGTATAGATCTGTCAGCAAGCTAAGTATGATGATTACCTACCAATGGAAATACGACTGTGAATACCACTATTCACAGTCGTACTATCAGTGAGTATGGGCATTCGATTCCACAATCGAATGCCCGTCTTAGGTCCTAGGTGAACCCTAAATGAATGCCTATATCTATTTCGAGGCTCAGCTTAGCGCCGAGAGTTAGAATTAGGGTTCCGTACCCAAAGGGTAAAACGGAACCCTATTACTAAGACTCCGCTGTCTGTCTGTCTGTCCGTCATCAGGCCGTACCTCATGAACCGTGATAATAGTTGACATTTTTACAGATGATGTATTTCTGTTGCCGCTATAACAACAAATAATAAAAAACAGAAAAAAAAATATTTAAGGGGGCTCCCATACAACAAACGTGATTTTTTTGTTCGATATTGATAAGGGCAACAGGTAAACGCTTGAAATATTCACAGAATATTTAGTTATATATTCACTTTAAAAATAAATAATTAAATTAAAACAAATATTGAATGGCTCCCATACAACAGACGTGATATTTTTGCCGTTTAGATAACTAGCTGATGCCCGCTGCTTCACCCGCGTGGATGTCAGTTATTACTACTACCTTACTCGAGAACCACTCTATCCATTGGTGAAAACGACATGAAAATCGGTGCAGTAGTTTTTGAGTTTATCGCGTACAGGACGACAGACGATTTTGTTTTATGATATGTAAGGATGGTACGGAACCCTTCGTGCGCCAGTACGACTCGCACTTGGCCGGTTTTTTAGGTGTATTATTTGTGAAAACGGGCATTAGAAACCTTTTATAAAAATGTTGATTGCCGTAGTGTTTGCTGAAGGTACTTTCGGTTTTAGACTGCGATGCTCGATGGGGGATGTAGTTAACTGTACGTCCTTAGAAGGCGTTCATAGAGGTTTTTGTAGTTTTGTAGTAAGATCTTCATTAAGCGCTACTACTGAGCATGAGGACCTGGGTTCGATTCCCTGGTTGAGCAAAGTGTAATTGGGACTTTCTTTATGGATTTTTTTCCCGTCTGGATTTGTGCTCTGTTGATGGCAACAGGCTCGGAGGAGCTCGTGGCTACGTAATAACAGCCGCACGAGTCGATACATCAGGTTAAGCTACGCTTGCCGGGGTTGGTCCGTGGATGGGTGACCATCTTTACATAGCGAGACTCCTCCGTGCCTGGGAAAGCACGTTAAACCGTTGGTCCCGGCTGTCATTTGTGGATCTTTGACAGTCGTTACGGGTCGTCAGAAGCCCGAATGTCTGACAACCAGTCTTACCAAGGGGTATCGTATTACCCAGTTACTGGGTTGTGGAGGTCAGATAGGCAGTCGCTCCATGTAAAATACTGGTATTCAGCTGCATCCGGTTAGACTGGAAGCCGACCCCAACATAGTTGGGAAAAGGCTAGGCAGATGATGATGGCAACAGGCTCGGCATTTATTATATGGGACTTAAACATAACTGGCGAAATGTGGGTGTACTATAGGTGCACCTCTGCCCTATCCTTCGTAGAATAAAGGCGTGATATTATGTTATCTTCTATTACAGTTTTTTTTTATCTGGCCTTCTTTCGTTCTTGACGAAGTTTTCATTTTTATATATAAAATGAAATCTGGTTGGTGGCTTACCCTTTAACACAAAGATAGCACTGTCCTCATAAGATACCCTTACATAAAAGTAGGTTGTAGATACAGAGGAAAATATTTCGTAAACTTCGGGACGTTTACAACTCATAATAATTTTTTAAACACCCGCGAAAAAAATGGACCCTATATTCTTAGTTGGGAATTTATGGATCCATGTAAAATCATAAATGTGTAGGTAAGTACATGAAACAATGTTTTACACCGATCTTAAATTAAACAAATTATAGGATGCGCATAGGCAACGACGAATCTCAAAATACCTAGTTCTCAAAATATTCATAAATTATTTCACGCTGTTTATTAAAAGCAATATGCGGCCATATTAACTTTTGTTTGTATGAGCTATTCCAATAAAATTTAAACTCGGTCGTCCAATCACAGTTGTTTTCCTTTTTTTTTTTCTTCACACATTCTTATTCACAGTGCGATTTTTATCGACCAATCGTTTAGTCGTAATGTGGCTTAGAGTCTGTTAACTATTTCTTAAGGTAATTTTAAATCGTACGACGTGTGAGACTTCCATTTAGTTTAATGTCATGGTAACTAACTGAACTATTGGACGATTGAAATTCTTAACTGTTAGGCAGTCGTACGACTTTAAATGGTTTAGTGATGAAATTGGAAATGATGGCGGGAATATGTTCTTCGTAATATAATTTAGTAATTATTGGAGACAAGAGACAATAAAGAGAATTTAAAATTACAAGAGAGAATAAATAAAAGAGATCTCAATTGTCGGGATCTGCCAATCAACAGCTCAGGGCTTTAAGCGGTCACTTTAGCAGAATCATATTATCAAAATATTATGAATCATCGTATAATGTCAAAAACTGACAATTCATAATAATTATGATCTGCGTGTAATTCATATTTCGAAATAATTCATCTGTTTGACAGTCTTCTATGAAGATTCGTAAAATGGTCCACAAATGATAAATTGCTTTTATGACAAATTAGAGGAATTGCTAATGACAGCTGGGATTCAGGAAATGAACTGCCACTATACTGCTAAACCGGCTACATTAATAGCAATTCCTCTAAAAGCAGTTCATTTCCTGAATTTCTAGTTGTCATTAGCAATTTGACACAAAAGCAATTCATAATTTGTGGACCATTTTACGAGTCTCTATAGAAAACTGTCAAACAGATGAATAATTTCGTATTATGAATCGCACGCAGATCATATTATGAATTGTCAGTTTGTGACATTTTACGATGATTCATAATATTTTCCTATTATGATTCTGCCAAAGTGGCTGTTCTAAGCCCCCTGACGAGACGAAAACAATAAGACACTCATGAAAGTAAAGTTAGACCTACTCATAAAATTGTAAAAATCCACTAGCTGTTGTCCGCGACTTCATTTGCGATCCAGGATGAAAAGTAACCGATGTCCTTCTCCGAGTCATTGTCTACCTATGTGCCAAATTTCAGCCAAATCCGTTCAGCCGTTTTAGCGTCAAAGCGTAACAAACAACAAACAAACTCACTTTCGCATTTATAATATTATAAGGTTAGGATTAATCAGCGTTAAACCAATAAATGCATAAACTAAACCTTAGCTCTATCGGACGCACCCTTACAGCCTCTGGGATGTCTCCTAGATGTCGGGCGGCGAAAGTGCAACAGCCGCCCGGGCGTCGAGCGGGGCGTATAAACGCGCGCATTGCACGCCGCGCGCCACTCGAGTACCGAGCCCGTAGCTGCGCGCGCCGCACGCACACGCCCGCACACGACCGCACGCGCACGCATGCACGCACGCACGCGACTATAGTGTGATGCAGTGATTCTTTACGTTTGTGATAGATTATATTGCTCTCTACGGGTGATAACGCTGAGAAAATATTTTTGGTGAGTTTTTCAAACAATGTTACCAATTATGTTATTAAAGAAAAAAATCAACTAATGTAAAAAAATATGATGTAAAAATAAATAAAAGAAAATCATTAATAATAACAATTGGCAATAATTAAGGCCAATGTTTATATTTTACATTTCAAAAATACACAGAAAATCAAATTTTTCATCTAAATAGATGCAGGTACAAAATATAAATATTGTGATATTTTAAAATTTGTCGGACAAAATAGAAATTGAAAAATATAAACGAAATATTTGATAATTGCACCCACACTCGGAAAAATACAATTTTCTTGTGCCTAGTGGACTATTCAAAATATCTGGGGACAAAAATCCCCTTACCCATAATAATCTATTCCGACACATCTTATTAAGCCACATCATTCAATAATAAAGATTCAATATTGTTCCACATGAAAAGAACATCCATGTTTTCCACCCACGGCAGGCGGCTGGCATAAAATAAATATCTCAATTATGCTAAACGCTCGCTTCGGCTATTTAACGTAACTTTATTAGATATCTTAATAACGACCCGTGCAATTTATTTCGCATAAGTTTTACATGAGAAACCATAAACTCGGAGTATTGTTGTGCACGCCATAATAAATACGCTTATTATGACATATTTCTTGTTTCAGCTCTGCACAAATTTAAATAGAGAATGAAACATACATACCGGTCAAAATCATAACTCTCCGTTTTTTTTCGCCGTAGTCGTGTAAAAAATATGGTTTCGTTTTTGTGACTGAGGAATAGACTAGATAGTTTAAAAAACAGTACGTTTACGGACTATAAATAGGGATGTGTTTAAAAACATTAAAAAAAAAAAACACTGTCATTGATTTGATTTTTTTATTTATATATTAAGTAGTTGAAAATTTGCATGTATCGCGAAAATAGCCGCGCGGAAATGGCACCAATTGTTACTGCTTTTGCTTAGTTACAAATAATAAACCGAATCAATTATTCTACATTCGTAGACGTTACCGTTTTGACGATAATCGATTAAGAAATCGTTTTACGCGCGTTTCCGTGAAAGTGTCTGCCGTTTGTGGCTACGAACTGCGAACGTAGAAAGTGATGATTTGGTGAACTATATTGTACTGATTATTTGCCTTATCACGCGAGCGTAATTCAATTTGGTCAAATGTATCGTAAACGAAACGAGTGCTTCACACGATGTCATTAATCGAGCTGAATAGACTGATATGCAAATGTGAGTGACGAGATAAATTGGTTTGTGGTTGTGGATGAGCGGCCGGCGCCGATAATGCTGTACAATTAATCAATAAGACGTTCATATTTAACTCATGCGTTACAACCATGTAATGAATTGATCAGTGTGGATATTGAAACTTCATAGTGTAATTACCTTACACTCGACGTCCTTGCAACTTGTTTGGCGAGAATACGAGAGTAGAAGAATCTTAGGGAGCTTTATACGGTGTACTTAGCGCCACGGCCGCGTCGTAGCGAGTAAAATATCATAAAAATAAACAATCCATAGACTTGGAAAACCGATACTTGCGTCAGTACAGAATTAACCTCAGAACGATGCTGAGTCCACGGAACTGCGGATATATATGGAATATATGGTAATCTAATCAGACAGCGTTATTGCAATCCAACACGCTTCTGTTGTTTTTATTACGATACCAATACAACTATTGCTTTAGCATGCACTGTTTTTGCACTTTAGTATCTATTTGCCAACTTAATGTTAACATGTTATTTTGGAAGCATCAAAAAAGTGGCTTATAACTATGAATTAATATGAAACAGTATACTGTTTCAATTTAAGTCAAAGTTTTAAGCCACTTTTTTGATAAACACATCTTATATATTTTATCAAAAGATTTAAAAAAATTGTTGACTGGATGGTCCATTACTAATTTAATGCAGTGCAATGTTGCCTTCTTTTTCTCTACCGATAAACTTAGTTACGGCTCGTTCGAGATAAAACACCAGCCCACAAACAAGTACATGTTCACATGAGAGCAAGTATTTAGCTAGAAACTCGAGATGACACAATTAGGTACTCAGAAAATTATGCTAGTTAGAAAAAATATTGGCAACATATTTTTATCCGCTAACACATTTCCTTCGCGGTCTTTAATTATCTTCAGTTGCGATGTTTCGTTCTATTCTGGATCATTTCGACACGCAACGGTACTGATATCGGGCTGGTACAAATAAGGCTTCAGACACCGGGACACCGGCGTCACGAGCCCGCCTAATGGCTGCTGAGTGGCCTTAAACAGCTGCTATTAAATTTAGTCCCACTCGCATACCTCGGGAATTTAAACGCGCAAATTATTCTGAACATGTATGAATGCTGGATAGCAAATTGTTACTTTACGATTATTCTTTGGGTGCTCAAATTTTTTCTAGGAACGGACAGAATAGCGCTACTGTGCTGTCTGAACTATTACAGTTCAAAAGTCTTATAAGTACGCGTCGTTTTGATAACCGTAAAATCAGAGACCGTAGAGATTGCACGCACGTTATTGTTTTATTTGCACATTTCATATCTAATAGGCATATTTTAAATCAATATGTTTCGCATTTTCTCGGTTGAACTCTAATATTCTCGAGAGCATAGCGAATAATTCGCGTACGGTACCTAACGTCGTATTTTTTTGTACTGCCTTTATGTACAATTATTGCCGATATTAGGCATACTGCAGGACGTTGTGGTCTGAAAATATAATCTAAGCATTTTATTACTTAAGAATACTATCACAACATAATGGTTGTGTCTGTGCAGATGTAGAGCGGCGCGGATTGTCGAAATCCGTCATTTCTAAAAAACTATTTTTACTATTGTCTGTATGCAAGCGTGTAGCCTAAATTATATCTAGAGGTTTCTCCTACGGTAAGTAGTGAAACCGAATTCTATCAATCAAATTATTAGACGTTGAACTTTACTGTAAATTAAAGTACCGGAACGAAAATGCAGCTGAACTAACAAATGTTTTTCTTTTTTTTTATCTGCACTAATACAGTCGAAGCGAAATTGCAAGTAGCGATCACAAAAAAGTGGATAAGACTCGGACAGTTTTGTACGAAATTCAGATCCGCTGTAATAAAATTTGTATTTATCTCCTAGACGTGATGAAATTACTTAGGGAGTGGTGTAAAAATAAAACAAGGTGTGAAAGTTTTTCGACTGAAGACGTGACTTCCGCTTTGTCGGCATCGACAGAATTTGCACCAGAAAGCGTGAACATACATGTGCAGCAATAAAAAATGCATGACTGATGCAATTTGACAGGACCATCATCGATCTTCCGAAAATGGTTTCGATGAAAAAATCAAAACACGTTTTTCGTTGCGTAACCATAACAGATATGAATATTTTGTTAGTGAGAGTTGTTAATTAATAAGCCGTAATTTGATGAGACATGGGAAAAAATCCGTGAACGTTTTGATCGATTTGTTCAACTGTAAAATCGATGTATCCGTTGAATTGGATTTAATATTTGTTTCCGCTTACATTAAAATGAAAAGTTATGGAATATAAATTGATAATAATTTGTGTCGGAAACAGCCTTGGGTAGTGGCTTATGTCACTTGCTAGGAATGACAGATTTGTCACGATACAGTTCACACGCGTCCGTACGAAAGTGGGTGCGTAGTTATCTAAAAAGTGCTCGTCTGTATTCAGTCTGCGTTGTCCGTAATCATGATTGGCCGAAATTGGTTTACGAGTCCATTCGATCACGCGAACCGTACTGTGCTCAATTCTAATTTGTTCACCTCTATTGTGACGGACAAGAGTCGAGTTTCTTTAACTTGTTATAGGTTTGTTGTTACTTTAGGGTTGGACACTTTCGCTGGTTTTGTCATGATCATGATTTTATAATGATAGACAAATTGTCGTGTAACTTCTGACCGTTGACCTCTGAATGGAATAAAGTCATTATGTGTGCATAACTTACGAACTGAGATGTCTAAATTGATCATTGAATTCTTTTTCTTTGACTTTCCTTTCTCATAAACATTTCGGTACTTTTTAGTTATGTATCAGTATTTGCATAATTAGGTATTCTTTTGTAAAACTTGGATATAGATTTTGCTAAAACGTTTTTTTATGCTTATTTTGCCTCACTCAGCTTCAAAAGGAATTCAAAGTTATTTCAAGCCTACTTTGTGACGCATAGATGGACAAATATGTGTTTTTACGCATAGATATGATAATCAAATCTATTCTGTATTTTAATAATAAAAGTTCATATTTATAACTGTACTGATAGCCTTAAGTAAATATGTTAAATTGATTTGTCCCATGTCATTAACTATGATATTCATACTAAGTAATTACGATAAAAGTCGTTTAATTTGGTTCATGAGACAGTTTTTCGAAGAACAACCTTTTATACGTACTTTGATAGGATAGTGCGTGACTAGGGTACCAACAATTGAATTCGTTTTTCTGTTGTTGATAACTGGGGTTGGTACCCATGCACCTAGATACCTAATCGCGAACTCGTTTGAGTTTCATATACCTAACGATGGTTGATTTCAATATTATGAACTAAGCTACTTGAAATATCGTTACAATTTTCAAATTAGTCAACAATGAATTCATTTGGTATCGTTTTTCGTCTCATTAACAAATGTACATAAAAGGCTGTGTCGGTGAAAGGAGTACACAGTATCACTAGCACTGCGAATTGACACTTTGTTTAATTATCTCGTTAGAGTGCGTTTTCATTATTCGATGTCAATACGTGTTAGGAGTCATCTCCTTAGCTTACATGATCGTACATCCCTCCTTTGGATCACACACTAGCTTCTGCTCGCGACTTCGTCCGCATGGCTGGTTTTAAATATATTCTATGACACTCCGCAATACTGTAGCTTCCCATTAGTGCAAGGATTTTTGGAATTGGATCAGTAATTTTTAGTATTACCGGTCCCATATACAGGGTGTCCCTGGAAGTATGGATCAAATCGAATAGGGGCGTGGGCAAGGTCATTTACAAACTTTTTCCCATGACTCCCCCTATATACACAAATTTTACCTCTTTATAATATTATAAATTTATTAATAAGTATATATTTTTTTATTTTTTTATATATATTTTATGTTTTTATATTTTTTTTAATTATATTAATATAATAGTACAGATTAGTGCCCATAGATTGGGTTATGTTACCTATACCTTTGTAAAAGTCACAATGTCAATCGACTTTCATTGCTAACCATATTATTTCGAAGTTCAAAAACAGAAAAAAAGCTATATAGAATTTTAGTATTTTCACTTTTATTTTTCTGGCAACTTCCTCTTATGTTGATAAGTCACATATCCATAGAAGATATTACTTAGATTAAGATGATGAGCAAACATTTTCCAAGTGCTTAATAAATATCAAATAAAAAATATCAGAAAGTTATATCAATAATTTACGAGGAAAGCTTATTTAACTATATACCTAGTGAAATCGCTCCTCAACATTCTACAATGTACATAAGTCAGCTGTTACCCGAATAAATTCGCTTAAAAATCAACACTATATTGGGTACTCTCTCCTTGGCTCGATGTTTGTTCATACTACGCACATGTGATCTTCTATACAATTATGAGCCAGTTGTGTTTGCACAGTATACGTTAGTGAGCCGCACTTTAATTGATTTATTTTGTGGTCAGAGAGGCTCTTTGTGTGTTATTGATTCTGTTTTTAATTTGGATAGACTTTTTTTTAAATGTTTCGTGAGTAATTGTGCCACAAGGCTGTTTGGCATAATGGTGAGCTAATTTACCTAAGTAATAAGTTTCTCTTTTTTTTTGTTTAAAAGGATCATTCGAACATCATTCAAGGAAATACATTATGTACTTACATAGTTTGACCCTTTAGGGCTATTTGGATCAACGCGACAAATATTCCATTAAGGCGCGCCACAACCCACAGCATATCCGTGGTTTCTTGTTAAACCAATTTTTTTTTGACGGTGGGCTATCATCAAATTACTTCTCCCGCTCTGGGCGGAGCGGGAGGGCGTGTCAGACTTTAACTGACTAAAACCCTCCCGTGTTCCTTCAGTTGCCTGTTGCCAAGGGCCCCGGTATCCCTTTCGGACTTTCCCGCAGCCGTGGCAGGCATCGATCGGTCCTAGCGGACCCCGCCAAATAAAACCAATAATCCTGAATCGTCAACAACCGCAAGATGATGTGAAACGATGACTACCTAACACTCATCTATACATATTGTAAATTAAAGTCGCTTTTCACGTTTGTCTGTATGTCCGCGTTTTTCTTCTAAACCACGCCACAGATTTTGATGAGGTTTTCACCATCGTTTAGAGAATTTATTCCGGAAGGTTTATGTGTGTAACACTTACATATAACTAAGAAATCTCAATGATTTGTCAAGTCGTAAAAGTGCGAAGCGGGAGCGGGTCGCTAGTAATCGTATAAACCACGATACATCCACATCTGTGAGGATTCCACTATTATCGATTTTATGCCGTGTAAATGTCTTACGATTAACCTACAATTGAACAAGTCCTACCTACCTATTACTTACACCGACGATAGAATGAATTAGAATAATTAATACACGTTTAGAGCCACAGCTTTTTTTACGTCCAACAGACGTATAATTGTGAACGGATAATTTAAATAGATTAACAAAACGTAGCACATAATTGTTTTAAAAATGCTGTTAATAATTACATGTTTAAGACCTGTCTATTTTAATAGTCTTTAATTACATTTGTGGGTGTAAGGTCTGTCGTCCAGTCGATGCGATTATGTGAGGTTTTGTTGCAGAAAATCGCTTTATGGCAACGTGACACTGTATATTGAGTTTTATTGTTCAATAGCTAGTTATATTTGTTGATAGTCGTGTAATATTATTAATATTGAGACTGTTACTGTCCTAGACCGTCTGTGTCTACAGGGCAAAGGCCTCTCCTCATACAGAGAAGGCATTGTTATCCAAGCTGGGTCAAGACGGTAGGCGATGTAAATAATAAAAAAATCGTTATTTATGCGTTGCTTGAATGTTAGAGTTCTTTTACTATTTTTTGTGTTTTAATATTCAAGTAGACTATTCTACTTGAATTTTAAAACACAGAATTCTTTAAAGAATTTTTAAAGAAAAATTCAAATTAATTTATAACAAATTAGTAGGTATTGCAAAGGAATTTTGAAAAAATTGAAATATAAAATTAGTTAAAGTGGGTTCTACAACGTTTCCTTTTACTGCATAATGCTAATACGCAATGTATTTCATATGACAACAGTCGACGCAAACCTAATGAACGCGTTTTTTTATTCAAGCCAATTAATTTTATTACGCGATACGTTACCGATCGCTTAGCTCGCAGTGGTGCACAAACCTAACATTCACTGCCGTGGCGCCATTAGTCGACAGTAGCGCCAAGGAAAACTGATATTAGCCTTTAATATGCCTTTAATGAACATAATTTAATAGTTTATGCATACATTCATGGTTTTATAGAAAGTACAATTATTACGTTATGTATGCTCTTTTCATAGAAAATTACACGAATGGTGTTGGCTTCCGAGAGATTAAAATTAATTATGCGAGCAACAATCTGATAATTTTTATGTAGGTGACTGCGCTATGTATAATTGTGCATCAGCTAACACTATGTTACACTAGTTATTATTTGGTTTACTGTCGTGACACGTCTCGCTACCATGGGTGGTATATCACATCATAATTAAGCCAGTGAACGTTAAATCACAACTGAAATGAATTAAGATGGAGATTGTCATGATCGAGTGACTTCGTTGCGCACCTTCTATCTTACGAACGGTGAAAACTCGGCTTTTTGCGGGATACTGATTTTAAGCCTATTAAATAAGTTTTTACATCTCCTGGTTGTGTAAACTTGGCATGATATGGTAATTGCAATCATTGCTGGCCGCATTTGACACCCCCCGCCCCCTTTTACATGAGACTTAAATATGTTTAAGTCTCATTTAAAAGGGGGCGTAATGTACCCATAGACACATCTCTGCCGAACCCTTCGGGGATTACAAGAAAAGAAAGAAAAATAGGTTTATTTGTCACAGAAACACGCGTTAAGCTTTATGTTATGATATGCCATTTAACAGAATATTCCCCATTTGTCTCAATACGACATCCATTGATAGAAATGAGTGTATTTTCCAGTATTCAAACTGAATGAGTAGTACAGTCATCATCAACAATCCCTACTACCTGATCGTTAACTGACAATATAAATCACAAAGCTGCTTGCCGATTCAACTTGAAGATCAAAGTAGACGTTGATATGTATGTATCGAGATTATCTTGCTACTTCCGTGGCTTATCAAGTCCTATTGCGTAGCTGTACGCACCTACTTGAAATTCATACCCGCCATCTCGTTATGGGTGCATGCAACAATGACGTCTTGTAGCAACCATGGCGTTACTGTTACGCGAATATGGGCAATATACACCACTCCACGTTATTAATATTAATGCGGCCTCCGTCTGAAAGAAGACCATGGTTGGCGTGTGAACTGAAAATTAAAATACCCGTGAAGCACACGTGAGCTGACTGTTCAACTTAAGTAACTGTCCACCAAATAGGCACCGAAGTGAGCGGAACAGTCATGCAGATCAGTGCATAGCAATGAGATCTGGGACACTGTCTAGGTCGTAAAAAAACTAAGTGCACGATGAACTTTGCACGACTGAATTTAATGAATATTTTTATGTTCTCCTGTACTTTAGAAATCATCCTATGCACAGGTAAGAGATTTACCTGAATTATACTATAATATTTACATAATAGTGATGGCTTTGCGGCAGACTCAATAAAATCGATATTGTTTCCGTTATCTAGTTGAAAAAGTGCGGTAGAGGTGTGAAAAGTCTAGTAAAATATGCATAATTGCATATACGTAGATGATGATAATGTTGGCCCATATCCACGGACCCAGTGTCGTCGGTTGTCGTGGCCCGACATTCTTTTCAAGGTTTTTCTCTGGGCTCACCTTGTGTCATTTGGGACGCCTCTTAACCGATATTTTTATTCGATTCAGTACGTGTATCGGTTTCACTCGTAGTTCCCATGATTGTTTTACATATGTAAGATAAGACTCAGGTAAATAAAACAATCGACTGTGTTGTTCTGAATTTGTTTTCTTTTTTCTTGTGATTCGTATCTTACTTCAAGTTATTCTGTTATGATAACATGACTTGTGATCTTTTAAACGTGTATACACACGGCTACAGATCAAGCTATACATCCAGTTTAAGCTGACCTCGCCTTGTACGGAAATCCTATACAACGCGAGATCAGCATAAACTGGAAATGTATAACTTAATGTGTAGCCATGTGTACCATTAAGATAAATAATGTTTATTTTCCAAAGTAAAAATGTTTCACCTTTCGTAAGGACAGACAATTATTTTTTGCAATTTAAACGAATTGGTCCACGATCTCTGGCTCCGAGTTAAATGTCAGCTGGGTATTCTACCAGTTCAGCTACATAATGTTTTTAAAAAGCAATCTTGATAGCTATTTTATAATTGACACGAAATAAATGTTTTTGCGCAACCAGCTCCCCATATAAGGTACCGATAAGAGTTGGCCATAGTTCATTCGAAGGATTGGAGGGATAAAATTCCCTATGATTCCCAAGTTTTTTTATTTTTTATTTTTTTTATGATAACATTTGATTAACAAAATGGGGGCCCGAGTGCGCGTTTCTTTTTTCAGGAAACTCGACAACTGGTCGACGCTTACGTGACCAGAGGGCGGGCTTATTCTTTGGTCGAAGAATTTGCTGCCAGTCTTCTGGGCACTTTTCCATATGATAGCGATGCGGACGAGTAGTTACATCGACGCCTAAGGCCCTTTGTACATACACGTTATTTTTGCCGTGAAAAACTACGGTTTATTCGCCGTCTGTAAGGTAGGCACAGTCGTTAGTGTTGTCTGGATCACTATGGAAGCTTGTTGACGGACACGTTTTGTCTACGGCGCGGTTTATACGCCGTACCAAAGAAACCGTGCCGTGTACAAAGTTTATTTGTATAGTTAGTCATTTAATTTAGTGTCTAGTGTAAATAGCCATTAACAAAAGAAGTAATGTTTACCGCAAATAAACGTATTTTCTTTCTTTTCTTCTTTCTTAATGTTCAAAGTTGATTTGGCTTCTATATTTAGCATCGATTCATCTTAAACTGTTGAATATTCTGTGTTCTCTTTTTGGTATTGATGTAATTAGCCAGCACATTTACAATTATAAAACCCATAAGTGGAAGTTTATGACTTGGAAAAACCCATTAATTGTTTTATTGATTGTCGTTAATTATCAGCAATCAATGATCAAAGTGATCATGGGCGAATCCTTTTTTCTTTATTGTTATATGTATATTAACGTTTTAGGTTCTTGGAAATGATTATATACCTAACTTCAAACTACACAGGCACCTTAGGAGCAGTTATAACTAATGCAACACCAATATGGTTACAATTTCGCAAAGCAATTACAGAAAAAAGAAAAAAAAAACGTTTGACGGGGTAAACATGACGCAAAAAAATAACACAAACACATAAAAGAACAAGTTGGAGGAAAATATGCGTCACATCCACGCAAAATGGTCATCGCTCAGCATAATGCTGTGACCCTATGCGAGACAGAGCCACAGCGCTGGTTTTCAGCGATATCAGCTTATTGATATTTCTCAGTTTACCGTAGCATATTCAGCTTATAATGTTCCCACTGCTGGGATACAGGCCTCCTCTCGGTGAGAGGGACCTTTGTTTACCAATACCTGCTGAATTAACTAAATAATTAGAAGACAAATTTTTTTTCAGTATCATTTTGGTACTTATATGTATACATTATTTATTTGACATATCACCCGAACGAAGTGTACCTATTTTAAAAGATAAAAATAATTCCGAACAAAGTATGAATAATTTTAATTATTTAAGTGCAAATAATTTCCCATACTTTATTGGAGTACCATAAACCTGTTCTATAAACAACATTCCGCTTAAAATATTAACTTAACGTCGTTAAAGTTAACGAGTCTATTGGAATAAAATTAAAATACGCGATTTATTTTCTGGAGTTATAACGAAAAAAGTAAAAGAGCGGTCAAGTGCAAGTCGGATTTACACACGAAAGAGTTCCGTACAATATTTTAATGCGTAATATTTCTTTTTTAACTCGTTTCTTTTATGGGGACTCCCCCTTTAATGTTTAACTTTATTTTATTTTAATTATTTGTTATTAGAGCCATAGTAGTAGCAATTTCAAATGTTAAAACGATACAGCCCTGTGACGGACGGACGGACAGCGGAGCCTTAGTAATAGGGTTTCGATGGCAAATGTCCTTGTGGGAACGGAACCCTAAAAATACCATAATTGGCTGTTGACCAGTGTAAACAAACGTGGTCTAAGTTATTATTGCAATGGGTTTTAATATTTTGAGACCATGCAGTTTTTATTTAAACCAGAATGCTGTGTCTTTGGTCTTTGTTTTTCCAAACGTTGCAGGCATACTACAGACTAGACTGTATTTTTGCAAACCGTAATATTAATAATATTATAAAGACGCATTTGTGAGTTTGTATGTAGAGGGTAATCTTCGAAACTACTCATCCGATTCCGAAAGTTCTTTCACTAATGGGAAGCTACAGCAATGCCGAGTGTCAAAGAATATAATTTTATGTTAAAAGCGGTGTTATGTGTGAACAGAAACTAGTACTTAATTTATTGGTATAACTTACATTTAGATTGTATTTGATTCTACTTACTGAACGACGTAATATTTATCATATCAGCAATGAAATAGCATTTCCAATATCGTAAAAGGAAAGTTAAACTTACCATTCTAAGGCTTGTCTGCAATTTAAATGACAGTACCTATTGAGACTAGCTTTTGAGTGTATAACCTATCATAACAAGGGTATAAACTGGGCTAATATTCTCTCCAATATTTATAGAAAGCTAACAAGTTTCAATAACCAAACCGTTAACGTCAATCTGCAATATTATTATACGCATTAAACATTAAATGTACAGCCCTAAAATCATTGACTATATTGAAGGCGATAACCACCAACTGATAAAGGTAACTTTGTAATGTTTAATATCCACAGAGGTGTCTTTATCGACAATCATTTAGCAAACCTACTAAATAATGGCAAATTTTCAATTATCATTATCAATTTTAACGAACTAAGGAGACAGCTATTGGTAGGAAATTATCTGATAAACACTTTCAACTGACAGTCTATTGGCAGGACTATCATGAGAGTCATGGTTGAGTTTTACTATCTACTGTGGAACTGAGGGTCACAGAACAGATAGTAAAATTCAACTTGTAGTCTACGACTTACTATCTATTGTGTGACCTTCTCAGGGTTGGCCCTTTATCTGTATAAAGGTTAATTCACACAGAAAGCGAGCCTCAAGTAACATCTTGCAATGTGATAAATGTTACAAGTTAAATTACTCTTGTTTACACGACAATTAATACAAGATCTTTCACTTAGAATAATGTCATCTCTTGTGGCGAAAGCCATATTGAGATTTGGTAGTGATTAAATTAAAATATCGCCTTACGTAGTAATATAATATTGTAGCCTATTTAAATAAAATATTACAAGTGTTGTAGTGTTAATATAACAGTGTTGTCATTCAAGGAAATTAATAAGAAATAACGATCAAAACGTATTTATTTTAAGCTTAAGTTGCTTTGACCTTGGAAGTACAAAAGTATCTGAAAAATAAAAGATAATATATACCGAAAATAGCGCAGCACTCAACGCAAAACCAGATAATATCATATGATATATTTATCTAGTCTGAATATTCTGCAGAACTGAGAAATTCTATAGTGGCAAGTAAAATTCTAAATCTCGCGCTACACATACATAAATCCAATTCATAGTACCAACTAATTACTAGTTATTACACCGACGACTCCGTTCCAGACTGCTCTATTTGAAGTGATATCAGATCATATCCTCAATATGTTTCGAGTTCACCCCTATATGGAACTTCCACCATTCATATAAATCAGATACCTCCAACATTTATGACTATAATATATTTGCTCGCGCCGCCTTCAGTGTGTTGAGAGCTTCGAGAACCAGCAAGTGTAACCAAAGAGTTCTCGATAAGGAAGCAGAATCCAATAACAATTAAACGGTGCTCATTGCGCCTGCGCAGCCTCAAGTGTCATTTATCTCAGTATACGTCGGAGATCACTTACTGCACTAGTTAAGAAATATTGTTATTAAATAAATATTGCTTTATGTAGCGCACGCTTTCTTAGAATATGCCTTAGGTGCAGAAATATGTCTTGAGCCGTATGGTCGTTACAATCACTTAAAAGTACTTAGATCTATGGGCATTTAAATTAAAAAAAAAAAAATTTAAAAGCTCGCGGTGAGCTCTTCTAGTGCGAAAATAACTATATATCCTAACTAGTATTATAAATGCGAAAGTGAGTTTGCTTGTTTGTTACGCTTTCACGCTATAACGGCTGAACGGATTAGGATAAAATTTGGGACATGGGTGGACCGTGACCTGAAATAGGACATAGGATACTTTTTTATCCCGATATTCTCACGGGATCGAGACTTATGCGGGTGAAACCGTGGGGCGCAGCTAGTATTGTCATGTAGTTAAGTATTTTTAGCTTTTGCACATGACTTCCCCCGCGTGGAGGTCGGAAAGCATCCTATGTCCAAACCCAGGTCATCGTCTACCCGTGTGCCTCATTCAAATCCTGTAAGCCGTTAAGTCGTGAAAATATTACAGACAGACCGACACAGTTACTTTCGCATTTATAATATTACTAGCTGTTGCCCGTGACTTCGTCTGTGATCCAGGATGATTATGATTCTCCAGGTCATGGTCTTACCCTGTGGCAAATTTCATCCCAATCCCTTCAGCCGTTTTAGCGTGAAAGCGTAACAAACAAACTCACTTTCGCATTTATAATATTAAGTTAGGATAAGTATGGATTGGTAATGTTTCCCGTAGAATTGTGGAGAAAGCTTAAGAGTAATAAAAACACAAAGGTAAAGGCAGTTAAAATCGTAAAGATATAAGCAAGACAGCCTTCACCGGACCGTTACGTACTGAGCTCAGTAGTCATCTCATTCATCACTATAATCATAAACCATTGACACGTCCAGAGGTATGACGTAGTGTTTACTCAGCGAGCGAATAAGCGAATAAAGCATATGCTACAACAGATGATAGGGACCGTATATAATCAGTGCAAAGCAACACGGAAGCCATTGCAGCCTCCGGGCTTGTCATTAACACGCAGTAGGCGCTACATGGTAGTAATTTTGAACATCACAGTAATCATAAAGCTTTTGACACTTTTAATGTGTGTAGTAACTAGTATTTTGCTGGTAAAGACATGTTAATACGAATGCAGTATACCTAAAACTATTTACAAGTACCTACAGAGGTTTTTTGAATTAACTAGCTGCGCCCCGCGGTTTCACCCGCGTAAGTCTCGATCCCGTGGGAATATCGCGATAAAAAGTATTCTATGTGTTAATCTAGGTTATAAACTATGTGTTTGCCAAATTTCATCCAAACCCATTCAGCCGTTTTTGCGTGATTGAGTTACAAACATCCAAACACACAAACACACAAACTTTCACATTTATAATATTAGTAGGATTTATCACTGACTGGCAAATCGCCAGCGGCATAGCATTTGTATAAACGAGAGAGAACTCATTCAGTGCTCCTTCAATGCAAAGGCTTATATGGCGAGGTCATAGTTAGATGATTCAATATTAATATTTGAATTCTAGCAACGAATTTAATTATGTCCAGTTTTCAACAAACACCGAATCAAAAGAGTAAAAAAAAGATTTTAAATGACAAAATTACCATCTTCCTGCACTTGTCTCATATTACTTGTGGTCGGCGCAACACGTTTACTTCTTCCACTCTGCCCAGTCAACCGTCACGCTATCATTCACTGCCTTCCATTTCTTATCCTCACACAATCCATCCATCTTTTCTTTGGCCTACCTCTCCCTCTCCATCCATCAACATTTCAAATCACCAAATCTCCCTCAAAATAAAACTCCTTATTATTTTCGAGTAACTTGTTCCTATTCGATTTTCGCTACCTCTCAAGTCCTTTCAGAGTTCATGATCGCGAGTAGAATAAGATCTCGGGCAAAACTAAGATGTTAGACGTCTATTAACGTCAATTTAAGGTTTTGTATACAGTCTACCTTCACTTGTTAGCTTAATCGTTCCCGTTTCTAGCCTCAAAGGAGCTGAGCTCTGAAATGATTTTGAATTCAATAGCCTCAATGCGTCCTGGTTAGGAACGGTATTCTTAAGTATAATACCGTTCCGTAATGAATTATTTGAACTTATCTCAGTATACACATTCTAAGTTTTCGTGTCTCATTGTGGTACGGCAATTCATTATGTTTAATTCGTATATTCGGATACATTAAACAATAAAGAATCCGAATATAAAAATACATTGGTACCTAGATTATTAAGATGACGGCTATTAAAGCCTCGTGAAAACTGGTGCGATATCGCGGGCGCGACAGGCAGCGCAACCCTTGTCGCGCCCGCGATATCGCGCCTGTTTGCGGGAGCCTTAAAGCTGTATAAAGTAAACATAGACAAATATCGTGTATCATTCATATAATTCCAGGGACTTTTCATGCTAACGGTATGTAAAGAAATCTATCAATTTAATTTTATTTAATTTTATTTTATTTAGGAAAACAATCAATCATACATTTTATATTCAATCTAGATATACATAAGCTATAGGAAAATGTACAATCCACTACGTTTCCACATATTACTATCATCAATTTGGTACAGTTTTGGAAAGAAAAAAAAATACAAAATCAATTTAAAACAATTTGTTCGTTATCTTAAAATACAAAAATTAATACATAGGTACTTAAATAGTATATAATAATTAAGAATTTTGGGCAAGGAGTTTAATCAATACCTGACTTGTGTTTTTGTTTACTTGCTCATGCTTCAGGTAGCAAAAATACAGGAACACAAACAATTCGTGCCTTTAATTCAGGACACAACAGCACAGTTTTTTATTCTTTAATTATATTCCATCAATACATAAACAAAGCGGTAATCTATCGTGCAAACGAGGCGCCTAATTTACATATGAGGCAGTAAAAAGTCAAGTTGATTGCATTAAAGAGTTCATCAGAATTTCCAATACTCTGGTTTAATGCAAATTTTTTCATTGTCAAGATTTGCACGTAAAGACTGAAAGCAGGACTGGAGAATCTATGATCTGGATGCATATAATAATGGGTGCTTAGTCGAGTTTTACTGGTAATATTATTCTGTGAGATCTGGCAACATTGTCGGTTCACGTGTCTTCGGGAACTTGCCTTACTTAATTGATTATGAAATATTTGGTGGTAGATGAATTAACAAAGATAGATTTGAATCTATCTTTGTTATCGCATTTTATCTTTGTTATTGCATTTTTAATAGAGGCCGTATAAATATTTAGTTATGTATATTGGGGTTTATTTAGTAGCTCAGTTAACAGACGTTTAAACGTTAGAAATGTATCGCTAATCACTACTTCACTTTACCCCGTGTCTTATTATTTTAAAATCGATCGCCGCGCGAATACGCTGTCGTCGAGTGCATATGTCACTTTTTGTTTGGAAAACCAGAAAACGCTCTCGGTAGACGCGACTGAACTGGATTGAACAAAAAGTGATTTATGAGCGCGATGATCGCGAATTCGCGCGGTGATCGCTTTTAAATAGGACACGGCCTTAAGCAACGCTTGTAGATAAAGGGGCTTGTGTTTTAAAACGTTTCAGGATTCGAGTTCCACCAGAGATCAGTTACTTTTAAAATAATTTGTGTGTGCGCGAAAACCCCCATTTCCTGGTCGTGAATCATACAGGTACTTAGCAGTAATTTGATCTTCAGCTATTAAAGTAAAACGACTTATCCACCACGAGCTCCAAGTGAAAGTTATCGTTATCTCGTCATTAAAATCATGTATAAGTCATGATTATCATAAAATGAAATAGCTAATTGCTGGGATTTTGCTATTTTCATACTTTCCAGTTTTCAGAACAAATTGCATGAAGTAGTGATTATGATCCTGTGAGACAAGACTAGCACCAGTGCAGGAAGTCTTTGTAAATATTCGCGATTTCTTTTCATAAATAATGATGTGGATAGAAACAAGATAAGATAAACAATCTTCAACATCTAATTAGCTGATAAATTATCTTAATTAACCAATAATTAAATTAATTAAGAACCAATAATCCGATCTCTCGGTTAATGCACAATGAATACTTACATAATATATTTAAAACCCGAATTTATTCACTTAACATTTTAATATTCTCGTTTTTTTTTTTTTGCAATTGTCTAGATTAACGGTATCGTCTCATTTGAGTTGTCACGAGTCACTTCAAAAACAATTTGAGGTTCAAGTGGTCCTCCAAGTATTATTTCGTACTTGTAATTGTTTGTACACACGCGAACAAAGTGAGAAGTATTTGCTTTACACTTCCATGTCGGCTTTTGTACTACTTTACAACTAATGTTTTTGTCCGAGTACCGTAATGTGCGCTGTAAAACAGTTTATTGCTGTAGTTGTTTCTGTAAACAGACGTAAGTATTTCGGTATTACAGCTGTCCGTGGCTGTTAAGTGGGTATGTTAAAGGATTATTAGCCGTAGATTGGATATTCTGTCCGACTCCCGCGGCGTTCGGTTCGTAGGCAATTGATACATAATTTACAGTTAAGTAATTTTACACACAATATTGTTATGTTAGGCTATTTAATTGCAGCTTTCCTATTTCAATGTACCATTTGTGGACAACATTCTTGGGGGTTTTATTAAACATGTCTCTTGAAGACTTTGTTTTATAATGAAATCAATCTGACAGATACCTACCTAAATATGTATATCCTCTGTATAATATAGAGCTTTGGTTATAAATATTCAATCTGTCGCTACTACAGTGGGTAACTCTTCTTTACTTCTTTAATTTGACAATCGAGAGAACTTGTATCTATCATTACACGTAAACCTTTTTTTTTTTGTGGTTATTGTCATAGATATCTTCCGCCTTGGGAGAACGGAGGGTTATGTCGGACTCCTACCGACTAAAACCCCACTGCTCCTACTACTACCATGAGTCGGGGGCCCGGGAGATACTTGAACAGTCGGGGGCCCGAGAGATACTTGTACAGTCGCGGCACCCCTGACTGGTATCAGCCCGCCATGCCTAGCGGGCCCCATCACAAACACACGTTACCCTGAAAAGTGTGAAGTGTTATTTATTCTTTGATCTACCATTCGTCGCCAAAACTCCATCGCAAACGCTGCTCGCACTACACATTTTTTTTTGCAAATAAAAGTAATACTGAGTTATGTGTCCGACATTGTTCGAAATGTAGATATTATTATTTACATGCAAATAGAGCCGGTGCCGGCTACGGAATAATTGTTTGACACGAAGACGCAGCAAAAACGCATCGATCATGCTAATAAAGATGTTCGAATAAACTATTAATGTTTTAGATACGATTGCATGATTAGTTGAATTAATTAAATGCGTTTTAATGGCTTTATTTTATTAGTGACTGACGTTATTGACAGCTGGATTTATTTTTAAAGATATGTATTATATTAAGTTTTGTGTTTTTTCTGCTGGGTTATTTATAGTTAAGATGAGTTCACTTGTTGATGTTGCTGTTTGTTTGTTATTTTATAAATAAATAGCATTATTTATAAAAGATCCACCAACATCCATTCAAGAGCAATTCTTGGGAACCGGAAACCAAAGAAATTATATGACACCTTATGTTGCAATTTCACATTTCAGTTGTCATTTATTCAAATCGACTATTTCCTCTCATTGAAAACGGTACAAAATCAGGTAAAGAAAACACCTCATACATACCTAATATCTTAGATTGCTTTCGAAATTCCTTGCAAATAGGATCAGTGGAACTTAGAATTGAATGCACCAACTCGTTGGAAACTAAACCTCGTCAGAATATCGGGAGTCGATCGCTTGTCGCTTGTCAGAGGCCAGACAATCGCTCGATTCTGAGCTTGTTCCGTTTCAGCCCCGTTCATTCTGTCTGCTTTTTAGACTACAGGTAACTAAAGTCTGCTTCAAAAGTACCTGATGAAGGTGTAAACAGACCCTGTTCAGGTTAAATTCTCAAGCAGTCACTGACTTAAGGGAATTAGTAACAAATTCATCTACATTTAGAAGGTTTCCATTTTATATCTTACCTTTTTTTCCAACAATTTATGAAATTGTAATAAAAAAATCGACGTAACTTGAGATTGATTTAAAATTGAAACTGCTGGTATTCAAAAAATCAAATCAAAGCACTCAATTCGTAAATGACACTACAAATTGTTAACCGTAAGTAATTTTTCTGATCCATTTGTTTACATTTTCATTACATACTTTTGGAATAGACTATACCTGCAGTTTTCTGAGTGCCGTATCTTATAATAATAGCACATTGTTTTTTTTTTCTATGTAAAAAGTTGTTGAAAGCTCTAAGTTAAAGCTTTACAAATAATTTCTGAGTTTAAAATTGAATAGTAGCTGTATATATGTGGGAATCGTGACACAATAAGATTAGTTAAAGATAACAATGGTTGCAAAAACTGCGAAAGTTTCGACTAAAAATTAATATGGAATTTTCTATAAAATCTGTACTATTCTTCAAACATAATTTAATAATTAAAAAAAAAAAACTTCGTTTTGATCACGAAAGAAAATACTACTGTATAGTGTACAGTCAAACAACCTATTTGGTACACAGGCAAAATATATTCATTTTCTGCTACACTGCCAAAATTCGTTTTGATTGCTTGTGTAATTTAACTTTTTGAGCATACGGCTTAGGAGAGTGACGTAAAAGGATTGTTGACTACTGAGAACACTCACAAAATTTGTCTAATAGCTTGTTCGACAATATATTTCAAAGTTGTTTTCTTTTTGCGTGAATATCATTATGTGCCATGAGTCCTGGGTCAGATAAATGTACTTATTTAATTTTTTCTTTCTTATGTTTATTATAGGTTGCACTACGTAATATTTCAAAGAATAGGACAGTTTCTGTAAATTATGTTGAAATATTACGAAGTTCGACTTACAATGCGGTTTTCTTGAGTGATCGTACAATATAATTATGTATATTTTATAATGGTGGAATAGTAGAAAAGGGAAGCGCGAAATATACTAAACAAAAGCACAAAATCTACAAAAGCTATCCAATCTTCAAACGGCGCGTGGCGCTCGCGGCAAACATATTTAATCTTCGATTCCACGCCGATTATGCAAACGGTTCAGTTGCAATAAATTATAATTATTTTGAGGCTACAATTATAAGGAAGCTTGATTTGAAATTGATCAGCGATTCGAATTTAGAATCATTTGTATTTTTTTTTTCATATTTTATAATAAGCGGGCTCATTTGGGTTATCAATCTAGCAAGTATCACTTTGACGTGCATGCGAATTTTTACCTATATAGCCGTTATGTAGCTTGGAAGTGCGTATATTGCATAAACACTTACACTCATTAAATTAACCATTTGTAATTTTTCCGAAACGTTAAGCATGAAAATGATTCGTGTAAGGTCATAATTTCAAGAAATACTCCGCTGTCAGTTATTCAATAAGCATACGGAACTGTACAGTCACACACTTGTCTGTTTATCAACAAGACGTCTCCCTGTAACAGTACAGTGTGGCCAGTTATGGTCGCCACTGCAAAATATTCTGTACCACTTTGTTGTAAAGTAAAATCGACGCTGTTGTGAATAAATTCATACCGTATGTGCCCCTGTTTCTTTAAGCCTATGTTATTGTAAATCAGCAGTTTGTAAGTATAAGTAATATGCAGGAACGTTTTATGTTTGTTTGTGGCTTATTGGTGACTCGCATGAATTTACTCTCCCGAAAACGGGCAAATCGACAATTTTAAATAATTTTTTTTTTCTTAGGACAATTCGCACGAAGTATATTGATTTGTAAGCGAATCGACAACTCTAGCAATTGCAACCTACAAATATACTAACAAGAAAAAATTATATTATTTAAAAGTGTCGATTCGCCCGTTTTCGGGAGAGAAAATTCGTGCAAGTCATCACTACGCCTTGTTTGTAAGGAATTTACATAGAAATTGATTATTTGGCTATATTGAACGCTGTCGCTATTGGAAAGCTTTATAGTTTAGTTATCTTAGTTTCCATGAGAGAGTAATGTCCGGATAAGATCATTATTGACTTTATAGTTCAATAAATAAGAGTGAAAGTGCGCCATCAAGTTTATCACTTCATAGTCAATCTAGGTATTAGTCTTCCTCTATAAACTTTCCGATTAGTGGTTCAGACTTTTTTTTTGCATTCAAAATCAGGCATTTCTCTTGCCTCATCATTCTAAGCAGATTGCTTTTGCAGTTATTTTTAATAGTACAAAATAATAGGTATATTGTTGAACTCGGTTAAATAATATTTTTTTTACCCCAATTCATTAGATAAATGTTATCTTCATGGTGCTCAAAAAGCTAAACACGAATAGAAAAAATCTATGTTACTGACAATGCATTTGTAAGTATAATAGTTAAAATTCAGTTAGGTATGTTGGTACCGCTGTGAGCCTTAAACAGCATTATGTCATCGTTGGCCAGAACCGACCGTTAACTCTTTCAACTTGCGATGAATAAACATCAAACAACAAACATTGTTGTATACTCATATGAGCACATGTTTTTGTGTGATCATGGAAATTTTAGATGAAGCTTTTGATAAAGATGTATGAATATTATGAATTAATCAAAAAGGCATGAATTTTTTGTGAGTACTTTCGAAACAGATGCGATCTTGGTCAATCAAGTTGAATACAAAAATATCATAAACAGCTGCTATTAAATCATTTTCTAGGGCCCTACTGTCTAATAGGTATTTAGAATTCTAAGCTAAAAATTACCACAGAAATGCGGTGTGATTTTTTACTTTGAGAACTCCTATCAATTTTATATTTCAGCGAGCACTGGATACGTGGAAAACTATGCCAAATTTGAAAAGTAGAGCAGGTAGTAGTGGTAAAACGGTACAGAATGTCTAACTAATCCGTGAAGCCATCAAATCGCGATGACACGCCACTAAAAACCGAGCAAATGGCACAATCCATGAAATAATGTACAATGACCGATTCAGAATGATTATTTATTGGCTCTTTTTAACGATATATTTTATTATTATTATCGCATGGTTTAAAAGGGAATTGAAAAGAAAGTTTACGTAGTAGGGGAACTTGTTCTACTTTTTCATGTCACGTCAAGAATAGCCCATAAATAATGTTAATTTTATCTCCACAAATTACATTCATAAAATATTTATACAAAGTTGACAGGTATGTTGTCAAAATTTGTGCGAGATCTGCAGACTAAACTAAGCCTAAGCGTGTATTTTAGAACTCCAGGCCCATTATATCACATAAAAAAGTTATCAACATGGTACAATAAATTGATTCAAGTGTGTGTTAATGTGTATGTGAAATATATAATATTAGCTGATGCCCGCGGCTTCACCCGCGTGGATGTCGGTTATTATATACTAAAACCTTACTTGAGAACCACTCTATTAGTGAAAACAGCATGAAAGTTTGTGCAGTAGTTTTTGAGTTTATCGCGTACAGGACGACAGATAGAGGCGGCGGAGGACTTTGTTTTATAATATGTAAGGATAATTACCATAATACGGTGAAAACTGAAAATCTAGTCAGCAAGAGCGGCCCTGATACCCTGTTCGAGGATATGCCGGCCGTCTCGTGTAGTCTTCTAAAAATATCATAATTTACAATCCCTATGAAAATAAGATCACCATTAAATACTAACCGGAAAATTCTCAGTGTACTTATCACGACTTGAAAAAATCTAAACAATCCAAACAATAAAATTCTTAGTCAAACCAAATAATAGGATAATAAAATAATTTTCAATGCAAATGTTTATAGGCAGCATAAAAACTTGAATAAATCCATAGAGATCTAGCCGTGGCTTCTCGTGATTGATTAACAGCGATTTGTATCACGTAAGTAGTTATGTCTGAGCACGCGCAGGTACCTATCTGACGGGCGGCGCGTGCGCGAGAATCTTCTTACCGTTTGTTGGAGCTTTTGTTCCTATGTTTAGATAATAGAATAGGTAATAGCGTATCAATGAATCTATGGAATATGGGATGATATCGTTCGTGTATTGGTTTATAGTTTTTGAGTTCTGGAATGTACAGTTAGGATTTTCCTAATAAGTATTTGATTTCAGAATAAAAAATGTAGGGCAGCTTGTTGAAAAAAAAGCCATCATATTTTATATCCAAATTGTCTATTTTTTAACGCATGATATTCCATCTTACATTAGCAGAATTGTCGACATCGGCACTAATTGCCATAAAGAAAAATATGTACGAATATTTTCTATACAAAGAATGAGGGCTTCCGTTGGTTCCGCTAAGGTTTTGCTATGATCCATCAATTTATACATACCCAGCAGCTGCAGTATGGCCACACCCAGAGAAACTCAGAGATATCTGCCAGCAAAAAGATGTATAAAAACATCAAAAGGCGGTTCTAGTAGTACTATCATCATTCCTGTGTATGTAATGACACGTTGTGGTTTGTTGTAGTCGGTTACAAGAACTTACCTCTAATATACGACGTAATAGCCAGGGACCATTGTAATTATATGCAGCATAATTATGTATAGTGCTTAATAACCGAACTTGGCAAGGGACTGTATTAAATACATTAAAAAAAAGGATTTATTCATATGCGACTTACTCCGCCAATTATGAATCGATTTTGATGATTCTTTTTTTGTTTGGTAGGTTGCTTCAGAGGTGGTCCCATGTAAATTGTATTAATTTTACTTGCGTAGTTTTTGAGTTAGCTTCCATAATTACGTATTTTTCCCACTTAGTCTATGTAGATGATATCTTATTTGCCTCCGTCACTGTTATTTACATAGCTGGTAGTGGTGTTCGAATTTGTGTGGTGTAGTTACCACAACTAAAAAGTGAAAAAATAAAAACTTTTTCCAAAAAAAAACAACCGATTTCCAAAAAAAGTGAAAAATAACTTTAATTTCGGAAGTCGGTGGCAAAAAACGAAAATTGAAAAGCAATGACACCGACTTCCGAAATTAAACTTTTTGTTTTTTTTTGGCAGTCGGTTGGTTTTTTTTTTGTTTTCGGGTTTTTTTCGTATATCATTTACCACCCGACATCGGTAGTCTGTCAAGAAAAGTACCATGAGGAAACCTAGGCTTGTAAGAGATCATTGTGGTTATTTACGCTCTTTCCTTCTCTGTATGAAAAGAGGCAGACCCAGCATACAGTGGAACAATAACAGATTTTCTATCCACTGCTTAACAACTCTCTGGTGAACTTTAAGTACAGTTATTAGGTACAGTCGAACAAGCTATTTGGTATACAGGCAGATAACTTGCAACTACTTTGAACAATTTTAAGAAAGAAAGAAAAACATTGTATTTTATTATTTTATGAGTGTTTTCAGAAGTCAACAATCCTTTTACGTCACTTTCCTAAGCCATAATCTCAAAAAAATTAAATTACACTCATAGTCAAAACGAATTTTGGCAGTGTAGCGGAAAATGAATATATTTTACCTGTATACCAAATGGCTTGTTCGACTGTACCTATTATTCTTCTTCATCCGTCAGCCTGTCGCCTGCCTTTATTTGCCTACCTGTTTTATGAGCGTGTAAATCAATCTGAGCTTATTTTCCGACAGTGTTTATGAACTTCCTTATTAAACCATTTGTATGGGTTTCAGTAAAACATTTGTTCTAACTTCAAAAAAGCTTACAGTACGTGAGTTTTGTTCTCAGTGAATTCGATTAACTCCTGGATTCTCGCTAATGGAGATAAACCCAAGGAGTCACTTCCGTGTCTTCGGCAGGGTTATTGCGAACGCGAAACTTGTTTGCAATTAAAACTCGGGAAAATTGAATTTATTAGAGATGCACGTCTGTCCTTTCTTGGATCAGATATCGATTGGAAGTATTGAGTTCGAATACCGCAAAGGCGTCGAGAAACTGGAATAGCGCAAATAATTATTTAGGTCCAGTAAATGTATTACCCTGTGATAACATTACTTCGATCATTACATTGAAACATACGCTTTATTTATACACTGACATAATGTTTCAGTGTCATTTGCTACTAACTAGTTTTTGTAATAGTTGACAGTAGCGTAAGACTTAGTTGTTATTTTTATAAAAATAATGCCTTCAAGGCATCATTAGCGGCCATTTTGCAAATTACTCGCTTGGTGTGTCGATATTACTTTTTAAATCACTTACAGCCCTTATAATGTCGTGGATGCGCAGGCGCGTAAAAAATTGCGAATGCTGAGTATACACGTGCGACGTACATCGATCGATGCAATTAAGTATATCGAATCCGTTCAATGTGATCGGTGGAAACACGTCATGTAGAATTTTAGGTGCAGTATAGTATACTGCAACCAGAGAAATGACCAAGAACATTGAAAGTTTCTGCCTTATTTTTACATTTTATTTACCACGAATCTTCTTGATTATGAGAGAATTAGAATACTATTTTATGAACTCTCATTCAACTAAACCATAAACTGATCAGCTTGAAGCTCTTCACATCTGTACAGTAATTTAATGTTTTTGTTCTTGGTCTTTTTGCGATTGAAATGTAATTTTTATTTTGTGCGTTCTCTTTTAATGGGAACAAAGCGTAAATAATAGTAGATTATTCACTAAGGGTATGAAGCAATGTCTTAATGTCGCGGGCGCTATTTTGGATCCCGAATCCAACAAAGGATTCTTCTTCTATTCTACATATAATTTGACATTAGCGAGCAGGTGCTGTGAAAAATATTATCCATGTTTTATAACCACTAACCAAGCTCGGGATCTCCACGTATACCTTATCCCATAACTTGTGGTTTTATATAGAAAATAAAGGAATAAAATTCACCACGCCTTTGCGTAGTTCGACGTACAGATATTTCTAATAATAATATACCAACTCTATAATAAAATTAATAAATTTGTACCGAGAAAAAAGTTTATCTAATAGATAATAAATAAAAAGCGTGAACATGAACATAGCATAAGCATTTATTATTATTTTTATTAATGAATATGTTCAGATATCTACGAACATGTTCATTTATATATGATTTATCTACATTATTATTTTATACCAGCTGCCAATCTGGTAGCAACTTTTCCAGGCGGTGAATTAACTCTCAGAACTTCTTAGGGTTCCGTACGTCCGAATGAAACAACGCAACCCTTATAGGATCACCGTGTGTCTGTCTGTCTGTTTAACAGAAGAACTGATTTAATTATGGAGCAGTGAACACTGCCAAGGCCGTGAAAAGTCATCACAATACTATTTCATTTAGTTTTAATAGTAGATTAAAGCCTACATGCAACATGCACCACAAAACACTAAATGCGTTTAACGCGAAACATACATAAATTAAAACATCGTTCTGTTTCTGTCAATTGTTCGAAGATGACTGAGACAGAATCATGTTTTAAATGTTTAGCGCTAATCGAATTTAGTGATTTATGGTGCAAGCGGGCCTAAGACTGTTCAATGAAGGCAAAACTGCAAAATAGTCTTACTTATTTTTCGAAAGAAACTAATGTCCGTTTTCACTAACACTAGGCGACACTACTAACTACAAGCGCGCTGTTGGATTTTTAACTTTCGGCGCTGAGCCGAGTGTTGAAAGTCCAACAGTGTGCTGAGGCATTTGGTGTCGCCTAGTATTATATAATTAAATAAATAGTAAAAACGTATTAGTGTCCAAATACGTAAATATTTAGTTTTGTATCACTAATCTCCAGAAAAGTAGTTATGGCTTTTCTCCTTATAATTTTCCAAGCGATATTCCATTATGTGCTAAAAGTGCACAAAAACAAAAAACTCCGACTCTCTACGGCAATTATTTATCATGAAACAACAAACAAACAAATAAAAACTACAAACTTAATAAAAGAAAAACAACATGAAAGAAATGATATGAACATGTAACATTAAGTGCAGACAGGCGGTTACTTGTCCGTGTAGGATTACACGGTCGGCGCGGGCGCAGGCAACAAACAAATTACGCTAAGACACCACGCATTGAAACCTATCTACGCCTAGGGTTACCATTTCGAAATTTAAAAGTCTTGATAAAAAGCCGAACATTTTCAAGAAAGTCCGAATAAGTTCTTTTTTAATTATTCAATTAATTTACATTACTGCGTCTCGTTAGTCTAGTGGACGCAAGCACTACTGCTGAGCATGAAGACCTGGGTTCAATTCCCAGGTCGGGCAAAGTTTTATTGATTTTTCCATCTGTATTTCCTTAGTAGCAATCCTGAGTCTGTATTTGTACCTGTTTGATGGCAATAAGCTCGCTTCACTACCTATAACTGGCGAATGTGGGTGTACTATAGGTACACCTCTGCCTAACCCTTCGGGGAATACAGGGTGATATTATGTATGACTACTAATTCATTTTTTTTAAACAATCCCCTTTGTCGAAAAGTCCGAGCGAAGTCCAGACGCGAGGCCAAAAAGCGGGTTTTGTCCGGACCAATCCGGACGGATGGTAACCCTGTTCACGCTTCGTAGAACATCTTCCAGTTTATGGGCTACTGAGTTGTGATCAGTGGGTCTATAGCCGTGCATTTGATGGAATATGTTGTTAGGAGTGTTAGATGCCGTGTTTTAGCTGTGCTGCGCTACTAGGGTTTGGACGGTTTCTTACTTATGGATATCAATCATTGCGAAAACCCTCATCCAAATAAACACTTTTACTTAGAAGCAGGCAGAAGCAGTTTGTTGTACGAACTTCTACCGACTCTAGCGAGTTGGTAGAAGTTTGTCGTTCATGGTGGTGGATGGAAAATGTCAGTATCTCCTGTCGAAAACACCGTATTACGCCTTCGCTACGCCCCTGGTCGATAAAAACAACGTATGCATTACTTATTTACTGTGACATACCAAACATTGAAATCTTTTCACGCCTCTATGTGCCTCTCCATGGCGTTTATCGTGTTTAATAGACGGTGATCAGATGTATGGCCGACTGTGAGTTGAGTTATGTTACCAAGAATGTTAGATGTCGTGTTTTATTCGCTTATCGGTGTTAGATGTTCTGATGCCTTTGAAAGATGGTGTTGCTTATGAAGGGCTGGAAAATTACTTGCGTTAGAGAAAGATTGCCTAATACCGGGATAACACGGTCCGATTTCAGTTGAACAACTTTCGTTATTTAACAAAAAATACTTCCAAATTGAATTTCAATTTGATTGTAAGTCAGACTACTTCAGACGGTTGAAATCGGCTTAGCAAATGATTAACTAAAATTTAACCGTGTGAACCCGGTATTAAAGTTGAACTTTCAATTGAGTACATTACAAAAAAGTTAAAGCAGGTTTAGCTGCATCTGTTACAAGGGCTTTTCTCTTTAAAAATGAGCAGAAAGAATACCAGAAAGTCTTTTTTTTTTAAGAAAAAAAAAATGATAAGTTATAAACAAAGATGGACGGAAATTATGATCACCTGCTGCACCACAGCACCAATAACTTACATATATTATGTTCTATTAAAAATAAAAAGCACCTTTAACAAATTATTTCACACAAACACCGTAAGGCACCTGTAAAGAAAAATCAACCAACAAACGATCTTATCGCTCATAAAAGTAATACAGGCTATTATGATCGTCGTTAGAATCATGCGCATGCGCCGGTCCCGGCCGCCGCAGGCATCCCGGCCGATTTGCGGGCCCCGGCAAGTCCTGCGGGATATTTACCGTTCGAATTCCGTACGCCGCATAGGTGAGACATGCTGGCCATCAGCGACGCGGATGGCAGATATAATTGGCGGTTAAAATATTTGGTTTGAAGATGGTCTAGTTGTTAAAGAATGCTGTATTTAGAGGCAACCTGCAAGAAAAGCAAAAAGTAAAGAAAAAGGCAAAGACAATCGTGTAAGGAAGACCGTCTTAAAACAAGAGACAGAAGCTTTTAATAAGTTGTTGTTTTGAAACCACAACAACCGTGTCGTGTCGTGAGGAAACCGGCATGCCTGAGAGATATTTCCCGACAACATGTGCAGTCAAGTCAGAGGCCCATAGGCGGCTTTCAAACTCTGACGCCAGGTTAGTCACTAACCACACAAAAAGAAGAATTTATTGTTGCTCTCAATAAAAAGATTGCCCATATCAGCTCGGCTAGCTCTGAAACCGATGTGGTACAGACTAGAGATTTACATACAGAACTAAAGAACATGAACTTGGCAATCTCCCTGATAATATGCGATATTGATCCATCAAGACCTAAGAAGCAGTCGCACGCGCAGGTTCTGTAAGCTTTTATTAATGTTCACAATTACTCTAAAAATGTCGTGATTTCCGCCCGTAATCACTTCACCGGATACGTTCGCGATACAATTTAAATTTATCGTTAGTACCTCTAGAATTATCGCTGCCATCGTACATAAACTCTAATTACAAAGCTTTAACGATATTATTAATTTATTCATAAAATATTGACGACGACTTGGTTTCAAGTTTACTTACTATGAAGTAGTCCTTAATTATAGGTTGTGTTATATTTCAGGCCATTTCTTCTTGTTTACGTCACTACATCTAGATCTTAACAGGTTATATGGTTTATGTTTCATAAATAAATAAAAATATTATGTTTTCCTTGACAGATTTCATGACAAATGATAAATAAACAAAGATTATTCTCATAACATCATAATATCATATCTCAATAACATTTTGCCTGACCCGGGAATCGAACACAGGACCTCTCAGCAGCAGTATTTACGGTAAATAAGGTACGGTTATTGCCCTCACGTCATAATTATTTTTATAAATTAACTAGCTGATGCCCGCGGCTTCGCCCGCGTGGATGTCAGTTATTATATACTAAAACCTTACTCGCAAACCACTCTATCCATTGGTGAAAACAGCATGAAAATCGGTGCAGTAATTTTTGAGTTTATCGCGAATAGTACGACAGACAGACGCGGCGGAGGACTTTGTTTTATAATATGTAAGGATGATTAAGATCTTTTTGCAACCATTGTGCACTACGCAAATAAAGTTAGAAATTATTATGTAGAAAGACTATTTTTATTTTTAAGGTTTTTAGTCTTATTTTAACAGTAAAATTTTACGTTAAATTAAGTTCCCAAATCTGTTTTTAATTGCGTTTAGGAAACAGTGCAGAAAGTAATCTGGCTGTTAACTAATCTACAGATATCTGAGTTAACGCTTACACCCCAGTGATTCGAATAATTGCAAAAAATATTATATTTAACACCTTTTAAACAAAACTAATCCGTATTTGAAAACATATACAACGTATAATACTTCGCATTTTTTGTAACATGTGCATTCATTATAAAGAAGTTCTTTTTATTACATAAACATTATAAAAAGTACGAATAGAAAAAAAGCTACTTAAAAATAGTGAATTTTTACACTAGAGATTATTTTACTGTTAACATCAATCATAAAGTCATTTTAGTGTAAAATATTCGGAAGATTGCCACACTTAGCGCAGTTATTTTCTCGTACACGGAATGAGATACATGTAGTTATGTGTTTTATTTGAGGGACTTGGGAATTTTATTTAAAAAAGCTATGATTTGGTAACTTTCTTATGTCACAGAGTAGGCTGCACGTACGTGGGTCTGGAAACACCTCCTCTCTTTTATTCCAAAACGTGGTAATAGTCTTGTTACGTTGTGTTTTGACTCCCTCGTTGGTGTAGTGGTCGTAAGAGCTACTGCTGAGCATAAGGTCCTGGGTTCGATTTCCAGGTCGGGTAAAGTGTTATTGGGGTTTTTCCATCAGGAATTTTTCAGGAGACGCCTGGAGTCTAAATTTGTGCCCGGTTGATGACAATAGGCTCACCCGTGATTACATTTATTACAAGGGATTTAAACTTAACTGGCGTACTGTGGTACTAATGGATAATAAAGGCGTGATATTATGTTATATAATATGCCTTTTATTTATGTAATGAGGGTGTCTTTACCCAACTACGGCGAAGAAAAAAAGAGGGTTATGATTTTGACCGGTATGTATGTATGTATGTATGTTCATCTGTTCCCTCTTATCTTCTAAAGCACTGATCTCAATTTGATAAATGAGGTATCGTTGGAAGCGTCATAATCGTCCGCTGGTTATAGGCTATGTGACGTCACATTAAATGGCGCCCTCTAGAGGATATAAAGTAGAGAACTAAAAAAAAAATTGTTTAATCGTGCCCTGTTGGGTATCAAATGAAAGGGCTTAATGAGCTCATTTCAAAAATATACATAATATGACCCCATAAGAATTTAAAAAAATCACAAAAAATCTGTTCGATTTATGCCCGTGTGACTCCAGATTTTTAATTTGTCTGTCTTTGGTGTCTTGTTTATACCTTTTTAGTCGTAGTTGGGTTTTAGTTTTTATTACTTTATTTTTTGTGAAATAAAGTTGAAATGTCAGTTTGCAATACATACGTCATCTTTCTTTCAAAGTCAATTAAAAATCGATGAATCAGTTATGGTATTATTATCAATGTAAATTATTTAAAATTCCTTGCACTTGCATTTTTTAATAATTAATTTGTAGTCCGAATTATAAACTCATGCTCTCTGCAAGTCCAACAAACGCCTATGTTACTTTACTTCTGCACCTTGACAATAACGGCGGCGTCTATAATCGTGACCGGTTCCACCGAGGCTATTAAGTTGGCTAGACAATGCTGAATGAAACTAAGTGAATTCAGCGAAAACAATCAATCATAACAGTACCTAATGCTGAAACAAAAGCATACAGCTCGATCTCGATAGGGTTTTTAAAATAATTCAAAGAATTTCCACCGATTTCCGACGTTGAACGTGAATTAGGTTGTTTGAATGATTAAATTAAGAATTACATGCAGAACTTTGGAACGTCTTTTTTTGAATTCCAGACATTACGTACTTACCTAATAAAAAATATAGTAAACGGTTACTGGAAGCGACTTATGAAAAGGCACATTCAAGGCATTAAAGTATGTCACATACATACTTTTATATTTCTTTTAAAATAATAGTTTTAAGAAAAAATAACTCGCCCCCTGCCGTAAGTGGGTGTTTAAAATGTATTTCTTTAAATTTTACTATTCAAGATTCTGGCGGTACTCTTTTGTACTGCCTAATTTGTTAATGCATTTATCAGCAATTTAGCCTTCAAATTCTGACAGATAACTATTGTATAACATGCATGTGAATGATTTCTGACCACAAAATGTTAGTTACAAAGGTTTCACCGGATATGTTCAGTCAAACTGTCACTCATATACCGTGTATTCGTGTTTCTTTTTGTTATTGTAAAGCCGAAAAAAGAGAAAATAAATGAAAGAGTTTTGACATTAATCATAGTGTTTCCATTTCATTTGTTGCGTGCTTATTTACAACTTTTTATTTATGAAAAACGAGTACTTTGCCAATGACTTTGTCTGCTCGTGAATTATATATCTCCATCATATGGAAATCCGGGCCATTCTGTGCAAAATTTCAGACGAGGGTTTGGACTGGGCGTTGTTTGATGACTCACTCTGTATTAAGGACTTTTGTTTCTCTGTGTATCGATTAACAAGAACTTATTAGCAAGTTGGCGCCAAAAAATAATAATCACTCTATTATTTCGGCGTATAATCAATCAAATATTAAGCGGTCATTGATTGGCACGAGTTATATCTGATTCACAATAAAAGATTATTGATCACGATAATGTCTGAATCACGATCATCGGATGGGATCGGCTTCACCACATTAAAGTGTATAAACAGCTGACGATGACGGATGATTAATGGTCATTTCTAATTGCTTCACATCGGGCACTTCCTGTAGAAAGAGTTTTCATTGTTCATCATGAGTTCTTATATATATTTAAATTATGATTATGTGTTTTATAATAGCTTTGAGCGAAAGTGGACGCCTAATTCGCAAAAAATCATCTCACTGTTTACACGACAGGCCAAAATAATGAGTGCTATGTTTCAGGGTCCATGTATGTACTGCCAGGGTTGCGGGAAAGTCCGAAAGGGATACCGGGACCTTGGCAACAGGCAAATGAAGGAACACGGGTGGGTTTTAGTCAGTAAAAGTCTGACACGCCCTTCCGCTGCGCCCAGAGCGGGAGAAGTCATTGGATGATTTCCCACCCTCAAAAAAAAAAAAAAAAAAAGGGTCCATGTATGTACCATAATATAGGTATAAGTATGTTTGACTGACTTTTTTTATTCCCACGTAACTTCTAAACACCTGAATAGATTTAGATGTTCATGGTATCGTTACAATCCTTGCATTATTGTCATAAAAGTTGGCAATAAAAAAAAACAAAATAAACATATCTTCCTATATATATACCCCCGTTTCGGGCGATTCACCAATAAGCTAATAAAAAGTAGCAATGGTATACTTCAGCAAAAAAATGATACATCTTCTTTCTGAACTACTTTTGACTGGTTACGTATTGCCGTGCAAAAAACTGTTGATAAATATAAATCAAGGATTTAATTGATCTGTTTTCATTGCTCATCTGTATCAGATTGCACACGCGACCACTAACGTCGGCAGATGGTTAGATAGAAATAATTTTATGAAGTTTTTCTGTAGCTTGATCAGCATGACTTGGTCGTGTTGTGTGTAAGGCCCCAAACGCTATACATTGCTGCTTGCGTTTTTTGTTACAGATTTATTACCGGTACCGAAAGCAGAAACAGCGTTAAAAATACGAGGAAATAGCATTTCCTCGTATTTGTTATGATGATAATTAATTAATCCACAAGCTAAAACCGCAGTTGTGTAGAAAAAATGTTCTTACTTACTTACATAATCTGCTGTTAATAAATCATAAAAGCGGTTCTGTAACAAGATCAAATTTACTGCTCTCACAATTTTAAATTACATTTTTATGCATCTAATTTCTCACGACATGCCACTATTACTTACTACAAACGATATAAATAGCGTTACAGTTTTTATGAAGTGTCAAAGATGTTAGATGAATATTTAATAGGCCCGAGCTGGGACGTGAGATAAATATCCGAATTATGTTATTATACCAGACAATTTATCGAGCCCTTGGAGGCTGCATTTCGAAGGTCCGTTACTTTGCTTGATAAAAGTCGATAAATCAGCATAGTTGAGTGTTGAGGGTCGGATGCGAATGTCCCCGCCTACTGTATCGACCGGGCCACGGAACAAACAAGTGAGCCCAATTAAAATGTCACTTATATTGTGAAATATTACAGTGTAAATCATAGAAAAGTCACGAAGGTGAAATTACCTACGATCAATATTAATGAGTAGCTTTTTGTGAGCGATATTATTAACTAGTGTGAGGTGTCTGATGCCACACATATGCGGAATCGATAATGAATGGCATCGTTCAAGCTCACACGTTCGCACGAACAATTACAATGAATTTTATTGGCCGTGAAATTTCCAGACTAAAGTATGTGACCTAGAATGGTGTAAATTGTGTCAAGATGGGAAATTACTCTTGGTATAATGTTATTTGTGCATAAAGAAATGTTCGTGTGCAATATGCTCATAATTATGAAATAGATACTATCAACATCTTCAAACCGTTGCCGCTTAATTAAATCTGCTATGAGGAGACAACGATTAAAATTACGATGTCGAAGACGCGATAGTTAGCAGATAATTGTAATTAAGCTGTAATTATTACACGCACGCGCACATTAACTTTTAAATCCAAGAGAAGCGATTCTTACTCCGCTCTGTTTGGGTTTATCCGTCGGAGGTATCCTGACGCCTTGTGACCTTGAAATTAAACTGACCGAATAAAACGCGAATTAGCAAGTCGCTACCGGATTAATGACCACAATGTTTTCGTTCAAACTCATTATAACTGCACTTGCGCGTACGCAAAAAGCGGGGAGCGTTACCACGCAGACCTCTGTGCAAGAAGTGTAACTACCACACAAATGCAAATCCACTAATTAACATTACACTGAAATGTATCACTGCGTTAGATATATCTTTGAAGTTCACACACATTTAATTGCATGGTAATTTCTCTCATTTCCATCTGATTAGCCGATTTATTCGGTTCCCTGCTAATAAGCTATTGTTAAATTGTGTTATTTTCTGTTTCAGATCGCGAGATAACAGAAGCAGAGAGGTGAGAGCCAGTTCACTACTTTGACTATACTCCATTTTAAATAAGATTAGACATTTAAATAAGCCTTTTTTACAGTCCTTTCAACCGATTTTGACTTCTATTGCGTTGGTGGCTTACTTAACAAATGGCAGCTGCAGTAGACAGTTGGTATTGTGTAACGTTTTTTGCTTTTAATGCCGTCCTTATGCCTACGATATAGAAGTAAAAACCGGTTGAACGGACTGTAAAAAGGTTTGTTTAAATTTCTAATCTTATTTCAAATAGAGTGTAGATACATTATTCTAAGACGATAAAGTTTTCGAAATGAAGTCAATGTAATTGCGCTTGTAAACAGCTGTAAACACATTAATGCTAATGTATTTTTACGATACCTTCTTTATTTTAGTTAAGACGAACATTAGTAGATGTAATGACTGAGATAACTAGAACATGTCTTGGATTAAAGACTCTTTTACGCTTGTAATCTCATCTATGTAACTGGAGAAACCTCGACCTCATACAGGTGTCCTAGTTCAGGGGTCGAGACCTCATTGATGTAACGTGTACTGAAGTTTGGAAATAAATTACTATTTCTTACTATTAAATCTACGGCATCAACATTGAAATAAGGAAAGATAATTTAGGGGTTTGAGGAACAGGGTGTAAAGTTCACTCATCCACCATAGAAAAGGGAGGATCCTCCGACCAGACGGTTGTTGTGTCTGGCGGGCAACTGCCCGACGATTGATGTCGGGTTCTTGTATATATGTCCATTGCACGGTAAACTTTAATTACGCGATGCAGGATTTATGTGACGTCAGGATTTTTGTGTGACGTCAGATCTTTGATGCGTAGTTCGCATGTGGCGATGTAGATACCGCCACAATAATAAAAAGAAACATGTATTTAATGGAAATGCGCAGGATTAAAGTTCTCTGATAAGCCAAGAAACTAATGAACGAGATCAGCAGGGTGATTGCGTAATAGGCATAAAATGGCAATCGATCGCAATGCCTTTTATTTTGAATTACTATGAAGCAATGCACATCAAAATGAACGGCATTACCTATGAAGTTTAAAGAAATTTTTTTTGATCGATTATTGCCATTTTATAAGTGTTACAGCACTAAGTACCTTGCTGTACTTTCTTTGCTATTTTGTAATCAAAACCTCGGCCAAATTAAAAACCAAGACGGAGCGCTGCGAACAATACAGTGAAGCATGCTAAAACTACACCAACGCTCTGTGCATACACGCTCACACACACGCATTTACAACTATTTACAAAGACACTACAATCAAACTACACCAAACTAAGTGTTACGAAACCGGCCTCACGTCACTGTTGATAGCGCTCTGTCTTGGTTTTTTATTTGAATCAAAACAAGCAATATTATTAATTCTAGCTGTACATTTTCTGTTATCTTCTAATTCTTTTCCCCACATTTTCGCACAGTCCAACAACCACAAAGCACATTAAAATGCCATAAGCACATGAGTACACTGCCGGCTGCCTACCAATGCATCTAGTTTTTTAACACCATTATAAAATAGTAACGGTAATAGATATAATGTCGAAGCATGCATGAAGGCGTGTAACCACTCTTTATTTTGATAAATGACTTCAAAACTTCGCCTTAAGCAATCAGTTTTTGTTTGACATAAGTCAAAATAAACTCACGCAAGTTAGATACAGCCTTAAATTGGTTTATTTATTTAAACTTTTCGCACTCAAAAAACAAAAAGATACAAAGGTGGACTTAATGCCTAAGGCATTCTCTACCAGTCAATCAAGGGTGGTGAAGAAATTAGATGGCAGGTGCTCTGATTGAGAGGAACTAAGAGAAAAAAATAAAATAATTATAATATATCATAATTCATTATAGATAAAACAGGTTTTACAGTATAAATAAGCTATAAACTTATGATACATTTACTTACATACAGATTTGCTATAATATTTATCTATAATGTTTAATGAGTATTTGATTATGTACGTTTTCGTAATGAGTATAATATAAGTTCTGATTTACACGATAGACAGGAGGTCACGGGGCCTTTGCCCAACAGTGGGATGATGCAGGCTAACAGTAACAGTAACAGTAAAGACTAAAGATTTCAGGATAAGAATTTTATTAGATGATTAATTGAAAGAAGAAACTGGAAACTGGAAGGAAGGAATGGGCTTTGGCCTTCAGAGGGACTCAAACGGCTTATAATAATTAAGAAGAAACTAAAATTTAATTCATGAGTATCCTCCTACATGGGATTCTCATTTATAGGCATCTCTCATTGTACTCATCATTATGAACAACTTTCACTATCGGACCAAAATTGAAATCGCGAAAAAAAAATTTGCTGTTCCCAACATACAATTTATTGTTCGCATAGCTCGTCAAAATGAAGAGAACAGCTGACTATTTTTATTTTTTAGTAGCTGACTCCCGCAACTTTGCCCGCTTGGATTCGGTTATTATAATTATACTAAAACCTTACTCCAGAACCACTCTATCCATTGGTGAAAACAGCATGAAAATCGGTGCAGTAGTTTTTGAGTTTATCGCGTACAGGAAAACAGACAGAGGCGGCGGAGGACTTTGTTTTATAATATGTAAGGATTATTAAAATGATAGGATGATATGATGCGTCTTATTTTCATGTTATCAAGTTTTATACATATTAACTTTATATATTCTATAGCAAGAGTGACAAGTCATTTTCATTCATTTAAATCCAGGAACGTTCAATAAAAACCATTGAAGAAAATGACAATAAAACATTCTGTCACTTAAGGCCCGCAATTGATGCCAATGTCAACTATGTCCAAAAAAACATGGCTGCCTTAACTTGGACCCTTAACCAAGGCACAATCGTAATATCAATAAGCGTAAGTACCCACCACTTGAGCTTTACTCAATTACAATGCCCATGGTTTCCTAAAAGAGCGGTGGCCGCCTTATATCGTCTGCAGTTTACCAGCAAATGACGTTACTGAAACGTTATGTATTAAAGTGAGTAGAGGGTTGTAACAGGTTAAACATGATATCTGTTATCACTGTTACTGTTACAAACAAATAACAGATCCAAATATCTGTTGTTAAATAACAGCCTGTTATTTTTGTATGGACGATAAATACGTATTTAAATCTCAATTGAATATCTTCTATATTTCTTTTGGTTTAAAGTCGTAAATCATAATTATCTATCTGTTATTAAAAATAACAGTCTGTTATTTTTGTACGGATGATAAATACGTAGGTATTTATTAAATCTCAATTGAATATATTCTTTATTTCATTTCTTTTAAAGTTTCAAATCGTATCCGAAGTTTTAACAGTAACAGACGCGGTAAAAGTCTTGAGGATCTGTTATTTTAAGTAACAGATAAATGTTTTATTGTTGGGAACTATTGTTATTTGTTATTTTTAAATATCTGTTATTTCTATCTGTTACGATAAATACGCATCACTCCTAAAAGTAAGTGGTGTGTGAAAGAGCGTTTTTGGATACAGTAAAGTCAAACTCCGGTGCCATCATTTTCATTTCAGCCGTCACTGCGGCCGTTTTGTGCCGGCCACCGCTCTTTTAGGAAGCAATAGCTTTAGCTATACTATCAACTCTACACCCAGTAACATAAAAAAATCTGCCCAGTCTTTTCCCAACTATGTTGGCGTCGGCTTCCAGTCTAACCGGATGCAGCTGAATACCAGTATTTTACATGGAGCGACTGCCTCCGCAATCCAGTAACTGGGTCTTACCCCATCGTAAGACTGGTTGACTTTCGGGCTTCTGACGACCCGTAACGACTGTCAAAGATCCACGAATGACAGCCAGGACCAACGGCTTAACGTGCTTTCCGAGGCACGGAGGAGTCTCGGTATGTAAAGATGGTCACCCATCCACAGAACAACCCAGGCAAGCGTAGCTTACCTGATGGATCGTGCGGCTGTTATTACTTAGCCATGAGCTCCTCACACGCTTCGCCTAACCCCGGTAACGTAACACCAAACAATAATTTCGCCAAAACAGGTCCAAGTCAATCGTGCTATATCAATTTATACGGATTAGTTTTTATGTCAATGTCAAAACAGTTATAATCCACGAATATATTGACCGTTGTGAACTCTGAGAGTTTGCGTAGGTTGACAAACGTCCTACAGACCTCGGATTCATAGATATTAATGATTTTATTATAATTTCTGCGACACGTCGTTCGTTTAAGTCTATTTAGTAATTTAGAAGCCGCTGTTTGTACGTCAAGATAAGATTATTTCGGAGATAAAACGATTTATTAATTCAAGATATTCATTATTAATACATTTATCATAATAATTTCTGTGGTGTCTTATAGTGAAGTGTAATTTTCGAGGTCACAACTTTAAATCATATGATTTCCTTATGATGTCTTATTTGTTGAATAAATTTAGAAAATCATTATTTACATTCAACTGAAGTGTTTTTCTGTTTATCTAAATTATTTATAGAGTAAAAAACAACACGCTGATGTTACATCAAAACATAAAGTGGTCCATATCTGTCACTAACTAACATAAATCCTTTTCTATCAATTCTAAAATAAACTGAGTTTATACAATCTAAATCTCAGACATAAAATAAGATTTTATGTCCTTTACGAGAATTTCTAAGAGCAGTCACAAATTACTCTGTGACGATTAATAGTGTCTGTCACTAAACGGTCTCATTCTGCGCCGATTAAGCCGTGCGTAATAACCGGTGCGCAAGAGTCGATTATTTCCCGCCCGAACATTGCTCGCGGACTCAAATTATACGGATAGAATCTCTACCTACTAATAATTATTATATATGCAAAAGTAATATTGTCTGTCGGTATTTCCGTCTGTTCGACTGACTGTATGCTTTTCATGCCATAGCGGCTGAATGGGGTTCGATGAAATTTGGCACACAGGTAGACCATTACATTGGGCACGCCACAATAGCGGCGATAAGTCCCATCTTTGAGGAGTGGCTAGAGAGGCGCCACGGCGTCCTCACCTTCCGACTAACACAGGTCCTCACCGGACATGGCAGCTTCGGGAGGTTCCTGTGTAGGATTAGGCGGGAGGAAACGCCCGGGTGTCACCACTGTGCGGATCGCCCGGAGGACACGGTGGAGCATACGGTTGAGGTATGCCCTGCTTGGGCGGAGCACCGCCGTGTCCTCGCGGAGGCGATTGGCGGCAATGACCTCTCGCGTCCGGCCCTGGTTCAGGCCATGGTACGGAGCGAGAGGGCATGGGAAGCCGTCACCTCCTTCTGCGAAGCAGTAATGCTCGCGAAGGAGGAGGCGGAACGCGTGAGGGAAAGGCAAAGTTTGCGCCCTCACGCCCCTAACCGCCGCCATTGGAGACGCCCTGGGCGTCGGGAATCCCAGGCGGATTCCCGGCCACCATAGGCGCGGGCTTGCGGACGGCGAGCAGCGGGCAGCTCGCCGTCCGATAAGGACCAGGCCCGGGTCGATGGCGCGTCGTGTTCCACGTGCGCCTCAAAGAGATGTCAGCATAATTGGCGGGGTCCGCTAGGACCGATGCCTGCCAGGGTTGCGGGAAAGTCCGAAAGGGATACCGGGACCTTGGCAACAGGCAAATGAAGGAATACGGGTGGGTTTTAGTCAGTAAAAGTCTGACACGCCCTTCCGCTCCGCCCAGAGCGGGAGAAGTCATTGGATGATATCCCACCCTCAAAAAAAAAAAAAAAAAGGTAGACCATTACATGAGTTAGTAGATAGGATATTTTTTATCCCGTTAGTGCGTTACCAGAAGATCACGTTTGATCACATTTTTCCCTTTGATTTTTTCTATTGTTTTCAACTTGTAATTAGAAATCGTGGCCCTCCAGAACGTGTACCTCTGGTATCGGGGCCCTCAGGGACGAACCGAAACCGCTGGCAAAAGCTAGTTAGATTATAAAGGTGTATGACCAATTGTTCTTGGGAGCATTCGAATTAAACGAGCATCGATTAAATTAGTCGTATATTCTTTTGTTCGGCTAATTAATTTTTCAACTTTATAGAAAGAAGCTTGGTCATTGTCAAGAAATTTATGATTTTGGACCTGTATTAATGATCACGTAAAAGGTATGTGTTATGGTATACTTTTCAATAGAGTAATTTTCTTTCAGGAATCGCCCAGTCTTACTGCTACTCCGTTGTCTCTGTCAAATTGTTGTTAGAACTCTATAAAAAACAAATAACGTCAATTTTATACACCATGACTTTATAATTCAAACCACTTGACCAACTGCTCCCGAGATAAGGAAATACAGCTTAGCTATTCAGTAAAAATCTCACAGTGAGTAAAGTGAGCTATCAATAGTGACAAATCCTAGCTTGGTTCAATGACAACTCACTTTAAGCTCATTTCACCTAAGTATTCATGGTGTTTTTTACTGAATAGTACCGCTGAGAGCGGGTGAATCGATCACTTACCTATATTGCAAATTAAAATTGCAGTTATTCAAATAGTGTATTCAATATCTTTATGGCAAAATAAAATTGCAGTTATTCAAATGGTGTACTCAATATATTTATTGCAAATTAAAATTGCAGTTATTCAAATAGTGTACTCAATATCTTTATTGCAAAATAAAATTGCAGTTATTAAAATAATGTACTCAATATATTTATTACAAATTAAAATTGCAGTTATTCAAATAATGTACTCAATATCTTTAATAATACATCGTTTCTATCATAAAGAGAGGTCCTAATAGAAACTAGGCACGATTAATTTTCTAACTGATGCCCGATAGCATTCACTGTTTAGTGTTTACCTCTGCTTGCCCCGCAGGCATCGATTGAATGAAAACTTTGAATTGATGGTATGTAATCTAGCAAAGATTAAATAAATGGCATCCTAATTAATTATACAAGCTATTTAATCTTAGATTGCCTTGTTTGAATTTAAAGGATTGTACAGGAAATAAGACATTTATCATTCGATGAAGAGAGTGTTGGTGGAGTAAATGTGGGTTATAAAGATGTGTCTTGTGGTTTCGTTCGCGTTCGGTTTTTGATGTTTCCGGGTAAAAAAATGCACTGACTTTTTCAATTTGTCGGTTGCGCTCGATTTAGTATACCTAGTAGTGGTTTTAAAGTAGATTTTATTAAAACATAGGTAGGTAAGTACTTTCTGAATTTACATATTAAAAAGACATGGCTACCTATTAAACCATACGTACCTACTTTGAGAACCAATTTGTGCCTGTAGTAAACGCTTTTATGAAGCTAGGCTAATGGGTACGCGACCATAACATTGAGCGTATAGGAGCTGACGGTGAAATATATTTGAAAACTGTGACATATTATTGTTTGATGATTTAATACTTACAGTACCTACGTGTGATTGTCGTTCTAATTGAAGATCTTTCTCTTAGATACCTAAATGAATAGACCTAATTGGTTGCCTAGTTCAGCTACTGATAAATGCATTGGTTTATTACATTGAATATTCATTGATGTGGATGCAAACTACAAATTAATCTCAGAATGAAAATGTTGAATCTGGTTCGTTTGCTGCGATATTTCACGACACTGACAACAGTTGCAGTCGTCTGTTTAATTCCGTGTCACTAGTGTTATAAAACATACAGAGTTGCACGTACGCAAAGCAACATAATATCAATTCAAATGCCGCGTAATATTTTGTAGCAACACTACCTCTTTCAATTTATTTTATTTTTATTATGGGAAATATTTACGAGAGTGCTCACGGCATAGAGTTGTCAGGCTTTCAGACCCTTGGGGTATAAATCAAAGTGTGACGTAACAATGCCGGGCTAGAGATGTCCCAACACGCCCAACAGCCCGTTACATAGAGAGGCGGGGTTGCATGGTTTTAATCTATGTGAGTGTAAGGACAATGTACACCGGTATTATGTTAGGACTGTTTTGACGTTTATGCTGTTTGTTTGTAACCGACAAGGTGTTATTATGTCCGCGACAAGGCTAGCCAATGATTTATGCTTGTTCCACCTGGCTTTTATCCGCAATTTCTCTCTGGGTGGCTTGTTTTGACACTTGTGATGTATGTGCTAACTTTCTCGCTGATCACCGGGTAAAAGAGCATACCAGTCGAATTCAATAAGTCAGCAAACTCCTGGAGTCATACCTAATTTAGTTTGGACTACTTGTGCCATCTCATAGTTCTGTGAGCCAACTATCACGCTCAGTAATGTCGAGTGACGTCATTATTTGCTTGTTTAGTTATAAAATAGGAACTAAAACAGTGTTGAGAAAGAAAATGAAATGAAAGTTAAAGACCAATCACGATGACGTGACTGACAACGTGAATCTTTTGCGTGCCACTTTGAACACTACTAACAGACGCTTCGCCAAACTTTTGCTCTTATTAAGCTTTATCAGATGTTTAATGATGTCTTTAATTCTAGAAGCCCTAACTTCACAAATTCTACACCATAGTCAAAATATGTGGCTTGGCTGTTTGGCTACAGTCACATGGGCGTAAGGTGGAAATATAATCTAATTAACAACTAAGCGTCGCATTAGATAATTACACCTTTGTATTCAATTGAGTTAATAACAAGTTATCAGCTGATCCCTAATGAACACTAAAGTATAAAATTTCCCACTACAATCTTCACGTAACTTCACTTATTCGTGAGAAACAATAAACCTTCATCCACCAACCTATGATTAACCATCATAATAATTATCATTTTAATCAGACGGTCATTGGCCGTACACCGCTTCTTGATTGCAAGTGCAACATTGCACAATGTGCGGGTAAGGCTGCTGGACCTCGTGATCGCAATGACAGGGATGAGTCAGCTTAACCCGTCTCTAATAACCCACTTAGACTCACTGAGATTGATGGTTACGTAACTAATTCAATGATGGAAACGGATCATGGGAGAATGGTACTGAGGAATGTTTGATATCAGATTTATAAAAGGTTAATTAAAGATTTTAAGTTATTTCTGGGGGCTTAAAATGGTCACTTTAGCAGAAACATATTAAAAAAATATTATGAATCATCGTAAAATGTCACAAACTGACAATTCATAATATGATCTGCGTGTAATTCATATTACGAAATAATTAATCTGTTTGACAGTTTTCTATGGAGATTCGTAAAGTGGTCCCCAAATTATGAATTGCTTTTACGATATGTCAAATTATAGGAATTGCTAATGACAGCTGGAATTCAGGAAATGAACTGCATTTAGAGGAGTTGCTAATGTGGCCGGTTTAGGCCCCCAGTTAGTAAGAAGATAATAGAATATCAATTAGCCACTTCCAGGTTGTAGAGCTACTTCCAAACATTGCCTACTTAACCAAGAAACGTCAATTGGAACTTGATAGCAACTGGAGCTTACAGCTTTCATACAAAAAGTCTAAAACACAACTAAATATACATTAATTCGTATCACCACAACCGCAAATCAAATTTCAATTTGTTTAATCAATACAATGAACAGTAATACACATTCTAGTGAAAGCGAAACCGAAATTCTGTAAAAGAAGCAAGAGACCAATTTGGTAAAAAAAGATTACTACAATGGTAACATAATCGCCGGTCGAGTGCGCGGGCGACAGACGGCCGCGCGCGACGCCTCGCCGACAGCCGTGACAATTAAGTTAAGTTTTTTAATGACTTTTTTACAGGTCCAATAAATTGTGCACTTTTTACTTGGAAGAAAGTGGTTGAAAAACGTTCATTATGTTAGCGAGCTTTTGTGGGAGCCGTTACGCTTGTTCGTACATAATGACCACTGGCGTCCGGTTCGTTACCGGCTCTGTGTATATTTAATCAGCAGCTGCGTCTGTTTAATTTACAGGACAATCGGATTTCGGGTTAGTGGTTATATGGCGTGTAGAGTTAGAAGCTTGGCTGTACATGAGATCTGATAACTTTTTGACAGTGCGAGCCTTGTCTTGGCAACATTTTACATGAAAATTATTTTGGTGGGATAGAATTTTCAAAAACAATATTTATGCTACTTAACTTGAGTAAACAAAATTATAAACGTCACTGTCAACTTAGTCCAACTTTTAAATATTTTTCAAACAAATTATCTAGGCGTCGAGCAAAATTTTTTGCAAATTAATTAATGAAAACTTTAATTTATAAATAAAATTCATACCTAATTAGTCTTTACGAGCGTGTCTATTAGCGCAAAAATAAAAATTAAGTAGCGTGGCAGTAAGTAATGGTTTTGCTCTACGGTAGCAATATTTTAGAGGAAAAACCGGCGTATGGTTTTATGATCTGTGCCAAATAAAATGAACATAATTTACTAAATCCAGAAGATATTGGGTATATTCTAATGGATTGTATCTTTACGATAATTTAGGTAAACAAATCCGAAAAGTAGGCTGTCGACCATTGACATCGGAGCCTGAAAATATGAACATATTAAATTACCTACAACTACATTGCTTTCAGGCGCAATTGATCCAATTCAACTTATTCGCGATTGGTCCAATTTGCGGTTGGTCCAATATAAAGTATTTCCAAAATTAAACGAAATAATACATTTTTGTGTACATATTGTACTAATTACAAGCTCCTTCCAAAGGTATGGTACATTTACTTCGGATTTGTTTCACTATTATGATATTGGTCTTAAAGAGACCCAAGTTGAAGCTATAATAACACACTACAACTTAACCTCCTTTTAAAATACAAGGATGTATTCAAATGGCGTACCAAATAACAATTAATAATGCAAGCCGCGTCCTAGTTTGGGGCTAAATAGATTATCATTCTCATCATTGGCATCCTTGTTCCCCCACTACTGAGTATAGCTGCGGAGTTATGTATAATTTTTTTAATGTATAATCTGTTGTATATTAATGTATATATACAGGGTGGCCGGAACATTGACGTCCAAAAATAAAATTTAGGTCCCTCGTATCATGGGGTATCCGAATCACCCCCATGTATGTTCCGCGACTTTTCATAGTTTTCGAGTTACGAATTTTTTTCTGATTTTTTGAGAATGATCGACCTGACCAGTCTAAAAAAAATTAAAAAAAAAAGTACATGTCTTTGTCGAGATTCCTCACCACTGAGAGTGAGAGAGATAGCAATAATTCGGTCTCTTATCCTCTCAGCCCATTGTTATTGCAGGTAAAAGAGTAGCGCCTTCGTTTGCAACCCATGGTGCACGGGAAAAGATCGCGCGAAATTTTTGAATCTTGGAACCATGAAGTCAACTGTTTTAATTTTTTATTTAAAGTTGAAAAGCTAAGTCATAATTTACCGAACGTAATTTTTTCACTTTAGACCAACTTTTTCATAACTTTCATCACAGTTACGAAGCTGATTATTTTATGCATAAAAGTACTACTCACGAAGATTCAGTTGCAAAAAAAAAAATCTCGACAAAGCCATGTACTTTTTTTTTAATTTTTTTTAGATTGGTCAGATCGATCATTCTCAAAAAATCAGAAAAAAATTCGTAACTCGAAAACTATGAAAAGTCGCGGAACATACATGGGGTTGATTCGGATACCCCACGATACGAGGGACCTAAATTTTATTTTTGGACGTCAATGTTCCGGCCACCCTGTATATATATATAAATATAGACCTCACTTTTGTGCCATGCTTCCCTGGTCTGAGCGAGTCTCATCCAGGACTTAAGAGATATAAGGGTTTTTATTTAGATTAAGGGTTTTTATTGTGAATTACATTAAAAACTTTAATTTCGTAAGTCGGTGTCTTTGCTTTTCAATTTTCGTTTTTTGCCACCGACTTCCGAAATTTAAGTAATTTTTCACTATTTTAGTGTTTTTTTATGGAAGGCGGTTGTTTTTTCTTGTAAAAAGTTTTTATTTTTCACTTTTTCGTTGTGGTACCCACCCCACACAAATTCGAATACCACTACCTGCTATGTAAATAACAGTGACGGAGTCACATAGAACATCGTCTACATATATATTACGTGGAAAAAATACGGATTATTGAAGCTTACTCAAAACCTACGCAAGCAAAGTTAATAAAATTTAAGTGGAACCTCGGGAGTATACCCTTTCGAACTAAAAAAGTTTTTTTTTAATCGGTTCACAATTGGCGAATATACCGATGAATATACATAAATAAAAAATAAAAAAAAATATATACAAACGAATATAGAGCCTACTTCTTTTTGGAAATCCGTTAAAATCTTAAATTAAGTAGGTATATTCGAAATTCCCGAGAGCGTGAACCTAACGTCTATTAACTAAATTCTTGCTTTTAACACTCTACCACTTCGCCTGAATTCGACACCTAACCCAAAGGCACAGAATTCAAACAAGTATGAGTTAATAACCAACAGCAAGTAACTCAGTTTAACCGAGGATTCCCACTGGGCGATTAAAATAATCTTCGGTTACGTCGACGATTTGCGTCACAGTAATCACAGACGGGTTCCAATATCCTCTGCAGAGATATTCCACCATTCTTTGATTCTTTTTTAGTATTCCATATGTAATTTCAGAGCTAGAGTGATAGTGCTTGTAATGTAAGAAATTGTCTTGTCATAGATTTTGAGTTGGTATTACAAGTAATAATCATGTCATAAAAAGATGATACAAACAAAAGTATAGCACTTTATTATGTTGCCTTACTTGCTTTACATATCCTTTTTCTTTATTATTTATCTTTATTTATATGTAGGCGTCTAGTGAAGACGGTTATTATGTTATGAGCTTATACGTTACCATTCCGAACGCACGCGCACGTTCAGATTCCAGAAAAGATACCAGCTCGAAAATGTTTCCGAGACCGTGCCTAGAAATAGACATACTCTGTAAAATGACACTTACTGATAATAAAAACAGGTATTATAGTGTTCCTTACATCGCTTTCTTCACATTTAATTATAGCCTGAAGTATTCATAAAAGCTTCAATAGATTTGTGCTCATAAAGGCACCGCATTTGAAAGTGAGTGAGGCTTTATGCAAAAAGCATAAAGATTATAAATAAAGCTGTATGAGTCGCATTCTACTTTGATCTAGCATTTATCGACAAATGTCAAAGGAAAGTGCGTTAAAAAATACATAAAAAATTTATACACACTATAGTTTATTATGACGAATATCGAACGGCGCGACGGGTACACACGGCTACACATCTAGCTATACATTTCCAGTTTATGCTGATCTCGCATTGTATAGGAATTTTGTACAATGCGAGGTCAGCTTATACTGGAACTGTATAGCTTGATGTGTAGCCGTGTGTACATGAAACGGTGCAAAACGCGCCCTATTCATAATTATGCTGTTGCAATAAATATCAACCTCTTTTTGATCTCCACCGATTCCATGTTCAACATAAACAGGTTATGATGCAATTTTTATGCCTACCTACATGTACATGCTCCTTATTTCCGAGATAACGAGTATTCTATAAAGGAAGCACTCATCGCACGGCTAACGAGGGATATCGGGTAAGTGTCTCAGCCTTTACTAGGTACGGACATAAATGTTAGGTTTCTTCTTCTTTAGAAAAACTGAGTTTGATTTGGTTTTCTTTAGAAAAACTTTGTTTGAAGTGAGAACTGAACTTGATGTTCGATTCGGGAACAGAGGCCCAAGTGTGAGTTTCTTTTAACTATCTCGACTTTACGCATCGACCGCGTTCGGCGCTCCGATTGGCCCTACACTAACCTTCACTGGTGAAAGGCCAATCGGAGCGCCGAACGCGGTCGATGCGTAAAGTCGAGATAGTTAAAAGAAACTCACACTAGGGCCTCTGTGTATTTTAATTCTAATGCTGATTTAAGATACCTCTTGTTAGTACTTACAAACAAAAAATTATTGGCATCAAAATATGGTCACTATTAGAAATTCTTTAAAAAAATATTATATTACTCGATTTAAATTTGTGTCAATAAACTCTTTTTAATAGATACCTATTTAAGACAGGAAGCTATTTAAAATCATAACAATCTTAAATGGTAAAGACGACATGCGTTTCCAAAATGTTATCGCCCCTAGGGCTTAACTATATCCATTCTGTAATATTACAAACGATGCACCCACGATCAAACTATTAATTTTTCACATCCCATCAGCGCACAGCCGACAAACAACTCATAACTTCTGTGTCGTGGTGTACCTATCATTAAAATTGTTACGACTATTGCATGTCATTGTTAATTAGTCGGTACAAATAACATTACATCAGAACCAACTTGAAGTATCATAGTCATAAATTGTATTTATACAATTACTGGGCCGGACGGAAATAGAATATTCTACTCTACTCGTAACTTGGTTACACCATGTAATAACGGAAGATTAGAAGCCATAACAAAATGACCGGTCTATTGTTAAAACTGATTATTAATTTATGATTCTGAGAACATTTTGGTCGTAGTCGGTGCATTTTGTGTAGCGGCGTAGCTACGGCGTAGCAGTTGGAATGAATGTCGTAGATTATGTTCTTATACTGAATTTTATTTATTAATAATTATATATATTATTTATTTATTTAATATATTAAATTTCGTGAGGATAGTTTTGAGTATGAATGTCGATGGTTATAAGAGTAGGGGAAGACCAAAGAAACGGGGGATGGACTGAGTGAAAGATGATATGGCTAGAAAGGGGGTGACTACCGAGATGACGGCGAAAAGAGAAGTATGGAAGAAAGGGAAATGTTGCGCCGACCCCAAATAAATTCGGATAAGGCCAGGAGAATGATGACTGAATATTATTTAGGATATTAGGGTAGGTAATAGGTAATACGGGCTGGTATCCGCAACTCCACGTCAAAGCGCGTATTTTTCGTACGGATTAGGGTAGTGGAGCAACGTCGGCCTTACAGTGATAATCAAGTGTTTTCTGAGAAAGTTATTATTTATTTATTTTCAAGGAACTGTTTTATTTTTGTAGTAACGAGGTGTTAGTAGATTATGCCTGCCGGCTATAATTATAAGGCTCAGTGCACTCTAGGGTGTATATCCAAGTTACTATAAACTATGATGTCAGTGATTGACTGATGAGCTTGAAAAGGCAACTGGGACAGACTTGATGCGGAGCTGGAAGGTTGCGAACCCGGTGTTGTAACTTGAGAGAGACTTACGCATACATAAGTCTATACACATTATGTAACCGATATTTGTTGTGTCCTATCACTAATAAATCTCCAACTGTCACTAACGAGACATAATAGAATTGTAATTGTTATCGCCTTCTTTTCTGTTTTTCATCCGTCACCTCACTCACACCTCAGGTCCAGTTGACAACCAGCGTCAGGCTCTAGGTCTAGCATTTTTGCTGAACTGGGCCTGTTTGGCGCAGCCGTAAGGCACACTTTCTTCTTTTCTTAGGGAACTACATTTTTAAATTGTTTCTTTTTTTACTTGTAGTTACGCTGTGTGATGTGTTCTGTCTATGCTAAATAAATGTATTTTCTTTCTTTCTTTCTTTTCTTTTCTTTTCTTTTCTTTTCTTTCTTTTCTTCCTTTTCTTTCTTTTCTTTCTTTTCTTTATTTTCTTTCTTTTCTTTCTTTCTTTCTTTTCTTTTCTTTTCTTTCTTTTTTTCTTTCTTTATTTTCCTTCTAAAGGCCAATCAACAGTTGAGCGGATACCTACATATTAACGTTTAAAAGAAAAATTTACAGTTTTATTTCAAATTTGTCGTGACTTTTATTGAAGCATAATACATGAGTCAGTTTTGTTTGTACAATATTAAAAAGATTTCACTCAAGGAAAAACATTGAATTTGTAATTCGACGTTTTGTAGATTTTTAATTGAATTAAACTTTAAAAACGACGGATAGAATTTTAGTCTTCTTTTATTTCTCAGTTCACCTTATGTTACATCAAAGATGTTGAAAATATTATTCACATTGATAGCTTTACTAAAGCAGCTCGTATATAAGCGATCAGCAGATTTATGATGTCAGTTTTTAATATGCACAGTGTTTACATGTGCTTGCGATTCAATTACCATATTATAAACAAGTTATGAAAATAAAAGTGGGTGCGTATACCCTAGGACATAGAATAATTAGGTACAGAAGGACGGCTCCACACAATGCGCATGTCGCACTCGCGACGGGCATTCGTTTGAGATCTTCGTCAAGTCGACCGCGTAAATAGCATTAGCACTTTTGACGACCCACTCCTCATAAAAGCAAATTACAACTTGTCGTTTTATGATGTGCAAGTGAAATTCAACCTTAGGATGCTATAGTAACTACGAAGTCGACTACACTACTTGCATAAGTATAAAAATAGTAACTATCGTAACTACTAACTACTTAATATAAAATATAGTCTTCCGCCGCGTCTGTCTGTCTGTTCGCGATAAACTCAAAAACGACTGCCCGGATTTTCATGTTGTTTCCACCAATGGATATAGCGGTTCTCGAGGAAGGTTTTATTGTATAATAACCGACATCCACCCGGGCGACGCCGCGGGCATCAGCTAGTTTATTATAAATGCGAAAATGAGTTTATTTTTTTGTTACGCTTTCATGCTTAACAGATTTGGATGAAATTTGGCACAGGGGTAGACCAATAGACCTGGAGAAGGACATTGGCTACTTTTTTATCCTGGGTCGCGGACGAAGTCGCGGGCAATAGCTAGTAATTTAATAATTTTCCTTCGAGAAGTCAGCCCAGACGCACGTCTGGACTGGTCAAATTAATATGACATATTGTCGCACGTAACAAACCGCGGCGATTGGCTATTGATAAATCATTCAACCAATCATAACAGTTTACGTTACGTTTACGTTTACGCTTGACAATTTGTTACATTCATTTTGCGATAATTTTCGTTTGAGAAAATGGCCCTATGAGTGCGTGCGCCTGTTTTCACTCGTTATACGGAGCCGACCTTTTGCAGGTTACTATCTGTATTGGGCTTATCCGAGCCCTTCTCGGTACTAATACAATTATTCAAGCGCAAGTTAATGACGTTAAGCGAGATTAAATTAGATTACAACTATTTATAAATTAGATTACAACTATTTATAAATTGGATTACAACTATTTATACATTAGATTACAACTATTTATAATGGTCGTCGTTGCTAGGGGACGGTAGAGGGATTTTCTTTTCTCTTTTCTTAATTTAGTTGGCATCCATCAATTTGGAAAGTTTTATTAGAAATCTGTGATTGTGAGAGTGGTTTAGGTATTATGTTCGTAATTTTTCTTGTCTAGGTAAATCTGGTAATAGATTTGTGGTCTACTGGATTATAGAGTTGAAACTCTTAGAATACATAGAGTATTTAGAGTCATGTTTCATATTTCAGCAGTGAATTGACAAAAACTATCATAATATCAATTCAACAAGTAATACATCGTAATCCTAACTATTTTATATTTATAATATTATAAATGCAAAAGTGAGTTTATTTGTTTGTTACGCTTTCACGCTAAAACGGCTGAACGGATTTGGATGAAGTTTGGCACAGGGGTAGAACTTGACCTGGAAAAGAACATAAGCTATTTTTATCCCGATATTCCCACGGAATCAAGACTTATGCGGGTGAAACCGCGGGGTGGAGCTAGTTTCTCATAAACTAAACAAGATGATACATCAAAATCCACTGAAGTTCATTTGCTAAAGAAATATGCGTCGATTTGTCCAACCGCTGCTATAATGTTTTACAAATTGTATGCTTTCTTCGAGTCAAAAAGAGAAGCACATATCTTTATGCAGTGATTTTAAGGCTCTATTTTTAGCATAGGCCTAAACAATAGTTGTGGCGCCAGGATTAGGGATGACCAATGTTTTCATATTATCATAGTTCTGGAAACTGCTCTTTACTTACTTTATTTCAAGAATTTATGCCTTTCTTTATGCGAAATTGTTTAAGTCACATTTTACCTGAAGACAACAAACGCTTATAAACTAAACAAAACGAAAACGTTAAGTTCTTTGTAAAAGCTCTTGAATGGCCTTTGACAATAACTTATAGAAAACTAAAACAAAAAAGCAGCTGCCGTCCCCTTAATGGATTGCCGACATATAACCAATAACCCTGTATATCATGGTCCAATCGTAGAAATGGCTATATCTTGATCTGTGTGGCCATTTCACAATACACCACCATTTCATGGTTTGACCATCTAACAACCGCCATATCGTTCAACACTCAGCTTTCGACGATTTGCCCAGCGATGTTTGAGCATATCAACCCAGATACGCGTAAAAACATAACCCTACGCGCAGTTGGTAATAATTCCCATCCGACCTATTCCTACTCGAATAATTCCTATTTTAGGCTCCTAAAAATATTAAATAGCCAAGTCTGCGATAAACTGGGATGTAGCGATCGCCGTCCGCAACCGCAGCACCGCTCGCTTCGCTCGTTCGGCTACGACGCGTTTGGTCAAAGTTCTAACCTAATGACCACGATATAGCCCTGTCTACGATCGGACTACGACATAATACATTATATCCATAACACGAGTATGCAACTAGGATCTTTTGACACCTGAATGACACTTACAGGGGGCGTTGTTGTTAATTTGTGAAATAATTGTCACAGAAAGTGTATTGACAAAACAAGATGGCGGCGTTAGTTCCGATTTTAACCACGCACCAATAGAACGTTGTAGCGTTGTAACATACAGGGCTATGAGCAAATTGAGCAACCCTACGTAAGGACCCTGTCTCGCGGGCGATGACGGCTGGGTCGCCGGTCGGCTGGCGTGCGATCATGCGGTAAAGTGAAGGCCGCGCGGAGGCCGGTCGTCGACCGCGCTATTTACGTCCATGCCAACCGTGGCCAGGCTAGCACCGGCCGCCGGTTGCTCGTCCGATTCTGGACTTAGCGTAGTAATGAGAAGATGCGTCAAGTGTATCCACGGAAACAAAACAGGATCGATGCGTTTGCAGCAAACATTGGAATAAGACGAAGCGTAGGGCAACCACAAAAACAAAAAATACGATTGTCAATGTGGTAATTGCAAGAAATGGTTTTGTTTGGGAGCTTGCCGAAGAAAATTGGTAGAGCTGTGATGGATATTCAGGGAAATGTCAAGTAAAGTCAAGGTCAAAGTTTTATTTGAAATAAGCCTTTTCAGGCTATTTTATGACATAATGTCAGTTATATCCTTCATTGTCATTATATCACTGTTCAAGGGGTTCCACTTTTAACTTAACTCTTAACAAAAACTCATAATTTTTTAAATGTCGCACTCTTTTTTTTTATCTTGTTTTAGTTAGGGGTTTGTCTTTATTTACTGCAGTACCTTTTTAGGAAGACACAAATTAGTTTTTATTTAATGTTTATGCATTATTTTTCTGATACCTACTTACATGCAAATAATCTAATCATCGTGAAAATCAATTAATAGTCATTTAAATACGACGACGTCCATTCCTTCGATTTTAATTAACTTATAAAAATATTGATTACAAAACGATTAAATGAAATTAGTTTGCAATGTAAGTATTCTCTATTATTGTTGAGTAGATCTAAATTGAATCTTGAATAGTTTAAATAGCTTTATTTGTCAATTGAAAAATGCTCCTAGGTAAGAGAATTTCACTTTCACATTAAAAAGTTAGTAATTCTGAAGACGAAAGTTTTTATTTTCCATTTTCAAAATTAAATAAACCCATAATGTTACATTGTTCTGGAATTGTGAGAAAAATCTACTACCTAAGTAGGAGTAATAATATTAATGACGAAATACGACAGATCGACAGTTGCAAAACTGCATCAAATGGTTTACGCATTGAATCAAACAACCCTGTATTTCCTTTTTAAAACATACTCTTTTTCGCGATAGTTATTTATAGTGAAGAAAGAGCAAAAAAATTATCTCTTTTTTATCCCACTCTTCTCTCAAGTTCAGCCTACAAGTGTATTAGTAAGACATGGATAAATAAGCACCACACTGCGCCTGCCACTACCGATTGTCGCAGATCATAACTCATCGCTCATAATATTTAATTTACACTCTATTTTACAGATATAAGCGACCCGATCAATTCGATATGCCTTAATGTATTACGCTGGTTGAAATTTCTATACTGAAACTGAGACTGGTTAATTGTTTTTATTGCAGTTTATTGTAAGTACTTATTAAAAATTATTGTTTTTATTAATATGTTTTTTTTTAGTACTATAGGTCACTACCGATCTATTTCGTAAAAATCTCACCGTGAAAACTAAGGTGAAGTGAGTTTGAAGTGAGCTGTCATTTCACCTAGAAAGAAAGAAGGAAAGAATAACATTTATTTGGAGACAGTTCGTGAAACACAATATATAACAAAAAAAGTGAAAATAATGTGTGCCTCACGGCTGCACCAAAAAGGTTCATTTTTAAGCATTAATGACAGACAAAGACAAATGCTGATTGAGGCTGGTTTTCTAATAAACCCTTAAGGACAAGGGACGGGGAGTACACACAGTTTCAACATAGGTACCTACTTAATACTTAACACCTGATGCTAGGGATACTGCATGTCACTGCAGAAAGATACGGACACACAGAGCTTTTTACAAGCGTTATATTAAGGCTCTTACATACTGGGGCCACATGTCGCGCGACTCGACTTTTTAACCGACTTCAAAAAAAGGAGGAGGTTATCAATACGTCTGTTTTTTTTTTTTTTGTGTTTGTTTCCTCAGAACTTTCGACTGGGTGAACCGATTTTGATGATTCCTTTTTTTATTTGATAGCTGGTGCTTTCCGTGTGGTCCCATATCAATTTTATTAACTTTCCTTGCGTAGTTTTTGAGTTAGCTTCAATAATAATTACATACGTATTTTTATTCCCACTTAGTCTATGTAGATGATATCTTATTTGACTCCGTCACTGCTACTTACATAGCAGGTAGTGGTATTCCCGCCTGACACAGGTCCTCACCGGACATGGCAGCTTCGGGAGGTACCTGTGTAGGATTACGCGGGAGGAAACGCCCGGGTGTCACCACTGTGCGGATCGCCCGGAGGACACGGTGGAGCATACGGTTGAGGTATGCTCCTGCTTGGGCGGAGCACCGCCGTGTCCCCGCGGAGGCGATTGGCGGCAGTGACCTCTCGCGTCCGGCCCTGGTTCAGGCCATGGTACGGAGCGAGAGGGCATGGGAAGCCGTCACCTCCTTCTGCGAAGCAGTAATGCTCGCGAAGGAGGAGGCGGAACGCGTGAGGGAATGGCAAAGTTTGCGCCCTCACGCCCCTAACCGCCGCCGTTGGAGACGCCCTGGGCGTCGGGAATCCCAGGCGGATTCCCGGCCACCATAGGCGCGGGCTTGCGGACGGCGAGCAACGGGCAGCTCGCCGTCCGATAAGGACCAGGCCCGGGTCGATGGCGCGTCGTGTTCCACGCGCGCCTCAAAGAGATGTCAGCAAAATTGACGGGGTCCAATAGGACCGATGCCTGCCAGGGTTGCGGGAAAGTCCGAAAGGGATACCGGGACCTTGGCAACAGGCAAATGAAGGAACACGGGTGGGTTTTAGTCAGTAAAAGTCTGACACGCCCTTCCGCTCCGCCCAGAGCGGGAGAAGTCATTGGATGATTTCCCACCCTCAAAAAAAAAAAAAACAAAAAAAAAAAAAAAAAAGGTAGTGGTATTCGAATTTGAGTAGGGTAGGTATTTTTTTTGTAAACAGTATTTTAACTAAACAATTTCTCACGGCAGAACAATACCGGCAGCGTCACGTCGCGCGACAAGTGGCGCCAGTATGTAAGAACCTTTAGCTTGCTCTGTTCATCATGATCATGTCATCTATTTTTTATAGTATAGACCGGCTGATAAAGCTCAAAGCTGCACCTCCTGCACCTGTATAAAAAATGTTAATGATGGTGAAAAGTAAAGCACTTGAACAAAGAAATAAAACCAGCTTTTAATAATGAACACCTATCTATTATTAAAAGTTCCGATCTCGATGTACTTATGTGGTATATCGCGAACAATTAATCGTAATTTAATTAGTTCACTAACTGACATTTACCTTCGCTATCAAACTACAGTCACGAACAAAATATATACAATGTCACCTCACTGACAAATTAAAGAGAGAATTTTAAATATTTTTTTGATTATTTAGGTATTGTACTGTAAGACGACGTTTTTATTTATTTATTTATTTCACCAAAAGCCCTTATTAATATCCTTATAACTAAAACATAGAAAGGCTTTACAAAAAGGTAAATATATAAATACTCTGACTCCTAAAGTAGGTGTAGGTTCCTGTGACTCCTAGGAGTCAGCGTTTCTCAATAGCAACAAAGCCATGTACAATTTGCAATATATAACACAGACGATTTTTGTTTTGGATAAACGTTATGATATATTTAGGTGCCAAATAATAATTCGTCAATTTATTTTGTTTTAGGACAATACGCGATTTATTGTGTAAAAATCTCACCATGAAAACTTTGGTGAAGTGAGCTGTCATTTCACCTGATGCTAGGGACACTGAGAGAGAGGGACACACAGAGCTTTTTATAGAATATACCAGCAAAGCTTCTTTCAAACGTTTTTGCTCATGACTGTACCTTTCTACAGCAGCTTGGCAAAAAAGAGAAGTTTTTATAATTAACTCGTTCTGTCCAATCCTTATCTGTTACCTCGATATGTAATTACCTTTTTATTTGGGGCGTGCCCCAAGTAAACCACTCGAATGGTAATTACCTTCTTACAATTTAATATTCGTGTGTCTTGTGCTAACTAGCGCGTGAAATGCTCTGTCAAACTGTTTTTTTGCAAGGAGATTATAACATAACATCACGCCTATAATCCCCGAAGGGTAAGTCAGAGGAGTACCTGCATTTCGCCAGCCGAAAACCCAATAACACTTTGCTCGACTTGGGAGTCGAACCCAGGACCTCATGCTCAGTGGTAGCGCTTGCGACCACAAGACTAACGAGGTTATAGATAAGTATTAAGATAAAGTACAAAGACGTACACAATTATGTTATAAACCTGTCTTTTTTCGCATCTCTGCCTTCATTTGAAACGTTCAATTATACTGCAGAAGGTAATAATGGATAATACCTTTTAATTAGTATCTATGATGGGAATTTTAAAAGTTTAAGAAAAAAGACGAAAGAACTTTGATGCTCACACATTGTTGTCAAGACTCCAAGTTTTAACTCAAAAGTAAGCAACATTGAATTGTTGTCTGACGTTCAAACGATGCAATTAAGCCGTCATTGGAATACAATCACAATTTCCCACAAAGATTGTTGGATCTTATCGTATTTTTATATATAAATTGAGTATAAACAAAACATTGAGAACAGTGCGACCCCACACAATACAAATTGTATTAAAGGGCTCATTAACAATCAAAAATTTAAAACAATGGAAACTACACGATAATTTCACACTTATTTTCTTAAAAAAATAATTATACACTTTAAAATTGTCTGTGGTGAAAACATGATTTTCTTTGTGGGTGAAACTAGAACGGAACCAGACGGCACATCGCGTCGGTAAGTGCTGTTATCGATGCTTTAAAATCACTCGATTCATTGTAATAGCACAGAAAATGATCTGATTGTAGTACAGTAATAATATTATGGAGCGCAATGAATAACAATTGTGCACCATCGAGAAGATTTCGAAATCGATCGCATTGCGCAACTCTAATGATAGCACAGGAAATAATAATACAGATTTGTGCATAATAACGTGTTATAACTATATTTTTGTTAAATTTATTACTGATGGTGGCATTATTGATTTGGGATCCGGAAAAGGCCTTAGTAATTGTAGAGATTTAGATTATCTGGTAGATTGTTCGTGGCATGTAACCATAGGCTTGTAACTGTATTTTTGTCAGGTATACGGGAAACGCTACAAATCAAAATTATCGCGACGTAACGTATCTCGGAAATAACGAATAATATATTGTTTAAATTACACAAATCGTGCTGGAAAGATATTCTTAACTTGATTCAAGAAGTAAATCTGTCATCTGTAATCTATAAAAAATAGGCACCTCTCTTTATTCGATCCAATGGTTGTCTGTATCCAAGATCGCTTTTTAGCGATAAGACCACCCATTGTGACACCATATGTCAATTTTCTACTTATTATAATAAATCTGTAATTTTATGGTGTACTTAATAAAGAGTATTGTATCTTGTCCTATGTAACATGTAACCTCGGCAGCCAAATTCGTTCACTCTAAATTTATTCCATTCTATTAATAGGACTGCAAGTTGCACTGTTTTAATCCAAAAAATTCTCCCTTACATAAATGTAATAAAATGTTAAACAATGATTAAATGATCTCATATCTCAGACCATCTAAATTGCTCGCCCAAACCTTTAGAAAATTTAAAGAGTAAGAAAGAACCCCTGCGTCGTAACTGCGTAACACACATAAAATGACAATTGATCGCATTTTCTATAATTTTGACAATTCAGCCACGTTCATTACGCTAATTACGTTGTTGAGCAGACGAATTTATTAAAGCTATGAAGCCAATGTATTAGAAATATCCTTCAAAACTCTGAAACTGTGTTAATTAGGGTGCAAAGGAGCCCATTATTTTCTGGTCACGTGCTCTGAAACCATTACATCAATTTGATTCAATTCTTTAAATAACTCTCACTCTCTACATGAACGACGGCGAAACTTAATAATTATGTCTGATGTAATATGAACAAGAAACAGCAATTCATTTCACATTAGACAGAAATGAGATGTGTTTAGCCACTTGTGAGGCTTCGCTGTTATAATGAGGCTGCAGAGGCTTTAAAGCATTTAATAATTACGGCTTTTGAAGGCTTCATTCCGGTAGCTTTTTTTTTGCATTGTTAAGTTGTAATTTTTTATCATTAGTTAGATACCTACTTGGATTATTGAAATCAATTTATATCTACTTTTTATTTATGTTGATTAATTAAAATCAAACTTAATTAAAGGCAGTATTTAACCGTAATTTATCGTTTAGGCTTTTAAATTCAATTAATTAAATAATTGTAGACACCGTTTTCACACATAATAAGAACAGAGTAGCGATCGAACGCATAATTTTATCGACACGACATTCAAGAAATGGGACTACAGGCAAGTTTTTGTCTCCTCACTATTAATTCTTATTCCCCACACTAGCTAATATGGCCGCTAATTACGTGGTGACAAACCCTTGGATGTAAACATCGTGATCATAGTATCGAGGCTATTTTTACACACCCTATATAAGGAACCTTAAGGGCTGGCAATAGAATTTAAATCAGAAGTATTTAGAAGAGAAAAAGAAAGTCATACATCTGAGCTTTCTTTTGCCCGTTTTTATCTAAGTTTTATCTTTTTCGCGGCGGTACTTAAATCCTTTACGTTCCAACATGCTACGATTTTAGTAGCTATTGAAGCACTTCGCGACTTCGCTCATTACTTTTATTTTATTTCCATTCCATCCAAGGAAAAGAAATCACGTCCCCAACTAGATTTTTATTCAGTTTACGGCTCAGTACCCGCTCCGGAGGCTGCTTCGCACGGTTTTTACGACTTGACAAAACATCGAGATTGTTTTAATTATACATTATGTAACTGTTGGGAAAAGGCTAGGCAGATGATGATTATACTAATGTATTATACACATTAACCTTCCGGAATAAATTCTCTAAACGATGATGAAAACCTCATCAAAATTTGTTACGTGGTTTAAAGAACAACACGGGCATACAGACAAACACGAAAAGCGACTATCCTACTTCCTACTGAAATTATAAATGTGAAAGTTTGTGTATTTGTGTGTTTGGATGTTTGTTACTCAATCACGCAAAAACGGCAGAAGAGATTTGGATGATATTTGGCAAACAGATAGTTTATAACCTGTATTAACACATAGGATACTTTTTATCCCGATATTCCCACGGGATCGAGACTTACGCGGGTGAAACCGCGGGGCGAAGCTAGTAATTTATAATTATGTATGTATAGATGCAATCACAGCAATACTAACAAGGCAAAATAATATAACTGCGGTCTGCTATCAGTCCTGCAATTTCTCTAACAACGTTGCGGTTTTTGAAACGTATTATATCCAGCGATCTTTGTGACCTTTACAAATAATATAACGATCAATTTTCTAAAATTGATTGCAATGATTTCGGTGGCGCACTTACGTGCTTATGGAATTACAGCGCCGACTGTACATCACGACCAAAAATCAATAAATATTTCGTAATCACCTGTCTGCGCAAGTTCGTAAATATTGGTTTCTTTTCAGACTTCGAAATTCCGATGAATAATTCAATTTACTTTTCGATAAATATAAATTATACATTTTGGGAGGCGGAATTTTGAACTCTAAAGCTTTGAAGTTAAGCCTGAATATTTTTTTTATAAAACGGAGGACCTTCAGAGCTGTTTGGAAAATAATCAAGAACTTTACTTATAAATCGCTGTAGGTGTCTTAAGAGATGACTGTACTCCATTATGAGTAAAGCATTACGTGGAACCCATTGTTTTTTTTTAAGTACTGTACATTATTATTTCCAACTGCATATATTTTTACTACATAAACAAAATCATTTTACAAGAAATATCATGTTAAAGAATTGTTATGACCAAGTTTTCATGAGTTATAGAATTATACATGACTAATTTCTCCACGTTTCTATTCATTTTCTGTCCGATGCAATGTATAAAAGCTGACAAGACAAGACAAGAGGTAAAAGAAGACAAGCTTTATCTCTTAAAGTATTCCACATCTAAAGAAACTCAGAGCTGTAAAAGCAACTTGAAATTGCCTTCAATGCGGCCATTACCTTATCTATCAAACATTAGCGAAGCTTTCGACTGCAAAATTAATTAGAAAACAACATATCTAGATATAATAATACTTAGTTAGGTACGTGTCTTATACTAAGGTAAATAAGCCTTGAGCTTTGGTTTTGCTATAAGTAAACCCATTAGCGATACCTACTCCATTAGAAACGATTTACATTAGAAATTGTGTGGGTTTCACCTGCACCCTAATTGTGTAATACACGATCAATCAAAATATGAATCGGTTTGAAACAAATGTCTAATCAATAGATTCATAAGTTCTAAAATAAAATCTGCTCAACAACGTAAATAACGCGATGAATGTTGTTAAACTGTCAAAATGAAACAGATTAGTCTAAATTGGTTAGGAAAATAAGTTACGCAATTAGATAGCTGGCGACCCGAGCATTTGAGAAAGGAAAATATTGAATTGCGGGTCAAAAATTTTTTTGAACTTCCTTTGGTAAAATTAATGGCCCTCTTAAATCTTTCTGCGCTTCTAATGATGCACACTTTTTAAGTTGGTCGCAGTACCTTGGCTTTTAGCATTCTTAGGACAAAATAGGAACTATTTGAGGGTCACCAAAAGACGTACATTCATTATGTTAGAGTGATAAATAACATTTATAGGAGCGCAAAATAAGAATAATTAGAGGTTCGATAAAATACATACATGCCTTTGAGAATTGAAACGATAAATAGATTAAGTCACTTGCTACAAATTTTACTGATTGATTAGCACGGCCACTGATTGCTTCGTGCTACCACACGATTAATAGCCGCCGAAATTGTAATAGTTATTCCATTACATCACGGAGAAAGGTATCGCCATAATTGTTTTAATAACTGATGTTCGTGTTGATGTGGGAATTAAAAGGCTGTTTATCATAATCATTGTTTCTTCTGTCTTACGAATTATTTATCTGTCTTTACTTAGGAATTGACAAAACGTTGAGATTTCTTCATTAAACAGAACAAAGAAAGAAAGAAAGAATAATAAGCGTATTTGTCACAGAAACACGTGCATAGTTAAAAATAATGAACTCGAGTAAAACAGAACAATGAGATAAAACATTATAGATCTAATATGTCAGTTGAATATTAATGCATAATTATGCTGGATAAATAGAATTAGATTACATAAAAAAAAATCCGGATTAAATTATATAAATGATGGTGAAAACCGCATGAAAATCCGTTGCGTGGTTTAGAAGAATAACGAGGGCACACAGACAGACATGAAAAGCGACTTTAATTTATAATACATAAAGATATAGATTATGTAATATTGGCGGTTAGTTATAATTGCCTATGACTACATTTGACGAGAAAAGTGCCGATGAGTTAGCAATCCGTCTTCGTTTAATGACGACTATTTGTAAATTCAGTACTTTGCTGTAGGTACGCGTTAATAGTTGTACTGACAGTAATTACCATGTTGAAGTTATTACTGTCACATGCATCCTGTATGGTCATGACTTTTGCTATGATATCTTGGGAGGCCGTGAACTAGGGTACTTGATGCAGAAGAACCCAAAGAGCTTTATCTGTAGATATGAAGCTATTGCAAGTAATACTGCTTATTAGGTAAAGGTATTACCATCAGGAAAACATATTCCGGTATTTTAATTGTATGTTAGTTTTTAGGGTTTCGTATCTGAAGGATGCGAAACAGAACCCTATTACTAAGCCTCCGCAGTCCGTCTGTCTGTCAGCGGGCTGTATCTCATGAACCGTAATAGGTAGACGTTTGAATTTTTTTCTCAAATTGTGTATTTCTACACATCAATAAAGTTATTAATTAAAGGGACGAAACAAGAATCGTGCTTTTTTCGGCGTTTTTTTGCTAAATATTGTACGATGGTACGGAACCCTTCGTCTGCGAGTCCGACATGCATTTAGCCGGATTTTTAATTTTGTCCCAATGTATTTCTTGCATACAGTTAAATATTGTGTCAAATAAACATTTTTCTCTCTCTTATTGTATCTAGATATTATTATACAGATTAGTTTAACCCTCTTTAGAAAATAGGTCCATAGAAAACACAGATTATTAATTGCAATTTTATACAAAGACAGCACGTGCTATAATTAAGTCTTCCATAATATTGAATAGGTAATAAACATAATTAAATGTTGTAAAATATTAATTAACAGCGTAATTTGAAAAATATTAACAGCATCATTTTATGGACAGCTTATTAAAATTTATTGGCATCTGAGCTATAAATTATCCTAGTAATAAAACTATAAAGACTCATTTTCACTGTTAATGACAGATGCTGAGAGGTCGACTGGCCGCATGCGGGGAGATATATCCCCCGCATGTGAATGGTAGGTATCGACTAATCAAATCAACTCAACATGCAACAAACCAATAGTTTTATTTTGACCATTGTTAAAGCAAAATATGGTACCGCCTAATGCTAATATTCTTAAGACATATGCTGACGCTTATTTTAAAACAGCTGGCCTAGTCGAAAGTTCAATTATCTTTACCAATGTAGCTAACGTCTCATTTTCATGGGTTGATAGGGCTCGTCTGTGGGGTGCAGATGCAGGGAACTTTTTTTATTAGTCGAAAAGTCCCCATGCGGTTTGCTGGAGATTTCTGTAAAGCATGCCATTGGACCCGTATTCGGGGAACCGTTTTCATTAGTCGATAGGGCACGATTGTGGAATACGGAGAGCCTGCACCGTACGTTTGGCAGATGCTTTGAAGGTTTATTTTCATTGGGTGTGAGTCTCCGCAATATTTTTACCGACTGATGAATTTAGGGATTCCCCGCAGACGATGTAACGACCACGTTATCAACTTATTTCTTTCACTTTGGTCATTACCCTGCCTGCGGGCATCCCCGCTTGATGTTTATCGATCGTCTTATCGACTAATGAAACTGAGCCATTAGAAGCATAGTAGTCCTGCATACGGTACAAAAATCTCCCGCATTTGAAACGTTAAGAGCAGCCTTAATTGTAAGTTATTTAATGCTATTATTGATATAGTGATGGACGAGTGTCGAGTTAGCACTTGCCTCCGCCACGGAGTATCAAAGATAGTCGGCGGCGGAATGTGGACGCATTACGTCTGAGTGTAACATTGATAATAAATCTTATCCCCTAGTTGACTACGTGCTTCGATTGCTAAGTGTGAGGTCTGACTGTGACTTTCAGGTAGCGAATTTTAATCATTTTATTCGGTCACAAGATTGAAATTGAAGGTCTGTGGTAATAACGGTGAATTATGTACTTGAAGAACACGTTGTACAGTTCGGTCACTTTCGGTGAACTAACTCGTAAATAACTTCGGGAATTGCAAAGATGAGATGATCTTGTAGGTAGGTATTATGCTTAATACACAATCATGTGATTAGGAATTTTCTTAGCAGCCAGTAACGTGCTGGAAATTATCCAGACAACGATGTTTTTTTTAGCTTAGAACGGAAATACGCAGCTAATGATAGCTATTACCCCTTAGCGAAAATTGTCTAAGTACCAAATTATTTCGTTATTTCTCTATCACTACAATTTTCCTGACAGCTCCTCAAGCAGGACTCATTTTAAATGAAGCAGTATTCTAGTAAGTGACGGGCAGTGTCTAGTTTGCACCGACCAGGCGGCTGCCTGACAGACTACCGCGATAGATTGGCGGTGGAATGTCGACGTATTACGTCCAAGTCTAACTTAGATATAAATCTAGACTACCTATGACGGCCCATAGATTGATAATGTCGTTGGTAGATACGGAAAACCGTTAATGATTGACTAACTTTTTCTTGCTTTTCTTCTTTGATATGCTAGTGATGTGTTTTCAGCTAGCAAGGGAACTCCCTTGGAGTGACTAATTGCCAAAAAAATACGGAATAACAAATTCTGTTTTAGTTTTAGCCAATCTTGGTATAATAGATAGTCAGCAGGTCCAACCCAACATAGTACCTAATACTTTAAATATAAAATGACGTATTAAGGCTCTTACATACTGGGGCGATTCGTCGCGCGACGCGACGCCGCCGCATTGTTCGCCGTGAGAAATTGTTTTGTTAAAATTCGCGTCGCGCGACGAATCGCCCCAGTATGTAAGAGCCTTTATATCACAGTCATACAGGATGTCCTAGTTCAGGGGTCAAGACCTCATTGATGTAACGTGTAATGAAGTTTGTAAATAAATTACTATTACTAGTATTGGAAAAACTGAGAGCTCAATCAGGCAAGTCGATGATCTACAAGCAATCGTCAAACTGTTTTACACCTGTCGATCACGCTTTTCATTTGTACCGTTCGACTCCATCGGCTTAATACTCCGTGATAGCTGTAAGTACAATGTAGAAGATATAAATCTTATCTGCTGCCCCCGTTGGTTGCACTCCACGGGGGGCGCACGATCTTTGGTGACCGGCCAATCTATTACATAGTGCGCTACTGTGCTGCATCGCACTTATGAACGCCTGCAAAAATCATACCTGAAGCTTTATACAGTAATTTTTTTAAACTGTTATTTTGTTTTTTGTTGCCTGTTAAATGCAAAAGTGAAAAATAAAAACGTTTTACAAAAAAAAAACAACCGACTTCCAAAAACAACTCTAAAAAATTGAAAAATAACTTTAATTTCGGAAGTCTTTGCTTTAAATTTTTTTTTTTTTGCCACCGACTTCTGAACTTAAAGTTATTTTTCACAATTTTGTGTTTTTTTGGAAGTCTATTGTTTTTTTTTTTTTGTAAAACGTTTTTATTTTTCACTTTTTAGCTGTGGTACCTACCCCACACAAATTTGAATCAGGACCACCTCTGAAGCCTGACCTACCAAACAAAAAAGGAATCACCAAATCGCTTCATAAAAAAAAAAAACATTGATGAATTGAGAACCTCCTCCTTTTTGAAGAAGTCGGTTGAAAATGAGTATGAATTTGAATTTCAAGTTTTCAGAAATAATCGTGGATTTTTACGAACTTACCTACAAGCTTTTGATATCATCAAGCCATTGGCAATCAGAATCAGACTTCAAAAGAGCCCTCGAATTGCTCAGTCTTACAAAGCATTTTTTTTTTTTTAAGGAAGCTCAATATTCAATACTCAATACTCAATTTTTTATTGCAACTCTGATTTGCTTGCAGCTTGTTTTGCGACTCTGATTTTGAGTTCAAACTTCGATACGAATCTACATTATGCTAAATAATCTCGCCCCATGTCCATATTGTACGCATTCATCTCCATGACGAAGAACACAAATAATTTTTAAATGCCTTTCATGTAGCATATTAATTTATGGTACGGAGTGCTAGTAAAACTGCGATTGAGCGATACAGTCAGCGAGCGATTTGCCGACTTGTCGCATTACAAGAACGATTTGTCGTCATGCTCAATGTGTGTAAATGTCGCACGTCTCGAGTGGAACGATGAAAAATTGAACAGGGAACGAACAGCATTTACATCGCCGGCTAGCGTGGCTAAATGGCTAATGGCTAGTTTAACAGGTGCTGACATTTTTACCATATCTGGATAAAACATCCATCGCGGAAACAAGGAGTTAAGATTGATTTTTGTTCGCACTTTCTATGCTAATATTAAATGTTACGGAAATTAAAATATACATAAATGTATTTTGTAGTATACTACATAAATATTTTCTTATTTGAATGAATAATTTGTATGGACTTTTATTCTTAAGATTGATTTTTGTTCGCACCTTCTATGCTAATATCTATTAAATGTTACGGAAATTAAAATATACATTAATGTATTTAGTAGTATACTACATAAATATTTTCTTATTTGAATGAATAATTTGTATGGACTTTTTATTATTAATGAAATGAAATCAGCTTAAAGTAAGTAAGTTCTACATTTATATCTGTAATTTTGTGGTGTACATAATAAAGAGTATTCTATTCTATTCTAGGTACTTGAGTACTATAATTTATTATTTTATTAGTATCTACTTACTTGACAATTGCTCAGGTCCACTTTTCCCTTTTAACATTGGGGCGTGGGCTTGAGAAAAGCATAGGTAAACTTGACCTGTCAGATCGCGACAATGCTCAAATCTAAATATTTGAATCATGGCACTGAAACTTGGAGTTACTGCCTAAAATAACATGTTACAGTGTCAACATCAGATTTATCATGACATTCCCCAAACAAACAGCTTTCAGACAAATACTACATAGGTATATAAGGCCTATGTATATACAACATATTGTGGGTCAGGCCGTCGTCGACTGCGCCGATAAATCTTGGTCAGTACCTTCGCGTGCAGTGCCCGTGTTAACATCGGTTGGTGACCAACAAACTGAACAGCGAAAGCTCTCGATTTAAATGTAAATATTGCAATTAGAGCCTCCTTACACGCTTGCTCACCTAGCGATTCAGTGGGACTTTGGGACCGTTAGGTGCGATCGCAATGATCGCGACTGTACCTGAGTGTACCTTTTTAGTGTTGACTTAGCGCTGGGGCTTTGATTTTAAGATTTGTAAATATGGGAGCCATGAAGCTACGCTTAAGTATTTTCTTAGGATTTAGTGCAGATGTAACTAAATTTAGTCATCGAAGACGAGTTACTTATATTATTCTGGACATGCATCTAAAAGAGTAGATACCTACACCAGAAGAACGATTTCTTTTAAAAAATATAATCTTTATATTTTTTTATATTTTATAAAAAACATTTAAAAATATAAAAACTAGTAGCCCATCGGCATCAGGATCAGGGTCCAAGCTGCCGGTGGTCAGGGCTCTAGACAGAGGAACCTCCTCACTATGCGTGCCGTGTCCAGGAGTACTGCTTTCTGAATCAAGCCCTTGACCCAGCCGCGCAATGAGAGACTCCTGAGATGTTGGTCGAAGCTATTCGCTATTAAGCCATTCACCGTAACGATTATCGGCACAATGATTGCAGAGTCCACGTCCCACATGCCGACAACCTCATGTGCTAAGTCAAGATACTTGTTTTTTTTATCTTTCTCAGATTTCACGAGATTCTCGTCATAAGGGACAATCAGGCTTAATAATAAATAATTATTATTAAAATTAAAATATAATTTAATACCGAATAATAAAGATAGCAGCAGGAAATTAGTGAAAATAAACGGAAGGGTTAAACTAATGTACTCGTACCAGAGAAGCACCAGAAGACTATAATTATATAAAGTACCATTTATGATAATTCAAGCAAGTTTTATGGTGAGGCGTAATTATAGCTAGCTTTTAATATTTTAATACAATATTTATTAAAATCTAACACAAATGTTTTTCTCATATAAAAAATTAAAGTAGTGCAGAATTAATTAATTATTTATACAGAGAAATTGTGTTTTATGTTTTGTACCACAAATGTCTGAAACAGTTTTTAGTGTTAAATAATTAATTATATGTATTCGCCAAAATAGACTAGCAATAGTCTGCTCAAGTTTAAAGACAGTAAACAATAGATTATTATCTATATAAAATCTGTACAGTAGGAACTGGTACTTTTTGAGGAAATGTTACCTAGAGCAGGACCCACAAACAATTTATCATAACTTCTTTTGCTTTCAATGCGTGATACGTTGACTTAATCAAAAAAACGTACGTATTCAGTATATTCAAAGAAATCATTATGCCGAATAAGCTACATCGGAAAAAAATCGCGCAAAAAAAACAAAATATAGGTCATTTTTGTTTTTTTTTTCTCATGTGTTACCTACCCCGATGATGACCGTATTTTTGCTTGCTGTCCTAACAGTGTCTAGAGGAACAAGCCAAAAGTTAAATAAACCTATATGAATTAGGTATTCTGAGCTTAAAACTAGCCAACTTTTCACTACATGTCCGCATAGATCTCCAAATTGAAAATTCCATTCCGCTTGAGCTGCATCTAAATTGCGTAATACAGGATAAATCAGAATTGGATTTCGGTAGAAACTAATTCATTGCTTCATAAGTTCGTAAGTTACGTAGATTTTTTTTTCAAGCTTATGCAGCAATTGATTAGACATTTCTTCAAACCGATTCCAATTTTGATCGATCGTGTATTACGCAATTAGGGTGCTGGTGGACGTACCGTTCGACTGCCAATACCAATTCCCTTCGATGCCCATTGTATCCATACCGGTAACCAGTAGTAACCACTAATGGGTACCAGACTGGTATAAGATTTATTCCTATCTTATCTGAATAGATTGCCTACGGTTACAGATTAGTACTAGGATATCCAGCGCGTTTGATTTGCCTGTAACTCTACAGACTCCATACATTGTTAACTATTGCCTATTTAGTAAGAATTCCGGTTCAACTGATTGAATATTTAAACTAACATGATAGCAAATTGAGTTTAACTGGTATCAGTAAAGGTTAATTTAACAGTTAGTCCGAGGAATGTATTGTTTTAATATCTGATTGTTGAATGCGAGTGTACCTATTTGCAGTAAATCTATTATTTTAATGGCAACGGAATTTCAGTTTGTTGTCTGTGTTGCTTTGTTCATTTGCAAATGCGGATGTATAGACTAGAGATGATCTTATTCATAGACATTATTCCTTTTTCCTAAAAGTGGCCCTTAAGCAACGGTTTCCTAGGAAAGCGGTGGCCGTCACATAACGGCCGCAGTGTCAGCCGTCATGAAAATGGTGGCACCGGGGTTCACTTCATGTGGCACTTCATGATGCCAAAAAACGCCAATTTACTTTCATAATTAACGTTTTAGTGACGTCATTTGACGGTAAATTGCGGACGCTATGAGGCGGCCACCGCAGTAATAAAACCTAGCTTCATGTTGTCAGGGCTCGCATGAGAATAATTACGAATTTCAGAACACTCTTTCATTGCAAGATACTCGTAGTATAATGTAGAGCAACAAATAAAATCTCACTCAACTATAAACGTGATTGTTATTACTTATTAGATGAGACTACAAAATTCGCCGCTTCCTCGCCGTAACGAGCATCAAACGGAAGCCAGGCATAAAGTGCAATTATAAGACCATACACGATGCAAATTGTCCATAATTATATGTTTGTACACCATAAAAGCATATAAATGAAGAAACACCATCGTCATCATTATGTAATAACTAGCTTCGCCCCGCGGTTTCACCCGCATAAGTCGTAATCCTGTGAGAATATCGGGATAAAAATTATCCTATGTCCTAAACTAAGTGATGGTCTACCCATGTGTCAAATTTCATCCAAATCCATTCAATCGTTTTAGCGTGAAAGCGTACTACACAAATAAACAAACTCACTTTCGCATTTGTAATAGGTATATAGTTAGGCTATGTAGTTAGGATTATAAAACTAATTAGAACATGTGTATATTTTAATAAGAGAGAAAAAGAAAGGTTTTATGTCTTATAATTTAGTACAGTCTTCGACTTTTCTTGTAAATCACTGTAAAATAAATATTACTCCGTATTCAACCGAAATTGCACTACATATCCTAGCCTAACTGTTACCATAAACGTTTCAAACACCTTCGAGTGTGAACCCGTGACGTGAATATTAATGAACACGAATCCAGGTTTACATATTCACATATTTTAGCGTGAAATTACTATACCTTGGTGATATGTGACATACTCGTAAAATATACTGTCGGCCGGTGAGCGCAAGTGGTCTTTTCTATCGTGTGAGGTGTGACTGTGCGTCGCGAGTTTGATTTCCGTGTTAAGACAAATTTAATGTCCATTCGACCCATAGTTCATGTTTAATGGAACTGTATAAAAGTATGGCTACACAAATCTTTGGAGCAGAGTGTACCGCAAACTTTATCGTTATATTTATGTATCCCTTAAAGGGAGCAGTTAGTGCGCACATTAACAAGTTAATCTGTCAATTAATTGATGTAAGTGCAAACAGGGTGTAAGGGACAGCCCTTCGTAAATTAACAGGGGGAATTCAGCTCCTTATTTTGAATCATATTCCACCGGAAATTTTCTCAGGCAAATTTAATTTTTTTATAGTTTTTTCAGTTAATATTCCTTTATTTCAATGTAAAATTACATTTTCTGTACACAGCACTCCATTTAAGTAAATGAAACAGCTAAAATGAAAAAAAAACAGCTATGGATTTTTAATACTCGAGCGCGCCCTTCCGACACGGGGTGTGCGGCTACGTGGGTTTTGCCGCGGTAACGATACATTGCGCGTGAGGTAATCATACAAAACAGGTTTATTGGATTCCCATTACGTTCCTGAAATAATTTCATGTACCGGTCGTCTTAGTGTGATATGCTGAATTCATCCCATCAGTCTGCGGAGACCTGTCCCTTACACCCCTGTATACCTGTTACGAGTGTACTCCAGTGTGAAACTAAATGACGTAGTAATTTTACCTATGCACAAAGACTCGTACATAAATGACACCAAGCTTTGACTTACACCTACTGAATTCTCTAAAAATAATTACAGATATGTAGCTATAGATACACTCACATACATAAACTCGCTCTTTCTTCCCATGGTGGTAGGCCGATACTACAGAACACCACCTGCTACGTCCATTACTTCTTTTGTTTTTACCCGACTACGGCAAAGACAAAAGGATGGGTTATGATTTTAGCAGTTTATTTGCTTGTTGTAGAGTAACTTACACAAAAAACATACTTGTTGATGTGTGCATTATTTGTTTATGAGAAATGGAACAACCTAATATTCATAACTATCTACCTACAAGACGAACTGTATCGCGAAGGTTCCATCCAGTTAATCTTCAAATTATTATCCCTGTAATCTACACGTTGCCAACTTTAGCTGTACCTAACGTTTTATAGTCCATACCCACAAGTTAACGGTACAGTAGAGCCTTATACATCTAAGTCCCTAAAAGTACCTACGTACAGTACGTAGGTACATTTAGGGATTTAGATTTATAATGCTCCACTAGTACCGATAAACGGTGGGTGCAAACTTTTATACCTTGTAATATTAGCCTGTCACTTTTCCACTAATGGCCGATTCTTCCAACCCCTAGATATCTTGAACCGAGGAATAATTTTGATTTTTACGATGACGTCAAGTTTATTCCACGAATAAAAGATATCTGACGTTAGCCAGATATTTTACATCTGTAAATTAAACATGACAGTTTGTCTTATTTTCTATACAAATGTTGTCAAACCGCTATAATTATTCTTCGGATAAAAGTTATCTGACGATTGAAAAATCGCCCCTTACTGAAATAGTTCCACAATTGTAAAAGAAAATTTCCCTTTTCAGGTGTACCGAAGAAAGCAACCAGTACTGAAAACTACAACGATACAACTACTAAAGAAATTATAAATAAGGTAAGTTTCAATTCTGAACAATAAAACCTTCCTGAAAGTATGTAGATCAGTAATAGTAGCGTCAGAGTAAACACTATAATTTGTTCATTCGTTTTTGAGAAAGGGCTGTAATATAAATTAACTACCAGACTATGTATTATTCCAAACATCACGTCATCTTTACAAACAATAATCTTATGTATAACCGAAGGGACTGACACAATAATTATAAAGACGGTCCAGATTATGCATTAAAAACATCTGCCTCGTGGGTGTTCCATGTTACAAACGTCAAGCATTTTACTTAAGGACATGATAGCCCTGTAATGTGTCTTAAAACTCCATTTATTTGCATGTTACGAGAAATCTAAGAATAGGTAATGCTACAATGAAATCCAATATTTTGACTATCAACTTTAGCATTATGATTTTCAGTACCTATTTGTTTTTATCTATTTTGATAGTAGACGTTTTAATATTCTAAGAAATGTTACGGGTTGTTCCTAATACTTGTATAACTTATGAAAACAATCTACACTCATATTATAAAAAGGTAAAGTTTCTAAGGAGGTAAATTCCGAAACCGTCCGAAATCTTTCTCTGATAGAAAGCTACACTATTTCTGAGGGCCATTCTAATCCTAACCAGTAAGCGTTTGTTTGTTGATTTGTTTCTTTTTGTGATTGGATTTATATGAAATTTGGCACATGGGTAGACCATTGACCTGGAATAGGATATAGGATACTTTTTATCCCGATAATCCCACGGGACCGAGACTTACGCGGGTGAAGGGGCGACTTACGGGGTGCACCGAGTAGGATACATTTTATGATATTCTTGGCTTCCACGCGAACGAAGCCGCGGGCAGAAGACAGTAACATTTTTCGAAAGAAAATTGAATGTTGTGAAAAACCATTTTCAGTCATTGAAAACCAATGGTTATTCATATTTCACTGTCATGTTATCAGGTATTTCTAACAGCACAACACAACTCATTAACTTTAATCACTATGCATTTGGGAAGGTGCTCGCAAGAATATATTGTTTTACACCGTTCCCACAACATAAGTAATTATAATTATTAATAGTTCGTTTTGAGTTCAATAACTCGTAAAATATGATATCTGCTGTGCATCTGACGCCATTTGTTACGACCTCGTTTAGCCAGTTAGCGCTTATACCACACTTATAACGCAGCTATCCAACTTCATGGTAGCCTCAGTGACTCGTAAATAGATAACTTTTATTATCTTTACTAGCTTTTGCCCGCGGCTTCACCCGCGTGGAGGTCGGCAACTATCCCACGGAAACGTACTTCTACGTTTAATAGATATTTTTAAGAGGAATAATTCCATCATTCGTTGATTTCATTATGACATAATTCTATTACTTTACGCGGCACACGCCAGTAACGCAGTCAGTATGATCTTTTCAGACGTCTTCAACAATCATCGTCTTAATTCAGCCAATTTACACAAAACCTTAATGAATTATACACCTAAACCTTCTTCATTAAGGCGGTACCCTGAGCAAAACTTCACTCTAGCCGCTTTTTTGGTAGTTTTTAGGAGCTATCTACTTGTTATTTAAAAAGAAATATCAAATAATAAAAATACATACATTTTCTCTAATCTTAATTCCAAAATTGTGCATTTTTAATTTTTTTTTAAAGGAGTAGGTATATGTTTCTTTCCTGCCAACGTAACCATAAAAATGAAAAATAATCTTTGTTATCATGCATCTGCTCGTAAAGTACCTTAACATTATTTAATTTTGCTACTGACACTAATGGATAGACAATTTAATAATGAACATTTTGTAACAATTTTTTTGTTCAAAAGGCCAATATTTGATTTAGTAAAGATTTTATCCTAAAATTTGAGCGTATTCACTACTGTAACTCACCGGGATTCAGTCTACAAAGACGGAACGAATTGATTTTGATCAGGGTACCGCCTTAATCACTCCAATTGTGAAAACCGTATGAAAATATGTTCGGTAGTTTTGAGTTTAGCACGTTCAGACAGACAGACGCGCCGGGGGGACTTCGTTTTATTTTATTATTATGTAGTTATTTTGAAACCGTTGAACAGTACAGTGAGCTTAAAGTGCATCTTAAAATAATGTTTGTTGTAATAACAAACATAACGACTTGTAAAAACATTGCGCTAAGATATTTATGACAGAATAATCTTTATGCCCGCGCAATTTATTGGAGCAGATATACTTGTTTACGTGGGAATATTAGAGCCAGGTGCTCTTTAATATGAAATAGCATTTAGCTTAGGTACAAAGTTTACCGATATTAAATGTTCCATCGTGTTAAACGTCACATTTTGCAACATTTACAGCAACGTTTTGATAAGGTCCGTATAAGCATTGTATATTCTATTATACAAGGCTATTATAGTGACATCATTAAGAATAAGAACAGCTTTGACCACTATTATTTGGTTGAACTTTATGAAGATACTAGCTGCGCCCCGCGGTTTCACCCGCGTAAGTCTCGATCCCGTGGGAATATCGGGATAAAAAGTATCCTATGTGTTAATCCAGGTTATAAACTATCTGTTTGCCAAATTTCATCCAAATCCATTCAGCCGTTTTTGCGTGATTGAGTAACAAACATCCAAACACACAATCACATAAACACACAAACACACAAACTTTCACATTTATAATATTAGTAGGACTAGCGATGCACTCCTGCTTCGCACTGTTTTTACGACTTTATGTTATTTCGATATAAACGTATTATATACATAAACCCTGCGGAATAAATTCTCTAAACGATCGAAACGAAAGCCTCATCAAAATCTGTTGCGTGGTTTAGAAGAACAACGCAGACTTATAGACAAACACGGAAACGACTTTAATTTATAATATGTATAGATAATAATAGGTACAGCCGCGGTCTGAGAATGTTTACCACCTTAAAGTTTATAATTGCATGCACATCTATGTCACAAGGTCGATGATTCAAAATTCAAAAGTCAAACATATTTTCTTTGTTAAATGTCATTATAGTAATGTGTCAACTTTAAAATTAAGTTATAGCATTTTAGACTTTATGGCACACAGTGTGGTAAAGAATCTAATTTGAAAACTGACAAACATTTTTAGACCGCGATAGTACCTACTGTCCGAATTACATACGTAAAAAAAATTAAAGTAATAAAAACTAAAACCCAACTACGACTAAAAAGGTATAAACAAGACACCACAGACAGACAGAGGACATAAAGTCAGGAACTAAAAAAAAAATTTGTTTAATCGTGTCATGTTGGGTATCAAATGAAAGGGCTTAATGAGCACATTTCAAAAATATATATATATTATAACCCCAAAAGAATTTAAAAAAAAATTAAATTAATAAAAACTAAAACCCAACTACGACAAAAAAGGTATAAACAAGACACCACAGACCGACAAATTAAAAATCCGGAGTCACACGTGTTAGGGCATAAATCAAACAGATTACGTAAAATATATATATTTTTGAAATGTGCTCATTAAGCCCTTTCATTTGATACCCAACATGATACGATTAAACATTTTTTTTTTAAGTTCCAGTCTTTATGTCCTCTAGAGGGCGCCATTTAATGTGACGCCACCTAGCCTATAACCAGCGGACGATCAAGACGCTTCCAATGATACCTCATTTTTCAAATTGTGATCAGTGGTTTAGAAGATAGAAGGGAACAGATGAACATACTTACATACATACATACATACCGGTCAAAATCATAACTCTCCTTTTTTCTTCGCCGTAGTCGGATAAAAATAGACCTTGATCGAACCCATTAAGGTATCATAGCTGAGACAGTAATGAAACCACAATAAACACGTAAGCGCATTTGAACGCTTTCCCCTTCATGTATAACTTCTTCATGGTAAAAATTCATGACATTTTCCTCATGCGTGTGTTGGGCATATTTCCTTTCATTTTAGGAGTACATGACATAACATCACGCCTGTAATTCCCGAAGGATTACGCAGAGGTCTCCCATCGAAGAAGTTCATATCTATGCACCGTAAGGACTATTTCTGCTTGCAGCGCTCGGCCGTTATAGAACCGGGGCGGTAACACATGTGGTCATCGTGTTCACGGGATTTTGTTTTCAAACTGCTAAGATATGCAGTTCTTCGATAGTACTTATCTATATAATAGTACACCTACATTTGTCATTAAGTCCCATGCAATAGGCCAGCAAAGGTAAAAATACCCTGTGGGCAATAGGTTTTTTATTAATACCCGCCTGTTATTGTCAAACTCCAGGGCAAAGCCTCTTCTCATACAGAGAAGGTACGAGCATTGATCACCAAATACGTTTGCTCAAGATGGGTTGGCGATTTCTGACTTATATTAACTACTAGCTCCGCCCCGCGGTTTGACCCGCATAAGTCTCGATCCCGTGGAAATATCGGCATAAAAAGTATTCTTTGTTCTATTCCAGGCCACGGTCTACTCATGTGCCAAATTTCATCCAAATCCGTTCAGCCGTTATAGCGTGAACGCGTAAAAAATAAAGAAACAAACTCACTTTCGCATTTATAATATTAAAGTTAGGATTATTATGAGTCCCGTTTTCCTTCACCGATGTCAGTAATTTCCAGATAAACTCAAAATTGGTTTGTTACCAAAAAATTTGGTTTCATAAAATAATTATGTAGATCCTTATTTTTCTCGAAGCACGGTCCTAGTTTATGCATTTAGTTAATTTCATAACGTATTTTTATCAAAAATCAAAATAAAAAGAATGTTTTGTTTAATTATTACACGTTGTACGTTAGACAGTTGGTGGCGTCTCGTTTTAAGCATATACAGGGTTACTGGTAACTCGACGTATTCCTTGCAGGACGTCATAGTAGGGTTAAAATGCAACAAATTAAGCCACCAAATGTTCTACCGAAATTCAGTAGTTTTTGAATTAGTTAAGAGTTTTAGTTTTTTTATGAAAAAACCCAGATTAAATCATTTGAAACCAATTTAAAAATGATTTACGGCGCGACTGTACTGAAATTTAAGTTATTATCATAGTTGACGCCGTAGCAGACCTTTGTTAATAATTAAAAGTTCAATAATGCCTAAAACTTTGGCAAATGTCACTAACCAAACATTTATTTTTTTGTAATTTTTGCTAAAACACTTAAAACTAAAACTCTTAACTAATTCAAAAACTACTGAATTTCGGTAGAACATTTGGTGGCTTAATTTGTTGCATTTCAACCCTACTATGACGTCCTGCAAGGAATACGTCGAGTTACCAGTAACCCTGTAGATGCCTGTGCCAGGAGGCGCCTTTTTTATAACTTACAATAATAGTGTAACTTGTTACTAAAACAAAAGTTTATAAGTAATTTTTTTTTTTAAATTCTGTTTGTGTGTGTCTGTGTTTGTTTGTTTTATACGGAAGCAGTTTTACCTTATATTTAATAGAAGATCCTCTACTTCATCGTAGCATAACTTGATTTTATAGCACGAATTTCCCGGGAGAGTTGTATGTATAATTTAATTAGTTATGAAAGTAATTACCTAAAACGCGATTACGTAATAGTTAATGATCTATCAATTAATAATAGATTAAAACAAGAATGTATCCATATACAAGCAAAGCCGTGTGTAATTACACCAGGTCACGTCAAGTTTCTCATATTAATAGTCTTTACTTTATACGATATTGATTTATAATTAAACTTTGCCATAATTATTTATTCACACGCTCCTTAGTAGTACTTTGAAGATAAATGATTATAACACAGTAATTATTCATATCAACTATAAATATGGGCAAAGTGAGTGAGAGTATTTAGTTCACGTTTAATAGGGGGTAATAAGCGTCAACGTTTAATAGCGGCAGTTATGTAACATTAAAAATATTACGTAATTAAAAAGCTAACATTGAGAAGCTCGTGGTTAAGTAATAGCAGCCACACCGGGTCGATCCATCAGGTTAAGCTACGCTTGTGTTGGTCCGTGGATCATCAGACCATCTTTACATACTAAGACTCCTCCGCGCCTCAGAAAGCACGTTAAGCCGTTGGTCCCGGATGGCATTTGTGGATCTTTGACAGTCGTTACGGGTCGTCAGAAGCCCGAACGTCTGACAACCAGTCTTACTAAGGGGTATTGTATTACCCAGTTACTGGGTTGTGGAGGTCAGATAGGCAGTCGCTCCATGTAAAGGACTGGTATTCAGCTGCATTCGGTTAAACTGGAAGCCGACCCCAACATAGTTGGGAAAAGGCTAGGTAGATTGATTGAATTAAAAGGCTAACATTGCTCTGGTTGTCTTCATACTTTATGCTACAACGCTAAATAATAACCTTCGTGAAAAAAAAATTAAATGTATAAAATTAGTTTTATATTTATACTAGTTCTAATTAAGATCTAAAACGAGAAAGATAATTCTATTCTGATGATCAGATAGTCACACTAAAGACATAGAGAGCACGTAACAATACTAAAATCAGATATCAGTATGTCATGTGCAAATAACATGTCGAATTAATTGTTCACTACACGCTTTCTAGTTCTGTATGTGCATGTGTCTGCCTAGTTTGTTTCTAATAAGCGGAAATTTTAAATTAAGTCAAATTGGAAAACAAAGAAAGCGTGTCTTGATTAATTGTTTGTTTAATTTTGTAGCCCTTTGTAATCATTAACCGGCTTCACACGTTAATAAGAGCGGTAGAATTAGAGTTGATTAAAGCTCGGTTCCTATAAACAAAAACGAATCGTTTTGTTTACACATGGTAGCTTTTTTTTATTGCCAAATTGGGCATATAAATAGATTTGTAAGCTATTTTTACCTGTGATAGCTACTTCCATATGGGAGGGTCTATTATGCAAAGCTATGAGGAATTTGCTTCATTATTGGTAAAGATACAAGTCTTAATTTCAACCAATAACGGTCCGTAAATTATAGGAGTCGGCCATGAGTAGCGAGGGAGCGTATATTTTAATAGATAATATGAAACGTGTAAAGAAACCCTGTCCAATCCGTGAGGGGTTGTTCAGAATCATACTGAGAGTCTATTAATGGGGTTTTTTTTGGAAAAAAGAAAAAAACAATCGCCGTTTTTTTTCCAATAGGTTATTTTACCGGTTTATTACATGAGGCGCGGGCAGCCGTCGTCTAGCGGGTGTCTAAAAGTCATAACACATGACCTCTGCAAAAAATTTGCTAATTTAAAATGAAATGGGGGTAATTTAGGTACTAAAAATGTGAATTTTAAATGGAAATAATTTTTCAAATTTTCATTAAAAAAAAAAAAATTACTTTTTAATAAAGTTATTGCGGTACCTAGGCGCCCCCTTTCGGATCGGACAGGGTTTTCATTACATGCTGTATAATTATCGTAATTTTGCCCTTAATAAATTCAAATTCAAATAACTTATTTGGTATTAAAAGTTATTTTTATCCAGGTACAGACAAGAGCAACTTGGATATTCATTATGTTTCCGTTATTTACTATTTAAATAAAATAAAATATACAATCTAATTCTAACGTTATAGACAAAGGGAAAAAAATAAATATAAAGGAAGGACTCATAGGGCGTCAAAAAATTCTTCCGCATCGCTGTCAGTGGGAAAACTTATTTGCTCGAATATGGGTAGGTACATAAGGTGATACATAAAACAGAAGATCTTTAAACCATAATCTACCTTAATAGTTGTGCAAATATCTATTATAATAAACTAAAATAAATCTAACACATCATACCTATATTTATCTATCTAATAGAATGGTGTTATTCTTGCACGGGTCTATTAAGGGCTTCTTTCGAGACAGTAGTATATTAAGGTAAACTGCTAAGAAAACTCTACGTCTAAAAGGTGCTTTTAAGTCGCTTTTTAACGATCTAACAATTTTCTGCATGTGGGAATACTTTACTAAATAAAAATAAGCAGGAATTTATTCTGAGTTACTTATTCTGAACTATTTTCAAGGTAAGCAGCATTACTTTTAATGCTACCCCATGTAGGTAAGTGTTTGTCTAAGCAAAAATGGTAATGCTAAGTGGAAGATCAAGTTAAGAAATAGATACGCGTCCTATTTGAGCACTGTGAAGGATATAATCCAGTTTATGACTTGATTTTAATATCCAAAGCGATCTAATTTTAGCACGGACTGCAGTATCAGATATAAAAATTATTGTTGATCTTAGTTCAGCGGCATGTTAAACACTCGTTTCGCCATCCCAGGAACGATCCTAGAGATAAAACTTCAAATAGGCGTAATAGTTAATCTCAAGTAACTTTATTCCTTTAATAACTAATTTTTATTTTCATGCTGACTTGGGAATGGCTGAAGAACTATTTAAACTTAGTTTAAGCGGGTCGTTAATCAGGCGTCGGGAGTTATTAGAGTTAACTGAGGTTAATCGGCTAGTATCGTGATTGCGAGCGATGGGTTAGGCTATCATTACTTATGCACATGCAATCTTAAAATCTCGCACGTTCTGGCTATTTAGAGACTTAGGAATTTCTTGAGAGTGGTAGAAGATTTCCTCTCACCATTAACGTTGTGAGAGTTCTTCTCTATCATTAGGTTTTCCGGTCTAAGGCTGTCTGCATCACTCAAAACAATACCAACTATTATGTACTATTAGGGGTTTATTCATAAACGATGATTAAAGTTAAGTGACGTTCAAACGTCAAAAATGTATGGTGAAACAGTTGCTAATCATTACTTAACTTTAAGCAACGTTTATGAATAAAGGGGTTAATGTCGTAATGGCCCAGTGGTTTAGGCCTCGCCTCTCATGCAAAAGGTTGTGGGTTCAAATCCGGGCAAGTACTAATGTGACTTTTTCAAATTCATGTATGTACATTCTTAATTTGTCTTGGATATTACTGATATCAGGCAGGAGCATATTGGCGTGTGCTAGCTGACATATGGCAAATAATTTATTTTAATGTTTGTGTTTCTTCATAATGTTATTACTTTGCATTATATTGTGTAAAATCAAGATCTTCTAATTTAACACACAGCTGTGCTGCTAGGGAATTTATTGCGCCACTTCTTCTTCCCAGCTAAAGCACTAGGAAGTGGTGACAGGCGAGCGTTTTTGGGGACTGCCTTATGTAATTTAGACGTTCAAAAAGTGCCGATTCTCAGAATAGTTTCAATAAATGACTATTACAACTAGACATTGTTTCAAAATGAGAAAGTGATAATGAAACACGTGTATTTCTTGATAAACATTATACAACTGAAACGAACTCGCAACAGCAGTGAGATCACTATATTGTAACATTTCTGACGGCTTTTGTGGTCATCATAAAGATAATTATGATGAGACAAATTCTTTCCAGGTATCAGCCTACTTACACAGAGTACTTAAAAGTAATTCTAACATTTGTACACAGACTAATAGATTTAAAAAGCTAAGACCTACTTAAAATTTTAAAGTTTCTCCTTTAGCCGCCATTATCCATAATTTTGTTTATAATTTCACGCACCACTTTTATATCTGCCAACTTTTTACCTAGTTAACTGCTGTTTTTTTTTGCCAATTATTTTAATATTTTTTGCGAGACAACTTTAAACTCTCGCTTTTATAGTGTTACCCTTATAAGGTAAGCAGAGATGATTATCTTATATAATTCACGTTATTATCTTAAATTCAGGAGCTCGTGGCTACTTTATAACAGCCGCACGGGTCGATCCATCAGGTTAAGCTACGCTTGCCGGGGTTGTTCCGTGGATGGGGGGTGACCATCTTTACATACCGAGACTCCTCCGTGCCTCAGAAAGCACTTTAAGCCGTTGGTCCCGGCTGTCATTCGTGGATCTTTGACAGTCGTTACGGGTCGTCAGAAGTCCGAAAGTCTGAGAACCAGTCTTCAACCAAGGGGTATCGTATTACCTAGTTACTGGGTTGTGAAGGTCAGATAGGCATTCGCTCCATGTTAAATACTGGTACTCCATGGTAATACTGGTAGTCAGCTGCATTCGGTTAGAATGGAAGCCGACCCCAACTTAGTTGGGAAAAGGCTAGGCAGATGATGATGATCTTCAATTCAGAAGTTTTACTTATAAGTTATTTAGTAGTAGGTAGGTACCTACTACTAAATAACGTACCAATAACACTGAACGCGATCAGCACATCTAAACCGCGTTCAAAAGCTGTCAGTGTGCAATGCAGCTCCAGAACAATGATCGAGTTTTACGTGTTTAGAACGCAGATATATGATTTTAGTAACTGTTAATTTGTTATTATGCCTTCAAATAATGCATCTAAGCTATGCAAAAAATCTTTGTTAAGCTAGAACACGTACCTACACACGAATTTTATATGCGAATATTTAAGTGTTGTAGTAAAATACTCTATGAAATAAATTCAGGAAGTAATGTCTACCCAAAACAGAAAAAAGATATTACTTGCAAACTATTTAAGATATTTTCATTATTTTTTTGTATGCGCAGATTTGTATTTGTGATTATTATTGTCGTTACTTAAAATAAATATTCCCTATAAAGTCGAAAGATGCGGGCGGCGCGGTGGGCGTGAGCGCGACGCGCATTTTTATGGCCAAGGTCAATGGCGTTATGCAGACCCTAACAATTTTATTCCACTGAATAAAATAGAACCACTGTACTTGTTGATTGATTGGTTGTTGACAGAATAAGGTAGTTATTATGCACCTTTCAGTTTTCTTGTTCTGTTGAAAGATCTGGTTTTCAACGAGATAAAATGGTAGACTGAGGGAGGAGTACGTAATTATCATCTTGTTTTGGCCCTTGATGTAGAGTTAATAATTAACTTTTGCTTGAGATCTGTTGCCCATAAATGGAAAAAGTTATAGAAGATATTTAAAGCTGCCAGTTAACCACTTTTACATCAACTCTAGATTTAGCTATTTTAAATTGCATGTCTGCTATATTAATTCACATGACATTACGAAGTAAGACGCTTGTCTTGGGGAGCTGTTTATGTTAATGTTAACAGCATTGTTGTGTTTCGGCAGTTAGAGGTAAGATAGCCGAGTTCCTCTGTGGTTGAGGATTCTGGGCGAAGCTCGCTTCCATCGTCGGCCTGATCATTACTTTCCATCAAGTGAGATGCAAGCCAAGAGATTATACGTTGAGGCTAAAAAAAACGGCTGTCCAACCGCCGATTAACGAGAAGCGAGTAGAGCTAGCAAACTAACAACGAGTTGGGGAACAAGCAACGAGTAGCGAGTGCGCGACAGAGACGAGCGATTAATCGCTACCAAGCGTGAGTCTCTCAGCGAGTGTTCTACTCGCCAAGCTGAGTGAGTACTCTCTTTGATAGCTCTTGTATACAAAGGAGTACTCGCCAGCGGTGTGAACAGTCAACGATCAACTTTTAAAATAATTATGTATCTCTTTTACTTACACAGGACTAACAATATTTTTAACTTAGGATTCTTGAGCGAGAAAATCGTCTATAAGTTAGTCGCCTCCTCGACAGCGGTGGGGACAGCTGCCTTAACTTTGAACGTAACAAAATTTCTAATGTTTGTGCCTTAAAGTGTTATTAAAAGGCGTATAGCAAGCGTTTTATGACCGCTATAAAACTCTGGCATTTGTAGGTGACAGGGCGGCCTGGCCACTGCCCCTGCTTAGCATAGGTAATAATTGTTGTGATCTTTAACCCAACACAACATTTACTGCTTAACATAGCTTTGATCCACGCCGACACAGTTAATTGCGCTAGAAATCAGTTTATAAAAGGATAATAAGTGCAAAGCTCTAAAAGCACTGAATGGTAAATGACACTAGTCTATTAATTCCGTAATTATTGTCAGTCATTAACTACAATAGTTAAACTAAAGCCCCAAGATCGCACTTCCACCGAGTAGCAAGTAACAAGATGGAAATGAAACAGATTAACCAAGTTAACTAGCTATTATCTTTAACTATTCGTCATTATTAATCTCTGCGCTCGCGCATCGAGCGATCATGTGCAGTTGCGTACCCGCAACCGGTAGGGCTGCCCTCTTAAGAAACGTAACGTAGTTGAAACAGATGAGTGTAGGTAAAAACTGAAAAAATAAAAATTTCTTTTGAAAGTTTTTGTCTAAGACTGAATATAATTATTTAAACGCTATTAAGGGAAAAAACACAAAAATATGGGTTTCATTAAACGTGTGTTAAAAATCATGCTTGTAAAAGTTTAAGAATCTGACAAATCAATGTCCCCACATAGCTAAAAATTGTGTAGACAGCCGAACAAAAAATCAACGACACCCTATCCCAGCAATTCCTAGTTATCGCATTTCAACATCGTTCTTCAAGAAGCTGGTAACCCTAGCACCAATGGGCGCCGTAGTTAATCAGCGCTAATGTGCATACCGCCCATTACGGGCGCCAGATTGCGCCTCCGTCTTACAATGCGACGCGATAGCTTGCCTAGTACAACACTCGTGGGTTGCCAGGAAATCTATCAGGTTCCCGCGTACATTCGCAGCTGGGGCGCTAGAATAGATTTAGATTTATTACTTCTGGGGGTTTCAGTGCCTAATTTAGAGTGCATCTAATTATAATTTTCTACCCGACTACGGTGAGGAAAAAAGGAGGGTTATGATTTTGACCGGTATGTATGTATGTAAGTATGTTCATCTGTTCCCTCCTATCTTCTAAATCACTCATCACAATTTGACAAATGAGGTATCGTTGGAATCGTCTTGATCGTCCGTTAGTTATAGGCTACGTGACGTCACATTAAATGTGGCACCCTCTAGAGGACATAAAGTCAGAAACTAAAAAAATATTGTTTAATCGTACCATGTTGGGTATCAGATGAAAGGGCTTAATGAGCACATTTCAAAAATATATATATTATAAACCCAAAAGAATTTAAAAAAATTAAAGTAATAAAAACTATAACCCAACTACGACTAAAAAGGTATAAACAAGACACCACAGACAGACAAATTAAAAATCCGGAGTCACACGTAATCTGTTCGATTTATGCCTTAACACGTGTGACTCCGGATTTTTAATTTGTCTGTCTGTGGTGTCTTGTTTATACCTTTTTGGTCGTAGTTGGGTTATAGTTTTAATTACTTTAATTTTTTTCTGAATGAATTCGCGGGTTATTGTTTACCAGTCCACTGTTGGATAAAGTTGTTAGGGCGCACCTCGACAGGTGCCGCAGCACCGAATAACTTTTTTGTTACGAATATTTCGTATTTTTGTTACTTTCATGTAAAAGCTTTGGTATCCGTGCAACTTAATTGTTTTTAATTAAACTATAAATTTAGTCAATTAATTTTATTAAGCTCAACTTAAATATTCATTAAAGTTTCATGCAGATAAAAACAGTCAATAAATTGAAGATAACGACGACTGATGAATAAATTAACAATTAATAAAACAAATTAATAAATAAATAAAAAACGTGGGACCAGCTTCTGCATGCGCTACAATTAATATTAACTATTTTTAGTAATTCCCATAAACAAATTAATTATAAATACTTCTTGCACGTAAGTTTGCCGATAAGCATCTGAACATTGGGTTTATACCTACATGGTGTAGTAAAACAAAATTAAATATGTTTGTATCGAATTTCGCAAGAGAGGTAGATAGATACCTACCTACCTACATTCAGATTAAAAATCATAACCCTCCTTTTTTCTTCGCCGTAGTTGGGTAAAAAAGTATTGAACTATTAAAATAATAACATTCACAAACCTACGTCATTCGACGATAGGCTAACTTTTTATCATTTGAGTTCACTAACCCTAATAAGACGGTCATCGAATCAATAATTTTGTAATTAGAATTACAAAAAATAATAAAAGGATTTTCAGCTCATTTTGATTTTGTAAAAACAGTTTCTATGTAGATTGTAGGTCTGTTATAAGTAATTGTTACATAAAAAAAAACAAATAGGTACGTTATTGTAACTTTTCATGGTTTTCATGGCTTTCAGGGAAGAAGCTGCGAATTAAATGATTGCAATTTTATTTTGTTTTTGGGGGACGATTTTGATTGCCATTCATTTTGACTTTCCCTGAAATCCGTATATAGTACATTACTGTCGCGGCCAGCAATAAGGGGGATTGATGGACGATTGTGAAAATGTGGGCCGAGGCAAAGCCGAGGCACACATACGTGAGTCCATCAATTCCTGATTGCGGCCAAGGCTTGTATAGTACTTTTCTCAAATGATCCGCGGAAATTCAAACTAAGTAAATTAAATCAAAATTGACGAACAACTATAATTTTTCATGCGCCAATCAATATGTTCATTTGTTTCTTCTATACTTAAAACAGTTCTATTTACAAGCCAGTTCGAAATTTAAATAAAATCTTTGATAAGTTACCTCCTTGGTTGCCATGTGTTGAAGTAAAAAGTTCGTTCCATTTTTAAATAACACGACAGATATGAGATTTCATAGTAATTTATTTGGCCGCTAAACACGCCAGATATGGATTTTCATAGTAACTTTGCTGGGCGTATCGTCACTTGTTTTTGACCAGTACAGCAATTTCGAGTTATCTCGAAGAAGCTTGTCAAAATAATGCTCGAATTTCCAAGCATGTTTGAGAAAAATATTATTTCTACTTTCTTAATTAACTTTTACCTTAATTATCATTGAATACCTACTTCCAATTCTGTATCGATTTGTGATACCCCATCGATAATATGGTAACGGTTATCTAATTTATTGTTTTTACGATTGTAATTTTACACTTTTTTTAATTAATAATGATGAATTTTAATAGATTTTCTCGTAGAATATTTTTAATATTAATACACGTAATTTGATGATGCATCGCAGTTATTCGTAAATTGGAATTCGGTCGAGAAAGCCATAAGCCACACACATAGATACCTACTCTATTTTATATTTGCATAATAAAAAACTTAATTAAGATTCTTATCACATTATACATCTGTTCCTGTTAGCAAAATCCACGACTTCTACTATAAATCTTATATTATTTTGTTGTTTGTTAACTTGCAAAGTAATTAAGATTAAGTTGGTACCTACTTGGCATTTTAGCTGTAAAAGTGACGTTAAGCAAACGCACTATTTACATAATCACCTTTGTCGTAATGGCTAGTCTGTCATATGTCTCCCTGACCAACGTAGAAACGGGTTCTGTTGACGGAAGAATAGACAAAATAACAGATAAACAGTCATAATCTGTCATTTTGTCTATTCTTCCGTCGACAAAACTCGTTTCCTGGTCTGGAATTCGTTCCTTTCGGAAGTTGCTTTTTATGGCTTCACAACTTTCAGTACCTAATGAATGATATGAGTACAAGTATCATGGGACAAGGGCAAGAAGATGATGAACTTTCAGTAATTAATGTAGACTAATAATTATTATGAATGCGAAAGTAACTCTGCCTGTCTGTCTGTTTTCGCGCCTAAACCACTGAACCGATGGTTATTTTTGACAGATAGGTAGGTAGCTTTTTTTTTTTTGAGGGTGGGAAATCATACAATGACTTCTCCCGCTCTGGGTGGAGCGGAAGGGCGTGTCAGACTTTTACTGACTAAAACCCACCCGTGTTCCTTCATTTGCCTGTTGCCAAGGTCCCGGTATCCCTTTCGGACTTTCCCGCAACCCTGGCAGGCATCGGTCCTACCAGACCCCGTCAATTTTGCAAACATCTCTTTGAGGCGCGCGTGGAACACGACGCGCCATCGACCCGGGCCTGGTCCTTATCGGACGGCGAGCTGCCCGTTGCTCGCCGTCCGCAAGCCCGCGCCTATGGTGGCCGGGAATCCGCCTGGGATTCCCGACGCCCAGGGCGTCTCCAACGGCGGCGGTTAGGGGCGTGAGGGCGCAAACTTTGCCTTTCCCTCACGCGTTCCGCCTCCTCCTTCGCGAGCATTACTGCTTCGCAGAAGGAGGTGACGGCTTCCCATGCCCTCTCGCTCCGTACCATGGCCTGGACCAGGGCCGGACGCGAGAGGTCATTGCCGCCAACCGCCTCCGCGAGGACACGGCGGTGCTCCGCCCAAGCAGGGCATACCTCCACCGTATGCTCCACCGTGTCCGCCGGGCGATCCGCACAGTGGTGACACCCGGGCGTTTCCTCCCGCCTAATCCTACACAGGAACCTCCCGAAGCTGCCATGTCCGGTGAGGACCTGTGTCAGGCGGAAGGTGAGGACGCCGTGGCGCCTCTCTAGCCACTCCTCAAAGAGGGGACTTATCGCCGCTATTGTGGTGTGCCCAGCACTGGGTTGCGACAATCGCACTCTCCATGCCGCCATGAGATCTTGCCGGAGCTCTGTCCGCTGTGCCGCGATTTCTCGCGGCATAGGTAGGTAGCTTGGAACCTAAAAGACATGCCAGACTACATTTAATTCTGAACATTTTAATAAAGAAATACAAACAACATGAAGTTGCGGGCATCAACTGTTTTTTTTTTCACTTAATTATTTCAATAACAGCAATGATCCTAAATTCAGCTCCAATATTTCATGAATCATTTTTTACTTAGCATTATTTATTCCGATCTAGAAATCCCACTACAAAATCTGACAATCTCCATTCCCCAGGGCCTTGACCCCTGTTTCCTTGACCACACCAGGTGAAAACCGTTCGTTCCTAAAATAGCGTAGGTAGTGTGGCGTGGAGAGATCATGACAAACTTACCAAAGTACCGTAAAACCGTAGTAACGAGGCTCATCAGCTACCCGGCGGTTACTAAACTTCACTGATTTACCTGTGGGTTTATAACGTCGGATTTATCCACCTTATATTATTCTACAACGGTCTGTCCGGTATATTGTGGTTGTAAGGTGCTCATTTAGTGAGGAGAGCAGCGATTTTAAATGTTTTTGATTGGATTTTGAACTGTGTCCTACACTGATTTATATAGCTTGTTCAGTCAAAAGTTACTTTTGGTAGATAGTCCATTGTTTAAAGAAAACCGTGTGTTTACGTTTTTATTAATAAAGTAATTACCTACTGTCTACTTATGTCTATAAAAATAAGTAATTATTTGTTTATATTATGCATTCGTAAAATTAATAGTTACGTCGAATTTATAGTTTTTCGAGAAAGCAATATTATTGTAGTGTGCCCAGTGTACATAGTGTCTGTGAAAACCGTCTTTGAGCAGAAGTAAAAGTTATTTAATATTCCCTGACTCTCATTATTTTCTTATAATTAAGTCCATTTACTATCAATTTTAACTGACAATGACAAATCAATTATAAATAACGACTTACATTTATTGGCAAGAAAAGTCAGAAAATGGAAAGCGAATATTACTAGCTATGAAATTGTTAATAACATTAACTGTGATTATAATTATAGTTTATTAACAGGAAAACAGAAATAAACTCAGCGGATGAAGAATAAATCTTACTGCCATGAAAACAAAGCTCATTATTTTATTCAACCAGAAAATACTGAATAAAATATTTTTAAATTAGAATTAATTCAAAGACAGGCCGTATAAGACGCATTTGATAAGATCACTTGTTAGTGAGCAGTAATTAAAGTTACTATTTTTTATAGACTGTATCTAATTATATATCTACGTCTTACCAAAGGGTATTGTGCTATATGCCCAGTCAGTTTTGCACGCGCTCCATGTAAAATATTGGTATCCACTTACATCCGGTTAGACCGGAAGCTGAACCCAACATATTTGGATCTAAGTAAAAAAAAATCCAGTAAAGTCTCCAAAAAGTTGATTTTCAGCCACCTCGATAGTGCTTTGAAACTTTTCTAGCTTCGAAGCGATAAAGCGAGGTAGGTTTTCATAGTTACGTTGCCTCATTCTAAACCGCTCCGCTTATGCTTACCCGCTTCCTTACCTCAAGGTTATCGTGGTGTGCCAGTGGCTGCATTCCTCCTAAACCACTTCATAGCCACCAACTGTTTCTGAAGCTGAGCGACCAGTACAAGCCCCTACCACGCACGCGGGTGCACGTAGGTTTAACAATACAATACGACAATACACTGGATCTTTATCTATTTATGTTTGCTATCTCGTTTACTGTTTATTGAAACAGGCTTTTCTGTTTTATTCGTGTATTTCTGTTTTCTGACCATTCTGGTTGGATTTTGGCTCCATCCATAGTCATCTTCAGAGACGGTTTAAAAATGATGTTGATGGAGCTTTTGGGTATCTTTCAGGACTGCTTTCTACGAATGAACTTGTAAGAGTCATGTACTAGAATGTCGACATCTCTTCTATCGAGTCTGTCCATCGGAATCTTCTGATAGTAATCTCCATAGAGAAGCGCAGAAGTCAGGTTGTCTGACTAAGCAATCCGGTTAATGACCTCGTGTTGGTATTGACATTTTAACATACCTAATAGATTATCTAGACATATTAACTTTACTTGACTCTTGTTTATTGGGACTTGGTGCCGTAGTAAATAAATAAATAAATAATAATATTTTTGGACAGCAATCATAGGGAAGCCTTCAGTTGACAAAATAACTCTCGGACAATGCGTAAGAAGTTGCGTCTGAAAGTTCTAAGTAAGCTTGTGATTAACACAACTATGATACCTGATATTATTGTCACAGGGGGCATTCACACCAAGGTGTGGTATTATTTTTCTTCTCTCCTACATTTATATATAATACCTAATAAAATACATTCAAATGGTTCTGTTATAGGTGTGGTGAATTTTAATTGCGTTATTTTAAAGAATTCTTATTGGATGATGTAATATACTGCGGTTTTGTGTTTGGAACTCATCAGTAATTTGTATAAACTGTAACTAATGTCATTGCACTTTTATAGCTTTAGCTATTACAAGAAATAATTAACTTTTGGAGCGTACGATATTGAGAAATATCGCTGCAATAAGTAATAGATTTACGTTTTTTCTACTCTGCTCTGGAGATATATAAATAGTACCTACTTTACGATTATTTATTATTCTTGTATGGCATAGATAAGTCATATAAGTACCTAGGTGCAACCATCGTCACGGGTTTCAGACAAATGGTAACCTAACCTAATCTAAGTAGGTATACTCTGGTACAATATCGATAAAGGACGCCAAAAATACGCGATGTGGTCATTCAATACGGGATTCTGACCCCAGTAAGCGGATATTGTGTCATTCAGGTCATTGACAAAGGAGTAATTCTTTAGAAAATACCGGACCAATAAAAATAAGAATTACTTTCTAAGGAAATACTCAAATAGTTCTTTAGATACCAACTTAAGCCAGATTTACACGGTGTAATTTAATTGCCTGTGGAATACCATAAGTTGCAACAGTTGCACCATCTAAACAGTGTTTAAATAGTACAAGTCATGTGTACGCCACAGTCAAGAAACTTGCATCGTGTAAATAGGACTTTAGTAATATCTTCAAAAAAAAAGCCCTTCAAAGAAAAAAGAATGTGTGAGTAAAGTAAACACCCGCAATTTTGCTAAAAACATGTAGTAGGGGAGTGCACTCCGCATTACAGAGGCGAGATGATTATTTCCTACGGCTAGTTGTCAGCACACCTCTATAGATATCTAGAGATGTACCACGATGCCACGATCGCATGACCGGGAGCTGTTATTATTGCCTCACGTCCGATAATATTAACGCAAGCATTACGTCTTGTATATTTAAGCGTTTTAGAGTTAGATAGCGAGCAAATTGTAAGGTGGTGCGCGACTTTTATCGATGTAATTTTATGAGGACGTACCTAACGGTTCACGTTAATAGATTCATTTTGTTGGAATGTGACATTTTTTGTTGGGATGTAATCTGTATTTTTGTGCCTTAACAAAATGTTAGCTTAGTTTTTACTTGCGCAAGATCATCATAGTTACTTATTTAACTACCAACTTATTTTTAGGCTTTCGTTTTAATAGCTTGCCTAATGTCATCTTAATAGGTAAGTGGTAGCAGTTCACTTAAAAAGTTAGCAGTTATGTCTTCTAACAATGTAAGCCAAGATTAATCTATTCAAATCAAAGTAAAAGTCATTTATTCAAAGAAACTGCACTTTTTGAGCGACAAAATTACATAACACAGTTCCCCAAAACGCCCGCCCTTCGCTACTTTCTAGTGCTTATCTGGGAAGAAGAAGTGGCGCTACAAACTCCTCAGCATCACAACTATCCATTAAGTTAGAAGAACTTGATTCAATACAATAGTATGCAAATTAATTAACATTATAAAACACATAAACTCCATTAGATACAAGAGCCAACAATAATCACCCTCAACGAAACTAAAACCCACTGAAAACTACATAAAACAAGAAACAATTTCTTAATGACAGTACCGAATGAAACAAGAATTCAAATAAAAACGCATATAATTAACACTTAGCACTTAGTTATGTATTTACGCATACATAGGTACTTAGTTATTACAATAAATGGTATATGTCGCTTCATGTCCAATTGAATGCGTTTTTACACATACCTAGGTACTTAGTTATTACAATAAATGGGATATGTCGCTTCATGTCCAATAGAATGCGTTTTTACACATACCTAGGTACAGTTATTACAATAAATGGTTTAAGTCGCTTGCTTCATGTCCAATAGAATGCGTTTTTACACATACCTAGGTACTTAGTTATTACAATAAATGGGATATGTCGCTTCATGTCCAATAGAATGCGTTTTTACACATACCTAGGTACTTAGTTATTACAATAAATGGGATATGTCGCTTCATGTCCAATAGAATGCGTTTTTGCTGTGTCCCGTTCACCTGTTGACTGGAATGCATTTCCTTAACCATGTTAATACCTTGGTTAGATATACTTGTACCTATTATTTACTTATCTGGTGACATCGAACAAAAATCTAACATTCATATACTTAAGCGGGATGCGCCAAGGTAACCCGCGAAATTCAAATTTTCTTACGTTTTTTTGCAATTTGCAGGTCAGTGTCAGGTTGTACTCGTATGTTGATCTTAATATTATTAGCGGCCGTAAGAAATATGGGTTCACAGAATTATAAACATTAGAATCAGCAATACAACTTTCTACGTGTATATAAGTGCATTGAATGACTATTTCATGAAATCATGACATTTGGCACTTTCATGAACTTAGAGAGTTGTATAGGATTTCCGTTCAATGCGAGGTCAGCTTATACTGGAAATTTATAGCTTGATGTGTAGCCGTGTGTACCTACCGAACTACACCATAAAAATGGATTGATGGTATTTTCCTTTTTTTTATAAATATACTTACCTACAATTCTTGAAATTTGTCCTGTTACCTATCCTAATTGACAAGAAAACATGCTCACGTGCAAACATACACACGGCTACACATCAAGCTATACATTTCCAGTTTATGCGGATCTCGCATTGGATAGGTTTTCCGCACAATGCGAGGTCAGCATATACTGGAATTGTATAGCTTGATGTGTAGCCGTGTGTACCTACTCTAGTCATTCATACTTAAGAGTACAAGATGTTATTATTTTGTTCACGAAGTAAAGGTAGTAAGTTGCCAATACCAGTGTTTTCAAGTTCTTCAATGCTTTTGGTGCTGTTAGTTAATCATCATAATTGACTAAGTACTTACTAAGAATTACGTGGGAAGAAAACTGGCCAGTTTCTAACTTTTCCTTCTACATCAGAAGTATTTAAAACGACTTTACGGAATTAATTCTTGACACACGCAAGACCATTAATGAAGATCTATTTATCAAACTTTAATTATGACATGGCAATGGAGATGGAGAGCTCAATTTGGCCCGTTAATTCATGTAAACACGGTGTTCAAGCATAATAAACCAGAATATGGCAGGTAAAACATATTTTATAGAAACAGTAGTCCCATAATGCAGGTTTTCCTGCATTTATAACTGCTGGAATAAATCAACTTCACCGAACTCGTAAACAAACACGGAATACCTATAAACTTTAATGAATTGCTAATTACCGTACGTAAAACGCGAACTTTAAGTAAGCAGATCTAAATAAGTATCTAGCTATAAGGCCTCATTTACGGAGACGCGGGGCGTCGCGCGTCGCGTGCATCGTGGCGTCTCGCGGCGCGTCGGGCGTTTTTTCTGTTTACGGGTGCGGCGGCGCGTGAAGCGGCACTTATAATCGCACGCGTAAACACAAACATTAATATACGATGTTGTTCATAGAGATGCGAGGCGGTAAGAGTGGCGGTGCCCGCCGCTGCACCCGCGGCGATTGGTCAAGCATGTAGCGAAGCACGCGGTGTTGTTGTGGGATTTCCAAATAAGACTAGTAGAAGGTTCCGCCGCGGGCATCGCTTCATCGAGAATTGCCGCTGCGTGCGCCGCCGCATTAAACGTTGCGTGATACGCGTCGATTCCACCGGCGAGCTCGGCCGCAAAAAACGCTCCATTTCAAGCAAACGCGTGTAAAATCGCTTCTCCTTTAACGCACTCATACAACGCCATATCTTTGAATACAGTGCGGGCCGCGCCGCCCTTCGCAACGCTCGACGCGTCTCCGTAAATGAGGCCTTAGAGATCACGTCATGATAGCATTAATTTATTTTTGATTTTTAATTACCTGCCTAGGTAATTAAAAGTGAATATAAAAATGTTCTATTCCATGAAAACAGAAAAAGTACGCGCTTGCAATTGTCGCGGTACCGGTGGCGCGGGCGTTCAAGAATTTAATCGCCGTTGCCATAGAGTAGTTAGCAAATGGAGAGCTACGAGCTCCCAACACCTCTTTACAAATTTCTATTTCCTAAGAATAGGTTTCCGAACACTCCAGAAAGCTTTTTCATGCTGCAAAGCTCTTGTGAGTGCGATTGAAAATTTTCACGGGCATGAATACCTAGATACTTCAATTTCTCACTTCTCTGTGTTCGCCTTCTCAATGAATATCTCATTTAAATAATACCAGATTCAATGTATGGACTTGCGAGTCAGCCGCTGTTTCCACGCACCTTCTAAACGTTTAGTTTATTTAGCCGATATTTATGCAACTTCCCTCTATGGGGTTTAATAACATTTATCAATATCAAATAAGCAGTTCTATTTGTGGTATCGCATTCATAATATTGATAAACGAGCTATGGAACTCGAGCGGTGAGTTCTCGCGAATAGTTTCTCTTTTTGGCTTTCTGATGATAACAAGTATCTTTAGAACTGGCTTCGTGTTATGGGCTCGTAATGAATATCTTACTAATAAAGGATGTGACAATGTTCTGTACAGATTCAAAGGCGGTGATAACGGGTTGTAATAGGACAGGATATGCCAAAGATTAACTGTTCATTTATAAGGTGTTAAAAAATTTACCTTACAATTTTTAAGTGGTGCTTTAGACCATAGAACTGAATAACTTTTACTATGGGACCAACTTTGAAAGCGCGAAAAAAAAAAAAGTTGTCTCAGTTTAAATCAGTAGGTATTAAACTTTAGTATGGAACAGTAGATTTTTTTTCGTGATTTCAATGTTGGTCCTATAATAAAAGTTATTCAGATCCGATGGTCACCTCTTAAAGATCACAATAAATTATTTAACATATTACTCATCCATGGTCTAGTTCTCCTTTTTTACCTAGGTAGGAAAAGTTAAGAATATCTTAATCTTCACCAAATTTATTTATTTATTACCTATTATTTATTAGCCATGCAGTAATTGGTCGATTTATCAAACATGCTACCTCCCTTCATATATTGGAATAATCTAAATAGTTATGGTTTAACATTCACCTAATACTGTACACAGGTTTAACATTCACCTAATACTGTAATAAGATAGCAATGTGAAGCTTCTTAATTTTAACATAACATTTACAACAGCATGAAATTACCGATATAGCTCACGCGACTATGCAATGTCACTAAATAACATCTTAATTACCGACATTCCATTGTTTTATCAAATAAATATAAGAAAAACAGGTGTTTACGGACTGAAGTATTCATCCATCAACTTTAATGATTGTGTAATATGTAAATTTCTTATTTTCACACTGGTTTATCCAGTGAAGGGTTGCGTGCCACGATTTAGAATTTTGTTACGATCATGCTTCTATTTGGGATTTTCCAATTATTCCAATAGTTCATAGCTAAACTACGTTTTATTCAAAAGGAACTTGGTGAGTGCATGCTGACATGAGGAAACACTATCCACGATATAGGAGCATGCTTTATAGTTTTGCAACATGCTACTTCATTGTGACTTTGTGACTTCAATCAGCCCTTAGGGCATGCATTTATTATTAGACTGCTATAGGAAAGTAAACACCTACCTTTCTAATATAACTAACAATTTCAAAATAAGTACTTTCAGAATTTTGAAAACTTTTTCTAAACAATTTTTCTTTATTTCTTTCTTTAGTAATCCCAATAACTCCAAATCAATAGAGCTTATCTCATGGTCTAGTTCAACAGCACCCTAACGGTGAATGTTAAAACTCTCTGTCAAACGCAAAATGAATGCCAGTAACGTAATTATTTGCTAATTAGACGAACACACACACGTGCAGCTAAATTGGCCCATTTGCATATAATTAGAGTTAGTAGCAGGAACAGCTACATTATTTATATGGCCAGTAATGCGTTTCGTCCAGTTTAACGATGAGTACTAACCACCATTGTCTCAGCTAAGTGTAGTTGAACACAAAATTATTGCGGGTCGATTTACTTTCCGGGAAATTGTACTCTGGTTTCGATATTATTTGTTAATTAAAACGGTATTGGACCCATGTTTACAGGGTATTTGTTGATGTTGTATTGTTTTGTTCTGTCATCGGAAATCTGATGTATCGTTAAGTGCAAAAATTACACTAGTGCAAACAAAGCTATAATAACGCTTTTTGACACCTTGTAACCTCGTAATGATCATGATTTGAACTGAAAAATGAACTTTAGCAAAAAATAAACTGAAAGACTTTGAAAAAAATATTTAATATAAGTTTTTTTTCGAAATAACTACTTACATAAAAGAGAAACAATCAGTAAGTAGGTAGATTTATCTAAGTATATCAAATAATGTGATATAACTTGATTTTAATTCATTTTCTAATGCAATAACTGCACTTATAACTCAAGAAAACCTCCTCATTATACCACTTGTTCTGTTAAGATCACATTAAAAAAACAAATCGCCTGTCTTTCCTGACAAACCTTTACATCGTTAAGCCAAACGGTTGGAGTTAGCCTTTGATTCATACAATATGTTACTTCATCTATTCTGGGCAACACCGGGCAATGCCGGGCGTGACCATTGTCTGTTTACGATGTAATATGTTTCGATTTACTGCTCGACTGGTTTCCTGGGAAAGATTGATTCGTTTAGTGGTCCAGGATTCTTTACTGCTTGTTATAAGGATTGAAAGTTCGAGTTTGTTATTTGCGGAACGTAACTAGTGTGGGTTTACCTGTATTTCTCTAGTCCAACGCGTTCGAGATTGTGATTTGAAACAAAGGATGATAAGTATGAGTGGGTGATTTTTTAAGTATTTGGAAAGTTTCTGTAATCACGCTCACCTGGAATCAATCTTGTGGTGTATTCTGCATAAAGACATTATGGAAACAATTTGGTAATTATCATAATTTTTTGGTAGCCTGTAATTTGTAATGCCGCCAGTGTGTCGATACATGCAAGCAAAGAACGGGGGCACTGTTGTCACTCATCACCCACTTTAATCTCAACGGAATTCACCATAATTTGCCAAAAAATCGGAAAGCAAGTCAAGCACCTCTAATTATGCATGTAAATAACTGAATTTATCGCGAATTCCTCTTATTTTGAGTATCATGCTCTACGTAACATTGAATTCCATAATTTGCGGTCAACAACAACATTATTGCCATAATTACACTCGTCACACAAAAAAATAAGTGCGACACAGTACTATATTTAATTTAATGTAATTCGCTGGTACTTTTTGCGTTATTTTTGGTACTTACAGCATTAAGCTATATCGCTAATGAGTCGCAAGCGGTGGGCGTGACTGGTTCAACAAGTTTTTGTCACCCATCTTCGCAAATCCGATATGATTACATGTTTAGTTCATTAAATGACTACTAACCATTACTTATTATCTTCGCGAACTGCCAATCATAAGTCAGTGATCTCTTCTATGCAGTTACTTAATGTTATGTGCCGCTAACTCGTCATGTGTCAAATTAGCCAAGAGATAAGGCGCCGACAAAAAGTGTTTGTCTCAAACAATGTTGCCAACTCTATTTGGTCACAGCGAGTTATGATGTTTTAGGTCAGTATTCTGAAAACCACAGTTTTCCACGTATAGGTGAATACGTAATAGGTTTTGCACGGTCATTGTCAACAAAAACTGTGTTTTAGAATTTCTGTTTAACTGTTAGTGATACATTGATATTTGCACGCTTGAACAGCTAGTTACATTGAAGAGTGAGCATTCTAAGAAAAATATAAACACAAGTACAAATTTTATGGAACGAAAATGAAACATTGTCACTTTTAGATTACTAAGAGTTACATAAGATGAGACTACAGTGCCTCTGGTTTATTACCTGTAAATGGTTAAAGACAAGATCTTCTAAATATTTAATTGGAGAGAGCAAGTAGACGGTTGCTTACTTTGAGCGTTTATGCCAATGACGTATTATATATAGACACGTTATCAACAAACATCTCGGCGCTTAAAAACGGCGAAAATACTAGATAACTACTTATACGCGTAAAGAAAGGGAAAGAAAATATGACACCGTACGGCGGAATGCCTGTTGCTAGAGGGAGATAAATAAACATCTTCAGTTACGTCACAGGATAAGTAATAGTAAAATTACATGCTCATTGGTCGAGCGCATGAGTGACGTAGCTATCAGAGGCATATGGGGAAAAAAGGACACTCGATTTTCTAGAGTTAATAAAATAATTTATAATTGTACCGTGTTACCTACTTTACGAATAAAGTAATACCAATATTATATCTTTTAAATGTTAATGGTGTATTCCGCAACAGTAATTATTGTTACATATTAAATTTAAAAATAAAACAAAATATCTTTATAAACATAAAAAAGCCTTTATTTAATAATGTAAAAAATATTAACATATTGATAGACAATCAAACACTATGGTAATCGAAGTCATATAACCTGCTCAAGTTTGCCCCTATGTCTCGAGCGGCACGTATTATTAACGTTATTACGACATCGGAGGATATATTTGGGCAAAATCTACCGAAATTCATTAAAATGGCACAAAAATTTATTGAAAGAGGTCCCATCTTATAATATTTGTCATGTTTATATTAATTGTTACTTATAACATCGCCTTGGATGATTCTGTAAAGGTGTTATAATTGTGATTTAAATAAATAAATAAAATAAATAAATAATAAATAAATATATTATCGACTTATGTTGTAGATACATATTTTTAAATTCCTTCAAACAAACTTAATTTATTTCTTTTTTGCCTCTTATAATTTGATTCAGAGCTTTTGTGTGCGAAATGTAGGCGAACATTAATAAATTTCTCAATGACCGCGCGAATAAGCTGCACTCTGTGATCAAATGTGGGATGTTGCTCTAAAGAATGTTGATGTAAAGAACAAAATACGTCATTGCAGCTGATAAACGACTTTAAAATACGGTTTTTTAAAATTTGGATATCTTTGTGATCGGGAAGGATAATGTGACCCATTTCTTTAATGTGGTTTTTAATTATATATTCTGACTTCAGACAGATTCGGAACACATCCTCACTCGGGAAACATAGTCCACCCATATTTTTTAAAATAATCAGTTTGTGAAACCACAATTTGTTATTACAATACAGACTATCGGTGCATGTCGAACATTTCAATACTGAAGCCAGTTTTCTGGATACCCATCCTGAAATATAACCGACAATCTGCTCAGTGGTTTTTTTAACGCCTTCTTGATTTAACATTGTCGAAAACACTTCGACATTTGTGTTAATTTCTTTTATCAGCCCATCTGTAGGCAATCTAAAATGAAACGGAAAACAATAATGTATATTCATAACATAACAAGTGCATATTATATTCAAACAATATTATAAATTCTAACAACAAAAAAAAACTTGTGTATTAGTGTCTCAACCTCCCCTAACGTCACGTGACTACTAACTTCATGCGCCGGCCGCCATTAGACGCAGCGTCGTACAAAATAAAATAAAATAATGTAGTTTTGCAAACTTACGCGTGAAATGACACATTTTTGTCTTTAACTTTTGGGGTATAATTTGTACATCCTCTGAAAACACACGACGGCATGTTTTCTTTATATTTTGCACAGGTTTTCACACACGATATAAATTAAAAACAAACGTAGCGTCGCGCGACAGGTTGGTGCGTGACTGAGCGCAATGTGGCCAATTGGCTTCATTTCATGTTGCCATTTTAGAGTGCGGACAACGTGTCTATATATAATACGTCATTGGTTTATGCTTATCTCATAATTGCGATTTCATCGACACTGCACAAATATGCAGGGCTACCGCGGATGGTATTCGAAGAATGTACGCGATGTACCAATTTAAGGTAGGTACGGTTATCGTAAAGAAGTCAAGGGCTATCTGAATGATTTTTTTAAATGTGATTATCTAGACAGAAAATAATGTGACGGCTGATGTGATGTGTGTGAGTGAGTGTGTGTTTTTATGTTGTGTGTGTGTGTATGTGGGGTGTGTGTCAGTGCGTGTGGATGTGGAAAAATGTGAAATTATTTTTATTTAATTTGATATATTTTATGTTATTCTATGGTTGGCTATGGGTGTAAATTACCTGAAAATAAATGAATTAATATATTATCTAAAAAGTACCTACTAGGTATCAACATCATGAAAAACCTGTGAAAATTCCTGTAGACCTCAAAAAAGTTGTTACCAAACATTCTTTGTAAGAATAAATACGCATTGGTGCTTGTGGGACATGCTTGTAATTTATTTGTGTATTCTTTTTATTATTGGTAATCTTTAACACAAATTAGGAAGCTGTATTTAATAAGAAAGATAGCGCATCAGATCCCCTGATAAGAGCAAAAATTTAATGAATATTGACGATATTATCTCATCATTACTTTGCCCGTTACAACGTTTGCAGCGTCTGCAAAGCAAATTATCATGATTAACCGGTCAATTTGCATCCGCGGCTTATTGTCTTTGTAGTGATGGTCCAACAGGTACAACTTTCGCCGTGAAGGTTGCAAATTGCTCACATTACAGGGTAATGCGTTGTCAGCTGACAGCGGCTGACGAGACCACCGAGTGATCAATCTGGAAGATTTATGGGCTTTTGTGAAAACTGAGGCTGTTGACGTAATATTTATTGACACTACTCATAGATACATTATTTTATGTACATTGTCCTTGTACCTCGACGCAAAAGTTGAGTTACGGTTCCGTGTCTCTGTGTTTGTTTATTAAAACTTTAAATAACGTGCCTAACTTAATACTCATTACTTATGTGGTAGGTAAGTACTGTGTACATATCTTTTGTTGGAGATACTAAATATATAAATAAATACAACATATACGAACTCTAGCCAGGTAGGAAATTCTAAAGAAAACTAGTTACAGATTTTGATACACCCATTATGATACAGTTTTTTTCCGATGTTGACAGACGTCATAGCTAAAGTAGAAAATAAGATACAACAATATAAAAAATATATGTAGATACGTATCTATTTACTTAATTAATTACTTAGCGTGAAGTTTTTTGTTTGAGCGCAGCAGAAAAACCGCCCAGTAAGTTTTTATCCATGTTTCGTAGATAATAATATCACTCAAGTAATTGATGAAATTGATTACTACATTGACATTCGCACATCCATCAGAGATATGCAGGATAGCAAAAAACATGCAACTAAGATTGTAATGTTGTCCTTAAAAGCATCAGCGCGATGATAAATGCGTAGAGTCAATCGGCACAAGTAAAAATAATCTAGATGGAGTGACTAAGAGTTCGTGACTACGAGCAAAATTATGTATACACTCAGCAAAATTCAATAACGTTTTTCTCGTGGAATAACGATGGGTGTTTCCGTTTTCATCCCAAGTTTTCATCCCACGAATATTTTATTCCGTTGTAGAAAACGGAATAAAATATTCGTGGGATGAAAACTTGGGATGAAAACGGAAACACCCATAACGATTGCAACTTTGAGATGATACCTATTTCATAATAATATAGGTTCCAAAATACTATTTTCTTTATAAAATAACATTACAATCAATACAGTAGGAGAAAATCACTTTTAAAATTTGCTAAGTGTAAATAAAATATTGGTGCTCGTGACTGTATCCAATAAAAGTCAAAGTCAAAGTCAAATAATTTATTTCAAATAGGCACATAAAAGGCACTTTTGAACGTCAATGAAAAACAAAGAAATAGAATTGATTCTCTCTTTTCTTCTCTTTTAAAAAATGTTCTACAATATTTTGTATACATGAATTATATAATTATATGTGAAGATGATGCACCTACAATAAGATTACTGTACCACGAAAGGTAAATAATATTTATAATACCTACCGGTTATCTCATTGCGTAACTTATTTTCGTAACTTATTATGACTAATTTGTTTAATTTTGACAGTTCAACAACATTCAATGCGTTATTTACGTTGTTGAGCAGATTTTTGTCGAACTTATGAAGCAATGGATTAGACATTCTGATTTATCGTGTATTACGCAAGTAGGGTGCAGCATACTATTTAATTGTCCCACTGCAGGGCAAAGGCCTCCCTTCCTGAGGAAACCTAGTCTTTGATATACTAATAATAAAGTTTAAGAGTTTGTTTGAATGCGGTAATATCTGGAACTACGAGTCGGATTTGAAAAAATCTTTTTGCAATGGATAGCCCTATTCTTGAGGAAGGATATATTTATCAGCACGCTACGACCCGAAGGACCAGTGCAAAAATAAAAAAAGTCTGAAAGAACGCTAAGCGAACACGAAGTATTAGCTCGGGTGGGTGATGGTAGCTTGGTGGGTCGGAGGCCATTTTCAAATGATTTTTTTTATTTTTAACAAAATATTAAAAATATAATAATTTATAATATTAAAAATTAAATAAATTACTCGGGGGCCGAAATTTCACGTGGGCGGAGTCGCGGGCGAAGCTAGTAAATATAATTCTGAAATCGCGAACCCATCTTGAGCAACAGTGGTGATCAATGCTCTTGCCTTCTCTGTTTACCTCATAATTTAATCGTTTTTATTTCGCACCGATTTTTTCTTAATCATGGAGGCAATAGGAAGTGAGTGGTTACAAAAAAATGTATTTAATATTCTAAATACATTTTTTTCCACGAAAGCAAAATAATAAACCAATTATTTTTGGTCCAAAGCTTGGCGATAGCAGACCAATGCTGCCCTTCAATGGGTGAAGTTGGGCTTGTTATTTCCAATGCGTTTACCATAATCTTACTGTATTTAAGGACATTGTTTTTGCTAACAAACTTTTCGAGTTAGAAAATTATGGTCTTTTTCCAAGAACTAAAAAATTACATTTACAACAATTTTATGATTTCTGCAATTCCCTTTTAATTAGCACTTTTGTAGCATAGCAACTGCAGCGAGATGAAACTTATGCTACAACACGACAACTCAATCAAGAAAATATTCAGATTGCAATAAAAAAGTACAGTTCAGCAATTGATCATAACAACTACAAAAACTTAACCAGTTAATGTTATATTGGAATTTAACGACACCTAATAAAATGCTATGCGATCACAGAGTGGTCATTACTTTTTGCACGACACACTATTTTAATTTAATATCGTCTCCTTTACTGACTCGATAAGTGGTCACTTTAAAAAGGTAAACTGTCGGACAGAATAAAGCACCCAGTTCACTGGGATATATTTGTTTCAATATTTATGTGCGGTCTTGGCACGATAGAGGTAAAATCCTTTTGTGGTTGAGGGTTTTCTTACTGATTGTTTTTGAGAAGGATTGCCTCAGCGTCTCGGACGTTTTATATAAACAGCTCGGACATCAACACGGAAGTGGTGGCATGTGAAAAGATTAATGTACAATAAATCTTTCAACTGCGTTTTTATGCCTAAGGAGGTATTGATGGCGTCCGTCTTTATCTTTCCCTAACTGTAGGTATTCCTGGCAGTTTTCCACGTTTCAAAAAGGAAATAGCTGTAATTAATTACTTCTCTTTATGATAAATAATTTGTTTTTGCATTTAATCTTGTTTCAGATAAAAGATAGTTTTATGTAAATCAGCTCGTAAAGATATTGAGCAGTGTGCACCCACCGTAAAGCCACTGCTCTAATGGTTCTGACATAACGTTACTTAATTTAACAAGAATAACAGTGTATTATAATTTTATTGCCGGTTTGAACTTGTTGGACAAATTGGTGTAACTATCCACAAGTGTTAGAATCCACGTTAATGATAATACGATCGGGAACGTACCACAGTTTTAAATTAAAATAAAACAACCTTCAAATGGCAGCTAATTATGGCCTCGCGTGTAATTTTCAAGAGTACGAACATAGTTATGAAAAACGAAAGTAATAAAGTGTTGAGAAATAAATTCGATGTAAAAAAAGTAGCCAGATTGTTTTGATTAAATTTCAATGAAAAGTTTCTCAACAAAAAGTAAGGGAGAATTTCAGATACCTTTTTCGGTAACCATTATAATATGACACAGACTTAAGAGCTCCATAAAATACGAAATAAAAATAAAATAACACAATAATAGCAGACTATACAATACTATAAAGACACATTAGTAGAAAATAGCGCTTTCATTTCTCACATTGTAGATTACCTAAATTGTATTTTAATGTTCGTACTTTCGTTTTACATGGCAAAATCATGCGATTACATAGTCAATTTTGTATTTTCACATCTCTAGGAAATAAATATTGTATTACGACTCAAAACAAATTAAGGTCATTGAAATAATCCGGAGTCTATTAAAGTTATGTCCTCGTATCATTAAGGTAAATTCCAAACATTACACTAAGTACTTGATAAAAATCTACAAGTCCTACAGTCAATTCCATAAACAATCTTGCATCTAACATGTATCTCTAAAGCCTGATTTACACGCAACAATAAAAGTTAGATTTGTTTTCAAATGTCATGATTCCATGAAAAAGTCATTCAATGTAACTTTAACATAAAGAAATGTAATGATAAATGATAAATGATGATGATAAATGATTTGATAAATGATTTTTATTTCTGTAAGTAGGTTTGTACAAACACTTTTACACGTCAATCACATTTTTAAAACTAGATGAGGTCGGCGTTTCCTATCTGACTACTCTGAGAAGAAAGGCCGAAACAAACTCAGAGGTCACAGTCTCTTTTAAAGTCCAGACATAATCTTGGTCAGATCATGTGAAGACCATGTAGATTGGTGTCTGAAATGAACTTTTGAGGAAAGAACCACACAGATTGAGTGGACCTGTCCAGTCAGTGCAAGCATTTGTCAATAATCGTGCAGCTCAACTCCAATTTTAAGGAGCTCAACGATTTGACGAACAGTACCAAAGAAAGGACATTTGGTTAGGCCGCATAAATTGCTCAAACTGTCAGACCATGATTAATTAAAACTAAGGAAAAATTAATACTAAAAAAGAAAAGAAACAAAGATCCACATAGTCTTCACATTCACAATAATTAAAATAATATAATACTTTACAAAGTAAACAAAAGTAAATAAAATGATTCTAATGATTATAATTCTGTAAATTACATAATTATTTTTTATGATTGCGAAATAAACTTTGATCAATATACAACCTGACACTAACCTGCAAATTTCAAAAAAGCTAGATTTGATTTTCGCGGGCTACCACTGGGGATCTACCTTTAGATGTAAGCGTCTGGGTTCTTACGTTTTTTTTCAATTTGCAGGTCAGTATCAGGTTATATGTTGATCTAAATATGATTCGCGGCTGTGTCAAATATTTATATAGAGAATTATAATCATAATAATCATCAATACAATTCTCAAAGTTCATACGAGTAATTATAATCCTACTAGCTGCGCCCCGCGGTTTCACCCGCGTAAGTCTCGATCCCGTGGGAATATCGAGATAAAAAGTATCCTATGTGTTAATCCAGGTTATAAACTATCTGTTTGCCAAATTTCATCCAAATCCATTCAGCTGTTTTTGCGTGATTGAGTAACAAACATCCAAACACACAAACTTTCACATTTATAATATTAGTAGGATAGTAGGATTGAATGACTATTTCATGAAATCATGACATTTTAGGATTATTCTAACACAAGGAGTTCTATTCCTGATTCAAATGCTTATAATGCTGTAAAGCCATATTTATTACGTTAAATCTAGATATAACATGACACTGACCCACAAATTGCAAAAACCGTAAAACAATTTGAATTTTCCAGGCTACCTTAGCGCATCCACCTTAGAGCTTTTTCTTAGTCCACTCGGCACTATGGCTCGTTTAAGTCTTTTTAATAGGAAAACGAAAAGCTACCTAATTTATAATTAATTTATTAACTTGGAGATATTAATTAAAATACTCAGATACGAAAGTATTAAGATATACAAGATTAAACATTGAATTATAGCTATGCAATTATGTCAGTGTTTGTTAGTTCTGGTCCGGTACCAATTATCACTATTAAAATATTATTCTAATAACAGTAATAAGACGCACACTAAATTAAAATAACGATCGCTTTAAGTGATAGGTACCTACAAGAACAGTTTCTGCAACATTGTATCCAAACCAGACCATAGTCTAGACTCCAGACCTATATATTTTTTAATACAAATAATGTATGTTGGCAAGAACAGCAGTTAATCTGCATTAACACATTACAGACATGCAATAGTCACAGGGTAAACACGACAAAATAAATAACTGTAGGTACTAGCCTTGAGCGACACAAGAAACATTGTTACTATACCAGACCACAGATGAATACAGATGGTTCACATTCACTCCGCATTTTAGGTATGAAGCTACAAGTGCGCGTCGGGCCCGTCTTGTCGGGCCAATTCAGTGAGTGTAACGTGGTTCGGAGATAATATAAGAATTACGCGAAAGAAAGAGAGGCAACTTCTAGGTGAATTCTGTAGGCAATTAGCGCTGTGCGACCTGAATTGCACTTTATTGTGTCGTAGCCAAGAGTCCCTTTTTATTCAAATAATTTTGCGAAGTGAACCATCTGTATTCATCTGTAACCAGACACAAAGGTACCATAAGTAAAAACTAAGTTTCAAGCCACAAACCAGTAGCCGATAAATAAATGCTGACATATAGAGTGAACCTATTAAAACCTACCCATAAAACTTAACAATACTAATTAAAACATGAGTCGGACGAAGGCAGGTTAGTATTGGTACACTAGCAATACTATTATATGCATCCTGTATGTGCATAAAATAGATCAATAAACCCATTTCCAAGAAAACTTTTATTATTATGCGGGTAGTTTACGAAAGCGCACTTCATAAAGATGTTGTTCCACTTGGCTGAATTCAGACATCAGAGGCCCTAGTGTGAGTTACTTTTAACTATCTCGACTTTACGCATCGACCGCGTTCGGCGCTCCGATTGGCCGTTCACTGACCTTCACTGGTGAAGGGCCAATCGGAGCGCCGAACGCGGTCGATGCGTAAAGTCGAGATGGTTAAAAGAAACTCACACTAAAGCCTCAGAATTTAATAGTCTTTTCACCGAATTAAAAGAAGGTGGTTCTATGTTCATTCAGATAACCAATCACAGCAGGTAACGCGTGCTTGACGATTTCTCAGCTAATTTTTGTGTTGTTATTCGTTTCAGAAACCGGGCCTTATTCCCTTGAAAACACAAGTGGAACAAGCCCTTAATAAAACGCGTAGATGCGTACGCGCAGTTGCAATAAACTTTCTATTGCTTGTTATCGATCAAGTGTCTGCACATCCGTGCTGTAAATATCTGGATAATAAATGGCTTTCTATTAAAATGTGATTTATTTATTCGGATGTAAAACGTAACGAACTCGTGTATTTTTCTCTTATAGGTATGGTTAAGTTTTTTGTTAACTGTGTTACAAAGGTATCGAGATTTTATGGGCAGTTTAAAAAAAAACGAATATTATGTAAAATGTGTCTGTTCGGATTCAATATTTATGCAAGAAAAAATTGGCTGTCACCCTCTATTATAAAGGAATTAAACACTTACTCGGGACGGGACTTAACATAACTGGCGAAATGTGGATGTAGGTACTATAGGTAAACTTCTGCCTAACCATTCGAGGAAAACAGGCGTGATGTTATGTTATGTTAAATGATAAATGATTTTATTTCTGTAAGTAGGTTTGTACAAACACTTTTACACGTCAATCACATTTATAAAACTAGATGAGGTCGGCGTTTCCTATCTGACTACTTTGAGAAAAAAGGCCGAAACAAACTCAGAGGTCACAGTCTCTTTTAAAGTCCACACATAATCTTGGTCAGATCATGTGAAGACCATGCAGACCATGTCTGAAATGGTCTTTTGAGGAAAAACCAAACAGATTGAGTGGACCTGTCCAGTCAGTGCACGTATTTGTCAGTAATCGTGCAGCTCAACTCCAAATTTAAGGAGCTCAACGAATTAACCTAAGAGATCCTATTGATCCTGATTATAGTTGTAAATAAACCGTTTTAAACAAAAATCCGTGGTTAAAAACCATTTTGAAACGGTTTTTTAACTACGGATTTTGGTTTTAACGGTTTATTTATAACTATACTAATCCTGGCTAAAGAAAGTATCCTATTTACCGACTAGCCAATTCCCATCAAATCATTAAATTCTCAAATCCATAAACTTCGCTCACCGCTGTTACCATGCAGTTCTTATTTGATCCAAAAAAGCCATTTAATTTGCGCCTGTATTAAGTAAACGCTAAGAATGAATAGATTACTGGATATAAGTTGTATGGGGTAATAACCGACCTTGAGAACTGCCCGGACTACATGAGTGTTTTTTTTCTTCTTTTTTTTTCTTCTTCCATGTATCCTGTTTGCTAGGAATCCTACTGACGGAATTACGAGTAATAAGACTGGATGGCTCGTCATAAAAAAAATTAACATCCTAAGAAAGTGGCTATGCAATGATTATAAAGAGGTTTTATTGTATGTATTTCCGAGATTTATGTCTAAGAGATAATAATAAACATACTTATTAATATTGTTATGTTTGTTTCAATTTAAGCTTCATTTAGAATGGCGCGACGCGACTCGATCAAAATAATTTCAAGGAAAACTTCATGGTTTATCAATTACCGGTGTTGCGTCGTCGTGTCGTCGGTCGCCGTCACGTCGCTCCAGTCTGCACGAGGCTTTATGAAGCCATTTGTATTTAACATGTTCATTGGTAATTTTGTCCGCGGTTTTAACGGTAGACGTAAGCTACAAAAAAGCTTATAAAGTTTAAGTAATATGACGAAAGCGCTTCTCCAATGTTTCTTTAACATTTAACGACTATATATATAATAACTACTTAGGAGGAGCTCGTGGCTAATTAATAACAGTCGCACCGAGTCGATCCATCAGGTTAAGCTACGCCTGCCGAGGTTAGTCGGTGGATGGGTGACCATCTTTACATACCGAGACTCCTCCGTGCCTCGGAACGCACGTTAAGCCGTTGGTCCCGGCTGTCATTCGTGGATCTTTGACAGCCGTTACGGGTCGTCAGAAACCCGAAAGTCTGACAACCAGTCTTACCAAGGGGTATCGTATTACCCACTTACTGGGTTGTGGAGGTCTGATAGGCAGTCGCTCCATGTAAAATACTGGTATTCAGCTGCATCCGGTTAGACTGGAAGCCGACCCCAACATAGTTGGGAAAAGGCTAGGCAGATAGATTTATAATAACTACTTAGTTAAACTGTTTTATTTTGTGGACAGCCGTCAGATGGCCCCTGCTAGAATAGGTACCTACTCAAAAGTTTTTTTTTTTGTTAGAATCCCGTCATAATTATAATTTTCCTGATTTTATCTCGTACTTTCTTTTTTCATAGCGTTCCGTTTATTTTGTTTAAATATAAGTAAATCACATGCAGAAACCGAAGAAGGGTCGAGTTTCTCACAAATTAAGTATAATTAAGTCCTGTTTAAAACCACACGAACAAGACACAGCCATGTCTTTATTAAATTAATGATGCAGTAGTAGCTAATAACTACGATAAGTTTAAATTACTTACCGTTTCTTAAAGTACTTACCGTTTCAGTAATATTGATAGCTATTTGCATATTGTTCATTCATTATTTTGAAATGAATGTCCTGCAAACTTGATGGATGTTAAATACACAGCAAAATGTGTGAATGTGTTATTCGCTCGAACGTCTCGGTAATTTAAAAATACCTTTGCGTAGAGTTTTCTTTCCCTATTTAAACACACATGGAAATTAAAGAGAGATTTATTTTTTCCACGCCTTTTATTTTATGGTCTGCATCTCAGACCATATAAAAAACCAAGACAGAGCCCTGTGAACAATACAGTGGAGCATGCCAAAACTACACCTCCGCTCTGTGCATACACGCTCTCACGCACACATTTACAAAGTACCTACCTACTTACACCTCACTATGTGCACACATGTTTACGAAACCCACCTCACGTCACTGCGTTGACAGCGCTCTGTCTTGGTTTTTTTTTTAATCCGATGTCTGCATCAATAATTAATATTTTTGTTTGATACTTTTACAATTGGTATTGCTTGAATTGTCTTAATACCTAGGTACCCAAATGTTATTGTTTCTAATTATAACGAGTCATCTTTTGATAGACCCACGAAATTCGAAAAGTTATTACTACTTTTTTAATTCAACTCTATCATCTGTTTTCAGACTGAAAATGGGATACTCAAGAAACGTGCTGCTAGTCGTGGTCCTGGTGGCGCTGCTGAGCCACAGTCACGGCGCACCAACCAGGAGGTCACGCGCAACCGCCCTACAGACTGAAGAACCCACCACAGTCCGAGAGAACAAACTACAGGACGAGTTCAAGGAGACCACCACCACCACAGAAGCACCCATCACCAGCAGGAGGAACAAAGCGCTCAACCTCTTCGGCTTCTACCCCTCCTTCCTATCTTCCGGCATAGACTACTCCGAAGACGATGAAGACATCAACTTCACCGTCAACGACGAGAACTTTGAGGAAGAAGAACTCTCGCGAACCATCCCCACCAGACGCCGACAACAGAACAAGAAGAAAAATGGTAACGGACAGTACCAGAATGATAACATTAATTCGCTGCAATACGAAAACTCTCCCATCTTCTACATCCGGCTGCCCCCCACTCCGTACATGTTCGTTCCTGGTTTAGGGTACGTGTCTCAGCCCCCGAGCCTAGGACCCCCCATGGCGCCGATGATGCCTCAAGCACCGCCCCAAATCGCTGATCCTTTCATCAATCTGCCTATCGACTTTGTGTCTAATGGAAAACCGACTGGCGTGTATCAATGGAGTGGTGCGCCTGCATACCCTCAAATGCCCCAAGTGGATCCCTTCGGATATGGAGGTCAGCCCATGATGCCAGCAAGGCCGACATACAACGTACCTTCATACTCGCAACCCAAACCCAAGCCAGCTCCATCAAACTCGAAGATTACAAATTTAAAGGGCCAGTACATGTTCAACGGGAAACCAGGAGATAACGTGTACGTTCTAAGAGACGCATACAACTCCATATACTCGGATGCCCTCCAGAACTTTTACCCTTAAAGCCTGAGATACGTAGGATAGGATTGTGTCTGGCTCGTATCGAGCTGCTGTAATTAACGAATTTCGAGGGACCAACGTGCGGACGAAAATATATAAAAGGAAAGTTTACAACAAGTCAATGATCAGTAATTATGAGAAGGAAAGTTAATTATCCCCCACATAACGATGTTAAATGGAATCTTAAAAACAATTATATGCATAAGAAATGTGAGGGACTACAAGCTGCCAATTGTTGCAATTACTTGCCAAGAAAAAGTCGAGCTGACGTAGGCTCGAATATATTAAGAGTGAGATCTGCTACTTAATGAACTTATTAGGAATACGAATTTAAAATTTTCGGAAAGATATTTGTGCATATTCATTGTAACGAGTACTTAATTAGTACTTTCTAAATACTTTTAAGTTCATCTTCAGAGACCTGTGTGTCTCACATTTTGCCAGAATCAGATTTCTAATACTTTTTAAACTTATTTTAAATTAGTTTACCAAATGCAAGGTACGTAGTGTTTTAATAAGTTATGTAAACTTCCTTGCTTTTCTGATATAAGTACTTATTTAAGTAATTTAGAAAAATTAATAAACTTTTTAAATATTTATTTTAATATTAAAATTGTGATGTTGATCATAGTTATAATAAAATAAGCATCTAACGAAGTCAAAATATAGAATTTATCCGTACTTATAATGCTTTCATAAATTATGAACTCGGCTCAAACAAACGATCGATTTTCAGTCGAAGAACAAAGAAAAAACTCTCCGAACACATCACTTTTTTGTGATAGGAAAAAAAAAATTTAACCTTCTGCCATTGTAAAAAAATAGCAATAAAGTATACAAAAATTTTATAGCATAGATAAGTGGGTAGTTGTTTCGTAGTCGGTTTATCGGTGGTTTAGGTACTTACCTACTAGACACCCTTCGGCTTGCTGTGGAGCCTTGCACCTTAGAGCGGAGAAGAGTCTAGTAATACCAATAACGTTACTTAGAAGAATATTTTTACGCTCCAATTGACAGGCGGGTGCTGCGTAAACATTTTGTGAAGTGCATTAAAAAAAAAAGATGGCGGCGTTAGTTCCAATTTTAGCCACGCGCTAAAAGAACCTTGTAGCGTTATAGTTAGGTATTGTCGATTGTTTGCCTGAGCCTAAAACTAAGTGGAGCAATAACAATTTTGGAGTCAGCGCTAGATTTAAATTAAATAAGCAAATAATAATTTATTGAGCTTGTATTTATTCTTTAAATTATTTACTTAGTTCTAAGATTTCTTATTAGGTACAAATAATAAAAAATAGACCGTCCATGAAAATAGTGTTAAATAAATAGTGAAAATAAATGTTTAATAGAAGCTAACTTCGTAAACGTGACCTAGGTATTTTATGTGCAACAGATTTTGTGACATTTCTATACATTGTGAGTTAAAACTTTGGTGTTATTGTAATCTTCGGTTACATTGTAATGTTTATAGAAGACAGTAGATAAAAATCACCATGTAATTATATATTTTATTGCTAATATTGTATTATTATTCCGTTGGTAATATGGAATAAATAACTATAATAATAGCAATAAAGGGGCTAGCACTGAAGTGTAATTTTTAAATATAATAAGTATATGTATGTTGATCTAAATATGATTCGCGGCCATATCAAATATGGATTCACGGAATTATAAACATTAGAATTAGCAATACAACTCATATTATATAAGTGCCAAATGTCATGATTTCATGAAATTGACATTCAATGCACTTACATTAACTTAGAGAGGTGTAATGCTGATTCAAATGTTTATAATTCTGTAAATCCATATTTGTTACGGCCGCGAATCATATTTAGATCAACATACAACCCAATACTGACCTGCAAATTGCAAAAAACGTAAGAACATTGTAATTTCGCGGGCTACCCTGAGGCTTTCGCCTTAAGTCGGGTTGTGGATGAAGATGATGATGATCCACTCGTTCGCTTAGTTGTATTATATAACACGAATGTCACTTTTCTTATTTTTATTAAATTATAACCAATAATTTAATGTTATAGGTTCAACCCAGAATGTCACAATCAATTTAGTATAAGGTATGAATAATATGGATTGTTCCATCCGTATGTGTAGAATAATGGGATTTTCCAATATTGTACCATAAAGTGAAGGTACTACTCATTAGTTGATGTAGATGTAAACAAACTCATTAATTTGCAATATAATAATTATGAAAATTAAGACAATAAAAAATATTTTTATAATGTCTGTGTTTTTTCCCCCATTCCTATCATAAGAGAAGAAAACATTTGCAAATCTTGAATTACCTATATTAAATTAGGAAACAGTAACTAAGGCATGGGAATCACTGAAACCGCAAACTTCACTGAATTATAAAAATACTAATACACGGACGACTAAGCTTACGTGTATACACTATAGATAACCCACATTTCACAGTATGCTTAAAGGTTTCTTGTGTTTTAACATATAGGTACCTAACTGTTTTTGTCCCTATTAATAAAAATACCTACCTACTTATTTAAAATAAAATCCATCTAACTGGGGGCAAGCCTATTGCCGTAAATCGGTCCCCAATCCAGACATCCAGACACCAGACTGCTTCTGAAACATTCCTAAAATTGGTCACCAAATAGCACTTTTCCCGAACGAACCCCAGGACGTTTGACAGTCATATTCACGGCTACTAGACCAAAGAGATGTCCACTCCTATGGTAGTAATACTAAAAACAGAATGTTAAGACACATTGATACCCAAGCTAAATCGCTGTAGATTTAACCTTTTTTAAAGGAGGAGGTTATCAATTTTTTAAATGTTTTTTACCTCAGAACTTTCGACTGGTTGAACCGATTTTGATGATTCTTTTTTTATTTGAAAGCTAGTGCTTTCCGTGTGTTCCCATATAATTTTTTTAAATTTATTGCGTAGTTTTTGAGTTAGCTTCAATAATTAGGTATTTTTTCTCACTTAGTAGACGACATCTTATTTGACACAGTCACTGTTACTTACATAGCAGGTAGGATTTGTGTGGGGTAGGCACCACAACAAAAAAGTGAAAAAAAAAGGTTTTCCAAAAAAATATAACCGACTTCAAAAAAAATTTTGTTTTCTATAATCAAATTAAAATATTTATCTATTTGTATTGCTCATCTCTGTTACAAATTAGGTGAAAGCTTCTATTCAAATCACAAACTCTTCACCAAAATGGTAGCAGAGGCATTTTAAATTTCAAAGTTCTAAGAACTTGTAAGGTACATAATTATTATAGTGCGTTTCTATGCCGTAATGTTGGCTCCACTGTTGTAGTACGAACAAAAATACGCTAAGGCTTCGGCTTTTCTTTTCAGTTAAAGGTTTGCAGTCGGGTTTTTCGTTTTTTCAATAATTTGTTTGACTTATAGCTTTTTAGTTTATTTGGAATTAACTCATTACTAGTTTTATTTGATACCTACCAACATTGTTGTACCTAATTTATTTAAAAAAATATCTTTCCTTCCTTTTTATATTTGCAGATGAAATATAAAAAAATACTATACTTAGCCTATGTCACTCCCACAATTAAGACGAACCGAACGACAGCTCGTATGTTAAAATCCATCAAGCCGTTTAGGCTACAGAGTGTGCCAAAGAAATAGGCATATATACATACAAACATTAATACACTCTCGAAAAACATTACCCTCCTTCTGGGGCAGTCGGGCAAAAAGTAGTCCTAACATAGCTCTATGCAAAAACAATGCGAGAAATACCTACTTAACGCGTAGGAATCTATTCTGTTAGTTATTTATCACGCACACTACAAAATGCTTTTTAATCAGTGTTCTATTGTGTTCGCAATCTGTTGAACATGGATCTATCTATTCATCATAAATTAGTACCTAGTTAGCACGCTTAGCAGACCCATTGGTATATTTGATGTATGTTTATGAACAGGTAAAGCATGGAGGATTCTCATGTTCATTACTCTGAATTCCGGTTATAATTTACTTCCACTAGAGAGGAGGCGGTTCCTTTGGGGGCGTGCAGCGGGTGACGACGACGTACCGTTGTAGTAAGTAAGTCTATCCATTGTGTTACAAATTATTCAGTCATTGGGTTACTCATACCTACTTTATTAAACAGACATACTATTTACCACCTTTACCCACGTCATAATAATTATTATGATGCCAAACCAAACTTAGTAGCTATCTCTGCAAACGCCTATTGCGTTTAGTTATGACAAAGAATCGTTGAGTACGTTCATATTAGCTAAATATTTACCTTTAGAAATACTACAAAATATAAAAATATTTTCTCTTTAAAAAAAATGAATGTTTCCATATTTTGTTTACTCCATTACATTTCGAAAAAATAAATATTTTTTGAAAACCAATCATTGCGGTAGAACTAAACGAAACTACAGCTGTCATTCCGTACCATTTTCCGAACAACCAGAGAACTGTCAAAATTACGTTGGTCAAGTAAATCTTACGAGTAATAAATCACAGAAATAATACAATTTATCACTTTATTGCACATTATTCAATACAATATAATCCAAAGTTAACACGTATAACGAAATGACCCAATACAGTGATCAATTTAATGAAACAAAATAAAAAGAGAACATGGTGCTAATGGTTTAGCGTGACGACGTGCTTCAATGAACTAAAAAAAATGAAAAAGTGTGTTGTTTTCTTTGATCAAGTGTAGAGGATAATAATACCGTCATGTTTCGTAGCAGAAGTTGGTTCGGCGCCTCGTGGGGGCGTCCAAAAAACCCTCATTCCTTAGAAAGATTGAAATATTTACATAATATTCTTTGTAAAAACACTACTGTATCCGAAAGTAATCGGGGCACCTTAGTGGAATCACTTAGGTGTATAGCAGAGATATTGATATGGGGTGACCAAAATGACAGTTCCGTTTTTGAGTAAGTATCAGTTTTTGATCATTATTTCATTATTTGTAAACAATGCTTCCTTAATTGGACAGCAGATTACTTGAAAAGTGTGTAAGTCAAAAAATTGTGGTCTTGTTAATGAGAAAAAAGCTTGTTAACTTCATACAATGGTTTTCTGAAGATACCCTATAAAAGTAGCTATATTATTGATTTTTATGGTATCATTAAATTAGCCCTATGTCATAAAATATAGTACCTCATGTTTGATCATGTGCCGAGTCTTACAAGCAGTATGGATATATATATATTTATTCTTTGAACTCTATTACTTCCCAGGCAGAAAAGACAATGGCTAAAACACCGTACTTATATGTGTCTCCCGATTTTTGTCTGTTCTTTCTAAGTTTTGAACAAGTCACGATACAGGTTTAGTAACTTGTGCCCGGTCATGTTCCTGAATCTTTTTTGTTTCCTTCTTGCATTTTTTGGGTCATTCAATCTGTTAGTAAGACTCAGTATTTTGTACAAATTAAACCGGTTTAATTTCCATCTGCAGATAGGTAGATCTATAGTCTGTTCTGAAAGTATTTGAAGAAAATGTAAACAAACCCTTTTCTGGTTATATTATTACCCAGTCATTCACTAAAGGGAATAAAATTAGTAACAAATTCATCTGTAATTTACAAGGTTTCAACTTTTTATAGAACCACTTATTCCTTTTCATTTCATTTTGTTGGTTTACTATTAGAAATTATAAATTAATTATCAATTTTCAGCTTCTTTTTGGAGAAGAATATGCTGTCATACTTCTTGAAGATCATGAGACAGAAGTGTGGAGGATCATCATATGTTTGTGTACAGCTTTTGCAAACATTAAATATTCTGTTTGAGAATATAAGAAATGAAACATCACTGTGTAAGTTATTTAACTGTTTGGAAATATGTTTTGGCTTGCATGAATCTAAATAATTTGATGTTTTGTACACAAAACATAATTTATGTTTTGAATTGTAATTTGTATTGGCTTTTGAACTCTGATTACTGATTGTGTTCAACCATACACTTTCAACATGCACAAATGTTAGAAACAAACACCTGTGAGCAAAATAAGCAAATTAGCTGACAAATGAGGTTGTACTTTGTTACTCTATATTTCTCTATTTTGAATTCTGCTATTTTTTTTTTAACTAGCATAGGAAAATCACCAATTTTTTTTTCCAATTCTTGTTTTAGACCTTATTAGAGCTGAAATAAAGGTTATTTTCCCTAGTTTTTTACATAATTCTATAAGCTGCATACTTGTTACAGATTATTTGCTGAGTAATAACCATGTTAACTCAATAATTGTGCACAAATTTGACTTCTCTGATGAGGAGGTGATGGCTTACTACATATCATTCCTCAAGACGCTCAGTTTGAAGCTCAACAATCATACTATACATTTCTTCTACAATGAGGTAAGTTTTCATTAAAAACAATACTTTCCTCAGTCCTCGACTGTTTTATTATGTTTTTGTTTTCATAAACATGTTCATTATAATTGGAGGATGTTGTTTTACCAGGAAAATTCTCAGATAATTAATTTGCCGAATGTTACCTTACTAAATTATGAGTAGAATTAAATCACCATTATTCTCTTAAACACCTAGGCATTCTGTAGTTTCTGCCTACCTCCATGGAAAGGAGGCGTGAGTTTATGTAAGTGTACTATCGTGGTCTATAAATGTTTATCAATTTTCAAATTAGATTCTTTGCCACACTGTTTATTTATTTATTTATTTATATATACTTTATTGTACACCAGAAAATACATAGCGAACATAACTATATTTAACACTACAAAACATACAATGGGCGGCCTTATCGCTTTACTGTTTGCAGTAGTCTAAAATGCTATATCTTAATTTTAAAGTTGACACATTACCGTAATGACATTTAACAAAGAAAATAGGTTTAAGTTTTGAATCATTGACATTGACATAGATATGTGCATGCAATTATCAGCCTTAAGGTGGTAAACATTCTCAGACCGCAATCATATGTACATAGCCAGTCCTATTTAGTAACTAGTTTAATGTCTCTCATACATACCCATAAACCTTGATGCAATGCAATTGTGGTCTGTATTTAAAGGCCTCAAGACCATAATTGCTATACAGGCCATAGCTGATATTACATAATATAGCCCAATAGAATACTAATACTATTCGGCTATAAAGGTACACCACTGACTACCTGCAGTATTGTCTCTCCGTCTTACTTTAATCCATCCAAAGGTTGTCTGTAAAATATCGCTTTTAGCGATAAGACCGCCCATTGTGTCACCCTATGTAAAATTTATACATTTGTATCTGTAATTTTTATGGTGTACATAATAAAGAGTAGGTATTCCATTCTATTCTATTCTATAAAGTAACTAGCTGATGCCCGTGGCTTCACCCGCGTGGATGACGGTTATTATATACTAAAACCTTACTCGAGAACCACTCTATGCATTGGTGAAAACAGCATGAAAATCGGTGCAGTCGTTTTTGAGTTTATCGCGAACAGGATGACAGACAGACGCGGCGGAGGACTTTGTTTTATAATATGTAAGGATAAAAGCTGAATACCCAATCCATCACTGTGATTGACGAAACTGCGGAGTAAGGAGAGGAAATTAATAATCCACACGGATAACTAAACATACTCTTTTACATTCATAAAAATTATCTTTGTTTTTACAAAGCAAATAAAATAATTATCATTTAATTGTAAAATAAATGACCACAACACTATTATGTCTGATACACTTCTCTTATCAGCTGTGATTATTTAAAGGTTTTCTGTTTAGGTCAAGGGTTATCAATTAGGTAATCTTTAGTTCAGGTCCACAGTATTTCCTTTCGAGATTTCGAGAGTAATATTAGCAATAAAACAAGCAGTTATTTACAGGTTATAAGATTGTTAACTTTAAATAATTAATACAGGGAAGTCAACACAGTACCTGTTTGATTTTTACATTCATAAACCATAATGGTTCCCAGTTTTCCCAAGCCTATACCATTTTGGCAGTTTGGTATTGCCAGTGCACTAAAATGCTTTTACAGATCACGCATTGGCGAAAAGAATTTTTAGATAAGACCTCATGTTTAGTTCGGCTACATGTAACAATTTTCCTTATCAAGTAGTGTTCATGTTACTATGATAATACCATTAACAGCTGCATAGGTACATTGGTGATTGGGTGTCGAATGCGGATATGCAATTAATGTCAATATTCCGCATCGGAGTTGACATTATACACATATTTCCCTACCTACTGGTCTATTTTGTAGGTTGGGCAATATGTCAATAATTTTACTACAGAATAGATGTACCTACAAAACTCAAGGTTGCGTTTGGTGTCAATTTCAAGTCACGAACTATAGCGTGTTTCGTTTTAAAACATGAGCAAAAAAAATAATTCGTTGTACATACCTATCACATTTGTACACGACATGTTATAGTTCGGGTTTAAAATATCAGTAAACCAAGGACACCTGTATTGATAATACTTTTTGATTAACATATTCTGATGCATGCTATGACTCTGCCACTGCTCTCAAAATGGTGAAGCAAAACATGATGCGAAAACCGGCATGTCCTAGAACCAAAATTGCCTGCCAGTCTAACTACGGCCCACTCCCTCTCATAGATAGGAGGCCTGTGTCCCAGCAATGGGAACGTTATAGGTTGATTATGGTATGGTTATGGTTGGCTATGAGGAGTCGATACCAAATTAATAAAGAAGTCTGTCTGTACATGCTTTGAAAGTGACATACTATTAATATTGGCAGCACACGAAGGATTTCCCGCTGTACACGGAGGCGATCAAGTTCTTCAACCATTCGGAATCAATGGTGCGCATTGCTGTGCGCACCCTGACCCTCAACGTGTACCGAGTACAGGATGCCAGCATGCTCAGGTTCATTAGAGATAGGTATGTAAGATTAATTCTCCTATAAGGACATCCCCCTAGACAAGGTCACATCGTACAGACGTTTCTGCATAGGTGACTCGAAGTTGTCGCCACTTTTCTAACTCAGTATGAATTTGAAAAGTGGCGACAACTTCGAGTTTTAACAGAAATAAAATTGATTTGAATCAACACATAAAGTATCAAGTACTGTCATTCGAATCAATTTCGATTATATAAAAAATCGAAAAACTTCGGGAATAAGGCACTGAAGCCGCCGAAGCTGATTTAAGGTTGCATTAACTGACTTTGTCGTGGGGGCTGGTGTGCGGTCTATGATATTGTATTTACATGCGTGACAAAGCTCTATTGACATTGAACTTAAAACGTCTACAATCTACAATTTACGATGTGGTCTAGCTTCGATTTCGACGTAAAGTCGCGATGTCGCGCGCTTTGGTTAAACTTAGACTGGGTTCAGTTGCCATCGAGGGCTACCAGGTGACTGGTGAACACTGATGCATAGCCTCGAAATTTGTTAAAATTGATACCTGCCTGCATTTCTAGTAGCTTGTAGTTTTAATGTCGTAAGTCTCCTTTCGACATGTGTGTGTCTCGTAAAATTAAGTTAGCAGGTTTGTGATAAGTGCGTACGTACCTGAGGTGAAACAAAGAACGATTATCCAAAATGAGGCTCAAGGATATGGACGATAAAATATTGCAGTCTAGTATTTCGTACGTGGTTATTAATAACTTGTGCCAATGATATTATAATAAACAGATATGTTATACACTCACAAAACAACCGAAAAAAATGTTCCGCGCTGTAGCGGCAGCACACATACCCACGTTTCATTCATTTTACATTTCACTACAAGTAAAAATGATAGAAAGAGATGCCTTGATATAAACAGCAAGAAAAAAAGAGACAGCTAGTGTTGTCAATTGCGCGCGAATGTAAACAGACATTATTCTGCCCACCAATCACCGAATATTGGCATCACAGACTAACAAATTTAACGAGACAGAAGGTACAAACCGCGCGTACTAAATTTGTACACGCGGTTTGTACCTATGGTGAGAAATAAAACACGATGTAAAAGGAAAACAATATTTATTTAGTACCACAAATAATCATACACCTTCAAAAAGATTCAGTTATTTTTACAAAAAAATCACGTTTGTTGTATGGGAGCCCCCCTTAAATACTTGTTTTATTTTAATTTAATTATTTTATTTTTAACATAGAAAATAGATTTGCATTACAATATTTATGAATTACAAAGATGTGTGCATGCAATTAAAAGCCTTAATGTGGTAAACAACGATACACTATTATTGTCGCGTGATACCCCATAGGTGCATGTGACATTTCGGGCATTTTACCGATGCACCTATACGGTATCACACGACATTTGGGAAGTAAAAGTGAATATATAACTAAATACTCAGTGAATATTTCCAGCATCTACCTGTTGCCGTTATCAATATCGAGCAAAAACTAGCAAAAAATCACGTTTGTTGTATGGGTTAAATGTTTATTTTATTCTGATTTTTAGTATTTGTTGTTATAGCGGCAACAGAAATAAATCATCTGTGAAAACTTCAACTGTCTAACTATCACGGTTCATGAGATACCGTCTGCCTGGTGACAGACGGACAGACAGACAGCGGAGTCTTAGTAATAGGGTCTCGTTTTATCCTTTTGGTACGGAACCCTAAATATAGAAATAGCTTTATTTTAATATTCTCTGTGATATTATGGTAATGATAAGCTATCTATATTTTATTTTCCAGCACATGATATGTTTATTTTAAATTTAAGTATATAAATTATTACATAAAACAAAATGATTAAATAATACAAGTTTAGAAAAAAGGAAAACAGAACTGTGGGGTAACGATGACTTTAATGCCTACGTTTTCGCATCTGTACTTTTATTCTATGTCCGGAGTGAATGCGTCCTTGTCGCACTCACGACAATAAAATGTATTTCCATTTCTTTCTTTTTTATAACCTCCGAATATCAGAATATTAGGAAAATAATTAAAATAAATAATAAATCGAAGTATATTGCGTACTTCCATGTGGTATGAGATCCCTTGTGTTTTACTAACTTTCGCATAATAATTGGTACACTTTCTCAATACACACGATGGCATTTTTTGTTTATTTTTGCTGCTTCAACTTAGCGTATTACTCGTCGCCATGCGTGTCGCAGACTAAAGCCAATACGTTACAATTGGGGTGTTTTCGAGTCTTCACGATTGCGCGCTCACAACATATCTGTTTAATATAATATCATTGACTTGTGCATAATAATAACTTTACTTCAGTTCAGTTGGAATACATGTAGTATCATTTAAAAGCCATGCATATTAAACTATGTAGATATCTCGGTCATTTCATTAGTGGTCATCAATATGCTAACACAGTTTGCTGTCCCACAGGACGGCAGCCCCATACTTCAGTAATCTCGTTTGGTTTATCGGCAAACACATTCTAGAACTAGACGCGTGTGTCAGGACCGACGCAGAGTAAGTCAGGCTACTAAATTACTTATGATTTTGTTTTGGTCTGTTTTGTTATGTTCGGTTTTCATTTGCAATAATTTTTTTGAGAGTAGATAGAATTTTTTATTAATTTTTGTTTCATTTTGAAGATTTCTTTCTCAATCCACCGGTTACATACTAAATGTACCAAATTCAAAATCGTATTTTCGCAGTATCCGAGCATAGACAATATTTACGACTCAAAATTCAGAAATTCCTTTTCCAGCCATCAATCACAGCAGAAACTGGATGACTTAGTAGCTGAACACCTTGATCATCTTCACTATATCAATGACATCTTATGTCTAAACATTCCTGACCTAAACGATGTTCTGACGGAGCATCTTTTGCACAAACTTCTAGTGCCGCTATACATTTACTCACTCACGTCTGAAAGTGTAAGACGACTGCAGTCATCGTCACCTTACAATAGAGATCACATTCAAAGCATAGAAGCAATTACAAGAAACTTAGAAGCTATACTAAAAGGAAAAAACGCAGAATCTCCATCGCGAATGACATTCCCCAGACAAAGATTGGATTCAGAGGACGACCCCAAACCATCAGTGTCGTGCGTAGTGTCCCTGTTTCTGTTATCGCAAGTGTTCCTTATTATAACGCACGGCCCGATCGTACACGCACTGGCCTGGATCATATTACAATCAGACTTATCAGTTTTCGAGGACGGCGCGACCAAGATACTAGAAATGTACATTAGCAATGCAAAGTCCAATGTCAAATTAGAGTTCTCTAAACCGCAACTAAGTCTAGAGAAGGCTTTAGAGAATACTTCAAGTGAGAGGGACTACACTACCCCAGAATACGCTGGTCCTAAAACATTCGGATATGATACCGATCACTCGAGTTGCGATCTCGATCCCGAGTTGGTTTCGACTTCCCTTCCGTCCACTTCACACATAAGCGAGTCGTCGAGCATCGGTCACGATTCCACTGAGGATTTAGTTACTCAAATACATCCAGCAAAAACTACTAGCTCGGGCACTCTTAAAGCCAACATGCCCGACTCGCCTTTGCCCGATTCAGGGATCGAATCGAGTTCGTCGAAAGCGAACGAATACAATAACATTACTGATGAAGAGAAACAGAAGCTGCTTGGTGCAGCACCGAGTACTTCTGCTGAAAGGTCAGCGACGTTAGACAGTATAATAGAGAGAGAAAGTAAGGAGATTGAGAAAAGGCCGTTTTTGAAGACAATATTGGACTCCTTGGACTGTAGTGAGAATGATTACAAAGCGTTGTTCGCTCTGTGCTTGCTGTTCGCATTAATCAACAATAAAGGTGAGTCAAATATCACATGTGGCCAATTTGTAGATAATATCGTCATAATATGGTCCGACCTTTATGATGCCATTCACCTTACATTATTAGACTTTATATTAAGTTTTCCTTTTGTTTGAATTGAGGTCATATTAATACGCGAATACTGTAGATTTTATAGAATTACGAGTATAAAGGCAACTGGAATAACAAGGTATTTTTTAGAATGAACATTTTGAACCTCACCTACGCAACCTCGAAAAACCTTAACCTTAATGCCCGCGCGAACAAGGTTATTGCACCGTGCAATGCTCGATTCAAATATTATTTTGAGCCCCATCTTAGATTCACGTGTTCGAATTATTATTTTATACATATAGCGTTTATGCTTGTTCTTTTAACTAATTATATCTATTCTCTGTCTTTTGCTTCCTTCGGATTATAACATAGTTGGTAAGTTAGTTTCACTCATGTTTCAATCTTATTACTCACATTGTCAACGGAACATTATACACTGGGGCTATTAAGACTATTACCCTTCATGGCGGCTTAGCACGCAATTATTTCCCTCAGTCATATGTCACGATATATTTTGCAAAGGTCAAAATAACACAATCAGACAACAAAATGTCCGTACTGTCGTAGCATACACAATATTTTGTTTGAAATAATATACTACCAACGGTTTTGCCCGGCAATGTTATGACGAGTAATATTATGAACAATAAAGTCGACTAATCATGGGGAGGAGAACCAAAATCAGTTTCCTTTTGCATGGTTACGAAAACATGTAGCTGTCACCAATCACTCGAAATGATGGCCTATGTTAAGGCTTCAATTATTATTATTATAAATCACTATAAAGGAGTGACAACACTCGTCGACGCGGAATTGGCTTCAGCTGGTTAGAAAGAGCATTAAGTCCACTCAATTAAAGCGAAAAAGAAGTCATTCGCCTCGTTTCGGTTTGTATGACGCGACTCGACACCGATCGGAAGCGATCTTGCGTTGTGACGCATAGACTCAAGCTGACTCTCTTGTCGATAAGTGTGTTCACTCCCTAACTTACTCAAAACATTATGAAAAGATTTTTTACATCAAGTCATGGTCATCCCACAAACTAGTCATATTTATTTTCCTATTGTAGGAGTGAACACGGAACTACTAGACACGCTGCTATGTCCCGAAGAAGAGATAACGTCTGGTACACACGAACCCAGCGGGGTCGCGAGCGCAGCGCCCTCTGGCGATACAATGTCATCGCCGCCAAAACAACACCAGCTGCAGAGCTTCAATGCGTTGCTAATATCGAAGCTCATGGCGATCGCCAATTTGAGTTGTAAGCCTGGTTAGTAACTTTGAATAGTTTTTAATAACTGTAGGAGAGAAATGTTGCGAGCAATCTGACAATCAATAAATATGGCATAAAAATATACTTATGCGCAAGATGTAGGTACTGATGTGACGTTTTACGACTCTGGCTATAATTTCTCAGTCTTAAATCTGAACTGTTCAAATACGTACGAACAAATTAAGACTCGTCCCTTTATTTCTTTCTAGCTTCAAAAGTCCGTCTAGTAACACTAGAGCTGAGCGTGACTCTGATGCGCGTGGCCATGTGCGGCGCGGGCGGCGGCGCCAGCGCGCGCCACGCGCCCGCGGCCGACGGGCTGCGCGCGCGCGCCGCCGCGCTCGCGAGGAACTTCTACAAGTGCGACGATATCTTCCTGGACATGTTTGAGGATGAGTGAGTGACAAAATATTTAAGTTTTATATACCTAGTGCGGAACGGGTCCTGGGCCACAAATCACAAAAAAATGCATAAAGTGCTAAACGAATTTAAAACATCGTTCTATTTCTATCAGTTGTTTGAAGATGACAGAGACATAACGATGTTTTAAATACGTTTAACGTTAAACGTATTTACTGATTCGTGGTGCAAGTGGGCCTTAGTGTGAGACGGATCATGATGAACGTGGTGAAATAGAGAACTAACGTGAAATGTGCTAGACTTGACAGGTTTCCCAAAACAAACTGCGCCGCTATCACCTTTATTAAGATCTGTGTCGCACTGTACAAATATTTTTTTTTAAATATAATTGGTATTGTTTGATGCCCAGTGGTACAAAACTTTGTTTTTACTTGAAAAACGTTGGTTTCTCTTGAATGACTACGAATATCCGTATATAGATAAAGCATTTTAATAGTGGTATTCTCGTGTTATATCAGCCGATAAAATATCTTTATCTCATAAACGTAATGACAGATATCCTTTGTCATTATCAATATATTATGGCCATAAACACAGCTATTTGCTCATTTTTATCACATCTCTTTATCATAGAAACTGATGTTAAAATCTTTTATATTTGGGACAGGCCTAAAAGCTTTAATGTTATAACTACACTAGCTGATGCCCGCGGCTTCGCTCGCGTGGATGTCGGTTACTATATACTAAAACCTTCCTCGAGAACCACTCTATATATTGGAGAAAACAGCATGAAAATCGGTGCAGTACTTTTGAGTTTATCGCGAACAGGACGACAGGCAGTCGCGACGGAGGACTTTGTTTTATAATATGCAAGGATTATACACGACTACAGCTACTAAAGTTTGCTCTGAAAAAAATATACACTAATGTGTGTCAAAATTAAAAGTCATTTAATTCAAACTAGGCTGAGAATCAGCACTTTTTGCACGTGTAAAGTACATATGCCAGTCCCCCAAAACGTCTGCAAGGGTTGCGGGAAAGACCGAAAGGAAAAGCGAGACCCTTGGCAACAGGCAACTGAAGGAACACGGGTGGGTTTTAGTCAGTAAAAGTCTGATACGCCCTCCCGCTCCGCCCAGAGCGGGAGAAGTCATTTGAAAACTTCCCAAGCTCAAAAAAAAAGGCCCCCAAAACGCCTGCCCTTCACCACTTCCTACTGATATACCTGGGAAGAAGAAGTTGCGCAACAAACTCCCCTGTAAAGACAAGACTCATTTCTTTGGCCGAAGCTAAGAAAGTAAGCCCTGTAAAGAAAACTATATGCTCATTAAATGATAAACCACAAACATAACTTAATCGCACGGAGTTATTAAAATGTGATGATACATCTTGGTGCCTGGGGCAGCTAAGGGATCCAAATGGCGAAACGTCTCTAAGACAGTACACAGATCTGTCGTACCCCCGTACACTTTATACAAAAACATCAAATGGTTTTAAAACAATGACATCTATATTTATTTACATAAGGTCTATTATTCATTTGAACAGGTACTGTGAGACCAGTAAACGGCCATTGAACGTGGAATGGCTGTGTATGGACGCGGCAATATTATTACCGCCTACTAGGACGCCGATGTCGGGCATCGCATTCGCCAAAAGACTGCCGAGTGGAGAGGTAAATCAAGTATGATTTATACATACAACAATTAATAATTAAATACATTTCGCTCGTGCCAAGGGGTATCGTATTACCCAGTTACTGGGTTGTGGAGGTCAGATAGGTAGTCGCTCCATGTAAAATACTGGTATTCAGCTGGATCCGGTTAGACTGGAGGCCGACCCCAACATGGTTGGGAAAAGGCTAGGCAGATGATGATGAGCTCGTATTCCTCTAATGGTCTTCGTCATTATTTCGAGTATTGAATAAAGCGCAAACACAACATAATGACTTTAAACACACTTGTCAAACATTTTCTCGGCTATAATATGAGTTTTCAAAAGCGCCATTAAAATGTCTCCTCTCGCCGCTGCAATCAATTAATTCGCATCTCAATTGGTTACTTATATATTATGTTTATGATGCTGATGTATATTAAAATATTACATAATTCTAACAGATGGAAAGGGCACGGCGAGCAATACGCACCTTCTTTCTGATCCGGGACTTATATTTGAAGCTGACTGGGAAACCTGAAACACAGTTGCCTCTAACTAACCCTGTGCCGTTCGTTCAAGTTGGAGACGTTTTGGACCTTAGTAAGTACATATTTTCTTTCATATTTCATTATTCTGTGGCCCATATTAGGGATGCAAGAAGTGTCGAAAAGTATCGATATATATCGTATCGATATTTAAAAAAAAATATCAATATCGATTTCGATATATCGAGAAAAAAAAACGATATATCGATATATCGGTGGAATTTTCATTTTTTTTATTTTTATTTATGTAGTTCAAGTTTTTTATTCATTAAAAATACCAAACTAGGAAAAAAAGATATACTTTTTACGGCTCTGAATTTCAGCGGTTTTGGTCAGTGGCGACAACGGTGTTGCTATTGGAAATATATCGGTTTTGATACATTTTCGATACTTGATATGTTATATCGATACATCGATATATCGAAAAAATAAATATTGCCTAAAAATATTGATGTATCGATCAAAAAATATCGGTATTTCGATATATCGTTTTTTTTTTTTTGCCGTCTATCTTTATCTTTTATCTTTTAGCCGTCAGCTCAGTAGTCACATTCTTTCTAGCCATATCATCTTTCACACAGTTCAGCCATAGTTCTTTAGTCTTCCCCTACTCTTATAGCCATCCACATTAATTCTTAACTTTTCTTACGACATTTTCCTCATTCTTCCGCAACGCATTCTCTTTAATTTTTGAAATATGTAAATAAATTACTTCACATAAGAATTCAATTAAATAAAAACAGTAAAACAAAGCACCTTTATTTACCGAAGAAAAGCTGCCAACATTTTAGAATAAAACCTTCTTTATTTATAACACCAAGTCCTGGCCATGTTAGCAGAAAAAAATATGCAACGCCAATAAAGAGAAAAAAAAATTAAGAATAAAATTATATGGCATTAGTTTTTTTTGACGAAAAACAGCCTGCCTTTCTTGTTTAATCTTTAAAATTTTATGAAAACCTTTTTTATTCGAATTCAAATTGTGTTGTTCATGCAAATAGGCTGTATGTTGAAATACCATAGTCCACGAAGAGTTCAATATTGTAAAAATGAGTTTTGAAAATGGCAGGAGCATAATTTTAATAACTTTTTTTACAGATGATTCTGATCTCATATCTTGTGATATTATACAAAAAGACGGCACATGGCAGCATAGGTTTCTTGCAGTAGACAATATACAAATAATTTTAGTCGAGCCTGACAAACAAAGGCTTGGATGGGGTGTCGCCAAACTTGTTGGAAGTCTACAAGACTTGGAAGTAAGTTAATTATTTTCACTAAATTAAATTAACGTTCATTCAGTCTTATCTCTAACGTGTTAAAGTTGATTTTTCAAAAAATAATCGTTATCATTCTGTTTTTTTTGCGTTCTAGATAAATCAGGTACCAAATCAATGTAATTTTAGTTTTTCTAGTACTATTATTTTTATCATAGAACTTTTTAATCAATTATTATTTACGCTATCTTTGATTTTGTATCTAGCACTTTCTTAAAGTAAATAAATATAAGTACATACTTCCCTTTTTTTTTTTTTTTTGCTTATCACTATGGCAAGCTTCGTCATTACTTGAAGCTTCACAGTGAATTTTAATTAGTCTATAGTTACGCTTACTTAGTGCCATAAAAAGTGCTGCAAGGGTCTATTGGCGCTCGATTGACGTTGACAGGGGCGCTGTAATCACATTTGTCAAATTGTTTTGTGAAATTTATTGAAAAAACTAGTTCCAATTTTGCCCACGCGCCAAAAGAACCTAGTTGCGCTCTAAATAAATATTGTATTTATCTAAAATTTGATTTCATCTCTTTTCCTAATTAGATACAAGGTGATAAAGAAGATCCCCGTTGTCTGCACCTAACGATACATAAGCCGCGAGTAGGTGCGTCCGGCGCACTTCCTCGCACCGTGCTGTTACGAGCCAAGTTCAAATTTGATGACCATATACGCAGCATGGCTGCTAAGCAACGGCTTACTAAGGTACTAGTATTCATTATTACTTAACAAGTCGTGCACCCGATGGGTTTTCCCATCTGCAAAAGTTACGAACTTTCATACTTATAAACTTTGATCCCCTATATAAGGGGTTTTTTTTTTAAATCGTTCTTTAGTGCTCACCCTGGTTATATAATAAACTTTTGTGCAATATTCCATACCCATCACTTTAGGCTGAGCGTTGTCTGTCGGTGAATTTAAGATTTTGATTAAGTAGATCACTACAGTCATTGTGTATACTGGCTGATGAGGGTAACACTATTTCTGAAGCCTATTCCACTCCATTCATTTTTGAAGTGATAACTTCTTTAGGCTAGTTGAGCGATTTTTGGTACGGGTTACTCATGGATTCGCTAGTGTTTTACTATGGAATATAGATGGCGCTTATATCAGTTTTGATTTTGTCGGCAGTCCCCATGACTGCCTATTTTTTGGTGGATTAATTGGATGTTGATGTTTTGATAAACGTAACATCGAAGAGGATACATGACAGACAGTAAATTTCTTAATCTACATTATACATGTAAATGTGAGAGATTTTAGGGTTATTTAACTTACATCTATATTTAGATCACTTTACAACTTACTTTTTTATGTATTTTTGCAAGTACTTTTTTTTTTGTATTTTCCCCCCATTTACAGGGGGAAAATGTTGAAAAAGAAATACAATTTCAATCAACCATTCCTATAATCTTTTGCTACCAGGGTCGCACGAAGTCCCGTCAAAAAAAGATGCAGCAGATCGGTCGGTTACTGGAAGTGTCAGGCATGTGCGCACCTTCAATGGCTCCCCGACATCGACCATTGTTTGCCAGGCCAGCATTAGCAACTGTACGGCGATCCACAGGTATTTATTTTTTTACCTGATCTTAAAGCGATATTACTATTTATTTTTATATTCTTATTTAGACAGTTTCGTTGTAATTTCAAAATACAGGTTGTTTATATGAGATTTTATTAATTAACTAGTTGCCCACGGTTTCGGTCTCGTGGTTTTTTCTAAATTAAAATTAAAAGTAGCCTAAGTTATACTCCTTATAACATCTATCACAGCTATCTGCCAGTGACTGTCCCGTCAAAATCGGTCCAGCTTTTCGGACATTAGCCGGAACAAACAGACAAAAGTTAAAAAAAATGTATTTGTTATAAGTAACGTATATACTTTCGTAAGCATTTATTAAAATGCTGGAATTACAAACACACTTCAATTTTATTTATTTGTATTGATGTATAGATGAGACCTGCTTTAAAAGAAAATTAATTCTAAATTCAGTCAAAATTATTCTTATTTTTAATTATTCGTTCTTATCTATTTGTAGGCTAATATTTTATACTAATAGTTCCGAAGGGGTACGTATTGTAAACTTTAAAAAGGTCATGGTTAACATGTCAAGATTCTAGCTCAAGGTTGGTAAAATGATGAAATAGCTATTAAATAAAGTTTACACAAAACCTAGTTAAAGTAACAAACAAACCAAAGCATACGATGAACCCTTGTACAGAATCAATATCACACTCTATACAGTTGTGTCGGTAGGTGGAGAAGACGACACAGATCGACGCCTGCGCAGGCCGAGCGGACACATGCTTAAAGATGGCATCGTTGTCTATCGAGAACGTACTACTAGCAGAGAAAGGTAAGTCATAGAGAACATTATTAAGTACACCTAATTTTTTGTGGTTGTCATAATAATTATGTCACTAACGGATATATTACTCTGTCATAAATATTTTATAATCATATATCTATTTCTCGTGTAATATCCCCCTAAGGCATCAAGCATGCTGAGGATGGATGTTATAAAATACAATAGACGTAGATATATTTAGTAACCTATTCCGCTTTACTATTCTTCAAGAGTCATAAAATACCCTGTAAGAATCTCTCTCTCTCTGTACTCTGCGTCCAGCGCTCGGTGTGGCAACACGTCGTGTTCTGGTTTGCAATTGGTCAATCGTCATCCTGAAGATGCCTCGTTGAGAGGTGAAACACGTGTCGATTTCTTACAGGGTTTTTTATGACTCTTGAAGAATAGTTAAGCGGAATAGGTTACTAAATATAATCTACGTCTATTGTATTTTATAATGGATTTCCGCAAAGTCACGCCTGAATCAATTAACTATCTGATGGATGTTATGTTATTCTCATACAATAAAATACATAGACAAGTAAATATTAAAAGTGTTTTTTGATTTTACTACGACGAAAATTAGAGTCAAAATCGCAGTGAAATTAACACTTATAATATCATACCCATTATTATTATTTTCTGAAAGACTGCTACTTAACTTTATAAAATAAAATAAATAATGGTTTTAAATACATTTTAATTACGAAAGTACTAATTTTATGATATTTCATTTCACATTATTATAGTAGTGTATCGCGAAGCAGTAGCGCCCACGGATCTCGGGAAGGTTCACCGCGTTCGCGATCCGAAGAGATACCGATGGAAGATATTAAGAGGAACGCAGTAGTTTCCAGTCTAGCGGCCCCACCCGTCGTACCACAGGTATGTACATACCTTTATCTTTTGTTGTCTTTGTCTTGCTTCATAAATCCTCAATTCAGAATCTCAGATAATATTAAGTATCAAGTTTTGGAGCAGCAAACTCAATGTCAAAAATGACAAAGTTTAAATTCCATTGCAACCAAAATTTATTTAGGACCTTTTGTTACAAAGTCAATTAAAATCATCTTAAACTACATAACGCTAAAGCAGATAGTTATTGTGGCGATGGAATGTACATTATCTGAGGTTATTGAGTATAAATGTTAGCCAATGGCACTCCACTGCTGGACATGACATTCCCAAACCATTCTAAAATTTAGTCGTTCATTTTTGTGTTAATAAAAATACGAACTGGACCTTGAGGGCGCCACCAGCGTTGAAATTTTCTGTCGGGTATAAAAAAACTGCTATTTCATAAAAAAAAAGTGCAAACCTACACGGTCAAAATGTATGGAACAGCAGATATTTTATAATAACTGACGAGAATTTTAACGCTGGTGGGTTTAGAATCATGCGCTAAATTCATGGTAAAAGATTGCGCGTCGATGTCAGGGCCTGTACATAAAACTGCGTTGCGACGTCGCATCGCAAAAATCAGCGACGGTACCCTAATATTTTCTTAAGAAAGCTTCTGCGTTGCGAATTCGCATCGCGCCGATTCGCAGTTTTGTGTACAAGCCCTTAAACCGTGTATATTTTTGTTAGCCTAGTCAATGTTCAGCAGTGGACATCTATCGGCTAAATGAAAAGCCTTCTCCTACCTACATACCCACTGACCCAGATATTCTTTTTGATTCCGAACAAATCTCATCGAAACAAGAACTTACCAAACGATGCAGACAAGGAGATGAGCTTACATGAAAAGTTGAACATCCATAATCTGTAATGTATGTATTAACTGTAGTCATTGTTGCAAATATTTATTATGCTAAAACATGGACGTAGCCAAGGTTCAAGGTAACGTGACGGAGAGAGGTGAAATTAAATTATTATTAGTCAACAAAAGCGTTTTTGTGGCTTGTATTTTTTTTTTTTTTTTGTGAGGCTGTTCATCTTTTTTTAATGGCTTTCTTTTATACTAGAATCGTTTGTTTTGTGAATACAAATACATTTATGTTTGTTGCGGAAACCATACAGCCAAAATGCCTACACCATGATATTATTTTTTTTTGTATTTGTAATTTTTCGGGCAGTTTCGCGAATGAGACATCCCATTAAAGTTGTGCTTAAAACTATCCTGGCTACGCCCATGTCTAAGCAGCTCTACAAATCCTCCCAATATCTTTTACAGAGTCAACCAAGCACATCGGCCACTCTCCTTAAGGCGAGCAACTCATCAGAAGAAACATCATTCATATCGAGCGAGCCTTCACGACCGAAGCGCATCAAGGGGCTCGTAGAAACCATATGATATTAGCTAGCACACGCGACCTTTTGGAGAATTGCACGGTAAATGCACTTTTTCTCATTGTCAGTAACTAAAATGATCAAAAATAACATAAGGAATAGTGCGATGTTAATAAAAAAAACATGTGATAAGAAAACGTGTCATATGAAAGTCACGTCATGGACAAAGGCCTTTGAAACCTTTTTTATTATGAAAACTTTGGAAACTGTAGTGAGGAGTTACAAAGGGTAGTGGGTTGAATAAATGGCTCAAAGAAAGATGTTTTAGTACTACAAAATTAAATTCTGGGTCAATGATCTCTTTGGTCCCTCTCCCTAAATTATGAGAGTAAATGTTCATGTCATTGCTTAAAATTTCAGCGTTTTAACCAATGATGTGATATGAGATTTAATTTTTATTTATTTACATTTTACTGACTGTTATATTTTGTTTACAATTTTGACGAATTACTGTTTGGATTGAAGGCTATAAAATTTTTACGTAGTTTATTAGATGTTTGTTTACATAATGTGATTGACAATCCTGTGGAGTATTGTTAATATATGTAAGGTTTCATGGACATGCTCTAGTTGACAATAACTGCGATATGCTAGAATAAGGATTGTCTATAGTTACACTTTAAACCTCTATAAGTGATCACGTTAAAAAAAAAAGCTTTTAACAAAAAAATATCACTGACCATCTTTCAAGTATGTATTCTTTCGACGTTTGTCCAAGGATAAGGCGCAAATTGTTAAGGATTTTCATATACAATTGGCAGCTTACAAACTGAGAAAAGTGACATCATATCATACACATTTCATGAAAATCTAAGATTTTCAAAACTTCATAGAAGTTTTAATTTCAACCATCCGGGATGTCAAATATATATTTAGCCTTAGGTATCATAGGCGGTCAAATATTAAGTTTTTCTGCCTTCGACACTCATGTAAGTATTATTTCAGTTACCAAGTAAAACAATAATTAATTTGTTAGGTCCTTCTTAATTATTTCAATACTATTTTATAGGGTATGTTAACATTATTTTCCTAGAATAGTCCGTATCCTCCATTCATGTGTTTAAATACTGTCAAAGCTAAAACTATGAAGTTATAAAATTAAAATATGTAATTTCTAGACTCAATAAATAAATGAATATTAAACTTTATACGCAACATAACAGATATAAAATCAGTTTGACAGAATTTGAACACTTAGCATTTAACTTGGAATTAGATAATTGTCAAAATTACACGAAAAGAAACCTATAGGGGATTTGATAGTTGTTATTTTTCTAAAAATAAACGGGTTGGATTTCTTGTTACGTCCACGTAGTATATGAAGAGAAACAGAAAGAATTAGTGGTTTCACACAAACGGTATCAGAAATTAAATTGCTGTGTGTGTGAAACTATCTGTGATCGAGTTTGCGTTGATTTAAAGTATTGCAGTCCTTAATCAGAATAGGTTAAAGTTGAACTTTAAATAATTCTTCAAAAGTCCAAAAATTTTTCTAATAACAAGTTGAACTATTTGATACACTATTGATGAAAAATCTTAATGTTAAAGTGCGATAAAAGATAGTTATATTACTAATTAATTGACAACGCAAACTCTAAACATTAGATAGAAAGAAATTATAATGTATTATTAAATATTTATGTATCGTATTTTGTATTATGTATCTATGTGAGCAAAGTATTTATTCCTTAATCGGTGTTATGTGTCCCATTTGCTAGCCAGGAATTAATTCTATGGTTGTATGTGTACGTAAAATTAGTTATCGAAGCTTGCTTATGTATTGCTCATTTCACGTACTTACATCAAGAATATTATAATTATTATTGATAATTTACTAACAAATTTAGTGATCTTTAGGTTGAAAATCCTTCATAAAGTTTAATTTTGGTAACTTTAAATTATTACTTCTAAAACTGTAAATAACTTGCAATAAAATCATTCCTTGTATGTTTTGGTAATTTACAAAATTAATAATATAAAAACCAAAAAAAACCGACTAAGTATGACGATACGAAACAGATCTAACTAGAATATTGTATTGATAAAAATTTAAGAAGTTTTATGTTGTGATTTTTTATTTTATTTTAAGAGTTGCAATAATAATTGATGTAAATAAATGTATTTTTATGTTCTTAAATGAAAATATTGTAGTGTTGAAATGAAATATATCACATGTTACATTTATATGCGTGTTTTGCAATTTAAAATCCTTTGCTCAGGTAAAATGGGGCTTAATAGAAATGAAACGTCATCGTCAACTATATTTTTGTTCTAATTTATTTGATTAATCATCTGCTCTATACACATGATATGCACCAATGCCTATAAATAATATAAACGATGATGAACAATACCGGTTATGACATAAAATATTTACATTAACGTAACAAAACAATATTATATACCATTGCTCTTTATCATTATAAAATTCTATAATAAAAATTCACTTTTAGGTAACCCTTGAGCTATGTCATTAATTTTATTTCATTATCCTCTGGAACTAAACATTAACATTCATCTTTGCCCAACACGTCTTTACATCCTTCTTTAACAATAACATTTAAATCACAGTTCTGTCCTTTATGTTTTGCACCGCAATTACTTTCCTATATTATAGGAAGGTGTAGAATCCGCACACAGATGTAGAAAATTGAAAACTTCCGAAGTCAGAAAATAGTCTCGTCAAGTTCATTCAAAGTTAGTTTAGAGAAGGTATGACTTTTTATCAGCATTCCAAGTGTGAAGCTAATTTGTATCAAAAGAGTTTTAGTTCTAGCAATAAAATTCATTTTTGATGAAGTATTTCTGATTTCTATTTTTTTTTTTTTTTCAAATTAAGAAAGAGCAGAAGCCAGGTATTGTATACATACAAAACTTCAAACTACCCTTAAAAATTTAAAAGAACGATCTCTGAACAATACGTTAGATAAAGGAACACTTTATTACAATAAAAAATATTAGTTAACTTTATTAACACAGCTTGTAACTTATAGCATTACGATTTGGTCGTCGCAACATAATAACAATGTAGCAATTTATAAGCGAGGGCAAATAACACACAGACCAACAAAATAACACACACTGGAGAAAAAAATACAACGTTGTCGTTAATTTTCTACTTTATGTTACAGTTTTATTAATACACAAAAAAATGGCAGGGATATTTCTCGCTAATATTACAACATCATCCAAGTATACAACTATCATGAAGTGCACTACAACTAAAATATATCAAATGGAAACAATTTTTTTTTTTACTGAGCATATGCAGTTAACTTGTGTCCAGTAAAATAGCGATATTTAAAGAAGACAGTCGACGTATTATGTCTTAATCAAAAATAAACCTCCACTTACAGGGATCTGGTAATAACCGCAAGCTGTATCCAAATAAATGCGGCAATAAGATAGGGGCACTCACTCATAAATTACTCCTCATGTTTGTCTATGTTGTCCATAAAGCAGGTACACTGTATATTTACATAAAATCTATCTACGAAAGAACGTCAGGAGATTCCATAAGCTGCGTTTTGATAACATTCTACAGTGATGCGAGGAATATTATACTTACGTGAAACTTATATCATAAATTACGACATTTTGAACACTGCACTTAATTACAATCAATGAAAAAATATAGTTTGCCATCAAAACGCAGTCGCTATTAGGCCCTGGAACTTAAATGCTTAGTTCATTAGGTAAATAAATCTAGCTTTCACGCTATGCAGTTGCACTTTATAGGAAATACGAAAAAAGCATCTTAAATGGAAGCACGTATATACTAAAATATTAAAATATATTAACTATGTGAAAACACTAGCTCTTCTTAACCTGGATATTCAATCTAATTTCTGAGTATTTTAGTAATTTCACAAAGTTAACTAGAAATGTCAAGTACAGCAATTGGCGCAAATTATTAAATACTTTATAGTTAAATCTAAAGGAACAAAATGTCTATTGGTGTATAGCATCACGCTTACAACGACGTAAACACACTAAGATTCGACCGTTTCATTGCTTATTTACACAATTTCATTAGAAATTATAATTAATTTCTTAATTTTAAACATTGGTGTTTTCAGTACGAACTGTGAAGTGAAAAGTTTTATTATGTCAATATTACAGTTTTTCTATAAAACGATCTATATAATTTTATATACGTAAATAAGCAGACGAATTTCCCTTCGTAAAATAGAAGTGATGTAATTTCTAACAAGTAAATGAAAACTCGTCTGCTAGTAGACAAAAATAAATGAACCCTGTCACCAGTTTTATGTGCGCTTAGATCGTATTAATCAAAAGTGAAGCGAAAACAATGTTATATATCAGGTGATGTTCAAAATAAAAGTTACACACGACAAAACCTAATTTACTACTAGTAAGTATGAAGAGATGCAAGGAGTGACAATGTTAGTAATGGATATCTATTTCGTTAATGTACACAACACTTTGTTACACAAGCCAGTTAGTCTAAACGAAGCTCATATTTTTCTTAACATCTATTATGTACGTCTATTATGTTATTCTGATGTTAAAATTATTTAATACGAATTTTATTTCAGACAACGTGATATTTTAATGTATGTCCATAATAGCGTGTTTCTGTGGTTGCCTAATCGCCAATCGCAGTAAATCGGACTATGGTGTGTTGGTTTTGAGAATTTACTAAAAAATAATGACGACAAGAAAATATAAAATATAGATACCAAGAATATTAATGCATTGATTTGTATTGAAGATCTAGAATTTAACGATCGAGAAAGCATATCAACTGTTACAATGATTGTATAATTAAATGGAGTATTCTAAGCATAGAAGTACAAGTAGTGCTCGATACAGACAGCAAGTAAAACAAAGCGAATCTTATCTCGAAAATAATCAGTAAGTAATTGACCCTCCTTAGATTTAAACAATTCAAAGTAACTACACTTTAATTTGATTACAAATATATAATTGACAAAAACTAATCAAAAACTTTTACAATAATTTTCTGTTTCGCCTACAGAAACATAATTTTCAAAATATGTTTTTATGACACTCCATTTAGTGTCTTCCACAATAGTCTAGCTAAAATCTGCAGATATACATTTTAATATTTCACTACTAAAGGTGCAAATATTTCTAAAATATATTATATATTTATAAACAGTATTCACTATATTGTGCCATATACAATGCACGCGTAACACACATGTATGTATTATTAATTTACCGTAGTTACTTACACATAAAAACATTACTGTTAGACAGTATCACTTGCTATACACCAACCTTTATGTAATTAGCTAACTATTATATTATATCCTTTGGTGTCTATACGTAGTTCACACGCCAAGTTTTTTTATTATACAAAATTAAACGCTTATTAAGCTGCAAAGTAAGGTTCCTCACTTGATCCGTCCGTTGCGACGTGTTGGTCAACGGGTACGCACGAAGGAGCTGTGACGTCACTCGGTGTCGGCACTCGGCGCTTGAACTACTCACGATTTGTTGGACATAATCAAAATAAAATCAACGCACATACGCCATAACATTTTATACATCAGTTAACAATCATTATTGTCAGTTATAAATCTATTTTTATGAATTTTATATTTAAGTATAAATTCGCGTCTAGTAGTAGGCAGTTTTAAAACAATTATGTTTATAATTATATTCACTATTTAGTTCCCCACTGCTACGAGGTGTGGTGTTGTATCAGTACTAATAAATTATTCTACTGTCTTCAATGAACATCATAATTATATATCTTTGGATGGACTGTCACGTATTGTTCTCATTCCTCAATGGACTCTCAGCCAAACTTCATTAGCTTTTTATCTAATTCATTCGTCAGTGCTGGAACGTTCGCACATTCTAGGAACATACTTAGTAATATAAATGTATCTAATTTATTTAAAACATGATAAGTAACTTATATGCAGACACTCTTAAAAATTCAAATCATTTAGGAATCTGGCATTGAAACCATGACAAATTCCTACATTTACCTAATGTTTTCTAAAAGAGTAGGATTGCTCGATAAAATGGCTTCAGGATGTATAAGCATTATCTCTTTACAATTAATTACAAAGGTTGGTCGTCAGCACCACACCTCGTTGTGCAGCGTGGCGTCTACTAGCCGGCTGAGATGGATGGATCTAGCACATTCAGTAATTTGCTACACAGTTAGAATTAACGCTTATAGTTACATGATACGAGTACTACGGTAAAAATAGTCGAAGGTTCTGCCAGACGGGTGGTCGAATAGCGCGTATAGTTGGATAACCAGTCAACCACGCAGGTTACGTATGTCTGGTCTGGCAGACCCTTATAAACTCGTTGCTCAATGAACATGCAGTCGAAGCATTCTTCCACATAAACTGAACATAGAGACATGACGTGTAACAAAATATGGTCGGCAACTCAAATGGAAATGCAATATTTAAGAGATGAATCGTTTTTTTTTTTTTACAAATCCAGGTCTACCTGCTTTTCTCGATGACATATCAGTGATTTAGTCTATTTTGATTGATTCTCTTAAATTATTATTTTATGCCTGAAGCAAAACCATTCTTCATCTCTAGAGACTTTATTTTGTTACACGTCACCTAAATAAATGAAGGCATTCCAAAAACAGTCAAGTTAGTTCTAGCAAATTATACTTAAAATTAGTTACGAGTATCGATAGGAGTTTGCGAGAATATATCCAAACGTGCAAATAAATCAACGACCTCGTAGCTTATCGAATAAAAAAATCACTTAAAAACTTGTTAAAACTGTCAAAGTCTCACGCTATCACATAACCGATATCCGTAGCGGTTCGCATCGATATAGTCACATCGTCCGAAGAGTTTGGTAAAAAAGGGGGTATTGCGAAGACGTTTATTGCTTGTGGGTTAGGAGCGCAGTTGTGCGGGGCTAAGCACGAGCTCGCCGTCGGGTCCGCCGGCGAAGGAAACGTTGCGAGGGGGTGGTCGGCGAGTGGGGGCCCCGGCCAGCGCGCTGGCGAGCAGGGGGGCCTGAGTGCCAGCGGGGAGCGGCGGGGCCTGCGCGCCCGGCGCCGGTGACGGTGGCCCGCTGAGCGGCGCCTGCGCCACCAGCCCCGGCGACACCGGCGCCGGGCCCGCAACCGGGCTGTGCTGCCCGCTCCGCTGCAACGCGCTTTGGTTGGACCCGCTCTGGTGTAACCCATTTGGCGAGCTTGCGCCCTGATGCGCCGTGACCTGTATAGCAGTTCGAAATTATTTTTCGGTTCCGTTAGGTTATCCATATTACTTGAATAAATTCAAATTATTTCACATAAACCTACGTGGGCTCTAAAACGTCAGATGCTAGGTGCAAGGTTCCTATTGGTCGTTTCCTATGGAGGTGAGCCGGTAAGAAACTCCACGATTACCCTAATAAAGGGCTCTATTCTGAATGACTGAGAATTTGGGTCATGAAATCACCTGGTGTAGTGGTGGTGGGTGCAGCGAGGCGGTGCGGTACCGGCGCAGGCGTTCGTCCTCCTCGCCGCTGGACAGCGAGGACACGTCGCAGGACGACGCGTCGAGGCGGCGCGCGGGCGAACACTGTGCAGGGCCGGCGCGGGGGCCCGTCGCGCCCCCGCCGCCGCCCCCCACGTTTCCCGCCAGCGGCATCTCCTCGCCCTCCCCGCACCCGGACAGTCTGGGAACAACAGCGACGTTTGAATATAATATTCTGAAAAGGGGATAATTTTGGGCTCATCTTTACCCTGGAAGCCTTTTGATCTCCATCCTCATCAGCTTCAGTCAGTTAAAAGATGTCCAGGTCTGGACATAAGCATTCCCCTAGACGAGAGGAATTGTTCCATATCGACGGATCCAGCACTGCTCGCATCTGGTTGAGTCCCGCGACCTTCACCAGGTCATCTGTCCATTTTCCTATTCGCGCTGCGGCTTGTTGGTCTCCTTAACAAGTCCTAAAGCTAAACTTCCTGGTTGGGTTACCTTCTGTTCTCCTTGTAGATGGTTCGCCGTCGACAGCAAGGCTTCGCAAATATGCAAAAGAGAATACGCAGCAGACAGCACGCGAGACCTGCCACGATGAGCGAAGGACCCACCAGACGCAGGGCCGGAGTCTTGAAACCCTGGAAGTGTTTTTTACCACTTTTTATCTTTTGTTGTATTTAATACAACAATTCATAGTTAAAGAACAAAATTGTTGGAAAAGTTACTACAGCTTCATAAGCATTCAAAGTCGTGCCATTAGAACCTACTACTTTCCATCAATCAGGATTTAAATGGTTCCAAAACTGACTGATTGCACATAGTATCACAGTCCCGGCCACGCTCGGAACGAGCACCAAATCAATTTCTATTGATCAGTCTTCTATTGAAAGTATTATTTGTGTTCCATGACAAAATATGACCATGTATCACCCTGGTACCGTACCATCATCACTTTCAATAGCTACTATTTTTGTTTATGCAACACAAGGCAAAGTACCGTCAAGATAATAGCAAGCTTTTGAAAATCAATGGTATGAATAAGGAACATGGTGGTACGGTGTCTATGACTCCGTTCTACTATAAGGGAAGCGTAAGGCGTGCACACTGCACAGCCGGGCGGCAAAATCGAATACTATGTATTTTGCCCCTCCGGATGTGCCCAAGTATGCCGCCGACCCAAACAAGGTGTAACAAGCACCCCAAACTAATTATTTAAGCGGTAATGATGGTTTGAATTGTGGAATTCAGTTGTCTTGTCAATCATTCGGTAGGTATCTCTACGTATAATATGATCCTGAGCTGATTACATTAGAAATTGACAACAATATTGTTGAAAATAGGTACCTACTAAATATTATATCTATCATTTTATCACGTTTGCTAGTGTCATAAATATGAGACTTCGCAATGTGCACGGCAAATGGACATAAAAGGACGAATCTACGAGTGCCTCTCGACGTCTGCTATTGTCACTCGCTACACAAAGAACTACTTGCGCGCTTTTTGAAACTTTTATGCACCCTCTTGCAGCAACGTTGAAAGTTTATGATGATAAGCAGTTTGTGTAAATGTAACATCAACTTTTATGCAGATTTACTTTGAAGCCACTATTTATTTTACTACACCACTCCAGCATGGGATGGTCAGGTCTAGGTACAACTGCGGACATTTGCGGTGAACCACTTTTCACCCTTATGACTTTAGTAATAAGGTTGAAAAGTGGTTCACCGCAAATGTCAGCGCTGGTATATACTACTACCCAAGCCGAGTTGAATGGGGTTGCCGGGCATGGTTTTCTATCAATCTATCAGTAGGTAAGTAGGAAACAGATTGAAAGCAGCCCAGTAGAAAGTGACTAAACATCAGCGGGCACTAGGTAAGCGTCTAATCTGAGAATGGAAGCCCCACGACGCAAATGCGGTTCATGCCAAAATGGTCAGAAGAGCTCTAAATCAACAAACTACGTCTCAAAATTAAGACAAGTTGCAACTTACGCGTACCTTGTCGCCGGTGCCGACGAAGTAGACGACGAGGCCGAGTGCGAGCGTGCCGAGGCCTGCGTAGAGCAGCCGCGCGACGCCCCACGTGTCGCCAGGTTCCCGGTCCGCCTCGCCGTCCGACTCCGACGACGAACCGTACGAAGCGTCTCGCACCTGGAAATATTGACAATCAGGGTTTAGTAAAGGACTTATTTATATCAGTTTATTTATGGAATCCATAATGCCCATACTGAAATGATCATCGAGCTTTACGCTTGTTTTATTGTTTGGAGACCCGCTTTCTTTTTTTATGTATTGGTCTTAGCAAAAACCTGCTGAACAACAATTAGCATTGCTGACTAAATTACGTAGCTTTCTAGCATCTAGCACTAGCATGAGAACTGATTACAATCCACATCCAGCTATAGAGCCGGACACTGGTGGTTCAGACGTCACTGGCATAGCAACATCTATTTCACCACCAATACACTTCAGTAAGTAACTTGAAGACAGGCAATGAAAGTAGTGTATACAGTGAGTGGCCCCTTAAAAAGGTCAGTAGGTAAAAAAGGCAGGCTGCAAAGTGATCGCCGCCATGGATTTGAGCTCGAAGCTCACCAATTTTTTTGCAATGGAGTAAGTACAACAGTATTATACCCGGTTGTTCCTGTGCCATTTGCCGGTCGGGTTCTTGCCTTGGCGTGCGCCGGGGTGGTCGCCGAGCACGGAACAGCGCCTCGCCGCGCCACCTGCGCCCGCGCAACCTCCGCCGACCGACAGCGCCGCCGCCTCCGCCCAAGCCGCGCGCCCGGCCGCGCACTGCATAACACAACACAGAGGTAAACTTCAAAACCCAAAATCTTTCATAATGGAAACACAAACTCAATTCCATACAAGAAACGTTCAAATTCCATCGCTATGCGCCATGTTTGAAATATTTCAGATTTAAACAGGAAAATATTTAATTGATCCTCTAAAAACTTGCTGACCTTCTATCTAATTACACTTTTTTAAATAAATGACCCTCTTCTTATCTTTCTAGCTGCTTCTCACAGTTGGTCGCAGTATCTAAGCTAGTGGGTACCCCAAACAAATGGGTTAGGTTTGAGCTGACCAAACGTGCGCGAGCCGAGCGAGCGAATCAAGCGGTGCCGCGGCAGCGGCCGGCGCGCACCTCATGACACATCCAAGTTAGTTGCAAGTACTTAAGCAACATGAGAATTCTTTGAGGTTCGATTAAATACCTGCCATTTATAAATAAATCCTCATCTAAAAATATTCAAGTCATAACATAGATTTGTCTTTGAATGCAATTGTTTTATTTGCACTTTTTTGTTGGTAGTTATGTCAGCTCAATTGAAGAGTTTAATGCACAGCAATTTCCACCGTGCTGGGGGTATTCATCGCGTCAAGTGCAGAACGCCGATGGTTTAATAGAGCATTTCGGTATCCAGTTCTGAACAAGATATATCCAGGTATGTACCTATGTATTCCTATAAAGAGGTGCAATTACCGGATCACATTAACTTTTTGTAACTTTCCTGTAGGTAAAAATATCGTGTAAAACAGAAATTCTCATAAAAACATAACTGAATTACGAATATCAACCAAACATGTTTACCATATTGCCTTTTTGTTTTCTTTGAAGGTTGTACCTATACCTACCTACCCACAACATAGGGCCACATAATATAGTCTTGTGAAACGAAAACATAATAATTACACCTGATATTAAAACCCATACATACATTAGAAAATAACCTTCCCTCGGTAAAAAATTGTTGATACTAGTCACGATTTCGATAAACAGAAAATGACGACATATAGGCAATAGCCAGTGGATTTGAGAGCATATTACACGGGGTATTGGGCCGCCGGCGATATATCATGTCGTGCACACAAGGAAACACTGACTGCAATAAAAATCCTCTAAAAGTGGCTATAAACAAGTCTTACAAACAGCGAAAGGAAGCTAAGAATCGGAGACTATTGATATATCAAACAAGTTATTCCGATGTCCCTCGCGTAGTCGCGTCTTATTGTTCGTAGCATTTTGATTTACGGAAGTGGATGGAGGTACTTATTGACCTATTTAATGAACATTTTACTCTTATTTTATAAGCCCACACCACGCTTGTGTATGGGTAAAATCGTAATTATGCAAATCGTCCGTTTCTGGGTCAATAGAGGACGTATATACTGAAATGATTGCGTCTAATAGTCAGCTTTACCAAGCCTACTAAAACATATACCGCGCGGCGATGTTTCCACGAGCCGTCATTTTTCAAACACGGCAATTGTCTTTGCGGTAACAAATAGCGCAAAGAATAATCTTTTATACGTTTGTTTTAAGTTATCTACCAGGGTTTTGATAGAAGACTCAATCAATCAAACTTTTGATTGACATATTTATGACTAGAGTTAAGGGGGTCTACTCCCTAAGCGCGACGTTCATAGTTAGGGCATTTCCTACTCCGTATCACTACGAACATAAGATTAGTTTGGGACACGAACTAAGTATTACAACACGATTTGATAATCTCTCGTCCTTAGTCCCGATTGCATGTCTGAAAAACTAAATTTTAGACTTGTTTCGACGGATCAACTACCTACTTTTGGACGGGCCCATATCTTCGTTGTAGGACTTAGAGACCCCCTGGATCGTCAGCATCACCAAACGTATGCTTCAGTGGTGCAAAGTCTGTATTTCCGAATCTACCAGTAAACCGTTTGGTACATAGAATAATACTTAGAATAACACTCATTTCATTTAATAAAATCTGAAGAAAAACATGCGCAATAATGGGGTCTTATTCCCAGCGACATCGAAGCCCACATTATGTTAATTTGAAGTTCTTTGTGCAAATTATTACAACTTGATTTATGTGGACAAAAATGTTATTACACGGTGGGCGCGGCACACGCCACCTCGTCATGCGAGTGGCTTAAATGTTTTAAAATTATACTGAATTTCATATTATACGGTGGTTGGCTACGTGGAAACTCCAAGTGCTTATTATCTTTTACAAACACAATTTATATGCAATGATTCTGTCGTCAGGTGCTTTAGTAACAATTTTAAGGACCTATTTAAACAGTTTTCTGGAAATTCAACTTTTTCTGGATATTATGCTTTTAGGACTACTAGTACTTAACCATTTTGAACCTAATATTATAAGAGGTCCCTCTATGTAAAAAGGGTGCTGTTTAACCCAAAGTAGGTATGGTATACCTACAGAAATTTTAGAACAATATTCAAAAACGAATTAAAACAAAAGAATGTAAATATCCATGGTCATAACTGTAAGCTCTATCACATTTTCCAACAACGCGAATTTTTCTAAGCAATTAAGAAGGGAAATGTTTAATATACCCAGGTATTTAGGTCACACACCTACATATACTTCTCTTTGCTTCGAGGGTGAAACGTGTGTTTAAATGTGTAAAATTACCCTTATCCTAGGCTATTTGTAATATTCATGTTTGACACGTGGGTATTATGATTAACCCGGCAGTAGAACTACCATTAATATCTGTTATCAAAGTTTAAAGAAAAATCTGAGGTTGATTAAGTTTCAGAAAATTATGGGTGAATTTGAAGTGTGCCTATAAATAAAGTTAAGTACCTACTGCAGTTTTTATTCCCAACTAAAGATTCCTAGGTAGTTACTTATAGAGGTAAATTACTGCTACTTAAAACTTGGTAAATTTCTTGCATGACATTTACTGAGAAAATATTCAAGATCAAAAATTCTTTTACAGTCGTATTGAAATGATGTCGATGATGATCAGGGGGCGAAAACGGTCACATTAGCAATTCCTCTAAAAGCAATTCATTTCCTGAATTCCCAGCTGTCATTAGCAATTCCTCTAATATGACACAAAAGTATTTCATAATTTGTGGACCATTTTACGAATCTCCATAGAAAACTGTCAAACAGCTGAATTATTACGTAATATAATCAGCACGCAGATCATAATATGAATTGTCAGTTTGTGACATTTTACGATGATTCATAATATTTTCCTATTATGATTCTACCAAAGTGACTATTTTAGACCCGCAATTCTGTTAAATATCATTGTAGCGTATAATGTCTCGATCTCATCAAATTACCATTTTTATACCTATTTTGACATCTAACACACATGAATACTGATACAGTCACTCATGATGACTTTATTTCATAGAAAACATGTGACATCTACCAACCCGCACTGGGCCCGCGTGGTAGATTATAGCCCACCCCCTCTCGAAGAGAGCAAGCCCAGCAGTGGGAAAATTATAGACTTGTTATGATTATACATATGCAGGGTTCTGCCAGGACAGATACATATTATGCAATCCGACTGTTACGAATGTTTTATAACAAAACTATTTGTAAAACAACATGGTAGCCGCAATACTGACTGGTAAACAATTCCGATATGATTGTTGGTTCCAGTTAGAAATCGCCCACGTATACTCCATGTTTGTTCGATTGTTTTGTAACTTGTTTTGTAATTGTACCCACAAAGCTTTGCCCGTTGCCAGCTAACGTTGGATTTGGAAAATAAAAATAATATTTTGAAGGTTGTTTGGCTTGTTAGAAAATGATTTTTGACCAAAAGTATTTTTTTTGTATTTTTGTCAATTAGAAGAGTAACCCCTGAACATCTAAGTTTAAGTATAATTCTTTCTGTAGATACAATAAGCACACACAAGAGATAGACTGAGTCCCCAACCTCTCAAAGCATAAAACAATAACACTTTTCAAATTAATTCTCAACTTATTCCTATTGTGTAAAACGACCATGGCAAGTCCTGTCAACGCCTGCAACAGTTTAATTTATTGCCGAGAAGCCGCAAACGATTGCATCAAGTAATAAATTAATTTCCTCCACTCAACATTTGCAGCAGGACGTTGAAAATATTCTTTTTTTTTTCAACGTCTCCCTGCAAACGTTGAATTATTCTTTTTAAATTCTTTCATTCCGTCGCATGCACGCCAAAACATTTCCATATTCTAAATAAAACGAAAATAAGTACAACAATGTTAAATTCGCGTTCGCAAAAAATACAGCTCGTATTATAAATCAAGTGTTGCATTTTCGTTTCGTAAAGAAGTAATAAAATTATGAGAAATACGGTTTTTATTATATCGTCGCGAATTCATTGACTCAACAGACCTACGTCATAAATTCAATGTTTTGAGTTGACGTTTAATAGTTGCAGTAAATATTTTAGTTTTTATTCCATCCTTTCACAAATAATTTTATGAAATAATTTTGCTTTTGAATTCGTACTGAATAGAAAAGTTTTGTTGGAGTTTTATTCTAAAATGTGTATAAAACATTTTATGAAAATATTTATGGTCTTATTAAGTAACCTCAGTGTGTCAGTCAGTGTAAGTGTGTGTGTAAGTAGTGATCAGAGTATAGTAGGTATGAAATGGCTCTTAAAATAAATAACAACATAATAAAATAACCAGTCAAATTAGGTATGTAGGTATTAGTAACAATAATGTAGCAACTACAGTACGCCAAAAGTACACACATTTTTTGTCCCCCAGAATGACCCTTTCAAATCCACTCTCTGCTCCCAGTTCAACGGGTCCTAATTATCTGTAAAAAATTGAAGTGCTTTCTTTTGTTATTCTAACAACTTCTTGTGTTTATGCCTGCCTAAGCATTGTATCTTGAGCCTTGAGGAGCCCTTATATTTGTTCAGCGATTGTCAACAAAAATAGCAGTGCCATATGTCCGTTGACTGAAAGCTTATGAACATCAGCAATTTTACTAACAGCAGATTTCCACAAATGGTTTTACAACTGTTTCCAACAATCTCAAGGTGCATGGATTAGTAGAATATCAAATTGGAAACATCATGCTTGGTTGTAGCTATGGGAGGCCGTAAGTCTAAGGCCTGTGGCCTACATCAAACTCGACATAAACAAGTCCAAAACATGAACACTTATATGTGATGTATACTCCATTTGAAATAAGATTAGACATTTAAATAAACTTTTTTTACAGTCCGTTCAACCGATTTTGACTTCTATTGCGTTGGTGGCATGAAAAATGGCAGCTGCAGTAGACAGTTGGTTTTGTGTAACCTTTTTTGCTTTTAATACCATCCTTATGCCTACGGTATAGAAGTCAAAATCTATTGAACGGACTGTAAAAAGGTTTGTTTAAATGTCTAATCTTATTTCAAATGGAGTATAGTCCTAACGACTTTATCATTTAGTTTCACTTAAAAAAACTTTTTTACAATAAATTAAACCGACGAAAAAAGAACTGAAAAGCGAAAAATAAATAACTTTAATTTCGGAAGTCGGTGTCTTCGCTTTTCAATTTTCGTTTTTTGCCACCGACTTCCGAAATTAAAGTTATTTATTTTTCGCTTTTCAGTTCTTTTTTCGTCGGTTTAATTTTTTGTAAAAAAGTTTTTTATTTTTCGCTTTTGAGTTACCATTTTCTCCAGGGTACTCCAGGGGGATAACTCTAGGTTAAAGACCTGGAGTTGATGATGAGTGGTTGTGTCATCAGAACTATGTATGTGTGCGAAATTTCAACAGAATCGGTTCACAGTTGAAAATTCAGTTGGTGAAAATCAATCAACCCCATTTTTTCTACCTTTAGGGGTGGATTATAGTTTCTAATTTTAAATGGGACCAACTTCGAGGTATACCCTTCCCAATAAAAAAAGAATTTTTCAAATCGGACAACTCACTAAATAGTTATGCGTGGTGATACAGAAAAAAAAATAATATATATACGGGTCGAATTGAGAACCTCCTCCTTTTTTTCGTCGGTTAAAAAGTAACAAATTCTCAACAAAATAATGTAAAATATATATTTTCCGAGCATGTCGACACGCTTCTCGTTGTGGTTATCGCCGCTGTACTTAGTTAAGCTACGGTTCATAATTTTCAAGCAGAATTAGCATTCACGTTTAGTAAACATGCTATGAACTTACAAATTGATCTTAGGGTTCAATAAACTAATGAGAATACCCTAAATATTTCCATCCGGGAATTAATTTTAATTTATACTAAAACTTTACTCGAGAATCACTCTATCCATTGGTGAAAACAGCATGAAAATCGGTGCAGTATTTTTTGAGTTTATCGCGTACAGGGCGACAGACAGACGCGGCGGACGACTTTGTTTTATAATATGTAAAGATGCTACAGAACTTTCACACAAACGCAAAGTGCTATATAATTTTACCTACTCCATTATTATGCTTGATTTTACAAAGATTTTTTGTTTATTATTAATTCATTAAAATAACATGAACAAATCCCACAAACTATTGATTCGTAGCACCGTAGCACCGTAGCAGGTCAAAGCGCATTATAAACATAAATATTTGCTACGCTTTCGCTACGATTACGGTAGTAGCGAGTCACCGCTACAGCTCGCTTCCTCTAGGTAAAAGTCAGGTCAAAGGCAGGAAAAGGAAACGGTAGTAACTACCGACTGCTGAAAAAAAACTCGATTCATGTTTTAATAGCTCTTTACTGAAGAAGAAGTTTCGTTGTTTTGAAAGTTTTATTACCTGTATTAAATGCTATACGTAGTTAATTTATTGGTCATTAAAAAGTACTTTAGGCTACGTTAGTTAAAATATTTGTGTGTTTATATTTTACTAGTAATACATTCTTTTGACCTTTTACCTCTAGTGATACAAAATGAGAACTCGAAATCTTTGACACGGAAAGCAAGTATGCTAATGAGCCTGCCTACAAATAGCCTTGCTTTAAAAAATCACGACGCGAAAATTAAGTTCCCAACTTTACTATGCATATTAAAGTTGCGAAATGTCAGAGTAAAAGCTTATTCCAACGCGTAAATAAGTTGGGTTTCCAAAATTTAAGGGACAAGGATCCTTAATTCGTAATTCAGTATTCGAGGGTCTATGGGCGGGTGAAACTGACTTATGCAAGAAAGGATGGTGATCATACTGGGCCTTTATGACCATAAAGGTCTCAAATCGCCACAACGTAGTGGGCAAGCATAGTGATCAATTACTAAAGCCTAGCTGTAGGTCAATTCAATGCTCCCAGGCGGATTCCCGGCCACCATAGGCGCGGGCTTGCGGCCAACAGGCAACTGAAGGAACACGGGTGGGTTTTAGTCAGTAAAAGTCTGACACGCCCTCCCGCTCCGCCCAGAAATAAGTCATATTTTGATGATTTGCCACCATCAAAAAAAACAAGGTCAATTCAATGCTGTGCTGATTATAATATTGAGTTTTAAATTGGATTCTTATATGACTCAGGATCTTATATGCTTCACCTTCCTATAATTACCGTACGTAATATTACATTATAAAACTACTACCTTTGAATGAATCCATTTTTCTTTAAAGGAGGCTAGTTCCGAGGTTCCGCCGCCCAGCCGTTGCTATGATTGCTAGTATTCGCTACTTTAGCGTATAATGTTCCCACTGCTGGGACACAGGCCAACTTAGTTCGCGAGGGAGTGGGCTGTAATCTACCATGCGGGCCCCGTGCGGTTTAGTTGATGTAACATGTCATGTCTTGGATTTTTGGTTCTAGGACATGCCGGTTTCCTTACGATATGCCGTCATCGTTCTGAGTGCAGTGGTGAAAAAATTATTTACTCAAAGTAAAGCGCTTGCCTAGGTTCGAACCCACGACCTATGTATAACTCGTAAGTTTAGGCCCTTCGTTATCATTGGGCCACCACTGCTCTCTCACTGGAGCACCACTGCCACCCATCCTTATATATTATAAAACAAGTCCTCCGCGTCTGTCTGTCTGTCGTCCTGTACGCGATACAAACAAAGTCCCCCGGCGCATCTTTCTGTCTGTCGTCCTGTACGCGATAAACTCAAAAACTACTGCACCGATTTTCATGCTGTTTTCACCAATGGATAGAGTGGTTTTCGAGTAAGGTTTTAGTATATAATAACCGACATCCACGCGGGCGAAGTCGCGGGCATCAGTTAGTCAATAATAAAAATCTAAAATTGATACACGCGCAGCCTAAACCACTGGGTCTAGAAACATAAAATTGTCCACAAGGGTTCCTTATATAACGAAAGTGAGCACCAAGGAAGGATTTAAAAAAAATCATCACCTAACGGAGTTATATAGAAAGATGAAAGTTCGTATGGAAGTTCGTCATTATTGCCGATGCGAAATACCATCGGTGCACGGCTTGTAAATAATAACCTATCAAATTCTAGGAACAACAATGCAGTTGAGTATAAATTCAGTTTTAACATCGTGCGGCCTTTCGCTTCTGACCACATGGTTGTTTATTCGTGCTCAAAGATCAAACATGCTCGATGACCGAAAACGTCCAGCACACCACATTTTGAATATTTAGGCCCATTCAACCATATCCTGTGCATAACGCGCCATTGATAATTTTCGCTTTGTTAATTGTGATCTCTGGAATTTTGTATGACTAGCTTCCGCTAGCGGCTTCGCCCGTGTAGTCCTAACTATAGTATTATAAATGCGAAAGTGAGTTTGTTTTTTGTTTGTTATGTTTTCACGCTGAAACGGCGGAACGGATTTGGATGAAATTTGGCACAGGGGTAGACCTGGGTATGCCCTGGAATAGGACATAGGATACTTTTTATCCCGATATTCCGGATCGAGACTTACGCGGGTGAAACCGCGGGGCGCAGCTAGTATCTTTATAAATTACAGCCTATGTTAAAGAGTTTTTAAAATGGGTCTGGTATTTTTTGAGTTTATTCATTACAAACAAAAATACAAATCTTTTCTATAAATAATAATTATAGTGTAACTAGGTTCAAAACGAAGATACATTTTCGATTGACGTGAATCTTTGTTAACTTAAATATTTAAATAAATAGTTAGGTGAGTAAACAATTAATTTAAAAAAACAAGTGCGAGGCGGTCTCGCGCACGAAGTGTTCCGTACCATAAAATATAAAACGGCAAAAAAAATCACGTCTGTTGTATGGGAGCCCCCTTAAATATTTATTTTATTCTATTTTTTATTATTTGTTGTTATAGCGGCAACAGAAATACATCACCTGTGGTCAACTGTCTAACTATAACGGTTCATGAGATACAGCCTGGTGACAGACGGACAGCTGAGCCTAAGTAATAGAGTCCCGTTTTACCCTTTGGGTACGGAACCCTAAAAATGGGTACTCAACATAAGTACATAATTACTTGCACTCCAAAAAAAAACTGATATTGTAAACTATCATAGTTATCATTATTAATCACAATAAGTTTCACCTACTAAGATGACAAAAAGAGACTTTTTAACCGCATTAAAAATATTTAACTCTGCATAATTTTCACAATGGCAGAAGTTATTTTTTATGCAATCTATTTAAAAAAAACAAAATTCTTTATAATATAACTAGCTGATGCCCGCGGCTTCCCCCGCTTGGATATCTTGACAAATTATCTACTAAAACCTTCTTCGAGAACCACTCTATTCATTGGTGAAAACAGCATGAAAATCGGTGCAGTCGTTTTTGAGTTTATCGCGAACAGACAGACACAGTCGCGGCGGAGGACTTTATTTTATATTATGTAAGGATATAAATAATAATATGCTATTCAAAAACCCGATCATTACAATATCACCAGCGGCGACGGAACTCAGCCGACAAAAGGCATAGCGATATGAGAGAATATGCCTAGATATTTTCTACTGATATTTCTGTACGCGAGACTGGCTATAGCCGGTGTGCGTTCCTATTTTTCACGTACTTAGGTACATTTTTACCGAGGAAAGGTTACGATTTTACGTCAGTGACATTTAGGCGGTGACGCAGGCAAGCACGGCAAGCTTTGCGAATTGTATTAGAGTAGGATCGGTAACCGTGAACCTGCGACAGGTTACACACATTTTTATGAAAGTGTGTCGGTTCATCTGCTTGGGATATTGGTTACCTTATTTTATTGTAGAGAGGCGAGAGAGCGTTATGAGGTTTTCAAAAATGCCTCAAGTTAGGTACAGTATTTTTTTAACATGTGAAGAAATATGATCAAACTCAAAGCATTTATTTCAAATAAACCAATTACAGGCACTTTTGAATTGTCAAGGGGTCGGTCAGTCAGAAACATGAAGCTAGTTGCTATGATAGTATAATGTTCTGTGTAAAACTAAACTAAAACTAGCTAGCGTATCTGTGAAACTTACTGAAGTAGGTACTTATGGCCTTATATACCCTCAAATGCAAGAGACACATTTTTTTTTTAAACTTATGGACCTGCAAACCATTTACCTGTAACCCCGAAATAATAAATGCCGATCAATCAAATTCCTCAAACAGCGTTAATTGTAATGTAAACCCGTCAGTCAAGACTTGAGCATCGCGCGTCGTGTAACCGATTAATTTATGTAATCTCAACCACAACTTCAATAGGCAATTATTAATGCATGTCAAAATTACCTACATAATTACAATTTACCGAAAATTTACTTGATTTGATTTGTGAACAAGTACATAAAAAGAAAAGAAAAATATGTTTATTTTGTTACATAAAAGTATTGAATTAAGAATTATTTTTAAAATCCATCGTTAAACTTACCCTTTTGCAGTTTTCAAAATTAAATGCTGAAAAACGGCCTTTTATTAGGAATTTATCAGAACACCCAATACTATTCAGCCTACGTAGGTAGATGGCTGACCTCAAAAACTTATCACTCGTTTTCAATGCAACAGCCTATTTAGTTGGCGAGTGTAAAATAAAATCCGGCTCGAAGGACCAAATGTTATGTGAATTCCTTGCGTGTGTGCGGGACGCAGCGGGTGCTTTCAATTAGGATTATAATTATTTAAATTCGAAAGTATTTATTTTTAGTTAAGTACAAAGAAAGGTTAAAAAAAAATATAAACGTATAGGAACGACGCTGCGCTGCGCGACCGTCCAGAGACCACCCGTTGATTTGTACAACACGATTTTGTACAAAAGTTTTGAGTGCGTGAGGAGACATACGTAGCCATCCTTGAACTATGGTTGAATCCGTCCAAAAATAAACCTTATCGAAAGTTAAATGTAGGGAATTTTTAATTTTATTATATAACTTAGCACCTACTAGAGCCCCGCATAATTCGAGTCTAGGTATGTTTACGGTTTTTATTGGTGCTAATTTGCTTTTTGCACATAATAAATGCACAGAGATAGGTATAGAATGCTCACTGTTATCACAGCAAGATCTAATATACGCGCATGCACCATACGCCTGTTGAGATGCGTCTGTAAATATGTGCAGTTCTTTATATCGCGAATCTGTTGTTGTTATGTATCTAGGTATTTTAATATTACCTAAATATTGCAGACTAGAAACGAAATTATGCCACGTATTTGCAATTTTAACGGGAACTTCTTCGTCCCAATCTAGTTTTTGAAGCCATAAATTTTGTAACAATGACTTTACTGTGATAACTGCTGGCGCTAGCAAACCTAACGGATCATAAACCTGTGAAATAATTGATAACATCACACGTTTAGTGACGATTGAATCATTTTGAGTGAATTCAGTGGTGAAATGTAATTCATCTCTTTCTGTACACCAGCCTAATCCTAATGTTTTGGATAAATGATAGTTACCTATATTAAGATCTTTAATACTATCAGGACAGACTTCGTGACTGAATGTCCACTTATGCAACGGGAAACAACCCTGACGCATCACTAAATTCGTTTTATTACATAAATCGACGAGCGAGTCAAGGTCATCGTGACCAGTGATCAAATCGTCGACGTAGAAATCGTCGTGAATTGTTTTAGCGACTAAATCATTATCACATTCCCGCGCTAATTGTTGTAAGCATCGCATGCTAAGAAAAGGCGCTGATGCAGTGCCATATGTTACAGTTAACAAAGTATATAATTTTAATGGTAAATCAGGATTTTCCCTCCATAAAATTAACTGTAAGTTATGCTGATCTGAATCAATTAAAATCTGCCTATACATTTTTTCAACGTCAGCACAAACAACGTATTTATACTGCCTAAACCTAAGTAAAATTGAAAAAATGTTATTTTGCAATGGCGGACCTATGTATTGTATATCATTTAAAGATTTATTAGTTGACGTTTTCGCACTCGCGTCGAATACAACCCGTAGTTTTGTCGTGAGGCTATGTTCACGATAAACACCGTGATGCGGTAATATGTAATGTGGTTTACTTAATAAATCGTTAACATTAGATACCAGAGACATGTGCCCAAGTGCCTCATACTCCCGCATAAAGTCACAGTATAATTTTTTATATTGAGGTGAACGATTTAATTTTCTTTCAACAGATAAAAAACGAATCTTTGCCGAGGTGTATGAGTCACCTAATGTATCGACCGATTCCTTCAAAGGGATGCGCACAGTGAACCTACCGTGTGTATCACGTTGTGTGGTCTCTGTAAACAATGTTTCACAATAACGATCATCTTTTGATAACGCAGAAGGTAAATCGGTTAGTTCCTCCAACTCCCAAAATTTACGTAATTGAGAGTCAATGTGAACAAGATTACATTGTACTTGGTTTATTTTAAACGCATAATTACTCCGAATAGGGCCAGAAATAATCCACCCTATTTTCGAGTCGTATAACGTAGGACCCGAAGCGAGCTTTATTTTTTTATTATTTAATAAGTCCCAAAATATATCCGCGCCTAACAGTACATCTATGTCAGACGGGACAGTAAACTTAGGATCTGCGAGCAACATATGTTTAGGTATACGTATGTACTCGCAATTAACGTTCAACGAAGGTAACTTTGATGTTATTCGAGGTAAAACTAAGCATTGGATTTCTGTATTGAAATCACTAACTTTAGAATGTATATTTATTTTACAGGTGTAAGAACTTTTAGAAACGCTTTGTCCTACACCCGAAATGTGAACAGTGGACTGTATAATCGGCAACTTTAAACGATTGCATAACGATTCTGTAATAAAACAATTCTGACTACCGTTGTCAAGAAGAGCCTTTACAGTGTGAAATTGACTGTTAACGTCAGGAACATCGATAAGAGCCGTCGATAACAAAACCGGTTGTACCGCAGCACTGCACGTCAGTGCATTACGTTCCGAATGAACCTGCGCATCAGCTGTTGTGGTAGGGCGCGAACTTAACGTGGTCGCGTTCATCCCATGAAGTAACGTATTATGTTTCCCTTGACATAATTTGCAAGGGCCATACGAGCAGTCATTTAACGAATGACTGGAACGAATACAATTTTGACATACCTTTTTATTATCAACAATTGTAAACCTTTCTTGCACCGACATATTAAGAAACTGTGCACACGAATACAGATGATGATCATTACCGCATAATTGGCAAACGCGCTTCTGTTTATTGTTATCAGTGGTTTGTTTACCTTTGGCGACGTAAGAATGCGAGTGATTAGGTTGATTCGACGGTTTATCTTTTTTATTAAAACTTTTGGGATCAACATTATTTTTCTTAAAATTAACCATTGCTAGCATATCTGCACGGTTTTTCAAAAAATCGATTAAATGATGTAGTTTTATTTTTTCACCCTTTAACTGAGACACTAGTGAACCCGTATGCGTCTCCCACTCGCGTTCGGTGACCGGGTCTAGCTTTTCTACAACTAAATAAATGATAACGGTATCCCAAGTATCAGATGGTTCGCCTAAAGATTGTAATGCACGTAAATTTCGTAAAGTCGAATCAATAAGTTTTCTAATCTGGTCACTCGATTCATTTTGAAGCGGCTTGAATTTAAACAACGACTTCATATGGTTTTGCACCAATAAACGATTATTATGAAACCTATTTTCCAATAAATTCCATGCGTGAATATAGTTTGCACTTGTAAACTCTAAAGCACTGATAACTTGCGAAGCAGAACCGCTAAGTGATGATTTAAGATAGTGGAATTTTTGAATGCTATCTAAATCATTACGACTATGAATCATGGTAATATAAGAGTTTCGGTACTCAAGCCATTGATCAAATGAACCGTCAAATGCAGGTAATTTAATGTCTGGTAATTTTATTGACAACAGATTTGGATTACCACTACCTACCCTTTTAGTTTGGTTATCGTTATCGCTTAACAAACACTTCGCGGTAGCCATAAGAAGAAAATATTGTTCTTCAAACGTTTCGCGATAATCTATCTGCTGTAAATCTCTTTGCTCAATTTCATCTTGAATAGAATTAAATTGAATAAACATATCAGACATTGACTGTATTCGCAACTCAAGTTCCTTTCGTGTAGCAATACTAATGAATTCTTGTTTTCCTAATTTAGAAAGAAATTTCTCGAACAGTGTAAGCCTACCCTTATGCGTGCTTCGGCTTCTCTTTAACTGGCCGAGCTTTTGCTTATCTGATTTTAAGGGCTCCTGACAGACATCCTGATAGGCATCGTCGTCGCTCATATTGGCGGTTGAGAGAGGCAAGGTACTCACGATTTGTTCCGCACAGAACGTGCCCACGGCGACGCACTACAGGGCAACTAGGTAACACACGACTGAAACACAGAAATCCCACGGATTAACACAAATTGTAGGAAAGAGGAGAGGATGGGGCGGGTTTTTTATACGGTTGACCGTGTCTGGCTACATTTCCCACGACTCATTTTTCCTTTTATAATTTTTCTTCATAATTTTTTCCGCACACAAAATGGCTGCGTCACACGTCGTTCTAAATCCGGCTCGAAGGACCAAATGTTATGTGAATTCCTTGCGTGTGTGCGACACGCAGCGGGTGCTTTCAATGAGGATTATAATTATTTAAATTCGAAAGTATTTATTTTTAGTTAAGTACAAAGAAAGGTTAAAAAAAAATATAAACGTATAGGAACGACGCTGCGCTGCGCGACCGTCCAGAGACCACCCGTTGAAGAGAAGTGAGTTGGGCGGAAGAGGAAGTTACCGACCACCGATGACACTGACAGCCCCGATGGAGAATTTAAATGTTGACCAGCGCTGCCCACAGCGAGGCACAGATGGCGCTAACACAGAACACCCAATACTATTCAGCCTACGTAGGTAGATGGCTGACCTCAAAAACTTATCACTCGTTTTCAATGCAACAGCCTATTTAGTTGGCGAGTGTAAAATAAAATCGACGTTCGAAATCCCGAAATTCACACGTAAGGGATTAGTTTGCAAGTATGTTGCTACACCTTTTACATGAAAGATTCAAAAGCTCACCCACGTGTTTTCAAGCTATACCAACACCTGGACTTTCGTGTTTTATTACGTGTCAAAGATAAGGGTTTCCGATAACGGTTTGCATACGTTTAGCCTCACGATAAACTATGTAACATCAAGAGAAAACATTTTATAGAAATATATTCCAGAGATATTGCGGTTGTTGAAAATATAGCGTGTAACAAAAACCCTGTCTGATCCGTGAGGGTGTTGTTAAGAATCATACCGGGAGTTTTTTTTAATGGGGAATTTTACCGGGTACATTGGACGCGGGCGGTCGTCATTTAGCTGGTGCCTACAACTCATAACTTATGACTTATATAGAGAATTTGCTAATTTATAATGAAATTGGGGTAATTTTTTTACTAAAAACGTGAATTTTAAATAGTAATAACGTTCTTATTTCACAAAAAAAATCTTTTTAGTAATGTTATTCCGGTACCTAGGCCTCCTTTCGGATCGGACAAGGTTTTTGTTACATGCTGTATAAATAGGTACTTTTATATAGGACCATTATAGTCTGGTATAGTAAAGCCTATCTGATGAAAGTGTAAGGAAACCTTGTTCTGGTTCAATTCTTACGCAATCACTAACTATGGAATTAAAGTCTGTTTTTTTAATCTCGTAAACTAATTTGACAGGTGCAAATGTCAAACTCCAAATTGAAAAAACAAACAATAATCACTTGAAATATCGAATTAGTCTACAAGATTAAAAAACAGGGTTTGGTAACAAATGTGAATTAAGAAGGTTTCAAATTATTTGATTATTCACTATTATATTGAAACTGAAAAATCATCAACGAAAATTGAAATGATAACCTCATTTGTCAAATGAACAACATCTATACATTGATTTAAAAGTATAAGTTCGATATTCAAAGCGCAAAGTTTCGTAAGTGGCACCGTAAATTGGCATCCTCAGTTACATTTTCTGATCCATTTGTTTAGTTTTGGAGCAAACTATACGTGTTTTGTTTCTGTAATATTTTGCCCATTCAAATCGTTGGCACTTGAAAGCGCAGAAATCATTGAACGTGGCTCGTCTATTATGGAGAATGTAAAACGGCTAGTAATGCGGCCCGCATTATGTATGCAAACGAATGGATATCGCTCCCGATCGACCTGACTCTTCAGGTCACTGGTATTTATTGTGCGCACTGCGAGGGAGTTTACTTTGCTTTGATCTGCCAACGCAAACATCTATAATTTTCTACGTATAAACTTTTAACTATGAAATACAACTCCAAAGAGAACTTTTCAAAATATGAAGCTCATTTTACGTTTGACCTATTACATGGTAGGTAATATATAAATCTATTATATTCGTGGAGCTCGAGACTCGGTTATTCTGATGAAATATATTCAATTTGTGTAAGTCGTTTCCATTTACAAAAAATATTTTTAGAAATAATAATAAAACCTCTAGTGGCTAAGCAGAAAATAACGAGAATTCGGCTTATGAAAAACCCGTGGAATGCTGCACTTGTCATTAATTTATTCGTTATTAAAACCGTACTGATAGTTTCTTTTCTCTTTCCCAGCTTATCAATAGTAGGTACCTACGAAATACTTTTAGCAATTTCCACTAATTAAATGATACATTATTGTCAAAATAACATAAATCAAAAAGCGTTAAAACGCATCCATGAGCTCTCAGTAGTACATTACAGGGCGGCCCGCATCACCGGCACCGGTTAGTAATTTGATTGATGAGAGCGCGCCGCACTCGGCGAGTCGTGATGTAACCGGCAGTTGTACACAATGACCAGTTATTAGCGTCACTTCGACGTAATAATTATTGAGTGGGAGGTTTTGAATCCAGTAATTATTTTCAAGTAATGGAAAAAATAACGTGTAAATCATTCGTTTCAAACAAAGATAATTTTTCAGACAGGTGGCGGTTGTTTTGAAGTATTTGACTCTCGGCTTATATTTTAAAATATTCGGCAAGGTTACATGGTAAAGCCGTGCAGGCAAAAACTTCACAGTACTTACATTAGGTGAACTAACATTTTAACACTTAACGTCGCCAGACGTAATAACAACTATTGTGTCAGTGATCAGTTTCCTTCAACCGAATAACAATAACCAGTTGACTAATTAAGTGACATAAATTGAAAAACATTAAAACGTACAAAAGACTTACTACCTACTTAGTCGGTACATTGCAGGGCGGCCCTCATCCGTCAGTAATTCAATTGATGAGCGTGCGCCGCACTCGGCGAGTCGTGATGTATCCGGCAGTTGTCCACAATGACCGATTATTAGCGTCACTTCGACGTATCCACAGCGAATACTTGATTATTCAGTGGGAGGTTTTAAACCGAGTGACTTGTTTTCGTCGAATTAACATGTCTCGGTTTCATTGGTTTTAAAAGATTAGTTATTGTAGTAATTTTAATATTCAGAAATATAATTTTATCTTGCACATTACTGACTGTAGGTATTATAAGTCTGAAATCGCTAACCCGTCTTGTGTAAGCGTGGTGATCAATGCTCGTGCCTTATAATTATATGAGAAGCGGCTTTTGCCTGACAATAAAAGTCTTGTATTAATAGTAGGTATTATTTATAATTTTGTATAATACTAATAAAAGCTATCATAAATAATCTGTCAGTAGTCTCATCATATCATATCAAAAATTGATCTCGTAAACTTATCAATTGCAAATTATAAACTGTTAATTAATGTTGTAACTTAGTATTATTGTTGTTGCCTTAATTGTTAGCTCATCATTATTATTCTTAAAAATGTCGATATATGGACTATGATACTGTCTGAAATAAAACTATTTTGACATTGTTGATTCTCGATTATATGTCCAAGGTTTTTATGATTAAATTAAAGAAGTACATTGGATACAGAGTACAGGAGGAGCTCGTGTCTAAGTAATAACAGCCACACCGAATCGATCCAACAGGTTAAGCTACGCTTGCCGAGGTTGGTCGGTGGATGGGTTACCAACTTTACATACTGAGACTCCTCAGTGCCTCGGAAAGCACGTTAAGCCGTTGGTCCCGGCTGTCATTCGTGGATCTTTGACAGTCGTTACGCGTCTTCAGAAGCCCGAAAGTCTGACAACTAGTCTTACCAAGGGGTATTGTATTACCCAGTTACTGGGTTATGGAGGTCAGATAGGCATTCGTTCCATGTAAAATACTGGTATTCAGCTGCATCCGGTTAGACTGGAAGCCGACCCCAACATAGTTGGAAAAAGGCTAGGCAGATTGATTGGATACAGAGTACAGAGAGTAGTGGTGGCCCAGTGGTAACGGCCACGACTTACGAGTTGTAGGTCGCAGGTTCGATCCCAGACAGGCGCTTTACTTTGCGTAAACTATTTCAATACCACTGCTCTCAAAACCGTGAAGGAAATCATCGTGAGGAAACTGACATGGCCTAGAACCAAAGATTCGAAGACATATGACATCTATCAACCTGCATTAGGGCCGCGTGGTGGATAACGGCCCACTCCCTCTCACCGAGAGGAGGCCTGTGTCCCAGCAGTGAGAACATAGCTAATTATGCTATGCTTACAGGAGTGGTTTTTCAAACCAAATGGCCGACAGTCATGTAATTCCTACTTTACTGAATAAACCTGCATTATAAACAAAAGTCTCCTTAAATTAGAAGCCTAAACCCTGCTTTTTCCCGTCAAGTTAACAGTAAAATACAATTTTCAGGGCTGTGATGTGACGTTTATATGAAGTATGCACCGAACGCCGTAGCACGAATTTTAATATTTATTAAAATTACACTATCCATCCTCTAATCGCTAAGCAGTCTTCACAATGACTGATGAGGTAAACTTCAAAAAAATTAAAAAATATCGATAATGTATGGAAAGAGTCCAGTGTTGCCTGAACGTCAGCTGATAAGGTAACATTAAGGTATAATCAACCGCAAATAAGTGGTATCAATTTGACATTGACAGCGCCTTTATGTACTAGCAGTAAGGATGGTTTTCGTAGCACCAATGACCGGTTAACTCTACTTACCGAAGGGAAAATTAGCAGCTGACGTTTACATCGATGTGGTATCAATAATTTGAAGTCTTATAGAGTAGGCAGAAGTATTATATCGATTTTGTAATCAACAGGTGATTTCATCGGTACCTAATCTGTTTGAGGTGTAAATTACGGCTTGATTTGTGAGGCGTGTTTTTCCATCGGCGGCGTTAAATAATGGAGGCTAATTTTGAGGATATAGATTTGTAGCCACGTAGCTTTTTTCAGTACTAAAACTTTTTTTTGTTATCCTTTACACCGAAAACTCGAAACGTTCTTGAACATCTTTCTGTACAATACACCCTTAAATTGTTCAAAATTTGGCCATTAAGTATAGTTGGATTTTGACTGACTCAGTCGTTAGATACGATTAGGTAACCTAAACAGGTAATGACAACATCCCATACCATCCTACGGATATCAAACTAGCCTCGACTGCTGTTGATAACTTATAAACGTATAATGAAAGCCTTAAATCACATAAACCACTTTACCAGGCACATCTAAATCATTGGTCGCGTTACAAACTCCATCGTTACCTACCAAGCGTTATGTACCTTAGAATAAGATGTATGTATGGATGTTCATTATCTGACGACACCTCATCTTGTACGGATCTGGCTTAATTACATTGAGTTGGGTCTCCGGAAAAACTTGACGGGTTACCTGTTTCAACATCAACTCATTTTAACAGACATGTACCTAATTTAGACTGTTGTAAAAAAAATACCGGGTTGATATGGGAACCCTGCTTAAATTAGATGTCCCATTTTTTTCCGCCAGCCATGATGATAGTGTACTATACAACATTAGTTGTTGTTTACGTTAAACTCGAAAAGGGGTCATGGTAAAATCAGCGCGAAAAAAAAATAAGCTGTTCCATACATTTTGTCAATTTAAGTGAACACAAATGTATGGAACAGCAAATTTTTTTTTCGCGATTTCTAGTTTGGTCACATAGAAAAAATTGTTCAAAATGATGAGTACAATGACCCCTTTCCGGGTTTAGCGTAAACAAAAACGAATGATGCATAGTGAAAAGTTTAAAGGTTTAAATAACTTCACATAAAGTTGCTTGTTGTTGTTCTTCTACGCGTGAAAAGTCCATCGCCCGCCACTCACTGAGGGAAATGTATTGTACAGTAGGTAGGTATACCGGAATTGAAAAATAAAAGCCAAACATTTGTGTATTTATTATTCAATAAGTACTTAGGTTGTAGAACACCTACCTAGCTAGGTACCTTATGCTGTCTTTTACTAACCCGTAAAAGAAAATAGAGATAGAAAAAAGCCGAGCATAAAATAATAATTATTAAAACACAACGGTCAACGGCTTTCCCATTGATCTGAAACCTCATTCTGTCACTGACTCATTGCTGAAACGTGTTCTCATACGTACTTACACGTAGGTACTGTATACCTACCTACTTAACGTAATGTGCTGGGATGGGGATAAATTAACAAAGAAAAGTTTTACCACGTTTTTAGTTTGGTTTTTAATTTTATGTGTGTCGTGGGTGCAGTATGTGCCATAGGCATTTAGGGATCCATATTTCAGTTTTTAGCACACTGAAGTTCCATAATGGACATTATACATAGGTGAACCCCTATAACTGAATGAACATGAACATGAATTGAAAACAGAGCAGATGTTGTCTACCTTAATTATTGCTCAGACAGTCAAATGCTACTCAAAATGCATTACCAATGTATCTGTATTGCATTTGAAATTTCAAAAAATTGCTATACCTTCATAAAACGAAAATATTGATTGATGAACGATCCGTTACACCGTTTATCTAATACCCATTCATTCTTGTTGATATACGTTGCTTGACTGGCATAAATGTCAGACTATTAAGGCACTACAATGCACTATAGACTTCGATTTAAGTCCACAAAGCACTGAATGAATATTCAAAGTCGGCCATCGATTTTGGTACGTACTGTTGACTGTTACTACCTGAGTTCTCTTTTTTTTAAACTGAAAATCTAATATGGCGGATGTTAAACGTCACGTCAACGAACGGTTGAGTCAATTTCGAGAATAGCGCTTAGTGAATGCATATTTTGTACAAGCAAAAATGTAGAGTTGAAAATTAGTTAGTTGCTCGAATGTTTTTTTGTAAAATAAAAACTGATGTATTAGTTACTAGTAGGGGTAGCTGATTCTTTTTTTTATTTTTTTATCAATGTATTGAGTTGTGATTCATTTAGTTATTATTTCTTACATGTCATTCATTGTTACCTTATTGCTCTTCTTCTCCTTGGAAAGAGAAATACTCACATCCCTCTATTCTTTCTTGTAGATCTAGCATGTAAGAAAGCTGACTTCGCCAGATTTTTCAGTTTTTGTTTTTTGTTTTTTTTGCTGGTACTGGCTCGATGCCATAGTGACTTTTCTAACACATGTAGTTCAATGACATTTTTATGTTTCACCATAGAACTACTGGCTCGCGTTACGTGTCACTGGGCGATAAGATTTTATAGTTTTTGTACTTAAACTGACAATCAGACTACAAAATCGTCGCCATTATAAAACCTGTTAATTTCGCATTCCTGTCTAGGTTTTTCAGTAAGCTAATTAACGGTTGCTGACCCAGTCTACGGTGGTGAACGATAAGATAAGTACATATACCAAAGTTATTGGTAAAAAAACTTCAAAGGATATAAAGTTTTTTTTTGGTTATCACTGCTGTGCCGGCTCTTAAGTTAAGAGGTTTTTCCAACCAGTTCTAACTAATTTCGTGGTGTAAGTTTTTAGGTTCGATTGTCAGGGGCGACAATATAAAACCAGATGTCCGTGTTACGGTAGGTATGAACAAAATTACCCATGACTAGAATATTTTGTCAGAATGCAACCGCAAAGTTTATATCAACTTAGCTTTTACGGACGTTTTCCTGAAACTCGTGACTTCATTATTAACTTACAAACTGTCTTACTAAAATGCTTTTTATATGTCTTGCACAATGTCCTTGTAAATGGGCCCCACCTGTTATATTCACTTGAAACTTTACCCTTAGTTTATCTACTATATAAGTACTTAATTATCCAATATATAAAGTAGGTACTAAAGTACCATGACGCAGTGAAAATTATGTGAAATTATATTTCCATGAGAACTGTGTTTAAGTATAGCTATTTTAAATAAATACTTTTATAACATACAAGTATCTACCGATCTAAAATAATTATGGCCGACACGACGCGGCGAAGCCTAACCAATTAACATGTTAATAAAGTACTTGGTTTTGAGGAGCTCGTGGCTACGTAATAACAACCGCACGGGTCGATCCATCAAGTTAAGCTACGCTTGCCGGGGTTGGTCCGTGCATGGGTGACCATCTTTACATACCGAGACTCCTCCGTGCCTCGAAAAGCACGTTAAGCCGTTGGTCCCGGCTGTCATTTGTGGATCTTTGACAGTCGTTACGGGTCGTCAGAAGCCCGAAAGTCTGACAACCAGTCTTACCAAGGGGTATCCCATTACCCAGTTACTGGGTTGTGGAGGTCAGATAGGCAGTCGCTCCATGTAAAATACTGGTATTCAGCTGCATCCGGTTATACTGGAAGCCGACCCAAACATAGTTGGGAAAAGGCTAGGCAGATGATGAATAAAGTACTTGATTTTATTATTTCTTCAAATAATCATGTCACAAATGTACTCCACACATCTATATTAGGTACTGTAAAGGTTACATGCAAAAGGCGACCTTATGTCATACAGGGTGATTGAAAAATAAATCTGGTTGCATTCGATCATTCAAACGAATTTTGAATTAATCCTTAAATTATTATAAAAAAGTGGTTCCCGAGTAAGGTTTTAGTATGCAATAACCGACACCCACGCGGGTGAAGTCGCGGGCATCAGATAGTTTTTTTTTTTTTTAAATAAAAGCGTGGATTTGTGCATATTTCTTTGATCTACGAGGATCAATATAAAATAAATATAATATATTTATCATGTATTATTTTCCAGCGCCACACAATATTGATCTACAGCTAGCACTCTTCCAGCCCTACAGAATCTCATGATCATCATTCTCTTGCCCTTATACCAATTACAAACCTTTAGACATAAAAAGTGCTGTCTACAAAAGCGCATTCAAAATAAAACTAAATAAAATACCTATTGAATAAGTGTCTATATGCTGTAGAAGAACTGTAATTTCATTGAATTGTTATTGTAATTTATAAATTGTTTATGTAATATAATAATTGTAAAATATTTATATTTATTAATGTGATTGTGTAAATTCAGAAACAAGGTACTTTGTTCATGAATAAATGACTAATGACTAATGATTAATTGATTTGGGGTCTGGGCAACATGAATTCTTTTAGGTAGGTACCTCAATCAATCTGCCTAGCCTTTTCCCAACTGTATCGGGGTCGACTTCCAGTCTAACCGGATGCAGCTGTATACTAGTATTTTACATGGAGCAGTCGCTAGAGACAGGCAGTTGCCTGTCTGACCTCCACATCCCAGTTACTGCATGGGTAACACCACTTGGTAAGACTGGTTTCCAGACTTCTAACTACCCATAAAGACTGCTAAAGATCTACGAATGATAACGCTTAACGTGCTTTCCGAGGCACGATGGGGTTTCGTTATATTATGAATGGTCACCAATCCACCGTCTGACTTCAGCAAGCGTAGTTTAACCTTCGATCAACCCGCGAGCGATTGTTCAACGCCCCCGCTGCGTGTCTGTAACGAGTACGCCACGTGAGCGCATCGTGTTCGCCGCGTTTGCGTAACGAGAGCGATTGACGTGAGTGTACAAGAAAGAGTGAGACAAGCGAGTGTACAATATTGTGACAACGCGGCGTATACGTCGCGCTTAACTCGCTTCGCAACCGCGGGGAGAACGCACACAAATCGCCTCGCTGAAAACACGCTGGTAAATCGTCAGTTTGATAACGCTGTAACGCAGTTTCCTTCTGCTACGTATTCCCTATTGTTTTATTTAAATCGAATGTCAACTGTCAATCCTGAAGTACTGGAGAATGCAAGCCTATTATTACGAAACGATAGTTGGCGGTTATTCCAAAATCAGCCTGCATTTACGGCATTAATGAAATCCACGCGTTTAAGTCTTCGTCGGGAATTTAATTCTTAGGCACTACCAACTTAAATGTTCCGTATATTTAAATCAAAACTGTTATTCATTGACAGTTATATGAAATTGCCATAACAAAGCGAATTGAAGAAGAATTTCAATTTGGTTAACAATTCCATTTCCCAGGCTGTACTTAGGTACTGTACTGTACACCTTGCAAAATCTTGAACCCTATTTGTTGAATATTTTTGGAAATAAATAATGAGTTTTTGAATTATTTTCTTTGTAATATTTATTTAATCTATAAATATTAATAAGGTCTAGGTACATTAGGCAGAAAGAGATAACACAACAAATTAATCTTGACTGTAGGTATTAAAACTTCCGACCAACCTATCAGGGGCCTAAAACCGTCACATTAGCAATTCCTCTTAAAGCAATTCATTTCCTGCATTCCCAGCTGTCATTAGCAATTCCTTTAATTTGACACAAAATCAATTCATAATTTGTGGACTATTTTACGAATCTCCATAGAAAACTGTCAAACAGATGAATTATTTCGTAATATGAATTGCACGCAGATCATAATATGAATTGTCAGTTTGTGACATTTTACGATGATTCATAATATTTTCCTATTATGATTCTGCCAAAGGGACTGTTTTAAGCCCCCTTAACTAGATAATTAACATTCGAAAAATGTCAATGACATATTAATGACGGAATACATCCTACGCTATAGGTTTTATATTTCAGCAATTGTGTTACTTACGGTAGGTAAAGATGCCATAAACCCCACAATTGTTACCTCATTGTAGAACATAACACCATAATTTGAATAGAACCTTCTTCCTCAAACTCAAGGCCACACTCCAACAAAAAAACAGCCCACAGTCACAAAATAATCGATAGAACCTATCCTAACATGATTACTTCAGCTAATCATGTGTTCGTCATCGCGGCACGTCACTAGTCATCGTATCGATCGTCACGTCGATATCTGCATAGGCAGTCCTTGACACGGGCGGCCGTATCACTACACTAGCTGTCAGATTTCTATTTAATCTATGCTCGCTTTGATATTTGGTTCGTGAATATTTTAACATCTGTTACGTGCAAGGACTGCAGGCTCTATGTAATTATAACACTATTAGTTTAAATGCTTTTTGTTCTGTGCAGAAGGTTGACCTGATTTTAATTGTGTGTCGGTAGTCAATTAGTCATTGGTTGGTATTTATTTATTTGAAGATAGTCTGTTTTTGAATTAAAATTGAGTTGGAAGCTTTAACTAAAACATTGTCTAAGTTGAACCCAAATTCCTCATAAAACATTGACGATTAAATAATCGCTGAATACCTAGATAAGAACCAATGTTCACCAAAACCTCGGCGGAGCTCGTGGCTAAATAATACAGCAACAACAGTAATACAGCCGTACGGGTCGATCCATCAGGTTAAGCTACGCTTGCCGGGGTTGGTCCGTGGATGGGTAACCATCTTTACATACCGAGACTCCTCTGTACCTCGGTTGGTCCCGGCTGTCATTAGTGGATCTTTGACAGTCGTTACGGGTCAACCAGTCTTACAAAGGGGTATTGTATTACCCAGTTACTGGATTGTGGAGGTCAGATAGGCAGTCGCTCCATGTAAAATAGTGGTATTCAGTTGCATCCGGTTAGACTGGAAGCCAATCTCAACATAGTTGGGAAAAGGCTGGGCAGATTGTTCACCAAAATCTGAATCTATACTTATCGATACGTAGTAATAATGAAGCTGAAGACTGTTTTTTTTTTTTAGTTTGAAAGTCGGGTTTAATAAAATCTTTTTTCATTTGATAGCCAAATTCTTGAGGATGGTTATAGGCTGTTTAACATTGCGCTAAGAGACGACCAAAAGAAAAAAAAAATGTAAAAGAACGCTAAGCAAAAACTAAGTAATTTATACCTGAATAATCCGATTTCTCTTAGCGGCATAGCTAGTAATAGGTAAATCTGCATTCAACTTGCACAGTTTTAATAAAAGTTACTTAACTCAAAGTGTTATCACTTATTGCACGGACCGTACCCACTAGTGCAGGCAATTTAAAAATCCATGTATGTTAGCAAACACATGATAAACGAAGCAATTTTAAAGTTCAGTACAGCCACAATGTAATACTTTGTTGTTTTATGTATAACTTTTGATGTGAAGTGCATATAAAGCGATCCAGTAAAATACCTACAATCTAAGGTCATGGGCATTGTCACTACATGAAAATTCTAACTAATATTATAAAAAAATGCGAAAGTGAGTGTGTTTGTTTGTTACGCTTTCACGCTAAAACGGCTGAACGGATTTGAATGAAATTTGGCACATGGGTAGACCATGACCCGGAGAAGGACATAGGCACTTTCCATCCCGGATCACCGACAAAGTCGCGGGCAATAGCTAGTCTCTAATAAGTAGCAGTTTAGAAGGATACCTCCGTAAATAAAAATAAATAAAATAAAATCTAGTCGTAATCTCATTGCAGCGAAATCCATGTATGAAAACAAGAGATATTTTTGACAGAATAAGACTGAGACTAGACAGCGAACGTTCTAAAAAATATGGGAATTACCCCTTGCACCCGAGGGGTAATTCCCGTATTTTTTACCTATTACTTGAACTGTAACCTGTGTTTAGAGGTTTATGCCATTCAGAAAAAGTAATAAGAAGATACGTTTACAATAAATAATCATCAAGATATCAACATCAGTTATAAGTTTGGGAAATAAACTATTTATAATATCCCTAATGATATTCACTAACGTAAAAAAAGAGTGCACAGAAACTACAAACAAAATAAAGTTTGATCCAAATTGATGGTTTAGGGGAAAAATAATTAAGAATTCAAGGTCGCGACCCACAGTGACCGTGAGCGAAATTAGTTCAAAAAATACTTCCTGATATTACTAAAGTTCACAGAAGCTCGTGGCTAAGTAATAACAGCCGCACGGGTCAATCCATCAGGTTAAGCTACGCTTGCCGGGGTTGGTCCGTGTATGGGTGACTATCTTTACATACCGAGACTCCCCTCCGTGCCTCAGAAAGCACGTTAAGCATTGGATCTCGGCTGTCATTCGTGGATCTTTGACAGTCGTTACGGGTCGTCAGAAGGCCGAAAGTCTGACAACCAGTCTTATCAAGGAGTATCGTATTACCCAGTTACTGGATTGTGGAGGTCAGATAGGCAGTCGCTCTAGGTAAAATACTGGTATTCAGCTGCATCCGGTTAGACTTGTAGCCGACCCCAACAAAGTTGGGAAAAGGCGAGGCAGATTGACTAAAGTTCACAGAAGCAAATAACCTAATATATAAAGTTAGGCAGTTTGTAAATTCCCACTTTAATCCTTACATATTAAAAAACAAAGTCTTCTGCCGCGTCTGTCTATCGCCCTGTCACGATAAACTCAAAAACTACTGCACCGATTTTCATGCAGTTTTAACCAATGGATACGAGTGGTTCTCGAGTAAGGGATTAGTATATAATAACCGTCATCTACGCGGGCATTATTACTATAAAAGTTAGTTAGTTTTTACACTAGATTTCTGAAAAGCTAGCCGCAGTACGTGATGTTCCATCGCTTCTGCGGACAAGTACCACAGGACAGCACAAGGACAAGCTAGTGAAGTGAAGTGCTACCAAAATGGACCAATTGTAGCCTGAAATAAATGATTTTGAGTTTTCTCCTAAGTATCGATTTTCATATATGTATGTAAAAGGCCATGAGAAGGTATGGACATGAGAAGTGAAATTTTTACAAGCGTTAACTTAAAAGCGTTACGTTTCTCTGCGCAACGTACCTTGCGCACCTTTCACTTTGAAATCATAATATGTATGTGTATACTTTAAGAGATGCGTTTATTTACCCTCTTTGCTTTTTGCATATTCAAAGACAATACTCCAGTCCCGCGTCGGAGCTGACACACACACTCATTTTTTTATTATATCGATGTTATCAACACAAGATCTTTATAATTAATAGACTGCCAATCTCACATTACCTAACTGCTGGGATTACCGGACCAAAATAATTGTAGCCAATCATATAACTTGTCACGAGATTTAACAACCGGTAAAATTCAATAGGCTTTCAGAAACCATCAGTTACATAGCTTGTTACATAACACGTTATACGTTTAAAATCATTACCTAGACAGCACTTCCCTGGCGTATGTTAACGCCAAGCAAACAAAATGGTTACTTAAGCGATACCTCACGATAACTGCTCTATTACACTCAATTACACGACCACTTTATACTATAATACAGCCACTTTACCCCTATACACTGAAATGTATCGTTTTGGGTTTCAGTGGTACTATGTTTAACGTAATGAAGAAGGGGTCTTCCCTACCAAATAATATCAGTTTGAAATAACGCCAGATCAGGGAAAATTTCCTCTTCTCGTGCAGAGAAGACCCGAGCATTGAACCACATGCTCACTGCATGATGGAAATTTTACGCTTACGGTGTTTAGACTTATCCAAGATATAACTAAAAAGTGCATTTTAGCAACAAATACCTCGGCCCTTGCCAAAAAAATACCCTGACCTTGAATCCTAAAACGTGGGTTCTGAAAACGGGTCATTACAACAGCTGCTGCTGTAAAATGCTTCCTTATAACCAAAGATACGGCCTAGAACAAAAGTGAACAGTACAATAAACAAATTTGCCATAAACAGATCCATGAATAATAATTGTCGTCTACAAAGCTTACCTTCCGAAGTGTTACGAAAACATTTTAATTTTCCGCCAGCAATTGCATTTTCCGTAATTTAATTAGCTTTGTTGCGGGCTTCTCGCAAAAATTGCGCTTTTCCGCTGTTCCGACACTGGCGCTGCGGGTAGCGAAAACATTGCGATATCAGAATAAAATCTAAGCGTAGTGACAATCCTACCGAAAATTACGTTTTGTAAATAGGCGCAGAAATGTATACGTTTCGACTTCTCCGGCCAAACGGTCAGGAACGAGTCGCACAAAATAAACAAAATGCAAAAAAGGTGGAAGTGCCGAGCGACCGGTTTTTAAGCCAAAACAAATTTTTACGTCAAAACGTGACACAAGTTTCGGCGGGTATGTTGCTGTTAATTTAAAAAGCATTGGAGGCGTCAATTTACCTTCGCGTTATTTCGGCAGATATGTTCCTAGACTGTGTAAGACTATCGCATTGCGCAGCGGTTAGCGTCAGTGTACTATCAGCGTTCATGTTCCCAGCTTCTTTGTAATGTTCCTCGTCATACTTCTAATAGATGAAAGTTTTCTAGGTTGATTACTTTCGTAAACAAATCTGCTTCAGTTCAGGGTTTTCTCAAGTCAGTTTTCCATTATAGAGTGTAAAACTTGCCCCTTTATATTATTAAAGCTATTATTAGTAGTGCTCTAGCGTACTCTGTAGGTAGTCTCAGTTTAGCACAAAAACCAAGATCCTTTCATCAGATCCCATAAAATATATCCCTCTTAAAGTACCAAAAAAGTAAAAAGCGAAGATAAAATTTGTCTTTTTTTGTCCAAAAAATAATTCTGTCATTTTCTCAGCAAAAATGTAGTCCTCCGTAAATAAATCAGCGAGTAAGTAAAACTTCTGCCGCATCATTCGCGCCTAACACGAGCCGACTTTATCATTGTCGCCCATCAATACTGTATACAACGAATTCTGTACCTTACTGGTAACGTATTAAAGCGTGTTTTAAAATACAGGTGTTGACTGATGGTGTTGGAAGGAGCGTTCGTGGGGCCGAGAGCGATAATAGCTTCCTCGTGATATCTGAATGGGCCCTGACAGCACTCGCTCGGTTTATAAACTCGCTCGCAAACTGAATGATTTTTCATAGTACATGTATTTAAGGGGTGTAGCTCGGGGAAATTATGTAATTACGTTATAATGCGCATTTTTTCTTTTTTTCTTTACGTGTCGCTTCTTTTAGAAGAAATTATTATATCTATACAATACACATCAAATGCTGTTCGTTGGTGAGCGCATTACTGCTGGACCTGAACAGCTGGACCGTTTTGGCAATTTTTGGTTTGAAATGTTCGTAATAGACCGAATCAAGTTTTATAAGAAAGAAAAATTGGAATTTTTTTGTAATTTGGCTAGTTTAGTTATACCTGCCTAAAACCAGTATTTCCCTACAATATATGTATATAAATGTTAACAGTATCTCCATTATTTTGTACTGTAAACTGTAGCCACATTGTAAGCGCTGCTTTAATGAGAGATATGTTGTTAAGTGGGGTACCATTTGAAACCAGGTACAGTGAAGCCGAAACTGAAGGTCACGTGAACGAAGCCACGATCGCTGGTAGATAGTTAGACACATTAACAACGGACAATAATTTAACAACACTTTGAGACTGTAACATAGAACTTTCAGAGCTATTACACTGGAACCACCATGGTGTGGTGCAACCATGGTTGCTAGAATTAGCCACAAATGTCATGATTTAATGGGATACTTTGAACTTAGAGAGTTTTATTGATGATTTGAGTGAATATAATTCTGTAAATAAATATTTGTAACAGTCGCGAATCATATTTTGATCGACATATAACCTGAAACTGACTTAAAAATTTCAAAAAAACGTATGAATTATTCCTATTTTGCGGGCTACGCTGGCGCTTTTGCCATACATAGATTTATGGTGGTATATCTCACACGGCGTCCGTTTGGTTATGCAACCATGGTGTAATACAGGTCTTATGTGGCCATGTGGCCTTTATACATACCACTCAATGATTTGCAGCGAGCTTCATGCCAAAAACTAGAGAAGAGAGATTATTAAATTTACTTTTCTGAGAATCTACATCCACTAATTACTTGCCCTCATTCCGCGTGATGGAATATGAAACCGAGTGCACGTCCTTACTTTCACAGAGAACTATACCGTGTATATAGCTACCTGCTTACCTACATAATTATGTGCGTTCGCTTAGAATGGTGTCAACTCCGGTTCAGGGAAAGGCATTATTTATCTCGGAGAGAGCTGCACCAAATGCAGCATTCAACTTTATTGCACTGTTTATTTCTTTTATTTGAAATACGATGTCGATGTGTTCTTTGTGTAAATATTGGATGCTCTGTATTTCGAGGAAAGAATAGTGATTTATTTGGAGGAATTGAGTATTCTCTTCGCGTTACGAAAACATGATACGGGCAAAGTTGCAAGTTGTTTTAAAATACTATGTATAAATATTGTAAAACAATGAATACAATTTAGCCTATTACCTATGTTTTTCAAGTCACAAACGGTTCATTCAATCGACACAAAAGAAGACTAGAACATATTATACAGCAGAGACAACCCACACTCGCAAAACCTGTAGGTATTTATAAACGAAAGCACTGTACACATTGCTGCTTCAGAATCACAAAACAAACTTCCATACTTGATAACTTCTGAAGCCAGGCAAACGGGACGTCACATACAAAGAGTACAAACTAGCAGCGAGTACAATTATTTGTATTGTGTCCCAGCTGCGAGTCGCGAGCGATGAAATAAAGCTTGGAACACGCTTGAAACACCAAACGGAGCTGGGAACAGGCTTGGAACACGGAGCGCGGACAGGCTTGATATATGGCCGAGCCACTCCCCGTACATACTAAGTGGCCAACCATCCGTCATTTTTATAGTCTACCCGCTCCAAATCTATGTGTTTTATCATCGTAAGCCGAGAACTTCAAATATATTGGCTGTCAAATATAATTATTGTGTCGGAATTGTTTTTTTATGTAATTTTTACTGATTCTTTTTTTATGGTTTGGTGATTTTTAAGAAAAAACATTTAAAACTATGTGTGAGGGTATAAACGTCATAAAAATGGTATCCGTAATGAGGTCTAAATAGAGATTTGAAATTTTGTTTTTTTGGAACGGAACAGATTTTATCTTCATTCAATAGTACCTATATCGACCATGTTTAATTATATTCACACTTTTTCGGACTTTTCGGAAAAATGCCTGACTAAAGTTAATTGATTCAGGCGTGACTTTGCGGAAATCCATTATAAAATACAATAGACGTAGATATATTTAACCTATTCCGCTTAACTATTCTTCCAGAGTCATAAAAAACCCTGTAAGAAATCGACACGTGTTTCACCTCTCAACGAGGCATCCTCAGGATGACGATTGACCAATTGCAAACCAGAACACGACGTGTTGCCACACCGAGCGCTGGACGCAGAGTCTGACTATATTATTCAGCAACTGTAGCTGAATGTAATTGAATATTTGGTCGATTGAAACATAACCAGGTACAATAAACATACTCACATTTGTAAATTGAGTTGATTCTAAATATTTTACAATTTTCTACCGCTTTATCGAGATGAAATTCATCCGATTATTTTCAAATAACAAGCAGGAGGAACTTGGCAAGTAAAAAAAAGCATTCAAATAAGTTTATTTCGTAGTCTTACATAATTATGTTCTTCCGAATGTTGTAATGAGAGTTTTGAACCGGAACAACTGAATAACTTTTTTTTTAAACGAAGGTATATAAGCGGTTTGTTTTGAATCTTCGTGAAACTTTGGAAAACGTTTGACCTACTTAGTGTTTACCTGCAGTTATTAACGAGAGCAGTTCATTAAAGAGCAGACGATAATAATCGAGGGTCTAGATATTACAATAGTTAATAATCAACTTTTATCCGATGAGTAAAATTGTCTGTTTGACAGTTTTTGTGTATCGAAATGACTGACTAACCGACTGATTGACTAGCAGACAACGCACTGTCTTAACCACTTCCCTCTAAAGATAGGTGTGAATATGAGTAGTGTCTAGAGGCACACAGTGAACTCCATAAAGAAATATAGAGGATCGAGAGGCATGTAAGAAATGTATTTTCGTAGAACTTGACAGTCAAACGGGAGTTTGAAGTTTGTATGCAAACGAGCCCATTAGACAGTAGCCAATAATTTTAAAGTCGTTATATCTACGTATTTTTTTTAAAGTAGGTTCTTATGTCATGTACGGTTGCATGAGATAAATATCGAGGGCATTGCACTTTAATTAAAATACGCTTGAAACGGGGAACCACGTACGACATTTCGTCCCGGAAAATGAATATTAGGTTTGTGAATTTTAGGAACTTTCGAAATGATAATTTTAATATTATTTTGGTTAGTAGTGTTGTGATACTTAAAGTTATGCATTGGTGGTAGGGTGCAGAGGTGATACATTATATCTCGGACCATTCCGAGAAAGGTGAAAAGATTTCCTAAAACGTTAGTTTCAAGCCAACTTGTTACATGGTTTAGTCAGTCAATTATATCGGCAAAATTAAACTCCGCTAAAGCAGTATTTAACTTTGCCCAATTAATTATAACCGAGTCACCTTTTACGGAACATTCACCAACACGTCATTAAGCGATACGTAACACGTGACTTTCATGCCGCATTCTTGCTATTTACCTCGCTTTACACCAGCTGCTAAGAAAATTCGATAGTACAAACAATTTACTTCATTTGGTCGATATTTCAGATTGACGAGAATTGTTTGTAGACTTCGACAAAAATCAGGTAAACTTAAAGGCACTAACACATCAATATACATCGAGGATATTAACGGATTATACAATCATAACTACCATTCAGCATGCAACCACACACACCATCAAAAAAACATAAGACATACCCATGAAGCAGGTGGGTATCTCGGGAAGGGCGCGATCAGTTTTGTAGCCAAGTTGCTCGGCAGGTCGTGCTTGTATCCTCTCTTTAAACGCTGTTTTCTTCTCTCCCGCGATTTGCTTCTTAGCATAAGAGCTGCCTGCATACTTGCCAGGTTTGTGGCCGTTGGTGAGCGCTGGCACAAAACTCAGCCAGGGGCCCCTGATAGCTCTGCAGCTATCCACAACGCGCACTTTGTCTCTTTATCTCAGTCACACACTTTACAGTTCTCAAAGTTACCGCGGATCGACACACTATATTTTTAGTCTTATCTTTTACAGCGAAGAACTACTTCTAGCGCGTCTACACTACCCCTAACTAGCGATAAAGAGATATAAAGACTATATACACATCAAACGTCGGTATCACCCTAAGTTAGTCCCATCACAGAATTAATAACTTTCAATTAAATCTCACTAGAGAATGCTTTAGAATTGGATTGAGATAGGCACAAGAAAGGCGCGAAACTATTTTTAATTTATATCTAATTAATTTTTTAAGGTAAAGTGGTCGATCTTAGATTTACGATATGTGAGAAGAGAATACGCATATATTATGGAAGTAAGCGCAATTTGGCGTTGAGTTGTTTAATTGGTTAGTTCGGAGTGTTTGTCGCACGTATTGCTCATGTTTCGTTCCGCACGTCGAGCCGTAGTCTCTGGTTCTTCGACACCTGCCATCGGACGCTAGTGTCCACTGGGTGTCGCAGTTTCATGGCCGGCCCACTTTGATCACTGCACTTAATAACACTTCACAGTAACACATTTTACACGGTTTTCAACGCGAACTGAACACAATATAAACATCAACGACAGGCGAATTAAGGATATATCCCGCTTTATATATGAAAAGGTGACGTTTCCCGATCGTTGCATTGTCTCTGTACTTACTTACATGCTTACATTTACTAGCTATAGAATACAGTAAACATTGAATACATACCTAAATAGCAGCGCAGCTACGATTGGTTACCTCTAGAGCACAGATGCGAGGCGCAAAGGGCCTCTGTACATACACAACACATATAAATGAGATACCATGCTTACGCTATTACATGAAACACTTATGTTGGTACAGTACTCGCCGGGGATTGAGAAACATCGGACAGGAGAAAGAAACTATCGGTAATCTTAGTTTTTCCGAGTCTTTCCGATATATTTAATAAAATTGATAATCATCACAACTTCATGAAAAATTATCAGTCTGCTCTATCCATAAGTCAAAGTGCATCCAATATACAACTGCTTTGCTTTGAAGTTGATTTGACAACGACTCGCAATATCGAATAATGTAAACACTACTACTTAAGTTGAACCTATTTACGGAAAATTGCTTGTTGCTTTGCATATAATTTGTAATCGATTTGTTCCGATCATTTCTGTCTCATGTCTGGTGCTTTCAAACTGTGAGTACTGTACTGTGTAGTTTATTTTACTGTCTTATTTGGTAAAAAAACAAGGTACGAAACGAGTCGCATGATCAATTACACACAAAAAATCGCTGAACGTATTGTTACTGGCATATCCACGGCAAATGCGTCAACAACAGCTTAACGTCTCAAAATTCGTCTCCCATATTTGTTTACCAAAACGGACACGTAAAAAGAAACACACTATAGTTGTATACCTCGATGAGTTCGCATGGCGATGGCGGGTCGTCGATGTGGGGCGGGTTGACGCGGGACGGCGGCGCGGCGAGGCGGGACTCCCAGTGCTGGCAAGAGTATGCGCGTACGCCGGAGGGCGCGGGGTGGAGGGGGCTGTGCGGCCGCGAGCTCGACGGCGCGGGCTGGCGGCCGTGCTGGCGCGCCTGGCCAACATGACAGAAAAAGTTAGGATATAAGAGTCGCTGATTTGCTGTACCTACTTAATCTACGGAATTTACGTCATGCTTGAAGCTTCCAAACTAGGAGGTTTCTTCAAATGGAGTCTCTATTTAATGTACCTTCAGACAAGCTCATGGTTTTATCGCACCTTTAATTCTGAGTTACGTCCAATCTCTATAATCCAAGTAGGATTTAACAACTGCTGGATAAACTACCCAAAATGATGATCATTGTGGCGATACTTATCAGAAAGCCCTACAATCTAACAGAAGATAATATTGTAAGACAAGTAATAAAATAAAAACAAAAGATGATGGTTACCTTACGGCCCGCGAGCGAGGCGCCGCCCGCCGCCGCGTACATGCACCGCCGGCGCCGGCGTTCAGCTAGCGCTCCGCATGGCTACAGGGGGCGGGGCCATGCGCGCGCGTCGCCGCCGCATCCGGGCTACTCACCAACACCTGGGACATTGTAGGACATGGTACAATTAACGTTAGTGTGAGGGCATTTAGATGTGCGGAAAAAAAGGAAATCTAAAGTGTGTGATGTCTAAAATGTGTTCAGCCAAAACAGCTAAATATTTTACGGCTATTTGCAACGTTGCCAATTTACAAAATGCACCTTTCAAAGTGCGAAGTTTTTTTAATATGGAGAGATATTTTTGTCTTTATAATCTACATCTGCAGTGCATCTCATGGCGTTCAGCTAGCGCACCACATGGCTACAGGGGGCGGAATCATGCGCGCGCGTCGCTGCCACATCCGGGCTATTCACAAGCACCTTGGACATCCCAGGACGTTACAATATTAAGGTGAAATCGCCCGAGTAGTCCTTAGCGCATTTTAATGTGCGGAAAAAATAAAAGAAACTAAGATGTGTGCAATCAAAAATGTGTGTAGAATGGGTTTCACTTCTCGCCAACAAAGGTCTTTTGAAGACTTGCACATGTAAATGTGACAAAATTGGAATACCTTCTAAAAAGCAGTACCTTTCTTGATAAGTCACTTATATGGGCAGGTAGTGTAGCACAAATAAATACCAGAAAATAATAATCAAACACTGCAAGTTAGGCTGTGTAACTTGTGTGTCGTTGTGCACAGAGCACCCCTTTATAATAATAAGATTCCATTTTAAAATACAAAAGGAGAAAATGATGGTGAAAGTTTTTACTTTATTTTGCAATCTGAACCGAAGATGTGCTAAATGATGGTAATTCAAATAGGTGCCAAATTAGGCCCTTTGTACACACAGGTTTTCTAGCCATCAAAAACTACGGTTTATTCGCCGTGTGTAGGCACAGTCGTCAGTGTTGAATAGATCACTATGGAAGCTTGTTGACTGATACGTTTTTTCTACGGCGCGGTTTATATGCCTTACCGTAATGAAACCGTGCCATATACAAAGGGCCTTAAAGTGTCTTGTTCGTAACTTTATAGCAATAATAGAAATTAAAGCTAGCAAAACGTATGCGGCTGTCCCTCTGAGCCACCTTTTTAACTCAAAATAATTATTTATGGCTCACATAATTACGTTGACAAGACACGATCTCTACCAGCAATCGTTTTCATCTGCGTGAAACTGCCATATCAGTACTTCAACCAATAATAAGAAAATACCCACTTGTTGCAAACTGCGAGTAGGCACTTGATACTTACAATAACAAAATTCACAATATTAAAAAATATTAAATTTAAATATAAGCACAAAACAACATGCTTCCAAACACCACATTACACACTCATTTTGCGAACACCAAACACGAGTGAGCAAAATAATCCTCAGGGTCCTAATATTTAATTAATCATAAACTAGACGCATGTAATTACATCGACCGTCCATTTGATAAATTAATTTGAACTGAGCAACGAATAGCCAGTTTGGAACGTTTTCAACTAACGTGAGGATGCAATTTAAATAAATTAACTCTTCAGTGGAAATAAATGTTCAATTACTATTGATTTTATTTAGTGTGCAGGTTTTACGTATGTAAATTATTATTGGCATTAGGAAACCAATTTCAACTTTGATTTTCTGATCTGTTTAATAATGTATAATTTGGTAGTTAGTTGATTCAGACGTGAATTTGCGGAAATCAATTATAAAATACAATACACGCAGATCATGAGTCATAAAGACCAGAAAGTCGAAGAAAGTCGACACGAGCGCTGGACGCAGAGACTCTGCGTCCAGCACTCGGCGTGGCAACACGTCGTGTTCAGGTTCGCGACTGGTCAATCATCATCTTGAGGATGCCTTGCTGAGAGGTGAAACACATATCGATTTCTTACAGGGTTTTTTATGCCTTTTGGGGAATAGTTTACTTTTAGCGGAATAGGTTACTAAATATATCTACATCTATTGTTTTGGTTAATTTGGTTTTTTGTTTGACCTGCTACCACGAGTTTTGATAAGTACCTGTTTTAATGAAACAAAAAATAATGGACTAGTACTGTTTCAGCGCTAGTACAACTTGATAGGTCATTGGACTAGCGATGAGTTCGTGAGTTCCGTCCCACCCGCCTATTGAACTATTGATGTGATCCTACTTTTACCAGAAACATTTATTATTTATGTCACTTAGTCTTCCGCATCAGGGGAGATAGTTGAGGTCAAGGAAACCTATCGATAAAAATATTTAAAAGTGCCACATATATTTCATAACGTTATAAAATCTAACAAATCGTATTACTTTGACTTACGGTGCTAAATCAACTCTTTTTTTCGACTGAAAGTCATAACACCCAACCATACAAACGATCTCCCCTCCCCCAAACACCTATACCTGCCTATTAACAACACATGACTAAGGACCGTAAAATCGCCAACCAACATTAAAACCGTACAGTTACAAAACACCCTGTATTTAAACCGTGGTTTAAGCCGCATCGATGCATACGATTAGCTAACTCAGTGCCAATGCATCACCTGCAGTACGATGAGTCCCTGACCCCGTTCCCCACTGACTTTTACAACCCACGGATATTAATCAGCTGTTTAGTTTGTTTCCGTCTCATTCCTTTACATTCGTTTGTAAAATAATTTTGTTAAATAGTTTTTTTTTTCTTAAATATTTATCTGTTAAAGCATGTCTGTTTAGCTTGTTCGATAAATTTACTGAACATAATATGTCCAAAAACTGAAAAAACTGATAAGTCCCTCGATCTGTTTGGAGTTCTCAGGACATTTCAGCTTGGCTTATAATGGAATTTTGCAGAATAGTAAAAAAAGATGCGAGGCATGTCGCGAGTAACTATTACAGAACGAATTAAACTTAAAAACAGGTTTATAATATTGCCACCTTTTACTGACTCTCCGAACCAATTCAACAGGCTACAGTTACCGATATATTTCTAGAATTTTCCAGCAAAGTCAACTTCGAATAAACAAAATCTCTTTAATTAAAATTACCGACGAACGCTAGGTTATTTACCTAATAGGTCGGTGTAAGGTGAGTTCGTGCACTGTGTTTATATTGTGTACGTCGCTCGCGCAACGCGAACTTCGTGGGAGTGAAAACCGCGGAGGTTTTCCAACAACAATATAAGTTTAATGGAATAGACAATCGAAGTGTGCGCCGCCAATCTAAATTAATGACGCGCTCGGAAGGCGTTCGGTGAATCTTGTAGCGAGAGATGTTTCACATTTGCGTGTGCGATGTATTGGTTATGGGCCGGTTATGTATCTGTGTTATAGAGGCACTTTATTGATTTAGTTAAAGGTTTATTAGATCATTTAAAACGCCCTACAGTCGTGTTGAATTAAACGTTTACAGCGGTGGATGAAAATTATTGACTTAACAGAATTACAAGCCATTTTTTGCCTCTCCCAAGTCGTGCGTCAACATTCGAATTATTACGCAAGGTCAACTTTTTAATAGGTAACCTGAAGGTTTAATAGGTAATATGAAGTTAATGAATCATATCAAATGTATGTACTTGCGTAAAATAAAGTCAAATACATTTCAGGGCAAATGTGAATAAGATAGGTATTCATTTTGTTATACATTTTTGAAAGTTTCATAGTTTAATCTTTGAATAACGGTCAGTTTGCACTTGTCGAGTGACGTTGGTGGAATGCTTTTAGATGCCTGGGCATTCAGTTCTTGATAACGAACAACTAAGCAAGCTGGCTATTCTTTTCACAGAGACAAAACATTGTTCCTATTGTTTTCGCAGATACGACAAGAAGACAGGTAATACAAATCAGCATAAATACTTATTATTACTTTACTAGTGACCCACCCCTGCTTTAAAGATTTTACAACTTTACAAAACATCATGATTCTTTATTATTTTTAAATTTTATATTAATCTTTAAACACATTATGTATACCGGATACTGGAATAAATTTTCTAAATGGTGGTGAACACCGCATCAAAATCCGTTACGAAGTTTAGATGAACAACGCGGTTATACAGACAGACATGAAAAGCGACTTTAATATAATAAAACAGAAAGAGAAAAAAAAGAAATAATTGTTTATTCTGCACAAACAAAACGCACACACAACAAAAAAATGACAAACTACACATTATAAAAGTAGCCAAAAGCCTCGTATTCAACCAATAAAAAATAAAAAAGTTTGATACGTAATACTTAAAGAAGATTTTGGATTTGCTCGTTAGCAATAGGCTCGTTCCTACGAGTATTACATGGGAGTTAAACATAACTGGTCAAATGTGGGTGTACCTACTTTTAGTACACCTCTGCCTAACCCTTCGGGGCAACAAGGCGTGATGTTATGTTATGTGTAGAATATATAGTTTTCAACGGCATATAATTATCAGTTTAGTATCCTACCCTAAAAACAAGGTGTAATTTGACCAAGTTTAATAGTGTAAACCAGCTAAAGTTGTAATTAACATAGTAAACAACTAACAGGCGTTTGGTGAATCTTCTAGTACATGGTACAGCTCCCCGGAGGGCTCCCGACCCTAATGTACTGTGAGGATGATGAATCGACTATTACATGTGCGTAACATCACGACTGTATTCCCCTGAAGAAAGAGATAGGCAGAGCTGTTTAGACCAGCACCCTAACTGCGTAATACACGATCGGTCAGAATTGGAATGGGTTTAAAACAAATGAATTTCGAAAAAAATCTGCTCAACAACATAACTTACCAACTTATGAAGCAATAGATCAGACATTTCTTTCAAACCGATTCTAATTCTGATTGATATTTTTTACACGACTACGGCGAAAAAAAAATGGGGGTTATGATTTTGACCGGTATGTATGCATGTATGTATGTATGTATGTAATTATCTTCATCTGTTCCCTCCTATCTTCTAAACCACTCATCACAATTTGACAAATGAGGTATCGTAAGCGTCTTGATTGTACGCTGGTTATAGGCTTTGTGACATCACATTAAATTTAATTAAAAATGGCGCCATCTAGAAGACATAAAGTCAGGAATTAAAAAAAATTGTTTAATCGTACCATGTTGGGTATCAAAAGAAAGGGCTTCATCATCATCTGCCTAGCCTTTTCCCAGCCATGTTGGGGTCGGCTCAAATGAAAGGGCTTAATGAGCACATTTCAAAAATATATACATACTTATTATAACCCAAAAATAATTTAAAAAAAATTAAAGTATAAAAACTAAAACCCAACTACGACTAAAAAGGTATAAACAAGACACTACAGACAGACAAATTAAAAATCACACGTAAACTGTTCGATTTATTATGCAATAAGGGTGCCGGATCACATTTCACCAGTTATGTTTTAGTCCCATTTTTTATACAGATAGGGCATGCCCTCATGAGCCTAATGACATTGACCAGCCAAAAATAGTCTCCGGGTTGCTATTTAGAAATTTTGAAAATACCAAAACAATACGCCTGTATTCCCCGAAGGGTTAAATGATAAATGATTTTTATTTCTGTAAGTAGGTTTGTACAAACACTTTTACACGTCAATCACATTTTTTAAACTAGACGAGGTCGGCATTTCCTATCTGACTACTCTGAGAAGAAAGGCCGAAACAAACTCAGAGGTCACAGTCTCTTTTAAAGTCCAGACATAATCTTGGTCAGATCATGTGAAGACCATGTAGATTGGTGCCTGAAATGGACTTTTGAGGAAAGAACCTTACAGATTGAGTGGACCTGTCCAGTCAGTGCAAGCATTTGTCAATAATCGTGCAGCTCAACTCCAATTTTAAGGAGCTCAACGATTTGACGAACAGTACCAAAGAAAGGACATTTGGTTAGGCCGCATAACTTACTCAAACTGCCAGACCATGATTAATTAAAACTAAGGAAAAATTAATACTAAAAAAGAAAAGAAAGAAAGATCCACATAGTCTTCACATTCACAATAATTAAAATAATATAATACTTTACAAAGTAAATATTCATGTAATTATCTAAGTTACGCAGAGGTGCACATAATAGTACACCCACATTTCGCCAGTTATATGTAAGTCCAATGTAACATGGGGCGAGCCTATTGCCATCAACCGGGCACAAAGCTAGACTTCAGGCAAGTATTGAGAAATTTCAGAAGAAAATATCCAATAACTTAACGGCCGAACACGGGATCAGTTTTTCAGTTGTCAATTTTTTTTTAAAGTTACTTTTAGTAACTTTAAACAATTTTTTTTCAACTTTAAACTTTAGAACTTTACTAAAAATATTTATAATATTTTAATGGCTGAACCAAATACCATCGTTACTGTGCCAAAATAAACCTCTGCCTACACCTTTTATAAATATCAGCAAATCGTGTTAAACTCATTTCCGAGCATCTTAAGCGCAAAATACTCGATTTAGTCTAACAAAACCCCACCGTACCGATGTTACGCAACCAGTCCAATAACCAAAGTCATTTTAATATTTTGGTTATGTTTAGGAACTGAATTGGAATTCGGAATTGCTTTATGGCTACATTCTGAGGTCGGTAAAAGTTCAAAGAACGTTTAGATCGACCGATAACACAGAAATATCGTGACGCCACCGAACCAAAAGCGAAATAAGATTAAACAGCTATTATTGTAAATTTAAAACTGCCTGAATAACGTTTTACAAGATACTATGCCTAATTTTAGAGGGCACTTTTGACTAAGCAGTCGCTACGCCGTAGCAGCCGTAGCGATGTACTACGCAGGTGCTACGCAAATGCTACGACATTTACGCAAAGGCTCATTTCACCAATATTATTTTTTTTGCGTTGCGAAGTCGATAGATATATTCATCCCAGTATTTTCCTAACCTAATTAACTGGGTGCTAAGCAGACTTCTAAGTTATTTTGTGCCGTGAAATTGAAATGATGTCTTGCATAGATAAAAATAACATTTATTTTTATTATTCTTTTTTGATTATTTTATGATTTTTGAGATGCGCAAAGATGGCGAAAGTCACTGGACGCCTGACGCCTGAATATGGCCGTCGAGGTAGACATCGGCGAAGGTGGTGTGACGATCTAATCATGTTTGCGGGGCCAACATGGCCACAGAAATAGCACAAAACATAGAGATTTGGAAGGAAAAAGAGAAGGCCTTTGCCCAGAAGAGAGACACATTATAGGCTATTAAAAAAATAAAAAAATATGATTAGGGTGAAACGTCATTTTTACATTGCATATTAAACCTAATTATTATAATGTATAAGAGTAGTTTGTTACTAAGTTTCCTTAGTTCGTGTTAAAATATATATGGTGGCCATAAATCTTTCTAATTTCCTCAAATTATAACTAGTAATATTTAGTATGGTAGTGTGTAAAAGTCCACCATTAACTTTATTACTGTTAGACGGAAATAAATAATATTTAAGCACGGTATAAAATATTTTCTTCGACGAAAGATTTAATTGTATAAACATTAGCTTAATAATTTACTTAGTTTATTTGTAATTATTATGGGTTCCTGGGTTACCGGGTCGGGCAAAGTGTTATTGGATTTTTCCATCTGAAGTTTGTTAGTAGCAGCCGTTTTTTTTTTTTTTTTTGGGTATGTGAAGTCATCAATTGACTTCTCCCGCTCTGTGCGGAGCGGGAGACTGGGTCAGACTTTTACTGACTATAACCCACACGTGTTCCTTCAGTTGCCTATTGCCAAGAGCACCGATATCCCTTTCGGACTTTCCCGCAACCCTTTTTTTTTTTTTTTTTGAGGTTGGGAAATCATCCAATGACTTCTCCCGCTCTGGGCGGAGCGGAAGGGCGTGTCAGACTTTTACTGACTAAAACCCACCCGTGTTCCTTCATTTGCCTGTTGCCAAGGTCCCGGTATCCCTTTCGGACTTTCCCGCAACCCTGGCAGGCATCGGTCCTAGCGGACCCCGTCATTTTTGCTGACATCTCTTTGAGGCGCGCGTGGAACACGACGCGCCATCGACCCGGGCCTGGTCCTTATCGGACGGCGAGCTGCCCGTTGCTCGCCGTCCGCAAGCCCGCGCCTATGGTGGCCGGAAATCCGCCTGGGATTCCCGACGCCCAGGGCGTCTCCAACGGCGGCGGTTAGGGGCGTGAGGGCGCAAACTTTGCCTTTCCCTCACGCGTTCCGCCTCCTCCTTCGCGAGCATTACTGCTTCGCAGAAGGAGGTGACGGCTTCCCATGCCCTCTCGCTCCGTACCATGGCCTGAACCAGGGCCGGACGCGAGAGGTCACCGCCGCCAATCGCCTCCGCGAGGACACGGCGGTGCTCCGCCCAAGCAGGGCACACCTCAACCGTATGCTCCACCGTGTCCTCCGGGCGATCCACACAGTGGTGACACCCGGGCGTTTCCTCCCGCCTAATCCTACACAGGTACCTCCCGAAGCTGCCATGTCCGGTGAGGACCTGTGTCAGGCGGAAGGTGAGGACGCCGTGGCGCCTCTCTATCCACTCCTCAAAGAGGGGACTTATCGCCGCTATTGTGGCGTGCCCAGCACTGGGTTGCGACAATCGCACTCTCCATGCCGCCATGAGATCTTGCCGGAGCTCTGTCCGCTGTGCCGCGATTTCTCGCGGCAGCGGAGTTACACCCCGGCGCTTCACCTCCTCGCGCCACTCCCAGATGTGCGCGAGGACCTTCGCCTCCAGATCCCATGGCGGTAATCCGGCAAGGAGGCTCGCCGCCTCACGGGAGACCGTGCGGTATCCCCGGGCCAGCCGAATGGCCATGACCCTTTGGGACGCGTTCAACCGGCGTGCTGGCTGCAGCCTAAGGGAACGCGCCCACACCGGTGCCCCGTAAAGGGCCATTCCCGCAACCCTGACAGATTACAGGTCTAAGTAAGGTATCTGATTGCCAACCAAAACTGTTGTTTGACAAAATCTCTAAGGCACGAGAGTGCATATTATTATGTTTTGTTCTAAAAGTAAATTAATGACAAAAGAGAACTCACAAAAAAACAGTTGTAACAGTAGTAGTAGTATTTCAGTAGTTTTACTTTTATTAGTAGTTAGTAGTTTATATTTCCATACAGTAGTATTAACAAGTTAACAAAAACTGGTTAATATTTGACAGCTATGTGCTACATTGCCAACTTTTAGGGTAGACGCAACGCGACGCGCACTTTTTATGATCCGATACAATATCGAATTTAATTACTACACAATAAGGTATACGCGCTGCGCAGAACCCCGCATCTCAGCGGACTTTGAGATGTGTCAACACTCGCACTGAAATAATACCTTTTCTCGAAGAAAATAAGTTCGATAATTGTCAAAATTGCGCGGAGCGTAGCGTCGCGGTCTGAACTGATCCTAAGAATGCACGCTTTTAAGGTGATTTAAAATTATAATTTTGGGTTTAGTTATTCAAATAATCCAATCAAAGCACTCAATTTGTCAGTGGCACTACAAATTGCCATTAATTTCATTTATTTATATTGTCATCAAATACTGTTTTAATAGTCTAACACTACAACATTACTTGTGTAGCTTACTCTTTCAATGAATTGATCACGACCAACGTAGCTTAACTTTTCAAATGGATAGTCTATCGCCAGTTATATAGCCAGCAGCCTCGCCCAACCTTTCTGTCCATACTAGTCTCGACCATTGCTCTCTAATTGCACTAGTGGCTTTCATATCGAAGTAACTCGACTACAGTTTTAATCGATTTAACTGTACCGTGCTTATCCGAGTCACCATCGGTTAAAGACTTGGCTTAACCTAGCCACTTGGGCTAACTGTTGCATTTCTGTAATTGACGGCGGTTCTGTATTTGATAATGGAATATGAGTTTTGACATGGAGTATATCGTATAGGGAACCATATGCTAATTCGTGTACAGCACTATTCCACTTAATATGACTGTTTTGTGCAATGCAGTGGGATGGGTTTCAATCAGTATCGATCAATCAATCAGCTGAACCTTTTGCAATCCACTAGTACTGTAGTAGTACAGTTAAGTATTATAAGAGAGAGAGCAAATGTGAGTTTATGTATATGTGGAGGGTCTAATCTCCAGAACCAAAGCTCATATTTGAAAAAAATATTTCACCATTTGAAAGGTATATTATTCCAGATGGACATAGGATATATAATTATTAATTAAATATAAACAAAAAGAAGTACTTAATAATATTAATGAAATACTTTTATTATCTATATTTTTAATTCATGCAAGCTGGTACTTTTTGTTAGGGAACTACTCAGAACATGTGCACAATGAGATAGAGTTCTCAACTTCAAATTCTCAATTCAAAAACCGAGTGTTAAGCATACACGCATTAAAAAAAGACCTACTTTAGAAAAGATAAAGTAAGTAACCAATTCAACGTGATCCGTAATATTATCGCGATCATTATCTTGACCTTCTTTCTCGCGCGCATAAAAGTGTATTCGCATTATAACAGCAGAAATTAACAGAGTTCACACAATGCATAGATGTTATCTGTAATTAAATAAGGATTATTCCACGCAACATAATGCATATTTGTATTTTCATATGAAAGGCAAACAAAGGGTTAATGAGCTCAGCTTATGTATCACTCAACTACATAGTTTCAGTATTCGATTAGTAGCATACGGAATTGTATTTTCTGAACCTAATTCCAAATTAATCACTAACAACCTGTCAGGTCCAAATTACCTTAAAATTATATGACAAATGTATTGTGTAGACACGTGATATTACATGCTTACGGTCTTAGACAAAACAGCAAAACAGAAGGAAAAGCGAGTGTTTTCGAAATATTTTGGCGTAGTTTATTGCGTTAAATTAACTTACTTGTGAATAACATTAATTTAAACTTAGTTATGCTACGATAAACATCGTTTTAGTAATTTTTTTTTTTGTTGTCGTAATGTTTGTAAAATTGGCATGTTTATCTCTTCAATAAGCAGACATAGAATCATGGCATTAAGGATTAAAATAGTTTAGCTCCTGTTAACAGTCGACCTTCTGTCCCTATTATTCTGTGTTCCCCGTCTATCGGGCAGGGCAAGCGTAAGGTAAAATAGGTGAGTGACGTCATCGAGGCACTGCCCTTTGAGCCACGTCAAACATCTGACAGTCTGGATCAATTGTTTTAACCGGCACTTTGTTTTGTAGGCCAGTTGTTTGTACAGACGTTTTATAGGTCACGGCTGTCTTTGAGATGGTGTAGGGTAGTTTGGGTATATTGGTATGGAACGCTGACAAATTGATGGGCTTTAGGGCTTGAATAGTATGTGATTAATGAGGTGGTGATAATTGAAACTTGTAAAGATTTATGAAAAAATGTGAAAAATGAATTGAACACTAGATTGTTTGATAAGGCTTTTTGTAAGGCTTTGTTTTTGTATAATTAAAAAAAAAAAAGTGTTGTTAGTATATAGTTTAGTTTATTAGTTTAAGTCTTAGCTGTCGCATTAGGGTAAACCCTGTAATGGTAGCATAAGCTGTTATAAATAAATAAATAAATAATACATTTGCCCGCAGCATCGTCCGCGTGTATATCAGAAATTATACCACGGGAATCTAATACCGGGATAAAAAGTATCCTATGTCTAACTTAACATAAACCAGGTCATGGTCTACCTGTGTCTGAAATTTTAACGAAATCCTATGAAAATGTAATAGACAGACAGTGTTACTTTCGCATCCTAACTTCCTTACATATTATAAAACAAAGTCCTCCGCCGCATCTGTCTGTCGTCCTGTACGCGATAAACTCAAAAATTACTGCACCGATTTTCATGCTGTTTTCACCAACGGATAGAGTGGTTCTCGAGTAAGGTTTTAGTATATAATAACCAACATCCACGCGGGCAAAGTCGCGGGCATCAGCTAGTAATATTATAAATTTTAAAGTGAGTTTGTTGGTGTTTTACGCTTTCTCACTAAAATGGCTGAACGGATTTTCGCACATGAGTAGACCATGACCTAAATTAGGACATAAGACTTTTTATCCCGATATTGCCACGGGATCGAGACTCACGCGGGTGAAACCACAGGGCTCAGCTAGTTTATAATATTAGTAGGTAAGTCAAAATTTAAATGGGTTTATAGATCTGCTTTGGCTTTAAAACTCTAGTAAATTTAGACCTAAGATGTGATTACTTATCGTTTTTATAAAATATAGCTTGGGATATAAAAAGGCGCTCGTGGCTACGTAATAACAGCCACACGGGTCGATCCCTCAGGTTAAGCTACGCTTGCCGGGGTTGGTCCGTGGATGGGTGACCATCTTTACATACCGAGACTCCTCCGTGCTTCGGAAAGCACGTTAAGCCGTTAGTCTTGGCTGTCATTTGTGGATCTTTGACAGTCGTTACGGGTCGTCAGAAGCCCGAAAGTCTGACAACCAGTCTTACCAAGGAGTATCGTATTACCCAGTTACTGGGTTGTGGAGGTCAGATAGGCAGTCACTTCATGTAAAATACTGGTATTCAGCTGCATCCGGTTAGACTGGAAGCCGACCCCAACGTAGTTGGGAAAAGGCTAGGCAGATGATGATGAGTTTGGGATATAAAAAGGCATTAAAGTAAAATATAATAATAATAATAAGCCGAAAGCCTTCTATGTACTCACAAACTATCTGTTGCTGCTACAAAGTCATTACATAGCGGAATATTCTATGCAATTATTATAGGCTCACATTACCTCCAAGTAACAAAGTTATTCAACATAACTGCCTTAAGTTATAACTTACAACGAGGCATAAATATTAAAACTAGTTTGCGCGAACATTTTCTCTCACAATGGGTAACATTTATAATCTCGACGTTCATTACTGAAGAGAGCATCATATAAAATGTGCACAATATCCGATGTGAAAGCGGCAATAAGCGGGCCTATGCTGTACCTTGGGGCTCGTTTACATTGAGCAAGCTAGTGGGCGAGTAGGCGGATGATTAAAATACCAATAACAGTATTCTATTGCAACAATATTTTGACTTAAAAGAGCGTCCATGGAATTTTTTGCCCTTTCTCGTCCATAGGTACCTACCTACTACGCTTTGGAATGGTCACCTAGCTCCTTGACTATTCAAAAGTACCTGCAATTGGTTTAAATGAATTAAATGCAGTGAGTTTGAGTTTTGTATTCCATTTTACGTAGAATGTGATTTTCGTGGTTTTTATGAAATGCAAATGATTGACTTCTTCAATCATTGAAATTCAAAAAGTGGTTCGTTTTCAGATGCAGTTACCTGTAGTATATAATATGGATGGAAGTGGTTGAGAATCAAGCTCAGTAGTTTGCATTTGGACAGTATAAATGAATACGACGGCCCTATACGGCTTATAAAATGACTGCTGAACTATCTGGAATGTGACCTAGCTATGGTCCAATATACTTGCTCTCGGACCTACTCGACCAAATGTAAACGCACCCTTGCTCTGGCGATATTAATATGGGATTGCGTTTGCCCGACCCAAACCGTGATACCTAGTACCAGCTATACTTGTTCAAACCCACACAAGCCCGCACAGACTCGCACTATTGAATTTAAAAATAAGCACAATTCTACCGTGATTCAACATTTACGTGCAGCTTTATAGAATAAACTAACAAAGGAGGTTCTACCTCGTGTGGTTTGTATGGAAGTGAATGGAGGCAATGCACAGACTTTTATTTTTAATGTCCAATATTGTGTTCAATATCCGAGGGTTAGTTTAGAAAACCTTTTCTATTTCAGTGCATTATCTTTGTTAGCAGAGATTTTATTTAAAAAAGTAAGAGTATTGAAAATGTTCTTAATACTTTTCATACTACCTCATTGGTCTAGCACTATTCCCAGGGTTTGATTCCCAGGTCGGTCAAAGTGCTATTGGGTTTAACCATTAGGAATTTCTCAGTAATAACCTTTTGGTTGGATTTGTGCCCGGTTGATGGTAATAGGTTTGCCCCCTAATACATGGGACTTAAACATAACTGGCTAAATGTGGGTGTGCGTAATTTAGATACATCCTCTGCTGAACACTACTGGAAATACAGGCGTGATGTTCTGTTATGTAAAGTATATAGTGTATATATAGAGTATGAAAACTGTTTTTGATAATTTGTAGTATTTCTCACGAGGTTCAAAAATTCAAAATAATCAAGCGCAAATGTAACATATTCCAAATAATGAATACCTACGAACTACAAAATTAGGCCAATTGTATTCGGCCTAGTGAAATTAGAATAACATATTATTACTACTGAGGGCACCCCAACTTCCTAAAATTAACGTTGGCATCAAACAACAAAGAGGTGAAACAAAGCTTGACTTAACAGCGATTCTATTACAAATTCCTTTTTCCTTTTGACGTGCAAAATTATAACCCAAATGATATTTAAAACAATATTCGTTGCCACAAAGGCCGCAGAGCCAAACGACAAAAACAAAGGCAGTTTACATAGATTCGATAGTTTATATCGAAGGGAAGTAATGTGGTTTTAATTACTCCATGTATTTATACATAAAAAACATTGTTTGTTGATGTACAAACTATGTATAAAGTGTGTCTCTAGTATATTATTATTATTGCTTATGGTTACTTGTTTTTGTTTATGGTGAAACTATTGATTCATATGTTTTTTTAATGTATTTTCTGGTTCAAGCAATCGTAATGGCTGTACATATTTGGATAAAACACTAAAGTTTAATTACGAGTCGGTCTCTCGTGCTTGGGGTATCCGAATCACCCCCATGAATGTTCCGCGATATTTCATAGTTTTCGAGTTATATTTTTTTTTAAGTAATTTGAAAAGTAAAGAAACTAGCATCAAGTCTTATTAGCACTTGAATTACAGACCCTAGTAGTTACTTAGTTATTTCTTCACAAGATATTTGTTCGTTCGATTAAAATAGAATTGTGAAATAAAACATACTATCTAATATTGCTATTCAGATAACTACAAAAAGGAAATTAAGTAAAGTAATAAAATTATTTATTGTTGTCATATAAAACAATTTAATTTCGCTGCAGTTCAGAAATATTTGCAATTTGCAAAAAAAAAATCAGACTCTACGTGTAAGTAAGTAAAGAAAAAAAAATGATTACCTTGTACAGTTTTATAATCCCATAAGTCCGATCCAGAGCACTGTTTGCACAACACAACACGAAGAGGCATTACGTGGCCAGAATGAGTAACCATGAACACTGTCAAAATAAATCTGACTAATGTCCATTTTTATAAAATAATTTGTATTATCTAAAGTATCAAAACTTTTTATACGTCGCAGAAAAAATTGTTGACAAAATTACCCACACACACGTTAAGTATGCTTAATATTTAGTTACTTATCAAAGCATTTAATCTGTCCGTAAAAAGTAAACAACCTGTGGGTATGAAATAACGAATGTCGGTAAACGTAGAGAGTGACGATTCGATATAGTGAGGAAAATAAATAAATACGAGTGCCGATACATTTAATGTTGATGGTTTCAAACGATAAATTATGGGAATACCGTTAATATTGATAAATATTTTGAGTAATGATTGGAATTGTTGAATCTTTTATTCAGTAACTGTTGAAAAAATACTTTGGTTTATGAATAATTTAATAAGGTTCATGAAATAACGTAAGGTTTTGTTAGGTACAGTAACAGCGTCACCCTGTCTGCTTATAACAACGCACTGTGATTACCAATCCGTCTGGCAACAAGGGTGATTATTGTACTTTTTCTTTCGACCTTTAATTATAGCGGCCATTGGTAGCCCCCATGTATTGTAATAAAGAAAACTCGTAAACTAATCATACTTATGAAATACAATTTGCCGGCCAATTTATGCTAAGGAAGTTTTGATTCATTATTTTAGTCATAGATGCATGAATTGTATCAATTCAAAAGGTGATCAATGCTCATATCTTCTCTGTATGAGAACAGGGGGCCTAAAACGACCACATTAGCAATTCCTCTAATTTGACACAAAAACTTTTCATAATGTGAGGTCCATTTTACGAATCTCCATAGAAGACTGTCAAACAGATGAATTACTAGCTTCCGCCCGCGGCTTCGCCCGCGTGGTATGTCGATAAAAAGTACCTATGTCCTTTCTCAGGCTCTAGACTATCTGTGTACCAAATTTCATTTAAATCGGTTCAGTCGTTTTGGCGTGAAAGCGCGACAGACAAACAGAGTTACTTTCGCATTCATAATATTAGTAAGGATTTCGTAACATGAATCGCACGCAAATCATTATTATGAATTGTCAGCTTGTGACATTTTACGATGATTCATAATATTTTCCTATTGTGATTCTGCCAAAGTGGCTGCTTTAAGCCTCTAGGCCTTTGAACTGCAGTGGAACATTAATAGGCTGGAATCATTATTATTTAATTTCTAAGAAATTGATGGCTCTCTCTTACTTTAAAAAACCTGTAGATCTACCAAATCAAGTTAACAATAGTAGCACAATGGCACAAGACCAATAATAAAATTAATTGAGTTCGAAGCTGGTACGTGGCACTTTTACCGACCGTCCGTCACTATAAAGTGTTCGGACAACTGAATCCGGTTCATAGAAACGGACAGTGACAGAATGACTGCATTTTTAGAGCAGTTCGGATTTTTGTACTGAGGATTTATAGGTAGGTTTGTTAAGGGTCCATATCATTTAGTTTGTGTCCTTTTTTTTGTATGTTTTGACTTACATTTGGAGTAATCAATGCAAACCGATATTTAATTTGAAGCCACTTCAATGGTAAGCTGGATGAGTTCTTTTTACTAAACAAATGGAAAATTAGTTTAGTTACAAAGTCAGAAACTTATGAATAGTTTTGAAAAAGATTTTTTATTTAGATACCGATTGTATATTTGATGGGAAAACGCTGTGTTCAATTCTAAAGAAACATTAAGTTATGCGAAGGTACGGCAATATTCTTGCGTTGCAAAGCATTTAAATAATTGCTGCGTAATTTTCAGGTTCCTATTTATAAATAAAAAAATGAATGACGTCCAAATTTCGTCCATGACCGCTATATTACTTGTTTGACCTTTTAGTTCAATTGAGCAAACTAACAGCATTTATAATACGAAAATCTTGTATAGAGTTTATGTAGGTTGGAACTGTATTTGAGATATTTTTTGTCATCATTATTTTGTGTCAGTGTTTGTCCAGTGGGAAAGATGGACTGGTCAAATGGTCAACTTTCATATGAAATTGTTTTTAGCTCTTGGAGTGTTAAATTACCTCATTTCATCTGCTTTTAGTCTACCGACTGATTGCAAGATTATAATTACATTAGAAAAGTTCTTAAAGAGTGGAGAAAGTGACAAATACCTTGTTTGGAAAATATCTACATTTCCCAAATTACCCAAAAACATTTTAGATTTCGATCGAACTTTACTTGTATACCTCACGGTGCCTGTTACCTACAATCTGCTTCTGCTACCCCTATAAATTTGCATTTGCCGAAACCTTATGTTGCCAAGTCGCGAATTCAATTCAAGACAACACAAATAAAACCTTATTGTAAGCAATTTATTAAGAAATGAAGGATGTATTACATAGATAAAGATAGTTTGAGAAAAATACCGCGAAAAATGTCGTACAAGGAATGAGAGGCGAGCGATATATTTATGTTATCTTAACGAATACGCAGAAATATTTTATTGCTGACAGTAATATATTGTCTTATGGCTATGTGAGACTACTAATACAATAAAATGTTGGACTGTGCGTAGCTAATACCATGACAAAGAGATAGGTTTCGGAAATATATACTTAGGAGACTTTTTTTTACTGTTTTAGTAAGTTTCGAAGATTGAAGATCTCTCTCCTTGTGTAAAGAAGTTGTAATGGTTAAGTTTCCAGGTTCGATCTCGTATTTAATTTAAACTGTTGGCTCGTGAAAGGACTAGAAATATAGTTATTTTCATATAAGATAGGTTTAGTACTCATTTAAATTAATTTATCGTCCATAATCGCTGACAGACATACGCTCAGACTCATAAAAGTTTAATTTTCAAAAGTTTGGTTTGATGAGCGTCGAAACAAAAGTTTTCAAATTAGTACAATCGCTCTCCAAACGTCAATGAACATCAACGGCAAAAATTAAATTAATCATAATGCAGACATGTAAGCTATATGTTTGCTTAAACACAACGTATAGAATGCAATATTGTTTAGCAATCAATAAATACTGAAGGCCGTAGTCCTGCGGATTACGTCCGCATCAACAGACACCACTTAAACGTGAGACAATGCAACCATTAACGAATCAACAAACTTTTACTATCCACTAACACAATCGCAAATTAATCGCGATTACACAAAAATCGACCGCGGGAGTGACGTCACCTTTTAATGAAGAAAGAAACGGGCACGAATTTATGTGGTCGGGCGACAAACTGACCCGCGATCGGGACGGCCGTTGCCAAACCCATAATCCCTTAATTAGCCCACCGTGTAGGATTTAATCAGGATTTGAGTGACAGTGCAGTGTCGCGCGGGCGTCGCGGTTGTCGCGGGTGTCGCTGGGCGAGCTCGGCGCGTGTTGTGACGCGGGCGCGTGGGACAGCGCGCGTTGTGCCGGGCGCGCGCGGGCGCTCTGTGCGCGGTGTTCGCGCCACGCCGCCTCAGACTCGACTGCCGGGCATGGAAATTCGATTTTTCTGACGTTTCCTCCGCGCCTTGCTTCGCCACGATCGAACTGCACGCCACATGAATAGCTGCTGCTTTACCCACCGCTGATTTTGCACGTTCATTTTACTGTAACTGTAATAATTCCAAATGTTTTATGACACTTTTAGTCGACGTAGACAGTATGAATGTGGTAAGGGTTTCGATCACGCAAAATTTCGATTTTGCGATACGACCTGCTCGTTCTGACCTTGGTGTTTTTCGTATCCGCTCATATTTGCTTATCAAAGGCTGTAAATACCCAAAGGCTGGCTCATAATGATACTTTCAGAAAAACATAAACAGAGTTTTGTTTCCGGATAAAGTTTTTAAGCCAACTTCAAATAACTTTCAACTAAGTAGGTAGAGAGGGCGCTCAATTTTAGTTAGGACAATCTATACTTACTTAAAAATTGATGGTGTTTTGTCAGTGACCGTTAGTTTACCGTGCTTTAACTCCTAAATTTTTTAAGTCCTCGCCAAGAACCTTTAGTTAATGGGAATGAGCGGCCATTAGGGCAATACTACGGAAGTGAGAATAAATTTTCGTCACGCCATCATCGCACGCGGCATGTACTTGTAGACATGAAAATATTTTAAATGTTAATAACACTAACTTAACTTTATATCAAGTTAAAGTTAAAAGACCGTGAAATGATGACTACTAAAAACAAGGAGGTTCTAGGTTCGAAGCATTTTTTTTTTTTAATCAACAATTGAATTCAGTTCAGAATCAACAGTGGTATTATTTACAGTATTGTCAAGGTGGGTTCAGTGGCGAAACGATTTGTTTCTGTGCTATGCGTGTTACGATAAGTCACGCGTTCGAGTCCCACAAGGAACAAATATTTGTTTGGTCCACAAAGCATGCACAAAGTTTGTGCATGTGAGAATTTTACTATGTCTGAAAACGCCACTCACTTTGCAGGAGGAATTCCGTGTGTGGGACAATATTTAAGATTAAAAAAATATAAGCATCCGAATTGACAAGCGTGTTTTTGTCTGTCCTGTTTTGGAAGTCGTTTAACAAAATAACTATTAATAATATTTTCTTTTTTATATAGTCCTAGGCACGAAATTGCTCCTAATTAAAAAACCTTTTTTAATTTCAATTCAATAGTATTTCTTTACTTAAGTAACCAACAAGTAAATTCGTGTCCAGTTTGGCTAAAAGGTGCGCAGGCGATGTTGCTAAGAGTACACATAAATAATACTGTCTTATTATTTACCAAATCCTTAAACTTTTGACGCCAAAAATAATACATTTTCTTATTAAAACATTAAACTGCAACAAACTCGTCAATCTACGTAGTTCTAGGGTAGTGAGAATCAAACGTTGAATATTTTTTGCACGCAATACAGCAAATAGCGCAATTTTCATGAAAATTACTATGCAAATGAGTGAATACCTAAATCATTATCGTCTATTAAGAAGTCGTTGGTAATGCATTCCTGTATTTGTAAAAGTTTTTCCTTTCAAGTAATATAGGTTATATGAGTACCTACTGCAGACCCACCGTACCCCTGGTCGTACCCCTGGCGGTACGGTGGGTCTTTTAAAGTTAAACGATACCACTGGGTGAAGAGACCGCAGTGCTGTGCTGATGTAGATACTAGGCGGACAGGAAATTATAAATAGTTATCTCACTTTAAGTTAATTACTCATTCATTAGTTGGGTAATTAGAAACGCATAATTCATTAAGAATCTATAATGGACGATACTGAAATAGACCTACTTTGTTTCATTCCTGCTAACCGCTAGGGAATTTACCATATCCAAAATCAGGTAGTTTCCCATGAAGAACAAGAGATTCGATTTTATTTCAATTTATTCTCAAATCAAGTACAAGTTTGTCACCTTTTTTGTCCACCGTACCGTTTTTTGATAACCTCAAGAAACGCGTTGTATGAAGCACTGTATAAAGTGCTATAAAGCGTCATAACAGTGCGGCCGGCTGCCAAGTCTTCAAGCCGGTGTTAACAGTTAGGGGGTTGGCAGCACACGCGACAACTTTGACGGTTATTCGCTAGTTTAGCTTTATTTCTCGTGTGCTCTCGAAATGCAGTTCAGTGTAGTGTTTGGACATGGTTTTTAAGCGCAAAACATATTTGTAACATGTGTATTTGAAATGTGTTGTCATAATTAAGGGTTTGGCATAGATCATCAAACAGAACAACTTTCTACATGGAACTAACATCGTTATCGCGAAAAAAATATCAGCTGTTCCATACATTTATGTCAAGTATGTATAGAAGTTTTGTATGGAACGGTTGATAATTTTTCGTTGATGTTGGTCCCATGAAGAAAGTTGTTCAGTGTGATGGTGTGTATCACTCCTTTAATTTTAACCACACCTGTCATAACAAGCTGTATAGTTACTTCTATGACACGGTCCTATATTCAAAAGCAAAGCTCGATCACGACGGGTCATGGGTCTTTAAAAACCGGCCAAGTGCGAGTCGGACTCGCGCATGAAGGGTTCCGTACCATCATCTATAAAAACGGCAAAAAAATCATGTCTGTTGTGTGGGAGCCCCCCTTAAATATTTGCTTTATTTTAATTTAATTATAAATTTTTAAAGTGAATATATAACTAAGTATTTTGTTAATATGTCAAGCGTCTACATGTTGCCGTAATCAATATCGAGCAAAAACGAGAAAAAAAATCATGTTTCTTAAAACTAATATAATACATCAACTGTCTAACTATCACGGTTCATGAGATACAGCCTGGTGACAGAAGGACAGACAGACAGACAGCGGAGCCTCAGTAATAGGGTCCAGTTTTACCCTTTGGGTACGGAACCCTAAAAAATTCAAAGCGGCAGATGCTACAAGCAAATCTACTCTAGGATTCCTAACAATGTCTGTAACGAGAATCTTGTTAAGAAAATATAACGTCAAAACGCTGCATATTAAGGAGGCAATTAGGAGAAACATGCACTGTAGGTACTTGGAAATCATGGCTGAATAACCCGACATTTAATTGGCAACATTCTACCAACTTGCATTTTGATATTACACAAACTTGGGTTTTATTATGAACTTTGTAAAGGTCTGTTCTGAAATGAATTATTCATATTACAGCATTATTATTTTGATTATGATTTAACAAGTATTACAACAATTATTAAATAGCTTTGATAAATGCTCTTGTCCTATGGTAAGTTTTGTAATTCCACTTTCATTGTGACTTGTATGTACGTAAACCTTCACACATAGATAGGTATGCAATTCAAGTAAAGTTTTAAAATACAGAACCGTGCTATTGTATGGATTAGAAACATTCTCAAGCGGTAGAAGAAGGTCATCAATGCCTTATAATGCAGGTAGCAATAATCAACTTGTAAATAATAGCTTCTTTAATTCTACGTTTACTACAAAATAGCAATAAAAAGCCAACTAACCTCGAGTAAAAAGGCATACAAAAAAAAACTGCACTTCCTTCCACTGCATTATATAAAGTCGTTGGCAAAAGAAACCATAACTTCGCTTGATAAAGTCGACGAATTAAAGAGTAATGAAAGTGCTCATACATTACAAGCAAAATTACAGACGTTTAAATCTACATTACAGTGGGTATCATGAAACTCGAGCTACTTAAACACTAGAAAGCTGGCAACACTCCAAGCTACCGTGTACTACAAGCTATTACGATCGAATTCCATTTTTTTATAAAGAAATTATATATTTTTTATACAAAATGTTTTAAAGCCGTGACGTGATGGCGGAAAATTTAATTGCCAACAAAGTTTCTGACGATAAAATAAAAAGTTTTGAGGAAAATGTGAAACGAATTTTTGGGTTGCTATTTTGCTCTTTCGCTGTATGATAAAAATCGCGTGTATTCGCGTGAGAATTCTTTTGTCTACGAAATACGTTTAAAATGGAACGTAATGCAGTTATGTCTCTTTGTGCAATGAATGATAAAAACAGGTGCATTGCACGGTGCACCTGTTTTTATCATTAATCGCACTATGTAAATCAGGCTTTATATGTGTAAAGCTTGATTTACACAGTGCGATTTAATTGCAATAGGCAATAAGCTCGCCCCCAAGTTACATAGGACTTAAACATAACTGGCGAAATGTGGGAGTTACTATAGGTACCTATATCTCTGCCTAACCCTTTGGGGATTACAGGCGTGGTGTTATATTATGTTATGATGTAATTGCTTGTAGCATAGCATAAGTTGAAGCAACAGTTAAGGTGTAATACTGTGAACAGTGTCTAGACATTGTTGCTTACAGCGAGCCACGGATATGAAACTTGCATCGTTTAAATGAGGGTTTACTTTTGTGGGATGAATTAATATTACCGATCAAAAGGTCATAAAATATAATAAATTAGCACAAGACTTCTGTTTTCGTTCACGAAGCCTTCGAAGGGATTTTTCGAGGTCAAGATGTTGTTGGCTCTTCGAGACTTTTTTAAAATAAATTGCTATACCTTCAGAATTTTTTGAATAATACAAGTTGTTTTTTTTTTTGAGTATCGCGCTGCTATATAACAATAGCCACACGGTCGATCGATACGGGTCCTGCATTTGCCAAGATTGGTCCGTGGATTGGTGACCAAAAGACCCTTCTGTGCATTTGAAAGCAAGTTAAACCGTTGGTCCCGGATGTTATTTGTAGATCTTTGACAGTCATTACGGGTAGAAGGCTAAAAGTTAGACCACCAGTCTTACTAAGGGGTATCGTATTACCCCGTGGATGGGTTGTGGAGGTTACATAGGCAGTCGCTATAGGTAAGTAAAATACTGGTATTCAGCTGCATCCGGTTAGACTGGAAGCCGACCCCAACATAGTTGGGAAAAGACTTGGCTGTTGATAATTTGTTTTAACACAGAGAATCATTTCAACAAAACGGTTATACGACAAAACACAATACATTTTCCGGAAACAATACGTAAATTGACACTCTTCAATTTTCATAACATCACACAGCAATATAGCAAAGCTAAAAGATAAAGCCGTGTTCAATGCAGACTGTCCGTCAAAGTCAAAGTTTATATGTGAATGCAAAAATCGTTAATGAAATTTTCAGTCCCATGTTGGGTGCCAATAGCAGCCGCGCAGGGTTCCTATTTGTTTTCCCGTTAAAAAAATATTTGTTTTCAGAGTCCGATTTTTTATTAAAATAACAACGTGTTACATCAAAGTTTTATTTTTTATTTTATGGTAGATTCGGTAGTAACCGCTGGGATGGAACAGGTATGGACCACGGGAAAAATGTTGCTGCGTGATTGGACGTTTTTTTAAAGAAAAGACTTCGTTAGGCGTGTTGAGTGATTTTTGGTAGAGGAAAATCTTATGGGTTTGCGTCACCGACATGCCAATACTAAAAGTATTTATTATCTACAGACCACTGTTATTTCATAGAATTAAGTTTTTTTTTTAAGTTTTAAGTTATTTCATACTGTTAAGTTTTAAGTTTCACTGTTGTCGGCAGTCCCGATAACTGGCTATTTTTTTTAAATTTAGGGATGTCATTATATTGTTGTTGGTACCAACTTACATTTTCGATATTTTAAAGTAGTTCCGTTTTTATTTTTAAGTTATTTTGTTTTCTAACGTTCCAACTCCTCATTAACTTCTGAGATTTAGTGGTAACAAACTAATACCGTATTGGGCAAAACTTTAATTCCTAAGCATGAAATAAATTACAATAATAATATTCAAGTAAACCTCAATCCTTTCAAATATTTTCACCCGTTATATTGCACTAGAATAAATGATGCCTTCCACTACATTCGATTACAGACACAAGATTTCGGTTTGCTATTCTTTGGGGAAATCAAGGTTTAGCCGTACAATCATTATAAATATGTATGCCTAGTACAAATGTCTATGATACTGCTACCTTATTACCTAATACAATTTCTAAGTCTTCTCCCGCGGTCAAAATTCGCTGCACAAACATAAACCCTTAACTAACATAAAAGCTCATAAGTAAGATAGCAAACTATAGTTAATACGCTACTAAGTAAATAGGTGAAATACAAACCTCTTTGTTTATCTATTCAAAACACCACACCAAAACATTAGCAAGGTCTATTCAAACAACTAAACAGGAATGATAAGTTATGCAGTAAAATATACATTGAAAAAAACGAATTTAACTTTAAATAACGTCTAGCATCCGCCATATTGAATTGCCTATTACGTCACACCTCATAGGTTTGGAGTCATAAAGCATAGTTTGGATCATTTTAGATTAAAACCAATCCATTGAGTTCATTTGTTGAAATTGATTCTGTATAGTCCGTTTTTTAATCACCTAGACTAATTTGATAAGTGCAAATGTCAAACTCCAAATCACATGAAATGTCTAATTAATCTACGAGATTAAAAAAACAGACCTTAGTCAGGCTGTATGAGTAAGCAAACCATCTCACATAACTAGCCAGTGAGATTCAAAACCCACATTTTAGCTTCACCGTATTCAAGTAATTAGAAACCAATACTTGTCTAAACCACAAAGCGACCCGTTTACGTTCCAATTGTATGAACGTCTGAACGGTCATTGTACTAGGAAAACAGTCCGAATATCCCTTACAAACGGTTACATTCACTAAATAATTTCATTATGTCTGTTTGTGTACCGAAATTGTAACTATATAGGTGGAGTAAACGGGTTAGTGCAGCCGCAAGTCAATCCAATGTCGAGTTTACATTGCAGCCCCTGGGATGTTGCAAGCGCCTGCAACCGACCTTGTTTGTAGCGCAACATGATACGTACCACGTTGCTGTAACCGAGCTTGTTTGTGAGAGTGTTTAAAAGGGAATACTGAGTGTTGACCATACTCTTGAGCTTATAATGGTCGAGTCAAGTTCGAAAAGAGACAAGATGTGTAATGTGTAAATAGAGATGTCCAAAAATGAAATGAATTATTTAAAAAATCTTTGAATAATTCTGCGTATGAGGTGTGTTCTGTCAAGTGGAATTTTTATTTCTGTCACATTTAAATTGTGTTTTAATTGTAGTTTAGAAAATAATAACATTATTAGGGTGCAACTTAGAGTTGTCTCCGTTGTTGATCTCCAGAAGCCTAATCAAAACGTCTGATCGGTTTAATCTTGTCTAATGTCAACTAATATGATTGATTGTTGTCATTTTGGTCAACCAGTTACAGCAGTTAACACGTGACTAAGGTATTCTTGCACCCATTCAAGTAGATTTACTTGTTCATAGATTTGATCTGGCGTTCAGAGACTTACACCAGGCGCGCAGGGGGTATTCATTGCATCAGACATAAAATGACAATTGATCGCAAAGGGTTTAATTTTGACAATTCACCTACGTTTATTGCGTTATTTACGTTGTTGAGTAGACGAAGTTTCCAAGGATTAATAACATCCTTCAACTCTCGGATTGTGATTGAGAATGTGTTACGCAGTTAGGGTGCGTTTTGAATTCTGAATTTGAAGTAGAGTACTTGTCAAATTCGACTTTAGCAAAACTTAAGGTTCCTTCAATGTAGCCCACGACGTTCAAAATTTCTTATGATTTTGCAAAGTAATTTTAAAATTCGCGAGCTTTTACCAGTTATGTTAAAGTAGAGTTTAACAAGTTCTCAATTCAGAAACTGGGTGTGAGCTTATGAGTAATATTCTCTCTTATCGTAGTCGTAAGTGAGGCCAAAAAGCCATTGCAAAAAATTCTGCAGTTTGTAGTTCAATATAATGCGACAAGGCTTTATTATAATTCCACTAATACACCGGTGAAAAAAGTAGTTTGGGCGTTTCACTTCGGTGACGTAATGTGGTTATTGTACTTTAGTCGGACACGACATACAACAATTCACCTTGGATATATAACATTAACATTCTAAACTAAATTATAATTTATGATAAAATTTTCACATTAAGGCGTTTTTTATAAGTATTTTGTGTCATTATGCACTTTGCCGTAAGTGTAGTATTGAGAACTAGGCTAACATAGAAACTTTCGCAAAGGTCTTATGAATGGATCAGTCACAATATAATGTGATGTATCGAAATCCTAAACAAAAACTATCAAAATCATTTCAAAATCTTCAAAAGAGTGCAACACAAGACAGGGTTCGAACCCGAGACCTACAGCTCGTAAGTCGGGGCCATTACCACTGAGCCACCACTGCTCTCTATAACCCATCGTGTTAGCAAAATTCTTAAAGGACATACCACCCTCATGAAAAATAGTTACATCAAGTAAAACTGTCTAATTAAAAATTTCTGCTTCAGAGCAAGTGAAGAATTTACAAGAAGAGAAGAATCTGTGAAACTAGGCAGCGACCGGGCGATCCCAAAAGTAATTTGTTTGCCCCCTCTGCTGAAATTACATTCCACTTGATAAAAATTTAAAGAATTAAACACAACATCAGTGCCGTATTTAAAATGTAATTTAATTGTGGGGCGATCACTGGTTTCTGAAAGCCTTCGAATTTAAATTAATCTGGTTTTGAATCTAATTTGTGGTTTTGACAATCAATTTACCGATTTGAGAATTGATGAAGCTTTAATATGGAGTTTGGCAAACACCGGAAGGTAGAACAAAATTGAAAACACGATGAAGCTTTAAAAAAATGGTGTCAAATGTTCTGGAAACAACTAAGTTACTTCCTGAATAAGTTCATAAAATCTGAATGAAATATGCACCTTCTTAATAGCCGCTAAGGATACACAAAGTAACTTATTAATTAATAATGACAGCGACGAAGGAAATATTCATCACGTCGAATTTTACATCCTATTAAATTCAAATTGTCTGCTAAACGATTTTGACGCAAAATAGCGCTATTTTATGCCCACTAAAAGTCGGCAAACATGAAATTAAGTTATAAAAGTATAGGTACAAGTCCTTCCCTGGGGAGATACTATGCTAACTCGACTCACTTTAATATTATGCAGTGACCTTGCAATTTCCATAAATGTATATTTTAGAACTATTAAATCTAAACTACGTCGCATCTTAACATAATGGTAGCGATGATATAAAGCGATGTAAAAGATAAAAAAAATAATATGTGAGAAGTACCTATATTGTAACTTTGAAATACTGGCATACTCACAGCTGCATCAGATGCGGTATTCAGATGATGACGTTGACCTACATTTTAAAACGCACTAAGTAGTGTCTTACCTATGTTAATATTTTTGACCAATGTATAAGTCTGTGCTCTATAGATATTATGCTGGTATAATTCAGATAACGATGTAACGATTTCAATATTTTACTAAGTGTTTAGTGCTTAGTGTATTTTTACCGACTTCAAAAAAGGAGGAGGTACTATGTTCGGGATGATTGTTTTTTTTTTTTTTTTTTATGTATGTTCACCGATTACTCCGCCGTTTGTGAACCGATTTAAAAAAATCTTTTTTTGTTCAAAAGCTTATACTTCTGAGGTGGTCCCATTGTCACCAAGTCAGGATCTGATGATGGGATCCTAGAGAAATCGAGGGGAACTTTCAAAAATCGTAAGGGCAACTAGTGCATTCCTTAATTTATTCATTAAGTATTTTACAGCACTACAATTTTATGAAGGCCTGGAGTCGATCTGATGATGGAGCCGAAAGACAGTCAAGGGAACTCCTCAATGGTTTACAGCAGATACCTCGTGTTTGGGCTTGATTAATTTGTATTGATAAAAACTTTACACTTTGATGGGTTCTGACTGTCGTTAGGGGTCTGATGATGAAGACGAAAGACAGTCGAGGGAACTCCTCAGTGGTTTACAGCAGATATCTTGTGTTTGGGCTTGATTAATTTGTATTGATAAGAACCTTACACTTGGATGGGTTGTGACTGTCGTTAAGGGTCTGATGATGAAGACGAAGGACGATTAACGGAACTCCTCAACGGTTCCCAGTAATTACCTTGTGTTTGGACTTAACTCATTTATATTGATAAGAACTTTGCAACCATATAGGTTGTAAGTGACATTACAGATCTGATTATGGTCACCTTATAATATGATGATGAGGGGAACTATACAGTGTAAGCAAATGTATAGTGTTCACCCTTATATTCTTGAGAAGGCACGGGAGTCTCATTAGCCAGCCGGTTTCGTATAACATCTAAACGATACTTGCGCTGTTCAGACGACTCGCCACTTAATCGTTTTTGAATAAGATTGAGTCGGCAGATCTTATCATTTGGCGACTCCTGTGACAAATGAGAATGCATGTAATTTCTCATCTGAGATAACCTAGCATGACAAGCTAACGGTGATTCTTGGGAACCGGACATAGCACTCCGTTTGCGATTCTTAGATAGGCGTTCTTTTTCAGCAGTATTAGTCTCTTTAATTCTGTTTTTCTTCATGCGGGTGGCTCCTTTAGTTGGTCTACCCATGATTACAAAAATCAAATTACACAAAAAATGGAAAAATAATAAAACTTAAAAAAAAAAATTGACCGACTTCAAAAAAAACAAAACAAAAAAGGACTACTGTACTAAAACCAAACGACAAAAGTACTTCTTTACTAATAAGAGAAAAATAAAAAAATAACTTTAATTTCGGAAGTCGGTGGCCAAAAACTAAAATTAAAAGCAAAGACACCGACTTCCGAAATTAAAGTTATTTTTTTATTTTTCTCTTATTAGTAAAGAAGTACTTTTGTCGTTTGGTTTTAATACAGTAGTCCTTTTTTGTTTTGTTTTTTTTTAAGTCGGTCAATTTTTTTTTTAAAGTTTTATTATACTAAGTGCCTTGGAGCTTGAATCATTGAATGTTAGTTAGTACTTATTTAGATCAATTTTCATTTTTAATGTATTTATTGTTCATCTTGCAACCGGTTATATAATTATCTAACTGAGTCCATAGGCAGATCTTGAATTGGCTCGCTCTTAATTTCAATAATATTAATATTAACACTTTTTGTATGTTTCGTCTAGTACCCATATTTCTTTCAAAATATTATTATTTTGGTTGTTAAATGATAATCCTAACTAATATTATAATTGTGAGAGTGAGTTTGTTTGTTTACGCTTTCACGCTAAACGGCTAAACAGATTTGTATGATTTTTCACATGGGAGTAGACCTGCTTGACCTGCAGAAGGGCTACTTTTCATCCTCAATCGCAGACGAAGTCCCGGCCACCAGCTAGTAAATTATAAATTATGTTTATTTCTGTAAATACGTTTATACAAAAACTTTTACACGTCAATAATATGATGAGGTTAATGTATGTTAATGTTTTCAACAAACTCACTTATTCCAAAATGAAATCGAGTTACCAATAGTAGGGGTGCAAGTAATTAGTGGTGAATATTTGAAGGTTCCGCCAGCTATCAGGGCAAGCGGTCTGTTTGCCCGCCCCTCGGTGGATGGGTTGATAACTATCATCCTACCCGCAACGTGTTTTAAAGTATTAACGTTTGCAAACTTTGACAATGCAGACATTATTATGATAAATGAGATTCTATGATTAATGTAGTGAGGAAGATGGAATATCTCGCTGAATGAAAATTAGTCAGATCTTCATTAGAAGTTAATTAATTTGATTGAATCCTCCATAGACAGTCGTGGTAAAAGAGTGCCTAAGTCAAAGCAAATTAAAACTCAAATCTCTTATGACGTTATCAATGTTTTAGCATAGATAGATGAAACTCATAGGTCAGGGCTACGTTAAAGAGCGGTGCGTCTTGCTGCGCGGGGCGGTGCTCGAATGTTCTCGCGCCGCTCCTCTCCGCAAGTCACACCGCGGCGAATCATGCCACGCTCTAAATAATTTCTAACATTTGTTCTCGCTGTGGTCGCAGACGCAAGACGCAGGTCACGCGAGCGGTGATGTCGTAGCCAAGGGGTAAGGTTAGAAAGTTTCAAATCATAAAATCAGAATAGGTATTGCAACTCGTTGATACTAGTATAATGAGTGTCCTGACTTATTAAAATATAAAAAAATAAGTTTGTGACGAAAAAAACACTAATTTATTATTTTAAGTCCATAAGTAGCTCTTGTTTTTTTAAATTAATTGCAGAATTCCTAAACCTCCATTCAAATGATACAAGTTTCTTGCCAGTGATATACAACAAAAATTGAGGCAACCAATGACTTGCGTCGTTAAACACTGTTTAGACAGGGCAAGTTATAGGGGTTTAGGGCAAGTTATATTGTTGCTTCAAGTTATGGTCTTCTTTTCGTGTTGATGGTACTTTGTTTTTCTATTGATTGAGCCCAATAGGTGGCCACGTTAATTGCGGCGTTAGTAGCGTTCATTTCTTTAGTGTAAGTAAACGGGCTCTTAGGACACTCCAGCAAGTGGGACATGGTCTGATCAGAAACGCCGCACTCGCACTGGGTGTTGGCTGGGTCAGTAATCACTTTGACAGATTGCGTTTGCAGCGGGTACGCAATCGATTCGCAGCACCCGCCACCACCACACACTGCAGATCACAGTTTGGTATGCCCTAGGTAATTAAATCGCACCATATAGATTAGTCTTTAGTTCCAATACAAGGCTAAACAAATATCTTGAAACAAAAGACGGTGGTATCAAGACAAAGTGTTGGTCTCAGGACATGGAACATGTTGATACAGCGAGATGGCCACTTTCATTTGTTTGTATCTGGCTTCCGACCAGGAACTATTGCTCTCACTCGCTTAACACACTAGATTTATTACGTAGGTACCTATTCATTTATTAGGTGCTTGCTTTACAAGTAAATTAGGTTATAATTATTTTCCGGGAAACTTTTCTAATTTTTCTTTCCCACTTCCAAATATTTTGTCATCTTAGATGTAATATACAATATACAATTGTTTGTTTTGCCTAACAAAAAAACAAATAAAATTACGAAAGTTCAATATAAAAAAAAAACAAATTGGTCCAACCAGTCTCAGGTAATGTGCTCACGAACGAAAAGCATTATTTTTATTTAAATGTGTTAGTACCTACTTATGTGAACATAACCTACTTTTTTCTTTATACTCAAGGGTCACTTCCAGCTTTGCTAGCTGCGGATAATTTTAATTGGGCGATTCTTATTTTTCTTGTTCAAAAGTTTTAGAGCTAAAGTAGTCTATACCGACTAGTTTCTGAACCTTTTAAAAACTTTGAAAGGTTCTGAAACTACCTAAGTAGTTTGTCCTTTTTCACTGAAAACACTACTGTGCGTATAAGAAAACGTTTTCATTAATCTGTACATAATATAAATAAAACAAAGTTGCTTTTTGTGTTTGTCTGTGTGACCATTTAGATCTTCGAAAATACACAATGCATTTTGATACGGTTTTCACCATCATTTATAGCATTTTATTCCGAAAAGTTTATGAGCATATTACATTGGTATTTAACTAAGCTTTTACACAGAAATCGATGTTTTGACATGTCACCAGTGCGAGCGTGCGAAGCAGGGGCGGGTCACTAGTTTATTTATAAGACAATTTGCTAGTCTGGTAGAAAATTGGTAGCATCGGTGAGTAATGGCAATAAACAACCGTAAATAATAACAACATGGCGTCGGTCTCAAGGCTTCACTATTCTTGTCCTGTTATTATGTCTACCTTCGATTTATTGAATTTTGTGGAATAAGGTATCTATCTGCTATTCTTAATTTTTAAACAATTTTTGTTGTTGATTGAAAAAAATCTTCATAATTTTCCAGAAAAAGGAGTTCTCCTAATGGGAGAAAGGTTAGAATTTTTATTTTCAAGATGAATCTGAGAGGAATTGAAACACGCGGCTTACATAAATCTAAAATCTTTCGGAACCACCCCATTTATATACATAGTAGGTACATGATGTACACCTGCACCTAGACGACGCAGACATAATAAAAATTAAAGATCCTATTCGCCAGCAATTAACTTTTTTCTGTTCACAAACCAGATACAAGATTCAATTGGGAACAGAAAGCAAAGAGAGACTATGCAATTTAATTTACCAAAGAGGATTATGCTAAGATCCAATACACGTGCAGGAATCGTTTGTTCTCCGATTCTCCACACCGCAAACGATTAATTTTTTCCACTTATAGAACAAAATTGTGCTATTACGGCACAAAATGATATTCAGTTCAGCGGAATGATATTCCGACGCGCATCGGTTCCGTGCAAATCGAGTCCGAGCTTGATAACTCGATTGCATTTTAAATGCATCGGTATATCGGACGCGGATGGGGTGGTCGTGGTGATGGCACTACAAAGGATTATTTGCAGAAAGCCTACTGAGTGAGATCTAAACTAGCTGAGACCTGGACCAGGGAAGCATGGCACAAAAGCGAGGGAGGAGTGGGTGGAAGACGATGATGAAATAGTCTTAAGCCCGCATTTAAACATTACCTTTATTACCACAAAACCGTGTTTAACATTTGTTTAGTCTAAACACCTTTTAAACACGACCTTTATGTATGGAGTTTGACGTAAGATTGACATTAGACATACGTTGAACAAGTGTCTAAGTTTTTGTGGTAAGGCCCTATGCAATTAGCAGCTGCCAATTATGTATAAAGTGTAACATCTAAGAAAGCTAATGGTTACAACATGATGGATGTGACTGCAGTGAGGAGAAGACTCAATTAATGAATCATTCTCAATGAAAGCTTAAGTAGGTATTACCAATTTTTGAAAAGCATATATTTATTCTGGCTTTTTATATGTTTGTGATGATTCGCCTCAATTAATATTAATCCAGCCTATTTTACTGTATTGTACTAGTTTCTCAGCAGCTTTTCTCTAGCAGAGCAGTGGTGGCCCAGTGGTAACGGCTGCGACTTACGAGTTGTAGATCGTAGTTTCGAACCCTGACAGGCGCTTTACTTTGTGTAAATAATTTCATCACCACTGCTCTCAAAACGGTGAAGGAAAACATCGTGAGGAAACCGGCATGTACTAGAACCAAAAAATTCGAAGACGTGACGTATGACGTCTACCAACCCGTACTAGGCCCGCGTGGTGGATTACGGCTCACACTGCTGGGACACAGGCCTGTGTGAGCCCTCTGTGAGCCCTCTCACAGAGAGGAGGCCTGAGTCCCACCAATGGTAACGTTATATGCTGATTATGCTTGTTTTCTCCAGTATAAGAAGAGGCTTTCACGCTGCACCGGGACAATAGGCTAGTATTAGTATTAGTATACTTTTCTGACCAATACAAATCCGATACGACTTAGGAATCTTCTCTCCAAAAGTTCTCACGAACGAATCCTAACCTCGTGTGTTGGTAGTATTAAACGGACCTTCTGCACCTCGGTCTTTCCAGTAACAGGCAATCGGGAGGGGATGTCGAGACGCCGCGGTACGGGGTGGGGGTGATGTTAAAAAATCAACGCCCATTCACAGCCAGCCGTAGTAAAATGCAATATTATTACAACAGGTACATTTATTAAATCGAATGAATTCATAATTTTTTTTTCTGTGAAATATTTCCAGCTGCATTTTAAAGGTCTGTTGGAACTTTTTCTCTTATAATTTTTGAGGAAATTCTGTCTAAAGATAAACGACTTGTTTTGTAACTTTGTCTGTTAGTATTGCATTAGCCAATCTATGGTATCCGAATGAACGATATACGCATGCAGTGTGCTCGTTAAAATTATCACAACATATTTTTTACAGGGTTTTTTCAGGTATTTTAACACGTTACTTATCTAAACTATTAGCGTGTTTACCCGATCAAAAACGGTCTAAACATTTTGTAAGTTTTTTTTTTCAACAGTGAAGGAAAACAGTAATTTCCTAAACTTCGTGAATAATAAATACGAAATTTCTTGAGAACGTTGCTGCTACCGCCATCTGTTGGCAGGAGCTTGTACTGCTCATACAAGTACAGCCAGCAACAAAATCAATTCACATTTATACAAAGGTAAGTACTAAGAGCTTTTAAAGTACTTGCTTATTTTCAAGAAATAAACAAATTGAAATGAATTGTTGGCTGCCATTGCCAAAACTCGTAAAACTCGATGAACTTTTCAGAATTAATAAACATTTTGGCTTTTCTATTAGGTAAAGCTAATTTTATATTTATCTTTGACTCTTACGACCCACTAGGAAGCAGTTGTGGCCCAGTGGAAATGACCTGCGACTCACGAGTTTGTAGGTCGTAGGTTCAAACCCAGGCACTTTACTTTGTGTACCTACATTATTTCATCACCACTGCTCTCAAAAACGGTGAAGGAAACCACCATGAGAAAACTTGTGAAAAAAATGTCCTAAAACCCAAAATTCAAAGTCATGCGACATTCACCAAAACGCACTGAGACCGCGTGGTGGGTTATAGTCCACTTCCTCTCACAAAGAGGAGGCCTGTGTCCCAGCAGTTGGAACATTGTTGGCTGATTATGCTTACGAGACTATGGTATAGTTGAGTTAAAAAAAAAGTTTTGATTCATAAAAACTTAAAAGACTCGTTAAGGAACATTACTTGTCGTTGTGATATTGTCTTCGTAACTGTGTAATTATCTATAGTCTTCATTTATTTTTCGTTGCTTATTTATTTATTTCCTATGCATGTATGTATGTATCTATTATTTAGGATATGTATGTATATTTGTATCTATTTTAGTATATTGTTTACTTAATTTTGGCACCTACGACAGCCCCATTTTATGTCCAGGCAAATCACTGTCCATTCCAAGGTTGCCTGGAAGAGATCGCGGAAAGCGATAAGGCCGCCCATTGTATATTTTGTAGTGTTTGTTTTTTCCTTTTGTTATATATTTTTGTGGTGTACAATAAAGTATATATAAATAAATAAACTTAATCATCGTAGCTAATCATTGCTTACTTTTTATGCTAACATTACCTACTGTTTTTCAGACCGTTCAATAATGAAAGGTACTGAGAACTTAGCGCGGTAAGTGACGGGTGACAGGATAAGTTTGGATATTCTTTCATTACTTGGTTTTAGTCGGAATTGAAAACAGATTGTGAAAAAGTTTTTTTTTTTTTTTAAATATGGAGTCGAATACCTAATACTACTAATACTACTTTACTAATACCTAATACTACTTTTAAATGCGAAGGTGAGTTTGTGTGTTTGTTTGTTTGTTACGCTTTCACGCTAAAACGGCTGAACGGATTTGGATGAAATTAGGCACATGGGTAGACCGTAACCTGGGTTAGGACATGGGATACTTTTTATCCCGATATTCCCACAGGATAGAGACTTACCTATGTGACCGCGGGGTGCAGCTTATTACTATCGTGCTATTTTAGTCACATGGGTTTCCTCCCTCCTCATCACATGCCCTTACCAAGCCAAACGATTTCCTTTCAACTATTCTGTCACTGTTGCCACTTTCAAACTTCCTCAATACACATTCCTTACTTTATCCATTTTCCTCATATTTATCTCAACATTCTCATCTCCACCTCCATCTCCCACCTATTAAGAATCTTTTTTAGAATATTACAAAGTTACCTACATCGATTATACGCGTCATTTGTATAGATGACGCTCCGCTCAGATTGAATCAAAGCGTTAATTAAACTTGCAGGAAAGTGCAAAATGTAATGTCTCTTATACAAAAGATAACAATTGATCAATTGCAATTGATCGTTTCGGGGACCCGGCTTCCATAAATAGGTTTTCCTTTAGATATCTCCCAGTAGCAGCACGGCGTTTGGATTTATACCCAGTTGATGGCGATAGGCTTGCCCATTATGTGACTTCAACATACATTATACAATATACACATCTGCCTACCCTTTTGAGGCATACAAGCTTCATGTTACGTTCAAAATTAAACCCAGATTTTAATACCGAGACGCCAATATCACGCTCTCTGATACAATGCACCTCAATCCTCAAACACGTCAACGTGATGAACACCGGTTTTATTCCCGTGTCGGCGCAGGACGGTCAACGGACAGAGGCGGTTATAGTAAGACAACAGGTGGTAATTAGCAGATAAATATTTAATACGTAAGGGTTATGTGAACTGACTTGGCTTAGCTGAATTATTTATGATGTTGGTTGCTCTTGCCAAGAAATGATAGGCAGCTTTGATTTAAAATTCTTTGCAAAGGAACAAGAAAATTGTTGCATTATACAATGTAAATAAATGGGCAACTTTGAGAGGCAGATTTTTTCATTTGACTGAGCTGGTGGCTGACTGCAACTGAATACCAGTATTTTACATTGAGCGACTGCCTATCTGACCTCCACAACCCTTTATCTGGGTAATACGATACCCCTTGGCAAGACTGGTTGTCAGACTTTCGGGCTTCTGACGACCCGTAACGACTGTCAAAGATCCACAAATGACAGCAGTCGTAACATTATTAATTAACAATTTTCACTAATTTGAATGGTAATTAAAACTTTTAATTGCAGTTGAATAATATGTGAATGAAACAAAATAAAGTTTTCGTGTTCCTTTTCAGCGATAACGAACAAATCTAACTTGGTTTTCTTCTCAACAATAGTGTCAGGTAGCGCCATCTACCGCGTTGAGCGTAAACTACTGACAGGACGTAGACACACCGAGGGACATGTCTTGTATTCATAGTGATGATTGGCACTCGATTACCGATGAAAACAATACGTTAGGTAATGTACTCCAACGCTACCTATGTAAATTTTCAGTTAACAACGAGGATTTTCATTTTCTATAGAAAGTTTCAAGGATAATCCAATGAGGTTTTAATGGCCAAAGCGGTAAATAACCATTGCTTGCGGTCTTTGCAGTCGGGTAAAAAGTAAATAAAGAAGATGGTGAGTTTGATTGAGATCTTGTAAATTTTGATTCTATTGACAGTTTTCTCGTGAGTGGTCAAGACAGCTATGTCGAGGTTTCACGTCATCTTGTAAGTACTTTAAGTACCTGACAATATCAGTGGCACCTGGTTCAATCACACTATTCCTAGGTATAAAGTTAGCTGTAGTAGTTAGTAACAGTTTAAACTAAATAGTTAGAATTTCGCTTCACTGGCTGCGAAATCGCGTAGTCCAAGGCTATGGTTTGGGAGGAAACCGAGCAGTATCTCTATATCACCCTAAAATAAATTTTATTTTACTGCAAAAGCGCCAGGGCAACCCATGAAATTCTTTTTATCGTAAGTTTTTTGCAATTTGCAAATCGAGTATCAGGTTGCATGTTGATCGACATATGATTCGGGACCGTAAAGTAAGAAAAATTGAATTTTGCGGACTATCTTAGCGTATGACTTAACTCTTCCAAACTGTCTTGGACACCATTCAATATACAAAATAAATATAGCGTAAACATATCGTAGGGTTACCTTTAGATAAGTTATCAATACGCAAAGAACAAGCCCAGTAGTGATCAATGTAATTGATTTCTCTGTAGAAGAAGAGGCCTTTGGCTTTAAATCTTATTTATTGCCTTTAAATTTTATTTATTGCCTATAATTTTCTTTTTCCTTTAAATTTTATTTATTGCCTTTAAATTTTATTTATTTGTACATTAAGGTATAATGTTGGTACATGATTTTATAAAATAAAATAGTGTTTTATCATTTGCTACCTACAATGCGTGCAAACATTGCTTACACAGTAGGTAATAGATGTTCAGGTAGCAGCTATCTAATTGCGTAACTTATATTTTCGTAAACGATTAAGACTAATTTGTTTCATTTTAACAGTTCAAAAACATTAATTGCGTTACTTACGTTGTCGAGCAGATTTTTTTCGAACTTATGAAGAAATAGATTAGACATTTGTTTCAAGTCGATTCCGATTCCGATTGATCGTGTATTACGCAATGAGGGTGCTGGTCTATTTAATTATAAAAATATTTTTTAGTAACAGTCTTAAATCTTTAGTAATAAAATAAACATAAACAAAATAATAATTAAGGTAACAATAGATATTATTAAAACTCTTCCATAAATACGTCACACAAACATAACTTCTCGTTAGGCATTCATCGCAGCATCTACTACGAATCCCAATCACTTAGTCCAGGCACACAATACAAGCGAAGTTGCTAAACAAAAGATGATATTATCGTCGTTCTGCATCACGACGAGCACCAATTTCCTACTATGACTATTGGGCTAATGCATAGCCTGCGTTAGTGGTGGTTTTTACAGGCGAAACGTGTGTTATTAATATAGATGCAAAACGTATTTTAAACGTTTTAAACCATTTGGTTTAAAACCGTCTTTTTGGTTAAAAACGTTTTTAACCACACTTAGCGGTTTAATAATGGTTTAAAATGTTTTTTTTTTTTATATAATGCACTGTGGCTTCACTCGCAGTGATCTGGACCACATCTACTCCCTGATATTTTTTAGAAATAATATTGATTTATCTATACAATTTTATATGCATATTTACAAGAAAATACATTCTAAAAATATGCAGTAGCTAAGTAAAAACCTAATCAGACAATTTTTTTATTGATACTTAGCTAAAGCTAATTTTTTAAATATATTTTTTAATAAATACGCATATCAAGTTTGTTTTCAGTCTGTCTAATCCTAAAAAAGTAGTTAATATACGAAACTGACTCACATAAATTAATAAAAATGGTGAAAGATTTAAATTAGCCTTTCTAACTTTTTTTTCATGTAATGCGTAATCAATGTTCGGCTCACGTGGTCATGGTTTTAAACCGTTTTAAATAATTTAAAACTATATTAAACCACGGATTTTGGTTTAATACGGTTTATTTATAACTCTAGTTATGAAATACATGACTTCCATAAGCTATAGAACCGGCGCACTTTTGTCCACCAAAGAAAAAGTGAACGAGAAGAATACCGAAAACATGTAAAATACTCTGTGACATAGTATAAACTCCTCGACTTACCTATTAGGTGCGTATTAAACAGGGTGTAAAAAGACCCATCACATAGCCGTCAACTACACATTCTATACATCAAATTAAGTAACATTGCACAAAAATAATTGCTGGGAAACGCCTTCTATTTTCGGTGTGAAAAATCGCTGTTTATTTTCGTGCGCAACGTAACGCACGCAAAACATTGTTTTTATGGGTGCATGCAACGGTTCAGGGTTCATGGGGGTATTTAAAATTAAGTTATATCGTTGAAAACTTGCTATCTTCTAAAAACGTCTGAAATAGTTTGAACTTTGACCTTCAATGTTTCCGTAACCAGGTTCCCAGGAATGGTCCAGAACAAACAACTGATAAAAATGACGGGAATAACAAGTGACTTTCGGCTTCTTTAAACGTCTTTTTACATCCGGTATATCATAGTTTACCATCAATAACTTGCTATCCCATACCTACAATTTGTAAACGTCCCATAATAATTTGTAAACAAACAACCCTTATTTATTTCTTTACTTATTTATATTATATTTTTTAGTTTCTACCCTTTCCTACCGATGAAGCATTTCCAAACGACAAAGATGTCAACAAACAGACTTGCTACAGCCGAAAGCGGAACACACTCTCTCCACCATTAACTGACTTTGTAAACAATCATGAATCATCAATCAGGGTCGCTGGTGTTAACAGCAGTATATGCTCTTGTTGACAAACATACACTAACAGCCAAACAGCTCCACTACAGAGCAATTTTGAGTCTTTTGGAAAGGACACAAGGGTGATGTGAAGGGGAATATGGTTTTATGACAAGCAATTCATGGGAAGTAATCGAACAGCGTATTGTTTGTTAGGCAAGGTATGGCCTACCGGTCTCGTGATGATTTATGAATATAAAGCTAGTTGGCATGTATGACAGGAAAATATTGGATTCTCATATTTTTTTAAACTGTAATTCTAGGGAAAATTGATGGAAGAGAAAAGCTTTTTGATACCGAATGTTTTTTAATTGACGTGCTTCACTGTTTGTCGTTTGCTTTTTTTATTATTTTCCGATTATATAAAATAAGTTAGCAAAATTGTATAGTGAAATAATTAATAATTATTCAGTAAGGAAGCAGCAAGCTTTTGTAATTTTTCTCTTATAAAGTACATAACTAAACCTTATCAGGCGAATTTAAACCAGCTTGCTTCTGTTAGAACCTTTTCCTATAATAATACATCCCATTTAAAATTGTCTAAGGGGCCTCTGCGAGTTGGCTTCGGCCCCTCGTACGCCTTCCAAAAGACCGGGACCCCACGGTCCCGAGATATGTAAAGACATAAAATCATAATAATATTTTTTATATTTTTAAATGTTTTTATATATTTTTTTATTCTAATATTTAAAAATATAATTTATGTGTAAGAAAAATGAAATAATTAAAAAAAAATATTTATTGCTTGGAAATAACATTTAAGTAAAATCATTAACTTAAAATATAAACAGTCCCATGCCAATTACATCACAAATAAAATAATTATACCTACGAAGGTCACAACAGAACCGCGTTATTATAGCCCACATTATGACAAGACAGAATATAAAAGAAAAACACCGCTACCGTCACTTTAACATTATAAATTCACAACACCAAAACCCCATTCCATTAAAAATACATTTTGACATCCCTCCCATTCTTTTCCACACAAAAGACACCAGAACACATTGACCCCTGTCTATTGAAAAATCTCTTGTTGTTAAAGACCAAGTCTTATTTGGCAGGTGCAGGGGTAATCAACAGTTGAGTCAATCAATCAAGGTGGGGGCTACAACGATCGAAGGTTGATGGCGCAGGGATCTGATCGTCTTTTGTTCAAATGCTGTTATTGTTTGGCGATGTTGTGACAAGATGATCAATTTTGCGGTGGGACAGTTAAAAGTTTTTGATATAATGTATGGACGAAATGTTTACTTGTTGAGTAAATAATGGAAGTTAAGTTGGTATGTTATTTGTCATTTATTCATAATATTATAGATTACAGTCGATTTTCGTGTTTGTTTATAGGTCCGCATTGTTCTTCTAAACCATGCAACAGTATTTGATGAAATTTTCACCATCGTTTAGACTTAGAAAATTTGTTCCGGAAGGTTTATGTGTTTAATACGTTAATGTTAAAGTTACATATTAAGCCCGAAAGTCTGACAACCAGTCTTACCAAGGGGTATCGTATTACCCAGTTACTGGGTTGTAAAGGTCAGATAGGCAGTCGCTCTATGTAAAAAACTGGTATTCAGCTGCATCTGGTTAGACTGGAAGCCGACCCCAACATAGTTGGAAAAAGGTTGGGCAGATTGATTTTTCATCATCGTTTAGACTAACAGAATTTGTTCCGGAAGGTTTATGTGTTAATATTAAAGTTACATTTATCTAAGAAATCCCGATGTTCTGTCAAGTCAGTAAAACCATGAGCGGGTTGCCAGTATTATTACATAATTCACAAAGAACCACCCTAAAAATGGCAAACCTTTCATGACTAAAAGGAGGAACTCTCGCCATTCCCGGACAAGGCACAACTCTGTGGGCACAACTTTAATTGCATCGACACTCTGCAAGCCACACGCAGGCTGCACTCAACATTCTTTAGCTGCAGATAACAATAGCAACTATTACGGGAACTATGTTTGAAAACAGGGAACAAAACATGGAAGTTGAACATTCTAGCCTTTGAAAGAGGTTTAAACTGCTTTAGTTTTATAAAAATTATGAAGCTCATTGTTATAAAACTATGAACAGGGTGTAAAGTTTACTCGCCCTCTATAGAAAAGGAAGGATCTTCCGACCAGACGGGAGTTGTGTCTAGTGGGCAACTGCCCGACGATTGATTTCGGGACATTGTATATTATACTCGTCACGCGGAAAACTCTGCACTCGCGATGCAAGATTTTGCGTGACGTCAGTGTGATGCGTAGTCCGCATGTGGCGTTGTAGATGCCGCTACAAAACTAAAGCAGTTTTATGAGTCGGTAAAAATATTTAGAAGTGGTTTAACAACTATAATTGTAGTGCTGGTTGCACATGAGATAATGTTGGGATATTACCGTTTCAGTAATACATAAGCAACGAAAAATTAAATAAAAAACAACATTGGATGTAAGCAAGTATATTTTCACAGCACTAAAAATACCATCCTTCCTCTTATTGCAATCATAAATTAATTTGTTATGACAGTAGCGCTTTAAATGAATCGACCGAGCGTGTGAAAATGCAATTTATTGATCATAGAATACCATGGAGTCATGGCTAGATAATAGCAGCTGCACGATTCAACCGAAGGTTAAGTTACGGTCGCCGCGGTCTTTTGGTGGATGTGTGACCATCCATTACATATCGAGACCCTTCCACTTTCCATACCTCGGAAAGCATGTTAAGTCGTTGGTCGCGGCTGTCATTCGTAGATCTTTGACGGTCGTTACGGGTATTCAGAAGCCAAAAGTCCGACAGCCAGTCTTACCATGGGGTATCGTGTTACCCAGTAACTGGGTTGTGGAGGTCAGATAGGCAGTCGCTCTATGTAAAATACTGGTTTTCTGCTGCATCTGGTTAGACTGGAAGCTGACCTTAACATAATTGGGAAAAGGCTAGGCAGATTGCCCATTCCAGAGCAACAGCTTATTCGTCCTAATAAATTACTTCCAGAACAATATAAACTCCAAGTATCATGTTCTTGTGTATTGGCTTGGCACGTAGTGATGAACAGCTCTCTTAATAGCTGGCCCTGGCGAGGGGCCAGGAGAACCACATGTGAGGCTCTAAGTCCACATGGTTCAGTTGATATTGGGGAACGTGCCATGCGTATTATGGAGGGGAAAGTGGAATAGTAGATACGTACGTACAGCACTAATGGTGGCCCAAGTAAAAACAATAAAATACACTAAGGTTTGTAGCAGGCCTGACAGTCAAGATCGCACTGAACAGAAACCAAGAAAATCAAGAAAAATGAGTACATAATTATGTGTTCACAGCGAAATTAAACCACTACTTTAAAAACAAAACTCGATTAACATCAGTTCAAAGTTTTAAAAGATTTTTATAAATACCTGCCACTGATAATTTGCTTATAGCACATGTTTGAAGCTCATTTATCACACAACTGTTTATAAAATTCTGCTTTACTTTAAAATTACAAATACAGAAACTCATTGACAAGTGAAAATGGTGGAACGTTCGCTAATGAGACCGCGTGAGCAAAGTGCTGGCTTGAAACAAAAGAGCAAATACAATCATCGTCTGTAAAAGAACAAAAAAAGATAAATAAAGAGCTCGTCTCACATGCAATGCACGCAACAAATAATTGAGTTATGAGGTTAATATGTTATTACTCGCGAATACTTCTAACAAGCTTACTATTAATTTATGGTTTGTTTTCTTATATTTTCTAATGTTTATGTTAAGCCATAAGTATTGATAACATCATAAAGGTCTTCTTCACAAGATATACGAAAGATTACCTAATCGAAGTTAATTTGACTAAATATATCTTGTAAATAGGTTTACCGGAACATATCCGGAGATATTGAAACAGGCCACAAGGAAGTTAAAAGCCATTTAGAATTAACAATAAAGACAAAACATCAAACAAATTCACCACAAAAACGATGTCACGGAGTCACGGCTGTGTTCATACAACGCTACTCTATCCGCCATCTAGCGGCACTTTCCAGAACTACCCAACAAAATGTTCTAAAAAAAAAAAACTTTTCTAAGTCCATCAATCTTGCTAGCTTTTTCCCAACTATGTTGGGGTTGGTTTCCAGTCTAACCGAATGCAATTGAATATCAGTTTTCATGGAGCAATTACCTATCTTACCTCCGCAACCCAAATAATGAGTAACACGATAATAAGACTGGCTGTCAGACTTGGCCTTCTGGGGGCCTAAAACGGAAACTAAAAAATTCATTTCCTGAATTTCCAGCTGTCAATAGCAATTCCTCTCATTTGACATAGGCCCAGGGCCCATATGTCTCATTTCATTTGGTATTGTGGACCATTTTGCGAATCTCCATAGAAAACTGTCAAACAGATTATTTCGTAATACGAATTGCACGCAGATCATATTATGAATTATCAGTTTGTAACATTTTACGATGATTCATAATATTTTCCTAATATGATTCTGCCAAAATGGTCGTTTTAAGCCCCCAGACTACCTATAACGACAAATATCTGTCAAATATCTACGAATGACAGCCGGGACCAACGGTTTAACGTGCTTTCCGGGGTACGAAGGAGTCTCGATATGTAATGGATGTTACGAACAGGTCGCGGCAAGCATAACTTTAAAACGTTCGATCGACCCGTGCGGCTGTTATTATTTAGCCATGAGCCCCTCTAATAAGGAAACTTTTAAAATCTTGAGCTGTAATAACTAACCAGGCGCTAAACGACTTGCGGGAAAGTCCGAAACGGATACCGGGGCCCTTGGCAACAGGCAACTGAAGGAACACGGATGGGTTTTAGTCAGTAAAAGTCTGACACGCCCTCCCGCTCCGCCCAGAACGGGAGACGTCATTTGATGATTTCCCAACCACAAAAAAAGAAAAAAAAAGGCGCTAAACGACTCATAGTTTGTAATACGTTTCTCAGTTAGCGTGCCGTTGACTTGAACTTGCAAATTACTCCTGGGCAAAGGCCTCCCTCCACTCCTTCCATCTTTCGGGAGCCCGCGCGCCCTCTTTCCAGTTTTGATGGAACCTATCCAGCTCGTCCCGCCATCTACGTGGTGATGTGACCACGTAGGAGATGGCATTTTTATATTTATAAAAAGCAATACAATTTAATTATCAATAGAAATGAAAATACGAATTACAGTATAATAAAAAATAATTTAATTGCGTAAATCCAAATAATTGTAAATAATTTCCGCGCAGTATTGTCGGTGATCCGACCAAATCCTTACTAATATTATAAATGCGAAAGTAACTCTGTCTGTCGCGCTTTCACGCCAAAACTACTGAACCGATTTGAATGAAATTTGGTACACAGATAGTCTAGAGCCTGAGAAAGGACATAGGCTACTTTTTATCGACATACCACGGGGGCGAAGCCGCGGGCGGAAGCTAGTAATGAAATATTTTATCTTACTAACGACTATTTAATGTACGTAATCTTCCCTACGTCTTCTTGAAAGTATGTAAATTATCTACATATTTCAAACATGTTACAAGTTGCCGTTGTGTGTAACCATCGCATTATTTTAGTATCTAGATAAATTAATAATAAATAAAAAATATTATCTTCCTTGAATAATGAAACTGAAACTGTACCGTTTTGTACTGTCGAAAGTATTAAAATGAATAAGAAGCAGTTTTTAAAACACCCGTTTTTAAAGTCCTATTCCAATCTATAAAAATACCATGATAACATTTAAAAATCCATGTTTGTACAACTCCAATCAAGCCCTTCCCCACCAGTAGTAATCATCAAACATTAAACTCAAATTAACAAAGGGTTTCCAGTGTTTCCACCAATTAATTTAATCAGAACAAAATAAACATATCAGAAACGGCCGCAAACGGGTTTAATTCACTTTTGATACGCTAAACGGCCGTTGGGGCGGCCTGCTTGCCGGATCGGCACGTAATAAACCCGGCGCGGCCGTTTATTACTGCCAATTACACGGGCCGCGCGGTTGCCACCCCTTTTTTTTTTTTTTTTTTTTTGAGGGTGGGAAATCATCCAATGACTTCTCCCGCTCTGGGCGGAGCGGAAGGGCGTGTCAGACTTTTACTGACTAAAACCCACCCGTGTTCCTTCATTTGCCTGTTGCCAAGGTCCCGGTATCCCTTTCGGACTTTCCCGCAACCCTGGCAGGCATCGGTCCTATTGGACCCCGTCATTTTTGCTGACATCTCTTTGAGGCGCGCGTGGAACACGACGCGCCATCGACCCGGGCCTGGTCCTTATCGGACGGCGAGCTGCCCGTTGCTCGCCGTCCGCAAGCCCGCGCCTATGGTGGCCGGAAATCCGCCTGGGATTCCCGACGCCCAGGGCGTCTCCAACGGCGGCGGTTAGGGGCGTGAGGGCGCAAACTTTGCCTTTCCCTCACGCGTTCCGCCTCCTCCTTCGCGAGCATTACTGCTTCGCAGAAGGAGGTGACGGCTTCCCATGCCCTCTCGCTCCGTACCATGGCCTGAACCAGGGCCGAACGCGAGAGGTCACCGCCGCCAATCGCATCCGCGAGGACACGGCGGTGCTCCGCCCAAGCAGGGCACACCTCAACCGTATGCTCCACCGTGTCCTCCGGGCGATCCACACAGTGGTGACACCCGGGCGTTTCCTCCCGCCTAATCCTACACAGGTACCTCCCGAAGCTGCCATGTCCGGTGAGGACCCGTGTCAGGCGGAAGGTGAGGACGCCGTGGCGCCTCTCTATCCACTCCTCAAAGAGGGGACTTATCGCCGCTATTGTGGCGTGCCCAGCACTGGGTTGCGACAATCGCACTCTCCATGCCGCCATGAGATCTTGCCGGAGCTCTGTCCGCTGTGCCGCGATTTCTCGCGGCAGCGGAGGCTGGACCGGGCTGGGGCCGCCTTGAGGCGGCTCCTGCCCAATCTAGGGGGTCCAAACGCCTCCTGCCGGAGGCTCTATGCGGGGGTCGTGCGGTCCATGGCCCTTTACGGGGCACCGGTGTGGGCGCGTTCCCTTAGGCTGCGGCCAGCACGCCGGTTGAACGCGTCCCAAAGGGTCATGGCCATTCGGCTGGCCCGGGGATACCGCACGGTCTCCCGTGAGGCGGCGAGCCTCCTTGCCGGATTACCGCCATGGGATCTGGAGGCGAAGGTCCTCGCGCACATCTGGGAGTGGCGCGAGGAGGTGAAGCGCCGCGGTTGCCACCCCTGCATTCATAAGGCGACGGACATAGGATCGGAAAACAGCGGGGAGCAGAGCGGAATGATGATTATATTTTTTAAATCCATGGGGCCGGGCGATTGGCACCCCTGCATTCGTAAAGCCGTATGTACACACGGCTACACATCAAGCTATAATTTTCAGTATAAGCTGACCTCGCATTGTACGGAAATGACATACAATGCGAGATCAGCATAAACTGGAAATGTATACCTTGACTTGTAGCCGTGCGTACAGGAATGAGCAGATCAGGTAGCAGAGCGGATTGATGATTATATTTTGGCATGCCGTCTGTCGGGACAGGTCAACTCAAAGCAGCAATGGCTCTTTCTTTAAAAGGCCCTGGATTGTATTCACATAATATATTAATAGTATAATGTTTGGAGTTTTAAAAAAGACCTCTGAGTTTATTTCGTCATTTCTTAAAACCCGAACATACGTAAAGCCACATGTGTACAGGAAAGAACGGAGTGGGTAGCAGAACGGATGGATGATTAAACATTTTAATTACACGAGCCGTACATTTGTCACCCCTGCATTCATAAGGCGACGGACATGGGAGCAAGCGAAGTGGATAGCAGAGCGAGGTTTATCCCGAAGAGGGTTTATAATATTTTTAGGAAAGCAAAATGGGAATTCTTTGAGGTCCAATTAAATACATCGTTTTAGGAAGAGCGTGCGCATAGGAGCGAAGCAGAATGGACAGCAGAGCGGGTGCGGGCTCATTCTGTTTATTTATTTATTATAACAAAAACTATCATCAATCAATTACTTATGTTTGTCATTCGGTCACCTTACAAGATCTTCTTCTTCACAAGTCTTCCATCCAAACAAATGATTATTACGGGCCTTGCGTTGGCCACCCCCGCATTCCGCTTAAAAATATTCTTTGTATGTATAACAAGTGCCGGTCTTAGTATTGAAAATCATCTTGTTCAATTATTACCGCACTGCTATGGCCAGTAAGTACAGAAAGTTGATGATTATTTACTTACTTTAAATGTATAATAAAAAAAATCAAATTACATTAGCCGAAGGTATCATTAACGTAACTCCACAGACATACGCTCAACTCACAATCCTCTAGAGATACTGACAAGAATAGTCTATAATGTAACACATAGAATGGTTGCACAGTTGTTACATGGATTTGCTATTCTACTATGCGTCCACAAACACATTATGTATTGATATTCAATAACATGGGCCGAACGTTTGCCACCCCTGCATTCATAAGACTATGTTTATAGGAGCAAAGCGAAGCGGGTAACTGAGCGAGTTTTTTTTTTTAACTACACGTGGACGTGATAGGCACCCCTGAGTTATTATGGTCGTGTGTATTAGAGCGATTAGATAACTGAGTTTAGGAATTGGTCCCAGAACACCAAGTCAGCAATCTTATTTTTATTAATAAATAAATAAAAAGTAATTGCATATACTCATCGTGATTCTACTCATAGTGATTCGTAAATTCACAATCAGACTTTATGTGCAGTAAAATGGCAATTCTTACTTCTAAATTTGTAGTCAGATAAAATATACACCTGCAGGAGTGCAGACGTAGCATGGCGCTTTCTATTTCTACGAAGAATAGACATAGCTTTTTCTATACAAAGTGACATTTCGTTTCTTCATTTTTGACATCGCACCGTAGAATTCCTTCTACAGTCTGTCATTTTATCTTTCATTTATATCGATCTTTGTCTAGGTCTTTTAATATGTAGACTATTTCGGAAGAAAAATTTCTATCCTTACTGTCAAAATCACACTGACAACTGAAATTTGTCTAAGGAAGTGAAGACAATTTGAAACAAAACAAAGAATTCTGAGTCGAATTATGTAAAAGAGTGAACTTCGTTGAAAGTGCAGTTGACTCTTTTTACTTAGCTGCCGTCGTACTGTCTGCACGGAACGTCATTTTTGTCTACTCTTCCGTCGACAAAACGGTGCTCATGCTACGCCTGCTGTTAGGGTTAAAGGGAGACACCAAAGGAATGGTGGTTCTAAAGATTTCAATAATACATTTAATATCTTTTTATTTATAAACCCCTTTGTAACCCGGTACCTTACAGACCGTGCTAAAGTAAATTTATTAGGTATAATAGCTACGGAAAGAACCAATTAAACAATTACCTTCTTACACATTACTAAGTTTATTGTAAATATAACAATAACAAAGGTATACAAATTTTGTGGCAAGCCACTAAAACATACAGAACTTTCCCAATTTTTATAAGGTATTAACCTCTAACACACCACGTCTCCGTAACAAGGTGTGTTAGGGGAAATACAAGGATGAGACTAAAATCAACAAGCTCAGGTCGCTTGTGAGGATTCGTGAGATGAACGCTTAACAACTTCTAGCTCAATCGAATAATAAGTGACCTATTATGGTTGTGCTCATAAAAGGAATATAACGTTTGGGCAAAGCACCCAGAGACACAACCAAACACATGTAATTTATATCAACTGGTCTTATTACCTAGTTCACTACATGAAAGCCTTAAACACTATGAAATGACTTTCTGAAAATGGTCACGTGGGTATCACTCTCTCAAAGGATCTGCCACAATAAATTAAATGTTAGTTAGCATAACTTGCAGATGCAACTCTCACTCACTCAGTTGAGAACTCTCGCTCAGTTGACTACTCTACCTCAGTTGACGGAATCAAGTCCCTTGGCATGGAACACAGAGGAAACTCTGTGTTCCCACGAACACGCGGCCTACGGGAACGTCCGGAAGAAAACGATGACGCTAATCTTTCTTTAATAGAATAAAAATAGAAATAGAAATATCATTTATTTGCTAAAAACATGGTATAAAAGATGGTAATGTTAATAATGTGGACAAACATGTTTTGCTTAATAGATATAAGCGTGCAAATTTTACATGCATAACAAAACAATCAGTCTTCATGCTATTTTATGTTCCAGGAACTCCCTAACACTGTAAAAACTATTGTCAGATAGCCATTTGTATAATTTAATTTTGAACAGTCTTGTGCTTAATGATTTTAATTCATTTGGTATTTTATTGTATACCTGGACACACATAAACATGCAGTTTTTATTATATTTCGCAAGCCTTGGGAGGACATCTAACACGAGCCTGTAGGGGTCGCGCCTGCTGCGAGAATTTATATCGCTTGCTTTCGCAAACAACTTTCTACGCTTCCACACAAACACACAAATTTCAAAAATATAAAGGGACGGCAGCGGTAACAAATCAAGTTTCTTAAACACTGGCCTGCAAGATTCGTCGGGTTTAAGGCCACACAATGCTCTAATGCATCTCTTTTGTGCAACAAATGCTCTATTTTGATCAGTACTGTTTCCCCACATAATTAAGCCACATAATTTACCTGGAGCGGCGACCTATCTCGCACGAGGTACCGGATAGGTAAGGCCTTCCAATCTTAAAGGATGGCCACACTGCCAGCACTCGTTGGATCCAACCTCATAACTGCCCGGGTCAACCAGCACACTGCCCGCCACTAGTCGGGACTAACTGCTATATCATTAGACCTCGGGACGGCACCAGGGCGTCACGTCTTCTCACGTTCGCATCAGTTCAGGCTAATATAAACAGCCAGACAGGTTCGGCTATTACTGAAACAACATCTATGATATATTTCTAATAAGATTATTGGCCGGACACAGTCTGATCAACACCGAACTGGTGCCTCTCAAATAACATACCTGATGAATCCCCATCGTCGCGTAGGATCGACCAGGATCGGGAAGAAACAGCCTTCTCGTCACACACGCAGGACCAAAGACGTGACTCCTTTTCATCGACCTTCGAGAAAGATCTAACCACAGACTAAACAGAATTGTTTGACACAAGTGACAGTCCACTTGTGAAATTCTAAGATAATATCTTCAATTTTAATTTATCTGACATTGCATGACTATAAAATTTGGGTGATTAAATCTGAATGTTAATTAATTTCGAATAATTAATTAACATCAAGATAATTATCAAAACCCAATAACAGCGTTTAGTCTTCGGTATCGAGAAACTCTTGAGCTACAAGGTTCTACCGCTAGATGTCGCCTAAGATGTCATTTTGCAACGTCACACCTTACACTGACAGTTGTCGAACTACAGCAGCTGTTAAAACATAGTTGACTACAGTTTTTCGTTTTAAGTTCGACTATGGTCCAACTTTTTTTGCGATTATCTGTGAAACTAAAGGCCCTCTCTCTTTCATTCTTGTGGTACAGTGAGCACGAAAGACAGAGCTAACAATAAAACACGCCATGCTACCAACATTACACAGAAGAAAATTGAATTTATTTATTTATTTATAGCTTTAAGCACAGAAATGTACAGAGGTGGACTTAATGCCATAGGAGTTTTCTACCAGTCAACCTTTGTGTGATGGTAGGTGCAATAGCGAAAACAATAGCGAATACATGGCACATAGAAAAATAACTACATATAGCTATCTAAAATCTAGTTGAAATAACACGCTCCAAAAGGCATTGGAACTAGGTAACATCCCGTATAAACAGATACAGATAGAAACAAACATGTGCGTCAGAGCGTGCACACGGCTGCTGCATTACTGACTTTGTTACACCATTCATATGCTTCGATTACCCCTGTGATCTCAATGCTCCGTAATGCAAACCTAACTTGAATATATTCTGAGACAACGTGAACTGTATTTATATGTGGTGTTTGGAAACACTGTACCATGGTTGACAAAGACGGTACAAAGTATTTTATTTTTAATTTCCGACAGCGATGCGGAGGAATTTTTCGACGCTATATTCTAGTTTATTGTTTATTTGTATAGTTACTTTTAACTAAGAGAGTTGTATATATATAAATAGTTAGTCTGTACATAATATTTATTTAATTTTAATAAGACATTTAAATTATTTGCATTGTTTGTTTGGAAATAGTTACATATATGAGAAGATTATGCAAGTATTATTGAATTATCGGCAATAATTTTACGTTTTTTTTAACTATTTAAAATGTGTAAATTTCTCGAAAATAGTTGGGTGGATATTGTGGTAATTTTTACTGCCTTCAAAATAAGTCTACTTTGAATCTATTGACATCGCTCTAAAACACATTTTTATTGTAGAGCAGTTTTAGTGAAATTAATACCTAATTATGTTTTGTCTTGATGAAAAACTTGGAATAGTCAAGTATCCAAATTCAATCGCACCGCCTTTGTATCTTCTTTTTGAGTGTGAAAAGTTTAAATAAATAAACAAATCGTACTTGATTTACTTATTTAGTTCTGAAAATCGATAGTTAACAATAATGAAAGCAATTAATACAAATGATGGATGATCTCAAACTAAAGCAAAGTAGACCGTGTAGCGGCTACGACAGTGTGCTACACCGCTACGACGACATGCTACGGTGCTACGAGATTGCTACACCACCGTAGCACTCGACTACGGTGATAATTACTACAATTTATTCCAATAAATTCTTTTGTTTCTGATTAGGTTTATCTAACATAAAAAAGGTAAATTACAATTATTTAGTGTTGCAACAATGTAACTGTTGTACTGGTTATTTTTATTATCAACCGTAGATTTTGAAAGAACGATCGATATGCCAAAACTTGCTCACAAAATAAAATTAAGCTTAATTTTGTTCGAACATAAAAAACTTCTAATAAAACAAGTCATGTGCCCGATGGAAGTCGAACTTCCTTACAGACTTTCATCCTGCATTTAACCCCTTTAGAGGATGAATTTTCAAAAATCGTACCATAATGTTCCCCTTCGTTACAAAAGGAACTCTTGTGCAAAATTTCAAACCAGTTTAATCTGCGTTCGCGATTTAGTTTCCAAACATGGGAAAAACAACTGTAATACCAACACATAAAGTTCAATTTGCGTTAAAACTTAATATTTTTTATGACTTCATCAACAGTACTAGTCAATCTAAAATCAACTTAATTTACACTTGGATAAAGTTGATGTTTGTTCAAATGGAAAAAAGGAGTTGATAGACCTTTGACTGTGCGATACCTGTCAGTGAATGCCCGAATTAAAGAAAATTCCTTTCCCGCTCCGCTAGCCGCCCCGCTCGCTAACACAACCGCTCCCTGCATCAAGGTCTACTGTGAGGCTTCTCTTGTGACCACCCACTATGCAATACAATACACTTTCATTCTTACCTCTCGCTACCTTTACCAAGGCTTCTCATATATTTTACCAATTCCTTTTACCACTTCGTATCACGCTTGTATTCTCTGGAGGGGTAGGTATCATCTGCCTAGCCTTTTCCCAACTACGTTGGGGTCGGCTTCCAGTCTAACCGGATGCAGCTGAATACCAGTATTTTCCATGAAGTGACTGCCTATCTGACCTCCACAACCCAGTAACTGGGTAATACGATACCCCTTGGTAAGACTGGTTGTCAGACTTTCGGGCTTCTGACGACCCGTAACGACTGTCAAAGATCCACAAATGACAGCCGGGACCAACGGCTTAACGTGCTTTCCGAGGCACGGAGGAGTCTCGGTATGTAAAGATGGTCACCCATCCACGGACCAACCTCGGCAAGCGTAGCTTAACCTGAGGGATCGACCCGTGCGGCTGTTATTACGTAGCCACGAGCTCCTTGGAGGGGAAGGTAGATTAGTGATATAATGATGATGATAAGTTTAGAGTTTTAAAAGAAGAGAGATAAGTCTTAGAGTTTTAAAACAGTTTCTTTACGTTTTTTTTAACACTTCATAGTTTTTGGGTACTTGTTTTTGCTATAAGGTCGAACAAGCTATTTGGTACACAGGCAAAATATATTCATTTTCCGCTACACTGCCAAAATTCGTGTTGATTGTGTGTGTAATTTAACTTTTTGAGCATATGGCTTAGGAGTGTGACGTAATAGGATTGTTGACTACTCACAATTTTTTTTAAAGTAGTTGCAAGTTATCTGCCTGCATACCAAATAGCTTGTTCGACTGTACCTGCTCAAAAATAAAACATTTTGATCATCTTGTAAATATTTTCAGTACCATCATTTTGTGTTGTATGAAAATACCACGACTTATAGGCATATTTTAGCAACTAAGGTAAAATCTATTTAATGTTTTGTTTTAGTTTAATATTTTTGACTGTCTCGTTAGGTTAGTGGTCGTCAGCGCTACTGCTGAGCATGAGGCCCTGAGTTCGATTCCCAGGTCGGGCAAAGTTTAATTGGGTTTTCCATCAGGAATTTCTCAATAGCAGCCCGGAGTCTGGATTTCTGCCCTGTCGATGGTCATAGGCTCGCCCCCTATGATATGGGCCTTAAACATAACTGGCGAAATGTGGGGGTACCTACTATGGGTACATCTCTGCCTAACCCTTCGGGTAAACAAGGCGTGATGTTATGTATGATGTACGTTTTCTTATTCGTCAAGTAATTATTAACAAACATGGAAGATAATATTTACATAATTTAAAAGCTAACACTCTTAAAATAATAATAATAATCATGTACAGTCACGAGCACCAATACACTTAGCAACTTTTCAAAGTGATTTTCTCCTACTGTATTGATTGCAATGTTATGTTATAACGAACGTAGTATTTTGGAACCCATATTATTATGAAATATGCATCATCTCAAAGTTGCAGTCGTTATTCCACGAAAAAATGGTTTTTGAATTTTGCTAAGTGTATACATATTTTTGCTCGTGACTGTACAAGTATATAAAATGGGGGGGGGGAGAATTACAGTGCATAAAAAAAATGCGTCCGTATCGCTGTCAACAGAAAAAGTTTCCAAAAGGCTGGTAGGATTGCCACGTTGTATGGCAATGTTGATTCTTAGGCCCAATAATAGGTGCCGTTGGAGACGCCCTGGGCGTCGGGAATCCCAGGCGGATTCCCGGCCACAATAGGCGCGGGCTTGCGGACGGCGAGCAACGGGCAGCTCGCCGTCCGATAAGGACCAGGCCCGGGTCGATGGCGCGTCGTGTTCCACGCGCGCCTCAAAGAGATGTCAGCATAATGTACGGGGTCCGGTAGGACCGATGCCTGCCAGGGTTGCGGGAAAGTCCGAAAGGGATACCGGGACCTTGGCAACAGGCAAATGAAGGAACACGGGTGGGTTTTAGTCAGTAAAAGTCTGACACGCCCTTCCGCTCCGCCCAGAGCGGGAGAAGTCATTGGATGATATCCCACCCTCAAAAAAAAAAAAAAAGCCCAGTAATAGGTCACACGAATAGTCGACCAACCGTTTAGCCATGTCTCGCAAAACCTAGTGGGCACTCGGACCCAATGGTCCTATAGTGTTTCAGTCCCAAACGGCTCGAACATAAAAGTCCCAATAAGATTGGATTAATATGTTGTTCAAACATTTTCATGCTTGAGAATCTCTATTTCTTCCAAACATAAACCAAACCTATTCCCCCAAGGAGTAGACAGTTGTGTACCCACAGTACCCACATTTCTCTAGTTATATTTAAAGTTCCAACACTATGCCCTACCTGGGGATTGAATTATGTTTAGCAGTAACACATCTTTTCGTCTCATATAGCAGTGTATCAAAACAAAAGTTTTTGACCAGTGTGTGTTGCCAGTGATAATCTATGGAACTGAAACGTGGTCGCTCACAATGACCTCATTAGAAGGCTGAAAGGTACCCAAAGGGCAATGAAGAGGGAGTGAATGCTCGGAGTTTCCCTGCGTGATCGAATCAGAAATGAAGAGATCCGTAGGAGAACCAAGGTAACCGACATAGCCCGAAGTATTGCTAAACTTAAGTGGCAGTGGGCAGGGCATATTGTTCCCAGAACAGATGGCCGATGGGGCTAAAAGGTTCTGGAGTGGCGACCGCGTACCGAAAGACGTAGCGTTGGAAGGCCCCCCACTAGGTGGGCCGATGACCTGTTGAAGGCCGCGGGAATCCGGTGGATGCGAGAAGCACAGAACTGGTCGAAGTGGTGGCCCATGTCTAGCAGTGGACGTCTTTCGGCTGAAATGATGATAATGAGTAACACTTGCGAGCACTACACCAACGAGGCTGTCTGTCATATTTCATACGATACCAATAAAAACCCGCTGTCCTCACCACAATGCTCACTTCCTTAAATGAAGGTCCGTCCACTTCTCAAGTGTGTAACATGCAACTATGTAAGCGTGAGACACTTTCCCTTTCACCGGCTATTAATGTGCTGCGTTGCCATTCACGGCTATAAATAATGTCTTAGAAATCGCGTGGGTGGGTTAACGGCTATATTTAGAGTTGTTGTTTTTATTTCGTGCAGGCGGAAAAGTAGCGTATGTTTGTTATGGATATTTATTTTGAAATATTATGCCTGTAAGACTAAAGACTTAGACAGCACTTGTAGGTATGATAAAACAAGGATAAGCCATTCTTTAAAAAAAAAGCCAATTGAAATAGTAACACGCAGAACCGCAACAGCCCGTAGGCCACATACCTAAATATTTTCTCTATCGAATTTAACCCACAACCCGTAAGCCTGAATTTAGTCTCTGCGTCAATCAAATCTTTATTATTATATACTTAGCATCTCTAGTGTATTTTGTACTTTTGCATGCCTTTTGGTTAAATATGGCTGTTGTTATTATATTTTTTTATGTCACCGTGTATGTACCCATATTTGCAAAATAAATATCTTATCCTATCATATCAAGCCGACAAACTGATTTGAGGATGTAACAAATCAAATAACCAAAACTAGAAATATCAAATACTTCCTTTCTCTTCACTCAAAAGCGATTAAACTTTCTTGACTAGTTGGTAAGTTGCACTAACTATGATTTTTAGTTTGCTAGAACAAAACGACATTTGTTTCGACATAAAAATAACCTAGTTACCGACTGACTCTCACCAAGGACCACTGAATCATTCTCTGCAGGAGGGCCTACACTACTATCGTCACAGACTAAATAAAAAACCAAGACAGAGCGCTGCGAACAATACAGTGAAGCATGCCAAAACTACACCTTTTCTCTGTGCATACACCCTCACACGCACACATTTACAACCATTTAAAATCAAACTACACCTCACTAAGTGCACCGCATGTTTACGAAACCGGCCTCACGTCACTGCTGACACTGTTTTATTATTTAGTCTGAGATTGTCGTGTTGTCTCTGTAATATTAATGATTGAACGCGTAATGTTTTTTAAAGTCGATCGCATCTGTCATTTTGGTCTAACAAATATAAATCAGAGTTTAGTATCGCTCTAAAAACTATAATAGGTAGACACAAACCCTTCTGCTTAGCCCATTAGATTATGTACTTAACTTATTAATAAAGGGATACGTTAAGTCGAACCTTTTTATTTGCAACCGCCTGATGGCTCTTTAATTACTTTCAAGCTTTGAAAGCTTTCACAGCTTTGAAGTTGTTTGTGTTTAAAAATCATAATTATACAAAATTATATTCATTTGGAAAAGAAAAAGCATACGGAGCTAAATTAAAACTAGAAGATAAACAATGCATTTGGGGGAGGCCTTTGCTCAGCAGTGGGACAGAACAGGCTATAATAAAAATTCGATGCATTACCGTTAAGTACTACTTTTGAGATCTCGTCGAAATCTCAGTGGCACTATTAGTGCGCCTGATCTGCATGCTGTGCTGGCTCGCTTCATTGTCCCAGACAATTACTGCCGCAGCAGAAAGTACAGGCTGCGCTGTGCCCCCATGTTTCACCATTGCGCTTGCTAAAGTCACCAGTACCTCGCACTTAATTATCTCTTGGATCCAAGAAACGCTCTATTTGCGAAGATTTTATTATTTGTATGAGGGATTCGTGAGTGTTGTTAATTTTATAGTTTAATATTTTCCTTTTTACTTGTACGTGCGTGTCTCTGTCTTTAAATACTGTTATTGGTTTTTAACCGTTCTATACGTTATTTTTTTAAATAAAAATAATGTATGTTTTTCCAATACTCTACGTAAAATATTTTAACGCAACGTTTTCATTATGTTATGTCTCATCAATTATTCAACTTGTGACTGACAGCAGAAACAATAAGTTGGCAGACATATTTTACTACTACGCTTTAAAATACATTGGCACGAGATTATCCATTTAATCAAATTCAATTTGAAACCTCAGTGAACGGTGTTGAAAGCCAAAAACACTTGCCACCAGATTTACCCGTTTTCGTTAATATTTAATGAAAGGTGGGAAAATATCGGACGCAACGTGAGTATTAACACATTTCTCATATAAACAGTGTAAACATATCGTTTTGTAAACCAAAAGCTGTTTCTGGCAGTATCCTTTAATAAAAACGTTTGCAGCAAAACTAATAAAGTGTAAAAAATTGAAAATAACTTATTATATTTTAGAGGTATGAAAAACAAGGTGTAAAGTTCACTCATCCTCTATAGAAAACGGAGGATCCTCCGACCAGACGGGTGTCGTGTCTGACGGGCAACTACCCAACGATTAATGTCGGAATCTTGTATATATATTGATCGCGCGGTAAACTCTAATTGCGCGATGCAGGATTTTGTGTGAAGTCAGGTATTTTGATGCGTAGTTCGCATGTGGCGATGAGATGCCGCCGCAATATTACCAGTTGCTGCAACTTCAATAACAGATAATATCTACGATGTATTTTTTTCTCCAGTATTTGCAGCTATTATTAACTGAAAAGCTGCATTAGTCAAAGCTGGAGTTAGTAATCTTCAACCTACAGATTCCGTATCTAATAGGCTGGAACTTTTAACTAGTTTAGAATAGTACCTACTTTAAACAACATTGACATTCATACAAAAACAGCTATAAGCTGATTAAAAAAATTGTATTTCTAGAAGTCCCTTCCTGAAACTATTCACACTTCTGTTTGAAAACTGTCGTATCACTGAAAACTGCATTTTCTGTGTTACAACAGTTTTTTTAATACATTATAAGTTTTAAAAGGACTTGTTATGCAGTTCCATAAGCACGACTATTGATTATCATAAAACAACTTTAAAGCAATAAATTAAAACCGTAACCACCAATTACATTCTAAATAGCTAACAGTAAATAACAGAAAAACCAATTAATGTAAAGAGGTTTGGAGTGACATTGGGCGTGACGTCACCCGTTAAAATCGAAATGAAAATGAGTCACCGGGCGATGGGAGAGCTCACTCGTCACTCGTTAGTGACAGGTCACAGAGTAAAAGTGAGCAGTAGATCAAGCTATAACCAAAGCGCCGAAATTTTAGCGAATATGCAAAATAAGGTATAAATACCGTTATGATCATTGTTCATATAATTGTCGCGCATTACTATTAGGGAATATCTTCGACACTTAACCATGTTGAAGGTTTTAAACTGGACGACATGTCAAGTACATGCGTGTGTACGCTGTCATAGACAGTTGTCAGTTCATTCTTCTTTTTTTAGCTTAGCAAATGTTCTAGTACAAACGTGGTGCAAATTGTATTCGCTGTGAGTAAATCTTTCGTCATCTACACAATGATCTTTTTTTCCTTCAAATAAACCATCAAACCACACTTTGCAAGTTGTTGATGACAATATAATATTGTGAGAAGCACTCAAGAGGCCACCATTCGTTTCTAAACTTATGTTAATCCTATGAACGAATAAGTACTGATTATAAAAAAAGGACTACTGACAAAATCAACATTTTTATGATCATGCATAAACTCAATCAGAACAGAAGCTTTCAATAAACGACAGCCTAGTTCATCAATATAAACGAGCAGGCATTAATCTACTGCATCCCATTACTCTGTGCCGGAATGAGTCGGTCTCCGAAATCCCTGACAGCTGAGCAATTAAAGCGCACTGTGAAACTGAATCTTTCACACCTTTTCATTCACTGAAGAGCTTAATTTTCCTTTCATTTCGCCAATTTTCTTTCAAAGATCATCAGTGGAGGTATAATTCTAAGGGCTTATGCATACGAATGCGCGTTTTAATTTAAAAAAGCAGCACTTGTAACAGCGCGTTTTTGTTGTTTCATACGCGAGTCGTCGGTATAAGAAATTCATAATGTATTTAGGCCCTAATACTAAGGATTCTATTAATTTAATGTTTTATTACGTGGGTAGGTATTATAGAAAAGGTCACGTTTGATCACTTGAGGGTATTTGAATGTTGCTTTGTAAGTAGGTGTATCATTTACATTTTATTTGCTTTATGTTTTATGTTAAGTAAAGAGCAATTCTGATTTGATCACCCACGGACAACATTTTTCATATTATTGGTATGTCTTGTTGCTATGTTGGAACAGGACTAAGAATAAAAAATAATCTTTTGTATTCTGATATCAATTGTAGTAAACGTACGTATTATATTGGAATGAAGTTCCTTGACAGTACAAGTTAACTGGTAGAAATCGTCACTTAAGGAAAAAGCGTTATGCCCCCTCCTTGCGACATTCTCTCTCTCTATCTCTTTCTATTATATACAAGTGTGTGTGTGTGCGTGCGAGTATTGTGTAAGGAACTTCGTTGCTGAAGGAGGCCCCAGACTGCGTTTAAAAAAAAAAAAAAAAACCACAGACAATAAACATTGAAGTACTTGGGCTACTAATCGTGCCTTTTATAGCAGGTAGGCCACTTAATTCAACATGTAAAGACCATAGTATGAAAAACATCAAACAGGATACTTACGTAACACGCAATGGCAATGCAATTAATTTGGCAGGTCATTGCGTTATTACAGTTGTCGTTTAGATGAATTTTTTGGGCATTCCAAGCAATGGGTTAGGAATTTCCTTCAAAATTCTTGGGATTGTGATTGGAACTGTGTTACGCAATCAGGGTGCAGAATTATGTATATTTCTTCTCATTAGTTGTTATAACCAAAAACGCACTAACTCATTCCTTTGACCAACACACAGAGTAGGTAAAGCTAAAACGCTAGAACAAACAAGACTAGATATCAGTGAATAGTTTTAATATGCCAAATTGTAAAAATACGGAATCACAAGTTTGGAGATTCACTACCCATTGGAGTGTTCCTAACACTATTGATAAATGTTGCTAACTTCTGAGGAATTGCTCTGAAAGCAACGGAAAGCAATTTTATCTTTTAAATAGCGAGTTTTTTGGGGTCTATTTTCAACATTAGGACTGGAAATATAAATAAATGCAATTCTTTTAAATAGGATCTCGATTGGTATCTTATGAGGCTGCTAAGTAAGCTCTTTAGTCTTAGGTCAGATTTTCAAGGCGTAAAAAGTGGAAATGGAGCTTTTCGGTAGGTACAGTCAACTGCACATGAATAATAACACGTGCACTATGGGAATCGTCCTTACTGCTATGACATAACGGCGCTGTCGGTGTCTAATTGTTATCCCAGCTGTGCAGGTGGCAATGTGGTCGGTCGTTCCACATTGCCACCCAGTCTTTTTTATAAATCTTAATATTTTTGTTGGACGATTTTTTTTATGTCTGACTCTTGGTGCGACTATGGCTCAGTGTGTTTCTCCAATCACGCTGAGAAACCCATTCCAATGGGTCCTTTAGTAGAGCTTTACTTGTCCGTTCCAGGATTACTGTCTTTATGGCAGTTCAAAACATTTATGAATGTACTTATCTCAAAAAGGTGAAGGAAAATATCGTAGCGAAACCGGCATGTCCTAGAATCAAAAATTCAAAGACATGTGACATCCAGCAACCCGCACTAGGGCCCGCGGGGTGGGTTACTGCCCTCTCCCATTCACGGAGAGGAGGCCTGTCCCACTAGTGGGAACATTATAGGCTGATCAAGCTCATGTTTACGTATCTCACGAAAATTAAAATACCAATGAATTCGGTTTTAATTACGGCTTTGTTCGCATAATATGTATAAGAGGTAAATATTTCAGTAAATGGTGCAGAAACATCGCAGCCTTGATTTTGGAGTAATTGACGCGTGAGAACTCATTAGCGCAGGCAAGATCGGTTGATTTAGCTTGTTAGTGAGGTACTGCTTGGAAGCTAAGCGATGCCCGAGTTGTAAAGATCGGTTCTCGTGAAAGTGATTTATTTTGGTCTCACACAGTTACCGAAGATGACAAATAGGTAGAAGCAAAAATAGGTATATTATTGTTTAAAGAAAAATAATCCATCGCTATAAACCTCTGCCCAACCCCCTGAATAATACAGGAGTGATGTCATGTTGTTTGTAAAGAAATCTATGAAATACAGGCTGATAATTGGCATCATAAGCAAAAACAATTAATCAATCTAACTAGCCTTTTCCCAACTATGTTGGGGTCGACTTCCAGTCTAACCGGATGCAGCTGAATCCCAGTATTTTTACATGGAGCGACTGCCTATCTGACCTCCACAACCCAGTAACTGGGTATTACGATACCCCTTGGTAAGACTGGTTGTCAGACTTTCGGGCTTCTGACGACCCGTAACGACTGTCAAAGATCCTCAAATGACAACCGGGATCAACGGCTTAACGTGCTTTCCGAAGCTCGGAGGAGTCTCGATATGTAAAGATGGTCACCCATCCACGTTCCAACCCCGGCAAGCGTAGCTTAACCTGATGGATCGACCCGTGCGGCTGTTATTAACAACATCACAAAAATGAAATTCCACCTAGAGGCTCCGCGCAGACAAGCGCGACTCGACTTTAGTAGAACAATTTCTATGAAAACTTAATGGAATTTGTTCTACCAGAATCGCGTCGCAACGTCGCGTCGCGCCTGCCTGTAGGAGCCTGAATGTAAAAAAGGAAAAAATCCAATTCTTGCACTCTTTATAAAACAGCACGTAGATACCTAAGGCAATGGCAGCAACCACTTACGACAGCAAACAGCAGTAACTACATCCACGTAACTACATTTTAGTCTTCACGGAATTAATACTATCTAGTGCTATAAATCTATGTCATTAGGAGTACGGATGTGTCGGGATCCATCCGGCCGTGCGTGATCGTTGCACGAATTATATAAATCCAGGTCAGGTACGAACGGCTGTGAACCTTCTTCAAACCTGGTGTTAAAAAAAAATTGATAGAAAATGCATTGTTTCTTGATACAATCCATAGGGTGACAGAGCAACACCTTACAAAACTTGAAAGCTAAACAACAATACAACAAACTAACGTAACTACATCCACATTATCTACATTTTAGTCCTCGCGGAGTTAATACTATCTAGTGCTATAAATCCAGGTCATTAGGAGAACGGATGTGTCGGGATCCGTCCGGCCGCGCGTAATCGTTGCACGAATTAATGGGGTGCAGATAAATACGGGTCTGTTGTGAACTATGGAAGATTGGGCTCATGTTACTTGTTTGTAACCAAGTGCAGTTGTTCGGCTACAGTTGCTTCTTGTTTATAATAGGTTGTTTATCGAGTTTCTAATTGAAAGTTGCTGGGTATTAAGAAGCTTGTTTATCGTGGTTTTAATTTGAATGGTGCTGGTTTTATTGCGGCTAGTACACGACTGAAAGTAAGGTCAAGCAAAGTTTTTATGCAATTTAACGGTTTGCGTGATACTCGACGCAAAATCAGTCGGACCGTTTATATGTTAGTCAAGTTTGAACGTAAATTACACGATTCATTTTGAGTGACATAAAATGGTTGTAATTGTCTGAACCTTTACTTATCTACTCTTTAAAAACCCAAAAAGAACCTCAGGGCACGTCCTAACCAGAGCGAAAATCACGTGAACACGCGACCGTCACGTACATTTCATTCTGATAACCCGGTCGCGCCGACAGAGGGCGCCTTCCGGTTTTCCCAACAAATGAGTGAATGAACCCGACGACCGTGACTACTCGCGACCGACCGCACCGGTTAGGACACGGGGTTTTGTTAAAAAAAAAGTAAAACTTAGATATGTAAGAAAATGAAACCATATTCATAAGAAAATGGTCGGCTTATAAAACCGCTTTGCATATAAAAACCATAAATCTTAGTTATAGTTAAAGCGATAACCATTAAATTATACCGACAATATATTTTACATAACGTTATCAAAAAACAGGGACTTGCATAATTACATACACGTTCATGTTGTAAAGGCACTTATAAATATGCGGCGGAATAAGTGCCTTGACGAAAACTTGGCGTTACTTATTGGTTACTTAGCGTTTTTGCGGTTTTTAAGATAATAATAAAAAAAATATCATAATTTGATTATTTTGAAATCAATATAATGAAAATACCAAAAACGAAATACAAGAGATATTCAATCTAACTCTAACGTTATAGACAAAGGGAAAACATTATAATATACAGGAAGGGCTCATAGGGCGTCAAAAAATTCTTCCGCATCGCTGTCAGTGGAAAATGTGCCCAAAAGGCTAGCAGCATTGCCACGTTGGATGGCAATGCTGATTCTTTGACCTAGAAATTGGCCAGCCCTCTGGTCAAGTGAAGAGTCAACCAACCGCTTGGCGATGTCTCGAAATACTCGATGAGCACTCGGACCCCACGGCCCTAGTGTTTCAACCCCTAACGGCTCAAAAATATAGCTACCATTAAGGTTGTTATATTTGCGCCGTTTGAGGTTTTCTGCACCTGCAGTAGCCGCCCCAGCACATCCCGCCGTACTAGGAAGATGGGATGGCGCGAGGGTGTCGACACAGGTTGCATCCCACACCAAAGACCTACCCAACTTCCATGGCATTATGGTCATTCCGTCTGGTGTCTTCCCATTGTCGCGTGCCAAGCCATTGGGTTCTAAAACAGCTGGCACCCCGGCGGTGACAAGAGCCCGCCGGATGATGTCATTAATGCTTGCGTGCCGTGCCAACCGACCAGCGCTCTTGCTGCAGGAAAGGCCATGTCGTCCGAGGCAGTTGACTGCTTCACCGCACTCACAGCGATGTGGGGCCCCACCAGGAGCGCCCAAACGCAGACTTGTAGCGAGCCGGAAAGTGGTGTCACCCAGCATAGTGCCTATGTTGGGAGACGGTAGCGCCTGAAACCAGAGGCCCGATTCCCATTCTCCCACAGCCAGTAGGCGGGCACGCTCAGCAGTATTGGTGGCCGTTTTAATGAGGTTATTCCGTACCAACCTGCAGAGCGGCTCATCCCACTGTCTCTGGGAGAACGGGTTCTCGGGCTGCTCAGTATCCGAACAAGCCATTTTCCAGGCGTTCATCGCATCAGTCAAACACGGCACTTCAAAGTCAACCAGAGAAGCGGTTATGATTCTTGTAGTTAACTTTTCGGTGCTGTGGACCGAAATAATGAAAATACAATAGTTGAGGTAGTTACAACTTGGGAGGGGGTCTGTGCATAAGTGAATAGCACATCTCGAAGTATTTAAGTATAAAAAAGAAAAACTAAGTACATTGTAATCGCTAAATTCATAAACCTAATCATGTAAATAAAAACCTATTGAGAGATAGGGTTATTGCTACGTTAACGAAACAAATTATAAATACAAAATTCATACAATTCCCAAAGGTAGTTTAATCATTGGCTTTCCGTTCTCAAATGTCACATTCCAAACAATAAATCGTTTATAAATTAAAATTCCTACACAAAAATTTGCGTGAGGCCACTTGCGCTTGGCCTCAATGGGCCTTTGAGTCTGAAGTACAGGCCATAACATTATCATAAGCATAAACAACAATTTAACATACTTACGAGCTTTTTGAAACGAAGCCACGCTACGTTTTCGACTTTCCCAGCTTATCGCTTTAGCCCCAGTCCAAGATGGCTGCCAATAGATACTTGTGTGGCGTAGAGATGGGACGTGTTCTCGTGAAAGAACTGCGAACGCGAAGTGTGTGACACTTGGGTTTTTTGTTTTAAGTTTTATTTTTTTGTTGACGACTTTATGTGCTACTAGGCGACTGGTTTACACATCCATTTCCATTTGGCAATACCGAAATATTTTGTTGTATTTCTGAACTAAAACATTGCAAGATATGACTGATCATCACTTTAAATCGCTCATTAAACTCTCAATAATCTTTTTTATGCTACTTATGTAGTTATGTGCAGAACATCTCGCACCCGCGACGAGTAAAAGAGACCGTTGACATTTTACACATTAAAACAACTTCTCAATCGTAGACCCAGCCTTCCTTCATTAAAATACAGTATCTCGTAAGAAGCCTAGCCCCAGTGCTCCGAATTTAAATATTTATTTTGTCTTTTTGTAGGTACTCTATTTCTATGCCAACAAAACAAATGCAGTACGGGCTCTCAGCACTTTTGCATCGACTCACGACATACTCGTACATTTACATCGTCACATTCTTTTTTATTTCATCACTATGTCTGTTTATTTACTATCTTACTTTGACATACACTTAATAAGGTAAACCTAAACACCGCCCACTACCAACACTTTGGTGACCTCTGTATCATTCACATAATTAAACCATGTTATTGCACTCAGATACTTTGTAAAAATTACATACACTATCCCAGAGGAATCAGCTGTTTTTTTCAAAACAGAAGAACAAAACATTTTCTCGTATTCCACATACATATATGTATCAGCTTCGTATTCGTACGAGTATCTCTCTCAATCCAGTAGGTACATATCCTTGTTCCTTTACATAAACTCGTGCAGCAAGCTACAATATGATTACCTGGAAGAAACATAACAACTTCCGACCCTTAGTCGTCATCCTAGAACTTCAGATTCGTTTTCCTTCCCTACTTGAGCACATCCTTAGTCCCGTAGAGGCGTAGAAAATATATGAGGTACGACTAGGTCTAGCTCTCAACGCACGAACTAGAACTGTAAGACTCGCTGCACCTAATCATGTTGGACGGTGGACGAAGCTCACTTTGGAGATACAAAGACGATGTGACGATTTCGCGAGTTCAGCTCAAGTACTTTTAAGTTATTGATGCAACTTATGCCAATTAAATAAAAACTATTCTGAATAAACTAAGTTCCTAGTGACACCAACACTTAAATTTTTTTGGAACACACGATTCATCTGAAAGACCGTTATAGTGGCTAATATCTAAACCACTACATTAGACCTACTACCTACCTACTAACCTATATTAAGACCAAGTATAACAATTGAGTATCTGACAATCACAGGCGTTAATCGCACAAAAGGAAATGTTATAGCAACGAACGTATTGCTTGCTGGTCTTTCCTGCATTCATAACATAACATCACGCCTAAAATCCCCGAAGGGCTAGGCAGAGGAGTTCCTATAGAACAACCACATTTCGCCAGTTATGTCCTGTATGACCGCGCGCGGTAAACCCGCGTACCAAAAACCATTGTAGTTAATTAGAATGTCCTTGAAGAATTAATTCCCATGTAATAGGGGGCGAGCCTATTGCCATCAACCGGGCATAAATACAGACTACGGGCTGCTACTGAGAAGTTCCAGATGGAAAAGTCCAAAAACACTTTGCCCGACCCGAGACGTCATGTAGTTAGAAGTAGCGCTTGCGACGGCGACCACAAGACCGACGAAAAAAAAAAATGCTTCTAGAGTAGGTGCGTCTCGGTGGTTACATGTGCACGGATGGGGTACAGCAGTTACAGCGTTTTATGTAAAAGGAATCAAGAAGATATGCCTATCCATATCAAACTATAGTTTGACCAGGGCCGTTGTTCGGCGCTTGAGATAATGAAAATAGTGAAACGGGGGGTCGTACAGGCCACTCATTCGTCAAAGTTCGCGGCGCGTGGCGTCCCACCCGCCGCCAATTGATCAACGCTGTCCCCCGCCTCGAAGTGCATTCCTAAGGCGCGGAACCCGCTGTTCCGCGCACTATAGTTTAACCAGGACCGCTGTTCCGCGCCTGAGGTACGTGCGCGGCGAGACGGGGGGCAGTGCAGCCACTCATTCGTCAAAGCTTACGGCGCGCGTCGTCCCATCCGCCTCGACACACATTCCTAAGGCGCGGATCAGCGGCCCCGGTCAAACTATAGTGCACATTTCCTTAAACACTGTCAAATGACATACTTACTTACTATAAGGATCTAGCTAATACCTTATAACATAGGCAGGTGCATATTCACCTAATTAATTATTACTAAGAGACAGGCGTCTCGAGAGGATTAGTTCTACATTAATTTTGCACGGAACTCGCTTGCAATCATGTTTTACATAGGAACTTTGATTACATAAGAAATGGGAGGAATTACATCTCGCTGCTAGGAATTGTTAACTAATGAGGTAAGGAAAATTAATTTTTGCTGTAAGGATTTAAGGTTTTTTTTTTTGCAAAATAAGCCTCGTTAGCCCAGGATAGCTTTTTAGTGTTAGTTCATTTACAATATTGGTATAAAATGTTTTATTTTTTTAATTTTATGTCTATTATTCCCCGACACTTTCTCATGCATTTTTTTTAATAATTGTAAACTTTTAATAATCGCAACTTTTTTTATTTTGTGTTGTCATTAAAAAATAATAATCTTCGGAAAATCTTATCCGTTTTCTCTCATTTTAGAAAGATCCTAGTGACCTACTCAATTATGTTAATATGTTTTGAAGAACCGTTTTCAACTACCTATAGCTAGGTATGTAGAGTAATTATGCAGGAATTCTTGTTGAAAATATTTTATAATTAACAGAATATTAAACAGCACGTGGACCAATTACGTACCCACAATTGTTTTTTTTTTTTTTATAATTATCGTTTTCTTCGCATTGTTCCGCGTCCAAATGACTAAATAATTGCTGACTAATAAGTTGTAAATAAAGCTGAACAGCCGTACAGAAATGATTATAGCTTTCATAATGTATTGTTACATATCAATACAGTTTTTACAGATAAAAGAAAATAAATAAATCCGAAATGATCTGATTACAAAATCGTATCAGCCTGGAATGTCACCTCCTTTGGAACTCATTATGGATTATTTATTACCTTACAAGGGTAAAGTGAAAAGAATAAATAGATCACTATCATCGTGATATATATAAATTACTAGCTGTTGCTCGCGACTTCGTCTGCGACCCAGGATGAAAGTCTATGTCCTTCTCCAGGTCAAGGTCTACCCCTGTGCCAAATTTCACTAAATCCGTTTAGCCGTTTTAGCGTGAAAGCGTAACAAACAAACTCACTTTCACATTTATAATATAAACTAGCTGATTCCCACGGCTTCGCCCTCGTGGATGTCGGTTATTATATACTAAAACCTTACTCGAAAACCACTCTATCCATTGATAAAAACAGTATGAAAATCGGTGCAGTAGTTTTTAGTTTATCGCGTACAGGATGACAGACAGATGCGGCGGAGGATTTTGTTTTATAATATTATGTAAGGATGTATAAATGTATAATATATATATAGTGACGAAGTGAGGATTGCTTACCTTTTTAATATATTATTTGGTAACTAAAATTAATAAAAACAAAACACTTAATTCATTTATTTAATAATACAAGCTAATATATCGTAGTTACTTTGAGCGATGAATGTAAACAATGTAGATGCAACTTACCTAAATATTTTCTATAAAAGTAAAGAATTCAAATAATGCAGCTGCACCGAAACTTACATCAAAAGCTGAAAGTTACCCAAAACGCAGAGTATTAAAACGTTGCATAAACACTCGCCTTTAGAAAGCACGTTTTAGTGGATAAAATGTAAAGTTTTTAACTGAAAAATGTACCTCTGTATGGCACCTGTCCCACTACCAGCGATTAACGAGAAGAGAGTAGAGCTAGCAACTAAAAACGAGATGGCGAGGAGTGCGAGAAGGTATGCGTACTTATGTACCGTGAGTCTTCCAGCGAGTGTTTTGCCAAGCAAGCGCCGCTGAGCGAGTACTCTCTTTGATAGCTCACAAGCTTTGATAGCTAACAGACGAGTACTCACCGGCGGTGTGTACAGTCAGCAATATGTATCTTTTTTATTTATTTTATAGGTTCACCAACAATTGATTACACTGATACAAACAAATAATATTTTTTTTTTACACATTTCGTCAGTTACTTATAGGTAAACACCACATGCATAAAACAATGAATCGGAGAAATAAATCTTACTTAGTAAAAAGCGCTAATATAGAAAATAATTGGTAAAATAGATAAATAGTTACAATTAAATGAACTTAAAATGTATGGAATTCTAATAAAAAAATTATAAATTGTTACAGGTAAGATTTAATATTCTTTGACATTATAATATTGGTAAAATTGATAAAAATAAGATAACAATAAAAATGATAAAAATATATAAATTAAAAATGTTTACATTAAATAACATTAATTTAACATTAAATAAATCCATAAAAAATATTTACATCGGCAAGTACGTATAGATGAAATTAAGATAAATGCAAATAGGAATCATTAAAAATTAAAATTTATGAAAATTTATTGATTGAATTATATTGACAACATTTATGTAAAAATATAAGATAAAGATAAAATGGATAAATTTATAACAGTGATACGATTAAGACAATTCATATACTTAATTAGGATTAAGGCTTGCTCAGTAAACGATTACTGTTTGGGAAGAGAGTCAAAGTGGAGATCAATAAAGTCACTGTAGCCATTTACCTACTGCCTTACAAATTCTTGCAAAAGGCGAATTGGCTCCCAAAACAGGTCTTCTCTGTTACTTACACGGGACCTACAATATTTTGTACGTGAGCGAGAAAGTCGTTGATAGCTAGTCGCTTCCTCGACGGCGGTGTTACAGGTGCCCAAAGTAGGTACCTACCATTGAAATTTTCGTAGTTTCGGTACCAAAGAATTCACGACCATACATGTGTGAATGCATCGTTAGCCTCCTGAGATATGGAGGTACCTTTTATCCGAGATTTCGAATGTAATTCCTCTTATAAACGTTACGCTGGGTTGAATAAGGCAGCGAAGCGAGCAAACGTTTAATTATGAGAATTCCACTTGAGTATGTTACATGTTTAAGCAAGAATAATTCCTTGTACTTAAGCCTTTTAGCGTGAGGTTTATGGCTTGTTCGTCCTCATATTATTGCAACTTAGATTTATCTTGATAACCCCTGCTCAGCACGATTTTTACGACTTGACGGAACATCGAGATTTCATCATTATATGTAAGTAAATAAAATTTCTAAATAATGGTGAAAACTTGAACGTGAATTTAGAAGAACAGCGCGGTCACACAGACAGACACGAAAACCGACTGTCATTTACAGTAAGTATGTATGTATGTATAAATATAGATTAACTTTGATAAACAGTTATTATTATTTTCTATTTGTTTAGTAAATATTTTAAAACTAAATGGCATCGTATAGTGAAACTAGAGCAGCTGACTGATCCTTGAGAAGAAATGCCGAAACAAACTCAGAGGACTCTTTTAAAGTCGAGAATTAAACGATACCAAATTTTAAAGCATTCCGGAATATAGCAGTTCTTCGTGGACGTGGTACGCCAGCGAGCGGCTCACCTGCATGGAACCTCACGCCACGCAACCACCAATGCGACGCTCTGCTAGAGTGACTATCACCAGAAAGTGTCACATTTATCCGACCTTTTCGGTGATTCCAGTAACTTCGGAACAAAACGAGACAGCGCCACTTGCTGTGCCGTCAAGTATATCCTAAGCGAACTTCGTATACATATATTTACGTAACCCTGCTCGAATAGCAGAACGTTTTCTATAACTCCATGTGCCATATTAACGGACGCCAGTACTCTGCTATAAGTAAGTAATGTATTACATAAACAGGAATATATCGGAAGCAGGGAACACAAACCACATCGCATTTCCCTGGTATAAAATATATGACAAATGTTATCGACCACAATGCGGTCTGGCAACCAACTGTTACAACATTTGTATATGCACGTACAGCCTGGCTGGTTGGCTTTCTGGCATATTGCAGTTTTGCGGGAATAGTTTGGAATATTTAGGTACAATACCACAAAAATTATTTTGGTAGTGAAAAATTGTCACCTTTTGGGTTTTCTCTTACGCTTGTGAGATATATGTGAAGCTTAGGTCATTAAATATTATAAAACAAAGTCCCGCCCGCCGTGCATATAGAACGAATATAGAACGAGCCAGGCTCCAGCCAGGTTTTCTGTATATTGGCTGAAATATGACGATGATTGTTGAAACTGTCAATAAAAATCATGTGGACTGGGAGCTTTCGTGCGCCGCGTAAACCATTAAAGTTATAATATGAAAACAATGTATTAAACATTGTTTACCTGGATTAACACTTATGGTACGTTTATCCCGATAATACGTTCCCGTGGGATATTTTCAGGCAAAGCCGCGGGCAAAAGCTAGTAAACCATAACATTAATACCTATTATTTATGGAACTAGCTGCTGGCTGCGGCTTCACGCGTACACAAACTTTCACCTCGGTTTTTTGAATAAATATTTAACATTGAGGAACATTTCTATGGTCTAATTATTTTGTATCGTTTAGGTTACGAGTTGTCAGTTAGTTATTAGGATTCTGAAAACTATAGCAGATGGGTGACACGGCCGCATACTCGGGCATCGGATACGCCTACATGCCACTGTGGCGTAGTAATTAATAGTTCGTGTAGTTTCTCTGGTAGATGTAAGTACTAACGCTAGTTAGTTTCTAGGTCATGTGTATACTAACCAAATGAACTTTGTCTGAAATAAAAGATTTTATATCTGTTGTGCTGTTCTATAAAAATCCCACTGCGAAAACTTAGGTGAAGCGAGCTTGACGTGAACTGTCACTGCCTTAGCATCAGCCGGTCTATTCTGTAAACACCTCACCGTGAAAACTTAGGTGAAGTGAGCTGTCAATCCCTACGTCAGGTGGAATTGTAGTGACCTACACTTATTTCTTCACCGCCTGTCTATATCTACACACATACACCCTACTCCTACAGAGTGATAGCTCACTGTAAGCTCATTTCACCCAAGTTTTCACGGTGAGATTTTTACAGAATACCACTACAGTAGGTATCGATGACAATTACAGCTCACTCCACACTCACTTCACCTAAGTTTCCACGGTGAGATGGTTACAGAATAGCAATGCAGGTCAGTCATATAAAAGTTTTAAATAAAACGCACTTCACATTTTCACATAGATCACTTCTATATTTCTTGTTGTGCCTTAACATAGTAGTTATCATCCAATTTATATTACTCATGTGCTAAACGAATCGAAACTTTACGGGTCTCCTTTAGCTCAAACAAATTAAAAATCACTGACGTCCTGCACTTTAAAACTATTCTGTTACTCAACAAAACAAATGAACAGAGGCCCTAGTGTGAGTTTCCTTAAACTATCTCGACTTTACGTATCGACCGCGTTCGGCACTCCGATTGGTCCTTCACTGGCCTTCACAGGTGAAGGACCAATCGGAGCGCCGAACGCGGTCGGTGCGTAAAGTCAAGATGGTTAAAAGAAACTCACACTAGGGCCTCTGTAAAACGACAATGAAAGTATCACGCTTGTATTCCCGGAGGGATAGGTAGAGGAGTATAAACACCCTGTTTCACCAAGTAAGTAAATAAATAAATAAATAAAAAATATAAACATTGATAGCCTAGGAGTGTGAACGTCGGACTGCAGCCGAACCCAAGCCTCTGAATTTTCGGATTCATATGCGTATTGTATAATCATTATCACTTGCTTTAAAAACGGTGTAGGAAAACATCGTGAGGAAACCGGCATGCCAGAGAGATATTTTTCGACGGCATGTGAAGCCAAGTCGGAGAAGCGGGCGGCTTTAAAACTCTGACACAAGGTTAGTCACTAACCACACGAAAAGAAGAATAAAACCGTGCGAAGCAGGGCCGGGTCACTAGTTTTCTAATAAAACATTATTTTAATCAACAAAGAGCTTCTATAAAATCATCAGTAAGTAAATGATAATAAACAGTAATTATTTGACGTGAGTGTCCTTGACAGAAGGACGCTACACACTACGTTTGTATCATTTATTCATCAGGCCGACCTCACACAGTCGAATTTTGTTTGCACTGAACTAAATGTCTCATAAAGAACGCGACACATATTTTTATAGGACGTGTGTTATGGCGCGTTGTTGCTAAATATTTTTTTATGTTGTCATCAAATGTACCTACGAGTCAGACAAGCTTGTTACTTTTATTTACCCAACTACGGCGAAGGAAAAAGGAGGGTTATGATTTTAACCAGTATGTATGTATGTTCATCTGTTCCTCATAACTTTTAAACTCCTCATCATAATTTGACAAATGAGGTATCGTTGGAAGCGTCTTGATCGTCTGCTGGATATAGGTGACGTCACATTATTTCTATGCAGCATACCTATACAGCAAAATCTGGTAAACCTACTACTACCAGATGTTGCGGTATAACCTACATCGCGTAAATATAGACAGTTCTATTATGAATTTAAAGTTCTGTCTTTCATATCACTAGGTCAACTGGGTCGTCAGTACTCGTCAGTCAGGAGTCTAATGTTTCACATCCCCGTTTACCTTACCTGATAGATAGCTTCTCACATATTCTGCGTTGCGTTGCTTAATTAATCTGGTAAAAAATGCCTATTCGGAGACTAAAATTTACCGTTCGTTCACTGTCACAATCAAGACTTGTAAGTTTCACTTATTTCTAGAAAAATGCTATGCATGAAGAAGTAAAGCCGAGACCCAATTGTCTGAACACTTACATATTCTTAGTAAATCTGTGGCGATTAACACATCGTCCACCTGAATGAGGTAGAGTGCCTTTCATCAAATAGTTCCTTCGATGTAATGTTGGCTCCACTGTAAAATTTTAAAAACAGACCTTTTTTGTAGCGCTGCTGTAGCGGCGTCGCGTATTCGTATTGGTCCTTCAACAGTGGAGCCAACATTACGGCATAGGAACTATTTTTGAAACGCACTCTAATATCACTAGAGTGACACATCACTGGGTACTTACTAATTCTGTGTCACTATGATTTTTGACAGGAACTGAGATTATTACTTATCTCGAGACTTGTGACTTGGCTTGCTATTTCTCTAAAGTGATTGTATTAACCTATCGAGTGTACTTAACGATTTTGCTAGCGTTTCGTGGTTAAACGGTGTAACCTGTGGATCACAATGATTTAGTTTTATTTCGTATACTAGGGAGCAACTAACACCCGCAAATCTACGATATCTAATCTACATTCCCATTTTCTGTTCTTCATCATCTGCCTAGCCTTTTCCCAACTATGTTGGGGTCGGCTTCCAGTCTAACCGGATGCAGCTGAATACCAGTATTTTACATAGAGTGACTGCCTATCTAACCTCCACAACCCGCAGTAACTGGGTAAGACGATACCCTTTGGCAAGACTGGTTGTCAGACTTTCGGGCTTCTGACGACCCGTAATGACTGTCAAAGATCCATAAATGACAGTCGGGATCAACGGCTTAACGTGATTTCCGAGGCACGGAGGAGTCTCGGTATGTAAAGACGGTCACCCATCCACGGAACAACCCTGGCAAGCGTAGCTTAACCTGATGGATCGACCCGTGTGGCTGTTATTACTTAGCCACGAGCTCCTCATTGATCATTTTCTATTCTTGCTGATTCGAAATAAACATACAGTTCGCGCCACGAAAGAAAACCAGCGAATAATTGTGGAACAAATTTTTTTTAAATGCAATATGTGATGCAATTGCACTAGCGCCTCGTCAATAGTACTTCAGTGGTCGCGCGGACCCTAGTTCAAGTATTTCTTCCATTCCCTGACATATATGAATGCATACGGAAAGCAATCAAAATGCACACCAACAGACGATGAAAATAGATATCACTGTACATAAATAGAACGACTTTTCCAAAATAGAATTTAATCTTTTTTCATTGAATATCTTGTAAAGCAATGTTATGTACTTGTGTATCTGTAGCTGAATCCAGCTTACAGGAGCTTGCTTTGAGCGGATTACGTTCAACAATGGGTTTCAGATGATTTAAAGTACTTGTTCGTAAGGGATATAAAAGAGATGTAGGTACTGTCTTACCTAATAACTTCGTGAAAAATTGACTGTTAGCACCAGGCGTAACGCTTGACAATCTTAAATTAAAATTCTGCAGATTTGAATCTTAGTAATCCGAAAGCTACTCTGTCTGTCTGTATGTATAACCTTTTCACGCCTAAACGGGTGAACGGATTACGATGAAAGAAACAGGTAGACCAAATTACCTGGGTCATAGGATACTTTTTATCCTGGTAGTACGTTCCCGTGGATAATTTCTGACCCCCACGCGGGCAAAACCGCACGAAAAAGGTTGTATGATCAAATGTATGATCATACTTCATTTCAATAGAACCAACGAGTCGCCGAAAAATATACTGCTCAAAGTCGTCCAGCTAACTTTACGATCAATTTAAACCCTAACTACTTACAACTTATCAAACCAACTTATCAGCAAGTAAGCACATGCCATGAGCCGAGATGATGGTTTCTAATTAACTATTCGATATTAATTGTTACAGAATTAGGTCAACGTGTTGTAATTTCCCCTGAGTATTTTAGGTACGGTACTGAAGGCACAGCCCTTATAAAATAACTTACGTAATTAAACTGCGTAGTATCTGCAACTACGATAACATTTGATGGAAAAGAAAACATGTTTTATTTCAGATTTTAAATCCTCTTTAAAAGTAATCTTGTGATCAAGATTTGACACGTTTCACCTAGAGTTTAAATTTTATACACCTGCAGAAACCTGTTGGCAGCACATTATCATAGTGTGCTAGCTGCGCCCCGCGGTTTTACCCGCGTAAGTCTCGATCCCGTGGGAATATCGGGATAAAAAGTATCCTATGTCCTATTCCAGGTCATTGTCTACCCGTGTACCAAATTCATTCAGACGTATTAGTGTAAAAGCGTAACAAACAAACTCACTTTAATATGCGAAAGTGAGTTCCTTCGTAACCTTCTAATATTATAGAATCCTTCCTACTAATATTATAAATGTGAAAGTTGGTGTGTTTTTGCGTATTTGTGTGTTTGGATGTTTGTTACTCAATCACGCAAAAACGGCTGAATGGATTTGGATGAAATTTGGCAAACAGATAGTTTATAACCTGGATTAAGACATAGGATACTCTTTATCCCGATATCCCCACGGGATCGAGACTTACGCGGGTGAAACCGCGGAGCGCAGCTAGTAATATTATATAGTTGGGATAGTTATAGGATGTAGCTTTAATCTGATGGTCAATGCGGTAGGTGGTCCCTTAGTATAAGAATAGAATGGAATGCTCTTTATTATGTACACCATAAAAATACAATTATATGAAACCCATGAACGTAAAATCGTTCTATTTAAAAAGTTTAGCTATCTCTTAGTCATCATCATAGTCCACGCTACGAAAAAAGTAGGTGGTCAAATTAAACAATATTATGCAATACCTAAAAAACCTTAAAAAGATCCTGGGTTTGATTCCCGGGTCGGGCAAAGTGTTATTTGGTTTTTCCATCTGGAATTGCTCAGTAGCAGCCCGGAGTCTGGATTTGTGCACGGTTGATGGCTTTCCCCCCTGTTACATGGGACTTAAACATAACTGGCGCAATGTGGGTGTACTAAATGTACACCTCTGCCTAACCCTTCAGGAATACAGGCGTGATGTTATGTATGTAGTAGATATTATGAAACTTAAATGAACTATCGCACAACCTCTTTGTTCTAATTCGTGTACAGGCACGCCCAGTATTATGAGCAAACTGAGGTATCATTATCTTAATGCTTCAGAGCGGGAATATTCCGTAACCTAATAGGCCGAACAGTGAAACTGAATAAATGATGCGAAGCCCAAGTTCACCGTGATAAGCGGCGCGACAGCGGAAGCGACTCACTGCAAAGTTAAAATAACTTTTGCTCGCGACGCGATGTACGCAAACTACATAATTATATTCTAACTATGTGAGATGCAAAGTAGTAGAACTGAACAGTGTTAGTAATTTAGACGAAGCAAATACGAATGTTATGGGGACACAAATATTGTTCTAAATGAACGATACTAAGTAAACCGAGGTAGTCTGTTTGCGTTCATGTGGAGCGCGGGAACAAAAATGTAGCACAAATACCAGTTGAATTTTTATGCTGTAATTTGGATACAAGTACTAAAATCATAATTACAAGCTTCTCTTTTTATGTAAGCGAAGGAATTTTTGCATATTGATCCTCTTATGCCATGAATAGTTTAATACGCTGTGAAAGGATTTTGATTTGCGGCACAAGACGAACAAGAATCTCAATCAATCTGAATTTATTCAACTCAGAAATCAGAGAATGATATAATTACGTGTACTTGACCTTTAGCAACGGAGTTACTGCAAGAATAAGAAGAATTTAGAATCATTTTAACTTCATAAATATTTGACACATCGTCATCAATATCCGCGATCGCTCAGTCCATCACAATATCCTCAAAGCAAATCAATGGTGTCGCCGCGGCGCGATAATCGGCCACATCATGTTTTATACCCTGTTAGCATAATGTCATAAATTAAACAACTCATTTTCATACCCCGCTGATATTTCGCGAAAATACCGCAATATGTATCACGAAATGTCACCAGCATAGACTGAGCTTAATTTGATAATACCTATACCTAGAAACACACCTGATTTGGTTAACTGGAACACGAAGAAAACTTGTGACTTTCTACTACTTTCGACTTAGTTTACGACTTTGCGTCAATACTTTGTACTTTATTGGACAGATTTCCATACGCAATCTGATTAGAAGTTGAAAAAAATATTCGCACGCGAAGTTACGTAAAAGGTTCGTTCAAGTATTCGCCAACCAAAGTACGCCAGTCAAGTGTGGTGGCAAGTGTACCGGCCCTTATTCCATGGCCTGTTTGCACGACCTCGGAGCAAGGCGGTAAATAAGAGGAATTTGTCAGTGCCATCAACATGTTATTTGATTATGTAATCTCAGTCCTGGAGCAGAGAGATGCTCTCGGGCGGAAACTATCGTCAGAGAATCGGCTACAACTATTCCTTCGTAAGTTGTTCGAAAAAATTTGTGAAAGATTTTTTCCGTAGACTTTAGGTTCATGTTCATGTTTATTTTATGTTTTCTGGGTCTATGTAGGTAGATGTAGAAAACATTTAACTGCCAAAAGGGTACTGTTACTAGGTATTCCTCACTGTGATGACTGCAGTAATGAAATATATATGATTGATGCTACCCATTCTCCAGAGTGAAAAGTTATCCATCTGACAACAAGATATACTGTGTTTTTATCTTTTTATACATTTTATGCAGAGCAAAATGCTTCAAAATGAAGACAAAAGGCTGTCCAATACGTGCTTGAAGCTGAGATGTGGGCCCTTGACACTGACCTCATTTGCACGCTTAAGGCCACTTTTATCCCTCTCAATTTTGTCATAAATTACTGCCATATTGATCCGGAGAGAGATAAAAAGAATGAATAAGTAGATAATCCTATAGAAACCGGTTTAAAGGACTTGAGTGTATCTCGGCAATTATCTCTTAGTGAATTCTGGGGGTGATTTCAACATTTCATTGCCAAATAAATTCAGATAAAATGAAACAAACATAGAAACCAACTTTACACAAAAAACAATTTCATTTATATCATTATGAATAAGTTAAACATATCACATGTCACACCAACATTTAATATTCCACACAAATTGTATCCTACAAGAAAATTAATAATACACTGCTCTCACTAAGAAAGCTTCTTGAGTATTCTACATCTTCGTACCACGTCGCCCCCGCCTTGGTTCGCGACGGTTCAAATACTACTGCACTGAGCTATATAATAATGTCAACCGTAGTGTTACCATGTTCCTTCATAAATTATACTGTGTGCATAGTGATGAATATTGATGTGTCGACTTGGTATCGAGATGTATGATCTGAGGGGATTTGTGTCTGAATATCTCTATATATATTACACTCGCTTTTGTTTTTTTTTTTTTTTGATAGTCAATTGTTTTTATTAGTCACATGGCGTTTCCGTCATTAGTTTATTGACCATAAACATTCGATATGGAAACTAAGAATAATTATTATAGTCGTTGAATCAATTTGGCAGTCTCATTAAATCTCTTTGACGTCGACGTTGCTGATAAGCATCGGCCCTGCTGTTGCTGGTTAGTACGTCACTCAAAATCAAAATCAAAATATTTTATTTCACATAAACCTACATAGGCACTTATGAAACGTCAGAAGCTAGGTGCACGGTTCCAATTGATCGTTTCGTATGCAGAAGATCCGGCAAGAAACTCCATGGTTACTCTTTTACAAATAATTGGCTTTTACAATATTTTCAAATTACAGTGTTAGCAGGTATGGGAGGACAATGTAGGCCTTTCAAGAAGTACCAGGTACTTCACAAAATAGAAGATGGTCAACAAATCTACAGTCCACTAAGCCTACAACGTTCTCACATTAATAAAATAGAAAAGAATCTATATAAAAGACAAATAATCAAAAAATAATAAATTTAAAAAAAAATATTTAAACCAAATGGCGTGATTGCTATAACAACTGTAACAAATTGAATAATTATCATGTCCACAAAAACCGCTAATAAAGAGTTGAAACTAAATTGTAGGTAAGTATATAAGGTCAAATACGATGATTATGTCAAGGATGAATGCAAAGAAAATAATGGTAATTTGGGAGCAGTTAATAGACTCTTACATAATTATGCCGTTAATAAGGTACCAGGGAAGCCACTGTTTTATTAACCTTAATAAAACTTTAGTATTCTCATTTTAAGCAAGACATTTTTTTACAATTTCGGCAACTAAGTTGAATTTAAATAGATCGGCATTATTTTCGCAACAGTAATCAAAAACCTGTTTTCCCCAAGACCTTATTACTCGTGTCTATCAAATGACAGCACAAAGTTGACTCCGCTGTTGTTAAAGGTCAACCAACTTAATGAGGCTTCAATGTATAATAACCTCATCAATAAAGGACAATATTTATGGTCCACGTACGTACTTATTAGGTCTTGTTTACGCTTAGTTTGTTCTAGAAGACAGCGCTTAAGGTGAAAGCTTCAGTGTAGCCGCGAAATTCAAATTTTCTTACGTTTTTTGCAATTTGTGTGTCAGTGTCAGATTATATGTTAATTAAAATATGATTCCCGACCGTAATAATTATGGATTTACTGAATTATAAGCATTAGAATCACCAATACATCTCTCTAAGTTCATTTAAGTGTATTGAATGACCATTTCATGAAATCATGACATTAGGCAGTTATTCAAAAAGGAGCTGTATTGCTGATTCTAATGATTATAATTCTGTAAAGCCATATTTGTTACATTCGCGAATCATATTTTAATTAAAATACAACCTGACACTGACCTGCAAATTGCAAAAAACGTAAGAAAATTTGAATTTCGCGGGCTACTTTAGCGCATCCCCCTTATTTAGAGCAAAAAGAGGTATAACGAAGCGAGTGGAAGCAAGATCGCATTACTAATTTAAAAATGCAAAACGTTTCAGAGCGTGTCGAGATCTGGTGCCGTGTGGTCACTTCAACTGCATGGAGTAAGCACGCACAGTGACCTACATAGCACTTCGGATGTGAGTTAGACTCTCGTCCCCGCTACGGGACGTACGTACCTGATATTTCGCGGACACAGTTTTGGCAATGGTCTCGCCGTCTGCCGACGAACCGCCATTTGTTGCCGGCTCGCCTTTGTCAAGCCGTATGTCAGAAATAAGCTTCGGAATATATCTATTGGTTTACTAAACTTCGTCTTGTTCATGTGTACTGGTTTGGAGAATAATTTATTTTGTGTTTGGTAATCGCCATTTTGGACAGAGCTCTCATTGTAGCGTAAGTACTCGTACATTGTGTCATTATTTGTGACTTTGCTCAGCGGTGAACATACCACTTTCATTCCGACTCCTTATTTAAACAGTAATTTTATTTAAAATCGTGCAACTGTACTTTATTAATAAGGAATTTGTTCAACACTCAGGCATTTCCGGATAAACGCCAACCTATTTTTCTGAAAATACCAAATTGTGCAAGTTACAATAATTACGACTTACTAATAAAACCGGAAGCCTATGTAATAGATAACAGAAAGATTTCTGTGCCGCTGATGACTAGGTTGTTAGCATAAATATAGGCTTTATTTCCAAAACTAGCTTCTGCCCGCGGCTTGGCCTGCGTGAATGTCGGAAAGTGTCCCATGGGAACGTATTCATTAAAAGAACCGTTGTAAGCTATCTGCGTGCCACATTTTATCCAAATCCGTTCAACTGTTTTTGCGTCAATTCGGGACATACACCCAGGCAGGCAGACCAACTGACAAAATTCTAAAAACTATATTTTCGGCATCCAGACAATTTTTTTCGAAAATATTAAATATTCAGTTTTGACTTCGTTACTGTATTATTATGTGTCGGCTAGTAAAAATATTAGTTTCTGTCGGAAGCTAGCCTTAAGCCAATACCACTCAGGTTTTGTGTCGAGTCATAGAAGTTATTAAGTTAAGAAGCCTCACTATCTAATACGTTCGCGAGCATCGTTCGTAATAAACTTCAATAGGTAGGTATGTACTTATGAGAAGATTGTTCGTAACAAAGACTTTGAAAATATTAGAGATTCTTATACGTATACAGTCAATTCCAATGGGGTAAGCAGATGACATTTGTTCTTGTACAGACAAAATTCACCAGAATCAAGAATGTCGGGGCTGATAGGAAAAAGCAAAAAATAACAATAAACCGATTCTGTAGCTGAACCCAAGACGGGTTGGGCAGCTGCACTTGTGATCAGCACGTGAAACATGGCCATCGTAGAAACGGGTTTTGTCGACGGAAGAATAGACAAAATGACAGATTGTGATTGTCTACCTGTCATTTTGTCTATTCTTCCGTCGACAAAACCCGTTTCTACGGTGGTCATGCTACACGTGCAGATTACCGACTCAATTTCATGCAGTTATTTATTTAGAAGTAGGTACGTCCAGTGCACAACCAAAATTTATAAGACAATAGCTATGAATTACCCCAACATTCTAACTTTATAATAATATTACTAAAGCCGCGGTTCACCCGCGTAAGTCTTGATCCCTTGGGAATATCTGGATAAAAGTATACTATGTCCCAATCCAAGTCATGGTCTGCAAACTCACTTTCGCATTTATAATATTAGTTAGGATTTTAGCATATAATGCGAAAGTGAGTTTGTTTGTAACAATTTCAAGCTAAAACGGCTGAACGGATTTGGATGAAATTTGGCACATGGGTAGACCATAACTTTGTTTTTTGTTTTTTATGCATTAGGACATAGGGACATATACTTTTTATACCGGTAGTGCGTTACTGTGGGATAATTTCCGACCTCCACGCGGGTGTAGCCGCGGGTTAGCTAGTTGCTTATAAAATGTTAGATAACTAACTACACTTTCATTATACCTAGCCAGAGGTTAGGAAGGGTTAACAAAGGATCAACACAAATAGCCATTATGAGGGTTCTCTGGCAACAGAAGACCCTCCAGCAAAATCTATCATAGTCAATAGATTATTAATTTCAAAGGACAATCGACACCTTCACTTCTCCTTTGAACGATTCACTCCACACTCCACGTTATTCTAACACAACTGAATAGCACTCGAAACAATCAGACAGTCAAATCTGTTCATACTATATTATTAACATAGTCGGGCAGCCATTGTCTTGGCCATATAGTGGCGTGTCCATGACAGGTGGAGTCTGATATATGGCGCAACTGTCAGACCACCACGCCACTAGGGGCACGGTATATTGTGGCTCGACTCTCGTTTTGTGAACCTGCATTTCGTTGGTGGCCGATTAAATCTTGCATAATAAATTAGTTTTAAATTTTGGTTAATGCAGATGATTTCGAATGTAGTGGAGAACTTTTTTGTAGGAAACGGGGGGCTTAAAACGGCCAATTTGTCAGAATCATAAGATGAAAATATTATGAATCATCGTAAAATGTCACAAACTGACAATTCATAACATGATCTGCGTGCAATTCATATTACGAAATAATTCATCTGTTTGACAGTTTTCTATGGAGATTCGTAAAATGGTCCACAAACCCATGAATTGCTTTTCTGTCAAATTAGAGGAATTGCTAATGTCAGCTGGGAATTCAGAAAATGAATTGCTTTTAGAGGAATCGCTAATGTGGCCGTTTTAGGTGTTTTGTTAGAGTCCAAAATGATTTTTATGACAAATTCTACTGTAGTTCCTACACTGCCTGTCACTTTCTCTCTGAATCGTTTTTATACGAACAAATGGCATGATAGATAAACGTACAAACTAAAATATTAATTGTTCAACCAACAACAATTTTGTATTGGCATCGTAGAAGGTAACGTAATAAGATGCAATCAACAAGAAACGAAATTGATTACAGACAAATATTTATTACAACAACATTCTCCCTATAGCACAGGTAGAACTTCTTATCTGGGTATACGATAAACAGTAGCATTGGTTCATCGGTTCAATTACCCACGTCTATTTGGCAAACAACTCGATACTAATATACCGTGTTCTAACAAAGAACTGTTCTGTTTATCTTGTCCCTATGTTATGATATTTCTTTACTTCGACTAATCAAACGAGAAGGTGATTCGATGAGATTGGTTTAGGGATGCTACACACACGTTCAGGTGTTTGTTGAACAACAAAACAATTATTACACATATTCGGCTTTCATTCGACTAGTGCCGACCGGCAACCTTCCTCCGGCATCTTAACTGGCATAATCATATTCGGGTCGGCATGACACAATTCGAAAGCCGAGTGGCTTTTCCCAAACATAGTTCTATCTATCTGCCTAGCCTTTTCCCATCTATGTTGGGGTCGGCTTCCAGTCTAACCGGATGCAGCTGAATACCATAATTTTACATGGAGCGACTGCCTATCTGACCTCCACAACCCAGTAAGTGGGTAATACGATACCCCTTGGTAAGACTGGTTGTCAGACTTTTGGGTTTCTGACGACCCGTAACGGCTGTCAAAGATCCACGAATGACAGCCGGGACCAACGGCTTAACGTGCTTTCCGAGGCACGGAGAAGTCTCGGTATGTAAGTATGGTCACCCATCCAGCGACCAACCCCGGCAAGCGTAGCTTAACCTGATGGATCGACTCGGTGCGACTGTTATTACTTAGCCACGAGCTCCTCCTTTCCCAAACATAGTTAAAATTTGATTTTGCCGCCCGGCTGTGCTGAATCATACCGACCCGAGCATGTGTGTAGCACCCCTTTCTACCGCGAGTGCGTAAGTGTTCGTGGGAGTTCGTACGATAACGAAGGCCCGAGTACCTACATGATGGATGGCTGCCTACAGTTGTTGTGTGTGGACTGTTCCGCTTAACTGATTTGTGATCGGACTCGCCTGTTAGATAACTGATGAACATGCGGTTTTGGAACTTCCGCGCTCATAACATGTTTTTGGGTTTTGTTGTTTGTTTCATGTTTTTACGTGATGTGGCAGAAAATGCTGTCTAAATGATAATTTACCTGTGTTTTTGAGTTGTTTACGCTCAAAAGAAATGTAATCATTAAATAATACACTTAGTTTCACCCATAAAAAAAGTGTCTTCATTTTTCGTGTACCACTTTTAATAGTCTTTGTAGGAACATCTTCAACGTGGCTTGTAAGCTGGTAGAAATGTTAACGCTAAAAGTGTTAATACTTGCGACTGTCTTCTTCTAATTCAAAGAGAAAAAAAGAGAGAGAGCGAGAACGCCGGCAGAAAAAATCAAAAGAAAAGAGGAAAGTGATTACATTGTCGTGGAATAAAATTGTACACATCGGCCATAGTACACTTGTAGACAGAGAAAGAAAGTGTGTTTTTGGTCAAAACGAAAATCCAAGACGCGAAAAATTTCAATTTTTTGTCTTTGCATGGTTTTCATAGTTTTCGAGAGTGCTAAAGCCGATAGTGGGGTCAAAATGTAAATCCGAGATGGTGACTGCGAAAATTCGGTTAAACTGTGTGTCCCCCGGCCGCACACTTTTTTTTTAACATCACGCCTGTTATTGTCGAAAGGGAAAACAAAGCTGTGGGACATGCACTTTTCGGCAGCTATACCTTAATGCCAATAAAGGAAAAGAGACCACTTTTCCTTAAATTTTTACCCAACTACGGCGAAGAAAAAAGGAGTGTTATGATTTTGACCGGTATGTATGTAAGTATGTTCATCTGTTCCCTTCTATCTTCTAAACCACTCATCACAATTTGACAAATAAGGAATCGTTGGAAGCGTCTTGATCATCCGCTGGTTATAGACTAAGTGATGTCACATTAAATTAAAAATGGCGCCCTTTAGAGGACAAAAAGTCAGGAACTTAAAAAAAAAAATTGTTTAATCGTACCATGTTGGGTATCAAATAAAAGGGCTTAATGAGCACATGTCAAAAATATATATATTAAAACCCCAAAGGAATAAAAAAATAATTAAAGTAATAAAAACTATAACCCAATTACGACTAAAAAGATATAAACAAGACACCACATGACAAATAAAAAATCCGGAGTCACACGTAATCTGTTCGATTTATGCCCTAACACGTGTGACTCCGGATTTTTAATTTGTATGTCTGTGGTGTCTTGTTTATACCTTTTAGTCGTAGTTGGGTTATAGTTTTTTTTGCTGTCAAATAACACAACCAACAATATTAATACCATCAAAAAGCAACCTAATCTTGTCTTTTTTAAGGTCATATCGTACCATATACGTGGAAAATAAATCCACTAAGATACAGAGAGAAGTTACATTGCGTGGGTGTGCACCCGCTCTTAAGCTCCGTAGAGAAATCCGGCCGATATAAAGACACAGCGTCGTTCGCAAATCCGTGTCCCCGATTCAAGGATCGTAGTGTATGTGCGATGTATCTGAATTTGAACATTTTATTTGAATATTTTATTCAATCAGATGCAAACGTGTGTGAACTTATTTATGTCAATGTAAATCCGTTTGGATTTATGTAAGTACTTCTGATATTTATATAATTAGTTATACTCTGCTCCAAAGTATCTGATGATAGTGTAAACAAACCATGTTTAAGTCAAATTCGTATGCAATCACTCACTAAAATGAATAAGTTACACATTCAACTATAGTTAAAAGGTTTCAACGTTATATCTCTCCACTATTCCAACAAGTATTGTTGTTTGAATAACAGTACATATGAAATCGTAATAAAAAAATCAGCGACGAAAATTGTGGGATTAACCTCAATTTTCAAATGAAAAATATCGTTAAGGTGATTTAAATATGAATAACAGGCTTAAAAATTAGAATAATAAAGTCAAAGCACTCAATTTGTAAGCGGCACTACAAATTGGCATCCAAAGTTACGTTGCCTGACCCATTTGCTTACATTTCCATCAAATACTTTTGGGCACACAGGACAGACTATAGAAGTTTGTTGTAATAAACAATGGATTTTAAATTGTCATAATTCGTTGACGAAAAATAATCTACTAAGTATTAATCATGTTTCCAAAACATGCCCAAACCATTTACAAAATCGTATGCAATAAACATAAACGTTCACCATTATTTTAATACCAGCAATAAGCTATCCAAAATTGAAATATTCCCCGTCAATCAGATAAGCGGTTCCGTATACGAACGTTCCGTGACGTGAAGACCTGTAATTGGCTGTCTCATTATCAAACTGTTATTTATCACCATTGTATTTAGCTGTAAGTCTTCCAAAGTTTTTAAATAAATAAATAAATAAATAAATAAATTCCGAACATACAACCAAAGTTTTCTCGTTATACCATTAGTACAATTTCCGTCAACACAGTATAGTTCAGAACTATTTTATACATTCTAATAGGGCTGTAACGGTTACCGATTCTTAGGGCAAGCATAAATAGGGTTATCACACCGTGCTTTCATAGGATTTGTCATATTTAAGCCCTAATTTAGGATATTGGAAAGCATATAATGTAGCCTATGCCCATCTCCCGGTCATGGTCTACCCATGTGCCAAATTTCATCCAAAAACGTTCAACCGTTTTAGCGTGACAGCGTAACAAATAAACAAACTCACTTTTGCATTTATAAAATTTATATTAGAACTTAATAAAACTATACTACATCAAATAATAAAAGCCTGTACTGAAACTACTGCTATCTGTGCTCTAAACATGAGTCAATTTAGGTGTGGTTATTATTGCTTCAGCCAATTTCAAAGTATATAGTCAAACACACACACAGCCATTTTATTGTATTTAATTTAATTTAATTGTCTTTGTATTTAATTTATTTTATAATTGGTCCGTGTTGGCTGTGAATTAATAAATAATAAAAAAAAAATAACAGCCAAAGTCAAATCATATAAATAATGAATAATGGACTGAAAATAATAGCTTGATCATAATAATGACGCTTGAGACTCAGCCTTATCAAGAGCCCCTAATCCCTTAATCAGCCAAATAAACCAAGAAGTTTATAGCCTCTAATAAAATCATACATAAAACTGGCCAGTTCTTAATTTAAGAAAAAACCGCCTTGAAATGCGATCTAATAAGGAATATGCATGTGATTCAAATAAAGGTCAAGTATTTTTTTTTTGTAAACTATATTATTTCAGAATTATGCCTCCATCAATATTTTTGAATAATATTTATTTTTGAGAGAGATTTTTTTTTAAAGTTCCAAAAAACTGTAGAAAATTCAAATACTTGAAAAGCGACGCTATTGGTTAGAATGAACGTGACGTAACAGTCTGAGACAACACTCAAAATGTTAATGTGATTTTTAAGAGTGTTTGACATTGACTTGATACTTGTTTGTTTGTTGTCATAGACTGTCACGTCATCAAGCCAAGCGCGCCAAATGGAGGGCGTTTAAATAGCCCGGGTCGGTTGGATATTTATAACATTTTTTTTAAGTACTTTAAATTGCTTTTGTGCCGTCCAATTTTTTTAAAACTATTATTTGGCGATGTAAAATATCGAATAAAAATATTAAAAAAATACATGCATATTCCCTATTCAAAATTTCAATTAAGGAACAAACAAACTATAAATTATTTATTTTTTATGTATACACGGTGTTTTTTTTTACAGCACTGATTTTATTATTTTATTATCCTTGTTATTCTTATTACAAAATTATGATAGCCTTGGCAACATTGTAACAAAACTCCGGCCCATCTGAAACGAGCGCAAGAAAAAGCTTGCAGCGAATCCCTTTAAGAGGGGAATTAAAGTGTTCCCTTTGACACGGAGTGAGATTGGAAACGGTTGCATTCGTTTGTGGGCCGTGCCTCGTAAATAGAGGACTGTATAAACAACTACAAAGAAGCAGTGTGGCGGAACGCGCATACATACATACAGAACGACTACATTTGATTAGGAGAAACAAATGGCCTGACCGTTTTTACCCGACTACGGCGAAGAAAAAAGGAGGGTTATGATTTTGACCGGTATGTATGTATGTATGTATATAAGTATGTTCATCTGTTCTGTCCTATCTTCTAAACCACTGAACCTTGGAACTGGAACTTAAAAAAAAAAAATGTTTAATTGTACCTTGTTGGGTATCAAATGAAAAGGCTTAATGAGCACATTTCAAAAATATTATGATATATTATTATAACCCCAAAAGAATAAAAAAAAAATTAAGTAATAAAAACTAAAACCCAAATACGACTAAAAAGGTATAAACAAGACACCACAGACAGACAAATTAAAAATCCGGAGTCACACGTAATCTGTTCGATTTATGCCCTAACACGTGTTTTTACTCCCATATTTTTCCAGCTGTAATCACTGCAGCGTTTGTTCAAAATCTCGTAGCATTTTCGTAGCGCCTCTACGATGACAGGCTATACAAGCTATTTGATTTGCTTTGGTGCTACGGCTGACATCTGTAGTAAATCTATGTGGTTACAGGGAAATGCCAGTCTCAGGTGTTTTCAAAAATTATATTTTAAATTGCTTTTGTTGAAGAAGAGTACACGATTACCTTGATTGGCGTATTTATCACTTCGGTTGTTAATTTACATGATTCAGTTTAGTTTAGTTTATTAATTAAGGTAAATACGTTTATTTACCTTCCTTACATATTATAAAACAAATTCCTCCGCCGCGTCTGTCTGTCGTCCTGTACGCGATAAACTCAAAAACTACTGCACCGATTTTCATGCTGTTTTCACCAATGGATAGAGTGGTTTTCGAGTAAGGTTTTAGTGTATAATAACCGACATCCACGCGGGCGAAGTCGCGGGCATCAGCTAGTATATAATAAACTAAACAAAAATTATCAATTATACTAAGGCTTATTTCAATTTTAATAGTTCTAAAAACTGCAGCCTGTATCACTAGTATTATTTTCCATTTATGATCACCGTAGCGTTTGTTCAAAATCTCGTAGCAATCGCGTAGCCGGTTCGTAGCGCCTCTACGATGACAGGCTACGAGCTATTTGAGCGACACGCTAAGAATAAGCTATTTAATTTTCTTTGGTGCTACGGTTGACATCTGCAGTAAATCTGTGCGGTTTCAGTGAAGATTGTATTTCAAATGCATGTCTCAGGTGTTTTCAGTAGTGAGATTTAAATTGCTTTTGTCTAACACTGAAAAGATTCTGCGCGAACGAATTTGTTTGAAGGAAATTGAAATGTGAATTGTGTGTGTAGCTCTATCGTGTAATACAAGCAATTATCTACTGCTTTTACTAAAACTTTAAGTAGTAAATAGTTTAAAAGATCATTACACTAATTGGTTTAATTAGCTTTCATTTAAAATAAAAATGATATTTAAATCTTTTAGTAAGAGTTTTTAGTTGCTACAATAACGTTGTCTATTGCGGTTCCGACATATTAAGAGCCGTTATAAAAATCTTTCATTTTTACTTATTTGATATTACCGCTAAACCCCCAGGCGGGCCGCGCGCGTAGTCAAAAATTACCGTATTTAAGGTGTCCAAAAACTAAGCACTTAAGGTGTCCAAAAACGCTCTGTATTTGGACAGCCGTTTTTGTGTGACCATTCACAGGAAACCAAAGCTTAAGGCGACAAAAGGAAAAATCTTAATTTATTTATCAATCTATCAATCTTTATTCGTGAACACAGGTATTACAATAAAGGTTTTGTTTATACATTTCAGTCAACCTATAGAGGTTGACTGAAAAAAAAACTAATAAAAAAATAAAAAATACTAATATATTTGTGCACCAATTTCATTGGTAGAACATAGGTTCTACCAATGAAATTGGTGCACAAATATATTAGTATTTTTTTGCAATATGTCAATTAAAGTATTTAAGTAATTTTATTGGTAAACAAGAGATACAAATACGAGTAACTAAAGGAATTCACGTACACCAAGAATTATGTATTTTGGTAACTATGATAGAAGGTAAAAGATTCCATTGAATAAATAAAAAAATTAAGTTATAAAAACTATAACCCAACTACGACTAAAAAGGTATAAACAAGACACCACAGAAAGACAAATTAAAAATCCGGAGTCACACGTGTTAAGGCATAAATCGAACAGATTACGTGTGACTCCGGATTTTCATTAAGCCCTTTCATTTGATACCCAACATGGTACAACTAAACAATTTTTTTTTTAAGTTCCTTACTTTATGTCCTCTAGAGGGCGCCATTTTTTAATTTAATGACATCACATAGCCTATAACCAGCGGACGATTAAGACGCTTCCAACGATACCTCATTTGTCAAATTGTGATGAGTGGTTTAGAAGATAGAAGGGAACAGATGAACATACTTACTTACATACATACATACTTACATACATACCGGTCAAAATCATAACCCTCCTTTTTCTTCGCCGTAGTCGGGTAAAAATACTATCATCCTATGTCCGGAACTATCGCTAAGATAGATGTTATCAGTGCTGAGCCGGATGCAATAAAACCAGAACCCTACACATCTGGCCAAATCCCTTAATCACGTCTTAGGGCAAGCATAGTGAGAGAGAGGGCGGCCCATACAAAGGCATCTACAGACGACGCCAATATATTACTAGCTTATCCTTAAAGCTAAGAAAGTGATGTCAATATGGAAAGGGTTCGTATTCACAAAATAATGTAAATGCTACAATGTTGTGCAACTTTTATTTTTAATCGACCTCTTTAAAAAGGAGGAGGGTCTCAATTCGTCTGTATGTTTTTTTTATTTTTTGTATTTATGTTACGCGATTACTCCGCCAATTTATAATCGACTTTTTTTTGTTTGGTTGGTCATGCTTCAGAGGTTCCATCATTTTTTTATTAACTTTGCTTGCGTAGTTTTTGAGTTAGCTTCAATAATTACGTATTTTTCCCACTTAGACTATGTCGACGATATTTTATTTGACTCTGAAACTGTTATTTACAAAGCAGGTAGTGGTATTCGATTTGTGTAGGGTAGGTACCACAACTAAAAAGTGAAAAATATTTTTTTTTACAAAAAAAAAAACAACCGACTTCCAAAAAAAAACAAAAAAAGTGCAAAATAACTAACTTCGGAAGTCGGTGGCAAAAAATGAAAATTGAAAAGGCACCGACTTCTGAAGTTAAAGTTATTTTGCACTTTTTTAATGTTTTTTTCGGAAGTCGGTGGTTCTAAAAAAAAAAGTTTTCTGTGATTATAATACCCGCCTGTCCCACTGCAGGGGACAGGCTTCTTCTCATACAGAAAGCACGAGCATTGATCACCGCGCTTGCTCCAGACGGGTTGGCGGTTTCAGACTTAACCTAATCTTAACTAATATTATAAATGCGTAACTGAGTTTGTTATGCTTTCACGCGAAAACGGCTGATCGGATTTGGATGAAATTTGGCACTTATGGCACAGATGTTTTTACTATGATTAATTATCATCATTAATCATTTCAGCCGAAAAACGTCCACTGCTGGACATATAGACCTCTCTCAAGCACCTTGCTATCATTAATAAACCTTAACTCGGAAAATATAAAAAAAATGGTGTTTTATAAAGAATAATTATAATTAACGAACAATTCAAAGACTTCTCCCTCTCATAGTGATGATGCCTGTGTCCCAGCAGTGGGAACATTATAGACTATTATGCTCATAATCATTATGATTTGACATCAAACCAGCAGCATAAGCGTAGCTAACTAAACATATTCCTACAGAACTGTAAAGTTATCGGTTGTTCGGGTTTATTGCCATAATAACCCGTTGGTTACATACACATGGTGCATAGTTAATGGCGGGCGATGAGATAATCGCGCCGTGTGTTTATTACAAACGTACATAAAGGGTGCACATCCTCTTGATATAAATCTTCCAGGGGCCTAAAACGGCTATATTAGCAATTCCTCTAAAAAGCAATTCATTTCCTGAATTTCCAGCTGTCATTAGCAATTCCTCTAATTTGACACAAAAGCAATTCATAATGTGGGGACAATTTTACAAATCTCCATAGGAAACTGTCAAACAGATGAATTATTTCGTAATAAGAATCGCACGCAGATCATATTATAAATTGTCAGTTTGTGACATTTTACGATGATTCATAATATTTTCCTATTATGATTCTGCCAAAGTGACTGTTTTGAGCCCCTTGTAATCGTTCACATTCCGAGGTAACAGTCCTGTTACGGCAACCCATTGGCATGACTTTTAAATATAAAATTATAATAATTTGCATACATAACGTTAAAAACACTGTTCTTGAACTTTTCTTGATTGGTATCTTGAACCACGATATTGGAAAATATCCGAATTACAAAGTCAACACAAGAAATAAATCATGGAACACATAATCTCATAAATCACGTAATGGTTTCCAGAAACAGCTATTAAAAATTAAATTTAAAAATAGCAATAACCTTCGGCTTCGTAAGTACGCAGCGAATTATCTCAGAAACGAGTGATTTTTTAAAATACACCACCCTCTATAGTTTCATTTAGCCTATTCCTTCGTCGCAACCATACAGGCTAATGCAACAATTGACGACAAGAAATTATAGACACTACATTAAAATTAATTGATTCGTCAGCGCGCTTGCCAAAATGTTTTACGAAATTGGTTTTCACTTTTCACCTATTTGTGTATATTCATTATAAAAACTTCCACATAAAGGCTGCTACAAATCATCAATCAATCATATCAAGCCGTCATCGTTCGACACCGAGTTAAGTACCTCCGCTGTAACAGCATCGTAAAGGTAAATATCACTTATCAGTGAGTATCGACTCCACAACGCGATGCTCTTCAATTAGGCGAGGATCGCAAGTTGTTACATTGTATAATACCCCGAGTGCTTGTAATGACATGATTGACAGTTTGTTGGCAGCCCCGTCGACTGTAACATAAGCTGGCAATATGGTTATGAACAAAATTGAAGGCTGCGTATTATTACTTCATTATGACTTGTTGCTAAGTAAATATTGGTGAAACTGTTATGTTACACGTTTTAACCTAGCAGAATAAACTGCTCGCTTGTTATGATTATGTTTATGTTAATGTCCCATGGGGTGTGCGTTGCAATCAACGAACCACCAATAAGTAAAGACCTTAAGTTAACGATATCTTTCGGTTCATGAGAAAGATATAGCAGAGGACAGATAACGACAGATAGACAGGTCGATAGAAACCGATTGGAATGTTTTATGTAATGATTGGGTGCGTGTCTCGTACACACCTCGCAGATATCCGCGGCTTTCAATAACAAACGATCACACCATCCTTCGATTACGTAAACCGATAGAGAATTTTTATAAATATTCCGTCAAAAACGAACGAAACTTTGGACGATCGATAAGAAAAACGCTTCTATATAGAAAATTTCCGCCGCTAATGTAATGAGAAGGTGGCTCGAGGAACGGCTCGCAGTAAACATCACACGGCGCAGTCGCATAAATTGTCTCCGGGTATTAATGCTATCGGAAAAACCATTATTTACTAACGGATTGGGGTGCTAGTGCGTGTACGTGTTGACGCGTGGCGCGGCACAGCGCGATGCAGGCGCGGTACTTACGAGACGGGCGGTGTCGCGCGGCTCGCGGGCTCCGGGGGCCGGTCACCTCGGGCACTCCATTGATGAGCTGAGGCGGCAAGCAGCGCGGGCGGGGTCGCATGGAGCGGGCGCGCGCGCGGGCCGGCGAGCGCGGCGGTACTGGCGCCCGGCGCCCGCCGCACGTGGCCGCTCAGGTATCAATCAATCGATGCGCGGCGTCGGCGCGGGCGCGTCGCGGGCGCGGCACATTCATGTCGCGCGAACAGCTGACGGCCGAGCCCCGTAAACATGAATCGGGATCCCTCCCCGCCCCCTGCGACCCGCGCCCTGCGCCGCACACCCCTGCGCTCCCCTGTCCTGACCTACTCTGCGCAGGGCGCTGCCGAACGCGAACGCTTACACCATACAACGTTCAAACAAATACGGTGCAGTCTTTTAAAGAGTGTTTCATAATCTAACTTTTCGACAAAGTTGGCAATAACGCAACTGGTTGGCAAAAGATTGTGTTATGTTGTGAAACTGACCTGAAACTTGAAACACGGGAAGTGTCAAATTTTCTCTTCATTTAGCAGACATTCGTTATTTACCCCATAAAAACCATTTCAGTACGAGGCTACAAATAAATCCCGTCCCATGTTTGTGCTGAATGTCCTACCATTCGTTCGGAAGGGGCGGGCGGCGTGCACGGCGCGTGCGTGCAGGATATCGTCCTGATGCCACTGGCACTGCCTCCACATCCCGAGAGCCACCACTAGTCCGTCGGCGACCGCTGCGGAGACCACACGACACACGACGTAGTACAATGAGACTCCTTCATGTACACGATAGGATGCAAGAAATAGATGGGACGGAATGGTTGGAGGTTTGAATAATTAGATATCTTATCAACGTAAAGTTTGGATGGATGGACGGATTTGTCAGAATGTATCTCTACGTGTTGGATTAGCACATGGATTTCATGAGTATGCCTATAGATTGGACCTACTTTCCATTTTCAAAAATTAATAACTTTTTGATGTACTCATGGGGAATGAACCAGATTTTTAATAAGATACGCTGCCAATTATTACTTTACCTAACTTGGAGATATAATTGCCTGTTTGATCACATTTTTGAAACTTTATAACATTTCAGCAGTTCTAATAACCTGTAAAATCATTCACTACACGTAACATAAAATACAAATCGAAAATAAACCAACCGCTTCATCGCTTTCTCAGCCAAATCTCAATAGAAAGGGAAAACATTCATCATGTGAGATAAAGTGGAGTTTTATTTAATGTGTAATTGAATGGTAGCACCTAACGTCGGCGTCCTGGACGCTCGCCAGGAGCAACAGTTCTTTACGTGGCTTCGATGCAATTGTAACAATATACTCTTTCTTTCTACGGATATACTTTGGCAGGGGATGTGGGTAAGGCTTTGTCGCGTAGAGCGCGATAAGCGAGTTGCCGCCATAGACAGCCGGGGGCCAGTTGTCGACGTTGACGTATGAATCAGTCCATAAAGTATTTGAAATCATGTTGTAATTTTAATGTTTATGTAAAAAAATACTTAAACTAAACTGAAATTCAGTTCTTATTTAATTAGTGTCTTATGTTTTACTAACGCGATACCATCGAGTTACAATTGCGAATCTCCAGTCCTGTGAAATGACATTGGACGACGATTGCCAAGCGGACCTTACACTGCCATGCAACGTCTCCCTTACTAACTCATACTGTGATATCATGTTGAGATAAATAAAGATCATACAACTTTTTTTCAAATATTTGTAAATAGAAAACCATTTAGAATACCATCATTTTTGTTTTATTTAAGGAAGGAAAAAATATATTTTTAGCTTATAGCGTGATAAGCGTGAGTCTTCCGCACCACTTTCAATATGACCAAGTCTCAACTCTTTAAATCGCCGTCTTATTTGAACACGGTCTATTTGGTTAGCGACACTCGTTCCCAGCCGACTGCAGAATGAAAGCGATACGCGCCATGACAACGCGATTTATGGACGAAGAACAACTTTAAGTGATTCTCTTTCAGTTTCAGCGCAAATTTTGGCGATTTAGGTAATTGTTTAACGTGTGGGCGGATCGTGGGTTGAAAAAGAGCTTGCCATTGTTATAAAGTTTAATAGATATTTATATTCGGTTTCACTTAGATGTAAGTTAAAGCCACAATGTGCGTGCACTGCCAGTTTATTACCTACAGCAACTAATATATTAAGTAACATAATTATCTCCCTAGTACTAACTAATATTGCTTATTATTTAACTAGCATATTTCCCTTTAACCCACAACATTATTATATTTTTCTTGCTTACGTAGCTGCTACGCAGGTAGGCTACTTGCGTAGAAACTACGCAAGCTGGGTTGCGCCGTAGCAGGTACGAAAGTAGATTACGCCGTAGCAGCTACGCGAGCAGGCTACGCCGAAGCAGCTACGCAAGTATGCTACGCCCTAGCTATTTTCTGTCGTGGTAATAAGACTGGACGAAGTTGTTAGCGAGATAACTCTCAAACATGCTCAAATATTGTAGAAAACGACATAGTAAAAAGAAAATGCCTATCGACAAAATAGTCTATCCCTAAATTATATTTTTTGCACTCTCGGTGAACACGAGACTCGATAGGTTTTGTCGCCAATTTTGCTTCGCGTGCAAAACGCACCCACGTATGTTATTCGATTTAAATCAACGACATATTGGAGAATTCTTTATAGTGGGGCCCACGTAATAAAATAAGGAAGATCCACTAAATGTTTCTCGATAGCGAAAAAGTATAGCATGTATTTGGAAAAACATTGCATATTTTGAATCGCATTTGTTATGACCGACCGAGAACTGTTTAAATTAATTATTTATCTTTACCAATACTGAAACAGTTCCCATAGCAGTAGCCGCGATCTCGGGGCCTAAACCGGCTGCATTAGCAATTCCTCTAGAAGCAATTCATTTCCAGAATTCCCAGCTGTCATTAGCAATTTCTCTAATTTGACCCAAAAGCAATTCATCCATAGAAAACTGTGAAACAGATGAATTATTTCGTAATATGAATTACACGCAGATCATATTAATATGAATTGTCAGTTTGTGACATTTTACGATGATTCATAATATTTTCCTCTTATGATTCTGCCAAAGTGGCCGTTTTAAGCCCCCTCATCTGATCGTGAGGAAACCGGCATGTCCTAGAACCAAAAATTCGAAGACATGTGACGTCTACAAACCCGCACTGGGCCCGCGTGGTGGATTACGGCCCGCTCCCTCTCACAGAGAGGAGGCCTGTGTCCCAACAGTGGGAACATTATAGGCTGATTATGCTTATGCTTATGCTACATAAGTCCCACGGGATCGAGACTTACGTGAAGGAAACCGCGGAGCGCAGCTAGTAAGTAAATAAATAAAATCATTCGTATGTTAGTATAGGAACTGGGCCTCTTGAAATTCAGTTTACTCTTAATCGTCTAACCATGGGCCACTTAGCTATGGGCAAATTATTCATGCGCTCATTAACAAGCTCACATTCCTTCGTGCAAAGCCGGCAGGTATGGCGGTGGCATGTTAATCATTACAAACGCGAATGCCTGTACCTGCATAACTGTTAAGGAACCAACTTATTACAAGGGCCATTAAAGAAATTAAAACGCGGACATTAGGAATTTCTCCTGCTTCGTGGGTGCGTTCACAAACACAAACAGTATTACCTATATCATACAATACTTAAAATAATGGTCGATACCCCAAACTGAACAAAAATTCAACGTTGAGACCTGTGGGCCTAAACGGCCACGTTAGCAATTCCTCTAAAGGCAATTCATTTCCTGAATTTCCAGCTGTCATTAGCATTTCCTCTAATTTGACACAAAAGCAATTCATATTGTGTGGACCATTTTACGAATCTCCATAGAAAACTGTCAAATAGATGAATTATTTCGTCATAAGAGTCGCACGCAGATCATTTATGAATTGTCAGTTTGTGACATTTTACAATGATTCATAATATTTTCCTATTATGATAAAGGCTAGGCAGATTGATTGATTGATTCTGCCAAAGTGACTGTTTTAAGTCCCCTGAACTTGGGGAGCACGTAGTTACCGTATCTCAATATGTAGGCAATCAATATTCAACCTACTCCAAAATCGTTGAGTAAATAATTTAACATAATCTAAAATCAATTAGCTTCGTTCAAGAATCATGAATGAATAGAAAATTGCTGAGTCTTACCCACTTTACAAAGATGATAGGTGGGTTCTGATATCTAAGAATAAGTACTTAGATCGGTAAGTCTTTAAAAGGAAAGGCACCGCAACAGAGCTGGTAACTATTCCGCCGTGACCGCATAACTTGTAAAGTGCAAGGGAACTTGCATCTGGGACTTGCATGGAACTCGTTAAGCTAATTCCATTTAGCCCTGGGTCGTTACCGATCAACGACTGCGCTATCTAAGTTAGATACTCGTAGTAGGTACCTTCCTAGTTTTTTGTTCACCAGTGCCCTGTTTATCAAAACTTACAAGCCTTGTATTACTAAATGTCATTATTTAGTTCACAAGTACTTCTATTTTTAAACATATATTCGAGATTTCGTTTATCAAAAAATTATTTGTAAGTTAAAACTTGTAGAAAATCATAGCAGATCCTGAGTGTCCGGCGACTCTCTGTTCCGTCTTACAAGTTTACAATTGTCGTGCTTAGTACCGCAATAAATGTTTAAATTCGATTTTCTTTTTAAAAATGTGGTCAATAGAGAGAGATGACCTGATGCCCGTGTCCCAGCAGTGGGAACATTAAGGCTGATTATGAATATGGAGATGAGCTATGAATTTAACGAAAATTAACATTCAAGGTAACTTGTGAACGTGTAGATTTGTAACTTTTGATAAACAGGGCCCTGGTCCATCTTAGTGGTACCAGTTTTGGGTTGCCAATAATTCTAAAAATTTACTAGTAAGTAGGTAATTAAGTGTCGATTGCCATAAAGTAAAATCAAAAAGATATTACTTCTTTTTTAACTGATTTAAAAAAAAGGAGGAGGTTATCAATGTCTGTATTTTTTTTTTTTGTTTTTGTTTCCTCAGAACTTTCGACTGAGTGAACCGATTTTGATGATTCTTTTTTTATTTGAAAGCTGGTGCTTCCCGTGTGGTCCCATATTTTATTAACTTTGCTTGCGTAGTTTTTGAGTTCTCTTCAATAATTACGTATTTTTCCCACTTAGCCTATGTAGATAATATTTTATTTGACTCCGTCACTGTTATTTACATATCAGGTAGTGGTATTCGAATTTATTTATTACCACAACTAAAAAGTGAAAAATAATAATATGTTTTTATTAGTTCAGCTGATCTATCTAAGTAGATAGTAGGTCTTAGGTTAAGTCTAGTTAAGTTCGCTGTCGGTCCCTACCTAGTTTCTGAATGTATGACCTTTCTGTAGATCTATGCCTGTAAAAGCATCACCTCATCCTCATATCAGCCTGTTAGTTAATTCTCTCCTCCATCAAATAGAACAATCAATAGTAGGTAATTTACAATCGTAGGTAAATATGTACATAATTTGTATGTTTTCATTAGTTTTTACGCATAACTTCGTCGGTAATAACTTATTTTTTAAGATCATCCTCTTCTCAGCACGAAGTCAGGAGTAGCTCCATATTGTATAACCTAAGCACGAAGACAAATATCGGTAAATCTAGAAAGAAAAAAATCAAGCTTACCTACCTGCTCTTGACCGACTCTAGACCCGGCATCATATCCACCACGTTGCGACCGCCTGGTACTTCTCCACCACATGTCACTGAGCACTAAGAACACACTAACACACACTATCACCAGTAAGTACTAACGCCCGCTTTAGAACGAAAATCAACGACGCGTCAAAATTAAACAATGATCATGTCAAGTGATCTGCGGGATAATTCCCGTTTTATAGAACGTTCGCATTCAAATCTCAGTTTCAATCTGTCAAAAATACCTCTGATTTTAATACATTTTTGGTGCTGATACACAGCAGTTGACATTCGTTCGAAAATATGTAGGTAAGCTAATATTCTTATGTTGATTTTCGTTCCAGAAAACCGGGTGTTCTTGGGTTATCACTTAACTATTATCGACGCTAACACCGGTGGCATTTGCGCAATAGAAAAACTTCGCGTGTCAGAGTTTACAATCAACGCGGGCGCAATAACTTATTCATAGCCGGTAAACACTTGCTTCCAGTCACAATCGACCGGCCACGACTGTGTTCTAAACGTAATGACCGCAGACACAAAGCACAGCAGTTAAAAAAAATGAAAAACCGGTCAAGCGCGTGTCGTTCTCGCGTAGGTATTTACTAAGGGTCTGGGAAAATTTCAACTGGAAAAGGTAATACGGTTAAAAATATATACAACCTTGTGAGAAACAAAAAGAGTCCGGTTGTCACCCTTTGGGTACCTACCTACTTTAAATATCACCAGCTAAAGCACTAGTAAGTGGTGAAGGGCGTGCGTTTTGGGGGACGGTCTAATGTAATTTTGACGTTCGAAAAGTGCTAATTCTCATGCCGGGGCTACATTGTCGCGTTATCGCGAACTTTACTTCGCGAGCTCTCTGTTGCTCAGTGAGACGTCGAGCAATGTGCGAGAGAGAGCGTGCATAATAAAGTTCGCGATAACGCGACAATGTAGCCCCGGCAATCATAATCATCAGCAATAAGTAGATTTATCATGAGGGTAGATTGTTAGACAAAAACATCCTCATCCAATTTACGGACTACTTCAAACACTGACCGGCAAAAGACTAGCATTAAAGTACTCTATTGTGTCAACTGTTTATTCCCCCATCTTCACAGCCCTTTCAACATCACGAACGTAACTCGGGTGTAAACATTTCGTGCGGTATCGCTATGCATTAACGCGATGCAACAGGTGCTCTTGACGTGTGCCTTTAATAAACAATTGAGTACGGTAACAGGTTGCAACCGTATCTAATGCCTACAGTGCTAGATAGGGTGCACCCTTTTTGCATTCATTTGCGTAAGTAAGTCGAGTGTGAATTTATTCAATGGCTTTGTTTCTTGGGTATATTATAGGCGTAAATATGTTAAATGTGGGTACTTACTATGTAGTAGGTCGTCGGTTGCGAATGAACTAATCCTAAAAAAGTATAATCACAAATAGTTTATTTTGTACTGTTTTTTAATTTTCTTTCAAATTTTTAACTGTTTTCTGCACAATAAATAAACTGTCTCGAATATTAGATACTAATTACGATAATCCAAGATCTTTTTATGTTTTATTTTAAAGAAGTTATCTGTATGATATTGTTTTTTTTTTTAATTTTTGATGTATGTCGTTTTTAATTTGTTTGCGCTATTTACATAGCCTACCTTTTAAAGATATTATTAGACTGTAAACTTTCTAAAGAATAAATAAGTAAATAAATAGTGAAATTTTAACTTATTACAAAAGGACCATAAATAGCAGGTAAGAAGTAGCTAGGTACCTACCTACTTATTTTAATTTAAGTAGGTACGGGATCCCATTCTCTGATTGAGCCCGAATATCTGAACTGAACTTCAGGGCTTTAGGAAGAGTTCAAATAAAAATCACGAGTACAAAATAACATTTACTTAAACGTAACTTATTGTGTCAGGTTGCGACATACTAGTGAATCTGTTCGTCTAGCGATTCAATGTACAACCGCGGACAATGGCGGTCAACCACTTCTCACCCTTATACGTTTAGTAATAAGGTTGAAAAGTCCACCGCCAGTGTCCGCGATGGTACAGTCAAGGAGCGAAACTATAAGCAATTTTCAGCAGGCGCAAGTCACCTTGTCGAATTGTCAGTGTCTCAAAATGTTGTCAATACGTAGACATAGAGGCAAGTAACACCTTTAACATGCTTAATATTTTAATTCCCCGACTGTACCTTGCTCTTTCACACCGCTGTTATTAAACATAGCTAACGCCTGGCCCACACTGAATCAGGCTGCAATAACATGATATTGGCGTCACACATGCTACATGTATTTAACCCCCCGTATTCACAGTAAACCATGTTGTAGCTACATTATTTTATGTTGCTACATTGCTAATAAACCATGTTACTGAAACAGCATGGAGACGTATGGAAACTGACGTATTGGAAGGCAGTCCGTGACAGAAGTTTTGCGCTCAAGGCACTTTCGACGCCATGAATTTTATAAATACTGTCGTCTCTAGACGCTGCCGGCGCGGGGTTTAATGGGAATTATACTTGGGGGGGGGTATACTCAGTGTGGACCAGCTTTAAAATAAATACAGATGGTGGCGTTACGTACGTTTTAACGTCAACACTATTTGGCCACGACACAGTTGCCACACGCGTGCTAAGCTAAACGCGATATACAGCATGCTTCAATATAATACTTAAAAAAAAAAACCGCGTATGCGCGCTACCATCCGACTTGAATTATCATAACTATCCAAAATTTTATAGATTATGACTATAATATGCTGTTTCTATGAATTATTTGTTGAAAATTCGTATTCAACATTATTATTGGATATTTACCAGTTTAGAAAACACTTCTTATAAGTACCAAAATTACGTACAATAAACCGTAACAATTTAATTTAGACAAGTTCGACGTTCATTTAAAAATAAAAATACCTTAATTTACACTTCGTTTTAGCAAAACGTGCACATTGTTATTTTTCCAAAAAAAACCGAAATTGTTTGCATGATTTGTTAAATCTGCATCGAAAGCAGAAAACCGATTAGTTTACAAATCGATTAAACCAATAAGTAAAAAACAACCGCGGTTTTCTATATTTACTAACTACATTTTATCACATTTAAAAACGAAATTATTACATGAATTAACTAATGTCTATAGTCTCAACATTCGAATTCCATAATTATAGAGCATACAACGTGAGCTCTATGGTCACATCTGCATAGAATAGCAGGCGAAACAGATTCAGTGTTAAAAATTACAACAAATTACGTGTGCATACCCACACACTGTATACATACCATTTTGATACATTTAATAATCCATTTTTAGGTATTATTTAATTTCTCACTTCTTGTAAAAAGTCTATTTATTGCATTTAATATATCAAATAGATGTTTAATTAATTAAAATTGCAAAAAATCAAGGTATAGCTTTAAAAGCCTTATTACACTTCGCGATATTCAGGGGCCCTTTCCCTAAATCGGGATGGTTTACTAAGAGAAACGGAGGAAGGGTCCCATTAAAAAACACAACACCTAAATATCGGGCCTTAAATATCGTGTAGTGTAATTGGGGTTTAACTCCACCCAACACTATTAATTACCTATTAACTATTGACCGCCCCAGTCGGATTAATACGACAAATGATTTCGTGCCCGTGCTATCTCCGTCGTATTTATACGACTGAGAAACTATGTTTTATTTTTATTTATTTTATTTAATTGCACGACCCTATCGGTCGTCGATATTTATTTGTCGATTTATGAGGTGCACGCTGGGGGCACGGCAATTTATATAAAACCAAGCGGTTAAAAGGTTAAAACAGTTTTAGTCAAATGACCAAAACGGTCAATACAGTACGTCACTTTACTGAAATATTTACCAATAACTTGCACATACGCGAATTAATCGAAAAAGCGTTAAGCAGCATAGAACTATCCACGGACGAAATATACAAAATATTTCATACAACATTTTATTAGTCAACATCAGGAAAGGATTCTATGTAAAGATTAAGGACAGTGACATAATAAAAACCTTAAAGAAATACAATTACTACTTCAGTGTCTTATAAGTTCATAATCCTCATATAACACTCTGTGGTCTTATTAATATTAATTAATGTATAAAACACGATAAAGAAAAAACGAAACCGTTTTCTCAAGGCTAATTTCGATCGTCTTAGTATTTTCTTAACTCAGAGCAGTAGAGGACTAATGAATCATTTAACTGTATTATTATAACTATAAATAAGTAAATTGGGTGTACACTATACTCCATTTGAAATAAGATTAGACATTTAAATAAACCTTTTTTACAGTCCGTTCAACCGATTTTGACTTCTATTTCTATACTATGGTGTCATGACAACTGGCAGCAGCAGTAGACAGTTGATATTGTGTAACCCTTTTTAGCTTTGAATGCAATCCTTATGCCTACGGTATAGAAGTCAAAATCGGTTGAACGGACTGTAAAAAGGTATGTTTCACTTTTACTGCCAAGTACATAGAATGCATACAAATTAGCATGTCATAAAATGTGTCTCATATATCTATAACAATTGGTCGGTCGAGTACATCGGCGCGCCGCCTATAGCTAGCCATATATATGTACGACTCGTGAGTCGGGTGCTGGGCACTAAACGTGTTAAATGACTAATCTTATTTCAAATGGAGTATAGCAAAATTCTAAGTATAGCTTGTCCACTCTGAAATGACGCGCCTCACTACCGCATCTTACTTTCACGGCGCCGCGGCCAGTACGTAAAATGCTGTAGTGGGGCGTGTCATCTCAGAGTGGACAATTTATAACGCCAAACAAAACAGGGTATTAAAACATGATATAGCTGTCGCATTTTAGCATGGCAATAGCGGTCATTGACCCACATACATTTTCTAGCATTATTTATTTAAAAAACTGAAATAAAGTCCGTTAACGCCCTGAATCAATAATCTATCGTGATTTTTCAAGCTTCTTCTTCTTCATGTCGCTGGCACGAGTGTAATTCAGATCCTGTTAGCCCAAAACTTTGCCACTTCCACGGAGTCGTCGGTGGCAGCGCAGAGATCACTTTGGCTGCATGTTTTGGGACACAGAGGGCCTGAAGGGAAGGTTGAGCATAATTTGCAACATAGCTCCACATCCACCCCCCGCTACCGTTCTGTCGAATAACCCCCCTTTACCAGGTTGGAGTTACATCATCCCAATTGTGTCCGGAGACAGTTCAGGGACTTCAAAGTGGATCACGAAATGTCCACCCTGCAAGGAGATCATACTCCTTTGATGGACATGTTCCAATAACGAAAAATTACACATGTTTATTGTTTAGGTTTCCACGGAGCGGTATTAAGGAAAGGGCAATGACCGCTATCGCCATGCTAAAACGCGACAACTATAGAACACAATTTATTATTACTAAAATAACACCGATTAATTTGTGAACACTCCATAATACATTTTTTTTTTTTTCAGATATTTTATCAGCATCCAGTTATAATAAGTTAGTTAAACGAACAAACCCCTGCTTTTTTAAGTTCGCATTAGGAACGAGTTATTATTTGTTGGAGTTATAAACTACATTATATTTTGTCATTGAGAGAATGTCACTTCTATGGCTAATATTAAATAAATAAAATAGCCTGTGCTCCTGCGGGGCAACTCCGTAACACATTTTCAATGTCAATTTTGACAATTTAACAATAGTCATTGTGTTTGACGCTGTCGAATTTTTCAAACATTTGAAGCAATGTTTAAGGAAATTTCTTCAAAATCCTTCAGTTTGTGATTGAATTATGCATTTTCCAATCTACACTAGAGGTTCTTAAACTATGATGTTATTGTTATTTTCTATTACATAGAAGGCAAGAGTGACAAACAGTTTAAGTAAAATGTTGTGCAAAGTGCCTGTATTTGTGAGAGAATAAATACTTAGAAACTCAGAAACTGACTTCTAACGCTTGACGCAATAATAACCGCGCCGAATGTTACTGGTCTGTTCCAAGCTTAGTTTTTTATACAACATGTGCGGGAAATTCGAAGAAAAATGGCTGTATTTCTAACGAAGATTTAAAAAAAATTGGAGCAGAGGAAACTTCTGGGATATCCGAAGATGTTTGGTAGAAAATCTATGAGTAATGTTAGCAAGCTCATCTTTATTATATTTATGTTTATTTCGTGACACATTTATGATTCTTGATCTTAACGGCTAAACTCACGCGCCAGTTTTAGTTCAATTTGAATAGGAACTGATCAACTTATTATAAAGGCATAAGGAACGGGGTGGAAGGTCCCTGATTCCTCATAGAAGATCCTCCAACCAGACGGGTGTTGTGTCTGGTGGGCTATCGCCCAACAGACTGATGATGTCAGGATGTTGTACATGTGCTAATCGCGCGGATAAATGATAACGATGCAGGATTTGAATGACGACAGGTGAAACGTGGCGATGTAGATGCCGTCCAATATAATATGGGTGAATTATGAGTTCGAATACCTTTGAGAAAGCACGAAAGAAAAACCGTAACCAATCTGAATCGTTTTTACATTAGGCTAAGGTAATATCGCCAGCTTTTAAAATCTTAGAGAAATAAGGCCATGTAGCAACATGGCCTTTTCCTAAATAGACATTACGGACTAGCCTCTATGACCGTTATAGGCACAGATGAATACAGATGGTCCACTCCGCATTTTAGGCATGAAGCTACAAGTACGCGGCGGGCCCGTCTTGTCGAGCCAATTCAGTGAGCGTAACGTAGTCAGTAGATATAAGAGTTACGCGATAGAAAGAGGCAACTTCTAGGTGGATATAACTGTGGGTAATTAGCTTGGATTTTATTGTGTTGTACGTAGCAAGAGTCGCTTCGTATTTAAATGATTTTTCGGAGTGAACATCTGAATTCATCTGTGTTATAGTCGAGATATCGGGATTCCGAAAGCCTGATAGATAAATCTGCTGTCAAACCTCATGTAGTTTCAGACCGAATGAGCTTCCAGAAGCCGAGGGTAAAGTAACACTGTACTAGTCGCGAATGTTCATGATAAAGGACTCCGATCTAGTCCGAAACTAAACGGAGAAACGTAAAACAAGCACGAGAATAAAACCGGACAAAAACAGGCAGTAATACCCCGACTAATGTTAACCAAAGTTTAAAAAGTTAAGTTAATTCTAGTTATTGCGATCGCACTGTAATGCTTCTGCTTATACTGAATGATTTACATTCCATCGCCGCTTAATCAACTGTCTATTTTAGCGTTATGTATTCTAAGTTGATTTCTGAGTGGCCGTTTGCAATAAAAAGGTCCTAAAGTATTTGTAATGGAATTTGAACTCTGTCATGTATGACATTAAGTTTGTTGTTCTGAAACTTGATCACTATCTCATATTCAGAATTCAAACATATGCCATATTTGAGATTTTAAAAAAATGCTATAATTTAAGAAATCCTGATTATAATAACTTTTCTCGACATTCTTATTATATTATAAAACAAAGTCCTCCGCCGCGTCTGTCTGTCTGTCGTCCTGTACGCGATAAACTCAAAAACTACTGCACCGATTTTCATGCTGTTTACTCCAATGGATAGAGTGGTTCTCGTGTAAGGTTTTAGTATATAATAACCGACATCCACGCGGGCGAAGTCGCGGGCTTCAGCTAGTTCTTATTATTTCTTACTCGAGGTCGGGACTATACGGTAAATCTCGTAATTTTAGAGCCGGAATATGAATATAAATCAGCACACTTATTGCATAAACCGTTCGGGATGACGATCCTGTTACTTTTGTCAATCCAACAGTGTCCTTTGCGTTATTTTTGTGACCAACAGACCAATTTTTCAAACATACAAATATTAATAAATGCTAAAATGGATTTCGGTTTATTGTCAAACTAAAAGGGATGAGCTGCCTTTGATCATAATATCAGGGTATTACTGCACTTCACATTTACCAACACAACTACCTATAAACGAACTAAGCTGAGCACGTGGTGGGAGGTGTATTATGCTCAACGCTCAATAATCAATCGCCCACTCGTTGTCTTGAAGGAACGCGTCCACCACCTCCTTCATAGTGAAGTTCGGGATCAGCTGGTCGGCCGTCAGCTTCACACGAGTCACCGGATCAAAGTGACCCACACGCTGTAAAAGGAACAAACAAATTGGTGGTTAGGATAAGAATAAATGTGGGTACTTTACATATTTCCAGATACATTTTTTTTTCGAGTTCTACCTTAAATAGGGCGTGCAATTATCCGGTCCATTTTACTATCCGTATTCGTTTTATACGGATAGTAAAAGTAACGATATCCGGATAATATATTCGACAGATATCCGAACAATTTGGATCATGCCCTAATCATAATGCCCTTTTCACATAGCATGAGTAGAAAAAGGAAAGGCCTTTGCCTAGCAGTGGCACAAAAGAGGCTGGTTTTTTTTTAATAATATTGTTAATTTGACGCGTGGGGTTTGAAGTTTCTAGAGATGTAATGATGAAAAAATAGATTGAATTTTTTATCGAGTATATTTTGTAGATAAAGCCTAAAAACAACCTCATACCGTAAAATGCCCAAATCTACTAAATCAAACCCACCGTACTCATTTATGTGAAAAGAATAGCAGTCACGCATACTCGGCAAATAACTATTTAATTAAATAAGCTTGATAACTCACTAATCTACTTATCAATCATACCAAGAATTTTATTCAAGGCTAACAAATAACAAATTCAGTCAAGGGAATAATGCTTCATTTTACCTCCAAGTGTTCCTCAATATCTTTCTTCTCATAAGTGATTCCACTTGGTGTGATCACAGGCTCGTTCAGTATCTCGAAGCTTATCTTGCCACACAAGAAATCCGGCACATCACGTTTCTGTAGAAGGAATATCGAATCAAATCAGAATCATTTGGTAGGCACCAAACATGTTACTTAGGGCCGGCGCACATCTGGCGATGCGCATTCGTCACTGTTAAACAAATATCAATGTTGCATGCTTAAAAATAAAGTTGAGAATAAATAACCTGAGACGCGCGCCTCTTTCCGCTTCGACCCGCTCTCGAGATAATCGAAGTATTTTAAAATTTATTTCAACTGTTGCAAGGTCGAGATTTGTTTAGCAATGACGAATGCGCCGCGCCTCGGCTAATTTACGCCGGCCCGTATCAGAAATCAGTGTATACATTTCAGTGATTAGTGTGTACATATTCCACCATTAAAGTGTATCCGCAAATGTAGCCCGCGAAATTCAAATTTTCGTACGTATTTTGCTATTTCCAGGTTAGTGAGAAGTTGCATCTTGATCAAAATATAATTCGCGACCATAACAAATATGTATGTACAGAATTATACTAATTAGAATTATTAATACGTCTCTCCAAGTTAAATTTGTTCCATTGAAAGATTTTGTCATGAAATCATGACATTTGAGAACATCTTTTGCCGATCCACCTTAAGTGCATGCAAATATTTAGTAAGTAAATAAAGTAGGTCAATCAATCTGCCTAGCCTTTTCCGAACTATGTTGGGGTCGGCTTCCAGTCTAACCGGATGCACCAGTATTTTACATGGAGCAACTGCCTATCTGACCTCCACAATCCAGTAACTGGGTAATACGATAACAGATAGGTAAATCAAGTAGGTATGTTAGTTATATGAAAATTAGCTACGTTTTTCAAATAAAAAATGAGGTTTGACAAATTATGTTTTGAATGACTACATACCCGTCTCCTTTCATCCATTTTAGAAAATAAGATATTTAATTCACTCCTGTAGTTATTCTGAAAACGAAAGATCGCGTTTTTACATCATAATGAAACATTATAAGGCCCTATACATTGGTGACTAAATTTTATAAACTCAACTTACACATTCATCCTCAATTTTAGAAGCCTTAGTATTAACATCATCTTTATTACTTATATCTAGTTTCATTGCTTCTATTCTACGCTGCATATCTTCATTAATTAACCTGTAAAAATACACAACATTTTCCTTGAATTATTTGTTATTAATCTGTTAAAACTGACAAATTTTTATTAATAAGTAAGTAAGTAAAGATTTATAGTTCAACTAGGACTAGATTACATGACAAAAATACATAAAGCACAAGCATAAAGGCATAATCTAGTTAGTGGGTGCCGTACTGCTCTCCTAGATAGGTTACAAAATAACCTGTGTTTAGGAGCAATAAAAAAACAAAGTATTTGCTCAATAGTGTTCCATTGTTGGTTTCACCTTGTGTCCCTTTGTAAGTAAACAATCTTAGGCCGACGACCATCTTGGGCAGTCAACCGTGATGTGCATGGAACTGTGTCTGATTGAATATGACAATGAAAAGTTTACATCAACCATACATTAACACACTATAATCACTGATGCAGCAAAATAAACAGCTGGTGTTAATCTTTGTTATACTGGTTACTTGGGCAGTGGTTTTTCTTCATAAAATTATATTTTTTATACCATTTTTGGGTAGCTATTGATTGCTATAGTTATGAGTTTATAATATTTATAAATCTTTAAGACATCTTGTTTATTTGATGATATAATAATTTAGAAGTAACAGGGTGATTTTCTCCACATTAAATTTTTTCTTTATTATGATATTAATGCAGTCGCGGTAATCTGCTCGTGATAGATACGAGAAGCACAGGACCGGTCAATGTGCCGACTTTGGGGGAAAGGCTATGTGCAGTAGTGGACGTCTTTCGGCTGAAACGATGACATAAAAAACAGTAGGTCTACCTGTTCAAATAAGACTGCAGTTCAATCTCCTGTGATATTCTCTTTTCCTCTTGTAAATTCCATCGTTTTTTCCTGGCGATACGGATTTGTGCTGCAATGTCATCACCGAAGTTTAGCTTCTGTTCTCGTGCCAAATCATTTGCTGAAAAAACCAACAGTTTAGATTTAGTTGAGCAGTTCTAATTTTAAATATTTTTATAATATTAAGTCTGCCTACCCTTGACCCAACTATGTTGGGGTCGGATTCCAGTCCAACCGGATGTAGCTGAATACCAGTACTTTACATAGTCGCTCCATGTAAAATACCTGCCTATCTGACCCCTTGGTAAGGCTAGTTGTTTGGGTTCCCCGGTCTTGGACTACCCGTAATGATCGTCAAAGTTCTAAAAATGCCAGTCGGAACCAACGTCTACCGTTCTAACAATTTTACGTGCTTGCTATTATTTCATTAGACATGGGTTTGTGATTCATTTATGGAATTTAGAGCAGGCACTTACTATTTTCTGAAACAACTCAGATATCTACCTTATTTTCGAACTAACAATTTTTGAATCATACTTTTTGAATAACTTAATTCGCCAGAAACCGAGTTAAGTGTGATGTAAGGGAATCTATTGAATCGCTCATCAGAGGCTAAAGTTTGAGTTTATATAACCAATTAAACTAGTACATTAAGTTCGCCTTTTTAGGGTTTTTTTTAAATGTGCATAATGTTTAAATAAATAAATAATACTAACATTATTTATGTACAAAATATAAAACTGGCAATGCAATGTTAATTTTTCAGGAATATAATGAATTGCAATTTTGTCTGTATGTGTTTCTTGTTGTAGTAATAAAACATTAGTTATCACAATGAGTGAACATTTTTAATGAATTTAAAAATGTGTGACAAGGTTTTTGTAACCAAAAACAGTACTTTTTTTACAGAACTTCGGATTAACAAGGTTTTATAGCATCCGCATTTATAGAAAAGTCAGTCTTTTTTTTTATTTAGAGTACTATTTTATAACAGCATTAATTGTTAAAGTTCATAAGTTACCTAAAAAAGCTCTTTGTCAGAAATAGGCATAACTTGCCATGCTTAGTCTAATATATCACCTTGAATTACTAATTAAAATATTATGATAATTGGATATATAGGTTTGAAGTGAATCCTTTGGACTGTGGCTAAAAATACACCAACATTGATTTTGTAATTACGCCTATTAATGTCCAAATAATTAGTAGGTTTCTAACTATTCAGGTATTGTACGACTAATGATTTACCTCATTAATGGTAAATAACTATTAGCATTGCAGATAGACCATTCTTTTAAAGGTAGCTACATAAAAAGATGATAATTTTCTATCATTTGTATAAATTTATAAAACTATGCATAATTTTCCTGCAAAAGTTATGAAGTACTAATTCCAATTTATTGCTTGTCCAAATAGTAACAACTTATAATAATGAAGGCAGAGTTCAAACGGCTAATTTAACATTATACACTCAATCCTCGCATAAAAATCATATTTTAATTTAATTGAGTTTCTCCTGAGAATTTGAAGTAAGAATTACTTCTAGTAGTAATGAAGTGGTAGTAGTATCACTACTAATAATGCTTAAGTAGAGTTTGACAAACCTCAACTTCAATACTCAATTAGAAATCATAAATAAAGACGTACTACCTACCACGGTGCAGATGTTTTATAGCCTCGTCATAACAATCCAGTTCCACCAAGGCTTGTCCCAAGAAGAAGTGGCCCTTGACCTGGTTGTTGTCTATGTCCAGTGCACGACGACAGTCCTGACACGTTGCCTCCCACCGCTTCATCTTCAGATGACATAGTGCACGGTTTGTGAAGTATGTTGCTACTGATGGGTTTTTTATCTGAAATTGTTTGTTTTCGTTTGAAGGTTTTATAAATACTGAATGAACTGAAGAATGAAGAACCGAAATATATTAAGAAAATGCTGAATTAATGTAAGCAGAAGCTACTAACTAAACACGAAAAGGGGATGGTACCGAAAACGAGAAATGGAAGACCTATGGAATGATGAAAATGGGTTTTAGAAATAAGGTAATTTCAGACTGCATGGAGCACAAATAGTGAAACTGAGTGTTTGTAACATTTGTAACTCAAATGTTCAGCAAGAATGTTTTTAAGCTCTTAGCTTAATTTACAAGCTCTGGTTTAACCGTGTGTTTGCACTGCCGAAACATTCACGTCGAAACATGTTGAAATCTATATTCCATACAATTTTTGACAGGAACTAGAGACTTCAACATGTTTTTTTGTGAATGTTTCGCCAGTGCAAACGCACGGTAAGTGAGATGTAGACTGATTGGCTGATTTGTTTTGTTTTTTAATCATAAAAGTTGAATAGAAATTCCAAATTGAAGAGAAGGGAGTAATGATACATTTTTATAATATTTCCCCATCCTATCCTAACTTACATATAAAATAATTATATAATATATATAATAATAATATTATAAATGCGAAAGTGAGTTTGTTTGTTACACTTTCACACTAAACTGACTGAACAGATTTGGGTGAAATTTGGCACATAGGTAGACCATGACCTGGTAGTATACTTTTTACCCGATATTCCCACAGGGTCGAGACTTACGCAGGTGAAACTGCGGGGCGCAGCTTGTAGGTTATATTAGACTTTCTGGAATAACAACTTATGAAAGTATAAGATGTTTGAAAAATAAAGGTGATAATTTGCTTACATTTTCTGTTGTGATATAAACATACCAGGCCTTGTGAATCATGAATGGAAATTCAATAGAGATAATGTATACAATAATAGCACAATTAATATTAACCACATCATTAATAGTTTTTTTTTTAAGTCCACTTAAATGAAAATAAAAACACAGCATCAGCAGTAAATTCTAACAATGAAATTGTGTGTACTGTTATAGGTAATATGTAGATTAGATGACAGAAATAGAAGGATGTCTGGTAAGAAAAATATAGGCCCACCACAGAATATTTTTTCTGCCGACAAGTCATATTGTATGACAAATTAGAGACTTTTTGTCTGACCTATGTAAACTGGATAAATAGAGTTAAATTGATGAAAATAATATGACAGCATGTACAGTCAAAATCTAAAATAACTAAGGTGGAATATCTTGGTTTCACTTGCTTTGTGTGAAAAAGTGACCAATAAATATTGGTCACTTCATTACTCAGTAGGTGAAATGTTTGGTAAAAAATAGTTATTACTCACAATAGCCTTTGTGTAACAGGCCATAGCATCCTCGAAACGTCTCAGACTGAACAATCTATTGCCCTGCTCTTTCAGTTCTTTATCGGTAAGGTTCGCCGTGGTATATGTGTGTTTACTCATTGTTCTTGCTATATTCTCACGTCTTCTAAGTCAATTTTGTCACAAATATCATTATTCTACTCAGGCGATATTTTAGAAAGTTTACGCAACTGTATACCTTAGCACAGGAATAAAATTATTGTGATTATTTTTCTTCTAGAAAAATATGTTTGTCAGCTTTTGACATTTGTTTGCGTATTTTTGTTTTTGACATTCAGATTTATTCCGACCATAGACTAGATTATTAGATGATTCCGACATTCTCGTCAAAACGAATGATAAAGTGTTGCCATGACAATATTTTTTTATAATTTAGGTTCATGCGTCATGCGATCATGAAGTTAAAAACTGTAGTACAGTAAGCAATTTTTTCATAAAAGTCTTACTTCTACAATATTTCCTATTCTAACTTTCTAACTCAAACTCCATAGTGCGCGCTGCTGTCATTTTATATCGCGTACTTAGTTCATGATTTTGGAAACGACCATTCCAAGAATGATCTTAGATGAATATGAACACAGAGTACATTTTTCTAGGATATATAAACCTTCTTCGACTTGCTATCAATGAATCGTGAAAATATGCAGGGCCATTTTACCCGGAAATTTTGAGTTTTCTAATTAGAATCATATTAAAATGTAGGTACATACACAACAAAAATTGAAGTGTTTTATCATTTTCTGTACACACATTCCCTAATTTATCACATACTCGTACAATTCAAAACAAAATAAAAAATCAAATGTCAAGAATTTTATTAGGTAAGTTTACTTTCTACAAAATAAAAAACCATGGTCCAACCAATTTGGTAGTTATGTTTTGTTAGTGTGTGTTTAAACTTGCGTACCAAAAACCATTGTAGTTAATTAGAATGTCCTTGAAGAATTAAAATATGGTCGTTTACGAACAGTAGGGAGAATTAACTACCTACCTATCTCATCAAATATTAAAGTAACCAGGCAGGTACCTATTGGTACCACTCTATACTACATACCTACCTATCGTTCTGTGTTTTGAAAATTGGCGTTGGACTCAGTACCCTAATTGCGTAACACACTTTCAACCCCAATCTGAATGAGTTTGAAAGATATAGCTAATCCATTGCTTCTTATGTTTGAAAATTTGTCTGCTCAACAAAGTAAATAACGCAATGAATGTTGTGAACTGTCAATAATATTGTTAGTGTGTTACGCAAATAACCCGCGGTTATGAATATTTATAATAAAAAAAGGTTTTAAACCACGAACAATTTATTTATATTAAAACTCGACTGATACCTATGCCATCGTGCCGACAAGTAACAATAATAAACTAATACAATGTTTTTTAGGGGCCGGAGATCGCACCAAACAAAGGTTTGAAAGGAAAAGGGGAACGCCGTTGCCCAACAGTGGGAAACTATGTATGTAGGTTAACAATATATATATATTTAATTTAATTTTATGTAGATTTACCTACACTGGCTTTCCAGTCAGTGCCCTAGCGACCATATTCTCAGGACATATGTAAGACGGTATTTTTAAAACACGGTAAAGATTTGAAAGATCTCGAGTCCAAAGGCTGTAACGCTTTACTGTTTCTTTTGGAGTCTGCAGCAAATTACAATCCGCCACAATTTTTCTTGGTCTGGCAGAAGTGCTGAAAAGTAACAGTAGGTAGTGGATTAAATAGATTTTACCTTAGTTGCTATACTATGCCTATGAGTCGTGGTATTTTCATACAACACAAAATTATGGTAGGTATGTACCTACCTACTGAAAATATTGACAAGATGATCAAAATAATGTTTTATTTTTGAGCAAATAATTATCTTGTCTAACTAAAGCTACCTTTACGGGCTTTTTCGCTCTTGTGTCACCCAAAAAGTTTCATATGAAGGTATTTAAGTTTTTTACTTAAATAGTGCGTTGTCAAACAAAACCGACTGGTAATTATACTACCTATAACCAAAAGTCCTGAGCACTTAGCAACAGCGGCTATGACTGGCGGTCAACTGACAAGCTTGCAAGGTCCATAAATCACAATCATGTACCTACATAATCGATTTGCACTCACCTCATGATTGGATCTTTATACATAGGAGGATCAAGAGGCATTTCCATGGTAAATTTCATTAGTGGACAAGGGAAGTGTACGTTGCCCAGTGAAAGGACGCCGCCGCTGCCGCCTTCTTCAGTTTTCTAGAAGATAAGAAGTTTCTCTTCACGAAGTCTTTAATTCTTCAAGGACTTTCTAATTAAACTACAATAGTTTTTGGTCCGCGCGCGGCCCGGCCGCGGTCACGTGTATATCCCGCCCTCAGACCAAATAAAAAACCAAGACAGAGCGCTGCGAACAATACAGTGAAGCATGCTAAAACTACACCACCGCTCTGTGCACACATTTACAACGACACTACAATCAAACTATACCAAACTAATTGCACACATGTTACGAAACCGGCCTCACGTCACTGTTGACAGCGCTCTGGTCTTGATTTTTTATTTGGTCTGAGCTTTGTCCGTTATTATTATGATAACATTATAATGCTAGCCAACGTTTTAAATTATACTGTGTCTGAATCCAATCAAAACCGAGTATAATGCAATGCAGGGACAAATATTAAGGATCCTGGATCGTGATCGAAGTCGTTATGGTTTTGGGAAGCGCAATTCTATTAGGCGCTGGAATTATACGTAGAAATGCTACGGTGAAATGGCTTTATTATATGTATGTACTCAACTTTAAACTATCTCAGATAGATCTATGATTTCACTAACCCGAGATAGCTAATCTTTTGAAGACTCCCCGGTGTAATGTCTTGCTTGACAGTTGAATATTCTTTAGGGGTATGAGGAACAGGGTGTAAAGTTCAACCATCCCGAAAACGGAGGATCCTCCGACCAGACGAGTGTTATGTCTGGCAGGCAACTCCCCAACGATTGATGTCGGAATCTTGTATAGGTCTATATCCATCGCGCGGTAAACTCTAATTGCGCGATGCAGGATATAAGTGACGTCAGGATTTTTGTGTGACGTCAGGTTTTTGATGCGTAGTTCGCATGTGGCGATGTAGATGCCGCCACAATTCCAAAATTATCATACTCACTTGTCTAAACTTCTTGTGTTTTTTGGCATGTGCCAGTACGTAATCGCACCACTTCCAAATGTTCTCGTCTGCAGCGCCACGCCTTTCCAGCCTCTCTGATAGGTCAGCCAAGTTGCGAATCGGTTTCTGAATCTACATGAAATCATAAAAGCAATTAAAATCTTGTGCTCTGTAAGCTCTATAATAGACGTATGTAGTTAGGTAAATTATGAAATAATTCACTCTTTATATAATATTAGCTTCCGCTCGCGGCTTCGCCCGCGTGGTATATCGATAAAAGTAGCCTATGTCCTTTCTCAGGCTCTAGACTATTTATGTACCAAATTTCATTTAAATCAGTTCAGTGGTTTTGGCGTGAAAGCGCGACAGACAGACAGACAGACCGACAGAGTTACTTTCGCATTTATGATATTAGTAAGGAAGTAAGAATAAATTAAAGTCACTTTTCGTGATTGTCTGTAGGTATGTATGTATCGCAGATAGAATGTCACTTTGTCTAGGGCCTCTGCACGATAGGTTTATCTATTTTCACCCGAGCAGAGCTCTGTCGACCAGGGGGCTTAAAACAGCCATTTTGGCAGAATCTTAATAGGAAAATATTATGAATCATCGTAAAATGTCACAAACTGACAATTCATAATTATGATCTGCGTGCGATTCTTAGTACGAAATAATTCATCTGTTTGACAATTTTGTTAGGGAGATTCGTAAAATGGTCCCCACATTATGAATTGCTTTTGTGTCAAATTAGAGGAATTGCTAATGACGCCGGAAATTCAGGAAATGGCCACAGGTACCTACTAAGTATTTTATAAAAGTTGAAAAAAATAATAACAAATATAAGTACAATCGTCGGCTTGATCAGCTTTTCAGAGATGAATTGTCTGTGCGAGTAGGCCGCCAAAGATTTCTCGCTCGGTCTCAAGCTGGGCTGCGGCGGCAGCCTCATATTATGAGTAGGCGACTTTATCGTTGTGCCCGTTGTGCTTGGTGCAGTCTCTCGCTCGTGTGGATCGAAAAATTCCAGACTTGTATCATGGCGGAGCAACAACTCCTGTAATTAATGAAATCATTTAAATTAAATTAAATAAATCATTCAAACAATTCAGGCAACAAAGACCCTTAAACATAAATACCTTATGGTAGGGGCCAGAGGATTTTTGAGCAAGCATTTGCAGAGCGAAAAGTTGATAGAGGTGCGGCATGAGGAGAGAAAACCGAAAACATTTCAAACCTCTATGGTTGCTGAGGGGAGCTGAACTAAATTAGCAAACTGCATCATCGGTTTTTCCCAAGTATACTCCATTTGAAATAAGACAATTAAACAAACCTTTATACAGTCCGTTCATCCGATTTTGACTTCTATACCGTAGGCATAAGGATGGCATTAAAAGCAAAAAAGGTTACACAATACCAACTGTCCACTGCAGGTGCCATTTGTCATGCCACCAACGCAATAGAAGTCAAAATCGGTTGAACGGACTGTAAATTTTTTTTATTTAAATGTCTAATCTTATTTCAAATGGAGTATAAGTATGTTGGGGTCGGCTTCCATTTCTAACTGAATGCAGCTGAATAGCAATATTTTACTTGGAGAGACTGTCTATCCGACTAACAAACTCTTTATCTAATAAAAAAATTGTCCGCTCTACTTTGCAGAGTTCAAACAGACAAATTGCAACTTTTTTAAGATATGAGAAATGAGGAAAATAAACCGATCAGTTACACATGTTCTAATCGGCAGATCGCTGGAACCAAGTTTCCTGGTCGGAATGAGCCGAATGAAAGTCGAATATTTGTGCAGTATAATAATGGCATCGGGACGGCTTTGTTTTTCAAAAAATATTGCCGAATAGAATGTGCCGACACGAAAATCTATGTAGCACCGCACCGCACACATACATATATTTATAGGAACAGCCTGTTCTAACGGGCAAGAGTCTTACGAACATACCATAATCTGAACAGGGTATGTTCGTAAGACTCTCGCCCACCCCAAACCTAAAGCCTAAAGTTAAATAAAGTAATTTGAATTTTGGACAGTAGTTAGGTAGGGCTATTAAGGGGATGAAAAGGGGGAATTCGTTTATACCCCTTACATGTAATCTTTCATTGTCGGCGTTGATCTTCACCCTGGCTGCTAATTCGGTTCGGAGCTCGTCCACCAGATACGCCCAGTACTTGTTAACCTTGGCGTAGTCAGCGAGCTGGGCACGAGGAAGGTAAGACAAGATCTTCTTGCCGATGTACGATGGTAGCAGTTGCATCTGGAGAAGCAAAGCAGTGATAATACTGCGCTGTAGAGTGCACATTTTTTAAAGAATCATCGAATGTCATTGGCCATTCGTCATCAGAATTAAAAAAAAAATCAAAATCAAAATATTTTATTTCACATAAGCCTACATGGGCCCTTATGAAACGTCAGAAGCTAGGTGCACGGTTCCAATTGGTCGTTTCCAATGGAGAAGAGCCGGCAAGAAACTCCATGGTTACTCTTTTAAAAGATAATTGGCTTTTACAATATTTTCGAATTACAGTGTTAATAGTTATGGGAGGACAGTGTAGGCCTTTCAAAAAAAATTCAGATAAAGTTCATAAAAATAAAAAAATAAGTTAAAATTAAAAATAAAAGTCTACAGTTCACTAAGCCTACGACGTTCTCACATTCACAAGATAGAAAGGAATCTATATACGATAAATAAGATACTACAGATAAAAACCTATTTAAACCAAATGACATGATTGCCATTACAACTGTAACAAATCTGAATAATTAACATGTCCGCAAAAGCCACTACTATAGAGTTGAAATTAAATAGTAGGTATAATGTCAGGTAGGTATAATGTCAAATAATACTATGATTATTATTATGTCTGTCTGCGATGAATGTAAAAAAAAATAAAAAATAAACATGGTAATTTGGGAGCAGTTAATAGACTCTGACAAAATGATGCCGTTAATGAGGTACCAGGGAAGCCACATGTGCAGACGGAATTATTGCCAAACTTCCTTGTCTTCAACGTAGTCTTTAATCTTATAATATGCTTTTTTGATAAGGACACGTTTGATGTGGGTTTTGAACTTACCATCGCTAAGTTCTATAACCGGCTTTGGCAACTTATTGTAAAAGCGGATACTGTTTATAAGAAACGACTTACTAGTTTTAGCTAATCTAAATTTGGGTATCACAATTTCATGTTAACTACGTGTATTTATATTATGGAAGTCGCTTCTTTTTTTGAAAAGCCCTAAGTTTTTGCGAACATACAAAATACTTTCTAAATTAAATGGACGAACAAATAGTAGTCGAAAAAAAACCTCAAAAATCGCAGGATTTTGGTGATGTGATTGTTCTCAGCTCGGTGCTACTTTTTAAAGTAGAAGAAAACTGAGTTTTCTATTATGAATTTTTCAGTAG